>OX451736.1:514079533-515513842 GCA_948472305.1 Vicia faba | reverse complement strand
TTGATCAAGCCGGGTCTGAATCCAATCGTCTTCACTCAAACCGGCATCCTTCATAATCCTCAAGGAAGGAATCTGAACTTCCATAGGTAGAACAGCTTCCATGCCATATACCAAAGAAAATGGGGTTGCCCCTGTTGAAGTACGTGTCATGCACTACAAGAAAATTAGTGTTTAACGACACAAAAATTGCGACAGTTATGTGATAACTGTCGTAATTGACATATAGAGACAGTGTTTACGACAGTTGACACCAACCGTCCCTAATATTTATTTTGCGATGGTATATTTAACCATCATAATATTATTATTACGACGGTAAAACAACCGTCGGCCCCTATTTAACACTTTTAACATTGATTTTTCACCAACAACTAGTCACGACGGTAAAATTAACCGTCCTAAAAGGCATATCACGACGGTAAAGCACCCGTCGCACCCTTAAACCTTTCACGACGGTAAAATTATCCGTCCTAAAATTCATTTCACGACGGTAAAACAACTGTCACACCCAAAACCTTTAAAGTTAAACTTACTCATAAAATATCTTAGAATCCCTAATCACAAACCTCATGTCCTCCTCCAACGACCTTCGCTCCCAAGCCGAAAATATATTCAACCTATGCAAACAAACCTACCCCGATTCCCTAATCCTCAAACTCTCCCAACTTCTCCACACTTCCCCGAACCCTGAAACCCGCACCATGTCCACAATCCTCCTCCGCCGCCACCTCACGCGCCACCACGACGACTCCTTCATCTACCCACACCTAACCGCCTCCACTCAATCCACTCTCCGTTCCCTCCTCCTCTCCTCTCTCCATCAAGAGCCTGTCAAATCCATTGCTAAGAAGTTATGTGACACGGTTTCTGAACTTGCTTCTGCACTTCTCTCCGAAGACCTTGCTTCGTGGCCTGACCTACTCCCGCTTCTCTTCCAGTTGTTTACTTCACCTGACGCTAGGCTTCAGGAGATTTCACTACTTGTGTTTGCTCAATTGGCTCATTACATAGGTGAAACCCTAATTCCTCAATTGTCTACTCTTCACTATGTTTTCCTCCGCAACCTTAGCGCTGCTACATCGTCATCAGATGTCCGCATCGCTGCTCTTGCTGCCAGCATCAATTTTGTTCAGTGTCTCTCCAATCCCTCTGACCGTGACAGGTATTACATATTCCAATTATGCTCCTATTTGAACTAACTTGAATTGAACGAATCCATAGGTTTCATTCCAAAATTGAGATGTGTTTAGTTATGTTGTCTATAGTGCAGATTTGAACTATGCTCCAATTTAGGGAATCAATGTTACTCAAAGCTATCATAGATTCACAACATAGACCTTGAATTGGAATGAGTTTAGTTTGTTATGCAAAGCTATCATAAATTAGCAACATATTGTACACCTTAAATTGTAACGAGTTTAGTTTATAAGTTTCGTGAAAAGTTGATATGTAGTTACCTATGATTAATGTTGAATTCTATATGTGAAGTTGGGGAGACTGTTATCGTTATTGGCTTAATCATCTGTTCTGATGGCAACCTTTAACTGCAATATGTCGGCTATTTGAGAATTCTGTGGTTTTTGAATTGGTGTTTTAAATTATTTTTATTTCAAAACTACTGGTACTTTAAAAATCCAAGGTCTACCATTTTCTCCCCCATTTTTTTGCCAGTCAATTTAGTTCGAGTTTTTAGATTAAACAAATGCTTTCCATCATTAACTTTCCACCTAAGAGTCAATGCAAGTTTTTGACATGGCTGGCAAATGTTCCCTTGTTACTGACATGGTGGAAAAGAAAGCACACAGTTGATTCTTATATATATTTTAGCCACACCAAAACCTTTCAACACCCTTAACCCTGCTCTCTAAAAAATTTATTCACATTTGTGCACAACAAAAGCCGTCGACTCTATTGTGGGATTAAGAACACAAGAAACATGATTTGGTGGTTCTATGATAGCAATGAAATTTATGGAGTGGGATGAGGGAAAATGTTTTGGTGGTTCTATGATAGCAATGAATTTATGGTAGTTCATTGTTGCTGTGTTCTCGATAGATTGTAGAGCTTGATAGTAGCAGTAATTGGGGTATAGAAATGCTGATGTGATGTTTTGTCTTGCAGTATAGGGGGTGTAAAGAACATAGTGCAATGGGTTGTAGCCTGAGTGCAACTGTGTGTAGATGAAGGTAAAAGGACAATGAGTTTGGTGATGGCGATTTTGGAATGACTTGATGAGAAAGAAAGTAGTGAAGTATTGTGTTGTTGGTTTCAAATGGAGTGGTTCATGGGGTATGTTGATGGTAACAAGGTTGATGCAT
Source organism: Vicia faba (assembly GCA_948472305.1). Classification (NCBI taxonomy): domain Eukaryota; kingdom Viridiplantae; phylum Streptophyta; class Magnoliopsida; order Fabales; family Fabaceae; genus Vicia; species Vicia faba. The sequence goes on along the minus strand of OX451736.1, from coordinate 515,511,524 downwards.
TGTAAAGGCCTCTAGTGGTTGGAGTTTGAGTAGTTCATGGGTATTGTGTTGATGGTAATGGGTATTCATTGTTGTAAAGGTCTAATATTGGCTGCTAGTTTTTTGAAGCTTTCACCATAGATGTTTTATAAGATGATGGTGTTGTAGAGGTGATTAAGGGATTGATGTTTGGTTGGGCATGGAAGCGGATTGATGTTGGAGCAATGAATGTGGGATGTTTATTCACAAAGGTTGTTTTAATGTAGGCGAGAGCAAAACGAATGGAAGCATGACTTTTGATGTGAGAGGTGGGTTCTTGTTATTGTTCTTTGATAACATCACCATTTTCCTTTGCAAAGGGAATAGTGTAAGAATAATGCCACAAATAAAACCCTAACTTCATTTGAACCATGATACTATTAATGTGATATGTATCCATACACCAATGGCATTGTCTGGAACGAAATATCAGCCACTAAGCTAGATTCCTTCAATTTAAAGACTGCTTTGTTCTATGACTTTCCGGGCATGCCTTGTGATTATTTTCTTGTTTCATAATTTTCTTTAAGTGATAATTTTATTTTTGCTTAATTTTAACATAAGTCCCTTTCCTTTTTTTGTTTACTCTGTCACAGATGTATTTGTAAGGTTAAATTAAGCTCGGAAAGACGTAGGTTTGCATGGTCAGTTGTGTCGATTCTGAGGCGATGATGATATTCATATTGAACCCTAAATCCATCCTGTCAGGCAGTGGGCATAATATAATGGTTACATAATGTTAAAGCTCTTGTGGTTGACCATAGTAGCAAAGGTTTTTATTTACCTTTTATTCTGTTCATTTTTATCTTTAAATTATGCTACAACGCGATATGTACATATGTGTTGTAGATGAGTTTGGGAATATGTTACTTTGTTCTCAAAGGTAGTCTGATTATTAGACAATATCAAGTTAAAATGATAGAAAAGTTTGTGTTGTTTGTGATGATGATTTTCACCGATTTTTATTCAGATAAAAATGTCGTTGGTAGTCTGATTAATGTTGAATTCTATCTATTTTTTACTCATCTTTGAATTTTTATACTTGGAAGCCTTAGATTCCTAATTTGTTAGTTTTTCTTTCATGACTGTGAGTATTGTTGTATAATGTTACTTTGTTTCATCAATTGTTGCATCCCAAAGGTGTTATGTTGCTTTATATTTTATAGATTTGGGATGATAAACTTGGAATTATATGATTTCATCTCTTTTCATGCATGCATTATAGGGTGGAAACCAGATGGTTCAAGAAGGTGCTTTGACAGCATTAGCATCTGTTGCTGATTCTTCACAGGTGCTTTATATAACAATTCTTCTGTATTGGAATCACATTGTTTTTAAGTCTTTTAATAAATTTAAATCTCATGTCAACAGGAGAAATTTCAGAAGTATTATGATGCTGTAACCCCATATCTAAAAGCTATTTTATTGAATGCAAATGATAAATCTAATCATATGCTTCGTGCCAAAGCAATGGAGTGTATTAGTTTGGTAGGAATGGCTGTTGGAAAGGAGAAGTTCAGGGATGATGCCAAGCAGGTGATTTAAATTTATTTTAGCATGTTTTTTGTTTATTTTTTTATCCAAATAGTTTTTATATCTTATTTCATACAATCTGATTGTTATTCACTTTTTGTGTGCTAATGTATGGTTTTCATTCTTCATTGACTAGGTCATGGATGTCTTGATGTCACTGCAACAATCTCAACTGGATGCTGATGATCCAACTGCAAGTTACATGTTACAAGTATGATCCTTTTTTTCCCTTCCATTTGTTGACATCAACTTTGGATCATATATTTATATATTCTCTTGTTATGGTTTAAATACATTTATACCTCAGATTTTCACTTGGATTTTATATTCTCAGGCATGGGCACGACTTTGCAAGTGCCTTGGGCAGGATTTTCTCCCATACATGGGATTTGTCATGCCTCCCTTGCTTCAATCTGCACAACTTAAGCCTGATGTGACAATTACATCAACAGATTCTGACGCCGAGTTTGATGAAGAGGATGACAGGTGTCCTTCTGGTTCTGGTTACTATATTTTGGGTCACAAAAGATTTATATCCATGATGTGTTTCTGGATCCATTTTAATCTTCATTTCACTTCATTATGCATTCCTTTCTTTTGTTTCAGTTTTTACTTTTTACTACTGCCTTTATTTTAAACAATGTTTTTGGCCATTTGAGTAAATGTGAGCTGCATTTTGCCCCTTTAATTAATTTATATTTATATGGGGATATCCTTGTATTATTTTGACGCATTTAAAGTTAAATTTTATGAGTATTATTTTAAAGATTATTATTTTAATACATTTTTTTAGGGATTGGAATCACCCGCTGATGGTAGACGTTCATCTGAGTCTAGCTACCGTATTGGAGATAATGGAACTTCAGGGGGGACAAATTAGACTTTGCTATGATCGAGATAATTAGATTGTGAACTTTCTCATGTATTTTTGGCATAATGATACTTATTATTATAAGATTAGGAATTGATATATTTTGGGTTTTTTGTACTACTTGACATGATTATGGAACTCGCATTTTACATGATTATGGAACACACATTTTTTTGGATATTATAATGCTTATTTGATGTTAAATATTTTTTATTGAAATTATTTTTACTATATTACAAAGTGATAGAAAATAAAACAAAAAATAATACTATAAATAAATATATTAAAGAAGAAATAATTTAAAGAAAAAAATAACACAAAAAAAAACTATATTTAAAATTTTTTACATAGATAATAATTTAAATAAAAAATATATATAATAGAAAAATAAAAAAAAATCAAGACATAAACAAAAGTCATAGCGACAGTAGCGAACTGTCGTAATCAACAATTAAAAATAATCAACAAAAGTCATGACGGTATCGAACCATCGCCATAAACAATTTAATCAATTTCAAAAGATATTCACGACAGTATCGAACCGTCGCCATCAATAATTAAAAGAAACTCAAAAGATAGTCACGACGGTATCAACCCGTCGTAAACTTGAACGACAATATTTGTAACCGTCGCGAAATAGGTTGGGGACACACACTTCTGCGACGGTAAAGCAACCGTCGTGGAAAGAAAATTGCGACAGTTTTAACCGTCGTAATCTACAAAAATACCTGTCGCAATCTGCCAATTTTCTTGTAGTGATGGTACGATATCCATGCAGAGCAAACGGTAACATCTCATGCCAGTCCTTGTAGGTGACTGTCATCTTTTGAATGATCTTCTTGATGTTTTTGTTCGCGACTTCAACAACATCGTTCATCTTCGGCCGATAGGGAGATGAATTGTGATGATAAATCTTGAATTGTTCGCATAGAGCGGTGATCATGGTGTTGTTCAAATTTATATTGTTGTTTGTGATGATCTTGTCGGGGACACCATACTGGCATATGAAGTTCTGCTTGATGAAGCGGGCAACCACATTCTTTGTAACCGAGGCGTAGGAAGCTTCTTCGAACCATTTGGTAAAATAATCAATAGAGACCAAGATGAAGCGATGTCCATTGGATGCTGTAGGCTTGATCTCTCCAATCATGTCAATGCCCCACATTGCGAATGGCCAAGGAGCTGTCAGAATGTTGAGAGGAACAGGAGGAATGTGTACCTTGTCGGCATAGACCTGGCATTTATGGCAGGTACGGGAATGTTGATGACAATCAGCTTCCATGGTAGACCAGTAGTAGCCTGCCCTTAGAATCTTCATAGCCATCGTATGTCCGCTCAAGTGGGTGCCAAATGTGCCGCTATGTATTTCGCTCATGATCAACTCTGCTTCAAACTTGTCCACACAGCAAAGTAGAACACAATCATGGCTGCGCTTATAAAGGATGCCATTGCTTAGGAAGAACTTGGCAACAAATCTCCTTAAGAACTTTTTGTCATTGACGGAAGCTCCTTCAGGGTATCCTCGAGTCTGGAGATACCTTTTGATTTCATGGAACCAGGGTTGTTCCACTACTTCTTCGGTGTTAATCTCATGACAGTGTGCAGGTTCGTCCATTCGCTCGATGGTAATTTGGGGAGCCTCGTTATCCCAGTTGAGTTTAAACATGGAAGACATTGTAGCCAGAGCATCGGCTAATTGATTTTCTTCTCGCGGGAAATGCTCAAAGGTAATCTGCTTGAAATGAGGCAACAACGTCAAGACATGTTCTTTGTGTGGGATAAGATTAGGATGTTTAGTGTCCCACTCTCCTTTGACTTGACTGATAACCAAAGCCGAGTCCCCAAATACGACCAAAGATTTAATTCCCAAGTCTATAGCAGCCTTGAGACCAAAGATGCAAGCTTTATATTCAGCCATGTTGTTGGTACAGTTGAAGCAAAGTCGGGCAGTGAAGGGTGTATGGCAGCCTTCCGGAGAAATGAGTATCGCACCGATACCGTTGCCAAGTGCATTTAAAGCATCATCAAAGTACAGGGTCCATAGGGATCCTTGTTCAAGTCCGTCATACGGTCCGTTACCTTCAATGTTGTCCAATGTCATGATGTCCTCGTCAGGGAAGTCGAATCTCATAGATTGGTAATCTTCGACAGCTTGATGAGCTAGATGGTCAGCTAGTACACTCCCCTTTATAGCTTTTTGGGTAGTATACTGGATGTCATATTCAGTCAGGATCATCTGCCATCTAGCGATTCTTCCAGATAAAGCAGGCTTCTCAAAGATATACTTGATCGGATCCATTTTGGAAATCAGCAGAGTGGTATGAGTCAACATATACTGCCTTAGCCGACGAGCAACCCATACCAAAGCGCAACAAGTTTTCTCGAGCAGTGAGTAGCGAGTCTCACAGTCGGTAAACTTTTTGCTAAGGTAATAAATGGCATGCTCTTTTCGGCCAGACTCGTCATGTTGGCCCAGCACGCACCCCATTGAGTTATCCAAAATAGTCAGGTACATGATTAACGACCTTCCTTCGACGGGTGGCATCAAGATAGGAGGTTCTAGTAAATACTCCTTGATCTTATCAAAAGCAACTTGACAATCATTGTTCCATCCAACTACCTGATCTTACTTCAGCAGCTTGAAGATTGGCTCACAGGTAGATGCCAGGTGAGAGATGAACCTCGCAATATAGTTTAAGCGTCCCAAGAATCCTCTGACCTCCTTTTTAGTGCGGGGGGCAGGCATTTCTTGTATAGCCTTTACTTTAGCTGGATCAACCTCAATGCCTTTGTTACTGACAATAAATCCCAGAAGTTTACCAGACCTAACTCCAAAAGTGCACTTGCTCGGGTTCAGTCTGAGCTTATACTCCTTCAACCTAGAAAACAGCTTTTGCAAATGCTCAAGGTGTTCTTCTTCTGTCTATGATCGAGCTATCATGTCGTCTACGTAAACTTCAATCTCATGATGTATCATATCATGAAACAAAGCTACCATGGCGGGTTGATAGGTTGCCCCTGCGTTCTTCAGTCCGAACGGCATCACTTTGTAGCAGAAGGTTCCCCATTGCGTGACAAAAGTAGTTTTCTCCATGTCCTCGGGGGCCATTTTGATCTGGTTATAGCCCGAGAATCCATCCATGAAGGAAAAAACCTTGTGTTGAGTTGTGTTGTCAACCAAGATATCAATGTGTGGCAGTGGAAAATCGTCTTTAGGGATAGCCCTGTTTAAATCTCGATAGTCCACACACATTCTGACTTTGTCGTCCTTTTTAGGCACGAGCACAATGTTAGCAACCCATTATGGATAGGAAGTAACAGCCGAAAGCCAGCGTTGAATTGCTTCATTACCTCAGCCTTGATCTTCTCAGACATGTCAGTCCTCATTCGGCGGACCTTTTGCTTTATTGGTGGATAGTCTTCTCTTGTAGGGAGACGGTGAACCACGATATCTGTGTCCAACCCTGGCATGTCTTCATAAGACCAGGCGAAGATTTCAACATATTCGTTCAACAATTGCACTAAGCGCTCCTTGACACTCGATTCCAGGTTGGCACCCACTTTTACTTATTTCCTGTCTTCCTCTGTTCCCAAGTTGATGGTTTCTAGCAACTCTTCATGAGGTAGAATAGACCTCTCTTCTTGTTGCAGAAGTCTGGCTAACTCTCCCGGCACTTCACAATTTTCGTCAACTTCATACTCAGCGTGATTGACCAAGTCCTCATAATTACCGAAGGCTAAAGAAGAATAGTCACCCATGGAATCTGGAGTGGATGGGTACCTGCATTTGTGAGTGTGGGTGTGTGTAAGGGATAGCCATCCTTTAAACAAACAAAAATGCAAAAGGAAAGAAAATGAACACAACAGTTTATAGATGAAAAATGTCCAATGATTAATTAAAACATGGCATATGATAATGAAGAAAATCAAGCCCTTACAGATGGACCTACATGCCCCGGGCAAGGCATGAGGTGAAAATAGTGTACGAATTGTTTTAGTTATTACAGACCGAAATAAGAAATTGTTCAAAGATAAAATTACTGGTTGATGAAGGCGATGGGAATAAAATCCTTTGCTTCCCATTTGCTTAGACCCCCTTCGACGGTTGGAAAGATCCAATCTTCGAAGTTGTTCTCTTCATCTTCAACAACATTAATTCTGTGGTGAGTGATCCTTACAGGTAGCCCTCCAGTCTTAGAACGATGCATAGCCTTCTGTCATGCAGCTGTAAACCCTAGTCCAAATTTGTCCGTCTTATGGGGAAAATTAGGCAACTGCCCCCATACTGTACTCTTCCCTTCTTTGATCACCGCCTCTGCGTCCTTGAGAGATGCCATCCTAGGCACATGCTTGGGAATGATAGGTACCTCAACCATCGTCTTCGCAACTTCTACCTCAGGAGAAACTTCCTCAAAATGTTGGAAAGGCGTTTCGATGAACTCGCCATCCAATTCCACATAGCGAAAGGAATTGAGGTGACTTATCATGTACTCTTCCTCGCCATGCACCGTTATAATCTTACCCTTAACAGGATATTTCAGCATTTGGTGCAAAGAGGAGGTAACTGCCCCGGCATAATGGATCCACGGTCTTCCTAACAAGCATGAATATGACGGACGGATGTCCATCATGTAAAAGGTGGAGTTGAAAACTTATGTGCCTACTTTGATAGGAATGTCAACCTCTCCGTGAACCATTCTTTTGGACCCATCAAAAGCCCTAACAACGATGTTACTAGGTTTGAGGGTCAATCCTTCACAGTCCAAACAGTCCAACGCTTTTTTCGGCAGCACATTCAAGGAAGAACCAATATCAACTAAGACATGGGAGAGGGTGGTTCCCCTGCATTCAACTGAGATATGTAGCGCGTTGTTGTGTTTCCTTCCTTTGGGAGTTAAGTCAGCATCGGAAAAGCCAAGGCCATTATCAGCAGTAAGACTGGCCACACACTCCTGAAACTGGTCAGCCGAAGTCTCTTGGGGTACATGTGTCGCCTTCAAAAATTTGATCAGGGCCTTAGCATGGGCCTCAGAACAGAGTAGAAGAGCCAACGTTGAAATTTTAGAAGGGGTCTGCCCTAGCTATTCCACGACGTCGTAGTCACTCTTTCTGATTATTTTCAAGATTTCATCCATTTCTTTCTGGGTGGTTTCAGGGATAACCACATCATGAGCCTTCGTCCTGACAGGCGCTTCTAGTATCCCCTTACCCCTATCGGTATTATCAGCAGATGGTCTTACTTCAGGAGTATCCAATTCTTCAATTACCAGGTCTTGCACAGATGACCTAACAGGTGCAGAAGCTTTCGAGGGTCTGAAAACTGCTCGAGGGGGAGCAATCTCCGGAGAAAAGATCCGGCCGCTGCGGGTTATCTTGCTTGTTCCCGCGATGTTCCCTATATCAGGGTTTTCTTCTTCAGAATTCTCTTGGACTGCTTCAATCTGTTTGATACCATGATAGAATATTTCTCCTCCATAGTTCCATGGTATCGTCTTGCTAGATTGATACGGGACAGGTCCCGGCATGGTGATTTTTAATGGTACAGATTTAGGGTCGGGCGTAATCCTGACAGGCCTTTTGCAAGCCTTGGGAGGATTGTCGGAAATGGTTATGATTGCAATATCGTTGGTTGAAGTAGCAAAAGTAGTAGGAGTAACAGGAGTGAAGGTATCAACAAGGGTTTTTTGGAAGAGTATCTATTGGGTATCCGTTAGGCATTGGACACCTGATTTCAACATTGGGAAGTCAGCTTGTATGTTCAAATAAAAGTAGCAGTCCTTCCCACAGCCTGGGAATATCCCGGCTCTCATCAAATTCTCTTTAATCACTAGTAACGGAGTCAAAAGATCAGCAACATCAATAACATGAAGGTCTTCCATAATGGCGTGAACATTATGACCGTGCTTGGGCATCGGAGCAGATATCACATTGGGCTTGTCAGGAGCATCAAATTCTACTTCTTTGGCGTCAATCAAATCCTGGATTTTGTTCTTAAGCGCCCAACAATTATTCGTACCGTGCCCAACACTGTCAGAGTGGTAAGCACACTTGGCATTGGAGTGGTAGTATGGAGAGGAGGTATTAGGGTTATTTGGCGCTTCCTTCAAACTGGTCAGATTCAGCTTTAATAAATGAGGGAGTACTTGAGCGGGCATCATGTTGATTCGCGTGAACTGTCGTTGTGGCCTTTCTACCCGTTGTTGATTAGGTCTTGACTGATTGCCGCGAGGTTGATCATTTGAAGAGTTTTGAATCATCACAGCCCCTACAGTTGGCCGGCGCTCGGTTCTTCCCTAACTTTTCTGAGAGTAAACAACAAAGACTTCCTTCTTAGCCGGGAAGGCTTTCTTAACAGCAGTGGACGCGGAGGCATCTTTCTGAATCTTACCACTTTTAATATCGGCCTCGACCCTTTCGCCGGTCAGAATTAGTTCAATAAATCCCGTGGAGGAACTCCCAATTAAATGATTGAAGAAAGGGCCAAACATGGTCCCTAGAAACATGTCAACTAACTCCCTATCTGACAAAGGTGGTTGCACCCTTCCAGCCAAATCACGCCACTTCTGGCCATACTCTTTAAATCCTTCATTGGAAGCCATCCCCATACTCTGTAGTTGAGTACGAGTGGGCGCCAAATCAGCATTGTATTGGTATTGACGGTAAAATGCAGCAGCTAAGTCTTCCCAATTGTGAACCTCTGATCTCTCGAGTTGATAGAACCAAACCAATTGTGTGCCTGACAAACTGTCTTGGAAAAAGTGTACCCAGAGGTCTTTATCAGATGAGTGGGGTTGGATCTTTCTGACATACGATCTCAGATGCATTTTTGGACACGACAGACCGTCATACTTAGCAAATGTTGGTACTTTGAATTTGGGAGGGATGACGATCCCAGTGACCAACCCTAGTTCTTCAAAATCTAAACCAGGTACCCTCTGCAACTCCATGGCTTCCAATCTATCCTCTAGATTCTTATATTTATCATCTGCCGGGGGATATTTCTGTTCGAAGTAATCTTCGTCTTCTTCCTCTTCCTCCTCTTCAACTTCAGATTCAGACGGTACCGCAGCCCCTTTTCCTTTACCAGCCCCTTCATCAGACGTTGAGGGGAACTCGAGAACTTTTCTAGCATTGATTTCAAATCTTCTTCCAAAAGTGGCTACCCTGGGCCTCTTCTTCTTTTTCTCCTTATTCTTCTCCAACAGTGTTTTGAGGTCCTCTTGACCCTTTGCTAAGGTCATGAGGAGTTGCTGGAATTGAGAATTATGCGCTTGCAGATCCTTAACCGTCTGCTCCAAATCCATCTTGCTGAAATAAACAGCAGAAAGATAAGGAAACCTGGTGTGAAGACCTGTTTATGCATATGATGAATGATATGTTATTCATGTAATGCATTCATTCAGAAATTCAAATTTGTTGCAAACAAAAAGGAACACACGTCATATTAAGAAGAAATTGTTAGTACATAAGTGCCCCATGGGCAAAATATTACAAAATTCTTAATGTAAAAAGACATTGCGCATCCTCTTTGGTGCGATGTAAGTGTTGAGAGTTTCCTCCTCATGAAGTCGGCGGGTAAGCTCCAAAACCTTCTTCTCACTGGCATAGAAGTTGGCTTCAAAAGTATTCCGTTCTTCCTTGAGTTGGATCCAACTCTTTTGCATTTCTTCCCATGATGTTGGCATGTCAGGATGTAGGATGGTGTATGGAACATCTCCTTCCATAATAGGCTCTTTGATCAAGGGGATAATGTGAGGGTATGGCATCATAAGATTCTGGGCGCGGGTTCGCACCCACTTAAGGTAAGGCTCAAGGGGGATGGAATTTTTGTGCCCCAGTGTCTTAATATCCACCTTGTTGGGCATCCTCCAAGCTCTGATGAATCTTTGTCGAAGTCCTTGCGCATCATTGTCGAAGTCAAAAACTAGGTCAGGAATCAGCATGTCATGAGGGCCATCCCTCCGAGCATATCCAAACTGTCTTAGAGCTAAACAGGGGTTATAGGTAATGCCTCCCCTAATGCCAAGTAATGGGACATTAGGGAATTCCCCATAACGATCAATGATGATGACATTTTCTCTGGACCGAGAACACCAATGTACATCAGAATGTGTGAGCGTCATCAACCGTTGTGACCACCTTAAAACCTGCTCATTCTTCAAAACTGATTGTGGAAGGTGAGAAATAAACCACCTTGCTAGGAGAGGAGTACAGCACATGAGAACACCTCTTTTCCTCATTGTCCGTGTGTAAAATGAGTGTAGGATATCCCCAAGCAATGTAGGTATAGGATTCCTGGATATGAAGATCTTGACCGCATTCACATCTATAAGTTGATCAGGGTTTGGGAACAAGACCAACCCATAGATAAGGAGTGCCACAATCTCTTCAAAGGCTTGTAGATCAAGAGAACTCCAGCAGACTTGTGCCTTCTCAAACATAAACTTTACCAAGAATCCCTTGACACCACTTCTGGTTTCCCAATGTCCCTTGATGTCAGATGGTTGCAAGTGTAATGCTTGAGCAACATCTTCAGGCTTTGGTTCTTTTTCCGTACTGTTGTAGGGTAGTTGATGAAGAATAGGAATTCTCAGGAGTTGAGAAAATTCCTCCAAAGTAGGCACCAATTGGTAATCAGGGAATGTGAAACAGTGGTGTAGGGGGTCAAAGAACTGGAAGAGAACTTTCACCATGTCTTCTTCAATGTTGGAGTTGACCAAGTTGAGAAGTCTACCATGTATTTCACTGAAGAGAGAACTCTCTGGAATCCTGGATGTAAGCTCTTTGAGTTGAGGAGGGATCCTCACAAGGTTGACTTGAATTGTTTTCCTGCGAAGAGATTCCATGACCTACAAAACAAGAACAAAGATGAAGATCCAAACCCTTGAAATGGTTAGTGGATGCATATGATGCTTTATGATGTTCATGATGTATGCACAAGCACATGTACAAGCAAGTCATACAAAACCCTAGTTTCAGGCTTGCATGAGGTTTCATAGGTGAATACCCTCTTGAGTTTAGTTGGCTCAAACCTGTCCTATAAATAGTAATCGGGTTCTAAGGAGCTCAATATCACTGGATTGTTTTCTATGTTCATTGTTTTGGTTTAGCCACTTAACTAGCAACCAAAATATTCCAAGAAAATAACCCTCAATGAGTGTAGTATCGAGTATCTACAAACTTCGGACTGCACCGAAGCCGGTCATCTCACTACCCCTAATAAAAGGCCAAGATGGTCAAGTAAGGTTCTAAGAGTTCATTAGTGCTTTATGACATCACTCAACGGCCCCGTATTCTCTTTGATTGACTCAAAGCCTACCGATACTCACAAATATGTCGCACTAATATAGCTATTGCTTCAACTGTGTCGGTATACCCCGCACAGTTTCCACAACGTATTGCTATTTACCTATGAATGTTTCCCAAATCCGGGTAGAGTATTTCAAGCCCAAACAAGAGAACCAAATGTAAAGCAATCAAAGTAAACAATATAATCATGCAACGGGTGATCTAAGCCCTAAGGTTACTCCACTTTTAAAGTTTGTCCCCAACAGAGTCGCCAGTTCTGTGATACGGTGGGAGAACTGACTTGGGATTTTGCGTTTGTGTTTGCAAATGTTTTGGTTTAGCAAGAGTCGCCACCGACTTTTTATTTTATCCTAAGGAAAGGTCAAAAAGCACAGGAAAGACCTTTGAGATGTTTTCTTGGGTTCGGGGAGTAGATTATAGAAAGGGAAGGTATTAACACCCTTTCTATCCATGGTTATCCATGGGCTCTTAGTTACTTGCTTAGATCACTTACTTTGCTTTTCAATTGTTTGAAATGGTGCTCTTCAATTGTTTGAAATAGTGCTTTGTGTGTGGTTTTGAAAGATGTTTTGAAAAGAGGCCATCGTTGTGACAACCTTTGTAATGATTCTTGTTTGAATGTATACAAAGGTGTTTTTGTCTTTTGAAAAGTTTTCAATGTTTGAAAGTAGGGTTTTGAAATTGTGTTGTGAAGTGTGTTTTGAAGATAGCAAGGATATTTTTGCTAGCTTTGATCAAGTAACTAAGAGTTGTCTACCCTATTTTACTCAAAGATATTTCTTATGTTTTTAACCCTTTTAACAGTGTTGCTTCACCATTGTATTTGGTGAACAACCTTGTGTTAGGATGTTAAACGGGACAGGTGCGGGTCATATTATAGACCATGATAGCAATAGTGTCAAGTATTTTTGGCAATTTTCTTGAGGGACTTGATCATTTTTGTTTAGGCAACTCAGATAGCGTCATCGAGGGACTATGATCTTTTGTTTTGTTTTCGTTTTGCCAAAGTACTTGGCATGCATACCATGGCCCATTTTTTAAGGCAACAAGTGGATTGAAACCCTAGGGGTGCAAGTGTGCATTGTGTTTGTTTTTTCATGCATCTTTGTCTTTGATTAGGTCAAGCTACTTGTTAATTTGATTTTGCATACAAACCTTAAGTCTAATCATGGCATAATTGAAAGCATTTAAAAGTGCGAGAATTTAAATTCTACACTATTACAACATGATATAGGGAGGGGGGTACAAATTTGAATAGGAGATTATTTAGACAAGAAATTAAATTCTAAATTATTACAACCAAATTGAATGTGTAAGGCATAACAATTAAATGTACAATATTTAAATAAATACAATAAATAAATATTATATAAAATGTATTATGTAAAAAAAAAAGTTTTTATGTATGTAAAAAGTATTTTTAATGTGAAATGTAAATAAATAAAAAATCAATTTTAATTATATTTGTTTTTAAGGAAAAAACCCTAATTTCTTAAATAAATAGTATTATTTATTATTTATATACAATAATGCATCAATTTGTACAAAAATAAAAGTATATTAAAAAAAAGGTATTTTTAGTATAAAATATTAATAAAAATAAAAATTTATTATTTTTGTGTTTTTTTGTTCTAATTATTTAATAAAATATAATATATATATATATATATATATATATATATATATATATATATATGTGTGTGTGTGTGTGTGTGTGTGTGTGTGTGTGTGTGTGTGTGTGTGTGTGTGTGTGTGTGTGTGTGTGTGTGTGTGTGTGTGTGTGTGTGTGTGTGTGTGTGTGTGTGTGTGTGTGTGTGTGTGTGTGTGTGTGTGTGTGTGTGTGTGTGTGTGTGTGTGTGTGTGTGTGTGTGTGTGTGTGTGTGTGTGTGTGTGTGTGTGTGTGTGTGTGTGTGTGTGTGTGTGTGTGTGTGTGTGTGTGTGTGTGTGTGTGTGTGTGTGTGTGTGTGTGTGTGTGTGTGTGTGTGTGTGTGTGTGTGTGTGTGTGTGTGTGTGTGTGTGTGTGTGTGTGTGTGTGTGTGTGTGTGTGTGTGTGTGTGTGTGTGTGTGTGTGTGTGTGTGTGTGTGTGTGTGTGTGTGTGTGTGTGTGTGTGTGTGTGTGTGTGTGTGTGTGTGTGTGTGTGTCTGTGTGTGTGTGTGTCTGTGTGTGTGTGTGTGTGTGTGTGTGTGTGTGTGTGTGTGTGTGTGTGTGTGTGTGTGTGTGCGCGTGTGTGTGTGCGTGCGCGTGTGCGTGTGCGTGTGCGTGTGCGTGTGCGTGTGCGTGTGCGTGTGCGTGTGCGTGTGCGTGTGCGTGTGCGTGTGCGTGTGCGTGTGCGTGTGCGTGTGTGTGTGTGTGTGTGTGTGTGTGTGTGTGTGTGTGTGTGTGTGTGTGTATTAAATATATTAAGTGTGTATAAAAATAAAATAAATTATTTACGAAATGTATACATTTCAAGAAAATATTTTCAAATGTGTATAAAAATAATAAATGAAAATAAAAGTATTATTTGTATTATTTTTTAATCTAAACAAAATGATATAAAAGCATATAAACATTTTTATACTAGTAAAAATAAAAATAAAAACCAAATAAATGCAAAAAAATCATAAAAATATTTTTGGATCATTTTTCATGTTTGAAAATAAAATATCAAAGTCAGAAGTAAAATAAAAATGCAAAAATGACAAATATACAAGAAATGGGCCATGGGGGTGTAAGAAGAAAAGAGGGGGGGTGCCAAAAGCAAGCCTGTCCAGGCCCAGCCCAAAACCAACTTCATCTTCTTCCTCTAGACAGAAACGCGCACATTCTGTGTACAAAATGCTATCTCCTGATTCTGTGCTTTTTTGACAAAACTCATAATATGAAACTTGTAGAGCATCAAACAACGAATCTAACCATATAAAAAACTTAGGCTAACTCTCAAAGACCAGAGAGAATTTCTCTGGCCCAAATTTCTAACCTAGTTTTTTCATAAAGTTCATGGATGAAATTCTCCTAGCACGATTAATATAAATGAAAACTAAGCACATGTATGGTTTCAGGGCTATGAATACAATATCTTTTATTCACAAACCTAAGTCTAACTATTCCTAAATAGAGAGATAGAAGTTTATGAAATACCTGTTTCAGTTGAGTTCGAGTTGGACAATGTAGCAACTTTCAATGGTGCTTGAGGTTCTTTTGAGTTTGCCTGATGTCCACTGAAGCTCTCCCAATGCTTAGTTTGTTTTGAAGTAGCCTGAATCGTGCTACAGAACTCAACCTGCAAAGCTTCCAAACAAAAATGGAAATGTGTGTTAATGGAGTTACAGTTGGCAATGGAGGTCTGGAATGGTTTAGGTGAGTTGAATGGAAGGTATTGGAACAAGTTTGAGGCAAAACGCACGAGGCAAAGTGGAGATGGAGGTGATTCTGCAGGGCTTTCCCTGTTTTGCAGAAAAATGGAGATTTTATGTACAAGGAGGTTTTAGTGGTGAAGAGCTCGTGTTTATGGCTCAAAGGGTTGTGTGAAATGTGTTTGCAATGTTTGTTTAAGCTATCATGGACTGGTTTTCAAGTTGGCAAGATTTGGACAAATTTCTTCTTTGTGAAGCAAGAATGTGTAACTTCTTAATGCAGGCTTGTACACTCTATCTTGTATTCTGCATACAATCTCCTTGATAATTGCAATTTTTGGATTTGATTTGGCTTCTGAGATATGGCCCCTATGCTCAAAGATCATGTTTTGACATAAAGCATAACTTTTCAAAAATGGCAATGTACCTTTTTCTAATTAAGGGTTAGTTTTGTGTGCAATGTACAAATGGCCAAAATAATGCATTAGCTCAGTGTATTTGCATTAAATTAAGGAGTGTAAAATGGTTTAGAGGCCTGCAAGCAAGTACAAAGCATGCTGGTTTGAAAATGAAACTTGTATGAACATGTATTGGCCATGGATCAAAGTGAGTTTTTGTCAACTTCAAGCATTCGATTCTCCCTAAACACAAAGGTGTTTGAGGAGTTCTTGGATAATTTGGAAAGCTTGAAACATGTACTATAATACATCTTTGAAATTCAACTTAAGACTCCAAGTGGAACTATGTGAAAAATGGCCAAGAAGATGGGTCAAAATCCTGCCTAAACTAGGGCAAAATTTCTCTAAGTTAAAAGTTTTAGGGACCCTTGTTCCAAAAATCATAACTTGAGATCCAAGCTTCTTTTGAGAAAACTTTGTGAATCAAAGTTGTAGACTTTGTGATGGACTACAACTTTCATGTTTCAAGTTTTGTTTGAATCCATTTTTATCTTGGTGAAAATGTGGGGAAAAGTTAGGAAAAAATAAGAAAATTTCATAGCTTAGAAAATTTCTAAGTTATGAAAATTTTCCATTTTAAACCCTAATTTGCAATTTTGGGTTTCTTGATGAACAAGTTTCACAATTTGACATGTCTTGATGGAAAATGACTCTTGGCACTTGATTTTGACCAAAAAGTCAAAGTTTGACTTTTTAGTGTACAGTCAAATTTTGATCAGTTGACTGAAAAATTCATCTGTCAATCTTATGCATTTGAGACCTTTTGAACTTGTTGAATGGGTCAAGACAATTTTATTGAGTCCTTGTGTCCATGGTTAAGCTTGATTTGCCATTGGCTAGGTCAAACAGTCAAAAATTGCCTTTGTACAGTCAAAACCCTAAAAATGACCATTTTGCCCTTTTGGTGATCTGATCAAATTTCTTGTGGAATTGTGATCCAAAATTGATCAAATGTTTCATATGAGTTATAATGTTGATGTGGGTCAAAATTCATGAAGTTTAACTGTCAATTGGCCACAGTTGACTTTTTTCCCAATATAGCTGATTTCTAGGTCAACTGTCCAATTGATTGGGCAAAAATTTGAATCAAGGCTTGAAACTTGGTATGGACAAACTTGTGAGTCCAACATGAAGTATGAAAGTCATTTTGGGCATTGTGGTTCAAAACATCCTTGTGCAAACTCAAACCCTAATTTAGGTTAACAGTGCAAGGAGGTGTCTTGAGCAGAGCAAACCCTAACTTGACCTTGAGTTCCAAGGATCTTGTGATGAGAAAGAGTTGATGAAATGAGAGGGGAAATTTTTGGGTACAACAGTAAGCAACCCTATCTTTGGATGTAAACGGGACGGGCGTGGGTCATCGTATAACCATGATAGTAATGTTGCAAAGTATCTTAGCATTTTTGAGGGACCAAGATCATTTTGTTTATGCAACTTTTTGAATAGCGTCATCGAGGGGCTATGATCTTATATTTGTTTTGTTTTGCCAAGATACTTTGCATTCTTAACATGGCCATTTTATTTTAGGCAACCAAGTGGGAGAAACCCTAAGGGTGCTTGTGTGCAAGTGTGTCATCTTCATGCTTTTGATTTTGTCTTGTATTTAGGGTTTTCTATTTTTGCTTCGTTCTTGTCATACAAACCCTAATTACTAATCATGGCATATGAAAGCAATAAATTGCGTAATGTAAATATACTAAGCTATTACAACAATTTCATGGGAGGGGTGAATACAAGTTTGAATGGGGATTTGCACAAATGTAAAGCTAAATACATTATTACAACCAAATCGAATCCGCTCGAATTAAAATAAATATAATACAATATTTAAAATGTAACGCAATATGTATGTAAAGAAAATATGTTTTATGTCTTGCTTTTGTGTAAAAGAATATTTAATTTAAACCTAAAAATATAAAGAAAAATATTTAATTCTTTTGAAAGGGATTAAACCCTAATTTTCATTTAAAAGAAAATAATGTTTCTATATTATTATTTTGTGCATTTTTTTTGTAAAAATAATAAATAATATTATATATAAACATTAAAAATAAATATATGCAAAAAAATAGGTATTTGTAAGTATGAAATGTAAAATAAAAATATTAAGTATATTTAATTATATTTATAAGTTTATTAAGAAAATAAATTATATTTTATCAAAATAAACTATATTTTTTATGTGAGAAATAATATAAAAAAAATAAAAGTGTAAACATAAATAAATTATTTTTTAGGATTTTTTATCATTAAAGAAAATAATTAAAAGTATTAAATATAAAAATGAAAAAAAGAAAATATGAAAAGAGTTAGCAGGGGGGTGAGATAGCAATTCAGTAGTGATGATGCTAGCAAAAACAAAAAAGCCCAAGAAGCAAAAAGCCCAAACAGACTTCATCCCTGTCCTGCCTTCTCTTCCTCACGCCATGGCCAGTTCAACCTGTAACTTCCTAATGCTTGCATAAAAATGAAAACTTATAACATGAAAAATGTAGCATTTAAACTCACGATTCCAACCATCTAAATTATGTAATCTAACTATCAAAGATCAAAGAGAATTTTAAAATCCCTAAATTCTAACCTAAAATTTTCAGATATTTCAACTTCCAAAATCTCTTAGCACAAGTAAAATCAATGCAAGATAATGATATGTGTAGCTTCGTTAGGATGAGAACTACACTTTTTATTCACAGATCGTGGCCTGAGGTTGCCTGTACAAGTAGATAGAGTTTGAGAAATTACCTCCTTCAGCTGGAATCGTGTATGGAAATGCAGGGACTTTGATGGAGGCCTGATGATTGCTTGAGCTTCCTTGAGCTTCCCTGAATCTATTACAACTCTTACCTTGCTTTGAAAATGGCTAGAACTCCCTGACCAAGTCCAACTGCAAGCTTCAAAGTTAACAATGGCATCTAGTGAAACAGAAGTTACAGAACAGGGATGATGGTTTGGGTTGACTAAGTATCAAGTATGTAATGTGTTTGAATGATCCAAACTCAAAACGCACGAGCCAAATGGGATATGGGGATGCTTGTGCAGAATCTGCAGTTTTGGCCAAGTTTTGGGTGTTTTTCAGATTGAGAGAGTTTCAGGTCCTTGCCAAGCGTGTTATATGTTGAATATTGTTTTGATATTAGTATAGAAATGATCTAAAGTCAGCTCTCTATCAGTTGTACAAGCCCTACCCTTTTTGCCACTTTTCTTGTACTTGAAGCAAATTGACAAGACAAAACTCTCATGCTTGTACCAGCTTGCTTTTAGGGTTTGTATGAGTTTGTACAAGTTGCTTGAGACCTGTGTGGTTTGTATGCATCAAGGGGACATGTTCAATGCTCAAGATCACAAAGTTTGCAAAAGTTACCCTTTATGAAAATGGCAATGGAACCTTTTTGCCATAAGTGGAATTATCAATTGGATAAAGGTTCAAAAGCATGGATAGAGGCTTTTTCAACTGAGTATGCATTTAATTAAGGAGTGTGTAGCAAGTTTAGGACCTGTAAAGCATGAAATAGCCAGCATAGGTTTGATTTGCAACTTGGTTCTTCATGAAAATGGCTTGAACAAAAAGTGAGAAAATGCCAACTTCCTCTCTTCGATTCTCCCTACTCAAAAATGATCTTGGAGATTTCTTTGGCATTTTGGAAAGCTTGCAATGTGCTCTATAATCCATCTTTGAAATTCATTTTGAGATACCTTTTGGAACTAGGTGAAAACTTGCCATGAAGTTGGGTCCAAAACCTGCCTAAATTAGGGCAAAATTTCACTAAGTTAAGAAGTTCATGACCATGTATTCACAAATTTATAACTTGATATCCAAGCATCTTTAGGGAAAAGTTTTTGAAGAAAAGTTATAGATTTCATGTATATCTACAACTTTCATGTTGGGAAGTTTCTTTAAATCATTAGGCATCATGGTGTAAAAGTGGTGTAAAGTTGAGAAAAAATAAGAAAAATTTTATACTTAGAAAAATTCTAAGTTATGAAAATTTTCAAATTAAAACCCTAATTTTAAATTTTGGTTTTCTTGGTGAACAAGTTTCACATTTGGGAATGTTTTGATGAATTATGACCCTTGGTACTTGATTTTGACCATAAGTCAAAGTTTGAATTTTCAGTGTACAGTTGACTTTTGATCAGTTGACTGCAAATTTCATATGTCAATCCAATGAACTTGAGATGTTTTGAACCATATAATTAAATCAAGATGATGCCATTGAATCCTTGAAATCATGCTTGAACTCACTTGGTCATTGGCTAGGTTAAAAATCAGAAATTGCCCTTTCTCAGTCAAAACCCTAATTTTGACCATTTTGCCCTTTTGATGATTTGATCAAATTTCTTGAGGAGTTGTAATCCAAACTTGATCAAATGGCACATGTGAATTTAAAATGTTGATGTGGATAAAATATTATGAAGTTTGGCTGTAAATTGGCCATGGTTGACTTTTTCCCCAATACAGCTGATTTTTAAGTCAAATGTCCAATTGACTGATCAAAAATGTGGTTCAAGGCTTGAAACTTATCATGAGCAATCTTAGGGGTCCAAAATGATGTATGAAAGTCACATGAAGCATTGATGGTCCAAAAATCCTTGTGCAAACTCAAGCCCTAATTTTGGGTTATTAGTACAAGATGAGATGTCTTGAGCTGACCAAACCCTAATCTTGTCTTGAGTCAAAGAAGTCTTGTGAGAAAAATCTTGATATATGAGAGGTCAAATTTTGGGGTACAACAACTGCCCATGTTCAATCTTCTTGAACCTGAAGAGTTAGATTGGCGAGTTTTTCCGTTCGTGACTCGAAGGTAAAAGATGATTGGACACTAGAGTGCCCATAAATTTGTACTCGACAAAGTGTAATTGAGGGAATGGGCTTAAAGATACCATTTGGAGAGGTGATAGAATCTTGTTGGAGATGGGCTTGCAGATTCCATCCAAGAATGTTTGTTGAATTGTAAGTTGTAAGTCAAAAGAATAAGTATCAGAATGGTGTCCGTATCTGGAACGTATCTGAGTTGTATCTGGAGACTGAATCTGAATGAGTAACAGAATAGCATCCGTGTCTGGAGCATATCCGAGTTGTATCTGAATCTTGAATCTGAATGAGTAATAGAATGGCTTCCGTGTCTGGAGTGTATCTGGACTGTATCATGAACTTGAAATCTAAATGAGTAACAGAATGGCTTCCGTGTCTGGAGCGTATTTGGACTGTATCATGAACTTGAAATCTGAATGGGTAACAGAATGGAATCCGGGTCTGGAGCGTATCTGGACCGTATCATGAACTTGAAATCTGAATGAGTAACAGAATGGCATCCGGGTCTGGAGCGTATCTGGATTGTATCATGAACTTGAAATATGAATGATTAACAGAAAGGAATCCGGGTCTGGAGCGTATCTGTACTATATCATGAACTTGAATCTGAATGAGCAACAAAATGGCTTCCGTGTCTGGAGCACATCTGGACTGTATCATGATTGCATATTGTTAAACAGTAGCTGTTAATCTTATCCTGAAAAAGGGTAAAATGTTAGCTGGAACACAAAATTATGTTGCATGAAATGTATGATGCAATACATGTGTTTTATCAATGTTTATGATATGTGGATGTAATGTATGTGCACGTAAGCTGATTTGCTGTATTGCTAAGGAAAATAAATCCTTGACTGCTGCCGAGGATATGTGAATTCTTCATGTCTTGAAGTTGGAGTAATTGACAAAAATTCTGTTGCGAGCAATGCCATATACTGCTTGAGTAATCTGCTTGAGGAATCCAGAGAATTTTGATGACTTCTACTGGGGATTAATAATGGGAGTCTTTATTCTGTTGGGGAACAACGAAAACTCTATGGGGAAAAAGCTTATTCCTGTTTGGGAAAAAGTTCAGGAGTTTCGGTCGTCTGCCACTCTATTGGGGAGTTATCCTAGGTTAGGGAGAAACAGAAGTTAGCCGTTATCCGGTTGATTTTCAGTCTTCAAGACAACTTGCTGGGGAATTTTGGGAGAAACTGGATGGTTTCCACTGTGGATTAATAGTTTGAAGTTTCAGCTCCGCTGGGGATCTTAATGACGTACTGTAGGAATTGCTCATGGAATAGCCTAAAGACATTTTCCTATTCTTTCAACCTGTCAGTAATTGTTCTTTTCCATTTTGTTTTTTTTTTGTAAACAGTAATTATGTTCAAATGCATATGTTCATTAATGAATCATTGGACGTTTTTGCAAATAAAACACAAGTGTAAAAGAAAAGGACAAATAGTTTTCTGTACTTTAAAGAGATATCTTTGTATTCACTTTGAATAAGTATTTTGTACAAAGGAGACAGACATCCTAGTAAGAGGATGGTGCCATAAAAGTAAGAAAAAATTTATACAAAGATAGCTATGTGTGATAATCCCATAGGGTTCCCATTCTGCTATAGCCTCCATATCTCCGAACATCTTGTCTATTTGTTGTTTCGTTCGAAGATGATTGAATTGATCAGAAGCTCCGAGTTTATCAGTGAAGAGATTGTCCTCAAAGTGATCCGACGAGACATAGTCATACGCTTTAATTCCCTAACTTTTTCCTAGACTGCCCTTTCGGGTTTTCAATCCACCGGGAAACCCTTTTTTGCCCAAGTCTCCCTTTCGGGTTTTCAACTTGTCGGGTGTAGAGATTTTTATTTTATCCCTAATTTTTGCCCGAACCTTTTGGTTCGCCGGGATGCCCTTGTTTTGCTTAGGTGTGTCAACCTAACGGGTCTCTTATGCGTAGTATCTTTTGACTATGTCTGCGTTCGTAGGGTGTGGCAGGTCGTCGCCATCCATGGTGGTTAAGATCATTGCCCCACCGGAGAAGATGTTCTTGATTACAAATGGTCCCTCATAGGTGGGAGTCCATTTGCCCCTGGGATCACTTTGTGGCAAGATGATGCGCTTGATCACCAGATCTCCAACTTGATATACTTGGCGTCTGACTTTCTTGTTGAAAGCCTTGATCATCCGTTTTTGATACATCTGACCATGGAAAACAGCAGTAAGTCTCTTTTCATCAATTAAGTTTAGTTGATCAAGTCGAGTCTGGATCCAGTCGTCCTCATTCAAACCTGCATCCTTCATAATTCTCAAAGAGGGAATTTGAACCTCGATAGGCAAGATAGCTTCCATGTCGTAAACCAAAGAATAGGGTGTTTCCCCAATTGATGTGTGAGCCATGGTACAGTACCCGTGGAGAGAAAATGGCAGCATCTCATGCCAGTCCTTGTAGGTGACTGTCATCTTTTGTATGATCTTTTTAATGTTTTTATTAGCATCTTCAACCGCACCATTCATCTTCGGCCGATAGGGGGATGAATTGTGATGTTGAATCTTGACCTACTCGCACAAGGCGGTGATCATAATATTGTTAAGGTTCGTACCGTTATCAGTGATGATCCTTTCCGGGATACCGTACCGGCAAATAAGATTCTGCTTGATGAATCGGGCAACAACATTCTTAGTAACGGATGCGAAGGAAGCTTCTTTGACCCACTTGGTAAAATAGTCAATGGCCACTAGGATGAAGCGGTGTCCATTGGAGGTTGTAGGCTTGATCTCCCCAATCATATCGATTCCCCACATAGCGAAGGGCCAAGGAGTCGTCAAGACATTCAGAAGAACTGGAGGTACGTGCACCTTGTCAGCATAAATCTGGCACTTATGGCATGTCCGAGAGTGTTGATAGCAATCTGCTTCCATGGTAGACCAATAATAGCCTGCCCGTAGGATTTTCTTCACCATCGTATGCCCACTGGAGTGAGTGCCAAAGGTACCATCATGTAATTCATCCATGATCTTTTCAGCCTCAACCTTATCCACACAACAGAGCAGAATAGAGTCATGATTACGTTTGTACATGATGCCATTACTTAGGAAGAACTTAGCGGAGAACCTCCTTAGGAACTTTTTATCATTGATTGAAGCTCCTTCTGGATATTCTTGAGCCTCGAGATACCTTTTGACTTCATGAAACCAAGGATGGTCCACTACTTCTTCAGTATTAATCTCGTGATAGTGTGCTGGTTCGTCCATTCGTTCAATGGTGATCTGGGGAGCTTCGTTATCCCAATTAAGTTTAAACATAAATGACATTATGGCTAGAGCATCTGCTAGCTGATTTTCTTCTCGCGGGAAATGCTCGAAGGTAATCCGCTCAAAATGTAGTAGCAATGTCAAAACATGTTCTTTGTAAGGGATAAGATTTGGGTGCTTAGTGTCCCACTCTCCTTTGATCTGACTGATGAGAAAAGCCGAATCTCCAAACACATCTAAAGATTTGATTCCCAAGTCTATGGAAGCCTTGAGACCAAAGATGCATGCTTCGTATTCTGCCATGTTGTTCGTAAAGTTGAAGCAAAGTCTGGAAGTGAAGGGAGTATGACACCCTTCCAGAGATATGAGTATAGTGCCGATACCATTACCAAGTGCATTGGATGCCCCATCAAAGAACAGGGTCCATCGGGATCCTTGTTCAGGTCCGTCATATGGTCTGATCTCTTCACATTTGTCTAATGTCATGATGTCTTCATCTGGGAATTCAAACTTCATAGATTGATAATCTTCTACAGCTTGATGAGCAAGATGATTAGCTAGCACACTTTCTTTTATAGCTTTCTGGGTAGTGTATTATATGTCATATTCTGTTAAGATCATCTGCCATCTAGCTATTCTTCCAGACAGAGCAGGCTTTTCAAAGAGACTTTATCGGATCCATATTAGATATCAACAAAGTGGTATGAGTCAACATATATTGTCTTAGCCGGCGAGCAGCCCATGCCAGAGCGCAACAAGTTTTCTCGAGCAGTGAATATCTGGTTTCACAGTCGGTAAACTTTTTGCTCAGGTAGTAAATAGCGTGCTCTTTTCGGCCAGACTCGTCATGCTGACCCAATACACACCCCATTGAGTTCTCTAAAACGGTCAGATACATGATTAGTGGTCTTCCCTCGACTGGTGGCATCAAAACAGGAGGCTCTTGTAAATACTCCTTGATCTTGTCAAAAGCAATCTGGCACTCGTCATTCCATATAACTACTTAATCTTTCTTCAACAGTTTGAAGATTGGATCGCAATTAGCTGTCAAGTGTGAAATGAATATGGCAATATAGTTTAGGCGTCCCAAGAATGCTCTAACTTCCTTCTCAGTGCGAGGAGCAGGCATTTCTTGTATCACTTTAACCTTGGCAGGATCAACCTCGATGCCTTTGTTGCTGACGACGAAACCTAAGAGTTTACCGGACCGGACTCCGAATGTACACTTGTTTGGATTCAATCTTAACTTGTACTCCTTCAACCTCACAAACAACTTTTCTAAGTGATCAAGGTGTTCCTCTTCAGTTTGTGATCGGGCTATCATGTCATCTACATAGACCTCTATCTCATGATGTATCATATCATGAAACAGAGCTACCATAGCGCGTTGATAGGTTGCCCCAGCATTCTTCAGTCCAAATGGAATCACTTTGCAGTAGAACATGCCCCACTGTGTGAAAAATGTAGTTTTCTCCATGTCCTCAGGTGCCATTTTGATCTGGTTATAGCCTGAGAATCCATCCATGAAGGAAAACACTTTGTGCTGGTCTGTATTGTCAACCAGGATGTCAATGTGGGGAAGTGGAAAATCATCTTTAGGGCTGGCCCTGTTTAAATCTCTATAATCCACACACATTCGTACTTTACCGTCCTTTTTAGGCACAAGAACAATGTTGGCTACCCATTGAGGATAAGAAGTGACAGCCAGAAATCCAGCATTGAACTGCTTCATGACTTCTGCTTTGATCTTCTCTGACATGTCAGGTCTCATGCGGCGGACTTTTTGTTTCACTGGTGGACAGTCTTCTCTTATAGGTAGACGATGTACCACGATTTCTGTATCGAGTCCCGTCATGTCTTGGTACGACCAGGAAAAGATCTCAACATAATCATGCAATAGCTGAATTAGACGCTCCTTGACACTCGGCTCTAGGTTGGCACCCACTTTGATTTCCTTTTTATCCTCCTCGGTACCCAAGTTGATTGTGTCCAACGGTTCCTCATGAGGCTGAATAACTCTTTCCTCTTGTTGTAGTAGTCTGGCCAATTCCCCTGGCACTTCACAATCTTCTTCACCTTCGTATTCGGCTTGATAGATTGGATCTTCAGAGTCACTGAAGGCTATAGCAATATCGTTACCCATGGGATCCGGAATGGAGGGGTACCTGTATTTGTGAGTGTGGGTGTGTGTAAGGGTATAACCACCTTTAAACAATAAAATGTAAAAGAAAGACAATGAGCACAAAAGGTTTGTATGTGAAAAAGCGTCCATGATTCATTGAATGTCATATGAAGATGAAATAAAAACCCTTACAAATGGACCATTGTGCCTCGGTTAAGACACAAGGTTTTTAAAGTGCGAATTATTTGTGAATATTACAAGTCTAACAAAAATGTAAAAGATAAATTACTGAGAGATGAAAGTTATTGGGACAAAGTCTCTGGCTTCCCAGTTGTGAAGTCCTCCGTTGACAGTAGGAAATATCCAATCTTCCAAGTTGCCATCTTCTTCAACATCTTCCACTGTGTTGACCTCTCGGTTACTAATCTTCAAAGTTGGCGCTCCAACACGGGCACGGCGCACAGCCTTCTGAGCAGTTGAAGTAAACCCTAAGCCAAACTTGTCTGATTTATACGGGATGTCTGGAAGCTGCCCCCAGATGGTGCATCCACCCTCTTCTACTACTGCCTTAGCGTCCTTTAGAGATGACATCTGAAGTGAAGGTCTTGTGATCTTGGGAATCGAGGATACCTCCTTGGTCACCTCTACTTCTTGAGAGACTTCTTCAAAATGTTGGAAAGGGGTTTCAATAAATTCGCCATCCAATTCCACATATCGGAAGGAATTCAGATGACTAATCATGTACTCCTCTTCTCCATGGACAGTTATGATCTTTCCTTGGACCGGGTACTTCAGCATTTGATGTAGTATGGAGGTAACAACATCGGCGTTATGGATCCAAGGCCGTCCTAACAGACAGGAGTAAGAGGGGCGGATGTCTATCACATGGAAGGTTGAGTTGAAAATCTGGGTTCCCACCTTTATCGGGATGTCCACCTCCCCGTGGACCATCCTCTTTGAACCATCAAATGCTCTCACAACTATGTTACTGGGTTTTAATGTCATCCCTTCGTAATCCAATCTATCAAGATCCTTCTTCGGCAAGACGTTCAAATATGAACCCGTGTCTACCAAGACATGGGTCAGAGTCGTTCCTCTACACTCCACAGAGACGTGTAATGCCTCGTTGTGCTTTCTCCCTCTGGGTGTCAAATCAGCATCGGAGAAGCCTAGGCCATTATCAGCTGTCAAACTGGCTACACAATCCTGGAATTGGTCAGCAAACGTCTCTTGTGGCACATGGGTTGTCTTCAAAAAATTTACCAGAGCTTTCGCATGTGCCTCAGAGCACAGTAGCAAGGCTAGCATGGATATCTTGGAGGGAGTTTGCCCCAACTGTTCAACCACATCATAGTCACTCTTCTTTATTATCCTCAAGATCTCTTCCATTTCCTTCTTGGATGTTTCGGGGATAGCTAGTGATTGAGCCTTCGTCCGGACAGGCTCTTCTTGAATGCTTTTTCCTTGATTTTCAGCAGTAGAGGTGTTGGCAGGGATAACATCAGGGGTTGTGTCGTCTTTGTTGGTAGGTGCACTTGCAGGTATGGTTATTGGTACAGAGGTAATCTTTGGAACGGCCACGGGTCCACAAACTGCCTTTGGAGGGGCAATCTCTGGAGAGAAGATTCTACCGCTACGGGTAATCTTGCTAGTTCCGGCAATATTGCTAATGTCGGAATTTTCTTCTTTGGAGCTTTCTTATTTGGTGGTCAACCCATCTTGTTTAATACCATGGTAGTAGATTTCTCCACCGTAATTCCATGGTACTGTCTTGTCTGGTTCGTATGGGATCGGCCCGGGCATTGTAATTATGAGAGGAGTAGTCTTCGGAACTGGTGTAATTCTAACGGGTCTTTTGGGGGCCCTGTAAGGATTGGCGGAGATGGTTATTGTGATCGGTGGAAATAGAACTGACTGTTTTTTAAGCTGGTTCACGAAATGTCGCGGTAAACAAGAGTCGCCACCGTCTTTTATGTTCTCCAACATGGAAAGGACAAAAGCACAGCAAAATTCCTTTTCGAGAATGTTTCTCGGTTCGGGAGGTAGATTTATAGAAAGGGAAGGTATTAACACCCTTTCTATCTGTGGTTATCCACGGGCTCTTAGGTACTTGCTCTTATGTTTTCAAAAATTGTTTGCTTTTCAAGTGTATGTGGGTTTTGAAAAAGTTTCATTTGAAAAATTTCTAAGTAACTCTTGTATCTGTCCTCAAGAGTGTATGAAATATTTGTTTGAAAACTTTTTGAAAGTGTAAGTGCGAAAAGATGTTTTTGTTTGTTTGAGAGAGCAAGTACCCGGGAGAAATCTACCTACTCTAAGGAATTAGGCTGTGTAAGAGTCCTTTAGACAGTACTATCCCACTATTGAGAAGTAGGTAGCACCGTCGTTGGAGGTATTCGGGTCAATTCGATTGTAGGGACATGTGTGGTCACCAAAGCAATAGTAGGACGCCTTAGCGGTAACCCTAATGTCCTAGATCCTTTTTTTATCCGAGGCAACCGTTTCGAGGCAACTGGATCTTTAGACAGGAGGGCGACCTCTAAGACACCCTATACTTGATGACCACGTCGAGGCAACCAGTGAGGCGTACCCTATGAGTGGCATGTGCATGTGTGCTGTTTCAGTTTATGTTTATCTTTGAACATGCATTTGTGAGCTACAGATTGATTTTATTTTTTCAGACAAGTCTTTCATGTATAATTAACAGTTAAGAGTGCGGAAAATAAATTGCGGAAAGGTAAATCTACGCTATTACAAGGCGCGGGTCTATACATCGCCAAAAACATAACCCGTTTGGAAAATAAGTGCGGAAAGTAAAGAAAGCGATAAAATCCTAATTAACTATTACATCCTCGGAAACAGTTACATCAAATATAATCAAAAATAATGATAATGCGCGAAAAGAAATTTAATCAGGACGTCCTTAGGGTTTTGACCCTTTTGAGAAATAAAGAAAGTAGTTTGTCCTTTTTTTGCAATTAATCAAATATTAAACCTAATTAATTAAATAATTAAAGAAAAAAATGTTTTTGTGTTTTTTATGTTTTTAATGAAAATAAAAAGAAATTAAAAGTCAAGAAAACCCTAATTCTAAGTTTATTTTATTTATTATGAAAAAGATTAAAGTTAACCTAATTGACTAAATTAATTAATTTACATTTATTTATAAAATAATTAATAGTGAAAAATAGTAAATAATAAAAATATTTAATATTTTAAGTTTCTGAATTTAATATGAAAAATAATTTATTTATGAATTAATAATAATAATTAATAAGAATAATTAAAAATTAGTAAAAAGAAAATAAAAGGAAAATTGTGAAAGAACCAGGGGGGTGATGGACCCATTAGGAGGTGTGAAGAAGCAATTTGGCCCATTAAGAATCAAGCCTGCTTTGACTTTCTGGAATCGTCCAGGCATGCATTGACCAGGGAACATGGTGTTCAGCGCTTCATAGCCATTGGATTGTTGTTGAAGGACACATGGCATCTGGGAACGTGGGAGCCCATGGTGGAATGTTGTTATGAATCTGCATAGGATCATGTTATGAAAAATAATACAAGGAATTTGGGTGGACCTGGGAATCGAACCCAGGTCCCAATGGTTGCCAGACAACTCATCCTCCACTAAGCCAAGCGCATGTCTTTGTTAGCATAGTGGTGATTAATCATAATATATAAAACAAATAACGTCCTGAAGGACAAACAAAACGCGCGCCATCTTTTTGAATCCACCAATAGCATTCCTACGCGTCATCGTCTTCTTCAATTGCCTGCATAAAAACATATCAAATAGCGGGGATTTTTAACCCCCACAACTTAGCATGACCAAAAATAGCGATTAGATGTACAAGCTATATAAATAGGGCGCGAGGATTGGGTTTGATTCGTCTGGCCTTGACGAATTCAACCATAGGCGTCATTAGTCCTAATTTTGCTTATGCTGTAAAGCCCTAATTCGAGAGCTTGGAAACCCTAGAATCCTTCAATGGCAGTTTCTGCTTCAGGGTATTTTAATGCAATTAAATCACACCAACAGCTTTGTATGAGTCCTATTAGCACAAAACAACCACAATAATATGTTAAATATGCAAGAATCGATATATACAATTATGGAAAAAAAAGCTTCAAACTGTAATACTGTTTGCCACGATTTCTTGAGCTATGAAGCTTGGTTTTGATTGCAAATCGTTCCTGGGAGGCCTAGCAATGTATTGGAATCAAGAAAAGGCTTTGAATTGGCCTGGAAGGTTGAATTCAGTTTTGACTTTTTTTTGATATTTTTTGGAATTGGTTATGGTGTTTCTTGCAGCAATCTCACGTTAACAGCATTAGGGTTGGCTTCAGTATATGTAGTAGAATGGAATTAGGGTACAATCTTGCCAAGAAATCCATTGTATTGAAGTTTCAATATTTGATTGGAAATCAAATAATTTTCAATCTTTTTGATTGACAAAACTTGCCAAACATGGAGATTTTTGTCTCTTTGATTGATGCACGAATTTGCCAACTTGTCTTGGTCATATTTGCTTCATAAAAAGATTTGAAAACCCTATCTTGATATTTTCCTACAATTAAATGAATTAAATGAATTAATAATCAATTAAAAATCCAAATAATTAATAAAAATAAGAAAATAATTAAATTTAATCTCAATGGGTCGTGCATAAGCTTTGGGTAAAGATTCAAGAAGGAATTTGGGGCCCATTAGCAAAAACAAGGTGTTTTAGGCAAAGTTGACTTTTGCAAATTCCCAAAAATTTCCCAACTTCTCCAATGCATATCTTGCTCAATTTTGATCCTATGAACATGTTCTTGGACATTTTGGAAAGGTCTTGAAGTGGTCTAACCAATTCCTTTTGTCCAATATCATTTGGATTCACCAATCTCAAGTTATGGTCTTTGACTTAAAATGCCTTTTCTTTGACTTTTGAAACTGACCTATAATGTAGAAATTGATAACTTTTTGTGAGAGCATTTCTTGGACTTGGAATGTGAAGATGAGTGGTAGGAAATGCCATCCCCTTCAAAATTAGCATTGGATAGGATTTTTCTGATGAACCATGAAAAAGTTATGCCCTGGTCAAGTTACAGTTGACTTTTTTGCTGTCCAAAAATCATGATCAAGACTTGATCAAATGATGATTGTGGCTTCAAAATAAGATGTTGACCAAAATTTTTGACTTTTGACTGTAAAATGACCATTTTACCCCTACAGTTGATTGTGAAGCAAATGGGATTTTTGACTGTGCAATTTGATGCTGTGAACCTTGAAACTTGGCATGTAGATGCTTGGCAATGTTTATAGGCATATGAGACTTGATTGAGCCTTTGAAAACCTCAACTTCCTTGCAAGAACCAAAACCCTAATTTTGACTGGCTTAGGAGGCAGTTGGACTGTGCAATCTCTTGAGTGGTCTTGAACCATTTGAAGATGATTCTTGACAAACCTTGAAGGATATGGGAGGGCAAATTTTGGGGTACAACAGTTATGATTGAAACGTCTTTAATAGGAATGGGTGAAACAGGAGCATTTTCGAACAGAATTTCTTAGTTTTCTATCAGGCGTTGAATACATGTCTTCAACAGAGGGTAATCGGTTAGTGAGGATAAGCAAAGATGGCAGTCTTTATTACAACCTGGGAATATACCAGCTTTCAATAAGTTCATCTTAATGATCGGGAGCGGAGTCAAGAGTTCATCTACTCTAGCAACAAACAAATCTTCCTCGATAGTATTGGTGTTGTGACCATGTCTAGGCATAGGAGCGTAAATGACATTAGGTTTCTCAGGTGCATCAAACTCAATTTCTTTTGTATCTATGAGGTCTTGAATCTTGTTCTTTAAAGCCCAACAGTTATTGGTGTCATGGCCCGGACTTTCAGAATGGTATGCGCATCTGGCATTCGGGTGATAATGAGGGGACGCAGTGTTGGGATTCTTTGGAGCTTCTTTTAAAGTTTCCAGATTAGATTTCAGAAGATATGGTAAAACCTGAGCTAGAGTCATATTAATTCTGGTGAATTTCCGGACTGGCCTTTCCACCCTTGGTTGGTTACTTCTTGGTTGATCAGATGTAGGCTTTGGGATCATAACAGCTCCTACCATTGGTCGGCGTTCAGCTCTCCCTTGGTTCTTTTATGGATAAACAGTAGATACCTCCTTCTTCCCAGTGAAAGGCTTTCTCACAGTTGTAGAGGCAGATGAATCCTTTTGAATTTTTCCACTTCTTATGCCAGCTTCCACCCTCTCTCCGGTCAATATTAACTCAGTAAACTCAGCAAATGAACTCCCAATAAAATGGTTGAAGAAAGGGCCCGATAGAGTGCCTAAGAACATGTCCACCAATTCCCTTTCAGACAGAGGGGGTTGCACTCTCCCAGCTAGATCTCTCCATTTTTGCGCGTAATCTTTGAAACCCTCATTTGAAGCCATAGCCATACTCTGAAGTTGAGTACGGGTAGGCGCCAAATCTGCATTATACTGGTATTGTTTATAGAAAGTTGCGGCAAGGTCTTCCCATTTGTGGACGTCAGCCCTTTCTAATTGGTAAAACCAATCGAGTTGTGTTCCGGATAAACTATCTTGGAAAAAATGCACCCAAAGGTCCTTATCGGCAGAAGGCGGCTGAATCTTTCTCACGTATGATCGGAGGTGCATTTTAGGACATGACACCCCCATCATATTTTGCAAACAACGACACTTTTTAAACTTTGGCGGGATTACAATTCCTGACACTAGCCCCAACTCTTCAAAATCTAGACCTGGTACTCTCTGTATTTCCATAACGCTTAAATGCTCTTTGAGATGTCTGTACTTGTCATCGGCCGGAGGATATTGCTCCTCAGAGTAGTCTTCTTCTTCCTCCTTTTATTCAGATTCTGATGGTACCGTTGTTTCTTTTCCTTTCCATTCTCCATCTCCTGAAGTGGTTGCAAAATTCAAGGTCCTTCTAGTCTGTCCTTGAAATCTTCTCCCCATATTCAAAACCCCTGTGGCTTTCTTTGGTTTCTTCCTTCTCTCTTCAGCTAACAGAGTCTTCAATTCATCTTGCCCCTTGGCTAGGGTCATGAGCAACTGTTGAAACTGCGTGTTTTGAGCTTGAAGATCTTTGACCGTCTGTTTGATATCCATCTTACTGAAATAAACAGTAGAGAGATGAGGAACTAGTTGCAAAAGACCTGCTTATGTCATGATGAATGATATGCATATATGCAATGCTTTCAAGGATTTAAAAATTCAAATTCGTTTTAAACAAAAAAAGGAACACACATTATATTAATAAGATAGAATTTGAGTACATCAATACCCCTCGGGCAAAATAATACAGAATTATAAGTTAAAAAAGTGTTGCGCATCCTCTTTGGTGCAATGTAGGTATTTAGAGTATGCTCCTCATAAAGTAGCCGAGTGAGTTCCAAAACCTTCTTCTCACTTGCATAGAATTGGGCTTCGAAAGTATCACGCTCTCCTTTGAGCTGTATCCAATCCCTTTGTAGGTCTTCGAGTGATGTAGGCATGGCAGGATGTAGGATAGTGTATGGAACTTCTCCTTCCTTAACAGGCTCAATGATTACCGGGAGGATGGAGGGATAAGGCATCATAAGACTTTGAGCGCGGGTCCGTACCCACTTGAGGTAAGGCTCAAGAGTGATGGAATTCTTGTGTCCCAAAGTATTGCTATATACCTTGTTTAGCATCCTCCAAGCTCGGATGAATCTCTAGCGAAGACCTCGATCATCGTTGTTGTAGTCGAATACCAAGCCTTGAATCAACATATCGTGTGGGCCATCCCTTCGGGCATAACCAAACTGTCTTAGAGCTAAGCACGGGTTGTAGGTGATGCCTCCCCTAATTCCAAGTAGAGGGACATTAGGAAATTCCCCACAACGGTCAACAATGATAACATTCTCTTTGGATCGAGAGCACCAATGAATATCTGAATGTTTAAGCGTCATTAACCTTTGTGACCACCTCAAACCTTGCTCATTCTTTAAGACTGATTGGGGAAGATGAGAAATAAACCATCTTGCCAGGAGAGGATTGCAACACATGAGAACACCTCTTTTCCTCATTGTACGAGTGTGAAAAGAGTGTAAGATATCCCCAAACAATGTAGGCACTGGGTTGTGAGACATGAAGATTTTGACAGCGTTTACATCTATGAGTTGGTCAGGATTGGGGAACAAGACCATCCCATATATTAGAAGAGCTACAATCTCCTCAAAAGCTTGCAAGTCTAGGGAATTCCAACAACTTTGGGCTTTCTCAAACAGAAACTTTGCCAAGAAGCCTTTGACACCACTTCTAGTTTCCCAATAAGTTGTGACATCAGATGAGTGCAAGTGCAGAGCTTGAGCAATCTCTTCTGGCTTTGGATCTATTTCCGTACCGTTGAAAGGTAGTTGATTGAGAATAGGAATCCTCAAAAGTTGAGAGAATTCTTCCAAAGTGGGCACAAGTTGATAGTCAGGAAAGGTGAAGCAATTATGCAAAGGGTCAAAGAACTGGAAGAGAACCTTCATCATATCTTCCTCTGTGTTGAAAGTGACCAAGTTGAGTAGACGACCATGCCTCTCGGTGAATGGAGAATTCTCAAGGATCCTTGAAGCTATCTCCTTTAGTTGTGGAGGAATTCTTACAAGGTTGATTTGGATAGTTTTCCTGCGAAGTGAATCCATACCCTACAAAACAAGAACAAAGATGAATCTCCAAAATCCTTGAAATGGTTAGTGGATGCATATGATGTTCATGATGTCCATGATGTTATGTACAAGTATGCATATACAAGAAAAGCAAACAAGTCCTTAGTTTAGGCTTGCATGGGGCTTTATAAGTAAGTACCCTCTTGAAGTTTAGTTGGCTCAACCTGTCCTAATAATAGTAACTGGGTTCTAAGAAGCTCAATATCACCGGATTGTTTCCTTGGTCATTGTTTCAGCTCAAGCGTCTTTAATGGCGACCGAAATATCCCAAGAAACCAACCCTCAATGAGTGTAGTATCGAGTATCTACCAACTTTGAACTGCACCAAAGCCGGTCATCTCACTACATCCTAAAAGGCCAAGTTGGTCAAGTAAAAGGTTCTAGAAGTTCATTAGTGCTTCATGACATCACTCAGCGGCCCCGTATTCTCTTTGATTAACTCAAAGGCTACCAGTACCTACAAATATGTCACACTAACATAGCTATTGCTTAGACCATGTCGGTATACCTCGCACAGTTTCCACAATGTATTGCTATTTACCTATAATGTTTCCCAAATCAGGATGGAGGATTTAAACCCAAACAAAGAACCATAATTGTAAAGCAAACAAGTCAAACAATGTAAGCAAATAAATGTGATCTAAAACCCTAAGGTAACCCCACTTTTAGAATATTCCCCAGCAGAGTTGCTAGTTATGTGATACGGTGGGAGAACTGACTTGAGGTTTTGTGTTTTATCGCAAATGTTGCGGTTAGCAAGAGTCGCCACCGACTTTTCTTTTATCCAAAAGGAAAGATGAAAAAGCACAGGAAAGACCTTTGAGATTGTTTCTTGAGTTTGGGGGATAGATTATGAAAAGGGAAGGTGCTAGCACCCTTTTCATCCATGGTCTTCCATGGGCTCTTAGTTACTTTCTTAGATCACTTACTTTGGTTTGTTTGAAATGGTGTTTGATATGGTTTTGAAAATATTTTGTAAAAGAGACCCTTCGTTTAGGCAATCTTTGTAATGATTCTCGTTCGTAAGAATGTATACAAAGATGTTTGTCTTTTGAAAATGTTTTCAATGTTTGTAAGATGTTTTTTTGAAATGTGTAGGTGTTTGAAAATAGCAAGGATTTTGTTTGAAATGGAGCAAGTAACTAGAAGCTATCTACCTACTCAAATGTCTTTCCTATGTTTTTTCTATTCCTTTGACATTGTTGTCTTACCATTGAGTTGGTAAGCAACCCTATCTTTGGATGTAAACGGGATGAGTGTGGGTCATCGTATAACCATGATAGTAATATTGCAAAGTATCTTAGCATTTTTGAGGGACCAAGATCATTTTGTTTATGCAACTTTTTGAATAGCGTCATCGAGGGGCTATGACCTTATATTTGTTTTGTTTTGCCAAGATACTTTGCATGCGTAACATGGCCATTTTATTTTAGGCAACCAAGTGGGAGAAACCCTAAGGGTGCTTGTGTGCAAGTGTGTCATCTTCATGCTTTTGATTTTGTCTTTTATTTAGGGTTTTCTATTTTTGCTTCGTTCTTGTCATACAAACCCTAATTACTAATCATGGCATATGAAAGCAATAAATTGCATAATGTAAATATACTAAGCTATTACAACAATTTCATGGGAGGGGGGAATACAAGTTTGAATGGGGATTTGCACAAATGTAAAGCTAAATACATTATTACAACCAAATCAAATTCGCACGAATTAAAATAAATATAATACAATATTTAAAATGTAATGCAATATGTATGTAAAGAAAATATGTTTTATGGCTTGCTTTTGTGTAAAAGAATATTTAATTTAAACCTAAAAATATAAAGAAAAATTTTTAATTCTTTTGAAAGGGATTAAACCCTAATTTTCATTTAAAAGAAAATAATGTTTCTATATTATTATTTTGTGCATTTTTTTTTGTATGAAAATAATAAATAATATTATATATAAATATTAAAAATAAATATATGCAAAAAAATAGGTATTTGTAAGTATGAAATGTAAAATAAAAATATTAAGTATATTTAATTATATTTATAAGTTTCTTAAGAAAATAAATTATATTTTATCAAAATAAACTATATTTTTATGTGAGAAATAATATTAAAAAAATAAAAGTGTAAAAATAAATAAATTATTTTTTAGGATTTTTTATCATTAAAGAAAATAATTAAAAGTATTAAATATAAAAATGAAAAAAAGTAAATATGAAAAGAGTTAGCAGGGGGTGAGATAGCAATTCAGTAGTGATGATGCTAGCAAAAACAAAAAAGCCCAAGAAGAAAAAATCCCAAACAGACTTCATCCCTGTCCTGCCTTCTCTTCCTCACGCCATGGCCAGTTCAACCTGTAACTTCCTCATGCTTGCATAAAAATGAAAACTTATAACATGAAAAATGTAGCATTTGAACTCACGATTCCAACCATATAAATCATGTAGTTTAACTATCAAAGATCAAAGAGAATTTTAAAATCCCTAAATTCTAACCTAAAATTTTCAGAGATTTCAACTTCCAAAATCTCTTAGCACAAGTAAAATCAATGCAAGATAATGATATGTATAGCTTCGTTAGGATGAGAACTACACTTTTTATTCACAGATCGTGGCCTGAGGTTGCCTGTACAAGGAGATAGAGTTTGAGAAATTACCTCCTTCAGCTGGAATCGTGTATGGAAATGCAGGTACTTTGATGGAGGCCTGATGATTGCTTGAGCTTCCTTGAGCTTCCCTTAATTTATTCCAACTCTTACCTTGCTCTGAAAATGGCTAGAACTCCCTGACCAAGTCCAACTGCAAGCTTCAAAGTTAACAATGGCAGGTAGTGAAACAGAAGTTACAGAACATGGATGATGGTTTGGATTGACTAAGTATCAAGTATGTAATGTGTTTGAATGATCCAAACTCAAAACGCACGAGCCAAATGGGATATGGGGATGCTTGTGCAGAATCTGCAGTTTTGGCCAGGTTTTGGGTGTTTTTCAGCTTGAGAGAGTTTCAGGTTCTTTCCAAGTGTGTTATGTGTTGCATATTGTTTGCATATTAGTATAGAAATTATCTAAAGTCAGCTCTCTATCAGTTGTACAAGCCCTAGCCTTTTTGCCACTTTTCTTGTACTTGAAGCAAATTGACAAGACAAAACTCTCATGCTTGTACCAGCTTGCTTTTAGGGTTGGTATGAGTTTGTACAAGTTGCTTGAGACCTGTGTGGTTTGTATGCATCAAGGGGACAGGTTCAATGCTCAAGATTACAAAGTTTGCAAAAGTTGCCCTTTATGAAAATGGCAATGGAACCTTTTTGCCATAAGTGGAATTATCAATTGGATAAAGGTTCAAAAGCATGGATAGAGGCTTTTTCAACTGAGTATGCATTTAATTAAGGAGTGTGTAGCAAGTTTAGGACCTGTAAAGCATGAAATAGCCAGCATAGGTTTGATTTGCAACTTTGTTCTTCATGAAAATGGCTTGAACAAAAAGTGAGAAAATGCCAACTTCCCCTCTTCGATTCTCCCTACTCAAAAATGATCTTGGAGAGTTCTTGGACATTTTTGAAAGCTTGCAATGTTCTCTATAATCCATATTTGAAATGAATTTTGAGATACCTTTTGGAACTAGGTGAAAACTTGCCATGAAGTTGGGTCCAAAACCTGCCTAAATTAGGGCAAAATTTCACAAAGTTAAGAAGTTCATGACCATGTATTCACAAATTTATAACTTGAGATCCACGCATCTTTAGGGAAACGTTTGTGAAGAAAAGTTGTAGATTTCATGGAGATCTACAACTTTCATGTTGGGAAGTTTCTTTGAATCATTATGCATCATGGTGTAAAAGTGGTGTAAAGTTGAAAAAAAATAAGAAAATTTTTATACTTAGAAAAATTCTAAGTTATGTAAATTTTCAAATTAAAACGATAATTTTCAAATTTGGTTTTCTTGGCGAACAAGTTTCACATTTGGGAATGTTTTGATGAATTATGACCCTTGGTACTTGATTTTGACCAAAAGTCAAAGTTTGACTTTTTAGTGTACAGTTGACTTTTGATCAGTTGACTGCAAATTTCATCTGTCAATCCAATGAACTTGAGATGTTTTTGTTAGAACAAAGTTTGAATCTACTACCCTAAGTTTAAGTTTTGATGATAAAAAAATGCTAAGATATATTAATTGTATGATTCATATAAGACACATATGCTATCTAAAAATTACATTCTGTTTTACAGAAACTCTGATGGATATCAGCAAGAGAACATCAGCATCAGAAGATAAGATATCAACATCAGCATCAGAAGATGTTATATCAGATGCCAGAATCAGAAGATAAACTTGTGCTTACGCTGAAGCTTGATAAACATATCTGTGCGTAACAATCTGAACTCTGATCAAGACAACAACACTTCATCAGCACCTAAGCAGCGTCAGAATGAGCCAAAGCCAGAACAAGCTTAAGTGGCAACGGTACTATGCATTCAAGATGATTTATTACCAACGGCATCATTCCAGACAAGATCTGCTTAATAAGGAAAGAATGTTATTGGCATTGAAACGGAATTACTACTCCAACGTACCTTATTTCCAATGCTATTTAAACAAGTCAATGAAGATTGAATTGGCTAATGCTCTACAACCTTCTACACGCCTAAAGCTATTCATCATCTTCCTCACTCTCAGTTTGCTAAAAGCTTTCAAATTCTTTATTCAATTACTTTAGCACTCTAGCTCTCATAAGCTCAAATTGTGTAGTATCACAGTTGTGATAAACAGTTTTTGTAGAAAACATTCACACACCTAGATTTCAATTCTTTGTAAGAAAGTATTTCCTTGAGAAACCGGTTTGTGGTTTGACTCAAGAAGGCTTTAGCAGTTATTAAAGCAGTTGTTATATTCATTTGAATATAGTGAATTAAGACCTCGTTGGAGAGAGGCGAAATCACCTTGACGGGTGGACTGGAGTAGTTTGAGATCAAACGAACCAGGATAAAAATACCGTGTTGACTGCAATTAATTTCCAGTTTTTACAATTCAACCCCCCTTCTTGTGTTTTTCACTTCTTCAGTTTTGAACCATATAATTAAGTCAAGATGATGCCATTGAATCCTTTAAATCATGCTTGAACTCACTTGGTCATTGGCTAGGTTAAAAATCAAAAATTGCCCTTTCTCAGTCAAAACCCTAATTTTGACCATTTTGCCCTTTTGATGATTTGATCAAATTTCTTGAGGAGTTGTAATCCAAACTTGATCAAATGGCACATTTGAATCTAAAATGTTGATGTGGATAAAAAATTATGAAGTTTGGCTGTAAATTGGCCATGGTTGACTTTTTCCCCAATACAACTGATTTTTAAGTCAATTATCCAATTGACTGATCAAAAATGTGGTTCAAGGCTTGAAACTTATCATGAGAAATCTTAGGGGTCCAAAATGATGTATGAAAGTCACATGAAGCATTGATGGTCCAAAAATCCTTGTGCAAACTCAAACCCTAATTTTGGGTTATCAGTACAAGATGAGATGTCTTGAGCTGACCAAACCCTAATCTTGTCTTGAGTCAAAGAAGTCTTGTGAGAAAAATCTTGATATATGAGAGGGAAAATTTTGGGGTACAACACATACCCCAAGCTCGTATAAATCTTTGACGGTAACATTGGTGTGATACGGTGGCAGAACCGACTGTTTTGAAAATGCTGGTTTGCGTTTTGCGTTTTTATTCGCAAAATGTCGCTGTAAGCAAGAGTCGCCACCAACTTTTATTTTATCCAACTAGAAAGGAAAAAAACACAGAAAAATTCCTTTTTCAAGATTTTGAGTACGGGGGGTAGATTATAGAAAGGGAAGGTGTTAGCACCCTTTCTATCCGTGGTTTTCCACGGGCTCTTAGGTACTTGCTCATCTTTAGAAATTTCTTGTGTGTGTTTGTTTTGAAAAGTTTTGTTTTTACTTCGTTTTAACCCTTGTTTCTGTCCTCAAGAGTGTTACAAATTTGTTTTGAAAACTTTGTTTGAAAAGTGTTTGGTGTGAAAAAATTTGTTGTTTTGAGCAAGTACCTAACAGTTATCTACCTACTCGAAAAAAAGAGTTCTTTTTCTCCCATCCTTTAGACCGTGTTATCCTACTATTAGTGAGTAGGTAGCACCGTCGTTGGATTTGTAAGGGTCAATTAGAAAGGGATGTACGATCACTAACGCAATGTTAGGACGTCTTAGTAATAACCCTATAGTCTTAAGATCATATTCGAGGCAACATTTCCTTGGCAACGTTTCCGAGGCAACCTTTTCCGAATGGGACTTTTGATCTTTGTTAGACAGGAGGGTAACCACTAAGACACCCTATACTTAATGATCGTTTTACCGAAGGCAACCGAAGTGAGAGTATACCCTAAGAGTGCGCATGTGCGAGTGATTTGATTTCAGTTATTATCTTTGCACATTAGGGTTTTCTAGCCATTTTAAATTATCATGCAATCTTGCCATACAATCCTATTAACATGCATCTAAACAGTTAATATTTGCGAGAATTAAAATGCGAGAAATAAAAACCTACGCTATTACAAGGCTTCAGGGTAGGGATTAATTACATAGCCAAAAAACCCGTAAAAACGATAAATAAAGAAAATCCTAATTTAAACTATTACATACCGTGAGCAGTTACATTAATATTGCAAAAATAAACAAACGTGCGCGGTGAATCGAAAACGATATATTTAGGGTTTTGACCCGTACTACCTAATTGTAATTTACAAGAAAAACCATTTTTTGTCGTTTTTGTATTATTTGAGAAAATAACGTTCAATTGAATAAAAAAACCTAATTACTAATTAATTTAAGTTAAGAAAAATAATTAAGTTAACATATTTTTTTGCATTTTTTTGTTTTGAGAAAAGAAATAAAATTAAATCAAAAGTTAACCCTAATTTGTCTAATTGATTTTAATTATATACAAAAAGTTAGAGTTACCCTAAATTAAATTAAACTAACATTAAATTAAATTTGATGAAAATAAAAAAACCTAATTCTAAATTTTGTGAAACTTGATTTTATGATTTTTTGGTGAAAAAAGAAACTAATTTTGTTAAAAAAAACAAATTAAGTAAATTAAAAGAATTAAAATTAATAAAAAAGAAAAAAGATGGGTCTGGTTTCCTAGCAAGAAGAGGGGGTGCTAATTGCAATTTCTGGGCCCAACAATTCCTGGCCACATTGACTTTTTCAATCCTGTGCGCATGCTTGACTATGGCACATGGTGGACCCTCATGGGAGAAGCCTTGGATCTGCAACCTTGATGATCTGATGGTTGGATGCTGATGATGCATGGTATACTTGTGGGACACTAGTACACCTGATTATGCAAAGTAAAACAATATAAAGCAAACGTTGGGACCTGGGGATCGAACCCAGGTCCTTGAGCATTATTCCCTTGCCACGCTACCAGCTGAGCCAGAATGTTTAGTTGTACAAATAATAACAAACAAACATTATATGATAAAACAAAAAGCTAAACTCTAAAACGCGCAAAATTCAAATGGGAAAGTCAGGGAGTGCCACGTAAACCATCTTCTTCCTCCCACCGTCGTGTTAGCCCTGGAAGTTTTTACCTACGGACATATGAGTGTAGGTACAACCCTGTGCTTCTCCAAAATCTCATACAAGCATGATAAATGACTACCAATGGTACCAATCAACTTGTTGCAACCTCACGAGCATCATGGTACCATTATTAATGGCCAATTGTTCCTGTATGCAAACCCCCTAAAAACAAAGCACGAACCCTAGCCATGGCACTTTCATATTCAGTCAGTAAAAACGCAATTAAATGTAACCATTATCTTGCAAACAACTCAAGGATTATGAATATATCAATTAAACATGCTAAATGTGCCTGAATTAACATATTCTAATTCAAGAAAATATGGAAACCGTGTGACTCTTACAGGGCGTTTCAAGGCGTGGGGAAGCTTGATAGCGATTGAAACAAGATCCTTGGATGTCCAGCAAACGATTGGTGTGACTAGAATGGTTTGAGAGGGCCTGAAACTTGAAAATCAGTTTACACTTTTTCTTGATTTTTTTTGCAATTCATTCTCTCTCTTGCACGCCTCTAACCTCTCTTTTTTTGGTCTGCACTTGTCCCCTATGTATCCAAGAATGAATTAGGGTTGCCATTTGTTTCAAATCTTCTCCAATTATGAATATTGATTCATGATTTGATCCGTGTACAAAATCTTTCCAAATCAAGCAAATCCAATCTTTTTCTGTCCATTTTGCACCTTGCACGATTTGATCTTGTTTCCAGTTGTGTAATGAACCTAAACATGCACAAAATCTCAAGATTTAATTAGTTTTTGATATTTTCATTATTTTATTTTGACTTTATTTGATTTAAATGAAATAAAATCAAAATAAATGAAAAAAATAAAAGAATGACAAGTGGAAGGGCTCATGGGTCGTGGGTCACATTACAAACTCAGTGCAAGCATAAAAAGTTGGGCCCATTTGACAAAAAATGCAATTTTGGACACATTTGACTTTTGGCAATTTTGCAAAAAGGGTCAACTTGGCCAATGCATAACTCTCTCAATTTTAACCCTAGAGATGTATTCTTGGACTTTTTAGAAAGCTTAGGGTGTCCTATAAGCAACCCTTTTGGTATCATCTCAATTGAGTCTTCCATGTTCATGTATGAAGCTTTGACCCAAAAGGTGTTTTTGTTGACTTTTCAAAATGACCTATAATGTCCAAATTCATATCTTCTTGTGAGTGCATATTTTGAACTTGGGAGCTGGAGATGGATTATAGGGAATTACATCCTTTTCAAAATGAGCTTTGGATGGGTCATTTTTTATAAAGTATGAGAAAGTTATGCTTGGTCAAAGTTGAGTTGACTTTTCCTGTAAAACCCTAATTTAGCAACTTTTGGGTCTTGATGAATTGT
The DNA here is from genome assembly GCA_948472305.1 of Vicia faba. Classification (NCBI taxonomy): domain Eukaryota; kingdom Viridiplantae; phylum Streptophyta; class Magnoliopsida; order Fabales; family Fabaceae; genus Vicia; species Vicia faba. The sequence continues at coordinate 515,468,198 of OX451736.1, read as the reverse complement.
GAGCAACCCTTGAGGAATCATGATCAACCCTTAATCAAATGATGAATAATACTTCAAAATAAGGTTGTTGACCAAAAATCTTGAAGTTTGACTGCATGTGGGCCACAATTGACTTTTGCCCTAGCACAGTCGATTTGCAGGCCTTTGAGCAATTGACTGAGCAAATTTCCTCTGCAAGGCTTGAAACTTGTCATGGATGATCTTGAGAACATATTAGGACAATGGTGAGAATTTGGGATCCTTTGGACTCAAACATCTTGATGCAAAGTGAAACCCTAATTTGTGGTAGACTACCTTAGGAGAGAGTTTGTTTGGTCAACCCTTGGACTTCCTTAAGCAATTTGAAGACCTTACTTGACATGTATTGAGAATCATGGGAGGGAAAATTTTAGGGTACAACACTTTGGTATCGCTTTCGTAGTCAAACGCAATTCCTTGGATGAGTACCTCATGAGGGCCATCTCTCCTAGCGTATCCAAATTGTCGCAAAGCTAAACAAGGGTTGTAAGTAATGCCTCCCCTAATGCCAAGTAGAGGGACATTAGGGAATTCCCCACAGCGATCAATGATGGTAATTTCTTCCAAAGAGCGATAATTCTAATGGATATCAACATGTGAAAGTGACATCAATCTTTTAGACCACCTCATACCTTGTTCATTCTTCACCACGGATCGAGTTAGATGCGAAATAAACCACCTAGCCAAAAGGGGAGTGCAACACATCAAAGTCCCTCTTTTCTTCAAAGTGAGAGAGTGAAGATAATGCAAGATGTCTCCAAGCAATGTAGGCACTGGATTACGAGATATGAAAAATTTGATCGCATTTATATCTATAAGTTGGTCAGGATTGGGAAATAGTACCAACCCATAGACGAGAAGAGCCAAAATTTCCTCAAAGGCTTGTAGATCCAAATTATTCCAACACTCTTGAGCCTTCTCCAAGAAAAACTTTGCTAGGAACCCTTTGACACCACTCCTTGTTACCCAATTTTCTAATATGTCGGATGGTTGCAAATGTAGAGCTCGAGCAATTTCCTCAGGTTTAGGGTCTCTTTCAATACCGTTGAAAGGTAACTGATCAAGAATAGGGACCCCCATGAGTTGAGAAAATTCTTCCAAAGTGGGCACAAGTTGGTAATCGGGAAAAGTGAAGCAATAATGCAAAGGGTCGAAGAATTGGACAAGCACCTTTACCATATCTTCTTCAATACTTGAGGTAACCAAACTAAGGAGTCGACCATGTCTTTTGGTGAATGGAGAATCTTCAGGGACCCTTGATACTAAATCCTTGAGTTGTGGAGGTGTCCTTACGAGACTGACTTGAATGGTTTTCCTACGAAGAGAATCCATGTCCTACAAAACAGAACAAAGATAAATCTAAAAATCCTTGAAATGGTTAGTGAGTATGAGTATGATGTTTAAGATGCTTATGATGTTATGTACAAGTAAATATATACAAACAAAGCAAACAAGTCCTTAGGTTTAGGCTTGCATAGAGTCTCATAGGTAAGTACCCTCTTGAAGTTTAGTTGGCTCAAACCTGTCCTAGTTAATAGTAACCGGATTCTAAGGGATCTCAATATAACTAATCTTTCCCACAAACTTTGTTTCGATTGACAACTAACTTGCCACCAAACAAAGCTCGGGAGCCAAATCTCAATGAGTGTAGTATCGAGTATCGACCAACTTCGGACTGCACCAAAGTCGGTCATCTCACTACGTCCTAATGGCCAAGTTGGTCAAGTAAGGTTCTAAGGTCAGTTGATGCTTCACGACACCATGCAGCGGCCCCGTACTCTCCTTGATTGACTCAAGGGTTATTGGTACCAACCAAAGTGCCACATCAACGTAGCTACTGCTTCAACAGTGTCGGTATACCCCGCACATTTCCCTCACAGTTTATTGCTACTTACCTAAAAGGTGTCCCCAAATCCGGGTGTAGGATTTAAAACAAACCCAAACAAGGATCCAAAATGTAAAGCAAACAAATGAAACAAATGTAAGCAAGTAAATGTGATCTAAACCTATGGTAACCCCACTTTTAAGAATTTTCCTCAACAGAGTCGCCAGTTCTGTGATACGGTGGGAGAACTGACTTGGGTGTTTTGCATTTGTGTTCGCAAATGTTGCGGTTTAGCAAGAATCGCCACCAACTTTTCTTTTATCCAATAAGGAAAGGTGAAAAAGCACAGGAAAGACCTTTAGAGATGTTTTCTTGAGTTTGGGGGGTAGATTATGAAAAGGGAAGGTATTAGCACCCTTTTCATCCATGGTTTTCCATGGGCTCTTAGTTACTTGCTAGATCACTTGCTTTTGTTTGAAAAATGTGCTTTGTGTGGTTTTTGAAAGTATTTTGAAAAGGTGTCATCGTTTAGCCAAACTTTGTAATAGTTCTCGTTCGTAAGAACGTATACAAAGTGTTGAGCTTTTGAAAATATTCCATGTTTGGAAAGTGTTTTGAAAGCGTTTTAAAAGTGTTTTGAAAGTGTATGTGATTGTTTTTGAAAATAGCAAGGATGTTTGTTTTGAAATTGAGCAAGCAACTAAAAGTAACCTACATACTCAAAAGGTCTTAGATATTTTTTTCCTCCTCCTTTAGACGTTGCTATCTTATCATTGTTTTCGTAAGAAGCTCCATCGTTGGATGTGAAGGGACGTGCATGGGTCATCGTATGATCATGATATCAATGTTGTGAGATGACTTAGCATTTTTTCCTTAGGGACTGAGATCATTTAGAAAGGCAACTTTGATAGCGTCATCGAGGGACTATGTTCTTCTATTTTTGTTTATGCTAAGACATCCCACATGCATATCATGATCATTTTTGTAAGGCAACAAGTGGAATCACCCTAGGGGTGATAGTGTGCAAGTGTATTTTATTGCACGCATAATTTTGTCTTCGAATTAGGGTTTTCTAACATTGGTTTTAGTCCTTCCATACACACCCTAATTACTAACAATATATGAAAGCAATAAAAGTGCAGAAATGTAAAGTCCTACGCTATTACAAATCATTAGGGGGATGGGGTGTACAAATTTATGAATAGGGATTACAAATTAAATCCTATATTACTATTACAACCATATTGAATGGATAATAATGTATAGGAAATGTAAAATTCTTATTTGAAAAGAAATAAGTTTTGTTTAAGAAAATATTTTTTGTCCTTTTATGTCAAAAGAAATAAAATATGATATATGAATATGAAATATTTTTGGTGTTTTTTGATTAATGAAAGATAAAAGTGATGAAAATAAATAATAAAGGAAAGAAAACAAAATCAGCGTAAATGCTGAAACAGGAGAGGTCAGAAGTTTTGACTCTGACGTGCTGCACAAACAGAAACATGTTAGTAAAAATATGGAAGTTCAGAAGTTCTGGATCTTCTGAGAATTCATAAGTTTTCAGAAGTTTTCAGAAGTTCTAATGCAACTGTCAGAACTTTGCCTCTCTCCATGCTAGTCAGAACATCTGCAGCTTAGTCATTTCTTAACAGAACAGAAGTTGCACATATAACAGTTATGACAAGTTTCATGAAATATCAGAAACACAAATCAGAAGCAACATGAATTTGGTAATCCTAATTTTGAGTCCTAATTTCTTTATGAAACTCTGAACTGGGATTCCTTCTACTTAAGCAGGCAGATGCATGAAATCTCAGAATATGTACACCATCAGAATCAGAATATATACATTGTGTTAAATATGCAAAATCTGATAGTGCCTAAATAATATGATGAGAGTCAGCAGAAACTTACCTTGCAGCTGGAAAATATTCTGGGAGCTGGAATCTGGTTTTGACCACTTGTGGTGTTCTGAACAGCTTCCTCACATTTTCAGCGGGTTGGAAACTTTCAACTTGGGTTGTAAATGACTTAGAAAATTCTGGAACAACCAAGGGATAAAGTTCTGATCCTTTGAAGTGGATATTGGTGGAGAATGTGTTACTGTTTGATTGTAGAATTTTGGATGACTTTTGAATGTATATTAGGAACTGTATGGGTGGTTTTGGTCAGGAAACAACTTGAGAAAAAATGGAGTTTTAATGCAAGAATCAAATGCTAAGGTTTTTTATTTTTGTGTTTGTAATCCTTTTGGCCTCTTGGAATTTTTGCAGGGGTTCAAGGTTTTTTCTCTCTCAAATTCCACAGCTCTTTCTCAAATTTTTCTGACCTTCTTTTCAATGGCCAAAGGTGTTCTATTTATAGGCAAAGGTTTTGAAGTTTGGAGAGGTAAAGTGGCACCAACATCATACACTAGATGCTGACTTACTCTTGAAGTAAGATTAAACAAGTGTGGTTCAATGCACCAAGTCGGATGGTTAACAGCCCTAAGCTGGATTTGTCAGCATGAATTAAGGAAAAGTAGAAACAGCGCATGGGCCTAGCATACTTTTGCATAACAGTTTGTCTTCCTAGGACAGTAGAGGTACACGTGGGGGAAATCCTTTGGATAACAACTCACAAGTGGTTGTGAGCATTAAATGATGATGAGATTTATCAAATCAGAAATCCTGCCATGTGAAACTCTGCATCATTGCTTAGTTTTGGATAAGAAGTTCAGCTTCAGCGTAACATCCAACCATTGATCTTTGTATCTTCTGGCTCCAGCATGTTCTGAAGGAGAACATTGCTTCCACATGTTCTGATTAAAGCGTCATGTTCTGAACCGGAGTACATTGCTTCCATATATTCTGATTGAAGCATCATGTTCTGAACCATGTTTGCAACCTCTGACTGAAGCTTTTTGTGAAAAATTGCCCAGAAGTTCTAACCAAACTTTGCCTTGAGAGTGTCCCGAATTTGCTGAGTGTTATGGTGATAACCTGATCAGAAGTTCTGAAATTGTCATAATTCTTAAACACTTAGAAAAATTCCAAGTATTTAGAAATTTGACTTTTCTAAAGTAAAATTTGACTTTTGAATTTCTTGATGAAACAAACTTCATATTACAAAATGTCTTGATGAAATATGATTTTTTTTAGATTTGATTTTGATTCAAAAGTCAAAGTTTTGACTTTTCAGTATGCAAATGACCATTTTTCCCTTGTGAATGACTTGCTTTGGAAAATTGATAATTCAAGGCCTAGAAACTTAATAGAAGCAAACCTGGGATCCAGGGTGATCCCTTGTGAAATGAGAGGGCAAATTTCGGGGTACAACACTTAGCAATTATGTCATCTATGTTCAAGGTCAATTGGGATAACGAAGCTCCCAGAATTACTATCGGAAGATTCGATGAACCATCACATTGTTGTAAGATTGACACTGGTGAGGAGAAGCCTTGGTTCCATGAGGTGAAAAGGTATCTTGAAGCACAAGAATATCCTGAGGGAGCTTCAATCAACAACAAGAAATTCCGGCAGAGATTCTCATCCAAGTTCTTCCTAAGCAATGGGATTTTGTACAAGCACAACCATGATTCTACTCTGCTCTGTTGTATGGACAAGAAAGAAGCAAAGAAGATCATGGAGGATATGCATGAAGGTATCTTCGGAACTCATTCCAGTGGACACACAATGGCCAAGAAGATTCTGAGGGCTGGTTACTATTGCTCGACTATGGAAACTGATTATCACCACCACTCGAGGACTTGCCATAAATGCTAGGTTTATGTTGATAAGGTTCACGTGCCTCTAAAACCTTTAACTGTCATGACTGCTTTGTGGCTGTTTGCAATGTGGGGCATTGACATGATCAAGGAAATTAAGCTCACTGCATCTAATAGACATTGTTTCATCCTCGTCGCCATTGACTACTTTACCAAATTGGTCGAAGCAACTTCATTTGCCTCAGTTACCAAGAATGTTGTAGCCCAATTCATCAAGCATAACCTCATATGTTAGTACGGCATCCCGGAGAGGATCATTACTGACAATGGTACTAATCTCAACAATGCCATGATCATTGAACTATACACGCTGTTCAAAATCAAGCATCACAACTCTTCTCCATACAAACCTAAAATGAATGGCACAGTGGAATCTGCTAACAAGAACATAAAGAATATTGCGCAAAAGATGGTAGCAACCTATAAAAACTGGCATGAGATGCTACCATTTTCTCTTCATGGCTACCGTACCTCGGCGCGAACATCAACTGGGGCAACTCCATTCTCTTTAGTTTATGGCATGGAAGTTGTCCTACCTGTCGAAGTTCAAATTCATTCTCTAAGGATAATGAAATAAGTAGACTTAGGCGAAGATGAATGGATTCAGACTAGGTTGGACCAATTGAACCTAATCGATGAAAAGAGACTGGCTACTGTCTGTCATGGTCAAATGTATCAAAAACGTATGATCAAGGCATTCAACAAGAACATTAAACATCGAGTATACCAAGCTGGTGCTTTGGTAATAAAGCGCATCATTCTACCACAATGCAACCGTAGGGGCAAATTCACTCCCACATACGAAGGGCCATTTGTAGTCAAGAAAGTATTCTCTGGTGGTTCTATGATGTTAACCACTATGGACAGCGAGGATTTTTCGCACCCGGTGAACACAGACATAGTCAAAAAATACTAACCATAAGAACGACCCGCTAGGTTGACATACCTAGTGTTGTACCCCAAAATTTGCCCTCCCATTTTCTCAACATTTCTCATCACAAAGCCTTTGAAGCTCAAGATCCAGTTAGGGTTTCACCTGCTCAAGACTTCTCCTTACACTGTTGACCCAAATTAGGGTTTGTATTTGCACAAAGATGTTTTGACCTAAAATGCCTGAGATGACTTTCATGCTTCATATTGGACTCCCGAGTTTATCCACATCAAGTTTCAAGTCTTGATTCCAAATTTTGCCCAGTCAATTGGACAGTTGACCTAGAAATCAATTGTGTTGGGGAAAAAGTCAACTGTGACCAATTGACAGTCAAACCTCATGAAATTTGACCCACATCAACATTATGAACTCACATGGACCATTTGATCAAGTTTGGATCACAATTCCACAAGAAATTTGATCAGATCACCAAAAGGGCAAAATGGTCATTTTTAGGGTTTTGACTGCACAAAGGCAATTTTTGACTGTTTGACCTAGCCAATGGCAAACCAAGCTCACATATGGACTCAAGGACCCCATGGAATTGTCTTGACATTCTCAACAAGTTCAAAAGATCCCAAATGCACAAGATTGACAGTTGAATTTCCCAGTCAATTGATCAATTTTGACTATATACTGAAAAGTCAAACTTTGACTTTTTGGTCAAAATCAAGTGTCAAGATTCATTTTTCATCAAAACATGCCAAATCATGAAACTTGTTCATCAAGAAATCAAGAATTGCAAATTAGGGTTTGAAATGAGGATTTTTCATAACTTAGAATTTTTCTAAGTTATGAAAAACCCTAATTTTTTCCTAACTTTTCCCCACTTTCTCACCAAGATTCATTTGGATTCAAGCAAACGTCAAAACATGAAAGTTGTAGCCTATTACAAAATCTACAACTTTGATTCACAAAGTTTTCCCAAAAGAAGCTTGTATCTCAAGTTACAATTTTTGGAACAAGGGTACCAAACCATTCTTAACTTAGAGAAAATTTGACCTATTTTAGGCAGGATTTTTACCTAACTTCAAGACCATTTTTCACATACTTCCACTTGGAATTTCAATTTTCATTTCAAAGATGGATTGTAGTACACATTCCAAGCTTTCCAAAATGTCCAAGAACTCATCAAACAACCTCATGGTTAGGGAGAATCGAATTTGGCAATATGGGAAAAACTCACTTTTGTTATGGCCAATTTCCATGTTCATACACTTAGGCAATTTTCAAATCAGCATGCATTTCTTGATTACAGGTCCTAAATCTCTTTTACACTCATAAATTTAATGCAAACTCTTTGTGCCAAGACTATATTCTATGTGTTCAAGCATTGCATAATGGTTTAATCCCAAAATAGATAAAGCATTTTAACCATTTTTGCAAAAGTGAACTTTATGTCAAAATGCAAATCCAAGCAAGTACAGTTAAGATCTCTTTGGAACAAGTTTATGGGCTAATTACACTGATCAAGACTAAGTGGTTCAGCATTGAATGGGGGCCTGTACAGGCTAGAAACACCAAGTGGCCTTTTGTTGCTTAAAGTGTAAGAAACTTGCCATAACACAGGTCAACTCTCATTTCCTGTAAACCAAGCTTAAGCAAAACTTGTCAAACATTTTCTAATCATCAAACCCAAGCTGAAACACGAGCTATCCACCTCCATTGCCCTCTCAAACACAGAATCACTCTCAAACTGTCCAAACAGAGCACCTACTGCAGATTGAATCCCACAACTCATTCCCATCGTGCATTCTTGCTAAAACCACTTCAAACACCTTCCCTACCATCAATGCAAACTATCCAAAGCATTAGAAGTGGACTGTAACTCCTCTAATCAGTTTGGCCATTTTCATTTTCTTATTTTGCAGGTGGAGTGCTACAACTCGATTCAGCTAGTTTCAAAGCAAAGTAAAACTTGGAATAACATCCCTGGACATCAAGGAAGTTGTACCAATCATCACCTTGCTCTGAAAGTACCTCCATCATCAGATACAACTTCAACTGAACAGGTATATTCTTGAACTTCTATCTCTCAATGTAGACATCATTAGCTCTAAGTTTGTGAATAAGAAGTGTTCTACTCATGCCCCTGAAACTGTACATGCCTTTACTTTCCATTTATTTTGCCTGTGTTATGAGAATTTGAGGTCTGAACATTGATAAAAAGTTAGGTTAAGATTTGGGAATGATGAAATTCTCTCTCATTTCTGAGAGTTAGGATGAGTTCTTTACATATTCAGAATCGTGGCTTGATGATTAACATTTCTTATGTTGTAAGTTTATGCTAAAAGTCCAAGAATCCAGGTGTTTCACTAGTGCAGAAATGACTTTTTACATCGGGCGAAACTGACTTTTTACATCGGTTCTGGGTCCGATGTAAAGTCAGGCGATATAGTAAATCAGGGACTTTTTACATCGGTTCTGGTTCCGATGTGAAAAAGACATTTAACACATCGGTTATAAGCTAAACCTGATTTAAAAAACAATTATAACATTATTTTAAAAAAAATTGACGCAACATTTTACATCGGGCGAACGTGTGGACCGATGTAAAATATACCATTTTTACATCGGTTGGGCTTAATGCCCGATGTAATAGATACAGTGTTGACAGTTTTTACATCGGTTGGTAGTAATGACCGATGTAAAATGTAAGCAATTTTTTTTTGAAAAAATCATTTATTTTCTGGATGATTCCCTATAAAAAAAATTGGTACCCATTTTTTTCATATTTTTACAATATCAAACAGACTAAATTTAGGTCGCTATATATATACTCTCATGTATATATAGCAATAACATTGTAAACTGTACATACACTCTCATAAACTAAAGAATATATATATACACTATATTTAAAATATGAATAGTTTTATTCTGTCATATAGCAATTTTCATTTCATAAGTAGTAGCTAAATGTAAACAAATGAATAGCTAATATATATACTGTCATAGCAGTAACGTAGAAAACAAATGGAACATATTAGATTCACTTCACTATAAATAATTGAAAATGTGGGATCAATATGTGGCACAGTTTGTTTTTCTTTGAAATCCATCTTTCTTCAGACCCTGCATTCATTCAAAAAATCCAGGAATCAAAATTTGCACACCCAATACATAAGCCGAAATAATTCGAAAAATCTAGGAATCAAAACTCAGGAAATAAACCAAAGAAAGAATAATTTGATTCACTAACAGTAGCACTAACCTAAACAATTGATTTATTTACTGTCACCTAACTAATTCTTTTTACCAACATAACCAAATGCTAGCTCACTAACTAACCTCTAATCAAATTACTAACATAAATTAAATCAAAAAAGCAATGAGCAGAAACAGAATTCTAGATCAGCATGCTAACAACTATAACAAAATTGTAACTTCCTAAATAACAATGACAGTTGCAACTAACTGTAAGTAACATTATATAAAATATTTTCACAGAGAGAATTCAGAGATACAATTATTAACACAAAAAAAGGGATAGAGAAAAGGAATCAAAGAAAAAAGTATCAGAGAAACTCACCAAAATATCAGAACTTCTCTCTGCTCTCTCTCTCTCTCTGCATTTCTCAGATTCTTTCTTTGCACTATTTCTTCAACACTTCTCTGCAATTGAATCCGCTTTAACATTCATCATCACAATCTTCATCAGTATTACTTAAATCAACATCACAATGATTCCAATAATTTGCAACTAACGCCTTCGCTTCACATCAACGCATGCAATTCAAGAATCGGAAAAAGGAATCAAAGAGAAGCAGAATTCATGGAAAATGATGCGTAACTTATTTGGCGGAGCTTTCGTTGATTTATTGACATCGACATTGCATTGAAGAAGCACCTGATAGTTATTCCGATAGGTAACCTCAAAATACTTATCATTTCCCCATCATTGTATATGTAATAGCACATAACAGTGTCGTTGTTCACTTCTGTTTCAGATTTCACTGAGATTGCAACCGAACCTTATGGCCGATGAAGGAGCTACAATGTTGAGATCAGAAAACGGAAGGAGCTTCGAGGCTAGAGGTGATGATGATTGAGTGGCGAAGCAACAGAGATGAAAGTGGACTTGAGAACGACGTCGTTCATGACTGGAAAGGGGAAATCGCGCCTTGGTACTACCTGTAAAAACATCACTGAAATGATAATATAAATAAAAAAGTATACCCATCAATGTCTTGAAACAAATAGTTCCCTCTGTAAAAATATAATTTTGATTAAGAACCAATCATTGAGAAATAACAAGTTTTCATGTAATGTTCTAAATAGAAGAAAAATTATACAAAATTAATACTATAAAATCTAAAAAATAATATCTTAAAAGGAGTGAATCTAACATTTTGATTCTTTAAAATTCATCTCATAGAAAAATCAAAAACCTAACCAATTTCTTAGTGAAAAAATCTTTAAGGTTCTTACCATATAGGAATACAAAACAAATGAGAAGGGTCTTTGTATGCTGTGGCGGAATAACTAACGACAAGGAAAAATGGCAGCGGCGACGACTATTAGAGAAAACCCTTTTTTATTGTGTGTCTCGGCGGAGAGTTTCAGGATGTGAGATTTAGATAAGTTAAACCAAAAATAAAAGTAGAGAGAGATGCATCTTGATATCATCAAGCATTTCGCATTGGCAGAGATTGTTGTAATTGGACGTGGTGAGTAGATCCAAACGGAGACGGCAGACGATTGCCTCAAGGTAACCTCCATGGATGTTGAAGGTGAGAGCTTCGAAACCGTACATGGTGAAACGGATCTAGATTGGGGTCGGGTTTGGGAAATGGATCAAAAAATTTGGAGGGAGATAGAAAGAGAAGCACCTTCTTCAGAGAAAATATGAACGATGGAGAAGAAGAAAGTGTCTGGTTGTAGTTCTTCTACACAAAACAATAATTGTTATTAAAGTTTAAAAAAAAAAGTAGTGAGTAAGTAAAAATGGAAATTGTATGCAAAACATACGGAGGGAGTTCGCAGTGGTGGTGGTGGTTGAATGAATGAATGAGTTTGGTACATAACATTAGCGTTTTTGATATTTAAGGGCTATTTTATTACATCAGTTGGAAATTGGACAGATGTAAGGGCCATTTTATTACATCGGTTAGAAATTGGACAGATGTAAGGGTCATTTCAACTATTTACAAAACTCACACCGTGTAACACGTGTTGGGCTATTACATCGGTGGAGAGTCCCAACCGATGTAATAGCTTACCTTTTTTTTTACACGCGTTTTTATGATTTTTCAATATAATTTATATATTAATTCAAAGAATCACTTTTTACATCGGTTTGTATTTAAACCGATGTAATAGCTTACCTTTTTTTTTTTTTTACACACGTTTTTATGATTTATCAATATATTTTATATATTAATTCAAGCACATTTTTTACATCGGTTTTTATTTAAACCGATGTAATATATTGCTTATATTTTTTTTAACTTTTTTGTCACCTTGTTTCTTATTTACAAAAATGCCACCGTGTTTTTTTTCTGGAAATCTTTTACATCGGTGGATGAGATTGCCCGATGTAATAGGTGACGAAGAAAAAATTTTCCCTTATTTTTTATATCATTGGAAATAAATACCTGATGTAAAAAGTTTGTTAACTGTATTTTTTACATCACCTATTTTGATACCCGATGTAAAAACCTTTTCTCAAATGTCTTTTTTTTAGTAGTGTTTGAATCATTGTACAAGCGCGCGTTTTTTGTCAAAGTTCTGGCCGGAGGTTGAAGAAGGACCTATTGGGCTGGGCTTGTTCTATTTTTCTTATTTGCACCTTGCTTTTGCTTTTGAACCTCCCTGACCCATTTTGATTTTTACTTATCATTTTCCATTTTTTCCTTTTGATTTCATTTCTATATTTTTACTTAAGTATGAAAAAATATAAAAATCTTTTTTTTCCACATTTTTTGCATTTATTTTGATATTTATTAGTCTTATTTAGCTTTTGTACATAAATAATATAAATACTATTATTTAGAATAACTAGAAAAAAATAATGCAAATATATTTTATTTCTGATTTTTATTTCATTTTCTCTTTTGAAAACATTTTGTATCAAAAATACTTTTTTTGTAAATGTTAAATATTATGTTTTTTTATATACATGTTTAATATATTTATCATATAATATAAATACATATATATATATATATATATATATATATATATATATATATATATATATATATATATATATATATATATATATATATATATATATATATATATATATATATATATATTAATATATTTAGGTTAAAATACAAAGTATACACACTTTTATTTTTCATTAATATTTAATATTAAAAATACCTTTTTACAAATATACTCCATTTTTATTTTATTCTTATACATAATTATTAAATATTTGTATATATTAAATAATTAATACTTTTACTTAATAAAATTAGGGTTTTGCCCTAAACATGGAAAATACTCAAAAAAAAAATAATACTTTTTATTTTGTTTATTTGACATAAAAAAAATACTTTTTTCATACACATAAAAAGTCTTTTTGCATCTTGCATATTTATCTTATTTCTATTTAATTTGTGCAATTGATTATCTTGTAAATAATTCCAAATTGATGTAATAGCTAGGTTTAAATTCCTTGTCAAATACCCCCCCATTTGAACATTTGTACCCCCCTTCCCATATTGTGTTGTAATAGCTTAGGAATTTTATTTTTCGCACTTTAATGCTTTCTAATTATACCATGTTAGAATTAGGGTTTGTATGCGAATCAAAAATAACAAAAAATAGTTTGACCTAATTTCAAGATAAACAAGCATGAAAATGGACAACACTAATCACACTTGCACCCCTAGGGTATTCCACTTGTTGCCTTCAATAAATGGGCCATATTGCATGTTAGGTCTCTTTGGGCAAAACAAAAACAATCAAATGATCATAGTCTCTCGATGACGCTTTCGAAAGTTGCCTAAAAAATGATCGAGTCCCTTAAAGAAAAATTGCCCAAAGATACTTGGCACCATTGCAATTATGGTCTAAACGATGACCCGCGCCCGTCCCTTTCACATCCTAACACAAGATTGTCCACCAAATGCAATGGTGGAACAAAATTGTTAAAAGGGTTAAAACATAGCAATAATCTTTGAGAACTTTAGGGTAGATAACTCTTAAGTACTTGTCAACTTGCAAAACAAAAACACTTGCCTATTTTTCAAACCACACTTCACAAACACTTTCAAAACAAACTTTCAAAAACCTTGAAACATCTTTTCAAAAAGACAAACACCTTTTGAAAAACATTCGAGTAAAGAATTGTTACAAGGGTAGCCTAGACAAGGCATCTTTTTTCAAAACATTTTCAAAACCACACACAAAGCACCATTTCAAACAATTGAAAACCAAGGCAAGTTGATCTAAGCAAATACCTAAGAGCCCATGGATAACCATGGATAGAAAGGGTGCTAATACCTTCCCTTTCTATAATCTACTCCCCGAACCCAAGAAAAAAATCTCAAAGGTTTTTGCTGTGCTTTTTAAACCTTTCCTTAGGATAAAATAAAAAGTCGGTGGTGACTCTTGCTCAACCGAAACATTTGCAAAAACAAACGCAAAACCCTAGTCAGTTCTCCCACCGTATCACAGAACTGGCGACTCTGCTGGGGAAATTTTAAAAGTGGAGTAACCTTAGGGCTTAGATCACCCTCTTGCATGACTAATTGTTTGATTTGATTGCTTTATATTTTGGCTCTTTTGTTTGGGTTTGCAATCCTACACCCGGATTTTGGGAAACATTCATATATAGCAATACGTTGTGGAAACTGTGCGGGGTATACCGACACGGTCGAAGCAATAGCTATATTAGTGCGACATAATTGTGAGTACCGGTAACCCTTGAGTTCAATCAAGGAGAGTACGGGGCCGCTGAGTGATGTCACTAAGCATTAATGACCTAGAACCTTACTTGACCATCTTGGCCTTTTATTAGGAGTAGTGAGATGACCGGCTTTGGTGCAGTCCGAAGTTGGTAGATACTCGATACTACACTCATTGAGGGTTGTTTTCTTGGAATATTTTGGTCGTTAGTTAAGTGGCTAAACCAAAACAATGAACATTGAAAATAATCCAGTGATATTGAGCTCCTTAGAATCCGGTTACTATTTATAGGACAGGTTTTTAAGCCAACTACACTCAAGAGGGTACTTACCTATGAAACCCCATGCAAGCCTGAAACTAGGGTTTGGTGTGATTTGCTTGTACATATGTTTGTGCATACATCATAAACATCATAAAACATCATATGCATTCACTAACCACTTCAAGGGTTTAGATCTTCATCTTTGTTCTTGTTTTGTAGGTCATGGAAATTCCTCGCAGAAAAACCATCCAAGTCAACCTTGTGAGAATCTCTCCTCAACTCAAGGAACTCACCTCAAGAATTCCGGAAAGCTCATCCTTCAGTGAAAGACATGGTAGACTGCTCAGCTTAGTCAACACCAACATTGAAGAAGACATGATGAAAGTGCTATTCCAGTTCTTTGACCCTCTTCACCACTGTTTCACTTTCCCCGATTACCAGTTGGCGCCCACTTTGGAGGAGTTTTCTCAACTCCTAAGAATCCCTATCCTTAATCAACTACCCTTCAACGGTACGGAAAAGGAACCAAAGCCGGAAGATGTTGCTCGAGCATTACATCTACAACCATCCGACATCAAGGGGCATTGGGAAACCAGAAGCGGCGTCAAAGGATTCTTAGCAAAATTCTTGTTTGAGAAGGCACAAGAATGTTGGAATTCATTGGACCTACAAGCCTTTGAAGAAATTGTGGCACTCCTTATCTATGGGTTGGTCTTGTTCCCAAATCCTGATCAGGTGGTAGATGTCAACGCCGTCAAAATCTTCTTATCCAGAAATCCGATACCAACATTGCTTGGGGATATCCTTCACTCATTTTACACACGAACAATGAGAAAGAGGGGTGTTCTCATGTGCTGTACTCCTCTCCTTGCAAGGTGGTTTATTTCGCACCTTCCACAATCTGTCTTAAAGAATGACCAAGGCTCAAGGTGGTCCCAACGGTTGATGACTCTTACTCACTCTGATGTACAATTGTGTTCTCGGTCCAGAGAAAATATCATCATCGTCGATCATTGTGGAGAGTTTCCTAATGTTCCATTACTTGGCATTAGAGGGGGTATCACCTACAACCCTTGCCTAGCTTTGAGGCAATTTGGATATGCACGGAGGGATGGCCCTCACGACATGTTGATTCCTGACCTAGTTTTTGACTTCGACAACGATGCGCAAGGACTTCGCCAAAGATTCATCAGAGCTTGGGGAAGGCCCAACAAGGTTGATAGCAAGACACTGGGACACAAGAACTCCATCCCTCTTGAGCCTTACCTCAAGTGGGTACGAGCCCGAGCCCAGAGTCTAATGATGCCTTATCCTCATGTTCTCCCTGTGATTAAAGAGCCCGTCAAGGAAGGAGAGGTTCCTTACACCATCCTATATCCTGACATGCCTACATCGTGGGAGGAAATGCAGAAAAGTTGGATTCAGCTCAAGGAGGAACGAAACACTTTTGAAGCTAGCTTTTACGCCAGTGAGAAGAAGGTTCTAGAGCTTACCCGCCGACTCCATGAGCAAGAGGCCCTCAACACCTACATTGCGCCAAAGAGGATGCGCAACGTCTTTTTGCCTTGAGAAGTTGTTTTTGTAATATTTGGCCCATGAGGCATTTATGTACTAACAAATTTCTTCTTATTAATATGACGTGCGTTCCTTTTTGTCTACAATAATTTTGAATGTTCTAAATCCTTGAATGCATTGCATACATAAGCATACCATTCATCATGTGCATAAGCAGGTCTCACGCCAGGTTTCCTTATCTGTATGTTGTTTATTTCAGTAGGATGGATCTCGAGCAAACAGTCAAAGACCTGCAAGCTCAAAATGCACAGTTCCAGCAACTCCTGATGACCTTAGCTAAGGGTCAGGAGGATCTAAAGACCTTGCTGGGGAATAAAGACCCAGTGAAAAAGAAGAAAAAGAGACTCGGGGTGGCTACTCTAGGGAGAAGATTTGACGGAGAGGCCAGGAGAGTGCTTGAATTTCCTCCTACTTCTGATGAAGGGACCAGTAAAGGAGGTGGGGCTGCGGTACCTTCCGAGTCCGATGTGGAAGAAGAGGAGGACGAAGAGGATGAAGACTACTCTGATCAACAATACCCTCCGACTGATGATAAATACAAAGGTTTAGAAGACAGGTTGGCCGCCATGGAGCTACAGAGAGTACCGGGTTTGGATTTTGAAGACTTGGGTTTAGTTGTCGGGATTGTGATTCCCCCAAAATTCAAAGTGCCGGTTTTTGTGAGGTATGATGGGCTGTCCTGTCCAAAAATGCATCTCAGGTCCTACGTAAGAAAGATCCAACCTTATACGGCAGATAAGAACCTTTGGATCCATTTCTTTCAAGACAGCCTTTCTGGGGCTCAACTGGAGTGGTTTTATCAGCTAGAGGGAACCAGCGTCCGAAACTGGGAAGACTTGGCCACTGCCTTCTACAAACAATATCAGTACAATTCTGACCTTGCTCCTACGTGTACCCAACTTCAGGGTATGTCACTGGGAACAGGCAAAGGATTCAAAGAATATGCACAAAAATGGAGGGATTTGGCTGGCAGGGTGCAACCTCCTTTAACCGACCGTGAACTTGTTGATATGTTTCTAGGGACCCTATCTGGGCCATTTTTCAATCATCTGATTGGTAACTCTTCCGCGGGGTTTACCTATTTGATCTTAACAGGCGAAAGAATAGAAGCTGGCATCAAGTCAGGAAAGATTCAGAAGGGTGTTGCTGCAAGTGTTGAGAAGAAGCCTTTTAAGAAGGAAACGGCTGTTGTATACTCCCAAAGAAGAGCAGGGAAGACTGAGCGCCGACCAACTATGGGGGCTGTAATGATTCAAAATCCTTCAAGTGAGCAGCCTCGCTATAACCAGTCCAGACCAAATCAACAACGAGTGGAACGGCCACAACGGCAGTTCACCCGTATTAATATGACGCCAACGCAAGTGCTTCCCCATCTGTTAAAGTTGAATCTCGCCACTATCAAAGAGGCACCAAAAAATGTGAATACGTCCTCTCCGCATTATCATCCTAATGCTAAATGCGCCTACCATTCTGACAGTGTCGGGCACGACACCAATGATTGTTGGGCACTCAAGCATAAAATCCAAGACCTGATAGAGGCGAAGGAAGTGGAGTTCGACACTCCAGAGAAGCCGAACGTGATATCTGCTCCAATGCCGAAGCACGGCCAAAATGTCAATGCCATTGAAGAATATTTGTATGTTGCTGATGTCAATGATCTGATAACTCCGTTGCTAACCATCAAGTTGAATCTGTTAAGGGCCGGGATCTTCCCTGGATGTAAAGAAGACTGCTATTGTTGTTACTCTCTGCCGTTTGATTGTCCGTTACTGAAGAAAGGCATCCAAGGCCTAATGGACAGTCGACAAATTTTGTTTGAAAAAGTTTCTGCTATTCCAACCCATACTGAGGATGTCTCAATCATAAGCATTCACGCCAATCTTTCCAAGGCCGTCAGAAAGCCTGTTAAGATTACACCAGCTACGAAATCTGTTCCTTTAAAGATAACAATGCCAGGGCCTGTCCCCTATGTTTCTGAGAAGTCAATACCATGGAACTACGGAGGTGACGTCTACTACCATGGTATTAAACAAATCGAAATAACTGAAGAAAGTTCGGATGATGAAGAAGCCAGCATTGGAAACATTGCAGGCACGAGCAAAATCACCCGGAGCGGGAGAATATTTTCTCCAGAGATTGCCCCTCCAAGAGCAATCTTTGGACCCTCATCTGCTGACAAGGTCATCCCTGCACCAATAAAACTCTCCGCTAGAACCCCATTGATTGAAGATGTTGTTGTTCCTAGTATTGTCCCTCCTACCGCTTCCGATAAAGGTAAGGGAATCCAAGATGATCTCGTCAGGACGAGGGCTCAACCCTTGGTCATCCCGGAAACCTCCAAGAAGGAAATGGATGAGATCTTGAAGATAATCAAAAGGAGTGATTATGATGTGGTAGAATAGCTGGGGCAAACCCCCTCAAAGATCTCCATGCTGGCACTACTACTTTGCTCGGAAGCGCACGCTAAGGCTCTGATAAAATTCCTGAAGGCAGCCCTTGTGCCCTAGGAAACCTCTGCGGATCGATTCCAAAATTGCGTGGCTAGCCTTACTGCGGACAATGGATTAGGTTTTTCTGATGCCGACCTAACTCCTAAAGGTAGAAACCACAATGATGCTTTGCACATTTCAGTCGAGTGCCGAGGAACTACTCTCGCACATGTCTTGGTCGACACTGGTTCGTCGCTGAATGTACTGCCTAAGAAAGCTTTGGATCAACTAGATTGTGAAGGGTTAGAGTTGAAGCCGAGTGATATTGTTGTCAGAGCTTTCGATGTTTCGAAGAGGATGGTCCATGGGGAGGTTGAAATTCCCATCAAGATAGGCACTGAGGTGTTTAAATCTAATTTCTATGTGATGGACATCTGTGATACGGTGGGAGAACTGACTTGAGGTTTGCGTTTGTATTCGCAAATGTTGCGGTTAGCAAGAGTCGCCACCGACTTTTTATTTTATCCTAAGGAAAGGTTAAAAAGCACAGCAAAAACCTTTTGAGATGTTTTCTTGGGTTCGGGGAGTAGATTATAGAAAGGGAAGGTATTAGCACCCTTTCTATCCATGGTTATCCATGGGCTCTTAGTTGCTTGCTTAGATCACTTGCCTTTTGTTTTCAATTGTTTTAAATGGTGCTTGAGTGTGTGGGTTTTGAAAATGTTTTTGAAAAGAGGCCAATGTGGTGGCAACCTTTGTAATGATCCATGTGGGGATGTATACAAGGATGTATGTCTTTTGAAAAAGTTTTCATTTGTTTTTGAAAGTTGTTTTGAAAGTGTTGTGAGGTGTGATTTTGAAATTAGGCAAGTGTTTTGTTTTGCAAGTTGATTCAAGTAACTAAGAGGTTATCTACTCCTAAATTTCTCAAAAGATTATTGCTATACTTTAACCCTTTTAACAAGTTTGCTCCACCATTGTATTTGGTGGGAAAGTTTGTGTTAGGATGTGAAAGGGACAGGCGCGGGTCATCGTTTTAGACCATAATTGCAACGGCGTTAAATGTCTTTGGGCAATTTCTCTAAGGGACTTGATCATTTGTTTTTGTTTGTTTTTGAAAAGTTTTGTCGAGGGACTATGATCATTCAAATTGTTTGCTTTGCCCAAAGAAGTTCAACATGCAATATGGCCCATTTATTTGAAGGCAACAAGTGGAATACCCTAGGGGGGTGCAAGTGTGATTTGTGTGTCCATTTTCATGCTTGTTTATCTTGTATTAGGTCAAACTATTTTTTTTTATCGTTTTTCGCATACAAACCCTAATTCTAACATGTTATCATTAGAAAGCGATAAAGTGCGAAATTAAAATTACTAAGCTATTACAAAACCAAATATGGGAAGGGGGGTACAAATGTTCAAATGGGGATATTGACAAGAATTTAAATCTAGATTATTACATCATTTTGAATATTTGCAAGGTAAATAAATTGCATTATTAAATGTAAATTAAATAAATATGTGAAATGCAAAAAGAAAGTTTTTTTTATGTGTATGAGAAAATATTATTTATGTAAAAGGGAAAGGAAAATAAAAATGTATTATTTTTTTGAGTATTTTGAATTTAGGGCAAAAACCCTAATTTTTTAAAGAAAAAGGTATTATCTTCTAACTTAATACAACTATTTATTTATTATTTATAAAAAATAAAATAAAATGAAGCATATTATAAAAAAAAAAGTATTTTTATATCAAATATTAATAAAAGTGAAAAATCAAGTATTTTCATATTTTTGTCTTAAATATATTAATAATCACATATACATATATATTTATATTAAACCCTAAATATGTATTATATACAAAATAAATATTTATTTAATACTTTAATAAAATAAATAAAAAAGGGTATCTTTTGTGTGAAGTATTTTCAGAATGTAAACAAAAAAATAAAAGTTGTATTTATAATATTTTTATATTTACTCTAATAATAGTATATATGTATTTATGTACAAAATAAAGAAAATAAACAAATAAATATGCAATAAATGCAAAAAATGATGGAAAAAATATTTTTAATTTTTAAATGGCATGAGAAAAAATAAACAAAGTCAGCCAAAAAAGAAAAAGTCAAAAATGTTAAAAAATGAGCAAATGGGCTCAGGGGGGTGTAAACCAAAAAAGATGGTGTGAAAAGAAAGAAAACAAAAGCCCAGCCCAATGAAACACTGTCTTCAACCTTTGGCCAAGACTGAGTTCAAAAACGCGCGCCTCTTGCTTCAACATCAAGGTCCTGATTCTTTGATCCTTTGAACAAACTTCCAACACAAAACATGTAAAGCATAATCTCACGATTTCATACATATAAAGAACATGAACTATCTCTCTAAGATGAGGGAGAATTTCTCTCCCCCCCATTTCTGACCTAGTTTTTCTACCATTTTCAGAGCTCAAATTCTCTCTACTCAGACAAAAGAAATGAAAAGTAAAGCTATGTACATGTTCAGGGCTATGAGTAGGACCTTATTTCTTCACAAACTTAAGACTAAAGATGCATAATAAGAGAGATACGAATTCAAACTTTTACCTGTGCAGTTGAACTTCTATGTGGAGAATGAGAGACTTTCAGTGCAATGTAATGATTGGAAAAGCTTCCTTGAGGTCCAGGGATGCTTTTTTAATGCTTACTTTGTCTTGAACCTTCTTGTATCAAGCTGTAGAACTTCACCTGCAAGTCAAAGATATGAAAATGGTGGAAGTGGTTAGAGCAACTACAGATCGTGCCTTAGCTTCTGGATAGTTTGCATATGTTGTAAGGAAGGTAGAGGAACAGGTTTTGATCAAAATGCTCGAAGGGATTGAGAGATAGCACTCAATCTGCAGGGCTTGCTCTGTTTGAGCGGTTTTGTGGTGTTTCTGAGATGGAGAGTGTTTGAAAGGCAAAAGGCTCGTGCAAAAGCTTGGTTGGGTGATTTTGAATGTGTTTGATATCTTTTGTGTTGTGTTTGTAAGCTGAGATTCAAGTTGTCACAAGTTATGGACTTTTCTTCTTTTCTAAGCAACAAAAGCAAGTTGGTGTTCTAGGTCAGTATAGGACCCCCTAATGTGCTGCATAAACATCTCTTGATCAGTGTGTTATGCACATAATCTTATGCTAAGCAGATCTTCTATGTACTTGTTTGATTTACCAATTGACATAAAGCAAACTTTTGTAAAAATGGAAAGTTCACTTTATCCAAAAATGGATCAATCTTGTGTACAATGCTTGAATTCATGGAACAACACTTAGACACAATGAACAAGCATTAAATTAAGGAGTGTAATGTGGTTTAAGGACCTGCAAAGTAGCACAAACTATGCTGAGTTCAAATTTGCCAAGTTTATGAACATGTCTTGATGAAGAACAAAAGTGAATTTTTGCCAACTTGTGAAATTCTAATCTCTCAAGTTATGAGGTTGTTTGATGAGTTCTTGGACATTTTGGAAAGCTTGGAATGTGTACTACAATCCATCTTTGAAATGCAAATCAAAATTCCAAGTGGAAGGGTATGAAAAGTGGCCTTGAAGTAGGGTAGAAAACCTTGTCAAAATAGGTCAAATTTCACTAAGTTAAAAGATGGTTTAGTGCCCTTATTCAAAAAATCATAACTTGAGATACAAGCTTCAAATGAGAAAACTTTGTGAATCAAAGTTGTAGATTATGCAACAAGCTACAACTTTCATGTTTTGACTTTTGTTTGAATCCAAATGGATCATGGTGAAAAGATGGGGCAAAGTTGGGAAAAAATTAGGGTTTTTCATAACTTAGAAAAATTCTAAGTTATGAAAAATTCCATTTTCAAACCCTAATTTGCATTTTGAGATTTCTTGGTGAACAAGTTTCATGATTTGGAATGTTTTGATGAAAAATGAATCTTGACTCTTGATTTTGACCAAAAAGTCAAAGTTTGACTTTTCAGTATACAGTCAAAATTGATCAATTGACTGGGAAATTCAATTGTCAATCTTGTGTACTTGGGATCTTTTGAGCTTGATGAACATGTCAAGATAATTCCATTGAGTCCTTGAGGCCATATGTGAGCTTGGTTTGCCATTGGCTAGGTCAAACAGTCAAAAATTGCCTTTGTGCAGTCAAAACCCTAAAAATGACCATTTTGCCCTTTTGATGATCTGATCAAATTTCTTGTGGAATTGTGATCCAAACTTGATCAAATGGTCCATGTGAGTTCATAATGTTGATGTGGATCAAATTTCATGAGGTTTGACTGTCAATTGGCCACAGTTGACTTTTTCCCCAATACAGCTGATTTCTAGGTCAACTGTTCAATTGACTGGGTAAAACTTGGAATCAAGACTTGAAACTTGGTATAGGTAAACTTGGGAGTCCAACATGAAGCATGAAAGTCATCTTAGGCATTTTAGGTCAAAACATCCTAGGGCAAACACAAACCCTAATTTAAGTTCACAGTGCAAGGAGAAGCCTTGAGCAGAGGAAACCCTAACTGTATCTTGATCTTCAAAGGTCTTGTGATGAGAAAATGTTGAGGAAATGGGAGGGCAAATTTTGGGGTACAACAGTTGCCCCTGTTCAATCTTCTTGGACCTGAAGAGTTAGATTGGCAAGTTTGCCTTTCGTGACTCGAGGGTAAAAGGAGATTGGACACTAGAGTGCCCGGAAATTTGCACTCGCATGCTGGAGTCTCAACAATGTGGTGTCGGGAATGGGCTTATAGATGCCATTTGGAGAGATGACAGAACCTTGTCGGGAATGGGCTTATAGATGCCATTTGGAAGTGTCGGTCGCATAAGAGATTCCTTAGCGAAAAACTCGTGTACTTGAGGAAGGAGGATGTTTTCCTGGCTTGTTACAGGTGTTTGATCTTCAGTCTCCTTGTGCAGATATGCCCTGGCTAGATACAGGAATCGAGTCTACAATCGGTTGCTCACAGATGTGCCCTGGCTGGATACAGGAGTCGAATCTGGAAATAGTCGTCAATAGATGTGCCCTGGCTGGATACAGGAATCGAATCTTCGAACTCTTCAGACGTGCCCTGGCTAGATACAGGAGTCGAGTCTGGAAACGTGGTCAACAGATGTGCCCTGGCTGGATACAGGAATCGAATCTGGAAATGTTGTGACAGTTGATAGATGTGCCCTGGCTGGATACATGAATCGAATCTTTGAACTCTGCAGACGTGCCCTGGCTAGATACAGGAATCGAGTCTAGAAACTGATCACTCTCAGATGTGCCCTGGCTAGATACAGGAATCGAATATGGAAATGTTGTGACAGTTGAAGGTAGTCGTTTTTGAGATTGTCTTTTTCCTGAAAAGGCAAAGACGTAAGTTGTATGCAATGTCATGATGTATGATATGCATGATGTCATGATGCTCAACATTTGTATGCGTTTCATCATGTATGTAAGCAAGATGTATGAGAATGTGAAATGTTTATGAGTGTAATTTCATCTTAGGAAAATAAATCCTTGACGAACGGTCGGGAAGCTGCTCTGTGGAAGAGATACTTGGCCGAAGTTTTGATGAGAGGCCTGCTGAGGACTTTAACGATGGATTCCGCTGAGGATAATGATAATAAACTCCGCTGGGGAACTCTAAAGATAAACTCTGCTTGGGAATACCAAAGATAGACTCCGCTGGGGATTGAAGGAACTTTGCCGAGAGCGGTCTTCCGTGGCTTTTAGCTGAGGATAACCCAGTTATAAGTCCTTGTGAGGAAATAACTCTAAATAAAACTTGGGCGAGACGTCCGTTCTTCGCAGGGGATAAGCTTGCAGAATCTACTGGGGATGAGCTTTAAGACCTGCCGGGGAATGTTGGGCTTCTTCAGGATCGACGGGGAATCGACTCCGCTTGGGGAAAGTACTGCTGAACCTTGTTTTACTCTGCAGGGCGTTGAGATGATTTGGCCGCATTCTTCAGTTGAACCTACCTTGGTGCCTTGGCGGACAAAACAACTAGACTGCATTAGACAACTCCACATTGCCCCCGTCTTTGATGTCACCTGTAATTAATCTCTTGTTTCATATGCGAATATTTATGAATCAGCAATTTAATGTCAAATGCATATATCAAAAATGAACATTGGACGTTCTTCGCAAGACAAAACAGAAAAAAGGGAAAACAATGGTAATTTGTATGGACAAGTGAATTTGTATTGATTTAAACTTTGCCTGTGAATAGGCGTGTTTTGTACAAGAGACTGACATCCTAGTAAGAGGACATCGCCAAAAAGTATAGAGTTTACAATTTGAAAAAGAAAACAAAACAGCTATGTGAATAATCCCACTGGGTTCCAACTCTGCTATCGCCTTTATGTCTTCGAACGTCTCATCGCTTTGCTGCCTAATTTGAAAATGAAGCTGATTGGTCAATGCCGAAATCTGGGGCCAGATAGTTGATGTCGAATTCCGGATGCGAAGTGACCCAATGAGACGTAGTGTTACGCTTTTATCCCTAACTTTTGCCTGGACCGCCCTTTCGGGTTTTCAGTCCACCGGGATACCCATGTTTGCCCAAGCCGCCCTTTCAGGTTTTCGACTTGCCGGGTGTACATTTTTTATTCATTTCATCCCTTATTTTTGCCCGAACCCTTTTGGTTCGCCGGGAAGCCCTTATTTTTGCCTAGGTATGTCAACCTAGCGGGTCCTTTATTTATGCGTAGTATTTTTTCACTATGTCTGCATTGGCGGGGTGAGGGAGGTCGTCACCATCCATGGTGGTTAGGATCATGGCTCCTCCTGAGAACACACACTTAACCACAAATGGCCCTTCGTAAGTAGGGGTCCATTTGCCCCGGGGATCACTTTGAGGAAGGATGATGCGTTTGATTACCAGGTCCCCAACTTGATACTCTTGCGGTCTGACTTTCTTGTTAAATGCCCTGATCATCCGTTTCTGATACGTTTGACCATGACAGATAGCAGTGAGCCTCTTTTCGTCAATCAGATTTAATTGATCAAGTCGAGTCTGGATCCAATCATCTTCATTCAAGTCTGCATCCTTCATTATCCGGAGAGAGGGTATCTGGATTTCGATCGGCAAGACTGCCTCCATGCCATAGACCAAGGAGAAAGGAGTTGCCCCGGTTGATGTCCTTGCTGAGGTACGGTACCCATGTAGAGCGAACGGTAACATCTCGTGCCAATCCTTATAGGTCACTGTCATCTTCTGCACAATTTTCTTGATATTTTTATTGGCTGCCTCTACAGCCCCATTCATCTTCGGCCGGTAGGGGGAAGAATTATGGTGCTGTATCTTGAATTGTTCACAGAGTTCAGTGATCATTTTGTTATTGAGATTGGTACCGTTATCCGTAATGATTCTTTCTGGGACGCCGTACCGACAGATCATATTATGCCGGATGAAACGCGCCACAACGCTCTTGGTTACTGTGGCATAGGAAGCTGCCTCAACCCATTTCGTGAAATAATCGATCGCCACCAAGATAAAGCGATGCCCATTGGATGCCGTTGGTCGGATCTCACCGATCATATCGATGCCCCACATTGCGAAGGGCCAAGGTGCTGTTAGGACATTCAAAGGAACTGGAGGGATATGCACCTTGTCAGCATAGATCTGGAACTTATGACAAGTTCGGGAGTGTTGGTAACAATCGGCTTCCATTGTGGACCAGAAATATCCTGCCCGAAGGATTTTCTTAGCCATGGTGTGTCCACTGGAGTGTGTTCCAAATGTACCTTCATGCAGTTCCATCATGATTTTCTCCGCTTCAGCCTTATCCACACAACGTAGCAGGGTTGAATCATGATTCCGTTTGTAGAGAATGCCGTTGCTGAGGAAAATTTTTGCAGCAAACCTTCTCATGAACTTCTTATCATTGACGGATGAACCTTCAGGGTATTCCTGAGCTTCCAAATACCTCTTTACCTCGTGATACCAGGGTTTTTCAGTCACCTTCTCAGCCTCAAGCTCGCAGCAGTATGCCGGTTCATCTAACTTCCAGATTATGATTCGGGGAGCCTCATTGTCCCATTTAACTTTGAACATTGAAGACATCGTGGCTAGTGCGTCCGCTAGCTGATTCTCCTCTCTAGGGAAGTGCTCAAAAGTTATCTCTTCAAAGTGAGGGAGCAGGGTCGACACATACTCCTTGTAAGGAATAAGATTCGGGTGTTTCGTATCCCACTCGCCTTTGATCTGATTGATCACGAGAGCGGAATCTCCGAAGACCCTTAGAAATTTGATCCTCAAATCAATTGCAGCTTGTAAACCCATGATACATGCCTCATATTCTGCCATGTTGTTGGTGCAGCTGAAACATAATCGGGCGGTGAGGGGAGTATGAGTTCCCTTGGGAGATATGATTACAGCGCCGACGCCGTTACCCAAAGCATTGGAGGCTCCATCAAAATGCATGGACCATCGGGATCCCTCCTCAGGACCTTCATCCGGTCCAGGTACTTCACAGTCGGTTACCACCATGATATCTTCGTCCGGAAAATCAAAGTTCAATGATTGGTAATCGTCCACATGTTGGTGTGCCAAATGATCAGCCAGTACACTTCCCTTAATTGCTTTCTGAGTTGTATACTGGATGTCATATTCTGTTAAGATCATTTGCCATCTCGCTATTCTCCCAGACAGAGCGGGCTTTTCAAATATGTACTTGATGGGATCCATCTTTGAAATCAATAAGGTAGTGTGAGTCAGCATATACTGTCTCAGCCGGCGAGCAGCCCATACAAGAGCGCAGCAAGTTTTCTCAAGCAGTGAGTAACGAGACTCACAGTCGGTAAACTTTTTGCTCAAGTAATAAATAGCGTGCTCTTTTCGGCCAGACTCGTCATGCTGCCCCAGCACACACCCCATCGAATTGTCAAGTACTGTCAAGTATAGTATCAGAGGTCTTCCTTCCACCGGTGGCATAAGAATGGGTGGCTCTT
Source organism: Vicia faba (assembly GCA_948472305.1). Taxonomy (NCBI): domain Eukaryota; kingdom Viridiplantae; phylum Streptophyta; class Magnoliopsida; order Fabales; family Fabaceae; genus Vicia; species Vicia faba. The sequence continues at coordinate 515,440,606 of OX451736.1, read as the reverse complement.
GGAGATATTCCTTTATCCTTTCAAAGGCGGCCTGACATTCATCATTCCAGCGTACCACTTGATCTTTCTTCAGTAATTTGAAGATTGGCTCACAAGTAGCAGTCAGATGTGAGATGAATCGGGCAATGTAATTCAGTCGTCCTAGGAAACCTCTGACTTCTTTCTCTGTTTTTGGAGTGGGCATCTCTTGTATGGCTTTTACCTTGGCAGGATCCACCTGAATACCTTTATCACTTACAATGAAACCTAGCAACTTTCCGGATCTTACCCCAAAGGTGCATTTGTTGGGATTCAACCTCAGCTTGTATAACTTGAGTCGGTCAAATAACTTCCTCAGATGGTCAAGGTGCTCCTCCTCAGTTTGAGACCTTGCAATCATGTCATCAACGTATACCTCAATTTCATGATGGATCATATCATGAAATAAAGCAACCATGGCACGTTGATAGGTTGCCCCAGCATTTTTCAATCCGAAAGGCATGACCTTATAACAGAAGGTGCCCCACTGAGTCACGAAGGTAGTCTTCTCCATATCCTCTGGAGCCATCTTAATCTGATTATACCCTGAAAAACCATCCATGAAGGAGAACACCTTGTGTTGAGCTGTATTGTCAACAAGGACATCGATGTGAGGTAGGGGGAAGTCATCTTTGGGGCTGGCCCTGTTCAAATCCCTGTAGTCGACACACATTCTGACTTTACCGTCCTTCTTCGGCACTGGTACAACATTGGCAACCCACTGAGGGTAAGAAGTCACTGCAAGGAACCCGGCATTAAATTGCTTCATAACCTCGGCCTTGATCTTTTCAGACATCTCTGGACGCATCCGTCGAACTTTTTGCTTTACCGGAGGGCAATCTTCCTTGGTTGGCAGATGGTGAACTACAATGTCGGCATCCAAACCAGGCATATCTTCATAGGACCAAGCAAAAATCTCCATGTAGTCTTGTAGCATCTGGATCAATCGTTGCTTCACGCCGAGCTCTAGATTGGCACCAATCTTGACCTCTTTCCTATCTGTCTCAGTACCCAAGTTAATTGTCTCCACAGGCTCTTCGTGTGGTTGAATAGCCCTCTCTTCCTGAAGTAGCAGTCTCGCAAGTTCACCAGGCACTTCGCAATCGTCTTCACCTTCGTCTTCGGCCAAGTTGATCGGATTTTTGAAGTCATAACTGGCGGTAGCAGAGCTGTTACCAGTGAGATCCAGAGTGGATTGAAACCTGTATAAGTGAGTGTGTGTAAATATAGCTGTTTTGCAATATGTATAACATAGAAAGAAAAAGAGCACAAGATTTGAAATGCAACAAACGTCCAATGTTTTGATTGATGATATATGAAAATGTCATACAAAAAGCCCTCACAAATGGAGCTACGATGCCCCGGGCAGGACACCGAGCCAACAAAGTTTTAACATATTGTTTGTTACAAATTTGGAAATCAAAAGAAATCAATTACTGCGTGACAAATGTGATAGGGGTAAAATCCTTTGTCGTCCAGTTGCTTGGTCCGTTGCTGGTAGTCGGGTAGATCCAACTGTCAAACTCAGCTTCCTCCACATCCTCCTCGATAGCATTCACCCTTGAGCTGGAAATAAACACCGGAGCCTTTCTGATCTTCTCTTTGCGCACCGCCTTCTGAGCCTCTGCAGTAAAGCCTAGCCCAAACTTGTCGTTCTTCTGAGTGAAGTCAGGAAGCTGACCCCAGTGTGTACAATTGCCTTTCTGAACCACAGCCCGGGCATCCCTTAGGGAAGCCATCTTCAAGGAACCATTCTCTTCGGCCATTGTCTCTGCAGCTGCTGAAATTGGATGTACCTCCTCGAAATGCTGGAAGGGGGTTTCAATGAACTCTCCGTCCATCTCGATGTACCTGAAGGAATTCAAATGGCTCACCATATACTCCTCTTCTCCTTGCACAGTGACGATCTTCCCCCTGACAGGATACTTCAGCTTTTGGTGCAAGGTGGAGGTCACTGCCCCAGCTTTATGGATCCAAGGTCGACCCAACAGACAAGAGTATGATGGACGTATATCCATCACGTAAAAGGTAGAGTCAAACACTTGAGAGCCCACACGAATAGGGATGTTAACCTCTCCATGAACCATCCTTTTGGAACCGTCAAAGGCCCTGACGATGATATTGCTGGGTTTCAACTCCAGGCCTTCATAATCCAGACGATCTAAAGCCTTTTTCGGTAGAACATTCAAGGAAGAACCAGTATCCACTAATACATGTGCCAGAGTAGTGCCCCTGCATTCAATAGAGACATGCAGGGCATCATTGTGGTCTCTCCCTTTTGCGGTCAGGTCAGCATCTGAAAAACCCAAGCCGTTGTCCGCCGTCAAATTCGCTATGCAGTCAGTGAACTGAACTGCAGACGTCTCCTGCGGCACATGGGCCGTCTTGAGAAATGAGATCAAGGCCTTAGCATGGGCCTCAGAACATAGCAATAAGGAAAGCAGGGAGATCTTGGAGGGTGTATGCCCCAACTGCTCGACAACATTAAAATCACTTTTCTTTATTATTTTCAGAATCTCCTCCATTTCTTGTCGGGAGGCCTCAGCATTTACGGGTATTGGTGCCTCCATCCGGGCAGGCTCTTCTTCAATCCCTTTGCCCCGAGCATTTGATGACTCGGCAGCAGGGGACACAATTTGATCAGCAACAGGACTAGGTAAACTTGCAGGTTTTACGAGGAGGGGTTTTCGAATAGCGGGCGGTGCAATGTCAGGCGAGAAGAGCCTGCCACTGCGGGTGACCTTAGCTGGACCAGTGATATCGCAGATACTGGCACTAGCGTCGAATTCTTGCTTGATTCCATTTACATACACGTCTGCCCCATAATGCCAGGGGACAGCTTTATCAGACACGTAAGAGAGGGGCCCTGGAACAGTAATGATCACAGGCGCAATTGTCATGATTTGAATAGGCTTCTTCGGGGGAGCCTTGATTGGATTTTTGAAGATGGTAATCACGGAAACTTCTTTTATTGGAACCAATTGAACAACAGTCTTTTTGAATAGAATCTCCTTGCTATCCATTAGGCCTTGGATGCCTAACCTTAGCAAGGGACAATCAGATGGGGAAATAGCACAGAATAGGCAACCTTCGCCGCAACCCGGAAATAAACCGGCCCGCAGTAGGTTCTTCTTAACAGTCTTCAGAGGGGTAACAACTTCATCTATCGAAACAGCATACACTTCCTCCTCAACGGCATTTACCCTATGCTGGGGCATAGGAGCCGTTACAACATTCGGTCTTTCCGGCGCTTCAAACTGAATTTCCTTTGCGTCGATCAGATCTTGCACTTTGTTTCTCAAGGCCCAGCAATCATCAGTAGTGTGCCCGGGACTATCAGAATGATAAGCACACCGGGCATTTGGGTTGTATTTAGGAGACGCAGTGTTGACGACCTTAGGAGCTTCTTTGAGGGCCACCAGGTTGGTGGATAACAGTTGGGGTAAAATTTGAGATAATGTCATACTCAATCGGGTATACTGCCTCTTGGGCCTCTCACTTCTTTGTTGATTGTACTGCTGAGGAGCAGCAACAGGTTTGGAGATGACCAAAGCATTGACGGCTTGGCGACTTTCGGGCTTGACTTGTCTTCTAGGACCATAGACGGCGCTTGCTTCTTTCTTGAATGGCCTCTTCTCAACACTTGTAGAGGCAGCCTTCTGTATCTTGCCTGACCTGATGCCAGCTTCAATTCTTTCTCCTGTTAATATCAAATTTGTAAATCCAGCAGAGGAGTTACCAACCAAATGATTGAAAAACGGACCAGACAAAGTCCCAAGGAACATATCAACCAGCTCTCGATCAGTTAATGGAGGCTGCACCCTGCCAGCCAAATCTCGCCATTTTTGAGCGTACTCTTTGAACCCTTCACCCGTCCCTAGAGACATACCCTGAAGTTGGGTACACGTAGGAGCGAGATCGGAATTGTATTGGTATTGTCTGTAGAATGCGGTTGCCAAATCTTCCCAGTGCCGGATGCTAGCTCCATCCAATTGGTAGAACCATTCAAGCTGTGACCCTGAGAGACTATCTTGGAAGAAGTGAATCCAGAGGTTCTTATCCGCCGTGTAAGGTTGGATCTTCCTTACGTACGACCTTAGATGTAGCTTTGGGCAGGAGACCCCATCATATTTGGCGAAGGCAGGCGCCTTAAACTTGTGTGGAATGACTACCCCAGAAGATAACCCCAAATCTCCGAAATCCAGTCCCGGCACATTCTGAATCTCCATGGCGCTCAAGCGGTCCTCCAATTGTTTGTATCTGTCAGCAGCAGGTGGGTATTGTTCGTCGTTATAGCCCGTCTCGTTGTCGGAGACTGCGGGACTAGGAGCTCCTCCCCCTTGGGGACTGTTTTTCTCAGCAGAAGAAGTGGTTGGATCAGCTTCATTGTGGAGTGTGTTCCCAAATCTGCGTCCGGTGTTGAACAATGCAGTCCTCTTTTTCTTCTTCTTCTTCATGAGTAGAGTCTTCAACTCTTGCTGACCTTGGGCTAGGCTTAGGACCATTTCTTGAAATTGTGCACTTTGGGCCTGAAGGGCCTTGATTGCTTGCTCACTGGAGGAGTCTGGATTCATGATGACTGTGCACACAAACAGCGAAGAAAATTAAGCAACCTGTGAAATAGGGTACCTGCTATGCATATGGTGCAATGGAATGTGTATGCTTTATGTTTTCAAAGACAAACAAGATTCAACTTTGTAGACAAAAAGGGAAACACACTTCATTAGATTAAAATTTCAATTGTTCAACAATTTGCCCTTAGGCATTACAGGAATGAAAAATATTGGAAAGGAAATAAACTATAAAAGGAAACATCCAAAGCTCCTCAATGCTCCCATGGCCTCCTCTTTTCAGTGCTGATGTAGTTGTTCAGGACCCGTTCTTCCTCCAATTGCTTAGTCAGCCTTTGGATCTTCCTTTCCTGTTCGTTGAACTTCTCCCGATAGAAATCCCGTTCTTCCTTTAGTTGTGCCCAAGATCTCTTCATGGTGTCAAAATCAGTAGGTATCTGAGGAGGGAGGACAGTTGGAGGAACCCCATCTTCATCGGGAGATTCAAGGATGATTGGTCTGACAGCTTCGTACGGCATACCTAACTTCTGAGCACGGATGCGGACCCATTTGCAATAGGGCTCCAATGGTAGAGAAGTCTTTGGTCCTAACTCATGTGGGTCAGCTTTGTGAATTCTGTCCCAAGCTCTAATGAATTCCTGACGTAGTTTGTCACTATCTGCCTGAAACTCAAAATGGAAGTGAGGAACCAGCATCTCATGAGGCCCATCTCCTCTGGCTCTTCCAAACTGACGGAGAGCTAAACACGGATTGTAAGAGATTCCTCCTTGGATACCGATCAACGGGACATTAGGGTATTCTCCGCAACGGTCGATAACAGCTACCTCATCCAAACCTCTGAGAGTCCAAGTGATATCCTTATCTGTGAGAGACATTAACCTCCGAGCCCAACCTTTTCCTTCTTCATTCTTCAGCGCGAACTTAGGAAGGTGCGAAATAAACCACCTTACTAGCAAAGGAGCACAACACCACGGAGTTCCCCGTTTTCGAGCAGTACGAGCATAGAGTTGTTGTAGAATATCACCCAAAAGAGTGGGTACCGGATTCCGAGACATGAAGATCCTTATGGCATGGATACTGATAAAGGTGTCAGGGTTGGGAAACAGCACCAGACCATAGATCAAAAGAGCTAGAACATCCTCATATGCCTTGAAGTCCAAGTCATTCCAGAAATCATTAGCCTTGCCAACCAGAAATTTGACCAAAAAGCCCTTGACCCCATTTCTAGTTTCCCAGTTGGACAACACCTCTTCTTTGGTCAAGGGGAGAATTGCAACAATCTCTTCAGGCCTAGGAGTCTTTTCCGAACCAGTGAATGGAGTTTGTTCCAAGACAGGGATCCCAAGCAAATAAGAAAATTCTTCCAGGGTAGGAACCAGCTGGAAGTCTTGGAAGGTGAAACAGTGATGCAGAGGGTCATAAAACTGGGTCAGAACACTTATCAGTTGTTGGTCCCTTTTTGCAGTGATCAAGCCAAGGAGAGAACCATGTCTGTTGATGAAGGAGGTAGTGTTTGGAATCCTTTCAACCAGATCCTTGAGTAAAACTGGTGTTTGAACAAAGTTGAGTCGGACGGTATTTCTACGCACGGGCATCATAATGTCCTACAAAACAGAGCAAAGATGAAACCTCTTTTGTCTTTGAAATGGGTTAGCCTTTTACACAGGATGCATGCAATGGTATGATGGCATGATGCTATGATGAAACACACCACAAGTATTCACATAGGCAAATAAGGCACACAAGTCACACAAGACACCCTTAGGTTTCAGGCCAGCATGAGTTTCAGGTATTACCCTCTTTTGGTTTTGTTGGTTAAAACCTGTCCTATCAAAAGTAACCGGGTTCTAGAGGATCTCAAATCATTGGCTACCCTCAATCGGTCATAACTCCAGCATCGCAATCTTTTCTCGCGGCCAGAACCATCTCGAGAGTTTAGCCTCAATGAGTGTAGCATACTGCTACTGTCCTAATAGCCAAGTTGGTCAATTTAGGGTTCTAAGGTTGGTTGGTGTTTAATGACCCCTTAGAAGACCTATATTCTCCCCGTTACAACACAAGGGATATAGGTACAGACTAAGATGCCACACCAACGTAGCCACTGCTTCACCCATGTCGGTCTACGCCGGACAGGTCCCTCACAGATTATGCTACCTAAAAAGGGTATTTCCCAGATCCGGGTTAGGATCTATGAAACTCCGATACACAGCCCACAAATGTAAAAGCAAACAAAGCAAACAATTGAAAACAAAGGTGATCTAAACCCTAAGGTTACTCCACTTTTAGTAATTTCCCCAGCAGAGTCGCCAGTTCTGTGATACGGTGGGAGAACTGACTTGAGGTTTGCGTTTGTATTCGCAAATGTTGCGGTTAGCAAGAGTCGCCACCGACTTTTTATTTTATCCTAAGGAAAGGTTAAAAAGCACAGCAAAAACCTTTTGAGATGTTTTCTTGGGTTCGGGGAGTAGATTATAGAAAGGGAAGGTATTAGCACCCTTTCTATCCATGGTTATCCATGGGCTCTTAGTTGCTTGCTTAGATCACTTGCCTTTTGTTTTCAATTGTTTTAAATGGTGCTTGAGTGTGTGGGTTTTGAAAATGTTTTTGAAAAGAGGCCAATGTGGTGGCAACCTTTGTAATAATCCATGTGGGGATGTATACAAGGATGTATGTCTTTTGAAAAAGTTTTCATTTGTTTTTGAAAGTTGTTTTGAAAGTGTTGTAAGGTGTGATTTTGAAATTAGACAAGTGTTTTGTTTTGCAAGTTGATTCAAGTAACTAAGAGGTTATCTACTCCTAAATTTCTCAAAAGATTATTGCTATACTTTAACCCTTTTAACAAGTTTGCTCCACCATTGTATTTGGTGGGCAAGTTTGTGTTAGGATGTGAAAGGGACAGGCGCGGGTCATCGTTTTAGACCATAATTGCAACGGCGTTAAATGTCTTTGGGCAATTTCTCTAAGGGACTTGATCATTTGTTTTTGTTTGTTTTTGAAAAGTTTTGTCGAGGGACTATGATCATTCAAATTGTTTGCTTTGCCCAAAGAAGTTCAACATGCAATATGGCCCATTTATTTGAAGGCAACAAGTGGAATACCCTAGGGGGGTGCAAGTGTGATTTGTGTGTCCATTTTCATGCTTGTTTATCTTGTATTAGGTCAAACTATTTTTTTTTATCGTTTTTCGCATACAAACCCTAATTCTAACATGTTATCATTAGAAAGCGATAAAGTGTGAAATTAAAATTACTAAGCTATTACAAAACCAAATATGGGAAGGGGGGTACAAATGTTCAAATGGGGATATTGACAAGAATTTAAATCTAGATTATTACATCATTTTGAATATTTGCAAGGTAAATAAATTGCATTATTAAATGTAAATTAAATAAATATGTGAAATGCAAAAAGAAAGTTTTTTTTATGTGTATGAGAAAATATTATTTATGTAAAAGGGAAAGGAAAATAAAAATGTATTATTTTTTTGAGTATTTTGAATTTAGGGCAAAAACCCTAATTTTTTAAAGAAAAAGGTATTATCTTCTAACTTAATACAACTATTTATTTATTATTTATAAAAAATAAAATAAAATGAAGTATATTATAAAAAAAAAAGTATTTTTATATCAAATATTAATAAAAGTGAAAAATCAAGTATTTTCATATTTTTGTCTTAAATATATTAATAATCACATATACATATATATTTATATTAAACCCTAAATATGTATTATATACAAAATAAATATTTATTTAATACTTTAATAAAATAAATAAAAAAGGGTATCTTTTGTGTGAAGTATTTTCAGAATGTAAACAAAAAAATAAAAGTTGTATTTATAATATTTTTATATTTACTCTAATAATAGTATATATGTATTTATGTACAAAATAAAGAAAATAAACAAATAAATATGCAATAAATGCAAAAAATGATGGAAAAAATATTTTTAATTTTTAAATGGCATGAGAAAAAATAAACAAAGTCAGCCAAAAAAGAAAAAGTCAAAAATGTTAAAAAATGAGCAAATGGGCTCAGGGGGGTGTAAACCAAAAAAGATGGTGTGAAAAGAAAGAAAACAAAAGCCCAGCCCAATGAAACACTGTCTTCAACCTTTGGCCAAGACTGAGTTCAAAAACGCGCGCCTCTTGCTTCAACATCAAGGTCCTGATTCTTTGATCCTTTGAACAAACTTCCAACACAAAACATGTAAAGCATAATCTCACGATTTCATACATATAAAGAACATGAACTATCTCTCTAAGATGAGGGAGAATTTCTCTCCCCCCCATTTCTGACCTAGTTTTTCTACCATTTTCAGAGCTCAAATTCTCTCTACTCAGACAAAAGAAATGAAAAGTAAAGCTATGTACATGTTCAGGGCTATGAGTAGGACCTTGTTTCTTCACAAACTTAAGACTAAAGATGCATAATAAGAGAGATACGAATTCAAACTTTTACCTGTGCAGTTGAACTTCTATGTGTAGAATGAGAGACTTTCAGTGCAATGTAATGATTGGAAAAGCTTCCTTGAGGTCCAGGGATGCTTTTTCAATGCTTACTTTGTCTTGAACCTTCTTGTATCAAGCTGTAGAACTTCACCTGCAAGTCAAAGATATGAAAATGGTGGAAGTGGTTAGAGCAACTACAGATCGTGCCTTAGCTTCTGGATAGTTTGCATATGTTGTAAGGAAGGTAGAGGAACAGGTTTTGATCAAAATGCTCGAAGGGATTGAGAGATAGCACTCAATCTGCAGGGCTTGCTCTGTTTGAGCAGTTTTGTGGTGTTTCTGAGATGGAGAGTGTTTGAAAGGCAAAAGGCTCGTGCAAAAGCTTGGTTGGGTGATTTTGAATGTGTTTGATATCTTTTGTGTTGTGTTTGTAAGCTGAGATTCAAGTTGTCACAAGTTATGGACTTTTCTTCTTTTCTAAGCAACAAAAGCAAGTTGGTGTTCTAGGTCAGTATAGGACCCCCTAATGTGCTGCATAAACATCTCTTGATCAGTGTGTTATGCACATAATCTTGTGCTAAGCAGATCTTCTATGTACTTGTTTGATTTACCAATTGACATAAAGCAAACTTTTGTAAAAATGGAAAGTTCACTTTATCCAAAAATGGATCAATCTTGTGTACAATGCTTGAATTCATGGAACAACACTTAGAAACAATGAACAAGCATTAAATTAAGGAGTGTAATGTGGTTTAAGGACCTGCAAAGTAGCACAAACTATGCTGAGTTCAAATTTGCCAAGTTTATGAACATGTCTTGATGAAGAACAAAAGTGAATTTTTGCCAACTTGTGAAATTCGAATCTCTCAAGTTATGAGGTTGTTTGATGAGTTCTTGGACATTTTGGAAAGCTTGGAATGTGTACTACAATCCATCTTTGAAATGCAAATCAAAATTCCAAGTGGAAGGGTATGAAAAGTGGCCTTGAAGTAGGGTAGAAAACCTTGTCAAAATAGGTCAAATTTCACTAAGTTAAAAGATGGTTTAGTGCCCTTATTCAAAAAATCATAACTTGAGATACAAGCTTCAAATGAGAAAACTTTGTGAATCAAAGTTGTAGATTATGCAACAAGCTACAACTTTCATGTTTTGACTTTTGTTTGAATCCAAATGGATCATGGTGAAAAGATGGGGCAAAGTTGGGAAAAAATTAGGGTTTTTCATAACTTAGAAAAATTCTAAGTTATGAAAAATTCCATTTTCAAACCCTAATTTGCATTTTGAGATTTCTTGGTGAACAAGTTTCATGATTTGGAATGTTTTGATGAAAAATTAATCTTGACTCTTGATTTTGACCAAAAAGTCAAAGTTTGACTTTTCAGTATACAGTCAAAATTGATCAATTGACTGGGAAATTCAACTGTCAATCTTGTGTACTTGGGATCTTTTGAGCTTGATGAACATGTCAAGATAATTCCATTGAGTCCTTGAGGCCATATGTGAGCTTGGTTTGCCATTGGCTAGGTCAAACAGTCAAAAATTGCCTTTGTGCAGTCAAAACCCTAAAAATGACCATTTTGCCCTTTTGATGATCTGATCAAATTTCTTGTGGAATTGTGATCCAAACTTGATCAAATGGTCCATGTGAGTTCATAATGTTGATGTGGATCAAATTTCATGAGGTTTGACTGTCAATTGGCCACAGTTGACTTTTTCCCCAATACAGCTGATTTCTAGGTCAACTGTTCAATTGACTGGGTAAAACTTGGAATCAAGACTTGAAACTTGGTATAGGTAAACTTGGGAGTCCAACATGAAGCATGAAAGTCATCTTAGGCATTTTAGGTCAAAACATCCTAGGGCAAACACAAACCCTAATTTGAGTTCACAGTGCAAGGAGAAGCCTTGAGCAGAGGAAACCCTAACTGTATCTTGATCTTCAAAGGTCTTGTGATGAGAAAATGTTGAGGAAATGGGAGGGCAAATTTTGGGGTACAACAACATCTGTCCGTCATACTCTTGCTTGTTGGGTAGGCCTTGGATACATAATGTCGGGGCAGTCACCTCCTCCTTACATCGGATGTTGAAGTATCCTGTCAAGGGAAAGATCATTACCGTCCATGGTGAAGAGGAGTACATGATCAGCCACTTAAATTCCTTCCGGTACGTGGAGGTAGAAGGTGAGTTCATTGAGACACCTTTCCAGCATTTCGAAGAAGTCCTCCCTGAAATAACAATAGCAAAGTTGGCAGCTGAGGCACCGAGGCAGATGGCCAGGATGGCATCTCAGGAGGACGCAAGGGCCGCAATAAAGGAGGGGAAGAATTCAGTATGGGGGCAGTTGCCTGATATTCCATATAAAACAGACAAATTTAGATTAGGGTTCACTACCGCGGGCCAGAAAGCTATGCGCCGTTCGAAGATTGAAAGAGCGCCAGTCAAAATTTCTCCCTACGGAATCAACGCTTTGGAGGATGAAGACAAAGAGAGCAACATCGAAGAGTGGATTTACCCAACTGTCAAAGGAGGATTGTGCAACTGGGAGGCAAAAGACTTTGTCCCCATCACTTTTATTCATCAGTAATTTATCTGTCAAACATTTCCTATTTGGTCTGTAATATTTATTTTCGAACAATCTGTACACTATCTTTTTACCTCATGCCTTGCCCGGGGCATGTAGGTCCATTTGTAAGTGTTTTGATTACTTTCATATCCATATGCCATGTTTAATGATTCATTGGACGTTTTTCATTTGATAAACTGCTGTGTTCATTTTCTTTCCTTTTGCATTTTTGTTTAAGGATGGCTATCCCTTACACACACCCACACTCACAAATGCAGGTACCCATCCACTCCAGATTCCATGGGTGACTATTCTGCTATATCCTTCAATAACTCTGAAGATCTGGTCAATCAAGCCGAGTATGAAGATGACGAAGGTTGTGAAGTACCAGGGGAACTAGACAAACTCCTACAGCGATAGGAAAGGGCCATCTTACCTCATGAAGAGTCATTGGAAACTGTCAACTTAGGGACCGAGGAAGACCGGAAGGAGGTGCAAGTGGGTGTCAATCTGGAACCAAGTGTCAAGGAACGCCTGATACAGTTGTTGAATGAGTATGTTGAAATCTTCGCTTGGTCTTATGAAGACATGTCGGGTTTAGACACAGACATCGTGGTTCACCGTCTCCCCACAAGAAAGGATTGTCCACCGATCAAGCAAAAAGTCCGCCGAATGAGGCCTGACATGTCTGAAAAGATCAAAGCAGAAGTGATAAAGCAGTTCGACGCTGGCTTTCTGGCTGTTACGTCCTATCCTCAATGGGTCGCTAACATCGTGCCAGTACCTAAGAAAGATGGCAAAGTCAGGATGTGTGTGGACTACCGGGATTTGAATAGGGCCAGCCCCAAAGATGATTTTCCACTTCCACACATTGACATTTTGATCGACAACACAGCTCAGCACAAAGTGTTTTCCTTCATGGATGGATTCTCGGGCTACAATCAAATCAAAATGGCCCCCGAGGATATGGAGAAAACAACTTTTGTCACACAATGGGGCACTTTCTGTTACAAGGTGATGCCGTTCGGGCTGAAGAACGCAGGGGCAACTTATCAACGCGCCATGGTAGCTTTGTTTCATGATATGATACATCATGAAATTGAAGTTTACGTAGACGATATGATAGCTCGGTCACAAACAGAGGAGGAGCACCTTGAACATCTAGAAAAGCTGTTTCCAGATTGAAAGAATACAAACTCAGGCTGAATCCAAGTAAGTGCACTTTTGGAGTTAGGTCTGGTAAACTTCTGAGATTCATTGTAAGCAACAAAGGCATTGAAGTCGATCCAGCAAAAGTGAAAGCAATACAGGAGATGCCTGCTCCCCGTACTGAAAAGGAGGTTAGAGGGTTCTTGGGGCGCTTGAACTATATTGCCAGATTCATCTCTCATCTGACTTCTACCTGTGAGCCAATTTTCAAACTCTTGAAGAAAGATCAGGTAGTCGAATGGAACGACGATTGCCAAGCTGCTTTTGATAAAATCAAGGAGTATTTGCTAGAGCCTCCTATTCTGATGCCACCCGTCGAAGGAAGACCATTGATCATGTATCTGACCGTCTTGGATAAATCAATGGGGTGTTTTTTGGGCCAGCATGACGAGTCTGGTCGAAAAGAGCATGCTATTTATTACCTTAGCAAAAAGTTTACCGACTGTGAGACTCGCTACTTACTGCTCGAGAAAACTTGCTGCGCTTTGGTATGGGCTGCTCGCCGACTAAGGCAGTATATGTTGACTCATACTACCTTGTTGATTTCCAAAATGGATCCTATCAAGTATATCTTCGAAAAGCCCGCTTTATCTGGAAGAATAGCCAGATGGCAGATGATCCTGACTGAGTATGACATCCAGTACACCACTCAAAAAGCTATAAAAGGGAGTGTACTAGCTGACCATCTGGCTCATCAAGCTATCGAAGATTATCAACCCATGAGATTTGACTTCCCAGACGAGGACATCATGAATTTGGACAACATTGAAGGTAACGGACCGTATGACGGACCCGAAAAGGGATCCCGATGGACCCTGTACTTTGATGGTGCTTCAAACGCACTTGGAAACGATATCGGCGCAGTACTCATTTCTCCGGAAGGTTGTCACACACCTTTCACGGCCCGACTTTGCTTCAGCTGCACAAACAACATGGCTGAATATGAAGCTTGCATCTTTGGTCTCAAGGCTGCTATAGACTTGGGAATCAAATCTTTGACCGTATTTGGGGACTCGGCTTTGGTTATCAGTCAAATCAAAGGAGAGTGGGATACCAAGCACCCTAATCTTATCCCATACAAAGAGCATGTCTTGACATTGTTGCCTCATTTCGAGCAAATTACCTTCGAGCATTTCCCGCGAGAAGAGAATCAGCTAGCAGATGCTCTAGCTACAATGTCCTCCATGTTTAAACTCAACTGGGATAACGAGGCTCCCCAAATCACCATCGAGCGAATGGATGAACCTGCACATTGTCACGAGATTAATACTGAAGAAGTAGTGGAACAACCCTGGTTCCATGAAATCAAAAGGTATCTCCAGACTAGAAATTATCCCGAAGGAGCTTCTGTAAATGACAAGAAGTTCTTAAGGAAATTCGCTGCTAAGTTCTTCCTGAGCAACGACATCCTTTACAAACGAAGCCATGATTGTGTATTACTCTGATGTGTAGACAAAGCTGAAGCAGAGTTGATTATGACCGAGATACACAGCGGCACATTTGGCACTCACTTGAGCAGGCATACAATGGCTAAGAAGATCCTAAGGGCAGGCTATTACTGGTCTACCATGGAAGCTGACAGCCATCAGTATTCCTGCACTTGTCACAAATGTCAAGTCTACGCTGACAAAGTTCATATCCCTCCGGTTCCTCTCAACGTTCTGACTGCTCCTTGGCCATTTGCAATGTGGGGCATTGACATGATTGGAGAGATCAAGCCCACGGCTTCCAACGGACATCGCTTCATCCTAGTTGCCATTGACTATTTCACCAAATGGGTCGAAGCAGCTTCCTTCGCCTCTGTTACTAAAAATATGGTTGCCCGCTTCATCAAACAAAATCTCATATGTCGGTATGGTGTTCCAGACAGGATCATCACAGACAACGGTACAAATCTGAATAACACGATGATCACCGCATTGTGCGAACAGTTCAAGATTTATCATCACAATTCATCTCCCTATCGGCCGAAGATGAACGGTGATGTTGAAGCTGGGAACAAAAACATTAAGAAGATCATTCAGAAAATGACAGTCACTTACAAAGACTGGCATGAGATGTTACCGTTTGCTCTACATGGATACCGTACGACGGCACGTACTTCAACCGGGGCAACCCTATTTTCGTTGGTATATGGCATGGAAGCTGTCCTGCCTATGGAGGTTCAGATTCCTTCTCTAAGGATTATGAAGGACACAAGTTTGAATGAAGATGATTGGATGCAGACCCGACTTGATCAACTCAATCTGATCGATGAGAAGCGACTCGCTGCTATATGCCATGGTCAGACGTATCAAAAACGGATGATCAAGGCCTTCAATAAGAAAGTCAGACGTCAAGTGTATCAAGTCGGAGATCTCGTAATCAAGCGGATTATCTTGCCGCAAAGTGATCCCAGGGGCAAATGGACGCCTACATATGAAGGACCATTTGTGATCAAGAGCATATTTTCTGGTGGTGCAATGATTCTGACCACCATGGATGGCGACGATTTGCCGCACCCTGCGAACGCAGACATAGTCAAAAGATACTACGCATAAAATAACCCGACAAGTCGAAAACCCGAAAGGGCGACTTGGGCAAAAATGGGCATCCCGGTGAACCGAAAACCCGAAAGGGCGGTTCAGGCAAAAATTAGGGATAAAAACAAAAAAATCTGTACACCCGGCAAGCTGAAAACCCGAAAGGGCGGCTTGGGCAAAAATGGGCTTCCCGGTGGATCGAAAACCCGAAAGGGCGATTCAGGAAAAAGTTAGGGAATTAAAAGCGTATGACTATGTCTCGTCGGATCACTTCAAAGACAATCTCTTCATCAACCAGTTCCAGGTTTCTGATCAATCCAGTCATCGACAGACGAAGTATTGAATGGACAGATATTCAGAGTTGGGAAGGCTATAGCGGAATGGAATCCCATGGAATTATTTCACATAGCCATCTTGATTTTGTATAAATCTTTCAATATTTACGACAAAATCCTCTTACTAGGATGATTGTTTCCTTTGTACAAATATACTCAGAGAAAATACAAATACTTTTCCCAGAAATTTGTGTCATTTCCTTTTTCTTTTTCTCTTGCACTAATTGTTTTATTTTGAGAAACGCCCAATGTTTTATTAAATAGGCATATGCATTTGAACATAATCATTTCCTTATGAATCAAGAAAGAGGATTACCGATAGGTTGAAGGTGTAGTTGGATATCTTGGTACCCTTTCAAAGAAAACCCCCCAGGAGATTTGGAATCCATATCCCCAGCAAATTTTGAAGCTTATCCCCAGTAGATTCTGGAAGCTTATCCCCTGCAGAGTACGGACGTCTCTCCCGAGCCTTATTCAAAGTTATTCCTCACAAGGGCTTATAACTGGGTTATCCTCAGCTTATTGCCACGGAAGATCGCACTCGGCAAATTTCTTCCTATCCCCAGCGGAGTCCATCAGAGTTCCCCAACATAACTTATCAATACAATCCCCCGGAGGAGTTTATCTTTGTTATCCCCAGCCAGAGAATCCTACAGAACTTAATTCCCCTCAGAGTTTAAGTGTCAGTATCCCCAACCGAGCTAAAACTTTAAGCTATCCCTCCCCAGCGGAACCAGACTAGTGAACCTTCTTCCCACAGAGATACTTCCCACCAAACTAAAGATTCTCAGTCTTACCTCCCCAGCATGATTCTATTAAGTTGGAACTCCCCAGTAGACATCATCAGAAATTCTCTTACCCTGCAAGTCACCAAGGAAATTCCAAGTCCCCGCAAGTGGTTCTGAGGCCCCTCGACGTTTGAAGGTCTGGTATTCCCCAAGCAAATTTGAAGACTTTGAGTTTTCAGTTCCTCATTGTATATTTGAAGATTCTCCAGTGAAGATCTCCTCAAGACAGGGATTACCCAGAAGATTGGTATACAACCCAAGCTCCTTATTCCCCAGTGTGATCGGTGGATCTGGAACTGACTGTTTAACGCTGGTTCGCGAAATGTCGCGGAAGCAAGAGTCGCCACCGTCTTTTATTTTCTCCAAATGGAAAGGACAAAAGCACAGAAAAATTCCTTATAGAGATTGCTCTCGGTTCGGGAGGTAGATTATAGAAAGGGAAGGTGTTAGCACCCTTTCTATCCATGGTTATCCATGGGCTCTTAGATACTTGCTCATTTGTGTTTTCAAAATGGTTTGTTTGCTTTTCAACTGTGGGTTTTAAAAAGTTTCTTTGAAAATTTCAGTTCGACTCTTGTATCGGTCCTCAAGAGTGTTTGAAAAGTTGCTTTCGAAAGCTTTTTGAAAAGGTGTCGGTGTGAAAAGTATTTTTGATTTGTTTTGAAATTAGAGCAAGTATCTAGAGTCGTCTACCTACCCTAAGGAATTCGTCTGTGTAAATGTCCTTAAAGTAGTGCCATCCCACTATTGAGAGGTAGGTAGCACCACCGTTGGAGGTATTCGGGTCAATTCGAAGGTTCGGGACATGGTGATCACCGGAGCAATGGGAAGACACCTTAGAAGCTACCCTCATGCCATGTTCATGGACATGAGGACTTACTAAAACGTCCTCTACTCGATGACCACCTTTCGAGGGGCAAGGCAACAGTGAGGCGTACCCTAGGGGTGGTGTGTGATTTGTGTGCCATGTTTATTTATTTTTGTCTTGTTCATGCAATGGTGATCTACGCGTTGCTTTTATTTTGAGCATTCATTCTTTCATGCGATAATTAACAGTTAAAAGTTGCGGGAACATAAAAATCCTACGCTATTACAAAGGCGCGGGTCCACATCGCCAAATTAATCCAGGACCCGATTTGAATAAAAAATAATGCGAAAAGTATAAATGCCTAATTAAGCTATTACATGGCTTTGGGAGAATTACATGAACATTCACAAAAAGAAATAAAAATGCGAAGAGGATTAAAGTCGAGAATGCGAGGGCGTTGGACCCTTTTAAAGAAATTGAATTAAAATTATGAAATTAATTAAATTAAATGTGAAAGGAAATTATTTTTTTGAGTTTTTGTATTTTATGAAATTAATGAGAAGATTATGGAATTTAAACCTAATTCTAGCTATTTTTAATTCATTAAAAAAATGTGAAAATTAAACCTAAAGTTAACCTAATTAACTAATGGCAAGTTTTATTTACAAAAATAATATTTAATAATTAATTATGGTGAAAGAAAAGAAAAAGAATAAAAAAATACTTAAAACCCTAATTCTACATTTTTTTAGTTTATTAAGAAAAATATTAGAATTAAACCTAGATTTAAAAAGCTAAATTAATTAATAAGATTTATTTACAAAATAACATTAAATAAAATATATTCTTATTTTTTTGTCTTTCTGATTTTTTTTTATATTTTTATATTAAAGAAAAAATTAATTCATGAATTAAAAGGAAATAATCAAATTAAAGCAAATAAAAATAAAATAGGAAAAAAGAAAAGAAATGCAAACCCTTGGGGGTGTTGACCCCAATTTGGAGGTATTTGGCTAGCAATCAGGCCCAATGTTTTAAGGCCTTGTTTGACTTTATTGGCTTGTGTGTGACACGTCTGACTCATGCCCATGGTACTCTTCAGATCAGGGCCCTTGGATGGAGATCAGTGGGCGCGTGGCAAGCTTGGATGGGGGATGTATGATGAATCCCTGGGGTTGAAGCTGCATGGAATTACATTGAAACAAAATATATTAAGAATATGGGGGGACCTGGGAATCGAACCCAGGTCCCAGTGTTCAGAGGACAGCGCATCCACCACTTGTGCCAATTGCTTTCTTTGTTATTATGATAGAAAATAAACAATATATAAAACAAAACACGCTACTGATGTTAATTCAAAAAAACGCGCTAAACTTGAATAGACCAATGGCTGGTTGACAACACGCCTTCTTCTCCACTCGTTCTGCATTTACCTGAAAAAAACAAACTAAATAGCGGGGGTTTTAAACCCCCACTAAGTGATGAACAAGAAAATAGCGAATAGGTCCTGGTTGCTCATAAATTGAGCGCGACCTATGCAATGGATTCGTATGAAGCTTCTGATTCTAATGGCCCTAGTCTCATGTCCCAATTTTTCCAGAATGAGGAGTTCCCAATTTGAAACCTCTGCAACCCTAAAAGACAACAATGGCAATTCTCTGTACAAGCAGTGTTAATTCAATTCAATGATACCATGAGTTTCGTTGAGTTCATATTAGTATAAAACAAGCATTAGAATGTATGAATATGTCCTATAAATCAAAACACGAGTATGCAATATATCATGAACAGGACTGCTCCGTTTTACCGTTTCTTGAGGTTAGAAGCTGTGATTTTGATCCAGAAACTTTCCTTGTGGCCTTGGCAAGCGATTGGAATAGTTATTTAGTCTTGAAACCAACTCTAATGTAGTTTTCAGTTTTCACTTTTTTCACAAAAATTGCAAAGTTCTTCTTCAGCTTTGGGCGCAGCTTAGAGGTTCTGAGCTTTAGGGTTAGGTTTGTGCTTATGTATGGGACGCATTAGGGTTGAAATCAAGTCCAAAAGATAAATGCATTGATGTATGAGATATTTGATTTTCCATGAATATTTTTTCAAATCTTTTCATGTGATTTTGATTCCAATCATGGCCAATCTTTCCAATTTTGGTATGCACGAAATCTTGAGTATCCAATGAGTGATTACACTGCATAAAAAGATTCAAATGCATTGGTTTAGTATTTTTTCCATATTTTATTTAATTAAATGAATTAATTGTGATTAAAAATTCAAATAAATAATAAAAATGATGAAATAAATCCTCTTTGGGCCAAATGGTCGTGCATAGCCTTTGGATGATGAATCTTGGAAGAAAATGTGACCCATTAGCAATTTTGAGGCATTTGAAGTAAAGTTGACTTTTCAAAATTCCCAAAAATTTCCCAACTTCCACAAGGCATATCTTTCTCAATTTTTAAGCTTTGATCATGTTCTTGGACATTTTGGAAAGGTCTTGAAGTCCTCTAACCAATGCCTTTGGTCCCATGTCATTTTGATTTACCAATCTCAAGTTATGGTTTTTGACTTAAAGTGCCTTTTTGTTGACTTTTGAAAATGACCTATAATGTTGAGATTGATAACTTTTTGTGAGAGCATTTCTTGGACTTGAAGTGTGAAGAGGAGTTGTAGGAAATGTCTTTATATTCAAAATGATCTTTGGATGGAATTTTTCTGATAAACCATGTGGAAGTTATGCCTTGGTCAAGTTACAGTTGACTTTTTCAACTGTCCAAATATGGAAACTTTTGCATCTTGATACTTTTTGAGCCATGCCTTGAGAATCATGATCAAGGGTTGATCAAATGATGTTTGTGGCTTCAAAATAAGATGTTGACCAAAAATTTGAACTTTTGACTGTCAAATGACCATTTTGCCCCTGCAGTTGACTGTTGAGCAATTAGGGTTTTTGACTGTGCAATCTTGTGCTGTAAGTCTTGAAACTTGGTATGTGGATGCTTGACCATGTTTGTAGGCATGTGGGACTTGATTGGGCCCTTGGAAACTTCAATTTCTTTATCAGAACCAAAACCCTAGTTTTTGACTGTTAGGAGGCCCTTGAACTGTGCAACCCTTGGGGAGATTCTGAAGCATGCTCTTTGCAATTCTTGAAGAATATGGGAGGGAAAATTTTGGGGTACAACACCCAGCAACAACCAGTAATTATTTTTCCCGGCAGCAGTCAAGATTCTTTTATCTTCAGCCATCCAGGATTCATCTATCCTTTGCAAGATAGCTCATCAGCTTACATGCGCATTCATTTACATTCATATCATATAACATACGTTGCATCATGCATCATGACATTGCATACAACTAACTCTTTACTGTTTCAGGTAAGATCAGTCGACAGACAAAAATCATTATCTTCCGAGACACTTTTGAAAACAGTTTACGGACGCTTCCCAACAACGGATGCTGCTCTATTGCTTATTCAACTTCAAGATTTCTGAAAACAATTCACGGGTTCTCCAAGTAACGGATGCTAACGTATCGCTTGTTCAGTTTCTTCTCAAGACTTCTGAAAACAGTTTATGGATTCTTCCCAACAACGGATGTTAATCTATCAACTTGTTCAGATGCCACTTTTGAAAACAGTTTACGGACGCTTCCCAACAACGGATGATGCTCTATTGCTTATTCAACTCCAAGATTTCTGAAAACAGTTCACGGGTTCTCCAAGTAACGGATGCTAACCTATCGCTTGTTCAGTTTCTTCTCAAGACTTCTGAAAACAGTTTATGGATTCTTCCCAATAACGGATGTTAATCTATCAACTTGTTCTGATGCCACTTTTGAAAACAGTTTACGGACGCTTCCCAACAACGGATGTTGCTCTATTGCTTATTCAACTCCAAGATTTCTAAAAACAGTTCACGAGTTCTCCAAGTAACGGATGTTAACCTATCACTTGTTCAGATTCTTCTCAAGACTTCTGAAAACAGTTTATGGATTCTTCCCAACAACGGATGTTAATCTATCGCTTGTTCAGATGCAACTTTTGAAAACAGTTTACGGACGCTTCCCAACAACGGATGTTGCTCCATTGCTTATTCAACTTCAAGATTTCTGAAAACAGTTCACGGGTTCTCCAAGTAACGGATGTTAACCTATCGCTTATTCAGATTCTTCTCCAGACTTCTGAAAACAGTTTACGGATTCTTCCCAACAACGGATGTTAATCTATCGCTTGTTCAGACTCTTCTCAACCTCTGAAAACAGTTTACGGATGCCTCCAGATACGGATGTCAATCTATTGCTTATTCAGACCCCAGTTCAAAGATGGTCCTAAACATGGACACCTTTCTAATACTCATTCCAGATGGCATCTTTAAGCTCATCCCCGACAAGTTTCTGTCACTCTTCCAGATGGCATCATTAAGCCCATCTCCAAATGGCATCTCTAAGCCCATTCCCGCATCCATTGCTTTGACGAGTGCAAATTTCCGGGCACTCTAGTGTTCAATCTCCTTTTACCCTCGAGTCACGAAAGGAAAACTTGCCAATCTAACTCTTCAGGTTCAAGAAGATTGAACAGGGGCAACTGTTGTACCCCAAAATTTGCCCTCCCATTTTCTCAACATTTCTCATCACAAAGCCTTTGAAGCTCAAGATCCAGTTAGGGTTTCACCTGCTCAAGACTTCTCCTTGCACTGTTGACCCAAATTAGGGTTTGTGTTTGCACAAAGATATTTTCACCTAAAATGCCTGAGATGACTTTCATGCTTCATATTGGACTCCCAAGTTTATCCACATCAAGTTTCAAGTCTTGATTCCAAATTTTGCCCAGTCAATTGGACAGTTGACCTAGAAATCAACTGTGGTGGGGAAAAAGTCAACTGTGACCAATTGACAGTCAAACCTCATGAAATTTGACCCACATCAACATTATGAACTCACATGGACCATTTGATCAAGTTTGGATCACAATTCCACAAGAAATTTGATCAGATCACCAAAAGGGCAAAATGGTCATTTTTAGGGTTTTGACTGCACAAAGGCAATTTTTGACTGTTTGACCTAGCCAATGGCAAACCAAGCTCACATATGGACTCAAGGACCCCATGGAATTGTCTTGACATTCTCAACAAGTTCAAAAGATCCCAAATGCACAAGATTGACAATTGAATTTCCCAGTCAATTGATCAATTTTGACTATATACTGAAAAGTCAAACTTTGACTTTTTGGTCAAAATCAAGTGTCAAGATTCATTTTTCATCAAAACATGCCAAATCATGAAACTTGTTCATCAAGAAATCAAGAATTGCAAATTAGGGTTTGAAATCAGGATTTTTCATAACTTAGAATTTTTCTAAGTTATGAAAAACCCTAATTTTTCCCTAAATTTGCCCCACTTTCTCACCAAGATTCATTTGGATTCAAGCAAAAGTCAAAACATGAAAGTTGTAGCCTATTACAATATCTACAACTTTGATTCAAAAAGTTTTTCCAAAAGAAGCTTGTATCTCAAGTTACAATTTTTGGAACAAGGGTACCAAACCATTCTTAACTTAGAGAAAATTTGACCTATTTTAGGCAAGATTTTTACCTAACTTCAAGACCATTTTTCACATACTTCCACTTGGAATTTCAATTTTCATTTCAAAGATGGATTGTATTACACATTCCAAGCTTTCCAAAATGTCCAAGAACTCATCAAACAACCTCATGGTTAGGGAGAATCGAATTTGGCAATATGGGAAAAACTCACTTTTGTTATGGCCAATTTCCATGTTCATACACTTAGGCAATTTTCAAATCAGCATGCATTTCTTGATTACAGGCCCTAAATCTCTTTTACACTCATAAATTTAATGCAAACTCTTTGTGCCAAGACCATATTCTATGTGTTCAAGCATTGCATAATGGTTTAATCCCAAAATAGATAAAGCATTTTAACCATTTTTGCAAAAGTGAACTTTATGTCAAAATGCAAATCCAAGCAAGTACAGTTAAGATCTCTTTGGCACAAGTTTATGGGCTAATTACACTGATCAAGACTAAGTGGTTCAGCATAGAATGGGGGCCTGTACAGGCTAGAAACACCAAGTGGCCTTTTGTTGCTTAAAGTGTAAGAAACTTGCCATAACACATGTCAACTCTCATTTCCTGTAAACCAAGCTTAAGCAAACTTGTCAAACATTTTATAATCATCAAACCCAAGCTGAAACACGAGCTATCCACCTCCATTGCCCTCTCAAACACAGAATCACTCTCAAACTGTCCAAACAGAGCACCTACTGCAGATTGAATCCCACAACTCATTCCCATCGTGCATTCTTGCTAAAACCACTTCAAACACCTTCCCTACCATCAATGCAAACTATCCAAAGCATTAGAAGTGGACTGTAACTCCTCTAATCAGTTTGGCCATTTTCATTTTCTTATTTTGCAGGTGGAGTGCTACAACTCGATTCAGCTAGTTTCAAAGCAAAGTAAAACTTGGAATAGCATCCCTGGACATCAAGGAAGCTGTACCAATCATCACCTTACTCTGAAAGTACCTCCATCATCAGATACAACTTCAACTGAACAGGTATATTCTTGAACTTCTATCTCTCAATGTAGACATCATTAGCTCTAAGTTTGTGAATAAGAAGTGTTCTACTCATGCCCCTGAAACTGTACATGCCTTTACTTTCCATTTATTTTGCCTGTGTTATGAGAATTTGAGGTCTGAACATTGATAAAAAGTTAGGTTAAGATTTGGGAATGATGAAATTCTCTCTCATTTCTGAGAGTTAGGATGAGTTCTTTACATATTCAGAATCGTGGCTTGATGATTAACATTTCTTATGTTGTAAGTTTGTGCTAAAAGTCCAAGAATCCAGGTGTTTGAATCATTTAAAAGCGCGCGTTTTTTGTCAAAGTTCTGGCCGGAGGTTGAAGAAGGACCTATTGGGCTGGGCTTGTTCTATTTTTCTTATTTGCACCTTGCTTTTGCTTTTGAACCTCCCTGACCCATTTTGATTTTTACTTATCATTTTCCATTTTTTCCTTTTGATTTCATTTCTATATTTTTACTTAAGTATGAAAAAATATAAAAATCTTTTTTTTCCACATTTTTTGCATTTATTTTGATATTTATTAGTCTTATTTAGCTTTTGTACATAAATAATATAAATACTATTATTTAGAATAACTAGAAAAAAATAATGCAAATATATTTTATTTCTGATTTTTATTTCATTTTCTCTTTTGAAAACATTTTGTATCAAAAATACTTTTTTTGTAAATGTTAAATATTATGTTTTTTTATATACATGTTTAATATATTTATCATATAATATAAATACATATATATATATATATATATATATATATATATATATATATATATATATATATATATATATATATATATATATATATATATATATATATATATATATATATATATATATATATATATATATATATATATATATATATATATATATATATATATATATATATATATATATATATATATATATATATATATATATATATATATATATATATATATATATATATATATATATTAATATATTTAGGTTAAAATACAAAGTATACACACTTTTATTTTTCATTAATATTTAATATTAAAAATACCTTTTTACAAATATACTCCATTTTTATTTTATTCTTATACATAATTATTAAATATTTGTATATATTAAATAATTAATACTTTTACTTAATAAAATTAGGGTTTTGCCCTAAACATGGAAAATACTCAAAAAAAAAAATAATACTTTTTATTTTGTTTATTTGACATAAAAAAATACTTTTTTCATACACATAAAAAGCCTTTTTGCATCTTGCATATTTATCTTATTTCTATTTAATTTGTGCAATTGATTATCTTGTAAATAATTCCAAATTGATGTAATAGCTAGGTTTAAATTCCTTGTCAAATACCCCCCCATTTGAACATTTGTACCCCCCTTCCCATATTGTGTTGTAATAGCTTAGGAATTTTATTTTTCGCACTTTAATGCTTTCTAATTATACCATGTTAGAATTAGGGTTTGTATGCGAATCAAAAATAACAAAAAATAGTTTGACCTAATTTCAAGATAAACAAGCATGAAAATGGACAACACTAATCACACTTGCACCCCTAGGGTATTCCACTTGTTGCCTTCAATAAATGGGCCATATTGCATGTTAGGTCTCTTTGGGCAAAACAAAAACAATCAAATGATCATAGTCCCTCGATGACGCTTTCGAAAGTTGCCTAAAAAATGATCGAGTCCCTTAAAGAAAAATTGCCCAAAGATACTTGGCACCATTGCAATTATGGTCTAAACGATGACCCGCGCCCGTCCCTTTCACATCCTAACACAAGATTGTCCACCAAATGCAATGGTGGAACAAAATTGTTAAAAGGGTTAAAACATAGCAATAATCTTTGAGAACTTTAGGGTAGATAACTCTTAAGTACTTGTCAACTTGCAAAACAAAAACACTTGCCTATTTTTCAAACCACACTTCACAAACACTTTCAAAACAAACTTTCAAAAACCTTGAAACATCTTTTCAAAAAGACAAACACCTTTTGTAAAACATTCGAGTAAAGAATTGTTACAAGGGTAGCCTAGACAAGGCATCTTTTTTCAAAACATTTTCAAAACCACACACAAAGCACCATTTCAAACAATTGAAAACCAAGGCAAGTTGATCTAAGCAAGTACCTAAGAGCCCATGGATAACCATGGATAGAAAGGGTGCTAATACCTTCCCTTTCTATAATCTACTCCCCGAACCCAAGAAAAAAATCTCAAAGGTTTTTGCTGTGCTTTTTAAACCTTTCCTTAGGATAAAATAAAAAGTCGGTGGCGACTCTTGCTCAACCGAAACATTTGCGAAAACAAACGCAAAACCCTAGTCAGTTCTCCCACCGTATCACACCTAGGCAAAAATAAGGGCATCCCGGCAAACCATAATGGTTTAGGAAAAAATTAGGGATATATACAAAATATTGTACACCCGACAAGTCGAAAACCTGAGAGGGCGGCTTGGGCAAAAAAAGGGTATCCTGGTGGACTGAAAACCTGAAAGGGCAGTCCAGAAAAAAGTTAAGGATTAAGAGCGTACTACTATGTCCCATTGGATCACTACAGCCAGCTCTATTACCAAAGTGAAAAGTTCAAATGGTACAAGATCGGTTCAATCAACTTCTTCCGACGGCTATGGATGATGTTCGAAGACATATGGGCAATAGCAGATTTGGAACCCAATAAGATCATTCTCACATGGCTATACATTTTTGTTTTCACCTTGTATTATTTTCATTTTACAACGACTTCCCCTTACTAGGATTTCCGTCTCTTTGTACAAAATCGCCTGTTTATAGGAAAATTATCAATACAAATATACTTTGAAGTGAAAACTTTTTGTTTTTCTGTTTTGATTGCAAAGACGTCCAAATGACTAAAATTGATTGAACACGTGCATATTGTTGTACCCCAAAATTTGCCCTCTCATTTTCTCAAGATTTCTCTCACAAGATGTCCATTGGTTCAAGAATGCACAAGGATGGATCAGCTTAAGACACCTCCTCAAGCATTGATGATTCAAAATTAGGGTTTGAGTTTTCACAAGTAAAATTGTATATTTAAGGCCCCATATGACTTTCATGGATTGTGTCACATGACACGGCCCGTGTCAGTCAGAAACATGAAAAGCAGGCAGGACAAGGGCTGACACGGGTGCCCATGTCACACGACACGGCCCATGTCAATTTGGATGGAACAAAAATATGTATAGAGGCATGGGCAGATGCTGACACGGGTGCCCGTGTCCAGTGACACGGCCCGTGTCAGCCTAGGCATAAGAAAATCCGGATTTTTAACATTTTTGCTATAATTTTGGATCGTTAAAGGTATACTAGACATATTGCATTGCTTGGAGATGGCCTAACACTATACAAAACCTTTTCTATCAAAAAACCCTAAAAAAAATTTTCTTTTCACTTTACATTTTCTTGTGCATTTTACTATTTCGCATTATAAATTATGTAATTGTCAAAGCCTTGTAATAGTAATTGGGGTTTATTTTTACTTGTCATTTCCATTTGTAAACTTTTATCCCCCATCCCCTAAAGTATTGTAATAGCATACGACATTTAAATTCCGTAATTTATCGCTTTCCATTATTATTAGTAATTAGGGTTTGTATGACAAGATCTTAAAATCAACCTTAGACAATCCTAATTCAAGATAAAATACATGAAAACAAAAACACCTTGCACACATGGACCTCTAGGGTAACCCACATTTGTTGCCTTCGCATAAAAAATAGTCATGTCCCACGAACGTGGTATTCTTTAGCAAAGACCCTCGATTACAAGATCGTAGTCCCTCGATGACCCTTCAATATTGCCTTTGGTAAACAATCTTAGTCCCTTACGACAAATTGCTAAGGTATCCTACAATGTTGTCTCCTATGACTGTATGATGACCCACACCTATCCCTTCACATCTAATGATAAATCTTTCTATCAACTAATGATAGACAAGCACTATCTAAAGGAGTAGGAAAAGAACAAAGACTTTTTGAGTAGATAGAACGCTTGTAGTTGCTTACTCACAAACATTTCAAAACAAAACATCTTTCAAACATGCCAACACTTTCATGAAATAATTTCAAAAGTCAACACTTTGTATACATTCTTATAGAGACAAAAATCATTACAAAGTTCGCCTAAACAAAGGCAATTTTCAAAAATACTTTCAAACAAACACAAACACATTTCATAAGGCATTTTCAAAGTGAGCTAGCAACTAAGAGCCCATAGATAACTACGGATGAAAAGGGTGCTAACACCTTTTCTTTTCATAACCTACCACCCGAACTCAAGAAAATTCTCAAAAGGTCTTTCCTGTTCTTTTCACCCTTTCCTTTATTAGATAAAAGAAAAGTCGATGGCGACTCTTGCTATCTGCAAAAATTGCGATAAAATGCAAAATACCCAAGTCAGTTCTCCCACCGTATCACACATACCTATATAGATGAATAAGAAGCATTCAGATTATTGTAAAAAAGAAATACAATATTATTTATAAAAAAGTTTAATTAGGCCGAGTACGTCTCCCTGTAGCTGCTATGCATTTAATGTTGTTAATGTTGCTGAATTAGAAAGAGGTAGTATCCGATTAGTGATAAACTATAAACATTTAAACAAAACTTTGCAATGTATTAGTATCCTATACCTAATAAAAAATATTTAATTAACAAATTATACCATAAAGGTATATTTTCTAAATTAATTTGACCTTAAATCCAGATATTATCAAATTTAATTAGAAGCAACAGATAAATATAAAACAACTTTTGTAGTAATTTTTATGCACTGTGAATGGAATGTTTTTCCATTAGGGCTTAAAAGCACCCCCTCAGAATTTCAAAATATAATGAATTCTATTTTTAATAATTACTACCACATTGATATAGTCTACTTAGATGATATTTTCTAATTTTCTCATATTCTATAAATCAACATTTAGAACACCTTAATCATTTTTATGAAATAATTAATGATAATGGTTTAGTATTATCTGAAAAGAAATTAAACATATTTCAAAGTAAAGTAAGATTTTTGGGTTTTGATATTAGTCAAGGCATGTATACTCCTATTAGTAGCTCATTATAATTTGTTAGTAAATTCCCTGACGAATTAAAAGATAAAACTCAATTAAAAAGGTTTTTAGGTTGTCTTAATCATGTGTCAGACTTTATTCCTAATCTTAGAACTATTTGTCTTCTTTTTTTTAAAAGACTTAGAGGATCCTCCTCCTTGGGATGACTCCATGACCAAAAGTGTTGTCTATTTAAAGCAGATAATTAAGAGATTACATGGCCTAGGAATCTGTGATCCTGAGGCTAATATTATTGTTGAAACAGATGTCTCAGACCTAGGGTTTAGTGGTATATTAAAACAATTACTTCCGGGCACGGATACAAAACAAGTTGTTAGATATTACTCTGAAACTTGGTCTACAGCCCAATTAAAGTATAGTACTATTAAAAAACATATTTTAGTCATTGTTTTATGCATTACAATATTTCAAGATGATTGTTCATTTTTATTAAAAACATATTGCAAAGCTGCTAAGAGTGTTTTAAAGAAGGATGTTAAAAAATTGGTTTCAAAACATTTTTTTGCTAGATGGCAATCTTTGTTATCATGTTTTGATTTTGAAATAGAGCATATTGAAGAAATTAAAAATTCTTTACCAGATTTTTTAACTCAAGAATTCTTATAGAGCAAGAAATAGAGTGATCCCAGAGATAATTATGGACCTCCATTATCATCAAATAATAAAGCCATAGTTTTAGGATCACCTTCATACATTACAAAAATTATTTCTCCAATACCTTCGTTCCCCAGACCTATTATTAGGTCTGCATTATTATTTCCATCAACTTTTACCCAAAAAATTACTACTTCTTCGTCTTCTCAAATTAAACTCACTTCAAAATTAGCTTTTTACATTCCTCCATCTTCTACAAAATCTTCTTTCATTACCAAAAATCTGTCATAATCAATTATCCCTTTGGAGCCTATGTACTGTGTTTCAGATGCATCATTATTACAAGTTATTTCAAGAATTTTCCCTCCTGAATTTTTCTTTTTACCAAAAGACATATTAAATAACCGAGAATATTATGAATTTATTTTGATTGACACTGATTCTATTTATCTTACTCATCAATATGATGAGAATGATAAATCAAAAATTAAGTTCTCCAAATCCAAAATTATTAAATTTTATCCCCAGCGGATTGGAAGCAATCCCTTATAGAAAGTAAATCATTCTCAAGATCTTACTCTCCTCAAATATACAATTATTTGGATTAGATAGATGCATGTTCCAATTTCTTAGCAATTGAACCATTTAACTACACTTGGTTTATTTGGTTCAATAAAGATATTTCATTTTACTTTCCCTATTGATTTATTATATTTTTGTGCACTTTTTGGGATTACTTAGATTACCTCCTGGACATTTACATCTGAGCAGTTATGGCAAGATTGTCCAGTTTCTCAGCTGATTAAGAAATTTTCTATTAAGTGGTGGATTAAGTTTAATCTAGATTTGCTATCAACAACAAAGTTGGAAGCCTGATATAAAGCCCGTCCCAACCTTTGCAAAAATATAAATGTTAGTTCAGAAGATACTACATTTTTTATGGATCGATTTAAGTTTCTAGCCAGTTTATCAGCTGCTACCAGCCATAATGAATTTTTAAATAAATTGAAAAATGTTATGTCTGCTTTGTCAGAAAGTGACGGTGTTTCCAGCACATCTGACCACTTGAAAGACCACTTGAAAGACATTGAAGATGACTATTATAGCCTTACTTCTTGTAAGTGTTTGTTGGCAGTAATTTTGGTAAAACAATGTGTTGTTAATGTTTTGCTAAATGTCTTGACATTTGTAGAAAACTATTTTGAATGATGTCAAAGCAGATGTCTTGACATCTGCCTCCTGAATTGAACTCAGCCAACATCAGTTTATGTTTTATGTTTCCTGATTTCCCGTGCACCATAACTCAGGATTTGTGACTCATACACTGCAGAAAATATGGAGGAATATTTTTCTATTTGAATTATCTTTATAGATTATATCTTGACCTGTTTTTATGGAAATATTCAAAAGAATTGAATATTTGGTTTTAAGCCCAAGCCCACAGTTGTGCATATATAAGGACTTGCTTCCTTATTCAAACTACTGCAACTTTTGATGAAGAATACTTTCTTTCTGTATTATAAGTCTAAGTCTTTTAATTGTCAAACACTCTAGTATTGATTTAATACTTGTGTTGTTATTTGGATTGTTAATTATGTATCATTCATAAGCTTTTAAGCATTGAATGATTGAAGTTTTTTTAAACTTATTATTTCTGTTGCTTCTTCATTATAAGTGATTGAAGAGATTTGGGGAGGGTCTCATACCTAGGTGGGTCTTAGGTAGAAGTATAGCACGGGTAGTGGTTAAGTGATTAGATCATAAATTGGTTATTTACTGAGGGTCTATGAATTGATACTATTTAGTGGACTTGTCCTTGGCTTGGTAGCCCTTATAGTAGGTGTTGTTGTACACTGAACTGGGTGAACAATCTCTTGTGTTTTTACTGCTTTTGTTATTACTGCTCTTTACTTGTAAACAGATATTTGTGTCGTGACATCTCATTCGACATCACATATCTGATACTAGAATTTCAATTGGTATTAGAGCAGGCATCCTACTCTTTATCTGGGTGAGATCCATGGAAGATACTTTCTGGTACTATGGACAAGCAAGGAGGATTTGTGAACAGACCACCCATTCTGGATGGAAGTAATTATGACTACTGGAAACCACGTATGGTTGCCTTTTTAAAGTCTTTGGACAACAGGGCTTGGAAAGCTGTTTTAAGAGGACGGAAACACCCTGTCAAATTGGGAGAAAATGGAGAGCCTACTTCTAAGTTAAAACCAGAAGAAGATTGGTCTAAAGAAGAAGATGAAATTTCTCTTGGAAATTCTAAAGCCTTGAATGCTATATTCAATGGAATTTACAAGAACATTTTTAGATTAGTGAACACATGTGAAGTAGCTAAGGATGTAGGGGGAATTCTTCAATTTACTCATGAAGGCACGTCCAAATTTAAGATGTCAAGGCTTCAATTGCTCACCACAAAATTTTAGAATGAAGGATGATTAAAGTATTAATGACTTCCATATGAACATTCTTGAAATTGCTAATGCATCCAGTGCTTTAGGAGAGAAAATACCTGAAGAAAAATTGGTGAGAAAGATGCTCAGGTCTCTTCCCAAGAGATTTGATATGAAAGTGACTGCTATAGAAGAAGCCCAAGACATTGACAAAATGAAAGTGGATGAACTTGTTGGATCCCTTCTGACATTTAAATTAAGCATAAATGAAAGATCTGAAAAGAAGAACAAAAGCATAGCCTTTGTATCAAATACTGATGATGAAGAGGAAGACTATGATCTGGATATAGATGGAGGAATATCAAATGCCTTAGCTATGCTTGGAAGACAGTTTAATAAAGTGATAAAAAATGGATAGGAACCAAAGATCAAATGTCAATAATATCTCATCTGACATCCATAATTCAAATGAGTTTAGAAGAAAAAGGGCTAACGAAAAATCCACTCAAGGGAAGGGAGTACAATGTCATGAATGTGAAGGCTTTGGTCACATTAAAGCTGAATGCCCTATATATCTTAAGAAACAGAAGAATAATCTATTTATTACTTTGTCTGAAGAGGACTCAGAGGGATCTTGAAGAATCTGCCAAATATGTTAAAGCATTGACAGGAAAATATGTATCTGATGAAGAGTCTAGTAAAAGGGAACTAACCTCTTATGAATTAGTTGCTTCATACAAAGAATTATGTCTCAAAAGTGTAGAAGTGTGCCTTGAAGGGGAGAAACAGAAAGTCATCATAACTCAGCTGAAGGAAGAAAGGGAATAACATTTAAAAACTATTTCTAATCTGGAAAGTGAAGTGACTTCCTTGAATTCAAACCTTGATAGAATGGTAAAATCTCTCAAGATGTTAAATAATGGATCTGGTAAACTAGATGCATTTATTAAAGTGGGGAGAGTGACTGGAGACAAGAGTAGTCTAGGGTTTAATGAGAAAGAGAAATCTAACTCAGAAGAACCTTCATCATATTCCACTCAGACCAAATCTAAACCTAAGATGTCTAAACATCATAGCAAGAAAGGACATTATAGCAAACATCAGGGTAAGAAGAAGTTCAAATACATCAGGGAGAATCCTCAACCCTGGAGATGTTATCACTATGGAAAGCTTGGTCATATAAGGCCATTATGTTTCAAGTTGTATGGGTATCCTAAGACTACTACTCCTCCAAAAACTGATAAGATTCCACAAAATGGCAAAAATAAGAAACAGTGGATTCCCAAGTATAATGTTGCTAGTTTCATAGCTCACACCTCCCTCAGAGTATCAAATAAAGATGACTGGTATTTTGACAGTGGCTAGTCTATACACATGACAGGTGTCAAGAATCTGTTGGTGGATGTCAAATCTCATTCCACTAGTTATGTGACTTTTGATGATGGAGCAAAAGGTGAATTCAAAGGTGTTGGCAAGCTTGATTGTTCAGAAGTCCCTAATCTTGATGATGTGTTACTTGTTAAAGGGTTAACAACTAACCTGATAAGTATAAGCTAATTGTGTGGTCAAGGATTCAAAGTTAACTTCACCAAGGAAGAATGTCTTGTGTGTAATGAAAAGAATGAAGTTATTATGAAAGGAATCAGGTCTAAAGACAAATGTTATCTATGGGTTCCTCAAGAGTTGAACCTCTCCTCAACATGTGTTTTAGCCAAAAAGAATGAAATTAAACAGTGGCATCAAAAATTGGGGAACTTGCATCTTAAAGGTATGAAAAGAATTATATCTGAAGAAGTAGTGAGAGGGATTCCTAAGCTCAAGATAGAAGAATGTAGAATATGTGGTGACTGCCAGATTGGAAAGAAAACTAAGATGTCACATCAGAAGATCCAACATCTCACTACATCAAAAGTTTTGGAACTTCTTCACATAGACTTGATGGGACCTATGTAGGTTGAAAGTCTTGGTGGTAAGAAGTATGCTTATGTTGTTGTAGATGATTTTTCTAGATACACATGGATAAGCTTTATTAGAGAAAAATCATAAAATTTTAAAGTGTTTAAAGATCTCTGTTAAAAACTTCAAAGGTAAAAGGAAAGTCATGTCATAAGAATCATAAGTGATCATGGAAAGGAATTCGAGAACAATAAATTTGTTGATTTTTTCTCCTCTGAAGGAATCAGCCATAAATTCTCTTCTCCCATTACTCCTCAACAAAATGGGATTGTGGAATGCAAGAATAGAAGCCTTCAAGAATCTGCCAGAGCCATGATTCATGCTAAGAAGTTACCCTACCATTTTTGGGCTGAAGCTATGAATACTGCATGCTATATCCAGAACAGATTCACTCTAAGGAAAGACACTTCAGCCACCTTGTATGAAATATGGAAGGGAAGAAAACCAATTGTTAAATACTTTCATGTTTTTGGAAGTAAATGTTACATCTTAGTTGATCGTGAACAAAGGGGGGAGATGGATACCAAGAGTAATGAAGGAATATTCCTGGGCTACTCTACAAATAGTAGAGCTTACAGAGTTTTTAACTCTAGAACCAAAGTTATGATGGAGTCAATACATGTTATTATTGATGATAGAGGGTGGAGTGTTGAAGAAGATGTCTCAGAAGATGTTGGAACATCTTTGTCTTATATTCCAATAGAATCAAATGAAAGAAGTATTAATTCTAATCCACCTCTAGAAGATCCTGAGCCTAGCATCTCAATAAGGGACCTTCAATTAGAACCTAGAGAGATCATCCTAAGGAGCTTATCATAGGAGATCTAAATAAAGGAGTTACTACCAGATCAAGAGATGGGATATCAAACTCTTGATTTGTGTCAAAGATTGAGCCTAAGAATGTCAAAGAGGCCCTAACTGATGAGTTCTGGATTAATGCCATGCAGGAAGCGCTAGAACAATTCAGTAGAAATGAAGTTTAGGATCTTGTTCTAAGACCTGAAGGAACAAATGTGATTGGCAAAAACTGGATGTACAAGAATAAATCTGATGAAATAGGGGTGGTCACTAGAAACAAGGCATGGCTAGTTGCATAAGGGTACACTCAAATTGGAGTTGACTTTGATGAAACTTTTGCCCATGTGGCCAGACTTGAATCAATCAGACTACTCTTGGGAGTTGCATGCTGTGATACGGTGGCAGAACCGACTGTTTTGAAAATGCTGGTTTGCGTTTTGTGTTTTTTATTCGCAAAATGTCGCGGTAAGCAAGAGTCGCCACCGACTTTTATTTTATCCAACCGGAAAGGAATAAAGCACAAAAAAAATCCTTTTTTCGAGATTTTGAGTACGGGGGGTAGATTATAGAAAGGGAGGGTGTTAGCACCCTTTCTATCCATGGTTTTCCATGGGCTCTTAGGTACTTGCTCATCTTTAAAAATTGCTTATGTGTGTTTGTTTTGAAAAGTTTTGTTTTACTTCATTTTAACCCTTGTTTTTGTCCTCAAGAGTGTTACGAAGTGTTTTTGAAAACTTTGTTCTAAATGTGTTTGGTGTGAAAAAGTTTGTTTTTGAGCAAGTACCTACTAGCATCTACCTTCTCGAAAAAAAGATCGTTTATGTTCTTGTTTCCTTTAGACAATGCTATCCTACTATTGAGAAATAGGAAGCACCGTCGTTGGAGTTGTAAGGGTCAATTTGTAAGGGACGTACGATCACTAAAGCAATGTTAGGACGTCTTAGTAATAACCCTAGAGTCTTAAGATCATATTCGAGGCAACATTTCCGAGGTAACATTTCCGAATGGGACATTTGATCTTTTGTTTAGACAAGAGGGCAACCACTAAGACACCCTATACTTATTGATCGTTTACCGAAGGCAACCGAAGTGAGAGTATACCCTAAGAGTGCGCATGTGTGAGTGATTTAATTTCAGTTATTATCTTTGCACATTAGGGTTTTCTAGCCATTTTAAATTATCATGCAATCTTTGTCATACAATCCTATTAACATACATCTAAACAGTTAATATTTACGAAAATTAAAATGCGAGAGATAAAACCTACGCTATTACAAGGCTTCGGGGTAGGGATTAATTACATAGCCAAAAAAACCCGTAAAAACGATAAATAAAGAAAATCCTAGATTAAGCTATTACATACCGTGAGCAGTTACATTAATATTGTAAAAACAATAATAAAGGTGCACGATGAATAAAAAACGAGAGATTTAGGGTTTTGACCCCAACTACCTAATTGTAATTTACAAGAAAAAACATCTTTTTGTCGTTTTTTGTGTTATTTGAGAAAATAAAGTTTACTTGAATGAATAAAAAAACCTAATTTCTAATTAATTTAAATTTAAGAAAAATAATTAAATTAACCTATTTTGTGTTTTTTTATTTTTGAGAAAATAAATAAAAATTAAATCAAAAGTTAACCCTAATTTTCCTAATTAATTTTAATTATATAAAAAGTTAGAATTACCCTAAATTAAATTAAACTAATATTAAATTAAATTTGATAAAATAATTTTAAAAAAACCTAATTCTAAATTTTATGAAACTTGATTTTATGATTTTTTTGTAAAAAAAAGAAATTGATTTTGGTTAGAAAATAATTAAACAAATTAATTTAAATAAAAGAAATAAATAAAAAGAAAGAGAATGGGCCTGGTATTAGCAAAAGGAGGGGGTGTTATTTGCAAATCTGAGCCCAACAATTCCTGGCCCCATTGACTTTGCCAGATTCCGTGTGTATGCTTGACTGGACGTATGGTGAACCTTCAAGGGGAAGGCCTTAGATCTGGCTTGTTGGTGATCTGATGGTTGGATGCTGATGATGTATGGTGGACGCAGGGTACACTTGTGCACCTGATTATGCCAAGAAAAATAATATGAAGCAATGTTGGGACCTGGGGATCGAACCCAGACCCTTAGGCATTCTCACGTTGCACGCTAGCCAGCTGAGCTGGTTGTGTTAGTTGTATAAATGATAACAAATAAATATTATATGATAAAAACAAAAAGCCAAATTCTGAAACGCACGAAATTCAAATGGGCAAGTCAGGGAGTGCCACGTGACCATCTTCTTCCTCCCACCGTCGTGTTAGCCCTGGAAGTTTTTACCTACGGACATCTGAGTGTAGGTACAACCCTGTGCATCTCCAAAATCTCATACAAGCATGATAAATGACAACCAATGGTACCAATCAACCCGTTGCAACCTCACGAGCATCATGGTACCATTATTAATGGCAAATTGTTCCTGTATGAAAAATCCCTAAAAACGAACAACAAACCCTAGCCATGGAAACTTGTTGTACAGTCAATAAAAATGCAATTAAATACAACCATTAGCTTTAAAACATCTCAAGGATTATGAATATATCAATTAATCATGCTAAATATGCCAGAATTATTGTATTCAATTTCAAGAAAAAAGCCAAACCGTATGAACCTTGCAGCGTGATTCTGAGTGTGGGGAAGCTTATTAGCGATTGAATCTTGATCCTGGGGTGTCCAGCAAACGATTGGTGTGATTAGAATGGCTTGAGAGGGCCTAGAACTTGGAAATCAGTTTACAACTTTTCCTTGAATTTTTTGAGATTGGTTCTCTCTTTTGCACGCCTCTAGCCTCTTGTTTTTTGATCTGCACTTGTCCCTTATGTATCCAAGAATGAATTAGGGTTTCCATTTGTTTCAAATCTTCTCCAATCATGAACATTGATTTATGATTTGATCCTTGTACAAAATCTTTCCAAATCAAGCAAATCCAATCTTTTTCTGTCCATTTTGCACCTTGCACGATTTGATCTTGTTTCCAGCTGTGTAATGAACCTAAACATGCACAAAATCTCAAGATTTAATTAGTTTTTGATATTTTCATTATTTTATTTTGATTTTATTTGATTTAAATGAAATAAAATCAAAATAAATGAAACAAATAAAAGAATGACAAGTGGAAGGGCTCATGGGTCGTGGAACACATTACAAACTCAGTGCAAGCATAAAAGGTTGGGCCCATTTGACAAAAAATGCAATTTTGGACACATTTGACTTTTGGCAATTTTGCAAAAAGGGTCAACTTGGCCAATGCATAACTCTCTCAATTTTAACCCTAGGGATGTATTCTTGGACTTTTTAGAAAGCTTAGGGTGTCCTCTAAGCAACCCTTTTGGTCTCATCTCAATTGAGTCTCCCATGTTCATGTATGAAGCTTTGACCCAAAAGGTGTTTTTGTTGACTTTTCAAAATAACCTATAATGTCCAAATTCATATCTTATTGTGAGTGCATATTTTGAACTTGGGAGTTGAAGATGAATTGTAGGGAATTACATCCTCTTCACAATGAGCTTTGGATGGGTTATTTTTTATAAATTATGAGAAAGTTATGCTTGGTCAAAGTTGAGTTGACTTTTCCTGCAAAACCCTAATTTAGCAACTTTTGGGTTTTGATGAATTGTGAGAAATCCTTGATGAATCATGGTTAAACCTTGATCAAATGATAAATGATACTTCAAAATGAGAATGTTGACCAAAAATCTTGAAGTTTGGCTGTATGTGGGCCACAGTTGACTTTTGCCCTAGCATAGTCGATTTCCAGGCCTTTGAGCAATTGACTGAAAAAACTTCCTCTACAAGGATTGAAACTTGACGTGAATGATCTTGAGAACATATTAGGACAATGATGATCATTTGGGATCCTTTGGACTCAAACATCTTGATGCAAAATGAAACCCTAATTTGAGGTAGACTATCTTAGGAGAGAGTTTGTCTGGTCAACTCTTGGACTTCCTTGATCAATTTGAGGACCTTACTTGACATGTATTGAGAAATATGGGAGGGAAAATTTTGGGGTACAGCAGCTGCCCCTGTTCAATCTTCTTACACCTGAGGATGTAGATTGGCTTGTCTGCCTTTCGTGATCTGAAGGTGTAAGATGATTGAACACTAGAGTGCCCAGAAATTTGCATTCGCATGAAGTGGTACTTGTCTTGCGATATCGGAAATGGTCTTATAGATGCCATTTGGAAGTCAATGATGGAAGATGGGATTAAAGATGCCATCCTTAGAAGTTTCGATCGCATAAGAGATTCCTTTGCGAGAACCCATATACCTGTTGTTGAGGAGGACTATGTTGGGGAATGCTATTCTTTGTCTTGAGATAAATAGAGTTTTAGGAGCTTTAGTTGTCCGTTACTCTATTTGGGAATCATCTCTTAGTCGAGGAGGTGAAAATGCATTGCTATCTGGTCGTGCTCCAGGCTTTGCAATGATTTGCTGAGGAAAATAGGACTGACTGCTATCTGGTCGTGCTCTAGGTTTTACAGTGACTTACTGGGAGATAAGATTACACTTGCTATCTGGTTGTCTTCCAGGATTTGCAATTTCTCAATTCTTATCTGGTCGTGCTACAGGCTTCAGAAGGAATCAAGTGGTTATCCGGTCGCATCCGGGTTTAAACTTGAATTTTAAGACATACTAATATTCGGTCGGTTTCCGAGCTTCATAGTAATTGGTCGAGTAAATTTCTATTTGGTCGAATTCCAAGCTTCGTAGTACCTTATACTTTTATCTGGTCGTGTCCCAGGTTTCAGTGTCCTTTTCCACTATCTGGTCGTGCTCCAGTCTTCACAGCATCTTATACCGTTATCTGGTCATGCGCCAGGCTTCACAGTGTCTTATACCTATTATCTGGTCGATTCCAGGCTTCATGGTATCTTGTATTGCTATTTGGTCAAATTCCAGGCTTCACAATAACTTGTTGAGGGTTAAGCTGTTTTCCGGTCGATTTCTGGGCTTCATAGCTTGTATTTAAGACATACCACTATCTGGCCCATTCCAGGATTTGTAGTACTTTGGGGAAGTCAATATATTATCCGGTCGATTTCCGGGCTTCATAGCTTGAACTGGAATAGAAATCTTAGTATCGATTTGACTGAATCAGAGAAAACTTGTGAGAACTTAATTGCATCTTTCCCTGAAAGGTAAAGAGTTAGTCGTATGTAATGTCATTATGTATGAAATGTATTGGGTAATGATGTTCTCAAAATAAAGGAGATTATGCTGTATGATGCATATGCGCATGCTACGATGTATGGATATGCAATGCTCTTGTGATATTTCTCTAGCTGGGGAGAATAAATCCTGAACTGTTGTTGGAGAATATAGGGAGTTGAGTTCTTCGTTCTTGCTGGAGATAGTGACCGAAGATGATTAGTTGGAGACTTGCGTCTGTTCTGCTCGAGAATATTCCGCCGAGAGAGACTCTGTTTGAGAATAATCCTGTAGAGGAATGACTTTGTGGGGAAGAGGAATACTTTGTTGGATGATCTGCTGATTTGGAGAAATAAACTCCGCTGGTGGTGAACTTCTATTGCCGGTGATAGACAAACTCTTCTTGGGGAGAATTTTGCCGACTCATTTGCAATTATGAACCTCGTCTGAGGAGAGCTAACACCATTGCTTTTGGATACTTCTAATTCTACAGGGAGCGTATGTACCTTCAGTCATATTCTCCAGCTGGGTCTATCCCTGTACTTGGTGGGTAGAGCAACTGTAAGTTTTGGACATTTCTTGTTTTCCCTTGTTCCTGGAATTACGAGTAATTGTCTTTTGTTTCTTATGTAAATATTTATGAGCAGCAATTATTTTCAAATGCATATATCAAAAATGAATCATCGGACGTTCTTGCAAAACAAAACAGAAAAGAAAAACAAGTTGAAATTTCTTATGAAAATGAATTGTATTAATTTTTTGAAGTTGGCCTGTAATAGGCATTTTGTACAGAGAGGCTGACGTCCTAGTAAGAGAATACCGCCGAAAGCTAGAAATTATACAATTTTTGAAAAAGAAAGAAAAATAGCTATGTGAAACAATCCCATTGGGTTCCAACTATGTTATTGCCTTTATATCTTCAAGCATCTCATCACTTTGCTGCTTGGTCGAAGGTGGATCTGATTGATTGGCACCGTCCGATCTTGATAGTTGATACCGAAGTCTGGTCGCAAAATGATCCAATGATACATAGCGGTACGCTTTGATCCCTAATTTTTGCCTGAACCGCCCTTTCGGGTTTTCAGTCCACCGGGATACCCTTTTTTGCCCAAGCGGCCTTTTCAGGTTTTCGACTTGCCGGGTGTACAGTTTTTTCATTTTCATCCCTTACTTTTTCCCGAACCCT
The DNA here is from genome assembly GCA_948472305.1 of Vicia faba. NCBI lineage: Eukaryota > Viridiplantae > Streptophyta > Magnoliopsida > Fabales > Fabaceae > Vicia > Vicia faba. Next base: position 515,399,517 of record OX451736.1, on the reverse strand, counting down.
TTTGGTTCGCCGGGAAGCCCTTATTTTTTCCTAGGCCAGTCAACCTAGCGGGTCTTTGATTATGCGTAGTATTTTTTCACTATGTCTGCATTGACGGGGTGAGGAAGGTCGTCACCATCCATGGTGGTTAAAATCATAGCTCCTCCCGAGAAAATTTTCTTAACCATAAATGGCCCTTCGTATGTGGGGGTCCATTTGCCCCTGGGATCACCTTGCGGCAGTATGATGCGTTTGATCACTAGATCCCCGACTTGATATTCTTGACGTCTGACTTTCTTGTTAAAAGCCTTGATCATTCGCTTTTGATACGTTTGACCATGAAAAGTAGCAGTAAGTCTCTTTTCATCGATTAGATTTAGCTGATCAATTCGGGTCTGGATCCAATCGTCTTCGCTCAAACCCGTATCCTTCCTAATCCGGAGAGAGGGTATCTGGACCTTGATGGGTAAGACTGCCTCCATGCCATACACCAAAGAGTAGGGTGTTGCCCCTGTTGATGTCCGTGCTGAGGTGAGATACCCATGAAGAGCGAATGGTAGCATCTCATGCCAGTCTTTGTATGTCACCGTCATTTTCTGCACAATCTTCTTGATGTTCTTATTTGCTGCTTCAACAACCCCATTCATCTTCGGCCGGTAAGGAGAAGAGTTGTGATGATGTATCTTGAACTGTTTGTAGAGCTCGGTGATCATTGTATTATTGAGATATTGTCTGTAATGATCCTCTCTGGTACACCATATCAATAGATCAAATTGTGCCGGATAAACCACGTCACGACGTTCTTGGTTACTGTAGAGAAGGAAGCTGCCTATACCCACTTTGTAAAGTAATCAATAGCCACCAGAATGAAACGATGCCCGTTAGACGCGGTAGGTCTGATCTCGCCGATCATATCGATGCCCCACATTGCAAAAGGCCAAGGAGCTGTCAAAACATTCAGAGGAACCGGAGGTACATGCACCTTATCAGCATAGACTTGGCACTTATGACAAGTCCGAGAATGTTGATAACAATCGGCTTCCATAATGGACCAATAATATCCTGCCCGTAGGATTCTCTTCGCCATGGTATGTCCACTGGAATGAGTTCCGAAGGTACCTTCATGTAACTCTGCCATGATCCTTTCTGCCTTGATTTTGTCTACACATTGCAGTAAGGTTGAATCATGGTTACGCTTATAAAGGATACCATTGCTGATGAAGAACTTTGCAGTGAACCTTCTCAAGAACTTCTTGTCATTAACAGATGCACCCTCGGGGTACTCTTGAGCCTCAAGATACCTCTTTACCTCATGAAACCAGGGTTTATCTGCTACCTCTTTCGTCTCAATTTCACAGCAATGTACGGGTTCGTCCAACCTCTCGATGGTAATCTGGGGAGCTTCATTGTCCCACCTGACTTTGAACATAGAAGACATGGTAGCTAGCGCGTCCGCTAACTGATTCTCTTCTCTAGGGAAGTGTTCAAAGGTTATCTCCTCAAAGTGTGGGAGCAATGTCAATACATACTCTTTGTAAGGAATAAGATTTGGGTGCTTCGGATCCCACTCGCCTTTGATCTGACTGATCACTAGAGAAAAATCTCCGAATACACTCAAGAACTTAATCCTCAGGTCAATAGTAGCTCGAAGCCCCAGGATACATGCTTCATACTCCGCCATATTGTTAGTGCAGTTGAAACATAGTCGGGCGGTGAACGGAGTATGATAGCCTTCAGGGGATATAATCACAGCGCCGATGCCATTACCCAACGCATTAGAAGCTCCATCAAAATACATAGACCATCAAGATCCTTCCTCAGGTCCTTCATCCGGTCCAGGTTCTTCACAGTCGGTTACCAACATGATGTTCTCATCCGGGAACTCGAAATTCATGGATTGGTAGTCATCCACGGCCTGATGCGCCAAATGATCCGCCAAAACACTCCCCTTGATTGCTTTTTGGGTTGTGTATTTGATGTCATACTCGGTTAAGATCATCTGCCATCTTGCTATTCTTCCAGACAAGGCAGGATTTTCGAAGATATACTTGATTGGATCCATCTTTGATATCAATAGGGTAGTGTGAGTCAGCATATACAGTCTCAGCCGGCGAGCAGCCCATGCCAAAGCGCAATAAGTTTTCTCGAGCATTGAGTATCAGGTCTCACAGTCGGTAAACTTTTTGCTAAGGTAGTAAATAGCATGCTCTTTTCGGCCAGACTCGTCATGCTGCCCCAGCACGCACCCCATTGAATTATCTAGTACTGTCAAGTATAAGATCAAAGGCCTTCCTTCAACTGGAGGCATCAGAATTGGTGGTTTTTGAAGGTACTCTTTGATTCTTTCGAAAGCGGTCTGACATTCATCATTCCATTTTACCACTTGATCTTTCTTCAGCAGCTTGAAGATTGGCTCACAAGTAGCAGTCAGATGTGAAATGAATCGGGCGATGTAATTCAGACGTCCCAAAAAGCCTCTAACTTCCTTTTCTGTGCAGGGAGCCGGCATTTCTTGTATGGCCTTCACTTTTTAAGGGTCCACCTGAATACCCTTATCACTAACGACGAAACCTAGCAGCTTACCAGACCTTACCCCGAAGGTGCACTTGTTCGGGTTCAACCTTAACTTGTACGTCTTCAACCTATCGAACAGTTTATGGGGATGGTCAAGGTGCTCTTCCTCAGTCTGGGACCTTTCTATCATATCATCAATGTTGTACCCCAAAATTCTCCCTCTCATATTTCTCAAGATATGGCAAGAATAATCTCTAAGTTGCTCAAGATTGCTCAAGAGTTGGACAGTCAAATCATCTCCTAAGACAGTCAATCTCAAATTAGGGTTTTGTGTTGCATCAAGGTCCTTATATCCAAATGGCCTCAAGTTCCCCCATATGTCCTAATATGTTCACAAGGTCATCCATGTCAAATTTAAAGCCTTGCAGAGGAAGTTTGGTCAGTCAATTGCTCAAAAGGTCCAAAAATCGACTGTGTTAGGGCAAAAGTCAACTGTGACCTACAAATAGTCAAACTTCAAGATTTTTTGTCAACATTCTCATTTTAAAGGATATTTCATAATTTGATCAAGGGTTGATCATGATTCATCAAGGATTGCTCAAGATTCATCAAGATTCAAAAGTTGCTAAATTAGGGTTTTGTAGGAAAAGTCAACTCAACTTTGACCAAGCATAACTTTCTCATACTTTATGAGAAATGACCCATCAAAAGCTCATTTTGAATAGGATGAAATTTCCTACAATCCATCTTCACACCCCAAGATCAAGAAATGCACTCACAAAAAGTTACAAATTTGGACATTATAGGTCATTTTTGAAAGTCAACAAAGACACCTTTTTTTCCAAAGCATATAACTTGAGCCTGGAATATCAAAATGATATGATACCAAATGGGTTGGTTAGAGGACATCTCAAGGTTTATAAAAAGTCCAAGAACACATCTAAAAGTTGAAAATTGAAGAAGTTATGCATTGTTGAAGTTGGGAATTTTTCCAAAATTGCCAAAAGTCAATTATCCCCAAAACTTCAAATTTTGTCAAATGGACCCACTTTTTCCACTTGATTTGATCTTGTCACACTACACACGTGTCCTATCTTCAGTCTTGTGTCCAATTATTAATTTTTTCTATTTTATTTGATTTTTATTGAATTAATTCATTTTTAATCAATTTAAATCCAAATAAAATCCAAATCTTGATCACTTGGAATCTTTTTGATTGATACAGGTCTTAATTATCATTATGAACATGGTCAAACTCGTATCAAGCCATATCATGCACAAAATATTGGTTTTTGGACAAATTTGGAAGCTTTTTCATGGAGGATCAAATCAAATCCTAAATCATCAATGCCTAAGGATTCAAAGCCCAAAACTTGACCTAATTCATTCCATGTTACTTATACAAGGCAAAGGATACGAGTTCAGGACCAAGAGGCTGCACAATCAGAAGAACAAAACTTGGAAAATTGCCAAAAAAAGCTTGAAACTGAAATCAGTCTTGGAGGCCAATTCAACACAAAATCTCAACGTTATTCCCTTGCTGGACATCCCCTGAGTCTATAGCAATCAAAAGCAAAGCCATTCACCTCCTCAAGCGCGTTGTAAGTCTCCTGAAAAACGCCCCTGTACTCGAAATCACATACTCATATTCCTGCGTTTTCTTGTCAAAATCTTTACACAATCATGCTTGTCGTTCCATTTAGAAACTTTCTGCATCATTTAATTGTGTTTTCATGAGCCATAGCCCCATACCCGAACCTAGGGTTTTGGATGTTTGTTTTTTGGGCATTTTCTTTGCAGGAAAAATTGGAACCAATAATGGACATAGGCGTGTTCAGGAGGAAGAGACGATCATGACTATGGTCTTGGTTGGCATTTTTATAGCCTAGAACTAGTTTTAGGACTAACCTATGGATTTAGCTGCGAATATAAATCCGCAGGTAAATGTCCAGGTTCCAACGAAGAAGATGAAGACGTGGCTCTTCCTGGTTCGTTGGTTCAAATCTCGTGCGTTTTGTTTTTAATTCTAGCATATTATTTGTTTTTTTCCTTATAATAATTTTTATCCATTATAATAACAATTGAAGTGTAGTGGTGCAGTGGCAAACGCGTTAGTACAAATTCCAATAGGACCTGGGTTCGAATCCCAGGTCCACCATATTGCATATTATTCTTTTTCTTCAAGAAATCCAATGCGCTTCAGCAAGTGTGGTCCATCATACTCCTTCAAATATCATCTGTCAGATGGCCTCCAGGCCAAATCTGATGGCCCAAAGGTGATGCCTACCATATGCCAAGGTCAATGTGTCACATGGAATTGTAAAAGTCAAACGCAGGCCAGCTCAAATGGGCCTTGAAATCACTAATCTCACCCCTGATCTGGGCCCAAACCCCCCTTTGGTTATTTCTTTTTCTATTCCTTTCTTTATTTATTTTATTGTTATTATTTTTATTATTTAAACTAACCAATTAAAATCTTTTTCTCATAAAATCAAAAACCAAAAAAATATTTTTTTTAATTAAAATTAATTTCAGCATTTTATTTTTTTGTAAATAAATACTAACTTAATTAATTTAGTTAAATTAGGTATAACTTTTAATATTTTTGCAATATTTAAAATTAATTTAGATTATTAGGTTTTACTAACTTTTAATCAAATTTATTTTATTTCCTTAAAATATCCAAAAATCCAAAAATATCTTTTTTTGTATTAATTAATTTATTTATTTATTTAATTAACTTAACTTAATTCCTTTTTAATCCAAAATAACAAAAAATGCTTTCTTTCAAAAAAGGGTCAAAACCCTAAAAAAGTCGTATTCGATTTAACTTTCCGCACGCGATCTATTTTGCCATATTGATGTAATTGTTTCCCGGAATGTAATAGTTTTAATAGGACTTTAAATTATTTTATCGCTTTATTTTACCTTCTGCATTTTAATTTCAAGGGTTGTCTTTGGCGATGTAAATACCCGACGCCTTGTAATAGTTTAGATTTAATTTCCACAAATTTAATTTCCGCAACTTATATAACTGTTAGATGATTGATAATAGGGAATGCATGATAAGATCGAATGTATGAACTTAAAATGAACGTTGATAACCATTGACATGTACAAAGATAAAATTAACCGAAACAACACACTCGCACATGTGCACTCTTAGGGTACACCTCGCTTGGTTGCCTTCGAACGTGGTCATTGAGTATAAGAAGTTTTAGAGGTCGCCCTCTTGTCCAAAGATCATAGTTGCCTCGAAACGGTTGCCTCGGAAAAATGGTCTAAGACATTAGGATTACCGCTAAGGCGTCTTAACATTACTTTAGTGACCACACGTCCCTTAATCGAATTGACCCTTAAATTCCAACGACGACGTTACCTACTCATCAATAGTGGGATAGCATTGTCTAAAGGATATTAGTACAGATTTATTCCTTTTTCGAGTAGGTAGATGGTTCTTAAGTACTTGCTCTCTTAAAAACAAAAACTTTTCGCACTTACACTCTTTTCAAGCAAAAACTTTTTAAAACCTACAAACACAAAGAAAATCAATTTTTGAAAACACTTTGAGCAAGTACCTAAGAGCCCGTGGATAACCACGGATAGAAAGGGTGCTAACACCTTCCCTTTCTATAATCTACCCCCCGGACCCGAGAAACATCTCGAAAAAGGAATTTTTCTGTGCTTTTTTACTTTCCTTGTTGGATAAAATAAAAGATGGTGGCGACTCTTGCTTACCGCGACATTTTGCAAAAACAAACGCAAAACGTGAACCAGCATTCCAAAAACAGTCAGTTCTCTCCCACCGTATCACAGAACTGGCGACTCTGCTGGGGATTTAATAAGTTGGGTGTACCTTAGGATTAGATCATTGTGTTTTCAATTGTATGTTTTGTATGATTTATATTTGTGGGCTTGTATCGGAGTTACTATAGATCCTAACCCGAATCTGGGGATACCCTTTAGGTAAGTAGCAATAAACTGTGAGGGAACTGTACGGCGTAGACCGATACGGTTGAAGCAGTAGCTACGTTGGTGTGGCACTTTAGATTGTACCGATATCCCTTGTGTTGGAACGAGGAGAATATGGGTCATCTAAGGGGTCATTAAGCACCAACTGACCTTAGAAACTTTAAATTGACCAACTTGGCCATAGAACAGTAGCAGTATGCTACACTCATTGAGACTAAACTCTTGCGATGATTCTGGTCGCAAGAAAAGGTTGCTAAACTTGAATTATGATTGGTTGAAGGTAGTCAGTGATATTGAGATCCTCTAGAACCTGGTTACTATTTTTAGGACATGTTTAAACCAACTGAACTGAAAGAGGGTAATACATAAACTCCATGCCAGCCTAAACTTAAGGCTGTTTGTGTGACTTGTGTGCCTTCAAACTTGAACTACTTGCACATTCTTGTTATCTGACAACATGAGTTCCTTGCAGGTTTTGTTTACAGTCCTTATCCAATAATCTGGATTTATTACAGGGTTCACTTACAGCACCTCACACTTTTGCTTAAACGTATAGCATACACATCATAACATCATGCTTTAACATTTCCTTAACCATTTCAAGGATCTCAAGGGTCTGTGATGCAGGTTATGGTAAATCAGACGTCAAGCAAGGGGCAAAGAGGATTTATTTTCCTCTAGCCAGTGTCGTCTATAAATCAAAACACAATGACTTGAGTCAGGGGCTATGACCCACTCGATATGGTGAGCTTGAATCTTGAAGAAGGACTCTTAACAACGTGAAGTTTCTTCAATCAAAGCTGCAAAATTCAAATTCTAACAAGTTTCTTATTTACCCCGCGGGATCATTGAAAACATTGCATACATACATATCATTGCATAACAGGTCTCCCAGTACAGGTCTCTCATTTTCTCGCTGTTTATTTCAGCAATGGCTTTCCAACCAGACAACCAAGATCTTCAAACTCACGAAGCTCAGTTCAGGGATGTATTCCTAAACCTATCCAAGGGGCAGGAAGAGTTGAAAACACTCCTTGTAGGAAACTTGGTCAAGAAAAGTCCTGGAGACAATAAGGACGAACGGCTGGAACAACTGCAAGCTGAGTTCAGTTCTATGAAAACCCAGATGCTGGGGCAGATGGCTCTTATCCAAGGCTTAGCTCGGGAACAAGAAGAGCTGAGAACCATTATCAACCAGCTTCATCAAGACATATACAACAACATGAAGCAAATAGTCAAGGCCGGGGACCAAGTCATTAATCAACTTCTGAGAAGTCAAAGGTTTGCTTTGATGAAGAATAGACCTCTCCAAGTTGTTACTACCTCATAGGTCCAACAACAACCTCGCCAAGAACAACGGGTTGATCAGAGTAAGCCAAATATGCCCAAGAGGAAATTTACCAAGCTCAATATGCCGCTGTCTCAAGATTTACAACACCTGTTGAGATTGAATCTAGTGACATTAAGGGACCCTCCTAAGAATCCTAACACAGCCTCCCCAAGGTACAATCTTGATGCAAGGTGTACATATCACTCCAACAGCCCGGGGCATGATACTAACATCTGTTGGGTGTTGAGCAACAAAATTCAAGACCTGATTGATGAAGGAGCATTGGAACCCACACAAGACGGTCAGATTGAATTCTTTTTCCATCCCCTAAGGTTCACCATTTGAAGTGACAAGTACTGAGACGAGAAGACTTTTTGTTCATTTGAATTTTCAAGTTGTAATTTTCTTTTGATTGTTCGAACATTTATTCATGTCAAACTTTATTACTTTATCAATGCATTGCATATCTCTGTTTTGAATCAATCCATTCGTATTTCACTATATTCAAATTGCTTTCATTTTTTGTGATGACCAACTCTCGATTAAAAATTCTAAGCCTTTAGAGGGAGGATGACGAAAATGATATCAAAATCTCTACAGTATGCTTTTGAATAGACCCCGCTGACGAGGTACATGCATTGTTTCAAATCCTAAATAGTGGAGTTATAAGGAAGATAATCCCTAGTCAACCCCTTTGAGCCAAAGAAGTTGGAGTTTTTTCTTTTCACACAAACTAAAACCCTTAATCACAACCTGGGGCAGGGTAGTTTCTCAGTTAATTCGGGTGCACAATGAGTGGCATCAAAGAGGTCCTTCCAAAATAAAAGATGGTGATGGTTCCTTATAATCGTCAGGACAGGCAGTCATTATCTCTCAGAAATAAAAGCCCATTAAGTCAAAACTTATGAAGGAGACTTACAAACTGGGGCATCCCGCTGACTGTAATCACAAAAAGAAACAGTTCATGCAAAAAACAGGGATAATAAAAATCAAAAGGAAAGAGATCCTGCAAACTCTCAACAAAATGACTGCCTGTTCAAAATAAACTGTCAGTATCCGAACCATCACTGGAATATCAGAGAAAAGACTCAAATGGGATCTAAATGCACAATTAGCTGAGTTTAGGATCGAAGAACATCACGAAGAACGGGTGGGTAAAAATAAAATTTGAGCATTTATCCTTTGTTTCTTAAACTGTGAACCAGGCCACGTTATAACCCTTAAAAGTCCTAGCTGAAGCATGGGTTAGTTCGAAAGCATACTGTTACAAAGGGTATCCTGACTCCTGTAGGGCTTGCTGTAAATCCTGAGTTGACGTCACATTTTACAAAATTTTCCTATCTTACGGAAAAAATGCATTTTCAAAAACTTCAAGACAGACATAAGCTTTGCATTCTTAAAATAACATTGCTTGCATATGACTATTTGTTCAAACAGCAGAGAAGTTCGCACGAAGAATATCTAGTGAACAAAAACCTTCTCAATAAAAAGGATCACCTCAAGTGGAAAAACACTTCCAATCAAGGGGCAAGGCATGATCATTGTCCATCATTTGGGGCAGTTAAGTCAAGATTCAAGGAATCTCTCAAAATGCCAAATAGCCAGGGGAAAATCTCCATTTGAATCAATTGGGGCATTGGACATGAATTCCAGCAACGAATCTTGCATGATCAAACGAAAATCTTCTGGTAGTATAGCAACACAACACTACCAACAGTGACACCTCCCTACATCCTGAGAGCGTGGACATAGTCAGAAAATACCGCGCATGAATAAAGACCCGCTAGGCTCACTGGCCTAGGCAAAAACAAGGGCTTCTCGGTGACCCAAAAGGGTTCGGGCAAAAAATTAGGGATGAGAATAAAAAATTGTACACCCGGCAAGTCGAAAACCTGAAAAGGCGGCTTGGGCAAAAAAGAGGTATCCCGGTGGACTGAAAACCCGAAAGGGCGGTCCAGGCAAAAATTAGGGATCAAAGAGTACGACTATGTCTCGTCATCTCGTGACTGGCCTACCAGAAGAAGACTTGTCACTTCAATCTAAAGTTACCAAGCACCTCATAGGTGGAGATAATACTCGATCCACAGGGCCTCTGCAGGCACCTTCTCCCGCAGAAACAGGGGCAATAAAAATTGTCCAAAGCTTTACAGTTGCTCTATTCACCAGGTACAAAGGTAAATTTAGCTAAAGAATATGCCTAAGATACTTTCACTCCCCGCAGAGTAAGGCAGTAATGATAGCTCTCTCCAACTGAGACTTGCAACTGTGAATGAATGAATCAGTAATATTCTCCCCTAAGCAGAGTTTATCTACCATCAACGCTGAAAAGGTTTAATATCGCCAGCAGTCTTAATATTCCCCAACGGAGTATAAGAATGCTCCCCGGCAGGGTACAAGATATCCCCAGTAGACTCTGGAAGTTTATCCCCAACGGAGTACAAAATAAATCTCCCTAGTCGAGTTCAAAGGATCATTACCAGCAGAACTCAAAGGATTATCCCCCACAAGAGTCTAACAGGGTTATCCCCAGCAAGTTACAACTGAAAGATCGTCCCCAGTGCTGTTATTTCCTTTCACAAACAGGAGGTCAATCCTCAACAGATTCAGTATCACCAGCAATGGTAATCTATCCCCAGTAGAGTTTATCAGTGGAGTCCTCAATAGAGCATCTCTACCCCACAGAGTAACCTCCTCATCAGTTTATTCCCCAACGGAGTTATCTTCTCCTGCAGGTTTATTCTCGCAATCACCTTCGTTCACCATCCCCAGCGGAAACGAAGAATTCAACTCTATTCTCCAGCAGCTATCCAGGATTTATTTTCCCCAGCTAAAACATTACATTTCCATACATCATGATACATGCATATACGTATCATACCATACAATCTCATTTATATTGAGAACATCATTGCTTGATCCATATCATGCATTGCATATGACTGGCCTTTACCTTTCAGGAAAGATGCAGTTAAATTCTCAACTATGTGGAAGACCTCCTCTTGTCCAGTTAAATCGATTCCTAAAGATTTTCTTGATGCCAATCCAGTTGAAGTTATTCCAAGACCTTGCCTGGTCCAGTTAAATCGATTCCTAAAGATTTCTCTGATGCCGATCCAGTCAAAGGCCTTCTCTGGTCCAGTTAAATCGATTCCTAAAGATTTTCCTGATGCCGATCCAGTTGAAGTTATTCCAAGACCTTGTCTGGTCCAGTTAAGTCGATTCCTAAAGATTTCTCTGATGTCGATCCAGTCAAAGGCCTTCTCTGGTCCAGTTAAATCGATTCCTAAAGATTTTCCTGATGCCGATCCAGCTAAAGTTATTCCAAGACCTTGCCTGGTCCAGTTAAATTGATCCCTAAAGATTTTTCTGATGCCGATCCAGCCAAAGGCCTTCTCTGGTCCATTAAAGTCGATTCCTAAAGATTTTCCTGATACCGATCCAGTTAAAGTTATTCCAAGACCTTGCCTGGTCCAGTTAAGTCGATTCCTAAAGATTTTTCTGATTTCGATCCAGTCAAAGGCCTTCTCTGGTCCAGTAAAGTAGATTCCTAAAGATTTTCCTGATGTTGATTCAGTTGAAGTTATTCCAAGACCTTGCCTGGTCCAGTTAAATCGATTCCTAAAGATTTTTATGATGTCGATCCAGTCAAAGGCCTTCTCTAGTCCAGTCAAATTGATTCCTAAAGATTTTCTTGATGCCTATCCAGCTGAAGTTATTCCAAGACCTTGCATGGTCCAGTTAAATCGATTCCTAAAGATTTTTCTGATGCCGATCCAGCCAAAGGCCTTCTCTGGTCCAGTAAAGTCGATTCCTAAAGTTTTTCCTGATACCGATCCAGTTGAAGTTATTCCAAGACCTTGCTTGGTCCAGTTAAGTCGATTCCTAAAGATTTTTCTGATGTCGATCCAGTCAAAGGCCTTCTCTGGTCCAGTAAAGTCGATTCCTAAATATTTTCCTGATGCCGATCCAGTTGAAGTTATTCCAAGACCTTGCCTAGTCCATTTAAATCGATTCCTAAAGATTTTTCTGATGCCAATCCAGTTGAAGTTATTCCAAGACCTTCTCTGGTCCAGTTAAATCGACTCTTAAAGATTTTCCTGATGCCGATCCAGTTGAAGTCAATCCAAGACCTTCTCTGGTCCAGTTAAATCAATTCCTAAAGATTTTTCTGATGCCGATCCAGTCAAAGGCCTCCTCTGGTCCAGTTAAATCAATTCCTAAAGATTTTTCTGATGCCAATCCAGTCAAAGAAGACAAGACCTCCTCTGGTCCAGTTAAATTGATTCCTAAAGATTTTTCTGATGCCAATCCGGTCAAAGAAGACAAGACCTCCTCTGGTCCAATTAAATTGATTCCTAAATATTTTTCTGATGCCAATCCAGTCAAAGAAGACAAGACCTCCTCTGGTCCAGTTAAATCGTTTCCTAAAGATTTTTCTGATGCCAATCCAATCAAAGAAGACAAGACCTCCTCTGGTCCAGTTAAATCGATTCCTAAAGATTTTTCTGATGCCAATAAAGTCAAAGAAGACAAGACCTCCTCTGGTCCAGTTAAATCGATTCCTAAAGATTTTTCTGATGCCAATCCAGTCAAAGAAGACAAGACCTCCTCTGGTCCAGTTAAATCGATTCCTAAAGATTTTTCTGATGCCAATACAGTCAAAGAAGACAAGACCTCCTTTGGTCCAGTTAAATCGATTCCTAAAGATTTTTCTGATGCCAATCCAGTCAAAGAAGACAAGACCTCCTCTAGTCCAGTTAAATCGATTCCTAAAGATTTTTCTGATGCCAATCCAGTCAAAGAAGACAAGACCTCCTCTGGTCCAGTTAAATAGATTCCTAAAGATTTTTCTGATGCCAATCCAGTCAAAGAAGACAATACCTCCTCTGGTCCGGTTAAATCGATTCCTAAAGATTTTCATGATGTCGATCCAGTTGAAGACAAATCCAAGACCTCCTCTGGTTCAGTCAGATCGTCGATAAGATCTCCCTAATTCGTATTCCAGTTGATGTTCAGATCACCTACCAACAATCTCCAAATGGCATTTGTAAGCCCATCCCCGACATCACCAGGCTGATACCACTTCATGCGAGTGCAAATTTCTGGGCACTCTAGTGTTCAATCATCTTCCACCTTCGGATTACGAAAGGCCCAAAAGCCAATCTACATCCTCAGGTTTAAGAAAATTAAACAGGGGCAGTTGTTGTACCCCAAAATTTTCCCTCTCATTTTTCTCAAGATATGGCAAGAATAATCTCCAAGTTGCTCAAGATTGCTCAAGAGTTGGACAGTCAAATCATCTCCTAAGGCAGTCAATCTCAAATTAGGGTTTTGTGTTGCATCAAGGTCCTTACATCCAAATGGCCTCAAGTTCCCCCATATGTACTAATATGTTCACAAGGTCATCCATGTCAAATTTCAAGCCTTGCAGAGGAAGTTTGGTCAGTCAATTGCTTAAAAGGTCCAAAAATCGACTGTGCTAGAGCAAAAGTCAACTGTGACCTACAAATAGTCAAAATTCAAGATTTTTTGTCAACATTCTAATTTTGAAGGATATTTAATCATTTGATTAAGGTTTGATCATGATTCATCAAGGATTGCTCAAGATTCATCAAGATTCAAAAGTTGCTAAATTAGGGTTTTGCAGGAAAAGTCAACTCAACTTTGACCAAGCATAACTTTCTCATACTTTATGAGAAATGACCCATCCAAATCTCATTTTGAAGAGGATGCAATTTAAAACAATCCATATTCACACCCCAAGATCAATAAATACACTCACAAAAAGTTACAAATTTGGACATTATAGGTCATTTTTGAAAGTTAACAAAGACACCTTTTTTGCAAAACCTTATAACTTGAGCATGGAATATCAAAATGAGATGAGACCAAAAGGGTTGGTTAGATAACAAACCAAGGTTTCTAAAAAGTCCAAGAAAACATCCAAAAGTCAAAATTGAAGAAGTTATGCATTGTTGAAGTTGGGAATTTTTCCAAAATTGCCAAAAGTCAACTATCCCCAAAACTTCAAATTTTGTCAAATGGGCCCACTTTTTCCTCTTGATTTTATCTTGTCACACTACACATGTGGCCTATCTTCAGTCTTGTGTCAAATTATTAATTTTTCTATTTTATTTTATTTTTATTGAATTAATTAATTTTTTAATCAATTTAAATCCAAATAAAATCCAAATCTTGATCACTTGGAATCTTTTTGATTGATACAGGTCTTAATTATCATTATGAACATGGTCAAACTCGTATCAAGCCATATCATGCACAAAATATTGGTTTTTGGACAAATTTGGAAGCTTTTTCATGGAGGATCAAATCAAATCCTAAATCATCAATGCCTAAGGATTCAAAGCCCAAAACTTGACCTAATTCATTCCATGTTACTTATACAAGGCAAAGGATACGAGTTCAGGACCAAGAGGCTGCACAATCAGAAGAACAAAACTTGGAAAATTGCCAAAAAAAGCTTGAAACTGAAATCAGTCTTGGAGGCCAATTCAACACAAAATCTCAACGCTATTCCCTTGCTGGACATCCCCTGAGTCTGTAGCAATCAAAAGCAAAGCCATTCACCTCCTCAAGCGTGTTGTAAGTCTCCTGAAAAACGCCTCTGTACTCGAAATCACATACTCATATTCCTGCGTTTTCTTGGAAAAATCTTTACACAATCATGCTTGTCGTTCCATTTAGAAACTTTCTGCATCATTTAATTGTGTTTTCATGAGCCATATCCCCATACCCGAACCTAGGGTTTTGGAAGTTTGTTTTTGGGCATTTTCTTTGCAGGAAAAATTGGAACCAATAATGGACATAGGCGTGTTCAGGAGGAAGAGACGATCATGACTATGGTCTTGGTTGGCATTTTTATAGCCTAGAACTAGTTTTAGGATGAACCTATGGATTTAGCTGCGGATATAAATCCGTAGGTAAATGTCCAGATTCCAGCGAAGAAGATGAAGACGTGGCTCTTCCTGGTTCGTTGGTTCAAATCTCGTGCGTTTTGTTTTTAATTCCAGCATATTATTTGTTTTTTTCCTTATAATAATTTTTATCCATTATAATAACAATTGAAGTGTAGTGGTGCAGTGGCAAACGCGTTAGTACAAATTCCAATAGGACCTGGGTTCGAATCCCAGGTCCACCTTATTGCATATTATTCTTTTTCTTCAGGAAATCCAATGCACTTCAGCAAGTGTGGTCCATCATACTCCTTCAAATATCATCTGCTAGATGGCCTCCAGGCCAAATCTGATGGCCCAAAGGTGATGCCTGCCATATGCCAAGGTCAACGTGTCACATGGAATTGCAAAAGTCAAACGCATGCCAGCTCAAATGGGCCTTGAAATCACTAATCTCACCCCTGATCTGGGCCCAAACCCCCCTTTGGTTATTTCTTTTTCTATTCCTTTCTTTATTTATTTTATTGTTATTATTTTTATTATTTAAACTAACCAATTAAAATCTTTTTCTCATAAAATCAAAAACCAAAAAAATATATTTTTTTTATTAAAATTAATTTCAGCATTTTATTTTTTTGTAAATAAATACTAACTTAATTAATTTAGTTAAATTAGGTATAACTTTTAATATTTTTGCAATATTTAAAATTAATTTAGATTATTAGGTTTTACTAACTTTTAATCAAATTTATTTTATTTCCTTAAAATATCCAAAAATCCAAAAATATCTTTTTTTTATTAGTTAATTTATTTATTTATTTAATTAACTTAACTTAATTCCTTTTTAATCCAAAATAACAAAAAATGCTTTCTTTCAAAAAAGGGTCAAAACCCTAAAAAACTCGTATTCGATTTAAATTTCCGCACGCGATCTATTTTGCCATATTGATGTAATTGTTTCCCGGAATGTAATAGTTTTAATAGGACTTTAAATTATTTTATCGCTTTATTTTACCTTTTGCATTTTAATTTCAAGGGTTATCTTTGGCGATGTAAATACCCGACGCCTTGTAATAGTTTAGATTTAATTTCCACAAATTTAATTTCCGCAACTTATATAACTGTTAGATGATTGATAATAGGGAATGCATGACAAGATCGAATGTATGAACTTAAAATCAACGTAGATGACCATTGACATGTAGAAAGATAAAATTAACCGAAACAACACACTCGCACATGCGCACTCTTAGGGTACACCTCACTTGGTTGCCTTCGAACGTGGTCATTGAGTATAGGAAGTTTTAGAGGTCGCCCTCTTGTCCAAAGATCATAGTTGCCTCGAAATGGTTGCCTCGGAAAAATGATCTAAGACATTAGGGTTACCGCTAAGGCGTCCTAATATTGCTTTAGTGACCACACGTCCCTTAATCGAATTGACCCTTAAATTCCAACGACGACGTTACCTACTCATCAATAGTGAGATAGCATTGTATAAAGGAAATTAGTACAAATTGATTCCTTTTTCGAGTAGGTAGATGGTTCTTAAGTACTTACTCTCTCAAAAACAAAAACTTTTCGCACTTACACTCTTTTCAAGCAAAAACTCTTTCAAACCCACAAACACAAAGAAAAGCAATTTTTGAAAACACTTTGAGCAAGTACCTAAGAGCCCGTGGATAACCACGAATAGAAAGGGTGCTAACACCTTCCCTTTCTATAATCTACCCCCCGGACCCGAGAAACATCTCGAAAAAGGAATTTTTCTGTGTTTTTTTCCTTTCCTTGTTGGATAAAATAAAAGACGGTGGCGACTCTTGCTTACCGCGACATTTTGTAAAAACAAACGCGAAACAACATTCCAAAAACAGTCAGTTCTCTCCCACCGTATCACAATCAACATAAACTTCGATCTCATGGTGAATCATGTCGTGGAACAAAGCGACCATGGCGCGCTGATAAGTTGCCCCAACATTCTTCAACCCGAAAGGCATGACCTTGTAGCAAAAGGTGCCCTACTGTGTAACAAAGGTTGTCTTTTCCATGTCTTCGGGAGCCATCTTGATCTGATTGTAACCAGAAAAACCATCCATGAAGGAGAAGATCTTATGTTGCGCGGTGTTGTCGACCAGAACATCGATGTGAGGAAGTGGGAAATCGTCCTTGGGGCTCGCCCTATTCAGATCTCTATAGTCCACGCACATTCGTACCTTACCATCCTTCTTAGGCACCGGAACAACGTTGGCAACCCACTGCGGGTAAGAGATGACAGCTAAAAATCCTGCGTCGAACTGTTTCATGACCTCAACTTTGATTTTCTCAGACATCTCAGGGAGCATACAGAGAACCTTTTGTTTTACCGGAGGACAGTCTTCCTTAGTCGGCAGGCGATGTACCATAATATCGGTGTCCAAACCAGGCATGTCTTCATAAGACCAAGCAAAGATCTCAACATAGTCGCGTAACATCTGTATCAACCGTTGCTTGACGCTAGGCTCTAGATTTGCACCTATCTTGACCTCTTTCCTGTCTTCCTCTGTACCCAAGTTCACTGATTCCACAGGCTCTTCATGGGGATGTATGGCCCTTTCTTCCTGTAGTAACAGTCTAGCAAGTTCTCCGGGCACCTCACAATCATCCTCATATTCGTCCTCGGCTTGGTTGATCGGATTTTCGAAGTCATAACTAGAAGTAGCAGAGTTGTTATCAATGGGATCCAGAGTGGATATGGATCTGCATTATGATACGTGAGTGTGTGTAAGAGCATAGTTGTTTTGATAAAGTGAGAGACAGAAAAGAAAAGCAAGGAGCGCAAAATTTGTAATGCAAGAAACGTCCAATGTTTTATTGATGATATATGAAAATGACAAGTAATAAGCCCTCACAAACAAAGCCAAGATGCCTCGGGAAAGGCATCGGGCCATAAAGTTTCAAACTGTTTATTACAAACTTTAAAACAAAAGTCAATTACTGTGAAATAAGGGAAACATGTATGAAGTCTTTCGCCGTCCAGTTGTTCAATCCTCCATTGATTGTAGGGTAGATCTAGCTGTCAATGTTCGAATCTTCTTCACTATCTTCAATCGCATTAACTCCCGGATTACTGATATGCAGAGGAGGTCTTCCAATCCGCGCGCGCCTAACAGTCCTTTGAGCCCCTATAGTGAAGCCCAAACCAAATTTGTCAGTTTTATGCGTGAAATCAGAGAGTTGACCCCAATTTGCACACCCGCCTTCTTCAATTACAGCCCTGGCATCCTTGAGGGAAGCCATCTTCATCGGAGGTTTCTCAATAGCAACTTTAGTTGACGCTAAAGTCTGGGGGACCTCTTCAAAGTTCTGACACGGGGTTTTGATGAACTCCCCATCCATCTCCACGTAACGGAAAGAGTTGAGATGACTTACCATGTACTCCTATTCACCTTGTACTGTGACGATCTTCCCCTTTACCGGATATTTCAACATCTGATGGAGCGTAGAAGTCACTGCCCCAGCCTTATGAATCCAAGGGCGACCCAGCAAGTAAGAATATGATGGTCGGATATCCATCACATAGAAAGTAGATGCGAAAGTCAGAGAGCCAACTTTAACAGGGACGTACACCTCCCCGTGAACCATTCTTTTTGACCCGTCGAAAGCCCTGACCACAATATTGCTCAGTTTTAGAATCAAACCTTCACAGTCCAGACGATCTAATGCTTTCTTTGACAAAATATTCAAAGAGGAACCGGTATCCACTAGTACATGGGCCATAGTAGTGCCCTTGCACTCGATTGGGACGTGCAGAGCATCATTGTGATTTCTTCCTTTAGCAGTCAGATCTGCGTCTGAGAAATCCAACCCATTTTCGGCAGTCAAGCTAGCTACGCAATCTTTGAATTGATCAACTGATGTCTCCCGCGGCACATGCGCAGTTTTGAGGAAAACAATTAAAGCCTTTGCATGGGCTTCTGATCAAAATAACAAGGACAACATGGATATTTTTTACGGGGTCTACCCCAGCTGCTTGACTATGTTGTATTCGCTCTTCTTGATAATCTTTAGAATTTCCTCTATCTCCTGCTTAGAGGTTTCCACAATGATCTTCTTAGGTGCCTCCGTCCGGGCAGGCTCACCTGTGATTTCTTTGCCCTGAGTCTCAGATGGCTCGGTGGCAGGGGTCGTAACTGGAACAGGAATCGAGACAGTAGCTGATGTACTAGCAGATGGAATGACAACAGGTTTGTGGACAGTCAAAGGGGAAATCTCGGGAGAAAAGAGTCTTCCACTTCTGGTGACCTTGCTAGCTCCGACAATATTGTTGATATTAGCTTCCTCACTCTTCAAGTCTTGCTTAACTCCATGGTAATACACCTCTGCACCGTAGTGCCAAGGGACGGCCTTATCCGAAGTGTATGGGATAGGACCAGGGACGGTAATTATTAACGGAGCAATTCTTGGGATGGATGTAATCCTAATAGGTTTTCTCGAGGAAACCTTGGAAGGATTGGCGGAAATAGTTATGATGGCAACATATTGGATTGGAACCAATAGAATCATAGTCTTTTCGAACAGGGTCTCTTTGTTATCCATCAGGCGTTGAACACCTGATTTCAATAAGTGGCAACCAGCAGGCAGAACTGAACACATGTGGCAACTTTCGCCATAGCCCGGAAATAAACCGACCAATAATAGATTCTTCTTAACTGTCATCAAAGGAGTAGAAACTTCTTCCACAGAGGTCACAAATAAATCATCGTCTATAGCATTTACTCCATGACCGTGTTTGGGCATGGGAGCAGTCATGACGTTGGGATTCTCCAGAGCGTCAAACTCAATCTCTTTGGCTTCGATCAAGTCTTGCACCTTATTCTTCAAGGACCAACATTTATTTGTATCATGGCCTGGGCCATCGGAGTGATAGGCGCAGCGGGCATTCGGGTTATATAGCGGAGATGTGATGTTTGGATTCTTTGGGGCTTCCCTCAGAGTTAACAGGTTGGTCTTCAATAATTGTGGTAGAATTTGCAACAAGGTCATATTGAGCCGAGTGTACTGTCTATGTGTTCTTTCCATCCTTTGCTGATTGTTGTGTTTTGGAGCAACAATGGGTCTTGATATCACTACCGCGTTTACTGCTCAACAGTGTTCAGGTCTATTTTGGCCCCTCGGGCCGTAGACTACACTAGCTTCTTTCTTACCGGTGAAAGGCTTCATTACTATACTTGATGAAGTATCCTTCTGTATCTTACCACTTCGGATACCAGCTTCTACTCTCTCTCCAGTCAAAAACAACTCAGTAAACCCAGATGACAAACTATCGATCAAATGATTGAAAAATGGACCAGATAGCATCCCTAGAAACATGTCAACCAACTCCCTATCAGACAAAGAGGGTTGGACTCTTCCAGCCAGGTCTCTCCACTTTTAAGCATAATCCTTAAAACCTTCACTTGCACCCATTGACATACCCTAAAGTTGAGTACGAGTGGGAGCAAGGTCGGTGTTATACTGATACTGCTTATAAAAATTAGCAGCAAGGTCTTCCCAATTTCGGATATTGTCTCCTTCTAATTGATAAAACCATTCAAGTTGAGTCCCTGACAGACTATCTTGAAAGAAATGTACCCACAAATTTCTATCAGCAGTGTGGGGTTGAATTTTTCAGACATACGAGCGGAGATGGAGTTTTGGACAAGATAACCCATCGTATTTAGCAAAAATCAGAGCTTTGGACTTATGAGGGATCACCACTCCCGATACCAATCCCAGCTCTCCGAAATCCAGACTAGGGATCCTCTGAATCTCCATAGCACTCAGACGGTCTTCTAGTTGTTTGTACCTATCCTCAGCAGGAGGATATTGCTCTTCATCATAATCAGTCTCATCATCAGAAATGGAAGGACTGGGGCCCTTTTCTTCTTCTTGGTTCTCCCCTTCCTTGGATGAAAGGGACAGATCAGCTTGCTGTTTCAACCTATCCCCAAACCTTTTGCCCATACTCAGAAGAACAACCTTCTTCTTCTTCTTCTTCTCTTTTTCTTTCAGAATCAGGGCCTTCAAATCCTCTTGCCCTTTAGCCAAGCTCAAGAACATCTCTTGGAACTGGGCATTTTGTGTCTGAAGGTCTTTGATAGCTTGATCAGAAGACATCTCGTGCTGAAATAAATAGCGAAGAAGATGAGAAACCTGTAATGGTACCTGTAATGGCGTGCATGATAATGGGATGCGTATGTAATGATTTCAAAGACTTTGGGAGATTTAAATTTGCAAAACAAAAATAAAACAAAACTTTATTAGATAAACTTGTAAAAGTGTTCAATCAATGCCTTTAAGGCGTTACAAAGAAACAAATGGAAAGCAAATTTAAACTAGAAAAAACAAAATAAGAAATCCCATGGACGCTTCCCCTTCGTTCTGACATAGTCATTGATCGTTCTTTCATTCTCGAGTTGCCTGGAGAGCTTCAGGATCTTCCTTTCTTGCTCGTGATACTTTTCCCGGTAGGTATCCCTCTCCTCTTTCAGCTGAATCCAGGATCTCTTCAATGCCTCAAGATCAGTGGGCATGTAGGGATAAAGGACTATATAAGGAATGCCCTCTTCATTGGTAGGATCCACAATCACTGGCAACACAGCTTCATAAGGCATTACAAGCTTCTGGGCTCGAGCTCGAACCCACTGGAGATAAGGCTGCATAGGGAGGGAAGTCTTTGGTCCTAGCTCTTGGGGATAAGTTATGTTCACCATGCCCCAAGCTCGTATGAACCTTCGGCGGTGCTCATCAACGTCTTCCTTGTAGTCGAAGGCAATATCTGTAAGAAGTAGCTCATGAGGACCGTCTCTCCGAGCACGACCTAATTGTCACAAAGCTAAACAAGGACTGTAGGTTATACCCCCTCTGATTCCAAGCAACGGGATATTAGGGTATCGCCCACAACGATCAATGACAGCAGTGCTTTCCATAGCCTTAGAACTCCAAAGAATGTCTATATGGGCAAGTGACATTATCCTGTAAGACCATCCCAAACCTTCTTCATTCTTCATCATATACTTGGGGAGGTGCGAAATAAACCACCTCACCAGCAACGGCATGCAACACATGAGAGTCCCTCTTCTTTGCACAGTACGAGTATAGAGGGCATGTAAGATATCACCCAATAGAGTAGGCACAGGATTGCGAGACAGTAAGATCTTAACCACATTCACATCCACAAAAGAATCCGGATTCGAGAAGAGAACCAAACCATAGATAAGGAGAGCCAAGATGTCTTTGAAAGCCTGGAAATGCAAGTTATCCCAGAATAACTGAGCTTGATCCATCAGAAACTTGGCTAAGAAACCTTCAACCCCGCTTCGTGTCTCCCAATTGGATACTACATCAGCCCTCTTTAGATGCAGAGCTGAGGCAATGTCTTCTGGTCTAGGAGTCTCCTCCAAACCTGTGAAGGGCATCTGCTCAAGGATGGATATGCCCAATAAGTGAGAAAACTCTTCCAAAGTGGGAACTAGTTGATAATCTAGGAAAGTGAAACAATGATGCACAGGATCGAAGAACTGGAAAAGCACACTCATCATCTGCTCATCAAACTTTGAGGTAACCAAGCTAAGAAGCTGACCATGTGTTTTAATGAACGAAGAAGTCTAAGAAACTCTCGAGGCTAACTCTTTGAGTTGAGCAGGTATTTGCACAAAGTTAACTCGAATGGTGTTTCTGCGTATGGAAGCCATAATCTGCAAAACAGAACAAAGATAAATCCCCTCGGTGTTTGAAATGGATAGTATAATGAAGTATGCATGCTATGGTATGATGCATGACGTCATGATGAAAACAAACAACAGGTATAGCAGATAACAGGCATGGAAAAGGCAAACAAGTCACACAATATCCCTTAAGCTTAAGGCTTGCATGGAGTCAAAGGTATTACCCTCTTGAAGTTTAGTTGGTTTCAACCTGTCCTAACAAAAGTAACCGGGTTCTAGGGGTACTCAATATCACTGACCATCCTCCATCGGTCATGGTTTCAGCTCACGCAATCTTTTCTTGCGGCCAGAACTATCTCGAGAGTATGGTCTCAATGAGTGTAGCATCGAGTATCCACCAGTTCCCAGCTTTACATCGAGACCGACTATCTCACTACTTTCTAATGGCCAAGTTGGTCTATTAAGGGTTCTAAGGTCAGTTGATGCTTAACTACACACATAGCAGCCCCGTATTCTCCTCGTTTCTCCACAAGGGATACTGGTACCAACCAATGTGCCACATCAACATAGCTACTGCTTCAACCGTATCGGTCTATGTTGTACAGTTCCCTCACAGTTTATTACTACTGACCTAAAAGGTGTCCCCAGATCTGGGTTAGGATCTATAGTAACTCCCAATACAAAAAACCTTTAAAAGTAAAACAACCAAAACAAGCAAGAGAAGCAAATATGATGAACTAATCCTAAGGTATACCCCACTTGTTAATTCCTCAGCAGAGTCGCCAGTTCTGTGATACGGTGGCAGAACCAGACTATTTTGAGAAATGCTGGTTTGCGTTTTGCGTTTGTGTTTGCAAAATGTCGCGGTAAGCAAGAGTCGCCACCGAATTTTATTTTATCCAACTGGAAAGGAAAAAAGCACAGAAAAATTCCTTTTTCGAGATTTTGAGTACGGGGGGGGGGGGGGGGGGGGGGGGGGGGGGGGGGTAGATTATAGAAAGGGAAGAGATTAGCATCCTTTCTATCCGTGGTTTTCCACGGGCTCCTAGGTACTTGCTCATCATTTTAAAAATTGCTTCCGTGTTTGTGAGTCTGTTTTGAAAAGTTTTATTTTACTTCGTTTTAACCCTTATATCAGTCTTCAAGAGTGTTACGAAGTGTTTTTGAAAACTTTGTTTGTAAGAAATGTAAGTGTGAAAAAGTTTGATTTTGAGCAAGTACCTACTAGCATCTACCTACTCGAAAAAAGATTATTTCTGTTCTTGTTTCCTTTAGACAATGTTATCCTACTATTGAGAAATAGGAAGCACGGTCGTTGGAGTTGTAAGGGTCAATTCGAGAGGGACGTACGATCACTAAAGCAATGTTAGGACGTCTTAGTAATAACCCTAATGTCTTAAGATCATATTCGAGGCAACATTTCCGAGGCAAACTTTCCGAGGCAACATTTCTGAGGCAACATTTTTGAACGGGACATTTGATCTTTGTTTAGACAGGAGGGCGACCACTAAAATACCCTATACTTAATGATCGTTTACCGAAGGCAACCGAAGTGAGAGTATACCCTAAGAGTGCGCATGTGCGAGTGATTTGATTTCAGTTATTATCTTTGCACATTTAGGGTTTGCTAGCCATTTTAAATTGTCATGCAATATTGTCATACAATCCTATTATCATACATCTAACAGTTAATATTTGCGAGAATTAAAATGCGAAATATAAAACTACGTTATTACAAGGCTTCGGGGTAGGGGATTAATTACATAGCCAAAAACCTGTAAAATGATAAATAAGAAGGAAATCCTAATTAAACTATTAAATATTGTTGTACCCCAAAATTTTCCCTCCCATATTTCTCAAAATATTTCAAGAAAGATCCCCAAGTTGCTCAAGGAAGTCCAAGGGTTGACCAAACAAGCTCTCTCCTAAGGCAGTCTACCTCAAATTAGGGTTTCATATTGCATCAAGTTACTTGAGTCCAAGGGACCCCAAATGCTCAACATTGTCCTGATATGTTCTCAAGGTCATCCATGTCAAGTTTCAAGCCCTACAGAGAAAATTTGCTCAGTCAATTGCTCAAAGGCCTGAATATCGACTGTGCTAGGGCAAAAGTCAATTGTGGCCCACATACAGTCAAACATCAAGATTTTTGGTCAACATCCTCATTTTGAAGTATATTTAATCATTTGATCAAGGGCTGATCATGATTCATCAAGGATTGCTCATAATTCATCAAGAACCAAAAGTTGTTAAATTAGGGTTTTGCAGGAAAAGTCAACTCAACTTTGACCAAACATAACTTTCTTATACTTTATGAGAAATGACCCATCCAAAGCTAATTTTGAAGATAATTCCATTCTCTACAATCCATATTCATCTCCCAAGTTCAAAATATGCACTCACAAGAAGTTATGAATCTGGACATTATAGGTCATTTTGAAAAGTCAACAAAAACACCTTTTTTGTCAAAGCTTCATACATGAGCAAGGAATATCAAATTGATATGAGACCAAAAGGGTTGCTTATAGAACATCTCAAGATTTCTAAAAAGTCCAAGAAAACCTTCAAAGAGTCAAAATTGAGGAAGTTATGCATTGGTGAAGTTGACCTTTTTTGCAAAATTGTCAAAAGTCAAATATGCCTAAAATGCAATTTTTGCCAAATGGGCCCAATCGTTTGCACTTGTTTTGAGTTGGCAACATGGTCCACGAGCCCTAGCCTTTGCCACTTGTTATTATCTTGTTTTTATTATTTATTTTGATTTTTATTTGAATTAAATCAATTTTAATCAAAATAAATCATGAGAAAATCTAAAATATTGAAAACTCAAGATTTTTTACATGTTTTAGGTCTTAATGTCCAGCTAGCATCAAATCAAATTCGTGTAAAGGCATGAGGTGCACAAAAAAAATTGGACTTGAACTATTTTTGGAATGGTTTTCAAAGGAATCAAATCAAAATCAAATGCATTGATGGAAGAAGATTATGATCATTCTTTCAACCCTAATTCATTCCTCAATACATAAGGATGATGTGCAGACCAAAAGAGGCTAGGGGGAAGCGTATGAACAAGAACAAAACTTGAAAAAAAATAAGAAAAGTGCAAACACGAATTCATCCTTCCAGGCATTTGCAAAGCCTCCTGACCCTCCCAATCGCTTCCTGGGATCACCAACAAGCAAAACCAATCAAGAACGAGTACATTCAGGCCTTGAAATCCACTTTAAGTCATCCACGATTCTGATGTATTTTTGAAATTGAATTGCATGATTTTGGCATTGATAGCATGAAATAATCATATAGTCTTGATCCTTGGAACATTTGCAAACTATATATATTATTTAATTACGTTTTCATGAACTGCATTGGAGTTTTCCATTGTTAGGGTTTCTTGCTTCGATTTGGGATCTCTTCATACAGGAACAATTGACCCTAGGGGAAGAGACCATGGTGATCAGCGGATCAAATCCGGTTGATCCATGGTTTTGATTTTTATTTATGTCGCTTGTATGCAGTTTTTGAATTGTACAGGGTTGTAGCTACGGCGCCATGCCTGTAAATAAATGTAAAGAGTTTTAAACGACAGATCCAGGAGGAAGACGAGGGCGTGTCATGACTCTATTGGCCGGTTTAAATTCTGGCGCGTTACTCTGGCCAGAAACCTTTAGATTTGATATATTATTGTTTGTGTTATGTTAATGAACTAACGTCTAGCGCAGTTGGTCAGAAGAAGGAAATCAGAGGTTCAGTGTCCTGGGTTTGACCCCAGGCAGAAGCTTCTGGATATGTTCTCATTCGTTTTCGCCAGAGTCAGCACGTGTATCTTCTAAAGGTCACCACCTTCTGGATCCACCGTCCAACAACAGACCCAGTGCATCATCTTTCTGATCCATTAGACAGGATCAGATCCCATGCATCATCTTCTGGATCCCAGTCTGAGCCAGATCCAGCACGTGCCAGCCACCATCTTCTGATCACCACCATCTTCAGGATCGCCATCTTCTGGTCACCAGCATCTTCTGGATAATCATCCTCTGATCAGAGTCGCTGATACCAGGCCACTTTTTCTTTTATTCTCTTACATTTTTCTTCATTAATCTATTTAATTTATTCATTAACACAAAATTATTTTCTTTTTATCAAAAAAAATCACAAAAATGTTTTTTCAATCCAATTAAATTTAGGACACTTATTTTTATCAAAAAATTAAACTAATTTAATTAGGTTGTTAATTTTAGATAACTTTAATTCTTTTTGCAAATAAATTAACAAATAATTAGAAAATTAGGGTTTTGTCTAACTTAATTATATTTTCTTTTTTTTCTTAAAATAACCACACACAAAAACCAAAAATAGGCCATGTAATTATTTTCATTAATTAATTTAATTAACTAATTAATTTAGTATTTAATTTAAAACCTAACTCTTTTTCTTAAAAAATATTAAAAAAACAACAAAAACAATTCTTTCTTTTAATTAGGTTAGAAGGGTCAAAACCCTAGTTCTCTCCCGATCTAATTTCTTCGCGCGCGCTTTATTTTATTATTTTTACCCTATTATTGTAACTGCCTACAAGTTGTAATAGTTTTAATTAGGACTTTTATTTTTCATTTATCGCTTTATTATTTAAGGGTTTGTTTTTGGCTATGTAAATACCTGAAGCCTTGTAATAGCTTAGTTTAATTTCCGCACTTTAAATTCCGCAAAATATTAAACTGTTAGATGTATGATATTAGGATGCATGACAAGAATGTATGATAAACTTTAAAACGATTAGATAACCCTAAATGTGCAAAGATAAATAATCTGAAATTGAAGCAATCGCACATGCGCACTCCTAGGGTACACTCCCACTTGGTTGCCTTCGGTAAACGGTCATTGAGTATAGGGTGCTTTAGTGGTCGCCCTTTTGTCTAAACAAAGATCAAAGTCCCGTTCGGAAAAGTTGCCTCGAAATGGTTGCCTCAGAATTGTTGCCTCGAATAATTGATCTAAGACATTAGGGTTATTACTAAGACGTCCTAACATTGCTTTAGTGACCGTACATCCCTTTTCGAATTGACCCTTAAAACTCCAACGACAATGCTACCTACTCACTAATAGTGGGATAGCACGGTCTAAAGGAAACAAATATAGAACAATTCTTGTTTTCGAGTAGGTAGATTAGTTCTTAAGTACTTGCTCAATCCAAACAAACTTTTTCACACTTACACTCCTCTTTTAAACAAAGTTTTCAAAAAACACTTTGTAACACTCTTGAAGACAGAAGCAAGAGTTAAATCGAAGTCAAAAACTTTTCAAATCACACAAACACACAAAGAAGCAATTTTGAAAATGATGAGCAAGTACCTAAGAACGCGTGGAAAACCACGGATAGAAAGGGTACTAATAACTTCCCTTTCTATAATCTACCCCCCGTACTCAGAATATCTCGAAAAAGGAATTTTTCTGTGCTTTTTTCCTTTACTTGTTGGATAAAATAAAAGTCGATGGCGACTCTTGCTTACCGCGACATTTTGCGAACACAAGCGCAAAACGCAAACCAGCAATTCCTAAAAAGGAAACACGTCCCGGTTCTGGCCACCGTATCACAAAACTGGCGACTCTGCTGGGGAATTCATAAGTGGGGTATACCTTAGGATTAGTTCATCATATTGTTTTCTATTGTTTGATTTGACTGCTTTATCTTTGTGGGCTTTATATCGGAGTTACTATAGATCCTAACCCGAATCTGGGGGACACCTTTTAGGTAAGTAGCAATAGACTGTGAGGGAACGTTACGGCATAGACCGATACGGTTGAAGCAGTAGCTACATTGGTGTGATATATTAGTTGTACCGATATCCCTTGTGGAGCAACAAGGAGAGTATGGGGCTGCTATATGGGTCATTAAGCATCAACTGACCTTAGAACCTATAATTGACCAACTTGGCCATAGAAAGTAGCAGAATGCTACACTCATTGAGACCATACTCTCGAGATGGTTCCTGCCGCAAGAAAAGATTGCATGACTGGAATTATGACCGATGGAGGATGGTCAGTGATATTGAGAACCTCTAGAACCCGGTTACTATTATTAGGACAGGTTGAACCAACTAAACTGCAAGAGGGTAATACCTAAACTCCATGCCAGCCTGAAATTTAAGGGGTCTTGTGTGACTTGTTTTCCCTTACCATGTTTACTATCTGTGATACCTGTGGTGTGTTTTATCATGACATCATGCATCATGACATCGCATGCATATTTCATTAGACTAACCATTTCAAAGACCAAGGGGATTCATCTTTGTTCTGTTTTGCAGATCATGGCTTCTATGCGCAGAAATACCATTCGAGGCAATTTCGTGCAAATCCCTGCTCAGCTCAGAGAGTTAGTCTCAAAGGTTCCTGATACTTCTTCATTTGTTAGAAGACATGGTCACCTCCTTAGCTTGGTCACTTCAAAGTTGGATGAACAAATGATGAGTGTGTTATTCCAGTTCTTTGATCCATTGCATCATTGTTTCACCTTCCCGGATTATCAACTAGTCCCTACTTTGGAGGAGTTTTCTGATTTACTAGGTATATCTATCCTCGAGCAAACACCCTTCACAGGTTTGGAGAAGGTTCCTAGACCTGAGGACATTGCTTTAGCTTTACACTTGACAAAGGTTGATATAGTGTCTAACTGGGAGACTCGGAGTGGGGTTAAAGGTTTCTTGGCTAAGTTTTTGATCGATCAAGCTCAACTATTCTGGGATAACTTGGATTTTCAAGCATTTGAAGACATCTTGGCTCTCCTCATTTATGGCTTGGTTCTTTTCCCGAACCCAGATTCCTTCATAGATGTGCACGCAGTTAAGATATTCATGTCTCGTAACCCAGTGCCTACTCTCCTAGGTGATATTTTGCATGCTCTCTATACCCGTACTGTGCGAAGGAGGGGAACCCTCATGTGTTGTACACCGCTGCTGGCGAGGTGGTTTATTTCGCACCTCCCCAAATATGTATTGAAGAATGAGGAAGGTGTAGGTTGGGCTTATATAATCATGTCCCTTGCTCATACGAACATCCTTTGGAATTCTAAGGATATGGAAAGAGTGTCTATCATTGATCGATGTGGGGAATACCCTAATGTTCCGTTGCTTGGAATTCGAGGGGGTATAACCTACAATCCTTGTTTGGCTTTACGACAGTTTGGACGCGCTCGGAGAGATGGTCCCCATGAGCTATTGCTTACAGACATTGTCTTTGACTACAAGGGGGATGTTGAGGGACATCGCCGCAGGTTTATACGAGCCTGGGAAATGGTGAACAGGTCTGACCCACATGAGCTAGAACTGAAGACTTCTCTCCCGATGCAACCATATCTCCAGTGGGTTCGAGCCCGTGCTCTAAAGCTGGGGATGCCTTATGAAGTTGTTTTGCCGGTGATCATAGAGCATACTAATGAATAAGGGGTTCCTTATACCATGCTTTATCCATACATGCCTACTGATCTTGGGGCATTAAAGCGATCTTGGATCCAGTTAAAGGAAGAAAGGGATACCTATAGAGAGAAGTATCATGAGCAGGAGAGGAAGATCTTAAGGCTTACAAGGCAGCTTGAGAATGAAAGGACGACCAACGACTATGTCAGCACGAATGGAAGACGACCATGGGATTTCTGATATCTTTTATTGTTTCTAGTTTAGATTTTCTTTTCAGTATTTCTTTTGTAACGCCTTAAAGGCATTGTTAAACATTTTACAAGTTTGAATCTAATAAAGTGTGTTTTATTTTGGTTTACAAATTTGAATCTCCCAAAGTCTTTGAAATCATTTCATACGCATTTCATTCCCATGCACCTCATTACAGGTACCATTACAGGTTTCTCATCTTCTTCGCTGTTTATTTCAGCAATCATGTCTTCTGAAACACCTACTGATCAGGCAATTAAGGCTCTTCAAGCTCAGAATGCTCAATTTCAGGAGTTGTTCCTGAACTTGGCCAAAGGGCAGCAAGATTTGAAGACTCTCATCTTGAAAGAGAAGAAGAAGAAGAAGAAGAAAGTGGTCCTCCTGAATATGGGTCGCAGATTCGGGAACAATTTGCGACGGAAAACTGATTTATCCCATTCATCTGGAGGGGGGAGAATCAAGAAGAAAGAAAGGGGCCTAGTCCTGTGGTCTCGGATAATGACACTGATTTTGATGAAGACCAATATCCTCCTACTGAGGATAGATATAAGCAACTTGAAGACCGGATGAGTGCAATGGAGATCCAGAAGATACCTGGGTTAGACTTCGGAGATTTGGGTTTGGCATCTGGGGTGGTGATCCCACACAAGTTTAAAGCTCATGTCTTTGCTAAGTATGATGGGGTATCATGCCCAAAGCTGCACCTCCGCTCGTATGTCAGAAAGATTCAACCCTATACGGCTGATAGGAACCTGTGGGTTCATTTCTTTCAAGATAGTCTGTCAGGGACTCAACTTAAATGGTTCTATCAACTGGAAGGAGCTAACGTCCGCAACTGGGAGGACCTTGCTGCTGCTTTTTACAAGCAATACCAGTATAATACCGACCTTGCTCCCACGCGTACTCAACTTCAGGGTATGTCTATGGGTACAGGCGAAGGCTTTAAGGACTATGCTCAGAAGTGGAGAGATCTTGCTGGAAGAGTCCAACCCCCTCTGTCTGATAGGGAGTTGGTGGATATGTTTCTTGGGACTTTGTCTGGTCCATATTTCAATCATTTGATCGGTAGTTCGTCGTCTGGGTTCACTGAATTGATTTTGACTGGGGAAAGAGTTGAAGCTGGAATCAAAAGTGGCAAGATACAGAAAGGTGCTTCATAAAGTACAGAAAATAAGCCTTTCAGAAAAGAAGCTAGTGCAGTTTATAGCTCGAGGAGCCAAAACCGACCTGAACACCGCCAAGCAGTCAATGCGGTAGTAATATCAAGACCAACTGTTGCCCCACAACGCAACAATCAGCAAAGAGTAGAGAGACTGCAAAGGCAGTATACTCGGCTCAGTATGACCTTATCACAAATTTTATCGCAGTTGTTGAAGACCAACTTGATCACTCTGAGGGAAGCTCCGAAGAATCCCATCACAACATCACCGTTGTACAATCTGAACGCCCGCTGCGCCTATCACTCTGATAGCCCAGGGCATGATACAAACAACTGTTGGGCCTTGAGGAATAAGGTGCAAGATTTGATTGAAGCTAAGGAAATTGAATTTGACGCACCAGAGTAGCCTAATGTCATGACTGCTCCTATGCCCAAGCATGGAGTAAATGTTGTGGATGATGATTCATTTGTGACCTCCGTGGAAGACATTTCTACTCTATTGATGACCGTTAAGAAGAACTTATTATCGGCCGGTTTATTTCCGGGTTGTGCTGAAGGTTGCCACATGTGTTCCATCCTACCTGTTGGTTGCCATTTATTGAAGTCAGGTGTTCAGCACCTGATGGATAACAAAGAGATCTTGTTCGAGAAAACTTTGGTTCCATTGATTTCTGTTGAAGATGTTTCCATAATCACCATTTCTGCCAATCCTTCCAAGGCTTCCTCGAGAAAGCCTATTAGGATTACATCCGTTCCGAGAGTTGCTCCATTGATCATTACTATCCCTGGTCCTATCCCGTACACTTCGGATAAGGCTGTCTCGTGGCACTATGGGGCCAATGTGTATTATCATGGGATCAAACAAGACTTGAAGGTTGAAGAGGCTGATACTGATGTCAGCAATATTGTCAGGTTTAGCAAGGTCACCCAAAGCGGAAGACTTTTCTCTCTTGAGATTTCCCCACCGACTGTTCGAAAACCTGTTGTTATTCCACCTACCAGTACATTTGTTACTGTCCCTATTCATGTTCCAATCATTACCCCTATCGCCGAGTCATCTGACGCTCGGGGCAAGGAGATCACCGGTGAGCCTGCCCGGACGGAGGCACCGAAGAAGATTATTGTTGAAACCTCTAGACATGAGATAGAGGAAATCCTAAAGATCATCAAGAAAAGCGACTACAACGTAGTCGAACAGCTAGGGAAAACCCCGTCGAAGATCTCCATGTTATCTTTATTGTTGTGCTCAGAAGCCCATGCAAAGGCTTTAATTGCTTTCCTTAAAACTTTTCATGTGCCGCAGGAGACATCTGCTGATCAATTCAAAGACTGTGTGGCTAGTTTGACCGCTGACAACGGATTGGGTTTCTCCAATGCAGATTTGACTACCAAAGGAAAGAATCACAATGACGCTCTGCATGTTTCAATCGAGTGCAGGGGCACTACTCTGGCTCACGTGCTGGTGGATACTAGGTCTTCGTTAAATGTTTTACCCAAGAAAGCATTAGATCAGTTGGACTGTGAAGGGTTGGTCCTGAAGCCAAGTAATATTGTGGTTAGGGCCTTTGACGGGTCCAAAAGGATGGTGCACGGGGAGGTGGATGTCCCTGTTAAGGTTGGTTCCCAGACTTTTGCGTCTACATTCTATGTGATGGACATCCGACCATCTTACTCTTGTTTGCTGGGTCGCCCGTGGATTCATAAAGTTGGGGCAGTGACTTCCATGCTCCATCAGATGTTGAAATATCCAGTAAAGGGGAAGATTGTTATAGTACGAGGAGAAGAGGAGTACATGGTGAGCCACCTTAACTCTTTCTGTTATGTGGAAATGGATGGGGAATTCATTGAAACCCCGTGTCAAAACTTTGAAGAAGTCCCCCAGACTCTGGCGTCGACTGAAGTTGCTATTGAAGAACCTCCAATGAAGATGGCTTCCCTCAAGGATGCCCGGGATGTTATTGAAAAAGGTGGGTGTGCGAATTAGGGACAACTCCCTGACTTTGCACACAAGACTGACAAGTTTGGTTTGGGTTTTACTGCAGAAGCTCAAAGGGTTGTTCGTAGTGCGCGGATTGGAAGACCTCCCCTGCGTATCAGTAATCCGGAAGTGAATGCAATTGAAGATGATAATGAAGAGTCTGAGTTTGACAGCTGGATTTACCCGACTATCGATGGTGGATTAAGCAATTGGACAACGAAGGACTTCATACCCATTTCTTTTATTACACAGTAATAGACTTTTGTTTTGAGATTTGTAACAGACAATTTGAAACTTTACGGCCCGGTTCCTTGCCCGATACGCCGTGGCTTTGTTTGTGAGGGCTTAATATTTGTCATTTCCATATATCATCAATAAAGCATTGGACGTTTTTCTTGCATTACAAATCTTGCGCTCCTTGTTTTTTTTTTCTATCTTGCACTTTATTAAAACAACTATTGTCTTACACACACTCACATATCATAATACGGGTCCACATCCACTCTGGATCCCACTGATAACGACTCTGCTACTTCCAGTTATGACTTTGAAAGTCCGATCAACCAAGCCGAGGACGAAGGTGAGGATGATTGTGAAGTTCCCGGGGAACTTGCTAGACTGTCACTACAGGAAAAGAGGGCCATACAGCCTTCGAGAGCCACCAATTCCGATGCCTCCAGTTAAAGGAAGACCTTTGATCTTATACTTGACAGTACTCGACAACTCGGTGGGGTGTGCTGGGGCAGCATGATGAGTCTGGCCGAAAAGAGCATGCTATTTACTACCTTAGCAAAAAGTTTACCGACTGTGAGACCTGATACTCACTGCCTGAGAAAACTTGATGCGCTTTGGTATGGGCTACTCACCGGCTGAGACAGTATATGCTGACTCACACTACCCTATTGATATCAAAAATGGATCCAATCAAGTATATCTTTGAAAAGCCTGCCTTATCCGAAAGAATAGCCAGATGGCAGATGATCTTGACTGAGTATGACATCCAAAAAACAATCAAGGGGAGTGTGTTGACGGATCATTTGGCACATCAGGTCGTGGATGATTACCAATCCATGAATTTCAAATTCCCGGATAAGAACATTAAGAAGATTGTGTAGAAGATGACAGTGACATACAAAGATTGGCACGAGATGTTGCCATTTGCTCTTCATGGGTACCGTACCTCAACGCGGACGTCAACAAGGGCAACACCCTACTCTTTGGTGTATGGCATGGAAGTAGTCTTACCCATTGAAGTACAGATACCCTCTCTTAGGATTATGAAGGATGCAGGTTTGAGCGAAAATGATTGGATCCAGACCCGGCTTGATCAGCTGAACTTAATCGACAAAAAGAGACTTACTACTATTTGTCATGGTCAGACGTATCAAAAACGGATGATCAAGGCATTTAACAAGAAAGTTAGACGACAAGAATATCATGTCGAGAATCTGGTGATCAAACGCATCATACTACCGCAAGGTGATCCCAGGGGCAAATGGACCCCTACATATGAAGGGCCATTTGTGGTTAAGAACATTTTCTTAGGAGGAGCTATGATTCTAACCACCATGGATGGTGACGACCTTCCTCACCCCGTCAATGCAGACATAGTGAAAAAAAATACTACGCCTAATCAAAGACCCGCTAGGTCGACTGGCCTAGGCAAAAATAACGGCTTCCCGGCGAACCAAAAGGGTTCGGGCAAAAATAAGGGATGAAAATAAAAAAACTGTACACCCGGCAAGTCAAAAACCTGAAAGGGCGGCTTGGGCAAAAAAGGGTATCCCGGTGGACTGAAAACTCGAAAGGGTGGTCCAGGCAGAAATTAGGGATTAAAGCGTAACATTATGTCTCATTGGATCACCTTGTAACCAGACTTCGGTATCAACTATCAAGCTCGGACGACACTAATCAATCTGATCTACCTTCAACCAAGTAGCAAAGTGATGAGATGCTCGAAAGACATAAAGGCAATAGCAGAGTTGGAACCCAGTGGGATTGTTCACATAGCTGTTTTTCTTTGTTTTTCACAAACTGTATAAGTTCTATTGTTCGACGGCATTCTCTTACTAGGACGTCAGCCTCTTGTACAAAGAAGGCCTGTAAAAGAAATTTCAAATTGTTTTATTTTTCTGTTTTGTTTTGCAAAAACGTCCAATGGTTCATTTTGATATATGCATTTGACAATAACTGCTGCTCATAAATATTTGCATACGAAACAAAAGACGATTACTCGTAATATCATAAACAGGGGCAAACGAGAAATGTCCAAACCGTACAGTTGCTCTATCCACCGGGTATAGGGATAGACCTAGTTGGAGAAAACTATTGAAGGTACATTCACTCCCCGCAGAGTAAGAGAAAGACAGTGATGTTAGCACCACTCTCCCCAGCTGAGGCTCACAACCGCGAATGAATCAGTAAGGTTCTCCCCAAGCAGAGTTTATCTAATCACCAGCACTAGAAAAGCTATCCCCAGTGGAGTTTGGAGAATTATCCCCAATAGAGTCTGGAGGATTGTCCCTAGTAGAGTCTAAAAGATTATCCCCAGTGAAGTCGCCACTGGAAAATCATCCCCAGTGGAGTTCATTCCTTTCACAAATGAAAACTCAATTCCCAATAGAGTGTATCATCACCAGCAACAGTAACTCATCCCCAGCTGAGTTTATTTCTCCAAATCAACAGAGCTCCTAACAGAGTATCTCTCCCCCACAGAGTCATTTCCTTGTCAGTCTATTCCCCAACGGAGTTACTCTTTCCCACAAGATTATTTCCTCGCTGGTTTATTCTCCAACAGGATTATGCTCACAATCATCTTTATTCACTGTCCCTAGCAAGAACGAAGAATTCAACTTTTGTCCTCTCCAGCAGCAATCCGGGATTTATTTTCCCCAGCTAGAGATTGTCATAAAAACATTGCATATCTATACATCATGGCATATGCATACGCATCATACAACACAATCTCATTTATTTTGAGAACATTATTGCTTGATACATATCATGCATTACATGCAATTAACCTTTACCTTTCAGGAAGGATACAATCAAATTCTCACAAAAGTTCAAGTTATGAAGCCCGGGTACGACTGAATAGTATCTTGATTCCTACAGCATATTGTGAAGCCCGGAGAATGACCGGATAACAGTATCAGACTACTGCGAAGCCTAAGTTACAACAAGATAGTAGTTCATTCTCAACTTTCCTCTTTAATAGAGATGATTCCTCAGTAGAATAACGGACGACCGAAGTTCCTAAATTTCAACAGAGATGATTCCTCAGTAGAATAACGAACGACCAAAGTTCCTAAATTTCAACAGAGATGATTCCTCAGTAGAATAACGGACGACTGAAGTTCCTAAATTTCAACAGAGATGATTGCTCAGTAGAATAATGGATGATCGAAGTTCCTAAATTTCAACAGAGATGATTCCTCAGTAGAATAACGGACGACCGAAGTTCCTAAATTTCAACAGAGATGATTCCTCAGTAGAATAATGGACGACCGAAGTTCCTAAATTTTAACAGAGATGATTCCTCAGTAGAATAACGGACGACCGAAGTTCCTAAATTTCAACAGAGATGATTCCTCAGTAGAATAACGGACGACCGAAGTTCCTAAATTTCAACAGAGATGATTCCTTAGTAGAATAACGGACGACCGAAGTTCCTAAAATTCAACAGAGATGATTCCTCAGTAGAATAACGGACGACCGAAGTTCCTAAATTTCAACAGAGATGATTCCTCAATAGAATAACGGACGATCGAAGTTCCTAAATTTCAACAGAGATGATTCCTCAGTAGAATAACGGACGACCGAAGTTCCTAAATTTCAACAGAGATGATTCCTCAGTAGAATAATGGACGACCGAAGTTCCTAAAATTCAACATAGATGATTCCTCAGTAGAATAACGGACGACCGAAGTTCCTAAAATTCAACAGAGATGACTCCTCAACAAGAATAACGGACGACCGAGGTTCCTAAAAATCAACAGAGATGATACCCCAATAGAATAACGGACGAATGAAGGTCCTAAAATTCTACTTCTCTCAAGACAGAGATCAACATTCCCCAGCAGAATCTTCCTCGACAACAGGTATACAAGCTCTCGCTAAGGAATCTCTTATGCAATTGACACTCCTTCAGATAGCATCTTTAAGCCCATCCCCCTTCAGCAATTTCCATTGGCATCTGTAAGCTGATTCCTGACATCGTAAGACGGACACCACTTCATACGAGTGCAAATTTCTGGGCACTCTAGTGTTCAATCATCTTCCACCTTCGGATCACGAAAGGCTAGCAAGCCAATCTACATCCTCAGGTTTAAGAATATTGAACAGGGGCAACTGTTGTACCCCAAAATTTGCCCTCCCATATTTCTCAAAATATTTCAAGAAAGATCCCCAAGTTGCTCAAGGAAGTCCAAGGGTTGACTAGACAAGCTCTCTCATAAGGCAGTCTACCTCAAATTAGGGTTTCATATTGCATCAAGTTACTTGAGTCCAAGGGACCCCAAATGCTCAACATTGTCCTAATATGTTCTGAAGGTCATCCATGTCAAGTTTCAAGCCCTATAGAGAAAATTTGCTCAGTCAATTGCTCAAAGGCCTGAAAATCGACTATGCTAGGGCAAAAGTCAATCGTGGCCCACATACAGTCAAACATCAAGATTTTTGGTCAAAATCCTCATTTTGAAGTATATTTCATCATTTGATCAAGGGTTGATCATGATTCATCAAGGATTGCTCATAATTCATCAAGAACCAAAAGTTGCTAAATTAGGGTTTTGCAGGAAAAGTCAACTCAACTTTGACAAAGCATAACTTTCTCATACTTTATGAGAAATGACCCATCCAAAGCTAATTTTGAATATAATGCCATTATTTACAATCCATCTTCAGCTCCCAAGTTCAAAATATGCACTCACAAGAAGTTATGAATCTGGACATTATAGGTCATTTTGAAAAGTCAACAAAAACACTTTTTTTGTCAAAGCTTCATACATGAGCATGGAATATCAAATTGAGATGAAACCAAAAGGGTTGCTTAAAGGACATCTCAATATTTCTAAAAAGTCAAATAACACCTTCAAAGAGTCAAAATTGAGGAAGTTATGCATTGGTGAAGTTGACCCTTTTTTGCAAAATTGTCAAAAGTCAACTATGCCTAAAATGCAATTTTTGCCAAATGGGCCCAATCGTTTGCACTTGTTTTGAGTTGGAAACATGGTCCAAGAGCCCTAGCCTTTGCCACTTGTCATTATCTTGTTTTTAATATTTATTTTGATTTTTATTTGAATTAAATCAATTTTAATCAAAATAAATCATGAGAAAATCTAAAATATTGAAAACTCAAGATTTTTTACATGTTTTACGTCTTAATGTCCAACTAGCATCAGATCAAATTCGTGTAAAGGCATGAGGTGCACAAAAAGACTGGATTTGGACTATTTTTGGAATGGTTTTCATAGGAATCAAATCAAAATCAAATGCATTGATGGAAGAAGATTGTGATCATTCTTTCAACCCTAATTCATTCCTCAATACATAAGGATGATGTGCAGACCAAAAGAGGCTAGGGGAAGCGTATGAACAAGAACAAAACTTGAAAAAAATAAGAAAAGTGCAAACACGAATTCATCCTTCCAGGCATTTGCAAAGCCTCCTGACCCTCCCAATCGCTTCCTGGGATCACCAGCAAGCAAAACCAATCAAGAACGAGTACATTCAGGCCTTGAAACCCACTGTAAGTCATCCACGATTCTGATGTATTTTTGAAATTGAATTGCATGATTTTGGCATTGATAGCATGAAATAATCATATATTCTTGATCCTTGGAACATTTGCAAACTATTTATATTATTTAATTACGTTTTCATGAACTGCATTGGAGTTTGCCATTGTTAGGGTTTCTTGCTTCGATTTGGGATCTCTTCATACAGGAACAATTGACCCTAGGGGAAGAGACCATGGTGATCAGCAGATTAAATCCGGTTGATCCATGGTTTTGATTTTTATTTATGTCGCTTGTATGCAGTTTCTGAATTGTACAGGGTTGTAGCTACAGCGCCATGCCTGTAGGTAAAAGTTTAGAGTTTTAAACGACAGATCCAAGAGGAAGACGAGGGTGTGTCATGACTCTATTGACCGGTTTAAATTCTGGCGCGTTACTCTGGCCAGAAACCTTTAGATCTGATATATTATTGTTTATGTTATGTTAATGAACTAACGTCTAGCGCAGTTGGTCAGAAGAAGGAAATCAGAGGTTCAGTGTCCTGGGTTTGACCCCAGGCAGAAGCTTCTGGATATGTTCTCATTCGTTTTCGCCAGAGTCAGCATGTGTATCTTCTGAAGGTCACCACCTTCTGGATCCACCGTCCAACAGCAGACCCAGTGCATCATCTTTCTGATCCATTAGACAGGATCAGATCCCATGCATCATCTTCTGGATCCCATTCAGAGCCAGATCCAGCACGTGCCGGCCACCATCTTCTGATCACCACCATCTTCTGGATCGCCATCTTCTGGTCACCAGCATCTTCTGGATAATCATCCTCTGATCAGATTCGCTGATACCAGGCCATTTTTTCTTTTATTCTCTTACATTTTTCTTCATTAATCTATTTAATTTATTCATTAACACAAAATTATTTTCTTTTTATAAAAAAAATCACAAAAATGTTTTTTCAATCCAATTAAATTTAGGACATTTATTTTTATCAAAAAATTAAACTAATTTAATTAGGTTGTTAATTTTAGATAACTTTAATTCTTTTTGCAAATAAATTAACAAATAATTAGAAAATTAGGGTTTTGTCTAACTTAATTATATTTTCTTTTTTTTTCTTAAAATAACCACACAAAAAAACCAAAAATAGGCCATGTAATTATTTTCATTAATTAATTTAATTAACTAATTAATTTAGTATTTAATTTAAAACCTAACTCTTTTTCTTAAAAAATATTAAAAAACAACAAAAACAATTCTTTCTTTTAATTAGGTTAGAAGGGTCAAAACCCTAGTTCTCTCCCGATCTAATTTCTTCGCGCGCGCTTTATTTTATTATTTTTACCCTATTATTGTAACTGCCTACAAGTTGTAATAGTTTTAATTAGGACTTTTATTTTTCATTTATCGCTTTATTATTTAAGGGTTTGCTTTTGGCTATGTAAATACCCGAAGCCTTGTAATAGTTTAGTTTAATATCTGCACTTTAAATTCCACAAAATATTAAACTGTTAGATGTATGATATTAGGATGCATGACAAGAATGTATGATAAACTTTAAAATGGTTAGATAACCCTAAATGTGCAAAGATAAATAATCTGAAATTGAATCAATCGCACATGCGCACTCCTAGGGTACACTCCCACTTGGTTGCCTTCGGTAAACGGTCATTGAGTATAGGGTGCTTTAGTGGTCGCCCTTTTGTCTAAACAAAGATCAAAGTCCCGTTCAGAAAAGTTGCCTCGGAATTGTTGCCTCGAATAATTGATCTAAGATATTAGGGTTATTACTAAGACGTCCTAACATTACTTTAGTAACCGTACGTCCCTTTTCGAATTGACCCTTAAAATTCCAACGACAATGCTACCTACTCACTAATAGTGGGATAGCACGGTCTAAAGGAAACAAATATAGAACAATTCTTGTTTTTGAGTAGGTAGATTAGTTCTTAAGTACTTGCTCAATCCAAACAAACTTTTTCACACTTACACTCCTCTTTTAAACAAAGCTTTCAAAAAACACTTTGTAACACTCTTGAAGACAGAAGCAAGATTTAAATCGAAGTCAAAAAAATTTCAAATCACACAAATACACAAAGAAGCAATTTTGAAAATGATGAGCAAGTACCTAAGAGCCCGTGGAAAACCACGAGTAGAAAGGGTGCTAATACCTTCCCTTTCTATAATCTACCCCATGTACTCATAATATCTCGAAAAAGGAATTTTTTTGTGCTTTTTTCCTTTCCTTGTTTGATAAAATAAAAGTCGGTGGCGACTCTTGCTTACCGCGACATTTTGCGAACACAAGCGCAAAATGCAAACCAGCAATTCCTAAAAAGGAAACACGTCTCGGTTCTGGCCACCGTATCACACATACCATGAGCAGTTACATTAATATCGCAAAAATAATAAAGCGCGCGCGATGAATCGAAACGAGAGAATTAGGGTTTTGACCCCGTCTAAACCTAATTGGAATTTAAAAGAGAAAAATCATTTTTTTTGTTTTTGATTATTTTTAAGAAAATAAGATTTAATTGAATAAATGAAGAAACCTAATTATTAATTAATTTTTATTTAAGAAAAATAACTAAATTAACTTATTTTTGTGTTTTTATTTTATTGAGAAAAGAAATAAAAATTGAATCACATGATAATCCTAGTTTTTCTAATTTGATTTTAATTATTTAAAAAGTTAGAATTACCCTAAAATTAAATTTAACTAATATTAAGTTAAATTTGATAAAAAAAAATATAAAAAAACCTAATTCTAAATTTGTGAAATTGATTTTATGACTTTTATGAAAAAAGGAATTAATTTTGGTTAGAAAATAATTAAATAAAGAAATTAAATAAAAGGAAAAATATAAAAGGAAAGAAATAGGAAGATGGGCCTGGTGTTTGAGCAAAAAAAGGGGGGAAGACTTACAATTCTGGGCCCAAAAGTTTCTGGCCTTCATTGACTTTCTCAATCTTATATGCATGCTTTGACTGATGCCCATGGTGGACTCTCAGGGAGAAGGCATTGGAACTGCCTTGTTGATGATCTGGTGGTTGGGCGCTTAGGGTATATGGTGGACTCATTGTATGCACGTATACCTGATTACACAAGGAAAAAATATAGAAAGCAAAGTTGGGGACCTGGGGATTGAACCCAGGCCCTTTGGTATTTTCACGCTGCAAGATGACCAGTTGAGCTGGCTTGGTTATTTGTATGGATAATAACAAAGAAGTATTATATAATAAAACAAAAAGCATAATCTTAAAACACGTGCAGATTTGAATGGGCCATCCATAGGGCGCCACGTTATCATCTTCCTTATCACCTCCGTCGCTTTAGATCCAGAACTTTTACCTACGGACAAAGGGTGTAGGTATAACCCTTGTCAATTCCAAAATCTTATCCCTCCATGATAAATCAATAGCAGTGGTACCAATCAACTCGTTGCAACCTCACGAGCATCATGGTACCACTCTCCATGGCCAATTGTTCTTGTGTGCAAAATCCCTAAAAACAAAGCTCGAACCCTAATCATGGCATCTTGGTATGCAGTCAATAAAAATGCAATTAAACATAACCATTAGCTTGCAAATGATTCAAGGATTAAGAATATGCAAATAAATCATGCTAAAAGTGCCAGAATTATGATATTCGATTTAAAAAAAGTATGGAAATCGTGGGACACTTACAGTGTGTTACTGGGTGTTGAGAGGCTTGCTATTGATTGGAATAGGATCCTAGAACGTCCGGGAAGCGATTGAGATGACTAGAACGCTTTGAATTGGTCTGTAACTTAGAAATCAGGGTGCCACTTTTTTCCAATTTTTTTGAAACTTGCTCTCTTGTTTTCACGCCTCCAATCTCTCTGTTTCTGATTTGCAAATGTTCCTTATGTACCCAAGAATGAATTAGGGTTGCAATTTGGTTTCAAATCTTCTCCAATAATGATCATTGATTCATGATTTGATTCTTAGTGCAAATCTTTCCAAATTAATAAAATCCAATATTTTTGAGTCCATTTGAAGCTTGCACGATTTGATTCCATCTCTAGCTGTATAATAGACCTAAACATGCACAAAATCTCAAGCTTTGATTAGTTTTTGATATTTTCATGATTTTATTTTGATTTTATTTGATTTAATTGAAATAAAATCACAATAAATGACAAAAATAAAATAATTACAAATGGGAAGGATCATGGGTCGTAAGTCATGTTACAAACTCAAGGCAAGCATAAAAAGTTGGGCCCATTTGACAAAAAAATGCAATTTTGGCCACATTTGACTTTTGGCAATTTTGCAAAAAGGGTCAACTTTACCAATCCATAACTCTCTCAATTTTAACCCTAGACATGTGTTCTTGGACTTTTTAGAAATCTTAAGATGTCCTCTAAGCAACCCTTTTGGTCTCATATCAATTGAGTCTTCCATGTTCACGTATGAAGCTTTGACAAAAAAGGTATTTTTGTTGACTTTCCAAAATGACCTATAATGTCCAAATTTATATCTTCTTGTGAGTGCATATTTTAAACTTGGGAGATGAAGATAAATTGTAGGGAATTGCATCCTATTCAAAATTAGCTTTGTATGGGTCATTTTTAATAAAGTATGAGAAAGTTATGCTTGG
Organism: Vicia faba; assembly: GCA_948472305.1. Taxonomy (NCBI): domain Eukaryota; kingdom Viridiplantae; phylum Streptophyta; class Magnoliopsida; order Fabales; family Fabaceae; genus Vicia; species Vicia faba. Next base: position 515,355,975 of record OX451736.1, on the reverse strand, counting down.
TCAAAGTTGAGTTGACTTTTCCTGCAAAACCCTAATTTAGCAACTTTTTGGTTTTGATGAATTGTGAGCAATCCTTGATGAATCATGATCAACCCTTGATCAAATGATGAATAATACTTCAAAATGACGATGTTGGCCAAAAATCTTGAAGTTTGACTGCAAGTGGGCCACAATTGACTTTTGCCCTAGCATAGTCGATTTTCAGGCCTTTGAGCAATTGACTGAGCAAACTTCCTCTGCAAGGCTTGAAACTTAACATGGATAATCTTGAGAACATATTAGGACAATGGTGAGCATTTGGGACCCTTTGGACTTAAACATCTTGATGCAAACTGAAACCCTAATTTGGGGTAGACTGCCTTAGGAGAGGGTTTGTCTGGTCAACCCTTGGACTTCCTTGAGCAATTTGAGGACCTTACTTGGAATGTATTGAGAAATATGGGAGGGAAAATTTTGGGGTACAACAAAGTCCTTCGCCGTCCAGTTTTTCAATCCACCATTGGTTGTAGGGTAGATCCAACTGTCGATATTTGAATCTTCTTCACTGTCCTTGATTGCATTAACTCCCTGATTACTGATATGCAGAGGAGGTCTTCCAATCCGTGCGCGCCTAACAGCCCTTTGAACCCCTGTAGTAAAGCCCAAACCAAATTTGTCAGTTTTGTGCATGAAATCAGGGAGCTGACCCTAATTGGTACATCCACCTTCTTCGATTACAGCCCTGGCATCCTTGAGAGAAGCCATCTTCATCGGAGGTTTGTCGGTAGCAACTTCAGTTGACGCCAAGGTCTGGGGGATCTCTTCAAAATTCTGACAATGGGTTTCGATGAACTCCCCATCCATCTCCACGCAGCGAAAGGAATTGAGATGACTCACCATATACTCCTCTTCACCTTGTACCGTTACAATCTTCTCTTTTACCGGATATTTCAACATTTGATGGAGTGTGGAAGTCACTGCCCCAGCCTTATGAATCCAAGGGCGACCCAGCAAGCAAGAATATGATGGTCTGATATTAATCACGTAAAAGGTGGATGCGAGAGTCTGAGAGCCAACTTTAAAAGGGATGTCCACCTCCCCGTGCACCATCCTTTTTGACCCGTCGAAAGCCCTGACCATAATATTGCACGGCTTTAGAATCAAACCTTCACAGTCCAGATGGTCTAATGCTTTCTTTGGCAGAACATTCAATGAAGATCTGGTATCCACTAGTACATGAGCCATAATAGTGCCCCTACACTCGATCGAGATGTGCAGAGCATCATTATGATTTCTTCCTTTAGCAGTCAGATCTACATCTGAAAAACCCAACCCATTGTCGGCAGTCAGGCTAGCTACGCAATCTTTGAATTGATCGGCTGAAGTTTCCTGCGGCACATGCGCAGTCTTGAGGAATGCAATTAGAGCCTTTGCATGGGCTTCAGAATACAACAACAAGGACAACATGGAGATTTTTGACGGGGTCTGCCCCAGCTGCTCGACTACGTTGTAGTCGCTTTTCTTGATAATCTTCAAAATTTCTTCTATCTCTTGTTTTGAGGTTTCTACAATGATCTTCTTAGGTGCCTCCGTCCGGGCAGGCTCACATGTGATTTCTTTTCCCCGAGTCCCAGATGGCTCGGGGACAGGGGTGATGACTAGAGTAGAAACTGGGACAGTAGTTGGTGTAATAGCAGATGGGATGACAACATGTTTGTGAACAGTCGGAGGGGAAATCTTGGGAGAAAATAGTCTTCCGCTTCTGGTGACTTTGCTAGCCCCGACAATATTACTAACATCAACATCAGCTTCCTCACTTTTTAAGTCTTGTTTAACTCCATGGTAATACACATCAGCCCCATAGTGCCAAGGGACAGCCTTATCCGGAGTGTATGAGATAGGACTAGGGACAGTAATTATTAACGGAGCAATTCTTGGGACGGGTGTAATCCTAACAGGTTTTCTCGAGGAAACCTTGGAAGGATTGGCGGAAATGGTTATGATATCAACATCTTGAATTGGAACCAACAGAATCATAGTTTTTTCGAATAAGATCTCATTATTATCCATCAGGCGCTAAACACCTGATTTCAATAAGTGGCAACCAGTAGGAAAAATGGAACATATGTGGCAACCTTCACCACAACCCAGAAATAAACCATCCAACAACAAATTCTTCTTTACTGTCATCAAAGGAGTAGAAATTTCTTCCATAGATGTCACAAATAAATCATCGTCTATAGCATTTACTCCATGACCATGTTTGGGCATGGGAGCAGTTATGACGTTGGGCTTCTCCGGAGCGTCGAACTCAATCTCTTTGGCTTCGATCAAGTCTTGTACCTTGTTTTTCAAGGCCCAACAGTTGTTTGTATCATGACCTGGACTTTCAGAGTGGTAGGCGCAGTGGGCATTCGAGTTATAATGGGGAGATGTGGTGTTGGGGTTCTTCGGGGCTTCCCTCAGAGTTACCAGATTGGTCTTCAATAATTATGGTAGAATTTGAGACAAGGTCATATTGAGCCGAGTGAACTGCCTCTGCGGTATTTTCACCCTTTGTTGATTGTTGCATTGTGGAGCAACTGTGGGTCTTGATATCACTACCGTATTTACTGCTTGGCGGTGTTCAGGTCTGCTTTGGCCCCTCGAGCCATATATTGCACTGGCTTATTTCTTACCGGTGAAAGGCTTCATTACTGCACTTGATGAAGTATCCTTCTGTATTTTACCACTTCGAATACCAGCTTCTACTCTCTCTCCAGTCAAGATCAGCTCGGTAAACCCAGATGATGAACTGCCGATCAGATGATTGAAAAATGGACCAGATAGCGTCCCTAGAAACATGTCAACCAACTCCCCATCAAACAAAGGGGGTTGGACTCTGTGATACGGTGGGAGAACTGACTAGTGTTTTGCGTTCGTATTCGCACTTGTGCGGTTAGCAAGAGTCGCCACCGACTTTTTACTTTATCCTAAAGGAAAGGTTAAAAAGCACAGCAAAAACCTTTTGAGATATTTCATGGGTTCGGGGGGTAGATTATGAAAAGGGAAGGTGTTAGCACCCTTTTCATCCATGGTTATCCATGGGCTCTTAGTTACTTGGTTTTTTAGATCACTTGCCTTGTTTTTCGATTGCTTTGAAAATGGTGTGTGTGTGGGTGCTTTTTGAAAATGTTTTAGAAAAAGATGCCTTGTTTTAGGCAACTAATGTATTTGACTCGTGTTTGAGTGTTTTACAAAAGTGTGAATCTTTTCGAAAAGATGTTTTCAAATGTTTTTGAGAGTTTGTTTGAAAGTGTTGTGGATTGTGGTTTTTGAAAAGAAGGCAAGTGTTTTTGCAAGTTTGATCTCAAGTAACTAAGAGTTATGTCTACCCTATTGTACTCAAAGGTTTTTTTGTCATGTTTTAACCCCTTTTAACAATTTTGTTCCACCATTGAAATTGATGGGCAATCTTGCTTTTAGGAAGTTTATTCGGGACGGGCGCGGGTCGTCGTATGGACCATGAATGCAATGGTGCCAAGTGTCTTTGGCAATTTGCTTGAAGGGACGTGATCATTTTGATAGGCGACTTTCGAAAGCGTCATCGAGGGACTTATGATCATTTGAATTCGTTTTGCCAAAGAAACTCGACGTGCAAGCATGGCCCATTTGGAAGGCAACATGTGGGATTACCTTAGAGGGTGCAAGTGTGATTGTGTATCGATTACATGCATTTGTCTTGTATTAGGTTATCTAACGTTTGATTTTATGTACATACAAACCCTAGGTCTAACCATGGTATAATTGGAAAACTATAAATTGCGGAATGTAAATCTACGCTATTACACAATAATATCCAGGAGTGGGGGTATAAATGTACAAGGGGATGAGACTTATAGTACCCAATAATTTACAACCAAATCGAATGTCACAATCAAATGAATATCAAATATAAATGTAAGATAAACATGTGTATAGGATAATATGAATGTATTTGTGTAAGTGTACAAAAGTATATGTATGTGAATTGTGTATGTGTAATTATGTACCGGTGCGAAATGTGAAATTGAGCCGTATTAGGGTTTTGACCTAGATAAATGTTTTAATCCGCATTTTTGATTTATATGTTGAATTAAGTACAAAAGAAAAAATGAAGGTGTTTTGATTAAATGTTAAGTTTTAATTAAAAAATATTTTAGTTAAAATGTTTATAAATTTCAATATTAGAAAAATGTATTGAATTATTATGTACAAAAGTGTATTAATTAAAAAAGATGTTTTAAACATATGGTGAAAATATAATTTATTCAAGTTAGTATTTACAAAATAAAAAGAGTGAACATTTTTTATAAGATAAAAAGAGGGTTAGTGTTTTTTTATAAAAATGAAGTAAGTTAACATTATATTAATTAGAGCTATATTTAGTTAGAAAATAAATATTGTTTGTGAAATAAAAGGGAATAGAATTTAATGTTGTTAAAAAAAGAAAAGAATGGTTAGTGTTTTAAAAAAAGAGAAGCATTTTAAATGGGCTCCAGGGGGGTTAAATGGGTTAGGCTAAGCCCATGTTGAACAAAGGCGAAAATTAGGGTTAGGCGCTTTGCTATCCAGAACGAGTGTTAGGGTTCGCTTGGTGACGGCGCCGTGTTCGTCTTCTTCGATTAGCAATTCCCTGAGCGTTTTCTCCGGCCACCAACATCACCCTCCACATCTTTCTTCCCTCCAAGGCACGGTTTTGGCGCTCTTGACTTTAAGGTTTGATTACAATGCCTCATATTTTTATCTCCTTTTTTATGAATTTGTGTTTCAATTTGGGTTCTGATTTCCGACTTTGTACCGTTATGATGTGGTGAAGAGGAAAGGGGGAGAAGATTGCTACCTGCTTTTGGAGATGGAGGAGAGAAGAAAGGGGTGATGCTTCAGGAGGCCGGAACGGCGGTGATAGAGCTTGCTTGGACGCCTTCTTGGTAACTTCGTTCCTTGCTATTTATGATTTAAGGTTTTGATGATGATATGTACTGAGAAGCCTTCTTAAGATTCACTTTTCTTTTTCTCTTCTTCTTCCACTGTGTGTTGATCTTGGGAATTTGCTTGAGTATTATTGCCTGAGTATCTTTACCTCTTCCACTTTCGTGTTGCCTTTTGGATTTGTATGTTGCCTGAGATGCTGCCTTGATGTGTTTCACTGAGTTTCTTTTTTCTGATTTGCCTATGAAGAAGCTTGCTTCTGAGGCTCTCTTGATGCTTGTGAATTGTTGCCTTGATTATCTTGAATGATTTTGAACAGATATTGCCTTGAGTGATTTTGAACAATTATTGCCTTGAGATTGGGTTGCCCTTTGAATTGTTGCCTATGATGAATCCACTTCTGAGGCTTGGTGTTGGTGTGATTCTGGTTATGACATTGGTTAGATAGTGCTTGAAGGTTGAGGCCTTTTGATGTAGATAGGTGGTTATGGCATTTGTGTGTTCTTGAGGGTGATGCAGGCTGAGGTCTGAGTTGAGTATGACAGGGTATTCTGAGTTTTTGTTTGCCTTACTTCTCTATTCTGGCTTCTGTCTCCTTGTGTTATGCAGGGTTGTGTTGGATGGTTCTGGTTATCAGGTTGGAGATGTTCAGTTTTTTATGGTTATGGTTTTGAGATGAGGTTTTTTAGGTTGGGCAGGATGTTTTGAGTTTTTGTATATTTCTTCCATTCTCTTCACATTCTCTATTGGCTAGTGTGTATTGCAGCTACTGAGTTTTGGGTTTATGGTTGATGAAATTTTTTGATGGCTAATGTTGATGCACGTTATGCTTTAGTATGTTAGAGGTTGTGTGTTTTATGCAGATGCTGGTTTAGTTCTGAGTTCTGATCTGTGTTGTGTTGGACTGAGTTGTATATTCGTTTCTTTTACTGCCTTCTGAACTGTGTGCTCTGAACTGCTATGCTGTCTTCTGAATTCTGCTATGTTGTCTTCTGAATTCTGCTATGCTGAGTTTTTGGATTTGTATCTCTTTTCCTGTCTCTCTGCTGCCTATGTTACTGAACTATTTTGGCTCTTTTCTGATTTGGTATATCTCTCTTTGAATTGCCTGCTGAACTGCTATGCCTAACCTGAACTGCCTTATCTCTCTTTACTCTCTCTCAAAGTACAGTTTGAATTTTATATGTTATATTCTGTACTATTCTGAAGGGGCCATGACTAGGGAAATGATGAAAAGATTTCTTGCATCTTACATTTTGCATCTTTATCTTTTTGACAATTTTGATCTGACTTGGCCTTTTGATATCTTTTCCAAAAATCTTTCCATGACAGCTTGTATGCTTTTATTGGTTTTCTTTGGCATTGGACTTTCAGTTTAGTTTTGAATGGGAAGTTTGGATTGAACTTTTTCAGTTTGGATTGAAAATTGAGATTCTTATGTAGCCTGAAATTTATGACTTATGCATTTTTGACATTTGCATTTCATGAAATAAAAATAATCTTCCCTCTCTGTGAACCGGGAGAAATCCCGTGATTTGCAGAGAGGGCAACTGATCCCAGTCAGTGGCCCCTAATGACGAGCAATTTAACTGTCTTTTCCAATTAACTGCTTTTGACTTTTCTTGTTTCTTTTTGCAGATGAAAAATGGAATGCCGGAGCAGAGTGAAGAACGAAGAGTATTTTAGAAAATAGGATAGTTTTTTCATTCTATTTAATATTTAAATTAAATGTAAATTATTGTTTGTAACAACAATTTGTAAATAATTCAAATATCAATAAAAATCCAAATTATCCAATTGGTTCCATTTTCTTTATTACTTATTTATTTATTTAAAATTCTTAGAATTAAAACAATTGAAAAATAAATTCAATTATTTAATTTCAGAATAATGAATAACTAAAATAAAACAACATTGATCCAATAAACCTGTCTTATCCAACATCCAAAGCAAAGCAGCAATTAACCCAGATAGACTGATCAAACACATGAACACTGTGAATCCAATACTGCATCTTGTATCTGACTGGCCCGATCAAAACGTACTGAATTCAAACCACTGTCTCTTTTACTGATTAGACCAAGATAACGCGAATTTTAATCCGAATCTTGAAATAAACCTCAAAGTGCTGTGGAATTCAAATTCTTCCGAGAATATGCCCATAAAACCTTAATTCCTGATTAAATGCCAAATCACGCTTGCTTGATCAAAATTGAACCAAAAATCAATCAAACCCTAAGCCCACTGTATGAAACAATTCAGAGCTCTGAAAATCAGTAACAACCCTAGTTTTGCTTGACTGTCAAGAAAAGTCCGTTTGTCTGATTCTTAAGCCAGTTTGAGAAGTCGGGAAATGTTTGAAGCTGAGATTTCTTGTGGAAAAGCGCGAGGGCAAATTTTGGGGTACAACAGTTGCCCCTGTTCAATCTTCTTTGACCTGAAGAGTTAGATTGGCAAGTTTGCCTTTCGCGACTTGAAGGTAAAAGGAGATTGGACACTAATGTGCCCAGAAAATTTGCGCTCGTTGATGTGACGGTGGAGGTGAATGGGCTTAAAGATGCCATTTGGGGATGGGCTTAAAGATGCCACCTGGTGCGAAAGAAATTGTCGGGGGATGGGCTTAGAGATGCCATCTGAGAATGGGCTTACAGATGCCATTCGGCGACTGCTGGTAGGAGGATGGGCTTATAGATGCCATATGGTGATGTTGAACTGTACGTCGATGGTGAGTGGACGAGTATCAGAAGGGCATCCCTGTTTTGGAATATCTCTGAATTGGGGTCTGAACAAGCAACAGATTGGCGTCCATGTCTGGAGAATCTGTAAACTATTTGAGATTGAATAAGCCATAGAGCAGCATCCGTTGTTGGGACACGTCTGTAAACTATTTTCAAAAATTTGAGAAGAGTCTGAATCAGTCGGTAGATTGACCTCCGTTGTAGGGAAGAATCCGTAAACTGTCTTCAGAAGTTTGAGAAGAGTCTGAACAAATCGGTAGATTGACATCCGTTGTAGGGAAGAATCCGTAAACTTGTTTCAGAAGTTGAGAAGTTGAAGAGGAACCGGTGTAAGGTTTCTGCTGATGCATCTGAATGAACCTGGAATAAGTATCAAAACGTTGCCGTGTCCGGGTCACATCTGAACTATTTTGGATAAATCTCAGGAGATGATTTGTGTCTGTCGACTGATCTTACCTGAAAAGGCAAAGGGTTATTTGTATGCAATGTTATGATGCGTGATGCAATGCATGTGACAACAATATTTATGAATGTGATGGATGCGTATGTAGGCTGATGAGCTACTCCTGCTGAGGATACATGAATCCGAGATGGCTGAAGATAAAAGCATCTTGACTGCTGCCGGGGAAAATAAATCCTTGGCTGCTGTGGGGAAGAGAATTCCTGATGACCTCTACTGGGGGGTTCCAACTAGTAGACTCATGCCGGGGAGACCAGATTGAGAATCTTTGGCTTGATGGGAGGTAACCCTGGAGACTTCACTGGGGAACTCAAGATATGCCTCCTCAAAACTCTGTGGGGAGAAAGTTTGAAAGTCTGACTCCGCTGGGGATTGAAGGAACCTCGCTGGGGATAGGGAGAATTTTGGGCGAGTGCGATCTTCCGTGGTTGTTAGCTTTGAGAAGAATCTGAACAAGCGATAGGTTAACATCCGTTTACTTGGAGAACCCGTAAACTGTTTTCAGAAATCTTGAAGTTGAATCAGCAATAGAACAAAATCCGTTGTTGGGAAGCGTCCGTAAACTAAATTCAAAGGTTGCATCTGAACAAGTTGATAGATTAACATCCGTTGTTGGGATGAGTCCATGAACTGTTTTCAGAAGTCTGGATAAGAATCTGAACAAGTTGGTAGATTGGCGTCCGTTGTTGGGAAGAATCCGTAAACTGTTTCAGAAGTCTTGGAGAGGAATCAGCAATAGAACAACATCCGTTGTTGGGAAGCGTCCGTAAACTAAATTCAAAGGTTGCATCTGAACAAGTTGATAGATTAACATCCGTTGTTGGGATGAATCCATGAACTGTTTTCAGAAGTCTTGATAAGAATCTGAACAAGTCGGTAGATTGGCGTCCGTTGTTGGGAAGAATCCGTAAACTTGTTTCAGAAGTCTTGAAGGGGAACCGATGTAGGGTTTCCTGATGATGAGCTTGTGTAAAACTGCATCGGGTTTTGAACACTTTTGACATTCGAATGCCCCAAGTGGTGATGTAGATAAAATCTTGGTTTATTACAGGTGTTGGTCTACAATCGGTCGTTCACAGATGTTTCCTGGGTTGTTGCAGGTGTTGATCTGGAATTCTTCAGACATGCCCTGGCTGGATACAGGAGTCGAATCTGGAAAGGTGATAGTTGATAGATATGCCCTGGCAGGATACAGGAGTCGAATCTTCAAACTCCTCAGACATGCCCTGGCTAGATACAGGAATCGAGTCTGGAAATGTAATCAACAGATATGCCCTGGCTGGATACAGGAGTCGAATCTGGAAATGTTGTAGTTGATTTGTTGAATACTTTTTGACATTCGAATGCCCCAAGTGGTGATGAATGAGTCTTGAATCAGATTACCCTGCATATTGAGAGATTTCTTGAAATCTTGACTGGACTGCCCCAGGTTAATTGAATTGTGCTATGTCATGCCCCTTGTTGATAGGAAATTTGATGGAAGTGTTATCCTCTTGAAGTGATTTTGACTTGCTGAGAGAGTTTTCGTTCCTCCGAACAATCGCTGTATGAACTTCTTCGCTGTCAAACAAAAGGGTCAAATGCAGGCAGCGATATTCGAATAATGCAAAGTTTATGTTTGTCTTTGAAATTTTGAAAAATGCGTTTTTAGCGGAAACTTTTCATAAGACAAGTTAACACGAGATTTAGAGCAAAGCCCTACAGGAGTCAGGATACCTTTTGTAACAGTATGCTTTCGAACTAACCCATGCTTCAATTAGGACTTTTGGAGGGTTGTAACGTGGCCTGGTTCACGGTTTAAGAAACAAAGGATAAAGGCTCAAAGCATATTTGTACCCACCCGCTCTTCGTGATGTTCTTCAACCTAAGCTCAGTTAATAGTGTGTCGCACTCTGTTTTGAGTTTGGAACGACTTTTGGGCGATGGTTCACCAGTTTTGAACTTTTGGGAGACAGTCATCATCTCTGCTTCTTTTCCAACATTTTTCATGTTGTTGAGGATTTTGTAACGACCTCACTATTTTGATTTTGATTTGTTATCCCTAACTTTTGCCTGACTGTTACCGTTTTCGGGATTACTGTCAGCGGGATGCCCCAGCTTTCTTAAGCCCCCTTCATAGGTTTTGGCTTGGTGGGCTTTTCTCTTTTGAGAGATTGACTGTCTATGTGATAGGGAACCACCCTTGTCTTTCGATTCCGAAGGAATGCTTTCTTTTTCGACGTCGTTCGTTGTATTACGAACTGAGAGTTTGCGACTTCAATGCGCGTTCTCTTTTGAATTAACTGAGATACTACCCTGCCCCAGGTTTATATCAAAGGTTTTGATTGTTTAGAACAGAAAACTCCTACTTCTTTGGCTCGAAGGGGTTGACTAGGGATTAACTTCCTTATAACTCCAGTGTTTGGGAATTGAAAGAAATGCCTGTACATCATCAGCAAGGTTTGTTCAAAAGCATATTGTATAAGATCACGGTATTGTTTCGTCATCCTCCCTCTAAAGGCTTGCAGCTTTTTATCAAGAGTCAAATATCATAAAGAAAAGCATAAGAGTAGTGAAACGAATGGATGAATTCAAGACAAACATATGCAATGCATTAATGAAAACAGAGTTTAACATCAACAGATAATTGTTTTGACAGTAAAAGAAATTACAACTTTGAAAAATTCAAAAAGAGACAAAAGTCTTTCAGCTTCGAGCCTCGTCACTTCAAGCGGAGAATCCTTTAACGGAAGATCTTCATCTCGCCGTCTGGCATGAACCTCAGCACTCCAATGTCAATTAGATCTTGAATCTTGTTCTTCAAGGCCCAACAGCTATCGGTGTCATGTCCTGGGCTATAGGAGTGGTAAACACAGAATGCATCGGGATGATAGCCAGGAGCGGAGGTATTTGGGTTCCGGATAGGATCCCTCAAAGCAGTCAGATTAACCTCCAGCAAGCGCTCCAGAATTAGAGATGACGGTATGTCAGTCTCTGTGAACTGCCTTCCCGACGTTTCTTGTCTACGCCGATTGCCCCGCTGACGCCGGCGAGGTTGTTGATGGGCTTGTGACCCTGAAGCGAGCAAAGGAGCCTTCCCCTTGTCTTCTTGAGTGGGTGGAGGTTGAGCGGTGACTTGCTCTTCGACCTCAGATGTTTGCCCCAGTTGGTTGTTTGGAAGCAGTTGGCGGACCAGAACTCCGAGTTCCTCTTGTCTTTGAGATAGGTCTTGGATGAGAGCCATCTGGCCCACCAAATATCCCATCATTTGGGTCCTCAGTGTTGTCAGATCAAACTGCAGCTCCGCAATCTGATCATTCCTGGCATTGTTGGAATTCCCCAAGCCGTTGGTGAGGAGAGCTTTCATCTCTTCTTGCCCCAGAGACAAGTTCAGGAACATCTCCTGCAGCTGAGCAGTCTGGTCTTGGATGTCTTTGACAGACCGTTCTAGAGCCATCTCTTGCTGAAATAAACAGCAGGAGAGTAAGGAAACCTGAAAAAGGAAAGATTGTCAAAATGCAATGCGTGATATGTGGATGCATGTTTTCGAGGATCTCTTGGGGTAAACACAAGAAAAAATGTTAGAGGTTGAACTCTGCTCTTGGATTGGAGATCTCTGCAGCGGTGGACGTCCTTCCACGAGAATCAAGCTCACCATGTCGGGTGGGTCATAGCCACTGATTCAAGTTGTTGTATTTGAACTTTGTTTGGAGAACTTTGCCTCGGTGGATGTCTTTCCACGAGAATCAAGCTCACCATGTCGAGTGGGTCATAGCCACTGATTCAAGTTGTTGTACTTGGACTTTGGTTGGCATTGGTTAGAGGAGAACCCTCTTGCCCCTTGACAGATGTCTGGTTCAACGTAACCCTGCATCAACAGAACCCTCGAGATCCTTGAAATGGTTATTGAAAATGCTAAAATGCTATGCTATGATGTCATGATGTTATGTACATGTATGCACAGGCAAGTAAGCGTATATACAGGCAAACAATATTCACACAAAGCACACAAGGCCTTAGGTTTAGGCTTGCATGAGGTTCAGGTACTACCCTCTTTCAGTTTGTTGGTTAAAACCTGTCCTATCAAAAGTAACCGGGTTCTAGAGGATCTCATATCATTGGCTACCCTCAATCGGTCATAACTCCAGCATCGCAACCTTTTCTCGCGGCCGGAACCATCTCGAGAGTTTAGCCTCAATGAGTGTAGCATACTGCTACTGTTCTAATGGCCAAGTTGGTCAATTAGGGTTCTAAGGTCGGTTGGTGCTTCATGACACCACGCGGCGGCCCCGTACTCTCCTTGACTGAACTCAAGGGTTACCGGTACACACCAAAGTGCCACATCAACGTAGCAGACTGCTTCAACCATGTCGGTATACCCCGCACAGTTCCCTCACAGCCTTGTTGCTACCTAAAAAAGGTTTCCCCAGATCCGGGTTAGGATCTATAAAACTCCGATACAATGCCCACAAATGTAAAAGCAAACAAAGCAATCAATTGAAAGCAAAAGTGATCTAAACCCTAAGGTAACCCCACTTTAAGTTTATCCCCAGCAGAGTCGCCAGTTCTGTGATACGGTGGGAGAACTGACTAGTGTTTTGCGTTCGTATTCGCACTTGTGCGGTTAGCAAGAGTCGCCACCGACTTTTTACTTTATCCTAAAGGAAAGGTTAAAAAGCACAGCAAAAACCTTTTGAGATATTTCATGGGTTCGGGGGGTAGATTATGAAAAGGGAAGGTGTTAGCACCCTTTTCATCCATGGTTATCCATGGGCTCTTAGTTACTTGGTTTTTTAGATCACTTGCCTTGTTTTTCGATTGCTTTGAAAATGGTGTGTGTGTGGGTGCTTTTTGAAAATGTTTTAGAAAAAGATGCCTTGTTTTAGGCAACTAATGTATTTGACTCGTGTTTGAGTGTTTTACAAAAGTGTGAATCTTTTCGAAAAGATGTTTTCAAATGTTTTTGAGAGTTTGTTTGAAAGTGTTGTGGATTGTGGTTTTTGAAAAGAAGGCAAGTGTTTTTGCAAGTTTGATCTCAAGTAACTAAGAGTTATGTCTACCCTATTGTACTCAAAGGTTTTTTTGTCATGTTTTAACCCCTTTTAACAATTTTGTTCCACCATTGAAATTGATGGGCAATCTTGCTTTTAGGAAGTTTATTCGGGACGGGCGCGGGTCGTCGTATGGACCATGAATGCAATGGTGCCAAGTGTCTTTGGCAATTTGCTTGAAGGGACGTGATCATTTTGATAGGCGACTTTCGAAAGCGTCATCGAGGGACTTATGATCATTTGAATTCGTTTTGCCAAAGAAACTCGACGTGCAAGCATGGCCCATTTGGAAGGCAACATGTGGGATTACCTTAGAGGGTGCAAGTGTGATTGTGTATCGATTACATGCATTTGTCTTGTATTAGGTTATCTAACGTTTGATTTTATGTACATACAAACCCTAGGTCTAACCATGGTATAATTGGAAAACTATAAATTGCGGAATGTAAATCTACGCTATTACACAATAATATCCAGGAGTGGGGGTATAAATGTACAAGGGGATGAGACTTATAGTACCCAATAATTTACAACCAAATCGAATGTCACAATCAAATGAATATCAAATATAAATGTAAGATAAACATGTGTATAGGATAATATGAATGTATTTGTGTAAGTGTACAAAAGTATATGTATGTGAATTGTGTATGTGTAATTATGTACCGGTGCGAAATGTGAAATTGAGCCGTATTAGGGTTTTGACCTAGATAAATGTTTTAATCCGCATTTTTGATTTATATGTTGAATTAAGTACAAAAGAAAAAATGAAGGTGTTTTGATTAAATGTTAAGTTTTAATTAAAAAATATTTTAGTTAAAATGTTTATAAATTTCAATATTAGAAAAATGTATTGAATTATTATGTACAAAAGTGTATTAATTAAAAAAGATGTTTTAAACATATGGTGAAAATATAATTTATTCAAGTTAGTATTTACAAAATAAAAAGAGTGAACATTTTTTATAAGATAAAAAGAGGGTTAGTGTTTTTTTATAAAAATGAAGTAAGTTAACATTATATTAATTAGAGCTATATTTAGTTAGAAAATAAATATTGTTTGTGAAATAAAAGGGAATAGAATTTAATGTTGTTAAAAAAAGAAAAGAATGGTTAGTGTTTTAAAAAAAGAGAAGCATTTTAAATGGGCTCCAGGGGGGTTAAATGGGTTAGGCTAAGCCCATGTTGAACAAAGGCGAAAATTAGGGTTAGGCGCTTTGCTATCCAGAACGAGTGTTAGGGTTCGCTTGGTGACGGCGCCGTGTTCGTCTTCTTCGATTAGCAATTCCCTGAGCGTTTTCTCCGGCCACCAACATCACCCTCCACATCTTTCTTCCCTCCAAGGCACGGTTTTGGCGCTCTTGACTTTAAGGTTTGATTACAATGCCTCATATTTTTATCTCCTTTTTTATGAATTTGTGTTTCAATTTGGGTTCTGATTTCCGACTTTGTACCGTTATGATGTGGTGAAGAGGAAAGGGGGAGAAGATTGCTACCTGCTTTTGGAGATGGAGGAGAGAAGAAAGGGGTGATGCTTCAGGAGGCCGGAACGGCGGTGATAGAGCTTGCTTGGACGCCTTCTTGGTAACTTCGTTCCTTGCTATTTATGATTTAAGGTTTTGATGATGATATGTACTGAGAAGCCTTCTTAAGATTCACTTTTCTTTTTCTCTTCTTCTTCCACTATGTGTTGATCTTGGGAATTTGCTTGAGTATTATTGCCTGAGTATCTTTACCTCTTCCACTTTCGTGTTGCCTTTTGGATTTGTATGTTGCCTGAGATGCTGCCTTGATGTGTTTCACTGAGTTTCTTTTTTCTGATTTGCCTATGAAGAAGCTTGCTTCTGAGGCTCTCTTGATGCTTGTGAATTGTTGCCTTGATTATCTTGAATGATTTTGAACAGATATTGCCTTGAGTGATTTTGAACAATTATTGCCTTGAGATTGGGTTGCCCTTTGAATTGTTGCCTATGATGAATCCACTTCTGAGGCTTGGTGTTGGTGTGATTCTGGTTATGACATTGGTTAGATAGTGCTTGAAGGTTGAGGCCTTTTGATGTAGATAGGTGGTTATGGCATTTGTGTGTTCTTGAGGGTGATGCAGGCTGAGGTCTGAGTTGAGTATGACAGGGTATTCTGAGTTTTTGTTTGCCTTACTTCTCTATTCTGGCTTCTGTCTCCTTGTGTTATGCAGGGTTGTGTTGGATGGTTCTGGTTATCAGGTTGGAGATGTTCAGTTTTTTATGGTTATGGTTTTGAGATGAGGTTTTTTAGGTTGGGCAGGATGTTTTGAGTTTTTGTATATTTCTTCCATTCTCTTCACATTCTCTATTGGCTAGTGTGTATTGCAGCTACTGAGTTTTGGGTTTATGGTTGATGAAATTTTTTGATGGCTAATGTTGATGCACGTTATGCTTTAGTATGTTAGAGGTTGTGTGTTTTATGCAGATGCTGGTTTAGTTCTGAGTTCTGATCTGTGTTGTGTTGGATTGAGTTGTATATTCGTTTCTTTTACTGCCTTCTGAACTGTGTGCTCTGAACTGCTATGCTGTCTTCTGAATTCTGCTATGCTGTCTTCTGAATTCTGCTATGCTGAGTTTTTGGATTTGTATCTCTTTTCCTGTCTCTCTGCTGCCTATGTTACTGAACTATTTTGGCTCTTTTCTGATTTGGTATATCTCTCTTTGAATTGCCTGCTGAACTGCTATGCCTAACCTGAACTGCCTTATCTCTCTTTACTCTCTCTCAAAGTACAGTTTGAATTTTATATGTTATATTCTGTACTATTCTGAAGGGGCCATGACTAGGGAAATGATGAAAAGATTTCTTGCATCTTACATTTTGCATCTTTATCTTTTTGACAATTTTGATCTGACTTGGCCTTTTGATATCTTTTCCAAAAATCTTTCCATGACAGCTTGTATGCTTTTATTGGTTTTCTTTGGCATTGGACTTTCAGTTTAGTTTTGAATGGGAAGTTTGGATTGAACTTTTTCAGTTTGGATTGAAAATTGAGATTCTTATGTAGCCTGAAATTTATGACTTATGCATTTTTGACATTTGCATTTCATGAAATAAAAATAATCTTCCCTCTCTGTGAACCGGGAGAAATCCCGTGATTTGCAGAGAGGGCAACTGATCCCAGTCAGTGGCCCCTAATGACGAGCAATTTAACTGTCTTTTCCAATTAACTGCTTTTGACTTTTCTTGTTTCTTTTTGCAGATGAAAAATGGAATGCCGGAGCAGAGTGAAGAACGAAGAGTATTTTAGAAAATAGGATAGTTTTTTCATTCTATTTAATATTTAAATTAAATGTAAATTATTGTTTGTAACAACAATTTGTAAATAATTCAAATATCAATAAAAATCCAAATTATCCAATTGGTTCCATTTTCTTTATTACTTATTTATTTATTTAAAATTCTTAGAATTAAAACAATTGAAAAATAAATTCAATTATTTAATTTCAGAATAATGAATAACTAAAATAAAACAACATTGATCCAATAAACCTGTCTTATCCAACATCCAAAGCAAAGCAGCAATTAACCCAGATAGACTGATCAAACACATGAACACTGTGAATCCAATACTGCATCTTGTATCTGACTGGCCCGATCAAAACGTACTGAATTCAAACCACTGTCTCTTTTACTGATTAGACCAAGATAACGCGAATTTTAATCCGAATCTTGAAATAAACCTCAAAGTGCTGTGGAATTCAAATTCTTCCGAGAATATGCCCATAAAACCTTAATTCCTGATTAAATGCCAAATCACGCTTGCTTGATCAAAATTGAACCAAAAATCAATCAAACCCTAAGCCCACTGTATGAAACAATTCAGAGCTCTGAGAATCAGTAACAACCCTAGTTTTGCTTGACTGTCAAGAAAAGTCCGTTTGTCTGATTCTTGAGCCAGTTTGAGAAGTCGGGAAATGTTTGAAGCTGAGATTTCTTGTGGAAAAGCGCGAGGGCAAATTTTGGGGTACAACAGACTCTTCTAGCCAAGTCTCTCCACTTTTGAGCATATTCCTTAAAACCTTCACTTGCACCCATAGACATACCCTGAAGCTGAGTACGAGTGAGAGCAAGGTCGGCGTTATACTGATACTGCCTGTAAAAATCAGCAGCAAGGTCTTCCCAGTTTTGGACATTGGCTCCTTCCAACTGATAAAACCATTCAAGTTGAGTCCCTGACAAACTATCTTGAAAGAAGTGCACCCATAAATTTTTGTCAGCAGTGTGGGGTTGGATTTTCCTGACGTACAAGCGGAGATGGAGCTTTGGACAGGATACTCCATCGTACTTGGCAAAAATCAGAGCTTTGAACTTATGAGGGATCACCACTCTCGATACCAGTCCCAGTTCTCCGAAATCCAAACCAGGAATCTTTTGAATCTCCATAGCACTCAGACGGTCTTCTAACTTCTTGTACATGTCCTCGGCAGAAGGATATTGCTCATCATCGTAATCCGTATCATTGTCAGAAACTGCCCGACTAGTATCCTTTGTCCTTTCTTGGTTCTCCCCGTCTTTGGATGAGGAGGTCAGATCAGCTGATTGTCTTATCCTTTCTCCGAATCTTCTACCCATATTCAGAATGCCAACATTCTTCTTCTTCTTCTTTTCTTTCAGAATCAGGGTCTTCAAATCCTCTTGCCCTTTAGCCAAGCTTAAGAACATTTGTTGGAATTGGACGTTCTGTGCCTGAAGATCTTTGATGGCTTGATCAGAAGACATTTCATGCTGAAATAAACAGCGAAGAAGATGAGAAACCTGTAATGGTACTTGTAATGGTGTGCATGATAACGGGATGCGCATGTAATGATTTCAAAGACTTTGGGAGATTTAAATTTGCAAACCAAAAAAAATAAACAAACTTTATTAGATCAACTTGTAAAAGGTTCAACAATGCCTTTGAGGCGTTACAAAGAAATAAATGGAAAATAAATCTAAACTAGAAAAAGCAAAATCAGAAATCCCATGGACGCTTCCTCTTTGTGATGACGTAGTCGTTGATCGCTCTTTCTTCCTCGAGCTGCCTGGTGAGCTTCAAGATCTTCCTTTCTTGCTCATGGTACTTCTCCCGGTAAGTATCCCTCTCCTCTTTCAGCTGAATCCAGGACCTCTACAATGCCCCAGGATCAGTGGGCATGTAAGGATAAAGAACTGTGTAAGGAACACCTTCATCATTAGTAGGCTCCACAATTAATAGCAATACAACTTCATAAGGCACCCCAAGCTTCTGGGCACGAGCTCAGACCCACTGGAGGTAAGGCTGCATAGGAAGGGAAGTCCTTGGTCCTAACTCTTGGGGGTAAGATCTGTTAACCATGCCCCAAGCTCGTATAAACCTCCGGCGGTGCTCCTCAACGTCTTTCTTGTAGTCAAATGAAATATCCTCAAGAAGTAGCTCATGGGGACCATCCCTCCGAGCATGACCAAATTGTCGCAAAGCTAGACAAGGACTGTAGGTTATACCCCATCTGGTTCAAAGCAACTGGACATTAGGTATCCTCCACAACAATCAATAACTGCAGTGTTTTCCATAGCCTGGGAGCTCCAAAGAATGTTTGTATGGGAAAGTGACATTATCCTGTAAGACCATCCCAAACCTTCTTCATTCTTCAACACAGACTTGGGGAGGTGCAAAGTAAACCACCTCGACAGCAACGACATGCAACACATGAGAGTCCCTCTTCTTCGCACAATACGAGTGTAGAGGGCATGCAAGATATCACCCAGTAAAGTAGGCACATGATTGCGAGAAAGGAATATCTTAACCGCATTCACATCCACAAAGGAATCCGGATTCAGGAAGAGAACCAAATCATAGATGAGGAGAGCCAAGATATCTTTGAAAGCTTGAAAATCCAAATTATCCCAGAACAGCTGAGCCTGATCTATCAGAAATTTGGCTAAGGAACCTTCAACCCCGCTTCGTGTTTCCCAATTGGATACTACATCAACCTGTTTGAGATGTAGAGCTGAAGCAATGTCTTCTGGTCTAGGAGTCTCTTCCATACCTATGAAAGGAACCTGCTCTAGGATAGATATGCCCAATAAGTGAGAGAACTCTTCCAAAGTGGGAACCAGCTGGTAATCTGGAAAGGTGAAGCAATGATGCACAGGATCGAAGAACTTGAAAAGCACACTCATCATCTTCTCATCAAGCTTTGAGGTGACCAGGATAAGAAGCTGACCATGTCTTTTAATGAACATAGAAGTCTCAGAAACTCTTGAGGCTAACTCCTTAAGTTGAGCAGGTATTTTCACAAAGTTAACTTGGATGGTATTTCTGCGCACGGAAGCCATAATCTGCAAAATAGAACAAAGATAAATTCCCTTGGTCTTTGAAATGGTTAGTATAATGAAGTATGCATGCCATGTTATGATGCATGATGTCATGATAAAAACAAACAACATGTATAGCAGATAACAGGCATGGCAAAGGCAAACAAGTCACACAAAAGCCCTTGAGTTTAAGGCTTGCATGAGGTCAAAGGTGGTACCCTCTTGAAGTTTAGTTGGTTTCAACCTGTCTTAGCAAAAGTAACTGGGTTCTAGAGGTTCTCAATATCACTGACCATCCTCCATCGGTCATGGTTTCAGCTCACACAATCTTTTCTTGCGGCCGAAACTATCTCGAGAGTATGGTCTCAATGAGTGTAGCATCGAGTATCAACCATTTCTTAGCTTTACACTGAGGCCGGCTATCTCACTACTTTCTAATGGCCAAGTTGGTCGATTAAAGGTTCTAAGGTCAGTTGATGCTTAATGACACACGTAGCGGCCCCGTATTCTCCTCGTTTCTCCACAAGGGATACCGGTACCAACCAATGTGCCACATCAACGTAGCTATTGCTTCAACCGTATTGGTCTACATCGTACAGTTCCCTCACAGTTTATTGCTACTTACCTAAAAGGTGTCCCCAGATCCGGGTTAGGATCTATAGTAACTCCCAAACAACCCTTAAAAGTAAAGCAACCAAAACAAACAAGAGAAACAATTTATGATGAACTAGATCCTAAGGTATACCCCACTTATCTCTTATTCCCCAGCAGAGTCGCCAGTTCTGTGATACGGTGGCAGAACCGACTATTTTGAAAATGTTGCTTTGCGTTTTTCATTTTTTATTCGCAAAATGTCGCGGTAAGCAAGAGTCGCCACCGACTTTTATTTTATCCAACCGGAAAGGAAAAAAGCACAGAAAAATTCCTTTTTTCGAGATTTTGAGTATGGGGGGTAGATTATAGAAAGGGAAGGTGTTAGCACCCTTTCTATCCATGGTTTTCTATGGGCTCTTAGGTATTTGCTCATCTTTAAAAATTGCTTGTGTGTGTTTGCTTTGAAAAGTTTTGTTTTACTTCGTTTTAACCCTTGCTTTTGTCCTCAAGAGAGTTACGAAGTGTTTTTGAAAACTTTGTTCGAAAAGTGTTTGGTGTGAAAAAGTTTATTTTTGAGCAAGTACCTACTAGCATCTACCTACTCGGAAAAAAACTCGGAAAAAGATCATTTATGTTCTTGTTTCCTTTAGACAATGCTATCCTACTATTGAGAAATAGGAAGCACCGTCGTTGGAGTTGTAAGGATCAATTCGTAAGGGACGTACAATCACTAAAGCAATGTTAAGACGTCTTAGTAATAACCCTAGAGTCTTAAGATCATATTCGAGGCAACATTTCCGAGGCAACATTTCCGAACGGGACATTTGATCTTTTGTTTAGACAAGAGGGAAACCACTAAGACACCCTATACTTAGTGATCGTTTACCGAAGGCAACCGAAGTGAGAGTATACCCTAAGAGTGCGCATGTGCGAGTGAT
Source organism: Vicia faba (assembly GCA_948472305.1). Taxonomy (NCBI): domain Eukaryota; kingdom Viridiplantae; phylum Streptophyta; class Magnoliopsida; order Fabales; family Fabaceae; genus Vicia; species Vicia faba. Next base: position 515,334,989 of record OX451736.1, on the reverse strand, counting down.
TTGATTTTAGTTATTATCTTTGCACATTAGGGTTTTCTAGCCATTTTAAATTATCATGCAATCTTTGTCATACAATCCTATTAACATACATTTAAACAGTTAATATTTGCGAAAATTAAAATGCGAGAGATAAAACCTACGCTATTACAAGGCTTCGGGGTAGGGATTAATTACATAGCCAAAAAACCCGTAAAAATGATAAATAAAGAAAATCCTAGATTAAGCTATTACATACTGTGAGCAGTTACATTAATATTGTAAAAATAATAATAAACGCGCGCGATGAATAAAAAACGAGATTTAGGATTTTGACCCCAACTACCTAATTGTAATTTACAAGAAAAAACATCTTTTTGTCGTTTTTTCTGTTATTTGAGAAAATAAAGTTTACTTGAATGAATAAAAAAACCTAATTTCTAATTAATTTAAATTTAAGAAAAATAATTAAATTAACCTATTTTGTGTTTTTTTATTTTTGAGAAAAGAAATAAAAATTAAATCAAAAGTTAACCCTAATTTTCCTAATTGATTTTAATTATATAAAAAGTTAGAATTACCCTAAATTAAATTAAACTAATATTAAATTAAATTTGATAAAATAATTTTTTAAAAAACCTAATTCTAAATTTTGTGAAACTTGATTTTATGATTTTTTTTGTAAAAAAAAGAAATTGATTTTGGTTAGAAAATAATTAAACAAATTAATTTAAATAAAAGAAATAAATAAAAAGAAAGAGAATGGGCCTGGTATTAGCAAAAGGAGGGGGTGTTATTTGCAAATCTAAGCTCAACAATTCCTGGCCCCATTGACTTTGCCAGATTCTATGTGTATGCTTGACTGGGCGTATGGTGAACCTTCAAGGGGAAGGCCTTAGATTTGGCTTGTTGGTGATCTGATGGTTGGATGTTGATGATGTATGGTGGACGCAGGGGACACTTGTGCACCTGATTATGCCAAGAAAAATAATATAAAGCAATGTTGGAACCTGGGGATCGAACCCAGGCCCTTAGGCATTCTCACGTTGCACGCTAGCCAGCTAAGTTGGTTGTGTTAGTTGTATAAATGATAACAAATAAATATTATATGATAAAAACAAGAAGCCAAATTCTAAAACGCGTGAAATTCAAATGGGCAAGTCAGGGAGTGCCACGTGACCATCTTCTTCCTCCCACCATCGTGTTAGCCCTGAAGTTTTCACCTACGGACATCTCAGTGTAGGTACAACCCTGTGCATCTCCAAAATCTCATACAAGCATGATAAATGACAACCAATGGTACCAATCAACTCGTTGCAACCTCACGAGCATCATGGTACCATTATTAATGGCCAATTGTTCCTGTATGAAAATCCCTAAAAACGAACCACAAACCCTAGCCATGGCAACTTATTGTATAGTCAATAAAAATGAAATTAAATATAACCATTAGCTTGCAAACATCTCAAGGATTATGAATATATCAACTAATCATGCTAAATATGCCAGAATTATTGTATTCGATTTCAAGAAAAAAGCTAAACCGTATGAACCTTGCAGCGTGATTCTGAGTGTGGGGAAGCTTGCTAGCGATTGAATCTTGATCCTGGGGTGTCCAGCAAACGATTGGTGTGATTAGAATGGCTTGAGAGGGCCTGGAACTTGGAAATCAGTTTGCAACTTTTCCTTGAATTTTTTAAAATTGGTTCTCTCGTTTGCACGCCTCTAGCCTCTTGTTTTTTTATCTGCACTTGTCCCCTATGTATCCAATAATGAATTAGGGTTGCCATTTGTTTCAAATCTTCTCCAATTATGAATATTGATTCATGATTTGATCCTTGTACAAAATATTTCCAAATTAAGCAAATCCAATCTTTTTCTGTCCATTTTGCACCTTGCACGATTTGATCTTGTTTCTAGCTGTGTAATGAACCTAAACATGCACAAAATCTCAAGATTTAATTAGTTTTTGATATTTTCATTATTTTATTTTGATTTTATTTGATTTAAATGAAATAAAATAAAAATAAATTAAAAAAATAAAAGAATGACAAGTGGAAGGGCTCATGGGTCGTGGGTCACATTACAAACTCAGTGCAAGCATAAAAAGTTGGGCCTATTTGACAAAAAATGCAATTTTGTACACATTTGACTTTTGGCAATTTTGCAAAAAGGGTCAACTTGGCCAATGCATAACTTCTCAATTTTAACCCTAGAGATGTATTCTTGGACTTTTTATAAATCTTAGGATGTCCTCTAAGCAACCCTTTTGGTCTCATCTCAACTGAGTCTTCCATGTTCGTGTATGAAGCTTTGACCCAAAAGGTGTTTTTGTTGACTTTTCAAAATGACCTATAATGTCCAAATTCATATCTTCTTGTGAGTGCATATTTTGAACTTGGGAGATGAAGATGAATTGTAGGGAATTACATCCTCTTCACAATGAGCTTTGGATGAGTCATTTTTGATAAAGTATGAGAAAGTTATGCTTTGTCAAAGTTGAGTTGACTTTTCCTACAAAACCCTAATTTAACAACTTTTAGGTTTTGATGAATTGTGAGCAATCCTTGATGAATCATGGTCAACCATTGATCAAATGATGAATGATACTTCAAAATGAGAATGTTGACCAAAAATCTTGAAGTTTGACTGTATGTGGGCCATAATTGACTTTTGCCTTAGCACAGTTGATTTTCAGGCCTTTGAGCAATTGACTGAGCAAACTTCCTCTGCAAGGCTTGAAACTTGACATGAATGATCTTGAAAACATATTAGGACAATGATTAGAATTTGGGATCCTTTGGACTCAAACATCTTGATGCAAAATGAAACCCTAATTTGAGGTAAACTGTCTTAGGAGAGAGTTTGTCTGGTCAACTCTTGGACTTCCTTGATCAATTTGAGGACCTTACTTGACATGTATTGAGAAATATGGGAGGACAAATTTTTGGATACAACACATGCATACTAAAATTTAAATTGTTTCAAATGGATGTGAAAAGTGCCTTCTTAAATGGCTATCTAAATGAAGAAGTTTATGTGGAACAACCAAAGGGATTTATTGATCCAAGTTTTCCTAAACATGTCTACAAACCGAAGAAAACTTTGTATGGATTAAAGCAAGCTCCAAGAGCTTGGTATGAGAGAATGACAAAATTTCTTGTTGATAATGGATACATGAAAGGTGGCATACACAAAACTCTTTTTGTCAAGGAAGAAAAAGGGAAGATCATGATTGCACAGATTTATGTTGATGATATTGTGTTTGGTGGGATGTCAAATGAGATGGTTCAACAATTTGTCAAGCAAATGCATTCAGAATTTTAGATGAGTCTTGTTGATGAACTAACCTATTTTCTTAGTCTGCAAGTTAAACAAATGGAATATTCCATATTTTTACTCAGAGCAAGTATGCCAAGAATATAGTAAAGAAATTTGGGATGGAAAAGGCCAGCCACAAAAGAACTCCTGCTCTCACACATCTAAAGTTGTCTAAAGATGAAAAAGGAGTAAGTGTGGATCAAAGTCTCTACAGAAGTATGATAGGCAGTCTTCTATGTATCACAGCTAGCAGACCTGACATTGCCTTTGCTGTAGGGGTGTGTGCAAGATATCAGGTTGATCCTAAAGTTAGCCATGCCAACCATATGAAGAGGATTCTTAAATATGTGAATGGGACAAGTGATTATGGTATGCTATATTCTCATGGATCTAATTCTGCCTTAACTGGTTTTTGTGATGCTGATTCGGCAGGAAATACTGATGATAGAAAAAGTACATCAGAAGGATGCTTCTTTCTGGGAAATAATCTGATATCTTGGTTCAGTAAGAAGCAAAATTGTGTGTCTCGTTCCACTACAGAGGCTGAGTATATTGCTGCAGGAAGCAATTATTCTCAATTAGTTTGGATGAAACAAATGTTAACAGAATACAATGTCAAACAAGATGTCATGACATTATTCAGTGATAATCTAAGTGCTATAAACATATCAAAGAATCCCATTCAACACAACAGGATCAAACATATTGATATCCATCATCACTTCATAAGAGAGCTTGTTGAAGAAAAGATTGTTGCCTTAGAACATGTAGCCACTAAATTGCAACTGGATGACATTTTCACCGACTTTGGATGCTAATCAGTTTGAGAACTTAAGAGGAAAATTAGAGATTTGCCTATATGAGGATTTGTAGCAATTAAAGGCGTGTGAGAATATCATTAAAGTGATATTATATTATTTATGTTTCTAACAATCAAATTTAGAAAACAATCATTACAGGACTGCCTCAAAGTGTTTCCCACACGCTACGAAATAACATCTTCTACTTTTACAAAATTTTCATTCTCCTCTACAGAAAAATAACCCTAGTCATTCTTCATCCTTTTGCTTAAAAATCTTCAAAGATGTCTCAACATCATATATCGTCTTCCTCAAAATCTGCCAATGAGAATCTCTCTCTTGACAGAGTACTTGACGTTACTCCTCTAGCAACTATCCCACCTCTTGATAAGAAGGTCAAGAAACCTAGATCGTCACCTGCTAAGAAATCTAAAGATGATAAACGTAACTCTTCTATTGCTACTGACAATAGGACATAAGAAGAAATTGTTAATGTTGATAGAAGTATTAGAAGGCTAGTAGGCAGAGTGTTAAATGAAGGCTTTGTTGTTCCTAGGATTTCTACTCCTCTTGCTCGTATGCCTCCTCCTGCTGACAAAAAAATGATCCTAAAAGTGTTACTGCGGGATCATCCACCTTCAAGAAAGATGTTGTTGAAAGCAAACTTGAGAAGCTTGATACCTCCGCTCTAAAAGAAGTGGAAGAAGAAAATGTTGAACAAGATGCTGAGGAAAATGTTAAACAAGATGTTACTGCCTCCAAGGATGCAGAAGGTCAAAATGCTGAGAATGTAGTCAATGTAGAAGAGCTGTCTGACAATGAGCTCATTATTAATGTTGTGCCTGGTATTGCAAGAAGACTCAAATCCAGGAAAGTGAAGGATGCAAGTGTCACACCCCTGCCAAGACAATCAATAAGAAAACCATGTATGAACCCCCAAAAACGGGAAGTAAAGTGGTCCCTCCCTCTAGAAAAAGAAAAGTTATACCTGTTAGTTTCATAGTTGATGATGATGAGGATGCTGTAAAAAGATCCAAGAGTAAGAAGAAAGTTGTTCTAGTTGAAGAGACTGTCTCTGAGTATGATGTCGAGCAAGATGTCCAGGACATCTCTCCTATCAAAAGTCTGCAAGTAAGAAACTGTCTGTTAGGGTTTCTGATGCCCCACTAGACAACATCTACTTCCATTCTGTTGGGAATACTGAAAAGTGGAAGTATGTGTATCAAAGAAGGATTGCCCTGGAGAGAGAACTGGGAGCCGATGCTTTGGAATGTAAAGAAATCATGGAGCTGATATCTTATGCTGGATTGATGAAAATAGTTACAAGGTTTGCCAATTGCTATGAAACTCTTGCTAAGGAGTTTATTGTTAATATTCCTGTTAACTGTGTTGACCATAAAAGTAAGGAGTATAGAAAGGTTTTTGTTAGAGGAAAGTGTGTAGAATTTTCTCCTGCCATCATAAATAGATTCCTAGATAGGTCTGAAAATGTATGTTGTGAGTTGGAAGTAACAGATAATCAAGTGTGCAGAGCCATCACTGCTAATCAAGTAAGTGAGTGGCCCATGAAAAATAAACTTTCTGCCAACAAGCTTAGTGTGAAATATGCTATTTTGCACAAAATTGGAGCTGCAAATTGGGTTCCTACAAATCACACTTCAACCATCTCCATTGGCGTAGGAAAGTTTATTTATGTTGTTGGAAATAAGAAATTGTTTAATTATGGTACTTACATGTTTGGTCAAACTATTAAGCATGCAGAAACTTGTGCCATTAAGATGCACATTACATTTCCTTCCCTTATCTGTAGAATTATCCTTAATCAGCATCCTGAGATTCTAAGTGGTAATGATGCAGTGTGCAAGAGGGAGTCTGCTTTGACTCTTTATTTTAAACTTTTTTTAGGAAAACATGTCCCAGACATTGTTTTGACATTTGCACATGCTAAAAACAAGACCTCCGCCAAGGATGACATGATCAATGAATTAAGAGAAGTCTGCAAGGAATTGGATGATGTGATCAGAGTTAGCTCAGTAAGGAAGCTAACTTTTGAAAAGATCATCAAGGACCTGCAAAAGGACAACAACCTTGATGATACAGTAAGCTCTGAAGGTGAAGACTCTAGTGAGGAAGGAAGTTCTGGCTCAGCCAAGTCAACTGGTCCTGATGACAGTTAGACTAATTGAGTGTCTCTTTATTTGAACCTTTTGTTTCATTTTGGAACTTGCATGTGTTTGACATTTGATTTCTATAGTCTGTACCTAAATTACCGATACACTATTGAATGCATCCTTTTATTTAACATACTATGACTAAAAATGGGGAGAGAAAATGACTGACTGACCACTGACCACTGACTACCACTGTTTGAGGAGGAGCTTAATACTTGAGGGGGAGCCTCATATCTCAGAAGATGTTTTGACATCTTCCTTTGCTAACAGCTAACTGCTAACAGAGTTTTTTTTCTGTTTTGTTTGCTTTGCTTATGTTGCTGCTCTGATAATGTTCTGATAATGTACTCTAATAATGTTTTAGTCAAAATTTGTCAAAGGGGGAGTTTGTAAGTGTTTGTCTGCAGCAATTTTGGTAAAACAATATCTTGTTAATGTTTTACTAAATGTCTTGACATTTGTAGCAAACTGTTTTGAATGATGTCAAAGCAGTGATGTCTTGACATCTGCCTCCTGAACTGAACTCAGCCAACATCAGTTTATGTTTTTTGTTTCCTGATTTCCTGTGCACCATAACTCAAGATTTGTGACTCATAGGCTGCGAAAAATATGGAAGAATATTTTTCTATTTGAATTATCATTATAGATTGTATTTTGGCCTATTTTTATGGAAATATTCAAAATAATTGAATATTTGGTTTTAAGCCCAAGCTCACAGCTGCGCATATATAAGGACTTGCTTCCTTATTCAAACTACTGCAACTTTTGATGAAAAATACTTTCTTTCTGTCTTAGAAGTCTAAGTCTTTTAATTGTCAAACACTCTAGTATTGATTTAATACTTATGTTGTTATTTGGATTGTTAATCGTGTATCATTCATAAGCTTTTAAGCATTGAATGATTGAAGTTTTTTTAAACTTATTATTTCGGTTGTTTCTTCATTGTAAGTGATTGAAGGGATTTGAGGAGGGCCTCATACCTAGGTGAGTCTTAGGTAGAAGTATAACACGGGTAGTGATTAAGTGATTAGATCGTAAGCTGATTGTTTACTGAGGGTCTATGAATTAATACTATTTAGTGGACTTGTCCCTGACTTGGTAGCCCCCATAGTAGGTGTTGTTGTACACTAAACTGGGTGAACAATCTCTTGCGTTTTTACTGTTTTTGTTATTACTACTCTTTACTTGTAAACAGATATTTGTGTCGTGACATCTCATTCGATATCACATATCTGATACCAGAATTTCACTTCTGAAGATAAGCATAAAGATAAGATTCGTTTTAGTTGACGTGATACTTTATTTGTCGTATGTAATAATTAAAGGTCACATGGATCACAATTATCTTTATTCGTTATCTTTATCATCTTTAAATTATGTGTTTCAATAATTAGGTTATGTCGGCCACTTGTTTGTACAATTTTAAATTTAATTTATTTTGGTTTGAAGTCTATATAATGTCTCCTCTTTATAAAAAAGAGTTTAGATTATTTAATCAGACATTCGAAAATTGAAAGACTAGATTACATTGAGCTAGTAATTAACTCTTGTAAATATTTTATCATTTATGGTAAATATTATTAACTCTATTTTAAGCATTATTTTCATTATATATTAAAATCATTAAATTCATAAGAAAAAATTGATATGTTCCAAAAGCGACCGAAACATAAATCATTTACATCTATCCAGAATGATGTTACGAGCCAGAAACAAAGTAAAGTAACCCTAATCTCTCACAACGGTAAAGTAACCTTCGAACTCATTCATTAATCAATTGTGCCACACACAAAAGCACTTTCATTTTAAATCCAAAATTTTAAAGATTAGATTCTCATTCTATTATATTCTTTTCCTCCACGCCAAGAACGTCATATCCCTCTTCCAATTAGATCTGCTCTTTTCATTCCTGCTTTTCCAATTGAAGTTGGGTGCCGGTTAGAATTCTTACCTTGATGTTTTTTTTCTTCTTTTGAATTCTAGGTTCTGAGTTTGTGATTGATTAAGATAATTATTGTTTAGGAACATGTTTTATGAAGTTTCATTTGATGTTTGAAGTAGGGTTGATTTTGTGATTGATTTTTTTTGCAGGTGTTGGGTAAGTAGCTATCAATAATCTATATCATGGATGGTGTTGTTGTGAGAAGGGTCATTCCTTCTGATAACAGTTGTCTCTTTAATGCTGTTGGGTAAGTTAGTACCTTCTTCCTTGTATAGCTCCGACACACGACACATGACATTATCGCAATAATTTAAGAAAATGATAGTGATTTAATGTAGCTTTTATGTGTTGGTGTCGAATACTGATACGTGTTAGGAGGCGTCTTTCAACCGAAAGTGTAAATTGTGTACAAATGATTTGACTTGTAATGTTTTTTTTTCTTGTTCATTTTGTTATGTTTGTTGGATTCAGATATGTTATGGATCGTGACCAAACTAAAGCTGCTGAGTTGAGACAGGTAATTGTTCTTTCTTGTTGCTTCATTTCAATGCGTGTTGTGTCAATTTGGTTGTTTTTTTAGTAGAAACCCAGATATAGGGTATTCATTATGTAACCTTAATTTCAGGCTTGTTAAGTTTTGTCTCTCACTATTTTTTGAAATTCTAATCAATCTATACAGTGCTAATGTACTACACTATATTCCATTCAATGTTATGTCTAACTTAGCTGAATGTGTTTGGCCTTGCATGTCATTTTGCTTGTTTCCATTTGAATTAGCTTCTGAAACAAAAAAATTCACTACAAAATTTTTGTATTTGTTGTTTCTGTGACAAATACTCATAGTGATCTTTGAGCAAAAACAAAGGTGATACTCTCATATGGCTTTTACAATAACAACATCAACCTAGCCTTATCCCCACTTAGCTACATGGATCATCTTCCGCTATAATATTCTTTCCAGGGCCATGCTTCTATCTAATCGTTAATCTCACACTTTCTTAGTAACTTCTCTAATAGTTCTTCTAGGTCTTCCTCTACTTCTAGCTGTTTGATTCCTCTCCATCTAATCTACTCCACATAATCTACATGTATTCTCTCTACATGCCTAAACCACCGAAGTCTATTTTCCGTCATCTTTTCTACTATAGGTGCTACCCCAACACTCTCTAATATTGTCATTTCTAATCTTATCTTGCCTAGTGTTACCACTCATCCAACACAACATCCTCATCTCTGTCACACTTACTTTATTCTCGTGTTGATTCTTAACTGCCAAACATTATGTCCCGTACAACATCATAGGTCTTACTGTAGTCTGATAAAATTTTCCATTCAGCTTGAGCGGTACCTTCCGGTTATTAAATTGTTATAGCAAATGATGCATATATTCAAACCCATTGAATGTAATTACTTTTTAGTGTTCACATAGAAAGTCCAGAAGCATCCTTAAATAAATAATGAACTTTGAAGTACTATATAAAGCTTTGCCTGTATGTTTATCATCTTCTCTGGTTGCACGCTTAGGTAGATCGCCATATTTTGCATCAACCCATCATAAATTTCTAACTATCATCCATCAAGCCCCATGCTATTGCACGGAATGCTGTTAGTAAATTGCAAATTACTTGCAACTAAAAGAGTCATGAAATCATGTATTTTCTTTTTGGTATATGAAATTACATTTTCTTTTGTTTCCTAATATCTGTTCACTCTGGTGTTACCAGCATCATTTATTCACGTTCATGACATAACATTTTGTTACATTTTACATGCTAAAGGTTATAGCTGCAACGGTAGCAAGTGACCCCGAGAAGTATTCTGAAGCATTTCTTGGGAAGCCAAATTCAGAGTATTGTCGCTGGATTCTCGACCCAGAGAAGTGGGGAGGTTAGTTGATATCTCTTTCAAATCATGGCTTTTTTAGTTATAAAAATACTTATTGGAAATGGTTCTTAATTTTTGTTTTGCAAGTGTCTGACAATCGTAACACGAGTGTCAAAGGGAAGTTTAAACTCTTCAATATAGCAATATTGGTTTTTCACTAGTTTTGGACTTTGATGTACTAATGCAGCTATTCTGTTGTGAAGGTGCAATTGAACTCTCAATATTAGCAGATTATTATGGACGCGAAATTGCAGCATACGATATCCAGACAACACGGTGTGATTTGTACGGCCAGGTTAGACATTTTGCTGCTGTTCTATGTGCCCTCACGTTTTGTCAACCCTTGTAACTGAACCTTTCCGTCCACTTTTTTGCGTAATACGTTTGACAGGAAGGTAACTATTCTGAAAGGGTGATGCTCATATACGATGGTCTCCACTACGATGCTTTAGCTGTACGTAATTTCATATACCCAGGCCAGAACTCTTTTACGCCTCATACATTTTTATTCTGGTTTGAGAAGTGAAGTACTGCTACGCTAAACATACAAAATTAAGTTTCGTAGGTATTTTCAGTTTTTATGTTGCCTAATGGCGTGTATGTCAGATGTCTCCCGTTGAAGACGCTCCTGAGGATTTCGATCAGACCATATTTGGCATACAAAATTCCAGAAGCATTGGACCTGTTGAGCAGCTTGCGCTAAATTTTATTAAAGATCAACATAGGTATATAGTCTTCAATTATTATTGAATCTTTATCTTAATGTTGAGTTGGATCTCCGAATTATTTCTCCTTCTAGTGTCCCTTACCCGTGCTAATTCTATGGATGCTCATTCTCAGGAAACGGAAATTCACCGACACTGCCAACTTCACTCTGCGTTGTGGGGTATGCCAAATTGGAGTTATTGGTCAAAAGGTCATTACTCTCAGTACTTGATTGTTTGCTTTATATATTACATAAGAACGAATCATCATTTCAGTCCCGAAATTACTAAAAGAAATTTCAAAATACTCTCTTAAAACTGCAAATTCTTCTGTCACATTACTACTTCCACAACTTGATTGGTGATTGATTCACTTGTTATATGTGTTACTTGCATGTCTTGGTTCTCTTGATTCTGATTTGAGTTCTGGTTTTTGTGTGAATGTATTCAGGAGGCAGCGGAGCACGCTCAAGCAACCGGTCATGTTAATTTTCAAGAATATAGATGATACACTGTGAGGCATTAACTTGTATGTGTAGTAGTCTCGGTTGATTTGAATGAGTGTCACTGTTGTTGAAAGCTGTATTATTTTTTACTTTTCTATTTTATATTTAAACTGAATAATCTGCATGCCTTGGAATTGTTGTGGCAAGTTGTGTTGTACGAATAATCGCTGTTCCTTAAAATAAAAAAAGCTCTTCACTCATAATAAGTTACCCTCTGATGAGAACCTGGCAAGTTAGAGGTCTGCATCTCCCATCTATGCGCAACTTATGTCAAAAGCTTTGCTAAAACCACGACACATCTTATTTTTGAATGCTAGTTTGCAATCTCATTATGGAACTGGTTTTCTAACACTTGTTTTATTCCTTTCAACTAGGGGTGGGGTGGCAAAATGGGTCCAGCCCGTTGGACATGTCCGTTTTACTCGCACTTTAGTGTAGGGCAGGTCAATTAGACCCTCACCCTCTAATGTGACCGTTCCGTTTTCTTCGCGGGCATGATTATTAACATAAAATTTTGCATTTTTAAGCCTAAAAAGTGTAGTACCCGCGAGTTTTTCCCGCCCCGCACTCATTTTTTTGCAGAGCGGACTTAGGTTTTAGACCCTCACCCTCAACTATGCTTGTTCCACCCGTCCTGTTTTTTTATGGACTTTTGTGGGGTGGGTCTAAACGGGGCGGACATGTCCGTTTGCCACCCCTACTTTCAACATTACAAATTCGAACCACTCTTGGAGAGCAATAACTTCTCGAACACAACTTACAACTTTCATTGGACTGAGTTCCCTAAAGAGCAATTCTTCTCAAAATATCAAAAGGTGTTGAATTAGAATCCCATTCGAACTATAAGCTAGTAGGTGACTCTACTTCTAAAGCCTCGGGCTCCTCAATACTAGATTAGACTTTTGCGTTCTTTAAGAAATTTAGTATTCACATTCATATTTCAAAGATCTTTATAACATCCTCCTTCTATTTGGATTAAATGCAACATAGATGGAGTTGCTATAGGTACCCTTACAGTTTGCGCTTGTGGTGGTATCTATGGGAATGAGAAGATTGAATACATAGGAAGTTTCTCTTTTTGCATAGCTCCAAGCAATGCTTTGTTTGCAAAGATAACAAATTCTATTTTTGTCATAGAGTAGGCTTTGGAGAATGGTTGGAACAAATTTTTGATCGAAACGGACTCTATGATGATGCTGAAGGTCTTCTCTAACCTAAATATGGTCTCTTAGAGAATCAAAGGTCATTGGATGAATTGCTTACACATTACAAAAAATTGGAATTTCATGATCTCACATTTATAGAGATTAATTTGATTTGGTTTCTGAGAGTTTTTCTATTGATTTGCTTTATTTATCTTATCTAAAAAATAAATTATTATTAGAATTGATTGTAAAGCAATTATAAAATTTACATATACAAAAAATAAAAAAAATTAATCTTTAATAGATAGCTTAAATTTAGAGAATTTGTCTTAAATAAAGAATTTAAAATAAAATGGGAACATATTAAAGGAAAAGATAATAAAATATCAGATTTATTATCTAAAAAAATGTTACATAATTAACAATTGTGTCTGAATTTTTCAGAAAAATACAGAAAATTCAAACATTAGAAATAATAGCAAAGTCATTGACTTTGATATGACTAAATTAAAGACATTTCTCGAAAAGGAACAATTCAAAACACATAAGAGAAATCAGCTCAAAGAAGAAGAAACATGTCTTTTAGACAATATTTAGAACTTATCTACCACCTCTCAAGATAACAGTAAGAAAATAGCAGTAATAAATGCATTAGCATCTTATTTTGTTACTGAAAGATATTTGAGCAAAAAAACCATTTATTTGCTACACATATTCACTGGTCCAAAAGCCAAAGTTTATTTAAATTGGGAAGAAATGGCCCGATTAATTGAAGAAATTAAATTATTTCTAAGGTATGGTCAACCTTTGTATAAAGAATTTTATGATATACAAGAAGCCATAGACATGGTAATTAAGAGTTGTGGAAATGATATTATCATATCACCACGAGTTTTTAAATATTAAAATTATTTAAAACACTTGGAGACCTTTGGTGACCAAGATTTTGTACATGAAATTCAAAACATTACTCCTAAAGGCAAAGGAAAAGAAATTTCCTTAAGACCACAAACTCCACAGAAAAAACAAAAAAAAATTCAATGAAACATTAAATTCTTCAAAAATTCAAAAATTATAACAAGTTTAGTAAATCTGGGAAAATCATCCATTCAGACACCTCTCAAGACTTTTGTAGAAGAAATGAGAATAAAAATATTTGTTTTGTTACAAGAAGCCTTGGTCCAAATTTTGTAACAACCAAATTATCCACAATAGAATCTCCACTGAATGAGATTTTGTTCATAATAACTATAAACCATGTCAAAACATGTTTGAAAACTGCCTTGAAAATAAAGAGGATGAATGCTATTTTCAATTAGATTTGCCGTTGGGACGACAAGGATCTCTTTACCAACTTTTAAACCCTTCAAATTTAGAGATTACCCTTTAACATTAACCAACCATATTTACCAGCATTCTTAGCTCATACATTAGAAACCATAATTTCAAAATTTCCACAAAATACAAATTTGGAAATAACATCATTATATCCAGATTTTCACAATAATTGTCCAAGTTATCATTTAATTTGGTTAAATTTCAAGAATATGGATATCGAATTTGAAGAATTTCAAGTGTAAAGTTCGGGTCCAAAGACCTTACACTTAAAAGATCTCCCATAACAAGTAGAAATTGTCAGAGGAAAAATAATTTCTAAAAACTTTCACTGGTCCAAATACAAAATGGATGAAAAAAATCTCATAAGAGAAGACAAAACAGAGAAAATTTATTGTAACTCAGATATTACAAAAAAAAATTCTTTTTCCCTTCTGAAGTCAAACATTCAAGGCCAAAATTGGTAGAGACATATAGGAGAAGAAGCACGTCTTGGGAAAAAAATCAGAATCATCATAATCTTCACAAGATAATCCATTAATTATGTAAATTGCAAAAAAGATATGTCACTAATGACGTAAAATTAAAAAAATTATTGCCGACAAGAAAAAGACTGAAAAAGGCAAGTATTAAGAGAATAGTTACTTGACCCTTCTAAGACATGTAAGGGTAATCCTGACTCACAAGGCTATGAAAGAGGGCATATCTCTTTCAACTTTTTATCATGTACATTATTGTTAGGCAAAATTAGGTAAAGTTTTTTGTTTGCAAATAATGCTTTAGATAAGGTTAGTAAATAGTGTTTTATCTTTTTGTAATGTAAAGACAATAATGTATTGTTTCTAGAAACTTCCCATTCATCTATTAAAAGCAATTCTCATCATTTTTGTAAATACACCAATCAAAATATGCAATCAATTAAAATGCTTTTCAATACACCTTACTATAAATTTTCACTTTCACATTAAATTTCTTATTTTGGATTCTTTATTGCTTCTATGAGGTATGATTTTTTTAGTAGCTTAATCTTAATAATCTATGTTTAACCCACAATCAAAAGACATAAATCCTGCTTGAATTGAATGTGATCATTAATCTAAGAAAGAATTTGTTAGGAGAGTAAGTACCAAAGAGAGAAATAGTACCGCTAGGAGGAGATTATTAAATCTTAGGTCATAAACACATAAATCTCTAGAAAAACTATGTGGTAGTAAGTGAGAGATGAAAATGCGAGGTTCTAGCTTAAACATGGACTATTCAATAATCATAAAAATAAACTTAAATTATTAAGATAAAACAATTAAGAAATTATAATACTCGAAGAAACTAGCAATAGGAAGAAGGAATAAGATTTAAAATCAAATTTTTTCACAAAACATATTTTTGAATAATTTTAATATGGAATCAAACAAAGAAAATTCAAATTTTATAACTCAGAGGTATTTTTCAAATTATTTTAGAATTGATTATTCAGAAACTAATTCAGACAAAAAATTATCAGAATTATTTTTTATCCAAAATTTGGTACAAAAATAACTTATTTGCTCCAAAGATTTTGTTATCCGAATTTAATCAAGATTATATTAAAAAAAATAAATTTTTCTCATTTTCAAGAAAAAATAATTTTGAAAGATTTACCGGCAACATTAGAAAAAGATATGGAAGAACATGAATTAAGGTGTCTAATTCATGAATTAAACGCTTTTATCTCTAATTCTTATTACTTAGATAATTTTGAAGGACATTTTTATGAAAATCATTCTTGGATTCATTATAGAATGAGAAATCACCAAAAAATTGACCATAAATGTATTATAAATTTTAGAAACTTTGAAAATACACAAACAAATTCAGACATTGATATAAATTTCGATGATGATGGTTATGAAAAAAATTAAAAATATTTTTCATTAAAATAAATACTTTCTTGTGAATAACTCTGACAATATAAACTTACCCAAAGAAAGAACAAATTTAAAAGAATATAGAAGAACTATTTCAAATTTAGAAAAAGAATTAGAATTCGTTAATTTACATATTAAAAATAGTAATAGGACTACATATCCTTCTTTCTTGAAATTTCAAAAAGACTTAACTCTTCAACAAATCTCTACATTTTATACCATGATTATTATCATAAAAGATAACTTATCTACTTTATCAAGGGCTTAAAAATTATTTCTATATTATTAACACATTTATTATTACACATATTACACTACCATTTATCATTATTGTTACGTGTTACTATATCTACTTACTACATTTATTATACACTATTACACTTTGACTTATCTATTTAAATGATATACCACTCTCATATTATACACTCTCATATATATATATATATATATATATATATATATATATATATATATATATATATATATATATATATATATATATATATACACACACTGAAACGACCAGTAAACCGGAAAAAAATAAAACAACAACAAAAAAGTCAACCAAAAATGAAAGAAAAAAACAATAGAAAAGATGGATGTCATAGGAAGGAAGAAACCAGGAGCACTAAAAAGGATTGCTAGCTAGATTTCCTCAGTCAAAGACCTATAAAAATTGACACTAATCTCCACTGAGCATCAAGAACACACCCAAAGGAGGTCGAAGACATTGATGTTGTTATTGGCTCAGATATCATATAGGATTTTCGAGCAATGCCGAGAAAGCACAAGAGTTTCCCACAAACCTATCAAGATATTATTTTCAAGCCAAAAGAATGCTCATATCTTTAACGTCCTTCATTAACACCAATTTACTTTAGAACACTAAATCATTTTGAGATTTCTAGATCGATCAGACCATAACATGGTAAATTATAAGCCACCTCCTTAGGCCGAGATGGATCACCAATGGGGAAAACATCTAAAAAAGAGTCAAAGGATCCCTTGATAAGACTACACACCAACCCAACCATCTAAAATTATATATCAGACATAAACCACGACATCACAAGTCACAAACAAATAAGAGGATGACTCTAGAAACCTCGAACAAAAAAGGTAAGAGACACCATCCGAACCAATGATGATCTCCATCTTGAGTAAATTTTCTTTGGTATGGATTCTATCTTGCATGAATTGCTAGAAAAAAACTATTACTTTATAAGGGATCCAACTACTCCAGATACTAGAGAGAGTTGACTCCACCAACAAGACCTGGTAATTTCAAGGAAACTCACATGGAAGAAGGAAAGAGTACGCAAAAGCCACATAATAATAGTTATCTTTAGAGTGGCTCCACTACCACTTATCAGGTTGGAAGGAAGGGATAAAGTCCATAACTAATAAGAAGAGATCAAATGTCAAAACCTATTCATTCTAAAAAATGTGAGATCTCCTCCACTTAAGATCCCAAACCAATATCTTCCCCTCCCACTTACCAACCTCTCCTATAGAATAATCCTTTTGATCAGAGATTAAAAAAATGAGGGAACTTAGATTTAAGAGGAATATCCCCAACCCAAATGTCTTTCTGAAATTTAGTGAGAAGATCATATCCAACTTTCTTAACCATACAATCCCAAAATCAGTCAGATAGGTCCTTTTATTTGGCACAAAGAAGGAAAACCCCTCTCCACCAAGGAGACATATAGTGAATGTTTATCTACCTCCTAACACAGAAGAGGTCAGAATAACTCCATATCTAGTAGATAAACTATCTCTTTAAACCCTTGAGTCTCCTCAGAGCAACCGCCACCTTCACTTATCTAGAAGAGTCAAGTTAACCAACCGAAGGTTACAAACACCAAGGCCCCCAAACTTCTTGGGCTTACAAATATCATATCACTTAACCCAAGCGATCTTAGACCCCCCCCCCCCCCCCCTCTACATCACCCCATAGAAACCTCCTTCAAACTTTCATAATTTTCTTCCAAACCTTAATAGGCATTTAAAAAAAAAAAGACAAAACAAAAATAGGAATTACATTAACATAATTAAGAAGAAACAATCTCCCTTCCAGTGACACATATTCCTGCCTCAACAAGTGAAGTAGCCTAGTGGTGAGGCTAACTATGGGTTTCCATGTAGAATACAAATGGGAATTCTCCCCCATTAAGGTACCAATATACTCAAACAGGAGAGACCCTTGTTGACAGTGAAGAAAATCATAAGCTAGGTTAAGAAAAGGAGGATCTAAATTCACCCCAATGAGACTACTCTTGTCAAAATTCACCTGAAGTCATGTGGCTAGGTCAAGAACATGGAGGATAGCCTTGATGGACCTGATTTTCTCAAAAGAGGCATCCTTTAGAATAATCGTATCATCCGCATACTGAATATGAAAGAACACCAAATTTGAGAAGCCCCTCAGAGACAGGTGAACATTTGACCGCAGTCCTAGAGAACAACCAACTTAAACCCTTAGCTACCAAGAAAAAATAAAAAAATTCAGGGGATCACCTTCCTTCAAGTATTGAAATGGTGCCCTTTCGAGTAAGGGGATCACATTCCTAAGGTGCAGTGTAGTTTATAGATTACTCGAGTGTGCTCAAGTTTACGCGTATCCACAAGGGAAAATCAAGTCTTTAACCTTGTGAATTTTTTCCAAAATTGGTCTTAATCCTTCATCTGCAACTGTCTATAATTATGAGGAGTTAGGTGTTTGGATTTTTTTTACGATTCTTGGCATTCAAACTTACGATTGCTTTCCCACAAAATGTCTTTATTTCTTCTTCCCTGGAAATATTAATATATGCGATCTCTAGTGCCTTGCTCAAGGTATTTTTCTTCCTTCCTCTTTGTCTGCTTCATCAATCTCACGTAATCAGGTACCATTCTAAACTCATGTTTTTATCTTCAGCATTTCCGACTTTCTAGTCAAGATATTGATAGTACAATTGACCTATTGAGCAATTTCAAAGGCAAAACTTTGCCAGCCTCTATAATAAGGACATCTCTTGATTCTCATCTCCATTCTCTTGGTCGTAATCACATGGCCAAAAACGAGAACTAAACTTGAAACTACTACCAAGAGGTCAACTAAAGTTTATGAAGTAAGTGAGATAAAAACTTATGTTGCTTAAGTGGTCCAAATTCATAACATGATGAAGGACATGATGACGCCGCCTGACGTGTTAGTCACAAAGCTAGTTGATGTCCTTAATGAAATTGAGGAGGTAACTTGTGTCAATTATGTACATGCACATTTATTTGAGGATTGTTGTATCAATCTCATGTCAGTGAGTAACTACAACAAGATCAACAACCCATATATCAACATTTACAACCTAAGATAGATGAATCACACAAAATTTTCATGGAACAACACTCAAAATAAATTAAGACCTCAAACACCTCAAGTACCTCTTGATTTCTCTATAAAAAATTAGAATATGGCACGTACTGGGAGTAACTAGATGAAGGTAGTACTTAAGGTGTTCATGTAATAAACTAAGATCTTTTTATAATGAATAAAATATACAAATCCAAACTTAAAAGGTGAGTATCAAGAATCGTGAAAAGTTGCTACTGCACTCATCTCAAGAACAAATGTAACTCTTTCTAGCACTATTGAAATTTTAACTTCAACTTCTTGAACAAAAAACAACGATACATGCACAACCATAATACTTCAAAATGGTAAGGAGTATGAAAGGACAAGTAGAGGAGATATACATATTAGAGTTGTAACTAATAATCATACTGAAACGTCAATAAAAGTCACCACTAGGATGGAGTTAGAACATCCCAGTACAATCACATGCCTCCATTATTCCATCAAATATAAAAGAAAGCCAAAAATATCAACAAATCGATAAACTTAAGGAGATTTTGAAGGATATGCACATCAACATGCTCTTAATTGAAGTTATTCAACAAATATCAAACTATTTCAAAATTGTGAAGGATGTCTTAACCGAAAGAAAGAGAGCATGGAAGTTTGAAATATTGCTTTAATTAAAGGATGCAATCAAATGGTTCAAGGTAAATTATCTATTAAATTGGTCCAATCTCTTGTATCAATGGTGATATTTATTGTTAGGGAGCTTTGTGCCTGTATAAGGGTGGTAACACGAGTCTGTCAATTAGATATATCTGTTTTGTCTGCATTTTTTTGGGTCAAGTCAAAGTTTTAGATTCACACCTTTTAATGTGTCTGCTTCACTCCATCTTAGAGGTAGAGTGTCTGCGGAAACTTTAGAGATACAATACTTGCGAGCTTTCTCCATTCCACTTTTATTTATTTTCAGGACGAAATAAGATTTTAAACTCACACCATCAATAATGTATGTCTCGCTCCATCTCATTTTTTACAAATTTTATCAGAACAAACTTAAAAGAGACACACAGGTCCGTTTGCCACTTATAGTATTATATATTTTAAGTTGTTTTTAAAACATAATACTGTTGGAAAATAGTTTGTGTCCATATATAATAATTAGCAATTGACATTCCTATCCTTTTAATAAAGTGCAGTAGTGATATTTTATGTTGGGCATTTTAGTCTTTCCTCCTTGAAGCTAACAGTGAGAAACAAAACGTCATCGTTTTACCAGTCACAACCAAGATTGGTTCTTTTTGCCGTGAAAAATCCTCATCCTCTTTCTCTATCACTCTAACAAAAACCATTGAAGCCTCTCTCTCTCTCTCTCTCTCTCTCTCTCTCTCTCTCTCTCTCTCTCTCTCTCTCTCTCGGGTACGTATCTTTTTTCTTAACCTAATTAAACTTTGTTTCTTATTTCGCAATTCAATATCGCCCCTTTTGCGTTTTTTTCAATTTCTATTCAAATTTATTTATTTTTTAATCAAGATTTTATCTATCATTTATCAATTGTTGTGTGGACATTGATTCATGTAATTCATTGAAGGGTTGAAGATGAGAATTTGTGGAGCAGGTATGGGGTTAGTCCATATTGGATTTCATTCTATTTCCTTTCATCTTTCTACAATGTTTTATCAACAATTCAGTATCATGTGTATTTAAGTGATTCTGTTTCAATTTCCAGTATATTTAAAAATCAATTGACCAAGTAGATTGCAAATTATGCCAACGGTGTACATGATAAAATATCAATTTATTAGTAGAATCTTTAAGGGTAGTTTAGGGTTTTTCAAACAAATTTGAGTTCAGACTCAACCTTATTCTCCCTTCATAGCCGTTTATGCACTTCAAAAGTCGTGTGTGTTTTGATTTATGATTTTATGAGTTGAGTTATCTCTTTAATTTTATATTAAATATATGTTTATAATTATTACATGTAATCTGTCCAAAAAAATGATCAAATAGGGTGGTCATCCCGGTATATGCTATTCCGCCATCCCACTTTTGGGGCCGGCCACTCCGTGCTGCTACCCGAGAATCACTACTCTGGTTCTCATATAGAATTGGAGCTATCACTTGATATGGCTCCCAAGTCCTTGATAGTATACAACTCTTTTACACTGATGATAATAGGTTCATATTAAATGTTTATTTTGTATCTGTTTGTTATTTGTTCCTAATTAATCATTCCCTTTTCTTGGCATCTTGGTTCGACAGTTCTTATATTTTTTAATGGTATTTTGAAAATGGCTCTTATGTTTTTGAAGGGTATTTTGAAAATGATTATAATTTCTAGATAAGGATTCTGATGCTACTCAAACTCTTACCAGCAACCAGCAGCGCTTATAGCACCGCGTCTAATTCCCTGCAAGTGTTTGTTTCGTCTTCCTTCTCTACTCCAGCCAAAACCAAGTTCCTACCTTCACTTTCTAGATTTTCTGTCAAGCGTTCTATCTTCTCTTCTCAAACCCGACCCCATTCTACTGTGATCAAGCCCTCCATGAACCTTCTGAACAAACTTGGATTTGGCAGCGGACGGTCATCAGAGAACTATGATTCAGCCATTCCTCAGGGGCCAGATTACGATATACCAGCACCAGGTCAGCAGTTTGCTCAATTTGGCGCTGGCTGCTTTTGGGGCGTTGAATTGGTCTTCCAGAGGGTGCCTGGAGTGAGTAAGACAGAGGTTGGTTACACCCAGGGGCTTGTGCATAATCCTTCGTATGAAGATGTATGTGCAGGGACCACAAACCACTCGGAGGTTATAAGGGTTCAATATGATCCCAAACAATGTTCCTTTGAAAATCTGCTAGATACATTCTGGACTAAACATGATCCTACTACGCCAAATCGTCAGGTACGTAACAAGTTGTTTGTTTGTGTTAGAAACTTTATCAGGTTATTCAGCTTCCTTGAATGGTAAGAGCTTTAGTAATAGTGACATATGGATCTTTGTATGTGACAGGGGAACGATGTAGGAACGCAGTACAGATCTGGGATATACTACTACACTCCTGAACAAGAGAAAGCGGCTAGAGAATCTTTGGAACAACAAGAGAAGCAATTGGGCAGAAAGATTGTTACCGAGATCCTTCCTGCTAAAACGTTCTACAGAGCCGAGGAGTACCATCAACAGTACCTTGAGAAAGGAGGTAGATTTGGTTTCAAGCAATCTGCTGCTAAAGGATGCAACGACCCAATTCGGTGCTATGGTTAATAATACTTAATAAAAAAATGTGAGTTCATCCTAAAGGATCAACATGATATGACACTGTATTGGAGCTTGAAAATGGGCATAGCCTTGAATCAAAATTGTATAATTTTGTTGTAAAGTATTGTGTTGGCAACATACAAACCAATAAATAAAGAACAAAATGTGTTTTCAGAATTTGATCAGATTGTGACCAAAATATCAAAGAGACACCATATAGTGTTTCAAATTTGGGTGTTGAGATATTGCAGTATCTATACAGTATCTATTACAGTATCTATTACAGTATCTATACAAGTTACAACCAATATTAGTAGTACTATAAGATGATTATTAAATTGTCTGTAAGGAAATGAACATGGTGTGTCAGCATGGTACATAAGTCAATTTTTTATTTATATTATGGACGTGAAGTCCTTGTTGCACGTGTGTTCTTGACTTCTTTGTCATTTCATTCCGTGGAGACAGAGTACACACGTCTATAGCTGAATTTTAGACTGCTGCAATGTCTATTCTTCATGATAACTATTTTTAATATATCTTTAAAACATTGTTATCCCTGCTATCGGCATAACTTTTTTTTTATAAAGAAAACATGTTAATAGGAAGTTAATATATTCGGTTCATTTTTCTGATTTTCTCCTTATATAAATTACAAGTCATTCATAATTATTTAGATTTTTTTTATAAAACACATCTTAGTTGTAGATCTATCATTGTTGCATAGTATATCTTGATCAAATTAATTAAAAAACAAGACATT
This sequence comes from Vicia faba, assembly GCA_948472305.1. NCBI lineage: Eukaryota > Viridiplantae > Streptophyta > Magnoliopsida > Fabales > Fabaceae > Vicia > Vicia faba. The sequence continues at coordinate 515,311,945 of OX451736.1, read as the reverse complement.
ATGTCATTATCCATCTTACCAATGTCAAAAACTCCATCACTATATAGATGGAAACTGGCCAACAGTACTCTTTGAGTGTAACTATTTCAAAATCCCCTGATCATTGATCACATCTTCCAACCTCATCATAAACAAAATTATCTGACAATAAAGTAATAGAAATGTTAATCAGTGCTTTTAGGATATTCTTTAAGATCTTAAACTAATAGTTTTTCTTAAAATATGTGTATTTAATGTTTTGAAAATTAAAATGGTTAAATTTTTATACAAAATATTTTTTTGTTTTTGGAATGTTTAAAGAGTGTTCTGAGGGGACTGATTAGTAAAACCCTAAAATAATTTATCGTTGCAAGTGATCCACAATGACGCGTTAATAAAAAAAATTGACACAATACCAAAAAATAGTAGCCACACTTAGATGCAATTGTTTTCCAATGAATTTATAGAATGATCTCTCCAAATCTTATATAAGTGATCCAATAAAAAATGTTCGAGTATAAGGAACGTTCGAAATACAACACAAAGTTGTCACCGAAGTTTATTTATTTCAAAAAAAATAAATCAATAAAACTGTTAAAAAAAGAAGAAAATGATCGTCGCAACGAGACCCATCTAATTAGCTTTGCGAGAGAGTGTTAGTGTGATATTTGTTTTCTTCTAATGCGTTTAAAAAAGAAAGAAGGATTAAAAATAGATTTTTTTTATTAAGGTGTTTGACGAGATGTTGGATGTCGCTCCTACGTATCCTCTGGGGCGATGAAGAACTCAAGACTACGTAGTTCTTAGTAGGAAATAGTTATGGGTTGGTTGTTTTTAAAGAGTGATGTTTGGATCATATTGAGCGGTTAAATATTGCTTGTTGCTCGCGCTTGGAGGTTGGAGCGTTTTTTAAATTTCGCGTCGAAATGGATGAAGCATACTCATTTGCAAAAAGGTTTTTTAAGTCACGTAGAGGCGAAAAAAGATAGATTTGATTGGTTGAAATTGATTTTATATGGAAGACGAGTAATCATTTGAACAAGGTGTGCACCTTGTGCTCATTTGCTCAAGGTTTTAAAAGGATATGCATCCAATTGTCCTTTTTCATCCATGTTGGTTTTATGAAAAAAATCTTTGTGGAATATGAGTAACCGTTTGGAACAAAGTGTACACTTTACTCTCGTTTACTCGGGGTTTCAAAAGGATATGCATCTAATTGTCCCTTTTATTCCAAGTTCAATTATGTATTTTGGACGTAAAGACAAATAATTATTTTGAACAAAGTACACACTTTGCGCCAGACTATTCAAGGTTTAAAAAAGATGTGCATTCAATAGTCCTTTGTCATTCGAGTTTAATTGCAAAAAAAAAAAATTGAAGCGTGTTCGATTAAATGAGAAAAGAACTTGGTGTTGATCAAGTGTTTGGTTCGCATTTATTTGAGATGGAAAATATTTGAATAGACGTTTGAAGTGATCGATTTTATTCGCGAAGGTGAACGGATGTTAAAAATGTATTCTATTTAGTTTAAAAAAAATTCCCTTGATGTTGATCAAGGGTTTTAATTCAAAACAGGTCTAAGATTGTTTTTGAAAAGTTTGATTTTAATCCTCGAAAATACACTTGATGAAATGTAATGCAAGAATATTGAAAACTAACACAATGCACGAGATGAATTAACGTATCCAAAGGTAAAACACAATGACACAAATTAAGCTAATATTCACAGAGGCAAAACAAAAGGCATAACGTGACAAAAGGTATAATGTAACGACAATACCATGACGAAGGTTAATGTAACGTGAAATGTACGATTTAAGTTAACGTGCGCGAATAGTCGTAACATAACACAACGAATCGTGTGAGAACTAACGAAAAGATATAATGCAGTGTGTGATACGGTGGGAGAACTGACTTGAGGTTTTGCGTTTGTATTCGCAAATGTTGCGGTTAGCAAGAGTCGCCACCGACTTTTTATTTTATCCTAAGGAAAGGTTAAAAAGCACAGCAAAAACCTTTTGAGATGTTTTCTTGGGTTCGGGGAGTAGATTATAGAAGGGGAAGGTATTAGCACCCTTTCTATCCATGGTTATCCATGGGCTCTTAGTTACTTGCTTAGATCACTTGCCTTTTGTTTTCAATTGTTTTAAATAGTGCTTGAGTGTGTGGGTCTTGAAAATGTTTTGAAAAGATGCCAATGTGGTGGCAATCTTTGTAATGATCCATGTGGGGATGTATACAAAGATGTATGTCTTTTGAAAAAGTTTTCATTTGTTTTTGAAAATTGTTTTGAAAGTGTTGTGAGGTGTGGTTTTGAAATTAGGCAAATGTTTTGTTTTGCAAGTTTGATTCAAGTAACTAAGAGGTTATCTACTCCTAAATTTCTCAAAAGATCATTGCTATGTTTTAACCCTTTTAACAAGTTTGTTCCACCATTGAATTTGGTGGACAACCTTATGTTAGGATGTGAAAGGGACAGGCGCGGGTCATCGTTTAGACCATAATTGCAACGGCGTTAAATATCTTTGAGCAATTTTCTATAAGGGACTTGATCATTTGTTTTTTTGTTTGTTTTGAAAAGTTTTATCGAGGGACTATGATCATTCAAATTGTTTGCTTTGCCCAAAGAAGTCCAACATGCAATATGACCCATTTATTTGAAGGCAACAAGTGGAATACCCTAAGGGGGTGCAAGTGTGATTTGTGTGTCCATTTTCATGCTTGTTTATCTTGTATTAGGTCAAACTATTTTTTATCGTTTTTTTCCGCATTCAAACCCTAATTCTAACATGTTATCATTAGAAAGCAATAAAGTGCGAAAATAAAATTACTAAGCTATTACAAAACCAAATATGGGAAGGGGGGTACAAAGGTCCAAATGGGGATATTGACAAGAATTTAAATCTAAATTATTACATCAATGTGAATATTTGCAAGGTAAATAATGTACAATAATTGAATAACTAAAGATGAAATAAAAATGCAAGATGCAAAAATGTTTTGTGTATATATGAAAAAAATGTTATTTATGTAAAAGAGAAAAGAAAATAAAAATTATATTATTTTTGAAGTATTTTGAATTTGGGGCAAACCCTAATTTTAAAGAAAATACATTATTATCTAGTTTAATACAACTATTTATTTATTATTTATAAAAATAAAATAAAATGAAGTATATTATGAAAAAAAGTATTTTTGTATCAAATATTAATAAAATGAAAAATTCAAGTATTTATATATTTTTAACTTAAATATATTGATAAACATATATATATATATATATATTAAATCTTAAATATGTATTATACACAAAACAAATATTTATTTAATATTTTAATAAAATAAATAAAAAGAGTATTTTTTATGTGAAATATTTTCAGAAGGTAAATAAAAATAAAAAAATGTATCTACACTATTTATTTATTTATTCTAATAATAGTATATATATAATATTTATATGCAAACAAAGAAACAAATCAAATAAATATGCTATATATTCAAAAAATGATGGAAAAAATATTTTTATTTTTTTAATGTCATGAGAAAAAATAAACAAAGTCAATCAAAAAAGAAAAAGTCAAAAAGAGTCAAAAATGAAGCAAATGGGCTTAGGGGGTGTAATAGCAATTAAGTGGTGTGAAGAGAAATAACACAAAAGCCCAGCCCAATGATCACTGTCTTCAACCTCCAGCACAAAATATTTGAAAAAACGCGCGCCATGTTCAGCTTCTTCTAACTCTTGATTCCTGGCTTTTTAGCAAAAACTCATAACACAACAAATGTTCAGCATGAAGAGACGGTTCTAACCATGTATGGAACTTGACCTAACTCTCTAAGATGAGGGAGAATTTCTCCTCCCCCAAATCCTAACCTAATTTTTCTGCCATTTTTAAACTACAAATTCTCCCTACTCAGGCAAAAGAAATGAAATGTAAAGACATGTACATGTTCAGGGCTATGAGTAGAACCTTGTTTCTTCACAAACTTAAGACTAAAGATGCATGATAAGAGAGATACGAGTTCAAAGTTTTACCTGTGCAGTTGAACTTCTATGTGGAGAATGAGGAACTTTCAGTGCAATGTAATGATTGGAGAAGCTTCCTTGAGGTCCAGGGATGCTTTTTCAATGCTTACTTTGTCTTGAACCTTCTTGTATCAAGCTGTAGAACTTCAACTGCAAAAGGAAAAAATGGAAATGGTGGAAACTGTTAGAGTGATTACAGGTCAGGTTTTAGGCCATGGCTAGTTTGCATATGTTGCAAGGAAGGTGTATGAATTGATTTTGGTGAGAATGCTCGAGGGAAGTGAGAGTTTGCACTCAAACTGCAGAGGCAACTCTGTTTTTGCAGTTTGAGGATGATTCTGAGATGGAAGGTGTTCTGGAGGGCAAGGGCTCGTGTGTTAGCTTGGATATGGTCTATGGAATGTGTTTGATAACTTCTCTCTTCTGTTTCTAAGCTGAGATGAGATATGTCATAAGTTATGCCATGTTACTTGAAAATGAAGCAAGAAAAGGTCACTTTGTGTTTTAGGTCAGTAGGGGCCTCTAATCCTGCTGCATAAGCCTCTCTTGATCAGAGCAATTTTCTCATAATATTGTGCCATAAGGATTTTTCTTGTACCTTCTTGGATTTCAATTTGACATAAAGCTAGCTTTTGACAAAAATGGATAAAGCACTTTATCTAGTTTAGGATTAATCCACTATGCAATGTTAGAACACAAAGAACATGGTCTTAACACATTGAATATGCATTAAATTATTGAGTATGGAATGGTTCAAGGACCTGTAATTAAGCATAAAGCAAGCTGAGCTCAAATTTGCAAGATTATGAACATGTTTTGATGAAGAACAAAAGTGAATTTTTGCCAACTTGTGAAATTCGAATCTCTCAAGTTATGAGGTTGTTTGATGAGTTCTTGGACATTTTGGAAAGCTTGGAATGTGTACTAAAATCCATATTTGAAATGCAAATTAAAATTCCAAGTGGAAGGGTATGAAAAGTGGCCTTGAAGTGGGGTAGAAAACCTTGTCAAAATAGGTTAAATTTCACTAAGTTAAAAAATGGTTTAGTGCCCTTATTCAAAAAATTGTAACTTGAGATAAAAGCTTCAAATGAGAAAACTTTGTGAATCAAAGTTGTAGATTATGCAACAAGCTACAACTTTCATGTTTTGACTTTTGTTTGAATCCAAATGGATCATGGTGAAAAGATGGGGCAAAGTTGGGAAAAAAATTAGGGTTTTTCATAACTTAGAAAAATTCTAAGTTATGAAAAATTCCATTTTCAAAACCCTAATTTGCATTTTGTGATTTCTTGGTGAACAAGTTTCATGATTTGGCAAGTTTTGATGAAAAATGAATCTTGACTCTTGATTTTGACCAAAAAGTCAAAGTTTGACTTTTCAGTATACAGTCAAAATTGATCAATTGACTGGGAAATTCAACTGTCAATCTTGTGTACTTGGGATCTTTTGAGCTTGATGAATGTGTCAAGACCATTTCATTGAGTCCTTGAGTCCATATGTGAACTTGGTTTGCCATTGGTTAGGTCAAACAGTCAAAAATTGCCTTTGTGCAGTCAAAACCCTAAAAAATGACCATTTTGCCCTTTTGATGATCTGATCAAATTTCTTGGAGAATTGTGATCCAAACTTGATCAAATGGTCCATGTGAGTTCATAATGTTGATGTGGATCAAATTTCATGAGGTTTGACTGTCAATTGGCCACAGTTGACTTTTTCCCCAATACAGCTGATTTCTAGGTCAACTGTCCAATTGACTGGGCAAAACTTGGAATCAAGACTTGAAACTTGGTATAGGTAAACTTGGGAGTCCAATATGAAGCATGAAAGTCATCTTAGGCATTTTAGGTCAAAACATCCTTAGGAAAACACAAACCCTAATTTGAGTCCACAGTGCAAGGAGAAGTCTTGAGCAGAGGAAACCATAATTGGATCTTGATCTTCAAAGGTCTTGTGATGAGAAAATGTTGAGGAAATGGGAGGGCAAATTTTGGGGTACAACAGTTGCCCCTGTTCAATCTTCTTGAACCTGAAGAGTTAGATTGGCAAGTTTGCCTTTCGTGACTCGAGGGTAAAAGGAGATTGGACACTAGAGTGCCCGGAAATTTGCACTCGCATGCTGGAGTCTCAACAATGTGGTGTCGGGAATGGGCTTATAGATGCCATTTGGAGAGGTGGTAGATAGGGAGATGGGCTTATAGATGCCATTTGGAGGTGTTGCTCGCATAAGAGATTCCTTAGCGAGAACTTGTGTATTTTGAGGAAGGAAGATGTTTTCCTGGCTTGTTACAGGTGTTTGATCTTCAGTCTCCTTATGCAGATATGCCCTGGCTAGATACAGGTATCGAATCTACAGTTAGTTGCTCACAGATGTGCCCTGGCTGGATACAGGAGTCGAATCTGGAAATAGTCGTTAATAGATGTGCCCTGGCTGGATACATGAATCGAATCTGCGAACTCTTCAGACGTGCCCTGGCTAGATACAGGAATCGAGTCTGGAAACGTGGTCAACAGATATGCCCTGGCTGGATACAGGAATCGAATCTGGAGATGTTGTAGTTGATAGATGTGCCCTGGCCGGATACAGGAATCGAATCTTCGAACTCTTCAGACGTGCCCTGGCTAGATACAGGAATCGAGTCTAGAAACTGATCACTTTCAGATGTGCCCTGGCTAGATACAGGTATCGAATCTGGAATTGTGACAGTTGAAGGTAGTTGTTTTTTTTGGGATTGTCTTTTTCCTGAAAAGGCAAAAACGTAAGTTGTATGCAATGTCATGATGTATGATATACATGGTGTTATGATGTTCAATCATGAGATAGTGTTGTATGCGCTTTATCATGTATGTAAGCAAGATGTATGAAAACGTGGAATGTTTATGAATGCAATTTTGTCTTAGGAAAATAAATCCTTGACAAACGGCCGGGGAGCTGCTCCGTGGTAGAGATACTTGGCCGAGGTTTTGCTGAGAGGCCGGTTGAGGGCTTTAAAGATGGATTCCGCTGGGGATAATGATGATAAACTCCGCTGGGGATTTGAAGGAACTTTGCCGAGGGCGGTCTTCCGTGGTTTTTAGCTGAGGATAACCCAGTTATAAGTCCTTGTGAGGAAATAACTCTGAATAACACTCGGGAGAGACGTCCGTGCTCCACAGGGGATAAGCTTCCAGAATCTACTGGGGATGAGCTTTAAGGCCTGCCGGGGAATGTTGTGCTTTTCCAGGATTGACGGGGGACCAACTCTGCTTGGGAAAGTACTACTGAATCTTGTTTTACTCTGCGGGGAGTTGAGATGATTTGGCCACATTCTTCAGTTGAACCTACCTTGGTGCCTTGGCGGACAAAACAACCAGACTGCATTAGACAACTTCACATTGCCCCTGTCTCTGATGTCACCTGTGATCAATCTCTCGTTTTATATGTAAACATTTATGAATCAGCAATTTTAATGTCAAATGCATATATCAAAAATGAACATTGGACGTTCTTCGCAAGACAAAACAAAAAAGAAAACAATTGGCACTTTTTAACTGAAAAGTATATTTGTATTGATTTAAACTTTGCCTGTGAATAGGCGTTTTTGTACAAGAGGCTGACATCCTAGTAAGAGGACATCGCCAAATAGTATAGAGTTTACAATTTTGAAAAAGGAAACAAAACAGCTATGTGAACAATCCCACTGGGTTCCAACTCTGCTATTGCCTTTATGTCTTCGAACATTTCATCGCTTTGCTGCCTAGTTGAAGATGAAGCTGATTGGTCGATACCGAAACCTGGAGCCAGATAGTTGATGCCGAATTCCGGATGCGAAGTGATCCGATGAGACATAGTGTTACGCTTTCATCCCTAACTTTTGCCTGGACCGCCCTTTCGGGTTTTCAGTCCACCGGGATACCCATTTTTGCCCAAGCCGCCTTTTCAGGTTTTCGACTTGCCGGGTGTACAGATTTTTTTTCATTTCATCCCTTATTTTTGCCCGAACCCTTTTGGTTCGCCGGGAAGCCCTTATTTTTGCCTAGGTATGTCAACCTAGCGGGTCTCTTATTTATGCGTAGTATTTTTTCACTATGTCTGCATTGGCGGGGTGAGGAAGGTCGTCACCATCCATGGTGGTTAGGATCATGGCTCCTCCTGAGAACACACGTTTAACCACAAATGGCCCTTCGTACGTAGGGGTCCATTTGCCCCGGGGATCACTTTGAGGAAGGATGATGCGTTTGATTACCAGGTCCCCAACTTGATATTCTTGCGGTCTGACTTTCTTGTTAAATGCCCTGATCATCCGTTTTTGATACGTTTGACCGTGACAGATAGCAGTGAGCCTCTTTTCGTCAATCAGATTTAATTGATCAAGTCGAGTCTGGATCCAGTCATCTTCATTCAAGTCTGCATCCTTCATTATCCGGAGAGAGGGTATCTGGACTTCAATTGGCAAGACTGCCTCCATGCCATAGACCAAGGAGAAGGGAGTTGCCCCGGTTGACGTCCTTGCTGAGGTACGGTACCCATGAAGAGCGAACGGTAACATCTCGTGCCAATCCTTATAGGTCACTGTCATCTTCTGCACAATTTTCTTGATATTTTTATTGGCTGCCTCTACAGCCCCATTCATCTTCGGTCGGTAGGGAGAAGAATTGTGGTGCTGTATCTTGAATTGTTCACAGAGTTCAGTGATCATTTTGTTATTGAGATTGGTACCATTTTCCGTAATGATTCTTTCTGGGATGCCGTACCGACAGATCAGATTATGCCAGATGAAACGGGCCACGACGCTCTTGGTTACTGTGGCATAGGAAGCTGCCTCAACCCATTTCGTGAAGTAATCGATTGCCACCAAGATGAAGCGATGCCCATTGGATGCCGTTGGTCGGATTTCACCGATCATATCGATGCCCCACATTGCGAAAGGCCAAGGTGCCGTCAGGACGTTCAGAGGAACCGGCGGGATATGCACCTTGTCAGCATAGATCTGGCATTTATAACAAGTTCGGGAGTGTTGGTAACAATCGGCTTCCATTGTGGACCAGAAATATCCTGCCCGAAGGATTTTCTTAGCCATGGTGTGTCCACTGGAATGGGTTCCAAATGTACCTTCATGCAGTTCTATCATGATTTTCTCTGCCTCTGTCTTATCCACACAACATAGCAGAGTTGAATCATGATTCCGTTTGTAGAGAATGCCGTTGCTGAGGAAGAATTTTGCAGCAAACCTCCTCATGAACTTCTTATCATTGACAGACGCACCTTCAGGGTATTCCTGAACTTCCAAGTACCTCTTTACCTCGTGATACCAGGGTTTTTCAGTCACCTTCTCAGCCTCGAGCTCGCAACAGTATGCCGGTTCATCCAACTTCCAGATAATGATTCGGGGAGCCTCATTGTCCCATTTAACTTTGAACATTGAAGACATCGTAGCTAGGGCGTCCGCTAGCTGATTCTCCTCTCTAGGGAAGTGTTCGAAAGTTGTCTCTTCAAAGTGGGGAAGCAAAGTCAACACATACTCTTTGTAAGGAATAAGATTCGGGTGTTTCGTATCCCACTCGCCTTTGATCTGATTGATCACGAGAGCGGAATCTCCGAAGACACTTAGAAATTTTATCCTTAAGTCGATTGCAGCTTGTAAACCCATGATACATGCCTCGTATTCTGCCATATTGTTGGTGCAGCTGAAACATAATCGGGCGGTGAGGGGAGTATGAGTTCCTTTGGGAGATATGATTACAGCGCCGACGCTGTTACCCAAAGCATTGGAGGCTCCATCAAAATGCATAGACCATCGGGATCCTTCCTCAGGTCCTTCATCCGGTCCAGGTACTTCACAGTCAGTTACCACCATGATGTCTTCATCCGGAAAATCAAAGTTTAATGATTGGTAATCGTCCACAGGTTGGTGTGCCAAATGATCTGCTAGTACACTTCCCTTAATTGCTTTCTGAGTTGTATACTGGATATCATATTCTGTTAAGATCATTTGCCATCTCGCTATTCTTCCAGACAGAGCGGGCTTTTCAAATATGTACTTGATGGGATCCATTTTTCAAATCAATAAGGTAGTGTGAGTCAGCATATACTGTCTCAGCCGGCGAGCAGCCCATACAAGAGCGCAGCAAGTTTTCTCAAGCAGTGAGTAACGAGACTCACAGTCGGTAAACTTTTTGCTCAAGTAATAAATAGCGTGCTCTTTTCGGCCAGACTCGTCATGCTGCCCCAGCACACACCCCATTGAATTATCAAGTACTGTCAAGTATAGTATCAGAGGTCTTCCTTCCACTGGTGGCATAAGAATGGGTGGCTCTTGGAGATATTCCTTTATCCTTTCAAAGGCGGCCTGACATTCATCATTCCAGCGTACTACTTGATCTTTCTTCAGTAATTTGAAGATTGGCTCACAAGTAGCAGTTAGATGTGAGATGAATCGGGCGATGTAATTCAGTCGTCCCAGGAAACCTCTGACTTCTTTCTCTGTTTTTGGAGTCGGCATCTCTTGTATGGCTTTTACCTTGGCAGGGTCTACCTGAATACCCTTATCACTTACAATGAAACCTAGCAACTTTCCGGATCTTACCCCAAAGGTGCATTTGTTGGGATTCAGCCTTAGCTTGTATAACTTGAGTCGGTCAAACAACTTCCTCAGATGGTCAAGGTGCTCCTCCTCAGTTTGAGACCTCGCAATCATGTCATCAACGTATACCTCGATCTCATGATGGATCATATCATGAAATAAAGCAACCATGGCACGTTGATAGGTTGCCCCAGCATTTTTCAATCCGAATGGCATGACCTTATAACAGAAGGTGCCCCACTGAGTCACAAAGGTAGTCTTCTCCATATCCTCTGGAGCCATCTTAATCTGATTATACCCTGAAAAACCATCCATGAAGGAGAACACCTTGTGTTGAGCTGTATTGTCAACAAGGACATCGATGTGAGGTAGGGGGAAGTCATCCTTGGGGCTGGCCCTGTTCAAATCCCTGTAGTCGACACACATTCTGACTTTACCGTCCTTCTTCGGTACTGGCACCACATTGGCAACCCACTGGGGGTAGGAAGTCACTGCAAGGAACCCGGTATCAAACTGTTTCATAACCTCGGCCTTGATCTTTTCAGACATCTCTGGACGCATCCGTCAGACTTTTTGCTTTACCGGAGGGCAATCTTCCTTGGTTGGCAGGTGGTGAACTACAATGTCGGCATCCAAACCAGGCATATCTTCATAGGACCAAGCAAAAATCTCCATGTAGTCTTGTAGCATCTGGATCAATCGTTGCTTCACGCTGAGCTCTAGATTGGCACCAATCTTGACCTCTTTCCTATCTGTCTCAGTACCCAGGTTAATTGTCTCCACCGGCTCTTCATGTGGTTGAATAGCTCTCTCTTCCTGGAGTAGCAGTCTTGCGAGTTCACCAGGCACTTCGCAATCATCTTCACCTTCGTCTTCGGCCAAGTTGATCGGATTTTCGAAGTCATAATTGGCGGTAGCAGAGCTGTTACCAGTAAGATCCAGAGTGGATTGAAACCTGTATAAGTGAGTGTGTGTAAATATAGCTGTTTTGCAATATATATAACACAGAAAGGAAAAAGAGCACAAGATTTGAAATGCAACAAACGTCCAATGTCTTGATTGATGATATATGAAAATGTCATACAAAAAGCCCTCACAAATGGAGCTACGATGCCCCGGGTAGGACACCGAGCCAACAAAGTTTTAACATATTGTTTGTTACAAATTGGAAATCAAAAGAAATTAATTACTGCGTGACAAATGTGATAGGGGTAAATTCCTTCGCCGTCCAGTTGCTTGGTCCGTTGCTGTTAGTCGGGTAGATCCAACTGTCAAACTCTGCTTCCTCCACATCCTCCTCGATAGCATTCACCCTTGAGCTGGAGATAAACACCAGAGCCTTTCTGATCTTCTCTTTGCGCACAACCCTTTGAGCCTCTGCAGTAAAGCCTAGCCCAAACTTGTCGTTCTTCTGAGTGAAGTCAGGAAGCTGACCCCAATTTGCACAAACGCCTTTCTGAACCACAGCCCGGGCATCCCTTAGGGAAGCCATTTTCAAGGAAACATTCTCTTCGGCCGCTGTCTCTGCTGCTGCTGAAATTGGATGTACCTCTTCGAAATGCTGAAAGGGGGTTTCAATAAACTCCCCATCCATCTCAATGTATTCAAATGGCTCACCATATACTCCTCTTCTCCTTGCACAGTGACGATCTTCCCCCTGACGGGATACTTCAGCTTCTGGTGCAAGGTGGAGGTCACTGCCCCAGCTTTATGGATCCAAGGTCGACCCAGTAGACAAGAGTACGATGGACGTATATCCATCACATAAAAGGTAGAGTCAAACACTTGAGAGCCCACACGAATAGGGATGTTAACCTCTCCATGAACCATCCTTTTGGAACCGTCAAAGGCCCTGACGATGATATTGCTGGGCTTCAATTCCAGGCCTTCATAATCCAGACGATCTAAAGCCTTTTTCGGTAGGACATTCAAGGAAGAACCAGTATCCACCAATACATGCGCCAGAGTAGTGCCCCTGCATTCGATAGAGACATGCAGGGCATCATTATGGTCTCTTCCCTTCGCGGTCAGGTCAGCATCTGAAAATCCCAAGCCATTGTCTGCTGTCAGATTCGCTATGCAATCAGTGAACTGGACTGCAGACGTCTCCTGCGGCACATGGGCCGTCTTGAGAAATGAGATCAAGGCCTTAGCATGGGCCTCGGAGCATAGCAGTAAGGAGAGCAGGGAGATCTTGGAGGGCGTATGCCCCAGCTGCTCGACAACATTGAAATCACTTTTCTTTATTATTTTCAGAATCTCCTCCATTTCTTGTCGGGAGGCCTCAGTGTTTATGGGTAATGGTGCCTCCATCCGGGAAGGCTCTTCTTCAATCCCTTTGCCCCGAGCATTTGATGACTCGGCAGCAGGGGAAACAACTTGATCAGCAGCAGGAACAGGTAAACTTGCGGGTGTTATAAGGAGGGGTCTTCGAATAGCGGGTGGTGCAATGTCAGGCGAGAAGAGCCTGCCACTGCGGGTGACCTTGGCTGGACCAGTGATATCGCAGATACTGGCGCTAGTGTCAAATTCTTGTTTGATTCCATTCACATACACGTCTGCCCCATAATGCCAGGGGACAGCTTTATCAGATACGTAGGGGAGAGGCCCCGGAACAGTAATAATTACAGGTGCAACAGTCATGATTTGAACAGGCTTCTTCGGGGGAGCCTTGATTGGATTTTTGAAGATGGTAACCACAGAAATTTCTTTTATCGGAACCAACTGAACAACAGACTTCTTAAAGAGAATCTCCTTGCTATCCATTAGGCTTTGGACGCCTAACATCAGTAAGGGACAACCAGATAGGGAAACAGCACAGAACAGGCAACCTTCACCGCAACCCGGAAATAAACCGGCCCGCAGTAGGTTCTTCTTAACGATCTTCAGAGGGGTGACAACTTCATTTACCGAAACAGCGTACATTTCTTCCTCAATGGCATTTACTCTATGCTGGGGCATAGGAGCAGTTACAACATTTGGTCTCTCCGGTGCTTCAAACTGAATTTCTTTTGCGTCGATCAAATCTTGCACTTTGTTTCTTAAGGCCCAGCAATCATTAGTAGTGTGCCCGGGACTATCAGAATGATAAGCGCACCGGGCATTTGGGTTATACTTAGGTGACGCAGTGTTGACGACCTTAGGAGCTTCTTTGAGGGTCACCAGGTTGGTGGATAACAGTTGGGGTAAAATTTGAGATAAGGTCATACTCAGTCGGGTATACTGCCTCTTGGGCCTTTCGCTTCTTTGTTGATTGTACTGCTGAGGAGCAGCAACAGGTTTGGAGATGACCAAAGCATTGACGGCTTGGCGACTTTCGGGCTTGACTTGTCTTCTAGGACCATAGACGGCACTTGCTTCTTTCTTAAACGGCCTCTTCTCAGCACTGGTGGAGGCAGCCTTTTGTATCTTTCCTGACCTGATGCCAGCTTCAATTCTTTCTCCTGTCAATATCAAATCTGTAAACCCGGCGGAGGAGTTACCAACCAAATGATTGAAAAACGGACCAGACAACGTCCCTAGAAACATATCAACCAGCTCTCGATCAGTCAATGGAGGCTGCACCCTACCAGCCAAATCTCTCCATTTTTGAGCGTACTCTTTGAACCCTTCGCCCGTTCCTAGAGACATACCCTGAAGTTGGGTACGCGTGGGAGCGAGATCAGAATTGTATTGGTATTGTCTGTAGAATGCGGTTGCCAAATCTTCCCAGTGTCGGATGCTAGCTCCATCTAGTTGGTAGAACCATTCAAGCTGTGACCCCGAGAGACTATCTTGGAAGAAGTGAATCCAGAGATTCTTGTCCGCCGTGTAAGGTTGGATCTTCCTTACGTACGACCTTAGATGCAGCTTCGGGCAGGAGACCCCATCATACTTGGCGAAGGCAGGCGCCTTAAACTTGTGTGGAATTACTACCCCAGAAGACAACCCCAAATCTCCGAAATCCAGTCCCGGCACATTCTGAATTTCCATGGCGCTCAAGCGGTCCTCCAATTGCTTGTATCTGTCAGCAGCAGGTGGGTATTGTTCGTCATTATAGTCCGTCTCGTTGTCGGAGACTGCGGGACCAGGAGCTCCTCCCCCTTGGGGACTGTTTTTCTCAGCAGAAGAAGTGGTTGGATCAGCTTCATTGTGGAGTGTGTTCCCAAATCTGCGTCCGGTGTTGAACAATGCAGTCCTCTTTTTCTTCTTCTTCTTCAGGAGTAGAGTCTTCAACTCTTGCTGACCTTGGGCTAGGCTTAGGACCATTTCTTGAAACTGTGCACTTTGAGCCTGAAGGGCCTTGATTGCTTGCTCACTGGAGGAGTCTGGATTCATGATGACTGTGCATACAAACAGCGAAGAAAATTAAGCAACCTGTGAAGTAGGGTACCTGCTATGCATATGGTGCCATGGAATGCGTATGTTTTATGTTTTCAAAGACAAACAGGATTCAACTTTGTAGACAAAAAAGGGAACACACTTCATTAGATTAAAATTTCAATTGTTCAACAACTTGCCCTTAGGCATTACAGGAATGAAAAATACTGGAAAGGAAATAAACTACAAAAGGAAACAATCAAAGCTCATCAATGCTCCCATGGCCTCCTCTTTTCAGTGCTGATGTAGTTGTTCAGGACCCGTTCTTCTTCCAATTGCTTAGTCAGCCTCTGAATCTTCCGTTCCTGCTCGTTGAATTTCTCTCGATAGAAATCTCGTTCTTCCTTTAGCTGCGCCCAAGATCTCTTCATGGTGTCAAAATCAGTAGGTATATGAGGAGGGAGGACAGTTGGAGGAACCCCATCTTCATCAGGAGATTCAAGGATGATTGGTCTGACAGCTTCGTAGGGCATACCCAACTTCTGAGCACAGATGCGGACCCATTTGCAATAGGGCTCCATTGGTAGAGAAGTCTTTGGTCCCAACTCATGTGGGTCAGCTTTGTGAATTCTGTCCCAAGCTCTAATGAATCCCTGGCGTAGTTTGTCACTGTCTGCCTGAAACTCAAAATGGAAGTGAGGAACCAGCATTTCATGAGGCCCATCTCCTCTGGCTCTTCCAAACTGACGGAGAGCTAAACACGGATTGTAAGAGATTCCTCCTTGGATGCCAATCAACGGGACATTAGGGTATTCTCCGCAACGGTCGATAACAGCTACCTCATCCAAACCTCTGAGAGTCCAGGTGATGTCATTATCAGTGAGAGACATTAACCTCCGAGCCCAACCTCTTCCTTCTTCATTCTTCAGTACGAACTTAGGAAGGTGCGAAATAAACCACCTTACTAGCAAAGGAGTACAACACCACGGAGTTCCCCGTTTTCGAGCAGTACGAGCATAGAGTTGTTGTAGAATATCACCCAAAAGAGTGGGTACCGGATTCCGAGACATGAAGATCCTTATGACATGGATACTGATAAAAGTGTCAGGGTTGGGAAACAATACCAGACCATAGATCAAAAGAGCCAGAATATCCTCGTATGCCTTGAAGTCCAAGTCATTCCAGAAATCATTAGCCTTGCCTACCAGAAATTTGACCAAAAAGCCCTTGATCCCATTTCTAGCTTCCCAGTTGGACAATACCTCTTCTTTGGTCAAGGGGAGAATTGCAGCAATCTCTTCAGGCCTAGGAGTCTTTTCTAAACCAGTGAATGGAGTTTGTTCCAAGACAGGAATCCCAAGCAAATAAGAAAATTCTTCCAGGGTAGGAACCAGCTGGAAGTCTTGAAAGGTGAAACAGTGATGCAGAGGGTCATAAAACTGGGTCAGAACACTTATCAGTTGTTGGTCCCATTTTGCAGTGACCAAGCCAAGGAGAGAACCATGTCTGTTGATGAAGGAAGAAGTGTTTGGAATCCTTCCAACCAAATCCTTGAGTAAAACTGGTGGTTGAACAAAGTTGAGCCGGACAGTATTTCTACGCACGGGCAACATGATATCCTACAAAACAGAGCAAAGATGAAACCTTTTTTGTCTTTGAAATGGGTTAGCCTTTTATACAGGATGCATGCAATGGTATGATGGCATGATGCTATGATGAAGCACACCACAAGTATTCACATAGACAAATAAGGCACACAAGTCACACAAGACACCCTTAGGTTTCAGGACAGCATGAGTTTCAGGTATTACCCTCTTTTGGTTTTGTTGGTTAAAACCTGTCCTATCAGAAGTAACCGGGTTCTAGAGGATCTCAAATCATTGGCTACCCTCAATCGGTCATAACTCCAGCATCGCAATCTTTTCTCGCGGCCGGAACCATCTCGAGAGTTTAGCCTCAATGAGTGTAGCATACTGCTACTGTCCTAATAGCCAAGTTGGTCAATTTAGGGTTCTAAGGTTGGTTGGTGTTAAATGACCCCTTAGAAGACCTATATTCTCCCCGTTACAACACAAGGGATATAGGTACAGACTAAGATGCCACACCAACGTAGCCACTGCTTCACCCATGCCGGTCTACGCCGGACAGGTCCCTCACAGATTATGCTACCTAAAAAGGGTATATCCCAGATCCGGGTTAGGATCTATGAACTCCGATGCAAAGCCCACAAATATAAAAGCAAACAAAGCAAACAATTGAAAACAAAGGTGATCTAATCCCTAAGGTTACTCCACTTTTTTTTTTAAAAAAAAAAAATAATCCCCAGCAGAGTCGCCAGTTCTGTGATACGGTGGGAGAACTGACTTGAGGTTTTGCGTTTGTATTCGCAAATGTTGCGGTTAGCAAGAGTCGCCACCGACTTTTTATTTTATCCTAAGGAAAGGTTAAAAAGCACAGCAAAAACCTTTTGAGATGTTTTCTTGGGTTCGGGGAGTAGATTATAGAAGGGGAAGGTATTAGCACCCTTTCTATCCATGGTTATCCATGGGCTCTTAGTTACTTGCTTAGATCACTTGCCTTTTGTTTTCAATTGTTTTAAATAGTGCTTGAGTGTGTGGGTCTTGAAAATGTTTTGAAAAGATGCCAATGTGGTGGCAATCTTTGTAATGATCCATGTGGGGATGTATACAAAGATGTATGTATTTTGAAAAAGTTTTTATTTGTTTTTGAAAATTGTTTTGAAAGTGTTGTGAGGTGTGGTTTTGAAATTAGGCAAATGTTTTGTTTTGCAAGTTTGATTCAAGTAACTAAGAGGTTATCTACTCCTAAATTTCTCAAAAGATCATTGCTATGTTTTAACCCTTTTAACAAGTTTGTTCCACCATTGAATTTGGTGGACAACCTTATGTTAGGATGTGAAAGGGACAGGCGCGGGTCATCGTTTAGACCATAATTGCAACGGCGTTAAATATCTTTGAGCAATTTTCTATAAGGGACTTGATCATTTGTTTTTTTGTTTGTTTTGAAAAGTTTTATCGAGGGACTATGATCATTCAAATTGTTTGCTTTGCCCAAAGAAGTCCAACATGCAATATGGCCCATTTATTTGAAGGCAACAAGTGGAATACCCTAAGGGGGTGCAAGTGTGATTTGTGTGTCCATTTTCATGCTTGTTTATCTTGTATTAGGTCAAACTATTTTTTATCGTTTTTTTTCGCATTCAAACCCTAATTCTAACATGTTATCATTAGAAAGCAATAAAGTGCGAAAATAAAATTACTAAGCTATTACAAAACCAAATATGGGAAGGGGGGTACAAAGGTCCAAATGGGGATATTGACAAGAATTTAAATCTAAATTATTACATCAATGTGAATATTTGCAAGGTAAATAATGTACAATAATTGAATAACTAAAGATGAAATAAAAATGCAAGATGCAAAAATGTTTTGTGTATATATGAAAAAAATGTTATTTATGTAAAAGAGAAAAGAAAATAAAAATTATATTATTTTTGAAGTATTTTGAATTTGGGGCAAACCCTAATTTTAAAGAAAATACATTATTATCTAGTTTAATACAACTATTTATTTATTATTTATAAAAATAAAATAAAATGAAGTATATTATGAAAAAAAGTATTTTTGTATCAAATATTAATAAAATGAAAAATTCAAGTATTTATATATTTTTAACTTAAATATATTGATAAACATATATATATATATATTAAATCTTAAATATGTATTATACACAAAACAAATATTTATTTAATATTTTAATAAAATAAATAAAAAGAGTATTTTTTATGTGAAATATTTTCAGAAGGTAAATAAAAAAAAAATGTATCTACACTATTTTTTTATTTATTCTAATAATAGTATATATATATAATATTTATATGCAAACAAAGAAACAAATCAAATAAATATGCTATATATTCAAAAAATGATGGAAAAAATATTTTTATTTTTTTAATGTCATGAGAAAAAATAAACAAAGTCAATCAAAAAAGAAAAAGTCAAAAAGAGTCAAAAATGAAGCAAATGGGCTTAGGGGGTGTAATAGCAATTAAGTGGTGTGAAGAGAAATAACACAAAAGCCCAGCCCAATGATCACTGTCTTCAACCTCCAGCACAAAATATTTGAAAAAACGCGCGCCATGTTCAGCTTCTTCTAACTCTTGATTCTTGGCTTTTTAGCAAAAACTCATAACACAACAAATGTTCAGCATGAAGAGACGGTTCTAACCATGTATGGAACTTGACCTAACTCTCTAAGATGAGGGAGAATTTCTCCTCCCCCAAATCCTAACCTAATTTTTCTGCCATTTTTAAACTACAAATTCTCCCTACTCAGGCAAAAGAAATGAAATGTAAAGACATGTACATGTTCAGGGCTATGAGTAGAACCTTGTTTCTTCACAAACTTAAGACTAAAGATGCATGATAAGAGAGATACGAGTTCAAAGTTTTACCTGTGCAGTTGAACTTCTATGTGGAGAATGAGGAACTTTCAGTGCAATGTAATGATTGGAGAAGCTTCCTTGAGGTCCAGGGATGCTTTTTCAATGCTTACTTTGTCTTGAACCTTCTTGTATCAAGCTGTAGAACTTCAACTGCAAAAGGAAAAAATGGAAATGGTGGAAACTGTTAGAGTGATTACAGGTCAGGTTTTAGGCCATGGCTAGTTTGCATATGTTGCAAGGAAGGTGTATGAATTGATTTTGGTGAGAATGCTCGAGGGAAGTGAGAGTTTGCACTCAAACTGCAGAGGCAACTCTGTTTTTGCAGTTTGAGGATGATTCTGAGATGGAAGGTGTTCTGGAGGGCAAGGGCTCGTGTGTTAGCTTGGATATGGTCTATGGAATGTGTTTGATAACTTCTCTCTTCTGTTTCTAAGCTGAGATGAGATATGTCATAAGTTATGCCATGTTACTTGAAAATGAAGCAAGGAAAGGTCACTTTGTGTTTTAGGTCAGTAGGGGCCTCTAATCCTGCTGCATAAGCCTCTCTTGATCAGAGCAATTTGCTCATAATCTTGTGCCATAAGGATTTTTCTTGTACCTTCTTGGATTTCAATTTGACATAAAGCTAGCTTTTGACAAAAATGGATAAAGCACTTTATCTAGTTTAGGATTAATCCACTATGCAATGTTAGAACACAAAGAACATGGTCTTAACACATTGAATATGCATTAAATTATTGAGTATGGAATGGTTCAAGGACCTGTAATTAAGCATAAAGCAAGCTGAGCTCAAATTTGCAAGATTATGAACATGTTTTGATGAAGAACAAAAGTGAATTTTTGCCAACTTGTGAAATTCGAATCTCTCAAGTTATGAGGTTGTTTGATGAGTTCTTGGACATTTTGGAAAGCTTGGAATGTGTACTACAATCCATATTTGAAATGCAAATTAAAATTCCAAGTGGAAGGGTATGAAAAGTGGCCTTGAAGTGGGGTAGAAAACCTTGTCAAAATAGGTTAAATTTCACTAAGTTAAAAAATGGTTTAGTGCCCTTATTCAAAAAATTGTAACTTGAGATACAAGCTTCAAATGAGAAAACTTTGTGAATCAAAGTTGTAGATTATGCAACAAGCTACAACTTTCATGTTTTGACTTTTGTTTGAATCCAAATGGATCATGGTGAAAATATGGGGCAAAGTTGGGAAAAAAATTAGGGTTTTTCATAACTTAGAAAAATTCTAAGTTATGAAAAATTCCATTTTCAAAACCCTAATTTGCATTTTGTGATTTCTTGGTGAACAAGTTTCATGATTTGGCAAGTTTTGATGAAAAATGAATCTTGACTCTTGATTTTGACCAAAAAGTCAAAGTTTGACTTTTCAGTATACAGTCAAAATTGATCAATTGACTGGGAAATTCAACTGTCAATCTTGTGTACTTGGGATCTTTTGAGCTTGATGAATGTGTCAAGACCATTTCATTGAGTCCTTGAGTCCATATGTGAACTTGGTTTGCCATTGGTTAGGTCAAACAGTCAAAAATTGCCTTTGTGCAGTCAAAACCCTAAAAAATGACCATTTTGCCCTTTTGATGATCTGATCAAATTTCTTGGAGAATTGTGATCCAAACTTGATCAAATGGTCCATGTGAGTTCATAATGTTGATGTGGATCAAATTTCATGAGGTTTGACTGTCAATTGGCCACAGTTGACTTTTTCCCCAATACAGCTGATTTCTAGGTCAACTGTCCAATTGACTGGGCAAAACTTGGAATCAAGACTTGAAACTTGGTATAGGTAAACTTGGGAGTCCAATATGAAGCATGAAAGTCATCTTAGGCATTTTAGGTCAAAACATCCTTAGGCAAACACAAACCCTAATTTGAGTCCACAGTGCAAGGAGAAGTCTTGAGCAGAGGAAACCCTAATTGGATCTTGATCTTCAAAGGTCTTGTGATGAGAAAATGTTGAGGAAATGGGAGGGAAAATTTTGGGGTACAACACAGTGCAACTACAACAAATTGTAAAATGTCGCACATAAATACATAGAAACTAGCAAATTGCCAATGCCAAAATGCGCTTATCACATCGAATCGAAAAGTATACAAGATGCACGATATTAAATTAACATACAAAGTGACATCACGTTTGAATTGTCACGTAAAGGATTAACGCTGCAAATAGCCATACGACATGATGACATAATTTCAAAGCTCATCCTGGTTTCAACATGTCGGACACAGAAATAATCAGCAGAACTACGCAAACATTTACAATATTACAACACGATTGAAACTTATGTTTACCGATCTATTTGTAAAATCAAAATTTTATTTTGGTTAACCTTTGGTCGAATTCACAAAATGCATGAGGCGATGGAAGTGAATGAAAATGCATGAAATGAAATTAGATCATTTTGGATTTTAAATGAAGTGAAAGTTGACCTTATGTTGACTTTTAACGGAACCAATGCATTACTGACTGAACAATGATGCAAATGCTTTGATGAATGAATGACTTTGGGAAAAATTAGGATATGACAACTGTCCGTATTTAAATATCTTTAATCAAAGGATATGAAGAATTTCAATCCTCATATAATCATGATGGAAGATAGTTAAATGCAATAACACACCCGAATTTTGTCCCTTGATGAAACAAAATGTTATACTTATAAGTTTATGGAGATTTCTTTAATGGGGATATAGAAGGTCAACATTAACCTGTAGGTTAATATTTTCTTTCAACAACTATGCTATAAGATCACATTGTCATACGGTGGGAGAACTTATTCGGGTGTTTTGCGTTTTATCACAAAATGTTGCGGATAGCAAGAGTCGCAACTGACTTTTATTTTATCCAATAAAGGAAAGGGTGAAAAGAACAGGAAATACCTCTCGAGATATTTTCTTGATTTCGAGGGGTAGGTTATGAAAAGGGAAGGTGTTAACACCCTTTTCATCCATAGTTATCTATGGGCTCTTAGTTTCTTGCTAGATCACTTTGAAAAATGCTTTGTTTGAAATGTGTTTATGGTGGGTTTTGAAAGTATTTTGAAAACGCATTTGTTTAGGTAAACTTTGTAATGATTCTCGTCTTTATAAGAATGTATACAAAGTGTTGGTTTTGAAAACAGTTCAAAGAGATGTTTGTTTTTGAAGATGTTTTGAAAGTGTAAGTGTGAAAATGGTTTTGATTTGTGAGCAAGAAATTATGAACGGCCTACCTACTCAAAAGGTCTTTATTCTTCTCCTCCCCTTTTAGATGTTTCTATCTTACTATGGATTGGTAAGAAGCCCCATCATTGGATGTGAAGGGACAAGCGCGGATCAATCGCATAGTCATAGAAGATAACTTATGAGACGTTTTAGCAATTTTTCGTAAGGGACTAGATCATTTACCTAAGATAACATCGAGGGACATCGAGGGACTACGATATTTTCTATCAAGGTTCTTTGCTAAAACGCACATATTCGAGGAACATGGCTATTTTCTGATGCAACAAGCGAGGTTACCCTAGAGGTGCACGTGTGAGTAGTGTGTTTGATTGGATGCATTTTTGTCTTTGAAATTTAGGGTTTTCTAACGGTTGATTTTATCTTCCCATACACGCCTTAATTACTAACAATTTATATTAAAACGGTAAATTGCGGAAATTAAAATCCTAAGCTATTACATCATTAGGGGAGTGGGGGGTACAATTTATAAATGGGGATGAAGTATAAACTTAAATATTACAACCATATCAAATAAAAATGAAGATAATGTAAAAATAGTGTAAAATAAAGGAAAAATTGCATTTTGAGTTGTTATGTGTCGACACATGCTGTTATGCATCGATGCATAACTTTCCTTGCTCCTGTAAAACCAAACCAACTCAGTATAAGTTGATGCATATTGGGATGTGTCGACTCATGCACCTGTTTGTGTCGACACATATGCATTTTGTATCGACTCATACACCTTTCATCCTTTTGTTTTAGGGTCTGGATAACAGTATGAGTCGATACATAAGGCTATGTGTCGACTCATACCCTGTTTTTTCACTAGAATGAGTCGACTCAAGTGGGCATGTGTTGACTCATATGCAGTTTTTTTGCCTTAAAGATTGTTTTATTATCTATGCAGGTTGGTTTACAGCATATGGTTGATAAACATAAACAGCAAGTGAATGGTTAGCTAAAAGGGACAATGATTATTATATTTTATGTTTGAAAATGAAACATGTATGGAAAATGAAAAGATACAAAGTCAAGAATACTTACCTTGGGACCGCACTTGGTGTTTTAAGTCTGAATACTTTTCCAACTGTTGTGATGACTCCAATGAATCTCTAAGAAGTTGTCCCAAACTGTTGAATCACACTAAACCCAGTCAAGTTGTACAATGTTGTTTTTGTGTTTGGAGGGTGAAGATAATGGAACTGCAAAAACTGTTCTTGTGTTTGAACAATCTCTATGTGATAAGGTGTTTGGTTTATGGGACAGTTTGTAAGATGGAGAGGATTTTTGTTTTGAATGAAAGTAGAGCTGGTTTTTTGAATGAGCAAATGTCTTTTTTGAATGAGTAGAGTTTACAAAGAATACTGTTTTTTATATTAAAAACTCTATATTCTCTCTCTCTCTCTCTCTCTCTCTCTCTCTCTCTCTCTCTCTCTCTCTAAAAGTCCCCCTTGTGTGTTGTGAAAGCAGTCTATTTATAGAGGAAGTTTGACTGAGATTTGGGAGGGAAAAAATAAAAATTTGAACTGTTTGGGTATGCTGTCTTCATGGACTTTTTTGATGCAGCTCTTATATGCCAATTTGGTGCAAATATGGGGCTGGAATAATGCAGGCTTGGAATGAGTTTGGAGCAGCAAAGCATGGCTATTTTGCAGTAGTTTTGGAGTGTTGTGGCAGTGTTTAGAGATAGCATAGCAGGGTTGTTTTGCTCAGGACAACAAAATGTCTTCTAAACATGGTTTTGAGCTTGTAATGAGCAACACTTATAACATGATACAAGTCTGTTTTATGGACCAATTTATGCAGATTGTATCAAAGACAAAGCATTGTGGCAAGATTTTGAGTCAAAGGAAAAAGTTCAAACAAGACAAAATTTAGAATTTGTAATCTTGCAAAAATGTCACCTTGTAATAACTTGAATTATTTGTAACATCTTGAATTATTTGGAATTGTAGTGAAAAGATGTCATGAAGCAAATGAAACTAACAAGTATAGAAAATACTTAGAAAAATTTCTAAGTCTTGTAAAGTTGGATTTTTGACTCTCTCTTGATTTTTGATGATCAAATTTCATATTTTAGATGTCTTAATGAAATGTGATTTTTGGGACTCAATTTTGGTCAAAAAGTCAAAGTTTGACTTTTTAGTGTACATTTGACTTTCTCCACCAGTTGACTGAATTTGTCTATCAATCCACTGACCTCAGGAGATAAATTGAAATATCTGATTAGGTCCAAATGACGCGCTCGGATCCTTGAGATCATTTTTCCAACCAAAAAGTCAGGTATTAGGTCAAAAATCAAAGTTCGGTCATTTTCAGCCAAAACCCTCATTTTGTCCATTTTGCCCTTTTGATAATTTGAATGACTTTCTTGGAAAATTGTGATCCAAGACTTGAAACTTGACAGAAGTAATCCTAAAGGTCTATAATGATCCATGAAAGTCATTTGAAACATTAGAAATCCAATTGCCTTTGTACAAACTCAAACCCTAATTTAAGGCATCAATGTTGAGGAGATTATTTGACCTAGTCGATGTTTGCACAAACTTGAGCCACTGAAGATCTTTGTAGGAAATATCTTGAGAAATGAGAGAGAAAATTTTGGGGTACAACACACATTCAACTGTCTCTCACTAAAGATAGATATTTGGGGAATAGGTGATCATATATGACCGCTTATACCGAAGGTAGGTCAACAAAGGATGATAACTTTACTGGGGAATCATATTCAGTCGCCTCTCACATAAGGTAGATTCATTAGGGATTGAAAGATCATGTTGAGTCGCTCCTTACGGAAGGTAGATCACAACAAAAGTGTAAGCATGTTATGCTGCTATGCAAGGGATGCATTCATAACAAAGTATCATATTCGACCGCTCCTCATCAAAGGTAGATTGCTTTACAAGAATCATATACAAATATTCATGTTAGGGGTATAATCTTATCCAACCGCTTATATTGGAGGTAGATTCATAATAAGGTGTCTTGAGAGCTATGTTCTTTTTCTTCTTACACTGAGGGTAAATCAATAGCAACATCGTATCCAGTCGCTTCTCACTGAAAGTGGATTTTTGTGACAAACTCAGCGGATGATCATATTCAACCGCTTATACTAAAGGTAGATCAATAGCAACATCGTACCCAACTGCTTCGCACTAAAGGTAGATGTACTTAACAAAAATCGTATTCAGTCACTTCTCACTAAACATGGACTTTTGTGATAAACTCAGGGGAAGATCATATTCAGCCGCTTATACTAAAGGTAGATTTTCTTAATCAGGACCATATCCAACCGCTTCTCATTAGAGGTAAGCCTCTAGCAACATCATATTCAGCCACTTCTTACTAAAGGTAGATTCTCAATAAGGTATCATATCCAACCACTTTTCATTGGGGGTAGAAATCAATAGTACCATCGTATTCAACCGCTTCTCACTGAAGATGGATGTACTAACAAAGTTATATTCAACAAATTCTCACTAAAAGTTGACTTTCTTAATTGAAATTGTATCCCACAACTTCTCATTGCAGGTATATTTACAACGAGAAATCATGTCCAACTGCTTCTCATTAGAGGTAGAGACCACTAAAACATATTCAATTGTTTACGCTGAAGGTAGATTTACTTAACAAATTTATGTCCAACCGCTCCTCAATGAAGATAAAATTAGAGTAACATCATATCTAACCTATTCTCACTAAAGGAAGATGTACTAACAAGAAATCATATACATTTACTTCTCATTGGAGGTAGATTTACAACAAGAAATCATGTCCAACTGCTTTACATTGGAGGTAGAAACCAATAGTACCATCGTATTCAATTGCTTCCCACTAAGGTAGATGTACTAACGAAGTTGTGTTGAACTGATTCTCACTGAAGGTTGAATTTCTTAACCGAAATCGTATCCAACCTCTTATCATTTGAGGTAGAATTATTGAGGATATACAAGATATTATATGGGGGAAAACAAACAGGAGATTCACAAGAGATTAACTGAGAACATAGTGAATCTTGTCCACTGCGGATCACTTGCCATTTGAGACTCACTGAGGAGATTGTTACTTGAAAAGCCTTAAGAAGAATGTCTACTTAGAAAAATACTTTAAATAGACTTGTTGAGGATAACATTAATTGGGTACACCTGACTAGGAATTCCTTTGAGATGACACTCGTCTGGGGAGTATTGAATTTTTTGCCTAGGAAGTACTTCTAAAGGAGACTCTGTAGGAAAATTATATATTGAGGAAACCAATAAGAAGTATCATTAAAATAAGAAATTCACTTGTAGACTTATGAATGACTTTGTTGGGTAAGAACCTCAGATTGATGACGGGCACCACTGTTGATTGGGTTTCTGTAAGGTTCTTGAAACTTTACTGAAGAAAATAACTATACCTCTTTTGAGAGTAGTTCTTGAATCTTTGTTTAGCTGGGGATAAATCTGGACTCCCATGAGATTTTCATTCAATAGAGTAATTCATTTCTGATTTTTTCATGAGGCACGATCGAAGTTAATCCTTGAAGAAACCCGCAAGGAAAATCAAATAACCACCATAGTTAGGCATGTAGATGTTGCCCTCCTCACAACAAACAACTCCGTGATGAGAATACTATTCACATCCATGGCTCCATCCAAGGTTTCGATAATACAACAAATTACACTAGTCCCATTCAAAAAGGAAGAGGTCATAGTAAAAAAAACAAGTGAGGCAGAAATAACAGCGGTGAAAGAAGAGGTCGTGGTAACAACAGTCACAATAATGGACATAGTATAAATCCATGTCCATGGAAACAACCATACCAATGGACACTAGGATCACAATGAAGACAACAACCATGGGAAATTTCACCTTACCTTTATTCTACTTCAATTATCTGTCATCCGACCGTCCACTCGAAACTACAAGGAGTCGCTTATCATAGGTTTATAATGCTCGTGTGCCGACTTCTTCAAATTATGCACCTACTGACATCAATGTGAAAATAAAAAATTTGTAGGTATATATTATTGATGAGAATTTTCACATGGATACAAGCACAAACTCATATATGACTTTATCTCAAGGAACTCTCTGGACTTATTCTAATTTGAGCGTTAATAAAAATACCATTGTTGGTAGAGGAAAATTAAGTTATGATTTGTGGTTATGGAAAAATATGCATATTTACACCATATTCACCCTTATTCTTGAAAAATATCCTTTATGTTACTAAACACACTAAAAACTTAATATTTGTGTGTTGCTTCACCATTGATAACTTGTTACTATTGACCTTGATTCTTTTGGTTTGTTGTGACAAATATCAAGGCGTGGATGCCACCAATGAGATGTGATAGCATTGGGGAACTATATCCTATCACCACAACCACGGGACCCAACCATCTCTCTATCAACCTTTGGAGCTATCTCGCCTATCTTATGGTACAACCACTTAGGACACCCTAAAGAGAATATTTTAAACTATATTAGAAATAATAAGTTTATTTAGTTAACAAATTTCATACTTCTTCTTTTTGTTGATATTAGTTAAGAAATTTTCAGAAAATACATGTTTTGTTTTTGAGAGTGTGTTTCTCTTTGGTTCGAGATTGGATCCTTATTTGATCTTATAAAGAAACCATGTTTCTTATAGTGATCATACACTAGGATGAACATTTTCCTTGGATTGTGAATTTCTATTTCCTTCCATCTTCCCACCCTTTTCAAAATTCTTGTAATTTTGTTTTAAATAACTATTTATCTCAATTTCTTCCCATACACAAAATTCATAAATTGACCATGAAAAAACCATAATCCAAAATCACAAGTCTATAAAAATCATTCAAACAACCATGCATTTGAAAAACAAAGAAATAACCAAGTTCCCAAAATGGTTGGTCGTGTTGACGAATGTTAAAACTATATTTAAAGTCATCGAACAATTGTAGTGGAAAACCTTTTGTAAAAATGTCAGCTACTTGATAGTGTGACATAACATGCAAAACATGATACTGGCCACGAGCAACCTTTTCACGCACATAATGAATATCCATCTCAATGTGTTTCGTGTGTTGGTGTTAAATGAGGTTACCTGATAAGTTGACAACACTAACAGTAACATTGTTACTATACACTAGAGTGGCTTTCATGACAGGACATTGTAATTCTAAGAGTAAATTTCGAATCCAACAAGGTTCAAAAACAAGCTTATCAACACCAAGACACTCTGATTTTGTATTAGTAGAACAAAAGTAAGTATTTTTGTTATCATCTCCACACCGACTCATGTGATAGTTAAAACACGTTTAATACTCCTTATGATTTTAAGAGAATATTTTTTGAAATTTTTTTTGTTTGATAACTAAGCTAAAGTAACTGTGAATGAAAATAAAAGGTTTAACATGTGAAAATGAGATAGTTGGGGGTTATATTTCATTGTCTTATCATTTTTGTGTCCTTATGATCAAATATATATTCTTATTTATTAATTAATATTATCTCCTATTGCTTTACGTGTGTTAATTATGTCTAAGTAACAACGTGAAATCAAAAATATAACTTAACTGAAAGTTTTTCTATCGATAACCAATACGATAACATTAAATTTTGATGGTATGTGTGAATAATTCTAGACCTAAATCCATCTCCAAAATTTTAGAATCTAACAAATTAAAATATTTGATCTAGTTAATAAAGTGTTTCTCAACATCAATTCAAAACCATTGAAACAAGTTATAAGTAACTATTTCATAACAAGCATTAAGAACAAAGATGATTGTCAATATTAATGAATAACTATAACATATATAATACCATGATCAATATGAATACATGAGTATTTGGACAATTATATCTAACCCCAATAGAATAGAATTTAGATGATCTTACTCATAACAACTTTACAATGATGATCTAGAATAAAGAGTTGTAATAACATCAACGACAATTTATCTAACAGACAGAGCCTCCACCTTAGATATCAAATTCAATACTTATCTTGAGCTTCTCCCTCTCAATTCTATTTTTTTTTTGTTCTTTAATCATGTAATAAATGACATCCCAATGGAATGGATGTGATCTCTATTTATAGGGGTCTAAGCATACATTTCCGCCCAGTAGAGTCTTTATCTCGTCCAACGAGCCTACTTTCTTCACCCAGAATTATATCCAGCTCATCCTGGTGGGCTTTGGCTGCCTTATCTTGTCCAATGGGCCTTTCTATTTGCACAACAAGCAAATGTTTCCTTCACCTCAAAGTTAATCAGCCAATGAGTCTCTGAGCCATTATGTTTGTCCAACGATTTTCCTTGCTTATCCATGAAGTAACTTGGCCTTGAAGTTATCTCAAATCGCCTATGCTTGCCCAACGATCTTTTTTCTTCGCATGGCAAGAGTTAGTTAGAAAAGTTGCCATGTTTTTGTCATGTCTTAGCTCACCGAGCCTCTGCTTTGCCCATCAAGTTCTCTACTACTCAGCTTCAATGATTTGTGATTCTCTTGGGTATTTTCATATGTACTTATGAATAACATAGTTAAAATGTTCATACACATTTTTGATGTTCTTTTTAAGATAGATTAATGTTTTTTCATGTAATTTTTTGTGTTTTAAGTTAATAATTGCTTATATAAAACAAGTAATTTTGGAACTTATAAACTCTTCTCAACTTATCTTTTTGTTTGTATCAAACAAAATTCATACAAATAACAAAATCTTTTAATAATTTTGTTCTGGATTGGGCCGAATCTTGCCCCACCATTGGGGAGGCTCAATCCAGCGCCTTTACCAAAGGCCCAAAAGCATGCAGCCCAATCTAAGGACCGTTGGGCATTTCCCCATGTGTCAGTTAGGAAAACGTAGCTCATGTGTCCATGTCATCACCATCCTGCCCTCCGAGAATAACGGGTCCAACTTCTGCTTTCTCGGGGCAGTTGACCAGGGAGGAGGCCACATATTAGACTACATACACACGTAAACCTTGGCAGTCTTTGTTATTGGGCCTCATCGTGGCCCATCATCGAAGACCTTGGCCCAATGTTGGGGGTCTATAAACACCCTCTCACTTAAGAGGGTCAGGTATTCAATCATTCACTAATATTCTCATACTTGCTAGAACTTGCTCTGAACCCCACTTCGACATCGGAGTGTCTTGCAGGTATCCCCCCCCTCCAGTTTGCTTCCAACTGCTGCTCGACTCGAAGCTTGAAGGCTTTGACAATCCCTTCTCGTTAGGTACGATAAATGGAGCCTTCTGTGGGAAACAACTTTCCTGTCTTCCTCTCAAGACTAAAGCAACTCTTCATCAAATTTTACAATTGTCATGGATGACCAAGTTGTCGATAATAACCAAAACGCCCATCTTTCCGACCCCAACAACAACAACGTTGGCGACCATAATATCGATAACAACAACACCGACAACAACATCAACATGGCCGGTCCCGATAAAAACTACAAAGACGGACGTACCGCCTCTTCATCATTCTGCTTGCGGCCGCACGAGGACAACTATCATCCTCCTCAGAACTATGAACCAAATGCATTCCAGGAGCTCCCCTTCCAGCAGGTGCAGACGCCACGACTAGAGCTCTATTCGCGGCCATCAACCAAACCAACTACATGATCTTCTCACAGGGTGAGAGGTTGATAATGCTCGAGCAAACTCGTCGGGCCCTCAGAAGGCACTGAAGACATGAAACTCCTCCTCCCTGATACAACAAAGACCTTCCCCAAATATCCCCCGCGAAGACGCAAGCGAGATATCTTGCACAACCATTCTCCGTAACGAACTGGTCGACGTCCTGCATTGGAGAGGAGCCAACTCGAAGCTACGGGGAGGCTGGTCACACCCCACCGCGTAGAGAGCGACGATCCCCTGGAAACAAAAGAAACTGGGAAATGGAGAAGGACAACCACATCCAAGGGATCGTCCCCGCGGCCAAGGCCATCACAACGATCGCCACTACAACTGGTCCATTTCCCGCTCTCCAAACAGAAGTGGCAAAGATAACCCCCACGGTCCATTATCCTAAGAAATCACGGGGGATCACATTCCTAAGGGAATGAAGAAGCCTCCCCTACTAAAGGATTATGATGGTATTGAAGATCATGTCGACCACATCGACAGGTTTAAAGCAGTGCTCCATTACCATAACATCGGGGGACCAATTAAATGTCGGTGGTTCCCTATGACACTGAGAAAAACGGTCATGGACTGGTACAAGTGTAACGCCCCGATATTTAATTATTTATTTAATTAAATATTTTTGAATGTTTTTTTTATTAATTCAAATTTTTATCGTCGAAGTCGGAATTATTTTATTAAGTTGGAATAATAATTAATCATATTTAATTTGGTGGAATTAAGTTAAAGTGTTATTTTATTATTAAGCTTAAATATGAATTTGGGCTTAATTGGTGGTGTTGTGTAGTAATAGAGGGGTATGTCTTTTTAGGCCCAATTGAGTTTTTTTTAGATTAAATATAATATACCTATTATATTAGAAATAGAAGTAGAGGAAATAGGAGAGAGTATTGTATCAGGAAGAAAAGAAAAAGAAGAGGAAAATAGATTTTGTAAGAGGAGAAGAAGAAAAGAGGAAAGTTGCTTCAAGTGCCAAAATTCCCCAAAAATTCGGTTGAAGTTTCTTAGAGGTGCTCTTAATCCAAGGTAAGGGTGGGGTTCTGACTCTAGGGTGTATAATTAATAGTATGTGAATTTGGGTTATGTTTGAAATTGGTATGTTGATGAAATTGAGAGATGATTTAAGATCCAATATAACTAGATATACACATATATAAGTGCCTTAGTATTTGTTTTTGAAAAAATTCCAATTTTCTGTATACTGTATCGGTACAAAAATGAAGTAGCTTTTGGAAGTGGTTAGTTTGCAATACTTTAGCGCGTAAATTGAAGTAGTGTTTAGTATTTAATGACAATTTCTACTGTAGCGGATTTAATGAATCAATGTTGGATGGCACTTGATTGCTACTGTAGCACCAGATTGAAGTGACATTTTGAGCAATTAAATGGCACATGTTTTATACTGTAGTGTTGAAAAGAATTAGCTTTTAAAGAAACTTGCATTGCAATACAGAAGCGTATGAATTGAATGGAATTATTTAATGGCACATGTTTGCTTACTGTAGCGATGAATTGTACTAATATTTAATGGCATTTGTTTTGCAACACTATAACGAATAGATAAAGTGGTATTCAAAAGGCTTGTTTTGCATACAGTAGTGTGGAAATGAAATAGTATTAGGAAGCACTTGCTTTGGCATACAGTGGCGATAGATTGAAGTAGCAACATTTAAGAAGTAATATTTAGTAGACACTTGGCTTGCAATGCGGCGAACATTTAAAGTAGTATCTAGAAGGCACAAGTTTTGCTACAATAGCGCCTAGAATGAATTAGCACTAAAAGGCATTGACTTGCTACTGTAACAAATTAGGATCTAGCGCTTATAAGTAGTAACTAGGATGAATGCCTGTATTGTAGCGAAATGTAAGAATTAATAATTGATGGCACTTAATTGAATACTGAAGTAACAAATGAAAGGCAGTAGTTTGAATACTATAGCGCTATAGCAATGAAGTGCATTAGCATTTGGAGGCACTTTGTTTGTATATTGTAGCTACTACGTTCCGGTTTACGAATACAAAATATTTGATAATAATGATTTAATATATTTAATAAATAATTTTGTAGGATTTATAAAGTAGAAATAATAATATTTTTGACCGATAATTAATTAACCGATTTTAGTCAAAATAGTCCGAATAATTATGCGGTTTATTGTAGTAATTTTTGGTTGATCTGTTGGGTGGCATTTTTATGGAAAATGTGAATTTGCAGGTGATTTCATTGCCTCTATTTATGGACAATATTAAGTTGCAGGCTTATGGCCAATGTTGAATTAAGTTGAATTATTATTATTGTTGTTGTTGTTATTACGCTCATGTCGTTAATGCATACATAACATATCATGTTGGAGCTGATGCTCGTCAAGTTGGCCTGGATTGACAAATATAAAGTTGAAGGCTTATGCCTTGTTGATGCCTCTATTTATTGGCAGATTTCTAAGTTGGGAGTTATGCTCCATTGGTACCACATGCATGTGCATAAAGACGAGTCGCATTTCATGTTGCATTCTAAGTTGTCGTGTTGATGAATTAATTATGTTGAATGTTGATAAAAAGCTGTGAAGTGGTGAATTGTATGATCTAATACTAATATATTATTTGGTAACGTGCAGGTGATAAAAAGGTTAGCAGTTACCCTCGTTAGTTCGAGTCGGTGTTGTCGCTCTGGTACGTAGTACTCGGGGGGATGAACACATGTTTTCCTTATTGTTGATTTTCATTATGTTGCTGAATTTTTAAGTAGTTTTCATTAAAGACTTGTCATCTTAAAGTTGTTTTGAGTTGGATAAGATGTTATGGTGTTTTCAGTTGAATTTTGTGAATCTGTTACGTAGTAATGAAAGTTGTTTTTACTTTTAAAGACTAAGCTGGTTGTTATCGGTTCATCCGAAATTCTTGTGTTATGTATCTGAACTATAGATGATTGAATGTCGTAGTTTTAAGTCGAAAATGTAACATTCCATTTGTTTGTTGGAAATTTTTATAACTCTGATTTTGTTTAAGTCGTTGGGTAGAAATGAGGTGTTACATTAGTGGTATCAGAGCAGGTCTGTCCGTCCGGTCAAGTTGTCGAGTCATAGTTTTGTATAAAAATTGAGTATTATTAATCTGAATTCTAATTGTTGTTTATGTTATAGAGATAAGTTGAGATGGCTGGAAGGAATGATGTTGCACTTGCTGCTTCCCTGCAAGCGATGGCTCAGGCTATGAAGAATCAACCGAATGTTAACGAGAATGCTGGATCTCGCAGTTTGGCGACTTTCCAAAGGGAGAATCTGCCTACCTTCAAGGGTAAGTATGATCCTGACGGAGCGTTGGATTAGCTGAAGGAGATTGAGAGAATCTTCTGTGTGATGGACTGCACTCCAGTGCAAAAGGTTCGTTATGGTACTCATATGCTAGCGGACGAGGCTGATGACTGGTGGTTAAAGACTTGTCAAAGATTGGAAGCTGCAGGTGAGAATGTCACTTGGGTTGTGTTCCGTAGGGAATTTCTGAGGAAGTATTTTCCGGAAGACGTTTGTGGTAAGAAGGAAATTGAGTTTCTTGAGCTGAAGTAAGGGAGTATGTCGGTTGTTGAGTATGCTGCAAAGTTTTCCGAGTTAGCTAAGTTTTATCCACACTATAGTGAGGCAGATGCTGAGTTTTCAAAGTGCATCAAGTTTGAGAACGGGTTGCGCCCAGAGATCAAGAAGGCAATTGGATACCAGAAGATTCGTGTCTTTGCTGATTTGATTGATAGTTGCAGGATTTATGAAGAGGATAATAATGCCCACTATAAGATTATCAATGAGAAGAGGGGTAAGCACCAACAAAACCATGGTAAGCCTTATGATGCCCCAGTTGGTAAAGGTAAACATAAAGTTGCTCAAAGTCAAAGGACTAGTGGGGGAAGTTGCTCAAAGTCAAAGGACTAGTGGGGGGGATGCTCCTGCTAGTGTGGTGTGCTTCAAATGTGGAAAACCTGGTCATAAGAGTAATGTGTGTACTGCTGAGGTGAAGAGGTGTTTCTATTATAGTAAGACTGGACATGTTGTATCTGAATGCAAGCATAAAGAGATGATGTGTTTCAACTATGGTGAAGAAGGACACATTGGTAGTCAGTGTCAGAAACCAAAGAAGGCGCAAAGCAGTGGAAAGGTGTTTTCTTTGGCTGGGACTCCGTCAGCTAGTGAGGACAGACTCATCAGAGGTACATGTTTCATTAATAGTACGCCTTTAATTACTATTATTGATACCGGTGATACTCATTATTTTATTGCTGCTAATTGTGTTGAAAGATTGGGTCTTATGTTGTCTTCCATGTATGGAGAAATGGTCGTCGAGATTCCGTCTAAGGGATCGGTGACTACTTCTCGTGTGTGTTTGAATTTCCCTTTGTCGATCTTCGGCAAGGAATTTGTTGTTGACCTGATTTGTTTGCCATTAAGAGGATTAAATGTGATCTTGGGTATGGACTGGTTAGAGTATAATTATATTCATATCAATTGCCATGACAAGTCTGTGAGGTTTTATACTTTTGAAGAGGAAGGATTCGATTTGTTGACTGGTAAACAGTTGTGACAATTGATGCAACACGAAGCGCATATGTTCTCGTTGATGGCGTCATTATCAATGGAGAACCAAGTTAGAATTGATGAGTTGCAGGTGGTGCGCGAATTTCCTGAAGTGTTTCCGAATGAAATTCCTGGTGTACCGCCAGAGAGGGAAGTTGAACTTGCGATCGATCTTGTACCTGGTACCAGGCCTGTTTCTATGGCACTGTACAGGATGTCTGCATCTGAATTGTCTGAATTGAAGAAGTAGTTAGAAAAGTTGATTGAGAAAAAGTTTGTAAGACCAAGTGTGTCGCCGTGGGGAGCGCCTGTGTTGTTAGTAAAGAAGAAAGATTGAAGTATGAGACTTTGTGTTTATTATAGACAGCTAAATAAAGTGACGATTAAGAACAAGTACCTGCTACCGAGAATTGATGACTTGATGGATCAATTGGTGGGTGCAAGTGTGTTTACTAAGATTGATTTGAGGTCAGGATATCACCAGATTAGAGTGAAAGAAGGTGATATTCAGAAGACCGCGTTCATAACTCGGTATGGACACTACGAGTATTCGGTGATTCCTTTCAGTGTGACCAATGCGCCAGGAGTATTCATGGAGTACATGAATCGTATCTTTCATACTTATTTAGATCGGTTTGTGGTGGTATTCATTGATGACATTCTGATTTACTCTAAATCGGAAGAAGAACATGTAGAGCACCTCAGAGTTGTATTGAAAGTTTTGAAAGAGAAAAAGTTGTATGCGAAGTTGTCCAAGTGTGAATTCTGGTTACAAGAGGTTAGTTTCCTTGGTCATGTCATTTCTGGTGGTGGCATTGCCGTAGATCCTTCTAAAGTCGATGCTGTGTTGCAATGGGAAGCCCCGAAGACGGTTACTGAGATTAGAAGCTTCTTGGTATTAGCCGGTTACTATAGACAGTTTATCGAAGGTTTTTCTAAGTTGGCACTTCCATTGACTAAGTTTACTTGTAAGGGTAAAGCTTTTGTGTGGGATACTCAATGTGAAGAAAGTTTTACCGAGTTGAAGAAGAGGTTGACGTCGGCTCCAGTTTTGACTTTGCCTAATCCAGGAGAGCCTTTTGTTGTGTATTATGATGCTTGTCTGATGGGGTTAGGTGGTGTACTCATGCAGAATAGCAAGGTGGTTGCTTATGTGTCGAGGTAGTTGAGGACTCATGAAAAGAATTATCCGGCGCATGATTTAGAATTAGCTGCAGTTGTCTTTGTGTTGAAAATCTGGAGGCATTATCTTTATGGTTCTAGATTTGAAGTGTTTAGTGACCATAAGTGTTTGAAGTATCTTTTTTATCAGAAGGAGTTGAATATGAGGCAGAGAAGGTGGTTAGAATTGTTGAAGGATTATGATTTCAGTTTGAATTATCATCCAGGAAAAGCTAATGTTGTATCCGATGCTTTAAGTCGAAAGACTTTGCACGTGTCGGCAATGATGGTTAAAGAGTTGGAATTGATTGAGCAATTTCTAGATTTGAGTTTGGTTTGTGAAGTGACACCACAAAGTGTTATGTTGGGGATGTTAAAGATTAATAATGAATTTCTGGATAGTATCAGAGAAGCTCAGAAGTTAGATGTGAAGTTGGTAAATTCGATGGTTGGGATCGATCAATCTGAGAACAATGATTTTAAGTTGGATGCGCAAGGTATATTGTGATTTCGTAATCGAATTTGTATTCCTGATGATGCGGAGATGAAGAAAGTGATTCTTAAAGAGAGTCATAGAAGCAAGTTGAGTATTCATCCAGGAGCTACAAAGATGTATCAAGATTTGAAGAATTTGTTTTGGTGTCCTGGAATGAAGAGCGATGTGGCTCAGTTTGTATATACATGTTTGACTTGTCAAAGATCAAAAGTTGAACATCAGAAGCCTGCAGGGTTGATGCAACCGTTAAAGATTCCAGAATGGAAATGGGATAGCATTTCAATGGATTTTGTAATGGGATTACCTAGTACCTTGAGAGGACATGATTCGATTTGGGTGATTGTTGATAGGCTTACGAAGTCGACATACTTTATACCTATTAACATCACATATCCGATTTTGAAGTTGGCAGAGATTTACACCAGTGTAATTGTGAAGTTGCATGGAGTTCCTTTGTGTATTATGTCGGACAGGGATCCGAGGTTTACTTCTGATTTATGGAAGAGTTTGCAAGAGGCGTTGGGATCTAAGTTGAGGTTGAGTTCGGCGTATCATCCTCAGACAGATGGTCAGACCGAGAGGACTATTCAGTCATTAGAGGATCTGTTGAGAGCATGTGTTCTTGAGCAGGGAGGTTCGTGGGATACTCATCTTCCGTTGATTGAGTTCACTTACAACAACAGTTACCATTCTAGTATTAGGATGGCACCTTTTGAGGCGTTATATGGTCGGAGGTGTAGGACTCCTTTGTGTTGGCATGAATCTGGTGAAAGTGTAGTACTTGGACCTGAACTTGTTCGTGAGACTATTGAGAAGGTGAAGTTGATTCGAGAAAAGATGAAAACTTCACAAAGTAGACAAAAGAGTTATCATGACAAGAGAAGGAAAGATTTGGAATTCCAAGCTGGTGATCATTTGTTTTTGAGAGTCACACCTGTGATTGGTGTTGGGCGAACTCTGAAGTCTAAGAAGCTCACTCCTCGTTTTATTGGTCAGTATCAGATTTCAGAAAAAGTGGGAAATGTTGCTTATAGAGTGGCTTTACCGCTTAATATTTCGAATTTGTATGATGTGTTTCATGTGTCACAACTCCAGAAGTATATTCCCGATCCGTCTCATGTGATTCAGATGGACGATGTGCAAGTACGGGATAATCTCACGATGGAGACGATGCATGTGGGAGTCGCAGACCGCGAGATGAAGATTCTAAGGGGAAAAGAGATTGCATTGGTGAAGGTTGTATAGTTAGGTGCTGCTGGAGAGGGCATGACCTGGGAGTTGGAGAGCAAGATGCGATACTCCTATCCCGAGTTATTTGAACCGGGTAAACTTTTATTTTCGAGGACGAAAATATTCTAAGTGGGGGAGAGTTGTAACGCCCCGGTATTTAATTATTTATTTAATTAAATATTTTTGATTTTTTTTTATTAATTCAAATTTTTATCGTCGAAGTCGGAATTATTTTATTAAGTTGGAATAATAATTAATCGGATTTAATTTGGTGGAACTAAGTTAAAGCTTTATTTTATTATTAAGCTTAAATATGAATTTGGGCTTAATTGGTGGTGTTGTGTAGTAATAGAGGGGTATGTCTTTTTAGGCCCAATTGAGTTTTTTTAAGATTAAATATAATATACCTATTATATTAGAAATAGAAGTAGAGGAAATAGGAGAGAGTATTGTATCAGGAAGAAAAGAAAAAGAAGAGGAAAATAGGGTTTGTAAGAGGAGAAGAAGAAAAGAGGAAAGTTGCTTCAAGTGCCAAAATTCCCCAAAAATACGGTTGAAGTTTCTTAGAGCTGTTCTTAATCCAAGGTAAGGGTGGGGTTCTGACTCTATAATAGGGTGTATAATTAATAATATGTGAATTTGGGTTATAGAAATTATTTCTAATTGTGTTTGAAATTGGTATATTGATGAAATTGAGAGATGATTTAGGACCCAATATAACTAGATATACACATATATAAGTGTCTTAGTATTTGTTTTTGCAAAAATTCCAATTTTCTGTATACTATAGCGGTACAAAAATGAAGTAGCTTTTGGAAGTGGTTAATTTGCAATACTTTAGCACTTAAATTGAAGTAGTATTTAGTATTTAATGGCAATTGCTACTGTAGCGGATTTAATGAATCAATGTTGGATGGTACTTGCTTGCTACTGTAGCGCCAGATTGAAGTGACATTTTGAGCAATTAAATGGAACATATTTTATACTGTAGCGTTGAAAAGAATTAGCTTTTAAAGACACTTGCATTGCAATACAGAAGCGTATGAATTGAATGGAATTATTTAATGGCACATGTTTGCTTACTGTAGCGATGAATTATACTAATATTTAATGGCATTTGTTTTGCAACACTGTAACGAATATATAAAGTGGTATTCAAAAGGCTTGTTTTGCATACAGTAGCGTGGAAATGAAATAGTATTAGGAAGCACTTGCTTTGGCATACAGTGGCGATAGATTGAAGTAGCAACATTTAAGAAGTAATATTTAGTAGACACTTGGCTTGCAATGCAGTGAACATTTAAAGTAGTATCTAGAAGGCATAAGTTTTGTTACAGTAGCGCCTATAATGAATTAGCACTAAAAGACATTGGCTTGCTACTGTAACAAATCAGGATGTAGCGCTTAGAAGTAGTAACTAGGATGAATGCATGTACTGTAGCGAAATGTAAGAATTAATAATTGATGGCACTTAATTGAATACTGAAGTAGCAAATGAAAGGCAGTAGTTTGAATACTGTAGCGCTATAGCAATGAAGTGCATTAGCATTTGGAGGCACTTAGTTTGTATACTGTAGCTACTACATTCCGGTTTACGAATACAAAATATTTGATAATAATGATTTAATATCTTTAATAAATAATTTTGTAGGATTTATAAAGTAGAAATAATAGAATTTTTGGCCGATAATTAATTAACCGATTTTAGTCAAAATAGTCCGAATTATTATGCGGTTTATTGTAGTAATTTTTGGTTGATCTGTTGGGTGACATTTTTGTGGAAAAATGTGAATTTGCAGGTGATTTCATTGCCTTTATTTATGGGCAAAATATTAAGTTGCAGGCTTATGGCCAATGTTGAATTAAGTTGAATTATTGTTATTGTTGTTGTTGTCGTTAATGCATACATAACATATCATGTTGGAGATGATGCTCATCAAATTGGCCTGGATTGGAAAATATAAAGTTGAAGGCTTATGCCTTGTTGATGCCTCTATTTATTGGCAGATTTCTAAGTTGGGAGTTCTGCTCCATTGGTACCACATGCGTGTGCATAAAGACGAGTCGCATTTCATGTTGCATTCTGAGATGTCGTGTGGATGAATTAATTATGTTGAATGTTGATAAAAAGTTGTGAAGTGGTGAATTGTATGATCTAATACTAATATATTATTTATTGTATATCCGATTATATGGTTCGATATCTCACCCCTTTTGTTTGAATGTTGCCCTCTGTTGGTAACGTGCAGGTGATCAAGAAGGTTAGCAGTTACCCTCGTTAGTTCGAGTCGGTGTTGTCGCTCTAATACGTAGCACTCGAGGGGATGAACGCATGTTTTCCTTATTGTTGATTTTTATTATGTTTTTGAATTTTTAAGTAGTTTTCGTTAAAGACTTGTCGTCTTAAAGTTGTTTTGAGTTGGATAAGATGTTATGGAGTTTTCAGTTGAATTTTGTGAATCTACTGCGTAGTAATGAAAGTTATTTTTACTTTTAAAGACTAAGCTGGTTGTTATCGGTTCATCCAAAATTCTTGTGTTATGTATCTGAACTATAGATGATTGAATGTCGTAGTTTTAAGTCGAAAATATAGCATTCCATTTGTTTGTTGGAAATTTTGATAACTCTGATTTTATTTAACTTGTTGGGTAGAAATGGGGTGTTACATTAGTGGGAATGCATTGAACATGTACTTGAACCCTAGGGTACAGGGTTCGATTCCCATGGAAGGAAAAAAATCTACTAGTGAGGGGGGTAGAGAAGATCGTGAGG
This sequence comes from Vicia faba, assembly GCA_948472305.1. Classification (NCBI taxonomy): domain Eukaryota; kingdom Viridiplantae; phylum Streptophyta; class Magnoliopsida; order Fabales; family Fabaceae; genus Vicia; species Vicia faba. Next base: position 515,270,546 of record OX451736.1, on the reverse strand, counting down.
TAATAGTGCCGGGAATGCTGAAGGCTCGGGCTGTTACAACAAGAACCTCTCCTCTGGGTCTATCACCTCCTGGAGGAGCCTCAAGAACCAGTTCATCAGCTCTTTCACCATGTTTCATCGATATCCTAAGACGGAGGCCGCCCTTGAGGCAATCGTCCATAGAAGCAACAGGACCCTCAGGAAATACATTTATCGGTTCAACCGCGAGGCCATTCAGGTCTCTCACATTGATCACATGAAAAGGTACCTGCTCGAGAGAGGACTCCTCCCGGGCACTGAATTCAGAAAGGCCATCGACATTTAGCCCCCCGGTCTTTTGATGCTCGCCTCAAAAGTCCAGGGAATACATGGACTACAAGGAGACAGAAACGGACAATAAAGCTCATGATTCGAGGAACCGCAGAACAAATAACATCCCATGGCACCAGGACATGGGCCCTTCTCGATAGACTGGGGAGAAAAGAAGGGAGGAGAAACTGCACGATCCCCGCGAGCATAGAGGACCAGAAGGGAGGTTCACAGAGTACACCCTGATGACCGCTTCCCACGAGCGTATCCTTGCAGAGTGCTCTAATGTTGATTTCAAGGATGGCGGCGCCAAACTTCCTCGACCCGCTCCTGTAAATCTCAGGGCATACAGAACAAGATATTGTCAGTGCCATCGTAAACAATTATAGACGCAACGATAACCCTCGCCGGAACACCTGCGAGGAAAAAGAAGTCGAGGAAGAAACCCGACCATCTGATGAATCGGGCCCCCTCCAGGTGGCTTTGTATGTAACAAGGCCAGAAGACTTCCACGTCCCCGACAGCTATGAGGATGAACCCTTATCCATGAACAGAAAATGGTAGAAATTCCCTCCTCCATGGTCATAACTTGCGGGGGATTCAACGACATCTCTGTGAACTAGGCGAAGAGGAAGCTCGATGAGTTGGTGGACGCAGCCCTGACCCAGGCAGTAACGCTCGAAAGGTTCAAAGGAAAATCTGAGCCAATCACTTTTTACCTGGAGGAGCTTCCCGGTGGATCCCTAAACTCAAGCATTCCTCTGCTGGTGAGGGAAAGGATGGCCAACTTTGACGTATATTATATTCTAGTCGACGAGGGGAATTCCATCAACGTCATGTACAACCATTTGTTCCAAACCCTGCATCTCAATGATGCCCACCTTTAACCATACGTGGGGTTCTACCTGCAAGGATTCAACGGCCCAACCTCCAAGCCGTGGGGCTACGTGGAGATCTTTGTCACCTTCGGGGAAGAAAATGCATCCTAACAAGTTAAGGTGAGATTTTTGGTGATCAACTGTTTGTCTCTCTACAACTGCATCTTGGGGAGACTGACATTGGCCAAGCTGACTGTCGTACCCTCCATCATCCATCTAAAAATGAAGTTCTACACCAGGAGGAGACGCGTCCCCACCATCCATGGAGACATCTCAGCTGCCAGGAGATGTTTTCACGCGACCTCTAAAGGGAAGAGCATGGTCGACACTGGAGCGTGACCCGCCAAAAAAAACCATTACTCTACCTAAATCGAAGCCTGCTCAGATTGAAGAGCAAAGGACTCCACCAAAGGTCGACTCCATCTCCCTCAACACTCGCTTTGACAAAGATGAAGTCAAATCCTCCAACGGAAAATGAGACCCTCTCTGACCCATCCCAGACGGAGACTTCGAGTTCGTCCCTCTCAGTGAAGACCCTCACAAAGGCGTGAAGATTGGCACTAGACTCCCCGGCCTGGCGAGGAAGCAGCTCAAAGCTTTCTTAAGGAGAACGCAGACTTGTTCGCATGGAGTGCTGCATAGATGTCGGAACTCGACCCTGAGGTTGCCTGTCATCGACTTGTCGTTGATCCAACCGCTAGGGCAGTAGTGCAACGTACGCATAGGTAGTCTCCCGAGAAAGCAGAGGCTGCTGAAAAAGATATAAAAGACCTCCTAGAGGCAAATTTTATTTCTGAGGTCCGGTATTCAACCTGACTCTCAAATGTTCTACTTATCAAAAAGAATAATGGAAAATGGAGAATGTATGTTGATTATACTGATCTTAATCAGGCATGTCCCAAAGATGATTTTCCTTTACCTAACATTGATATGCTGATCGACAACTCGGCCGACTATGAAATTTTATCATTTATGGACGCCTACTTGGGCTATAACCAAACCAAATGGCGATGAGAGACAAACATTGCAATACCTTCATGACCGACTTGGAAAATTACTACTATAATGTAATGCCCTTCGGCCTAAAAAATGCAGGGGAAACATACCAGCGGATGATGAATAAAGTCTTCTGCAACGAGATCGGAGACACGCTCGAGGTATATATGGACGACATGATCGTCAAATATCGAAAAGAAATCGACCATGCCGACCATCTCAAAAGAGTCTACACCCAAGCAAGGCAATGCAAAATGAGATTCAACCCGGAGAAATGCACTTTCGGGGTTAATCCCGGAAAATTCCTCGGTTTCTATCTAACCAAACGGGGAATCAAAGCCAACCCTGACAAATGCTGAGCATTTTCCAAGCTTCCCATGCCTGTCTCGAAAAAATCCATACAAGTCATAAACGGTATGCTAACCTCACTTTCCCGTTTCCTGGAAAAGTTTATGCAACACGCACTATCATTTTTCAAACTCCTGTACAAAGAAGCGGCTTTCGAGTGGACCGAGGAGTGAGAACAAACCCTCCTCCACCTCAAGCAAAGCCTTTCACAAATGCCCTTATTGTCACAACAAGAAAATGGGGAGACTTTGTTCCTTTACTTGGCAGTCTCCGTCGAGGTTGTAAGCGTAGCCCTCATCGCGAGACTCCAGACGGACATAAACCAGTGTATTTTACGAGCAAGGCGCTACAAGGCCCCGATATTAGGTATAAATAGATTGAAAAGTAGCCTTAGTCCTTATCAATGCAACAAGGAGACTTAGGCACTACTTTTTGGCCCACACGATGGTCGTACAAATAGACCAACCCATGAGACAACTCCTAGGCCGAACAAACATGGTCGGTTAAATGTTGAAATGGTCCCTGGAGCTCTCAGAGTTTGACGTTCAGTACGAGAGCAGGAAGGCCCTCAAATCCCAAGCATTGGCCGACTTTGTCGCAAAGATGGCCACTTATGATTCCCTCATAGGAATGAAGCTTAAGATGGCCATCTTTGTAGACAAAGCTTCCAACTCGATGGGGAGTGGAGCGGGAATCCTCCTCGAGAATGAAGAAAGCATTGTGATCGAACACTCTCTCACCTTCTCATTTCCCACGTCGAACAACTAGGATGAGTATGAGGCCCTGCTCGCAGGATTAAGGCTGGCCGAGGATCTGGGTGCCCGAGAGATACAAATATTCACAGATTCCTAACTCGCCGCGTCTCAAGTACAATGAGGATATCGTGCTATGAACAACAACCTCATCGAATATCTGGACCTAGTCAAAGAACAGATGAAACAGTTTAACCAGGAAGAAATCAAACACGTTTCTCGCGAACAGAACGCACGGGCAGACATACTCTCAAAGCTCGCGAGCATAAAAAAGAAAGGTGGGAATAAATCCATCATCCAAGAATCCCTTTATCTCTCGAGCATTGAGAAATCCACTGCACCACCCGAGGTGAATGTTGTTGGGGATAATTCGTGTTAGATGACCCCGGTGTTTAACTTTCTCACAACGGGAGAATTTCCCACTGACCTAAAAGAGGCGACCGCGACCAAATGATGAGCCTTCTCTTACGTGGTGATCGATCATAAACTGTATCGCCGAGGATTCTCCATCCCGCTCCTGAAATGCGTCGAGGAATCCAAAATCCCCGAGGTACTACGGGAAATCCACGAGGGGATCAATGACCAATATTTGGGCGGAAGATCCTTGGCATGAAAGACGTTGCGAGCAGGCTATTATTGGCCCACCATGCAGCAAGATGAAAAGGAACACCTCAAAAGATGCGACAAATGTCAAACACATGCGGTCATGCACCTCACGCCCCCACATGAACTCAAAACACTGTCATCCCCGTGGTTGTTCGCCTGGTGGGGGATAGATATCCTCAGATCATTCATATAAGGTTCATATCAAAATAAATTCCTGATTGTGGCCGTTGACTATTTGAAAAAGTGGATAGAAGCTGAAGCCCTATCAAGAATCACTTCACACAATATCCTCAGTTTCTACAAGCAAAACATACTTGTCCGATTCAGGATACCACAAGTGCTAGTGACCAACAATGGGACACAGTTCACCGATCAAGGTTTCCAAGACTTCATCATTAAGCTCGGCACCAAACATCACTTCACCTCAGTCGAACACCCTCAAACCAACGGGAAAGCCGAAGCTTCAAATAGATCATCTTGCAAGGACTCAGGTGCAGACTGGGCGAATCCAAAAGAGGGTGGTTCAAAGAGATACACAATGTCCTATGGGCATACCAGACAACACCATACTCGACGACCAGTGAGACCCCATTTTGGCTAACCTATGGCACCGAAGCAGTCATCCCTGTGGAAATCATGGAGCCATCCATGCAAACTGAAGTCCCTTTAGATGAGGAACTAAACGATAAGGACCTAAGGGAAGAGCTCGACCCAGTCGAGGAAATCTTATCAGGAGCAGCTCTTCGCGAAGCCACGATGAAACAACAAGTAGTCCTTCTCCATGACAACAAGGTCATAAAACACGAATTCCAGGTCAGCAACCTAGTTTTGCGGAGAAACCAGAAAGATTCCCGTGAGGGGAAGCTGGCCACAAACTGGGAAGGGCCTTACTGCATCCACGGAGCTACGAGCACCGGGGAATACTACCTCGAACACCTAAATAGAGAACCATTACCTCGACTATGGAATGCTACAAAGTTGAAACAATATTACAGCTAAGTATTTGTTAGACGAGGGGCCTTAGTAGCCGACTGGTGCTCTCCAATGGATGACAGGACACGCTCGACCACGAGGGCATATCGAGGTACAGACATAGCCTCCAACCATTAACGAATGGTGGGTTTGTTGTTCATTTCTTGAGCAGAACCTTAGCCCGATAGGGACACCTCGATTGAGCTCTAATGTCAAAGTACCCAACTGGTAGGACACCCAACTCGCAATGGGAAGTTCACGCCATGAAGTCAAGATCCCGATTGCAACCGTGACCTTGAATTTGTTTTTGTAGATCCCTATTCCGCCTCCTCGACACATTCCTAACATGTGTCGACCACAACCAAGGTCGAGCAAAAATCTCATCGAAGGTAACAATTTCCATGAAACAAATAAGTCAAACATAATGATGAGCAAATATTTAACAAAAATAATAGAGGCAAAGTGAAAGCAGTTATAAATGCCGACCATGAAGGTCAACATTGTCTAAATAATTATAAAGACATGGGAATGCAGACCCAAATAAAAGCAAATGTATATGCATGCATGCCACTAATTCAAGCAAAAACAAAAGCGGGCATGCAGGCCCAGAAAACATCTCAAATATCATCCTTCCCATCATTCTCCTCCATGGGACTGTCGTCGGGGGGATAAAAGATCTTACCATCAACCACTTGATTAAATGGCCTTGGATCTTCAACCACTAACTCGACCCCCGAGTTAAGTATCTTGAGCTGCTCCACGGCTATGTTGAAGCCATAACTAAGAGTATCCATGACTTCTTACTCGATCACGTGAATCTGCACGAGTAGATCTATCCTAGTTATGAGGGCTTTATCTGCATCAGTCTCTTCCTCGGCAGGCGCCATGATCCCCTCCAACTTTTTTACCCGGGCGACCAGTTGCTCGTTCTCTTTATCCGCGGCCTCCAGTTGAGGTTGCAACTCATTTAGATCTTTAAGAAGCTAAACCCACCCCTCTTACTTTGCCTCGTGGTTGAGGATGTCACCCTTAAGCTTCTCATTTATCCCTTGCATCTTCTGGATTTGGGCGTAAGCTTTATCAAGGGTGACTTGGGAGCCCACGACTTTATTGTTCAGCATCAAAGCTGTTTTGAGAACCCTCATAACGACGGCCACATCTTGACAAGTTCTTTCATCGAATCTCTTTATCATCAGACACGATTACTTCCATTCCCTCCTCGTAAATACCTAGAGAACTCTCTCCATTGAAAATGCTCCGGTTGAGGTAGCAGGGAGGCAACACGTAAACTGCCTCGACTCCCCTGTCACCTTCAAGTGCTACCCGCTCAGGGTCCTCCACGCGCTTCCTCTCTACCGGTTGTTCGGAAGGGGAGCCGTAGTCTTCGAGGAGGGATGGGAACCACTCGCTCGAGCAGAAGTTTTGGCCTTCTCCTAAAGTTGAGAAACCCGATTCTTAGGCCTCGAGGTGGAGGCATTCTTGGGCCTCAACTTGAGTAAATGCTCAGAGAGGGACGCCACCCGATCTGCAGTAAAAAAGAAACTGTCAGTCACGGGACAAACATACAAAGATAAGATCACGAGCATATCCCCTATCTAAGGGACAAACATACAAAGATAAGATCATGGGTGCTACCAAGGCCAAATGGTCCTCCACGATAGTAGTTTCGTTCTCGTGAGTGTTGGGTACAATGGCTTCCTTGACCGGATGTGCCATCATACCTGAAAAGCAGGGGAAAATAATGAATTTGACATCAACAAATTCACCCTTCAACCATAAATCAAGTGAAATGGCGATGAATGTGTCGAGGAATGAACCTCGACCTAAGCCCTTGACTGCCACACTGGAATACACTACGCCCTCCGCAGGGACATTTGGTCGGATGAGCCAAACTGCCCAAGTCCTCCCTGCTATTCGGAGAGGATGACCCCGACACTAATCTATGAAGTTAGTCCTATGAACCTTCATCCACAACCATGAACTTTGATGAACATCCATGAAGATTCACTGCAGAACCCATGAATATTCATCCAGGAATTCATCTGTTCATGACAAAAACTAAGTATTTAATCTAAAAATTCAGAGAAAAAGCGTTATCAAGAAGATATTACTTACTTGGAAGAATATTATCTGTGAATAATTCTACGGTGGTGCTAGAACAAAGCAGATCCACGAGCGAAAGAATAAGAGTGGAGAAGAGAGCTTGAGAATTAACAAATGAGCCTCTGGATTCCCCCTTTTATAGATGGTTCACATCCTACGAGGCAACACGCAAAAAGTCATCATTACTTAGGGATTTTTAACTCCCTTATGAAAAGATGGCACCCAAAAACAATTGCCTCGTGGGGTTGACAAGAAACCACATGCCCACTCTTGAAGGAGAACTTATCCTTGACTCCATTACAAAACATTGTATACGGGCACATTGGTGACGTTTCACACTCAGTGGCGGGCAAACGCGCAACCTCATGACAAAGCCTTACATACGGGCACATTTATGTTGTTTTATTCCCGAAGGTTGGGTAAACGCTCGACATTGAAACAACTTCTCATAAACGGGCACGTCAAAAAAGAATCTAGAGGAAACTCCTCGCGTCCTATGGATATATATCCCTGACGGGAACTAAACCAATAATATCGGGACCAAAGCCGAACAATGGACCACCCATTGATCTAGTCAACCATGCCGCACATATATTTTTCAAATCCTCGACAGAAGTCAACGAGTTATCCCCGACGGAGTTGGGCAATTTCCCATTTTGGGAGATGTTTCCCTGACAGTGGAGCCGAACTTAAGTCATCACCCTTTCACCTAAGGGCAATAACTTGGGGGATCTTGTTCTGGATTGGGCCGACGCTTGCCTCACCATTGGGGAGGCCCAATCCAGCGCCTTTACCAAAGGCCCAAAAACATTCACCCCAATTTAAGGACTGTTGGGCATTTCCCGCGTGTCCGTTAGGAGAACGTAGCTCACGTGTCTATATCATCATCATCCTGCCTTCCGAGAATGACAGGTCCAAATCCTGCTTTCTTGTGGCAGTTGACTAGGGAGGAGGCCACATGCTGGATTCCATACACACGTAAACCCTGGAAGTCTTTGTTGTTGGGCCTCATCGTGGCCCATCATCGAAGACCTTGGCCCAGTGCTAAGGGCAGTAAATACCCTCTCACTTGAAAGGGTCAGGTGTTCAATCATTCACTAATATTCTCATACTTTTTAGCACTTGCTCTGAACCTCACTTTGGCATCAGAGTGTCTTGCAATGACCCCCTACTTTGCTTCCAACTGCTGCTGGACTTGAAGCTTGAAGACTTTGATAATCCCTTCTAGTTAGGAATGATCAGATTTAATCACACATACTTCATGTAAGGTTTATGATTAATCGTAAACTTTGAAACTGTTGTGTATGTTGTTATTGTTGTTGTGGTTATAACCTGCTCAGATTGGAGGATCATCTTGAGAGGATAGAAAAACAGAGTTCTCGGTCGAACTAGCTGCCTTCTTGGCCTTGGTTGTTTCCTCTAGGATGATCATGGAACAAGCTTTGTAAAAAGGAGGAATAGAATCTTTGGGATGAATTTGTGATTCGACTGTGTCGTACACATCAATGAGGCCTGAGATGAGTTGAAGAATGAACCTTTCATTTAACACGGGAGCACTGACATTAGAGAGGTGAAAAAACAATGTTTTCAAATGTTGACAGTAGGTAGAGGCATCCGAAAATTGTTCCATGCGACATTCAAAAAATAATTTTCTAGGTAGAGAGCCCTAAAATTTTTGTTGTCATAAAAGATATTGAACAACCAGTTCCATGCTTGTTCCGTGGTTGAATCACACTCGATAATGGAGTGAAGAAGAGTATCAAATATACTATTGTAAATCCATTGAAGGAAAACAACATCTAGACGTTACAAAGGTGGGGTCGGTGGTTTTGAGGTCGGGAGAGGATGCAAGTTCGGTCAGAATAATGTGATCACTAACTTGGTGAACTTGAGCATGGATTTTGAAAAGTTTAGACCATGTGCTATATTGGCCCTTTTCGATGCTCGAGGTAATTTTGATGAAAATTGTGATGTTTGAAATGGTACTTAACATTTCATTATCCAAGTCGCGATGTCTCCATTAACTAGATGTCAAGAATTCCTTTTTGCATCGAAATCTTGACGAAACCATGTATATGCACAACCTCTTGGATTCTGTGATCCACGATATCCTGAGCATGACTGTCTCCTCGAGAAGTATCATTATGGTCTCAAACAAGCACCTCGTGCATGGTACCAAAAATTCATTGACTATGTTTCCATATTGGTTTTATTTCACAATATCTCTGATCCATCTTTATTCATTTATCATCACAATATTGATACAACTTATATCCCTCTGTATGTAGATGACATAATTCTCACCGCTTCCTCTAATTCTCTCTGTGACTCTATTATGTCTAAACTTAGCTCTGAATTTTCCATGAAGGATTTGAGTCTTTTGAGTTAATTTTTTGGGAGTATCTGTCACTTAACATACATGTGGAATCTTCCTGTATCAAAGAAAATATGCATAGGAAATTATAGAACGAGCATGCATGTCCTCTTGCAAGCCATCACCTATCCTAATTGACACCAAGGAAAAACTCAATGGATCTTATGGGAATCTGTGATACGGTGGGAGAACTGACTTGAAGGTTTTGCGTTTGATCGTAAATGTTGCAGTTAGCAAGAGTCGCCACCGACTTTTCTTTTATCCAAAAGGAAAGGTGAAAAAGCACATGAAATACCTTTGATATTATTTCTTGAGTTCGGGGGGTAGATTATGAAAAGGGAAGGTATTATCACCCTTTTCATCCATGGTTTTCCATGGGCTCTTAGTTACTTGCTAGATCACTTGCTTTTGTTTGAAATTGTGCTTTGTGTAGTTTTTGAAAGTATTTTGTAAAGAGGCTATTGTTTAGGAAATCTTTGTAATGATTCTCGTTCGTAAGAATATATACAAAGATGTTGATCTTTTGAAAATGTTTTCAATTTTGTAAGATGTTTGAAACTGTATGTGTTTGTTTTTGAAAATAGCAAGGATGTTTTGTTTTGAAATGGAGCAATTAATTAGGAGCATTCTACCTACTCAAAAGTCTTTCTTGTTCATTTTCTTTTCCTTTGACATTGTTATCTTACCATTGATTTGGTAAGTAACCCTATCTTTGGATGTAAACGGAACAGGAGTGGGTCATTGTATAACCATGATTACCAATGTTGCAAGGTATCTTAGCATTCTCTTTTAGGGACTAAGATCATTTGAAAGGCAACTTAGATAGCGTCATCGAGGGACTATGATCTTGTATTTTGCTTGTTTTTGCTAAGATACCTTACATGCGTAATATGGCCATTTTGTATAAGGCAACCAAGTGGAATAACCCTAGGGGTGCTTGTGTGCAAGTGTATTATTTTCATGCTTGTTTTTGTCTTGAATTATTATTTTCTAAGTATTGGTTTTAGTCTTTCCATACATACCCTAATTACTAGCATTTTGTATATAAAGCGATAAATTGTGGAATTTAAAATTACTATGCTATTACATCATTTGTGGGGAGGGGGTGTACAAATTAAACGGGGATTGCAAGAATTAAAATCCTAAATAGTCTATTGTGATACGGTGTCCAGAACCGGGACGTGGTTTCCCTATTTCGTTATGGAAATTTTGCTGGTTTGCGTTTTGCGTTTGTGTTTGCAAAATGTCGTGGTAAGCAAGAGTCGCCACCGTCTTTTATTTTATCCAACAAGGGAAGGAAAAAAGCACAGAAAAATTCCTTTTTCGAGATATTTCTGAGTACGGGGGATAGATTTATAGAAAGGGAAGGTATTAACACCATTTCTATCCGTAGTTATCTACGGGTGTGATACGGTGGGAGAACTGACTTAAGGTTTTGCGTTTGTTTTCGCAAATGTTTCGGTTGAGCAAGAGTCGCCACTGACTTTTTATTTTATCCTAAGGAAAGGTTAAAAAGCACAGCAAAAACCTTTGAGATGTTTTCTTGGGTTCGGGGAGTAGATTATAGAAAGGGAAGGTGTTAGCACCCTTTCTATCCATGGTTATCCATGGGCTCTTAGTTACTTGCTTAGATCACTTGCCTTGTGTTTTCAATTGTTTGAAATGGTGCTTTGTGTGTGGGTTTGAAAATGTTTTGAAAAGAGACCAATGTGGTGACAACCTTTGTAATGATTCATGTTTGAATGTATATGTTGTACCCTAAAATTTTCCCTCCCATATTCTTCAAGAAATTGCCAAGTCAAGCTGCAAAGTTCCCCAAGGGTTGCACAGTGCAAAGGTCTCCTAAGCAGTCAAAATTAGGGTTTGTGTCCTGATCAAGAAAATGAAGTTTTCAAAGGTCCAATCAAGTCTCATATGCCTACAAATATGGTCAAGCATCCTCATATCAAGTTTCAAGACATTCAGCACAAAATTGCACAGTCAAAAACCCTAATTGCACTACAGTCAACTGTAAGGGCAAAATGGTCATTTGACAGTCAAAAGTTCAAATTTTTGGTCAACATATCATTTTGAAGCCACAAACATCATTTGATCAATGCTTGATCATGATTCTCAAAATTTGGCTCAGAAATCATCAAGATGCAAAAGTTTCCTTATTTGGACAGTTGAAAAAAGTCAACTGAAATTGACCAGAGCATAACTTTCACATGGATTATCAGAAAAATTCCATCCAAAGCTCATTTTGAAGAGAAAGACATTTCCTACAACTCATCTTCATACTTTAAGTCCAAGAAATGCTCTCACAAAAAGTTATCAATTTCAACATTATAGGTCATTTTCAAAAGTCAACAAAAAGGGACTTTAAGTCAAAGGCCATAACTTGATATTGGTAAATCAAAATGACATGGGACCAAAGACATTGGTTAGAGGACTCAAAGACCTTTCCAAAATGTCCAATAACATGAGAAAATCTTAAAAATTGAGCAAGTTATGCCTTGTAGAAGTTGGGAAATTTTTGGATATTTTGAAAAGTCAACATTGATTCAAATGACCTAAAATTGCTAATGGGCCCATTTTTCTTCCATAATTCATCATCCATGACATATGAACGACTACTTGGCCCAAAGGGAAGTCTTTATTCATTTTTTATTTATTTATTTGAATTTTTATTTATAATAATTCATTTAAATCAAAATAAATGTATGAAAAATGCTAACCTAAAGTTTTAAATCTTTTTGTGCATGTTTTACTCTCAAGATTTCGTGCTTGTACCAATATGGGAAGATTTGGATTGATTGGCATGATTGAGAACAAAAAGCACATGGAAAAAGATTGAGAAAATCTTAGAAAATCAAATTTTCAAAAACCATCATTGCATTGGATTTGTTCTACTTTTCTTGACCTAATGGACTCACTACATAAGCCTAAAGGAAACCCTAATGAGAATACACGCACAGCTGCTCCAGAAAGCCATTATCAAACTTGAAAAAAATTGCAAAAAACTCAAATCTGAAAACACCTTTGCAAGGCGATTCAGGTCTCAAGACTTCTTCCATTAGCTTCCTCAAGGTCCACTGAACGATTCTCAATCAAGAATACTCATCAGAACCTCAAGAATTGGTAACACGAGTGCAGACTGTATCAAATAAAATTCATGATCGTGCATATCAATTCATGCGTTTTTTACAAGTTTTAATATATGATTTACATTCCTTATGCTATCCTGAAACTAACCCATGCGTTTGATTGGATTATTATGCATTGTAGACGATTTCACCATTGCTAAGTTTTAGGGTTTGCAGAGTTTTGAATTGGGGATTTTGAAACGAGGAAAAATTGGAACCCTTGGCCACCACCATTAGAATCAGCATGGCTGGACGAAGAAGATACCATGCTCGCGCCTAATTTATGGACCTCCTAGGCCTAATCGCTATTTTTCCAAAGCATGCCTAGGAGAACAGTTGGAAAACCGTGGCCTATCTGTTTGTATTTCATGAACGAGGAAGAAGATGACCTCGTGGCGAGACGTGATAAGGTCTTTTAAATTTCGCGCTAAAAACATTATCCATGCGTATTTTTCTTTTATATTATTTATTTGTTATTATATATTAACATGTACAAGGTGGTTCAGCTGGCAAGCGTTGTGTGCGTTAACGTCCAAGACCTGGGTTCGAGTCCCAGGTCTGCATTATCTCAATATTATTTTTCTATGTACGTTTACATGCAGCTTCAGCGTTGTGGTTCACCATACGCCTTCCAGAATCCAACATCCACGTGCCCCTGGAGATCAGATCAAAGGCTCAGAATTGATGAACACCCTAAGCTTGAGTCAACATGCCAGCACGTGAGCAAAAAAGTCCACCAGGCCATGCTTAAATGGGCCAAATTGATGAAAGATTATACCTCCATATTGGGGTCTGAACCCCCTTGGTTTGCAATTTTTTCACTTTCTTTATGTTTTTAATTTTTTATTATTTTCTTTTGATTATTGTCTTTAATTAATTCCTTATTTTCACAAAAAATATAAAATATCAATAAAAATCAGAAAAAAGAGCAAAATATAATAAATATTTTATTTTAATTATTTTCATAAACAAATTGTATATAATTGAAGTTAGTATAAATTAGGGTTTAATTTTAATACTTTTAATAAAAAATCTAAAAAGAAGTAGAATTAGGTTTAATTAATTTTCATCCTTTTATTTCTCTTTCAAATAATTAAATATTTATTTTATTTATTGTTATAATTAAATTTGCATATAATAATTAGATTAATTTTAGGTTAAATTCTAATGTTTTTCTTAATAAATTAAAATAAAATAGAATTAGGGTTAGCGTTTAATTGCAATTAATTTTTTCTATTAAATCTTAAAATATTAAAAAAACACCAAAAAACAAGTTCTTTCTCTTTTAATTTTAATTAATTCCTCATTAATTTAATTTTGCAAAAGGGTCCAACGCCCACGTTCTTAGTTTTTATTCTAATTCGCATATTTATTTTATTTTGCTTAAATAATTATGTATCTCTCTCGAAGCCTTGTAATTACTTATCGCACTTTTAATTTCTTTATTTCCTGTCAAATCGGGTTCGAGAAACTTTTGGCGATGTGGACCCGCGCCATTTGTAATAGCTTTAGATCTTTACTTTCCCGCAAATGTTTTAACTGTTAAATAATGGCATGAAAGAATGTGTGGACAAAAATAAAAACAAACGTTAGATCACCAATAACATGACAAGACGAAAATAACTGAACATGACACACAAATCACACACCACCCCTAGGGTACGCCTCACTGTTGCCTTGCCTCAAAAGGTGATCGTCGAGTAGAGGATGTCTTAGTAAGTCCTCATGATCCGGGAACCTGGCATGAGGGTAGCTTCTAAGGTGTCTTCCCATTGCTCTGGTGATCACCATGTCCCGAACCTCGAATTGACCCGAACACCTCCAACGGTGGTGCTACCTACCTCTCAATGGTGGGATGGCACTACTTTAAGGACATTTACACAGACGGATTCCTTAGGGTAGGTAGACGACTCTAGATACTTGCTCTAATTTCAAAAACAAATCAAAAATTACTTTTCACACCAACACATTTTCAAAAGCTTTCGAAAGCAATTTTTCAAACACTCTTGAGGACCGATACAGGAGTCGAACTGAAAATTTTCAAAGAAACTTTTTAAAACCCACAGTTGAAAAGCAAACAAACCATTTTTGAAAACACAAATGAGCAAGTATCTAAGAGCCCATGGATAACCATGGATAGAAAGGGTGCTAACACCTTCCCTTTCTATAATCTACCTCCCGAACCGAGAGCAATCTCTTTAAGGAATTTTTCTGTGCTTTTGTCCTTTCCATTTGGAGAAAATAAAAGACGGTGGCGACTCTTGCTTCCGCGAAATTTCGCGAACCAGCGTTAAACAGTCAGTTCCAGATCCACCGATCACAGAACTGACGACTCTGCTGGGGACTAAACTCAAAGTGAGGTGTACCCTAGGGATAGTTCATAACTGTGTTTTCGATTGTATTGCTTTGCTTGCTTTAATTTGTGGGACTGTCTTGGGAGTTCTATAGATCCTAACCCGGATCTGGGGGATACCTTTCTTAGAAAGTAGCAACAAGGCTGTGAGGGAACTGTGCGGGGTATACCGACATGGTTGAAACAGTCTGCTACGTTGATGTGGCACTTTGGTGTGTACCGGTAACCCTTGAGTCCAGTCAAGGAGAGTACGGGGCCTCCGCGTGGTGTCATGAAGCATCAACAGACCTTAGGAACCTTAATTGAACTATCTTGGCCTCTTTAGGGTAGTGAGATAACTGACTTTGGTGCAGTCCGAGGTTGGTTGATACTCGATACTACACTCAATTGAGGGTTGCTTTCCTGGAATATTTCGGTCGCCAGTTCAGTGGCTAAATTGAAACGATGAACAATGAAAGCAATCCCGTGATATTGGGAACCTTAGAACCCGATTACTTTGATTAGGACAGGTTGAACCCACCAACTTCAAGAGGGTACTACCCAGACCCCATGCTGGCCTTAAACCCTAAGGGCTTGTCTTGTGTGCCTTGTGTGCCTTACATGTTTGTCTTTGTAATTATATGTGGTGTGTTTAATCATAGCATCATGACATCATCCAGCATCATATGCATTAACTAACCATTTCAGGGGTTCGAATTTTCATCTTTGTTCTTGTTTTGTAGGACATGGAAACTGTTCGTAGAAAGACAATTCAAATCAGTCTTGTAAGGGTCCCTCCTCAGCTTAAGGAGCTTATATCCAGGATTCCTGAGAACTCTTCATTCAGTGAAAGACATGGAAGCCTCATCAGCTTGGTCAACACAAACATTGAGGAAGATATGATAAAGGTCCTGTCCCAGTTCTTTGACCCTCTGCATCACTGTTTCACCTTCTTGGACTATCAGTTAGTACCTACATTGGAGGAGTTCTCCCGGCTCCTGAAGATCCCTATCCTTGATCAGCTACCCTTCAACGGTACAGAAAAGGAACCTAAGCTTGAAGAGATTGATAAAGCCTTGCACCTACAGTCATCTGACCTCAAGGGACATTGGGAAGTTAGAAGTGGTATCAAAGGGTTCTTAGCCAGGTTTCTGTTTGAAAAGGCCCTTGAATGTTGGAACTCCCTTGACTTGCAAGCTTTTGAAGAAGTTGTGGCCCTCCTTGTCTATGGTCTGGTGTTGTTCCCTAACCCAGATCAGCTTATAGATATCAGTGCTGTCCAGATCTTTATGTCCAGGAATCCTATACCTACATTGCTGGGGGACATCCTTCACTCATGTTACACTCGAACCATGAGAAAACGAGGTGTCCTTATGTGTTGCACTCCTCTCCTGGGAAGGTGGTTTATTTCGCACCTTCCACAATCAGTTTTGAAGAATGAGCGGGGTTTGAGATGGTCACAACGGTTGATGACTCTTACACATGCAGATATACATTGGTGCCCTAGGTCCAGAGAAGATGTCACTATCATTGATCGTTGCGGGGAGTACCCTAATGTTCCTTTACTTGGAATCAGAGGAGGTATTACTTATAGCCCATGCCTGGCTTGGAGACAGTTTGGTTATGCTCGGAGGGATGGTCCTCATGACATGTTAATCCCTGACATAGTTTTTGACTTCGACAACGATACTCAAGGACTTCGCCAGAGATTTATCAGAGCCTGGAGGATGCCAAGTAGGATAGACAGCAAGAAACTGGGGCACAGGAATTCCATCCCGTTGGAACCTTATCTCAAGTGGGTACGCGCCCGCTCCCAGAAGTTAGTAATGCCTTATCCTCATATGCTCCCAGTAATCAAAGAACCAGTCTTGGAAGGGGAAGTGCCCCGCACTATTCAGCACCCTGATATGCCCATATCCTGGGAAGAGATGCAGAAGAGCTGGATCCAGCTTAAGGAAGAACGGAATTCTCTTGAAACCAGTCTGCATGACAGTGAAAAGAAGGTCTTGGAGCTCACCCGCCTGTTGCATGAGGAGAGGAATCTCAACACCTACATAGCTCCAAAGAGGATGCGCAGTGTATTCTAGGATTGATTTGACTTTTGTATTATTTTGCCCATGAGGCTTTGATGTACTAAACAGTTTATTTCCTTAATGATAACGTGTGTTCTTTTTTTTTTGTCTACAACAAATTTGAGCTTTCGAACCCTTGAATGCATTGCATAAACACATATCATTCATCATGTGCATAGCAGGTTTTTCCCTTTTCAGGTTGCTTACAGTTCTTCGCTGTTTATTTCAGCATCATGAATCCCGACTCTGCATCAACTGAGACATCAATCAAGGCTCTTCAGGTGCAGAATGCACAATTTCAGGAATTAATCAAGGGTTTGGCTCAGGGCCAAGAAGAACTGAAGGCTATGCTCCTGAAGAAGGAGAAGAAGAAGAAGAGAAGGACTGTTCTGTTCACCTCGGGTCGAAGGTTTGGTAATACTCTGCAGCAGGAAGAGGCTGGTTCTTCTGTTGGCAAGAGTAGTCCTCAGGCAGAAGCAAGGGTTCCTAGTCCGGTAGTCTCCGACAACGAGACTGATTTTGATGAAGAGCAGTACCCTCCTGCAGAAGACAGATACAAACAACTGGAGGATAGGTTGAAAGCTATGGAGGTTCAACAGGTACCTGGGCTGGATTTCGGAGATCTGGGTTTGTCAACTGGTGTGATCATCCCTCATAAGTTCAAAGCACCATCCTTCTCTAAATATGACGGGGCGTCTTGTCCCAAGCTGCATCTAAGGTCCTATGTTCGGAAAATGCAACCGTACTCTGCGGATAAGAATTTGTGGATCCACTTCTTCCAGGAGAGTCTTTCAGGGACTCATCTCGAATGGTTCTATCAGCTGGATGGGACCAAGGTTCGTAACTGGGAGGAGTTGGCTACTGCTTTCTATAAGCAGTATCAATATAATGCCGACCTTGCCCCTACGCGTACCCAACTCCAGGGTATGTCGTTAGGTGCAAGCGAAGGTTTTAAGGAGTACGCTCAGAAGTGGAGAGACCTGGCTGGCAGGGTGCAGCCACCATTGACTGATCGGGAGTTGGTAGACATGTTCTTGGGGACCCTATCTGGGCCGTTTTTCAACCATCTTATCGGGAATTCTTCTGCTGGGTTCACTGATTTGATTCTGACTGGAGAAAGAATTGAGGCTGGATTGAAGTCTGGTAAGATTCCGAAGGGTGCATCATCTAGTTCTGAGAAGAAACCCTTCAAGAAGGAGTCTAGTGCCGTGTATGGCTCCAAGAGATCAGAGAGACCTGAGCGCCGCCAATCTGTCAGTGCGGTAATGATTGCTAAGCCTGCTGCTGCTCCTCGGTCGACCAATCCTCAAAGGGCTGAAAGACCCCGGAGGGAGTTTACCCGATTAAGCACGACCCTATCGCAGATCCTGCCACAGTTGCTATCCACCAACCTAGTGACTGTCAGAGAGGCTCCAAAGTTTCCAAATACTACATCTCCTAAGTACAACCCGAATGCTCGTTGTGCTTATCATTCTGATAGCCCGGGGCATGCCACTGATGACTGTTGGGCATTAAGGAACAAGCTGCAGGACCTTATTGACGCCAAGGAGGTACAGTTTGAGGCATCTGAGAAGCCTAATGTAGTAACGGCGCCCCTGCCTGCTCATGGAGTGAATGCTATTGGGGACGAAGAGGAAGTTGATGAAGCTGAGTTTGATAGCTGGATCTACCCGGCAACCGACGGTGGACTTAACAATTGGAGCGCAAAAGACAATCTCCCTGTTTCTCTTGTTACTGAGTAATGAATTCATATGTTTTGTTATTTTGTAATAAACAATAATTTAAACTCTATGGCCCGGTGTCTTACCCGAGGCACCGTGGTTTCATTTGTGAGGGCATATAAATTGTCATTTCATATATCATGAATGAAAATCTTGGACGTTTTTTCGCATTGCAAATATTGTGCTCCTTTTTTGTCTTTCTTTCCTTTACATATATTTCAAAACAGCTGTATTTACACACACACTCACTCATACAGGTTTCAATCCACTCTGGATCTTACTGGTAACAACCCTGCTACTGCCAGTTATGACTTCGAAAATCCGATCAACTTAGCCGAAGACGAAGGTGAAGATGATTGCGAAGTGCCTGGCGAACTTGCAAGACTGTTGCTTCAGGAGGAGAGGGCAATTCAACCCCATGAGGAGCCAGTGGAAACAGTAAACCTGGGTACTGAGGCAGACAGGAAAGAGGTAAAGATTGGTGCCAACCTAGAGCTCAGCGTGAAGCAACGGTTGACTCAGATGTTGCATGATTATATGGAGATCTTTGCCTGGTCCTACGAAGACATGCCCGGGTTGGATACCGATATTGTGGTCCATCACTTGCCAACTAAGGAAGACTGCCCTCCAGTTAAGCAAAAGGTCCGTCGGATGCGTCCAGAGATGTCTGAGAAGATTAAAGCCGAGGTCATGAAACAGTTTGATGCTGGGTTCCTTGCAGTGACTTCTTACCCTCAGTGGGTTGCTAATGTGGTGCCGGTACCTAAGAAGGACGGTAAGGTCAGAATGTGTGTCGATTACAGGGATCTGAACAGGGCCAGCCCCAAGGATGACTTCCCCTTACCTCACATTGATGTCCTTGTTGATAATACGGCTCAGCACAAAGTATTCTCTTTCATGGATGGCTTTTCAGGTTACAATCAGATTAAGATGGCACCTGAAGACATGGAAAAGACTACATTTGTTACACAGTGGGGCACCTTCTGTTACAAGGTTATGCCATTCGGGTTGAAGAACGCTGGGGCAACCTACCAACGTGCCATGGTTGCCTTATTTCATGACATGATCCATCATGAGATAGAAGTGTATGTGGATGACATGATCGCAAGGTCCCAGACTGAGGAAGAGCACTTAGATCATCTGCAAAAGTTGTTTGACCGGTTGAAACTGTACAAGCTGAGATTGAACCCGAACAAGTGCACCTTCGGGGTAAGATCAGGAAAGTTACTAGGCTTCGTGGTAAGTGACAAGGGAATTCAAGTGGACCCTGCTAAGGTCAAAGCTATTCAAGAGATGCCAGTCCCTAAGACAGAGAAGGAGGTCAGAGGCTTTTTAGGACGCCTGAATTACATTGCTCGCTTCATCTCACATCTGACTGCTACTTGTGAGCCAATCTTCAAGCTGCTGAAGAAAGATCAGGTAGTACGTTGGAACGATGAATGTCAGGCTGCTTTTGACAGAATCAAAGAGTATCTCCAAGAACCACCTATCCTTATGCCACCGGTTGAAGGGAGACCTCTGATACTATATCTGACAGTGCTGGACAACTCAATGGGGTGTGTGCTGGGGCAGCATGACGAGTCTGGCCGAAAAGAGCATGCCATTTATTACCTTAGCAAAAAGTTTACCGACTGTGAGACCCGATACTCACTGCTTGAGAAAACTTGCTGCGCTTTGGTATGGGCTGCTCGCCGGCTGAGACAGTATATGCTGACTCACACTACTTTGTTGATCTCAAAGATGGATCCTATAAAGTACATATTCGAAAAGCCTGCTCTGTCTGGGAGAATTGCGAGATGGCAAATGATCTTGACGGAATACGACATTCAGTACACAACCCAGAAAGCCATCAAGGGAAGTGTATTGGCAGACCACTTGGCACATCAAGCTGTAGATGACTATCAATCAATGAACTTCGAATTTCCGGATGAGAGCATCATGATAGTGACAGATTGTGAAGTACCTGGACCGGATGAAGGACCTGAACCAGGATCCCGATGGTCTATGCGTTTTGACGGGGCATCCAATGCTCTGGGTAATGGTATCGGCGCCATCATCGTATCACCTCAAGGTACTCATACTCCACTCACTGCCCGACTATGTTTCAACTGTACCAACAACATGGCGGAGTATGAGGCGTGCATCATGGGTCTTCAAGCTGCGATCGACTTAAGGATCAAGTTTCTAAGTGTCTTCGGAGATTCCGCTCTTGTGATCAATCAGATCAAAGGAGAGTGGGATACGAAACATCCAAACCTGATTCCTTACAGAGAATGTGTGTTGACCTTGATCCCCCACTTCATAGAAATAACCTTTGAACACTTTCTAAGAGAAGAGAATCAGCTGGCGGACGCGTTAGCTACAATGGCTTCTATGTTCAAGGTCAAATGGGATAATGAGGCTCCCCGGATCATCATCTGGAAACTGGACGAACCGGCATACTGTTGCGATCTTGAGACTGAATTGGTGACTGAGAAGCCTTGGTACCATGAGGTGAAGAGATATCTGGAAACTCAGGAATACCCTGAAGGTGCCTCTGTCAATGATAAGAAATTCCTGAGAAGATTCGCAGCAAAGTTCTTCCTTAGCAACGACATCTTGTACAAGCGAAACCATGATTCAAGCTTACTGCGTTGTGTGGATAAGACGGAGGCAGGAAGGATCATGGAAGAGCTACATGAAGGGACCTTTGGTACACATTCCAGTGGACATACCATGGCTAAGAAGATCCTTCGGGCAGGGTATTACTGGTCCACAATGGAAGCTGACTGTTACCAACATTCTAGGACATGCCATAAGTGCCAGATTTACGCAGATAAGGTGCATGTTCCTCCAGTTCCCCTGAATGTTCTGACTGCGCCGTGGCTGTTTGCAATGTGGGGCATAGACATGATCAGTGAAATTAAACCTACGGCATCTAATGGGCATCGCTTCATCCTGGTAGCGATTGATTATTTTACGAAGTGGGTCGAAGCAGCATCCTATGCTACGGTAACCAAGACTGTTGTGGCACGGTTCATTCGGCATAATCTGATTTTTTGGTACGGCGTCCCAGAAAGAATTATTACAGACAACGGTACCAATCTGAATAACAAGATGATCGCTGAGCTCTGCGAACAGTTCAAAATACAGCACCACAATTCTTCTCCTTACAGACCGAAGATGAATGGGGCTGTCGAAGCAGCAAATAAGAACATCAAGAAGATCGTGCAGAAGATGACAGTGACTTATAAAGATTGGCACGAGATGTTACCGTTCGCTCTACATGGGTACCGTACCTCAGCTAGGACGTCAACCGGGGCAACTCCTTTCTCTCTGGTTTATGGTATGGAGGCAGTCTTGCCAATCGAAGTGCAAATACCCTCTCTCCGGATAATGAAGGATGCAAATCTGAACGAGGATGATTGGATCCAGACACGACTTGATCAGCTCAACCTTATTGATGAAAAGAGACTTGCTGCTATCTGTCACGGTCAGACGTATCAGAAACGGATGATCAGGGTATTTAACAAAAAGGTCAGACCACAGGAATATCGAGTTGGGGATCTGGTAATCAAACGAATCATCCTTCCTCAGAGTGATCCAAGGGGCAAATGGACCCCTACATACGAAGGGCCATTTGTGGTTAAGCATGTGTTCTCAGGAGGAGCCATGATATTAACCAATATGGATGGTGACGACCTTCCTCACCCCGCCAATGCAGACATAGTAAAAAGATACTACGCATGAAAAAAAGACCCGCTAGGCTGACATGCCTAGGCAAAAATTAGGGCTTCCCGTCGAACCAAAAGGGTTCGGGCAAAATGAAGGGATGAAAATAAAAAAATCTGTACACCCGGCAAGTCGAAAACCTGAAAAGGCGGCTTGGGCAAAAATGGGTATCCCGGTGGACCGAAAACCCGAAAGGGCGGTCCAGGCAAAAATTAGGGATAAAGCGTAATACTATGTCTCATTGATTACTTTGCATCCAGAATCTGGTATCTACATCAAGTTCAGACGGCATCGATCAGTCAGCTTCACCTTCAACCAAGGTCATCAAGTGATGAGACGCTCGGAGTTATAAAGGCAATAACAGAGTTGAAACCCAGTGGGATCATTCACTTCACACAGCTGTTTTATTTTCTTTTGTACAAAACTTGTATAAACTCTTCTGTTCGGCGGCGTTCTCTTACTAGGACGTCAGCCTCTTGTACACAAAACGCCTATTCACAGGCCATTCAAAATCAATACAAATACATTTTCAGTTAAACGTGCCAAGAGTTTTTCTTTTTTCTGTTTTGTTTTGCGAAGAACGTCCAAGGTTCAATTTGTGATATATGCATTGACAATAATTTGTTAACTCATAAATATTTGCATACGAAACAAAGGAATTAATTGCAGGTGACACTAGAAACAGGGGCGATAAAGAGTTGTCTAAGCAATCTAATTGTTCTATCCTCCAAGGTACCAAGGTAGGTTCAGCTAAAGAATATGACCAGTACATATTAATTCCCCAGAGAGTGATTCAGCAAAACAGTGCATTCTTCTCCAGGCAGAGTTATCAAATCTTAAGGAAGTTGGGTATCCTCCAGTAGATCTCAACATTCTCCAGCAGCATATATATCCTTAACAAGCATCCCCGGCAGTCTCGCTCTAAAGATTATTCCCCGGCGGCGTATCAACATTCAAAGGAATCACTTCTTCCCCAGCATATCAAAACTCCCCAAAAGAGTCCAGTCCAATCCAGTTCCCCAGGAAGGTCGGAATCCATCTCCCCAAGCAGTAAGCTTATCCCCAGTAAATTCTGGAAGCTTATCCTCGCAGAATATGAACGCGTCGTCCGGCTTTATTCAAAGAGTTATTTCCTTAACAGGATATAACTGGGTTATCCTCAGCCAAAAGCCATGGAAAGAGCGTCCTCGACGAAGTTCTCTTGCCCCCAGCGAAGTCTAGTAATACTTCCAATACAACAAGAGTATCCCCAGCGAGTTACTACTAACAACTTCAGCAGAGTATCTCTCTCCCCACAGAGTATTGCTTCCCAGCATGGTCGCTAGAGTATCTTTTCTCCCTGCAGAATCTTCCATTTGCCAAGTTTATTCCGCAACGGAGTCATCTTCTCCTACCGGTATTCTTGCAGTTATCATCCCCAGCGGAAGCAAAATCTATTCTGCAACATCAGCCCAGGATATGACTTCCCAGCACCCGTCAAGGATTTACTTTCCTAGACGAAAACATACATTCAGAAAATATCACATACATCATTATAGAATGCATAGACGCATTATGTCATACAAATCTCATTTATGTTGAGAACATCATTGCTTGATCCATATCATGCATTGCATATGACTGACCTTTACCTTTCAGGAAAGATGCAGTCGAAATTCTCAATCATATTCCAAGACCTAGACCGGTTCAGTTAATCGACTCCAAAGATTTCTTATCCAGTCCCAGGCCTTCTCTAGTCCAGCTAAATCGACTCCTAACAGATTTTTCTGATAAAGACTCAGTAGAAGTTATCAGATTATAAATTCCTATGGTTCCCTCTCCGATGGTGAGTGAGGTGATAATTCCTTTTCTAATGGTTCCCTCTCTGACAGTGAGTGAGGTGATAATTCCTTTTCAGATGGTTCCCTCTCCGACGGTGAGTGAGGTGATAATCTCCTATGGTTCCCTCTCCGACGGTGAGTGAGGTGATAATTCCTTTTCAGATGGTTCCCTCTCCGACGGTGAGTGAGGTGATAATCTCCTATGGTTCCCTCTCCGACGGTGAGTGAGGTGATAATTCCTTTTCAGATGGTTCCCTCTCCGACGGTGAGTGAGGTGATAATCTCCTATGGTTCCCTCTCCGACGGTGAGTGAGGTGATAATTCCTTTTCAGATGGTTCCCTCTCCGACGGTGAGTGAGGTGATAATTCTTTTTCCTATGGTTCCCTCTCCGACGGTGAGTGAGGTGATAATTCCTGTTCAAATGGTTCCCTCTCCGACGGTGAGTGAGGTGATAATTCCTGTTCAGATGGTTCCCTCTCCGACGGTGAGTGAGGTGATAATTCCTGTTCAGATGGTTCCCTCTCCGACGGTGAGTGAGGTGATAATTCCTTTCCTATGGTTCCCTCTCCGATGGTGCGTGAGGTGATAATTCCTTTCCTATGGTTCCCTCTCCGATGGTGCGTGAGGTGATAATTCCTTTCCTTTGGTTCCCTCTTCGATGGTGCGTGAGGTGATAATTCCTTTCCTATGGTTCCCTCTCCGATGGTGCGTGAGGTGATAATTCCTTTCCTATTGGTTCTCTTCCTGATACTGTGAAGATGGTAATTCCCACCAAGATTTTTCTCAACGAGCGTTGTTGAAGTTAAAGTCACCCAAGGTTCTCTTACCATTCACGCTAAGGTAGTAACCATCCCTGGTTCATTCATCGCCGTTTGAAGCTCCAGACTCAGCTCCTGTAACCAGTCAGGACACATCTATACCAAGCATCTGAAAATCAGCTCCTGCAACGTGTCAGGTACTCATTGTTTCTTTTGCAGGTATGCAGGTTCTCGCTAAGGAATCTCTTATGCGATCAACATCCAGATGGCATCTATAAGCCCATCGTCCTATTCATCAACCTCTAAATGGCATCTATAAGCCCATTCCATCATCACACTGCTACTATGTGAGCGCAAATTTCTGGGCACTCTAGTGTTCAATCATCTTCTACCCTCGGATTACGAAAGGCACGTCAGCCAATCTGCATCCTCTGGTCTAAGAAGATTGAACAGGGGCAACTGTTGTACCCTAAAATTTGCCCTCCCATATTCTTCAAGAAATTGCCAAGTCAAGCTGCAAAGTTCCCCAAGGGTTGCACAGTGCAAAGGTCTCCTAAGCAGTCAAAATTAGGGTTTGTGTCCTGATCAAGAAAATGAAGTTTTCAAAGGTCCAATCAAGTCTCATATGCCTACAAATATGGTCAAGCATCATCATATCAAGTTTCAAGACATTCAGCACAAAATTGCACAGTCAAAAACCCTAATTGCACTACAGTCAGCTGTAGGGGCAAAATGGTCATTTGACAGTCAAAAGTTCAAATTTTTGGTCAACATATCATTTTGAAGCCACAAACATCATTTGATCAATGCTTGATCATGATTCTCAAAATTTGGCTCAGAAATCATCAAGATGCAAAAGTTTCCTTATTTGGACAGTTGAAAAAAGTCAACTGAAATTGACCAGAGCATAACTTTCACATGGATTATCAGAAAAATTCCATCCAAAGCTCATTTTGAAGAGAAATACATTTACTACAACTCATCTTCATACTTTAAGTCCAAGAAATGCTCTCACAAAAAGTTATCAATTTCAACATTATAGGTCATTTTCAAAAGTCAACAAAAAGGGACTTTAAGTCAAAGGCCATAACTTGAGATTGGTAAATCAAAATGACATGGGACCAAAGACATTGGTTAGAGGACTCAAAGACCTTTCCAAAATGTCCAAGAACATGAGAAAATCTTAAAAATTGAGCAAGTTATGCCTTGTAGAAGTTGGGAAATTTTTGGATATTTTGAAAAGTCAACATTGATTCAAATGACCTAAAATTGCTAATGGGCCCATTTTTCTTCCATAATTCATCATCCATGACATATGCACGACTACTTGGCCCAAAGGGAAGTCTTTATTCATTTTTTATTTATTTATTTGAATTTTTATTTATAATAATTCATTTAAATCAAAATAAATGTATGAAAAATGCTAACCTAAAGTTTTAAATCTTTTTGTGCATGTTTTACTCTCAAGATTTCGTGCTTGTACCAATATGGGAAGATTTGGATTGATTGGCATGATTGAGAACAAAAAGCACATGGAAAAAGATTGAGAAAATCTTAGAAAATCAAATTTTCAAAAACCATCATTGCATTGGATTTGTTCTACTTTTCTTGACCTAATGGACTCACTACATAAGCCTAAAGGAAACCCTAATGAGAATACACGCACAGCTGCTCCAGAAAGCCATTATCAAACTTGAAAAAAATTGCAAAAAACTCAAATCTGAAAACACCTTTGCAAGGCGATTCAGGTCTCAAGACTTCTTCCATTAGCTTCCTCAAGGTCCACTGAACGATTCTCAATCAAGAATACTCATCAGAACCTCAAGAATTGGTAACACGAGTGCAGACTGTATCAAATAAAATTCATGATCGTGCATATCAATTCATGCGTTTTTTACAAGTTTTAATATATGATTTACATTCCTTATGCTATCCTGAAACTAACCCATGCGTTTGATTGGATTATTATGCATTATAGACGATTTCACCATTGCTAAGTTTTAGGGTTTGCAGAGTTTTGAATTGGGGATTTTGAAACGAGGAAAAATTGGAACCCTTGGCCACCACCATTAGAATCAGCATGGCTGGACGAAGAAGATACCATGCTCGCGCCTAATTTATGGACCTCCTAGGCCTAATCGCTATTTTTCCAAAGCATGCCTAGGAGAACAGTTGGAAAACCGTGGCCTATCTGTTTGTATTTCATGAACGAGGAAGAAGATGACCTCGTGGCGAGACGTGATAGGGTCTTTTAAATTTCGCGCTAAAAACATTATCCATGCGTATATTTCTTTTATATTATTTATTTGTTATTATATATTAACATGTACAAGGTGGTTCAGCTGGCAAGCGTTGTGTGCGTTAACGTCCAAGACCTGGGTTCGAGTCCCAGGTCTGCATTATCTCAATATTATTTTTCTATGTACGTTTACATGCAGCTTCAGCGTTGTGGTTCACCATACGCCTTCCAGAATCCAACATCCACGTGCCCCTGGAGATCAGATCAAAGGCTCAGAATTGATGAACACCCTAAGCTTGAGTCAACATGCCAGCACGTGAGCAAAAAAGTCCACCAGGCCATGCTTAAATGGGCCAAATTGCTGAAAGATTATACCTCCATATTGGGGTCTGAACCCCCTTGGTTTGCAATTTTTTCACTTTCTTTATGTTTTTATTTTTTTATTATTTTCTTTTGATTATTGTCTTTAATTAATTCCTTATTTTCACAAAAAATATAAAATATCAATAAAAATCAGAAAAAAGAGCAAAATATAATAAATATTTTATTTTAATTATTTTCATAAACAAATTGTATATAATTGAAGTTAGTATAAATTAGGGTTTAATTTTAATACTTTTAATAAAAAATCTAAAAAGAAGTAGAATTAGGTTTAATTAATTTTCATCCTTTTATTTCTCTTTCAAATAATTAAATATTTATTTTATTTATTGTTATAATTAAATTTGCATATAATAATTAGATTAATTTTAGGTTAAATTCTAATGTTTTTCTTAATAAATTAAAATAAAATAGAATTAGGGTTAGCGTTTAATTGCAATTAATTTTTTCTATTAAATCTTAAAATATTAAAAAAACACCAAAAAACAAGTTCTTTCTCTTTTAATTTTAATTAATTCCTCATTAATTTAATTTTGCAAAAGGGTCCAACGCCCACGTTCTTAGTTTTTATTCTAATTCGCATATTTATTTTATTTTGCTTAAATAATTATGTATCTCTCCCGAAGCCTTGTAATTACTTCTCGCACTTTTAATTTCTTTATTTCCTGTCAAATCGGGTTCGAGAAACTTTTGGCGATGTGGACCCGCGCCATTTGTAATAGCTTTAGATCTTTACTTTCCCGCAAATGTTTTAACTGTTAAATAATGGCATGAAAGAATGTGTGGACAAAAATAAAAACAAACGCTAGATCACCAATAACATGACAAGACGAAAATAACTGAACATGACACACAAATCACACACCACCCCTAGGGTACGCCTCACTGTTGCCTTGCCTCGAAAGGTGATCGTCGAGTAGAGGATGTCTTAGTAAGTCCTCATGATCCGGGAACCTGGCATGAGGGTAGCTTCTAAGGTGTCTTCCCATTACTCTGGTGATCACCATGTCCCGAACCTCGAATTGACCCGAACACCTCCAACGGTGGTGCTACCTACCTCTCAATGGTGGGATGGCACTACTTTAAGGACATTTACACAGACAAATTCCTTAGGGTAGGTAGACGACTCTAGATACTTGCTCTAATTTCAAAAACAAATCAAAAATTACTTTTCACACCAACACATTTTCAAAAGCTTTCGAAAGCAATTTTTCAAACACTCTTGAGGACCGATACAAGAGTCGAACTAAAAATTTTCAAAGAAACTTTTTAAAACCCACAGTTGAAAAGCAAACAAACCATTTTTGAAAACACAAATGAGCAAGTATCTAAGAGCCCATGGATAACCATGGATAGAAAGGGTGCTAACACCTTCCCTTTCTATAATCTACCTCCCGAACCGAGAGCAATCTCTTTAAGGAATTTTTCTGTGCTTTTGTCCTTTCCATTTGGAGAAAATAAAAGACGGTGGCGACTCTTGCTTCCGCGACATTTCGCGAACCAGCGTTAAACAGTCAGTTCCAGATCCACCGATCACAGTATACAAAGGTGTACTTATCTTTTGAAAAGTTTTTCAATGTTTTTGAAGTTGTTTTGAAAGTGTTTTTGAAAGTGTTTGTGGAGGGTGGTTTTGAAAAGTAAGCAAGTGTGTTTTGCAAGTTTATCAAGTAACTAAGAGTTTTGTCTACCCCTAAATTTACTCAAAGGTTTTTCCTATGTTTTAACCCTTTTAACAATTTTGTTCCACCATTGTATTTGGTGGACAATCTTGTGTTAGGATGTTAACGGGACGGACGTGGGTCATCGTTTAGACCATGATTGCAATGGTGCCAAGTGTCTTTGGGCAATTTTTCCTTTAAGGGACTTGATCATTTTTAGGCAACTTTCGAAAGCGTCATCGAGGGACTATGATCATTTGAATTATTTTGTTTTGCCAAAGACACCCAACATGCAATATGGCCCATTTATTGAAGGCAACAAGTGGAGTAACCCTAGGGGTGCAAGTGTGATTGGTGTTGTCCATTTTCATGCTTTTTTGTCTTTGAATTAGTCAAGCTATTTGTTGTTTGATTTTTGCATACAAACCCTAAGTCTATCATGGCATATTTAGAAATCTTTAAAATGCGGAATTTAAAGTCCTAAGTTATTACAAAGTAATCATGGGGATGGGGGTACAAATGTTCAAATGGGGATGAGACTTAATAGGAGAGTGGTATCCCAATATTTACAACCAAATCGAATTAAACGCAAATGTAAATGTAAAGTAATGTACAAGAGTAAGTAAATGTGTATGTGTAAATGTATTTGTGTAAGTGTATGTGATTTATTTACAAGTGAAATAAAAATAAAATAATAAAAAAAAGTTAATTTTGGATATTTTCATGTTTAGGGCAAAACCCTAATTTTGCTAAATAAAAGGTATTAATTATTTATTATATACAATATTTATTAATTATGTATAAAAATAAATAAAAGAGAAGTATATTGTGAAAATGTAATTTTTGAGGTAAAATATTAATAAAAATAAAAAATGTATTATTTTGTATTTTTATCCTAAATATTCTAATAAATATATAAGTATTTATATTATGTATTAAATATATTAAATATATACAAAAATAAAATATTTATTATTTACAAAAAAAAAGTATATTTTTTAGGGAATGTTTTCAAAAGATAAAATAAAATAAAATGCATTTGTATTATTTTTTAGTATTTTTAATAAAAGTATATATATGTTATTTATAATGTATAAATTCAAATAAAACAAATAAAATCCAAATAAAATGCAAAAATGGTTGAAAAATATTTTTAATATTTTTTATGTTTTGACAAAAAATAAACAAGTCAGAAACAAAAAGAAAAAATCAAAAATGATAAAAATAACACACAATGGGCCAATGGGGTGTATGTGGAAAAATGTGGTGTAAACAGAAAAACAAAGCCAGGCCCAACCCAAGGGACTTTGTCTTCAACCTCCAGCCACTTTCAAACACAAAAAACGCGCGCTTTCTTCCATCCCTGTTATCTCTTGATTCCTTGACTTTTAACAAAAACTTATAACATCAAAAATGTAGGGCATCAAATCACGAATCCATACATATAAAGAACTTGATCTAACTCTCAGAAATTAGAGAGAATTTCTTCTCCCCCAATTCCTGACCTATGTTTTTTTCAATGTTCATGTCTTAAATTCTCTCAGCACACACAAAATAAATGGAAAGTGAGGATATGGGTAGCTTCAGGGCCATGAGTAGGACATAACTTCTTCACAAACCTAAGCCTAGATATGCCTGGATAGAGAGATAGAAGTTCAAAAACTTACCTGTTCAGCTTGAATCGTGTGCAACAATGGAGGTACTTCCAATGCAGTGTGAGGACTTGTACAACTTGCTTGAGGTCTAGGGATGCTTCCTCTATGCTTGGCTTGCTCTGAATCCTTCTGAATCAAGCTACAGAAGTCAACCTGCACAGATGAAAAATGAAAATGGCACACTTGGCTATGGCTGTTACAGTTCCAGTTCAATGCTTGGAATAGCTTCAATGGATGTTAGGGAGTGTGTTTGAAAAGGTTTCAGCCAAAACGCACGATAGGAATGGACTGTGGGATTCAAACTGTAGCCTATGCCCTGTTTTGCCACAAAACTGTGTTTTTCTGTATATGGAGGTTTGAGAGATGGTTTGGTCGTGTTTTAGGTTAGTTAGGGAGTATGGAAAGTGTTGACAAAGTTTGTTTAGGCTTCTCTTGACAGGAACTCAATGTTGGACCTCTTTTGCAAAGTTGCTTCCTTCTTAAGTCAAAAATGCCAAGTTGGGTTACAAGCTTATGCAGGCCCCCTAAACATGCTGCAAAGTTTGTTCTTGATCAGTGGGATATGTTCATACCTTTGTGCCTCATAGATTTCCTTGTACTTCAAAGATATGTGAACTTGACATAAAGTGCTTCTTTTCCAAAATGGCAAAAATGCTTTATCCATTTAAAGGTTAATCTTTCATGTAATGACCAAATGCACAAAATAACATCTTGGCACAATGGTATAGCATTGAATTATTGAGTGTGAGAAGGATTAGAGGCCTGTAATCTAGCTTGGAACATGCTGACTTGAAAATGGCAATGTTATGAACATGTAAATGGCTTATGAACAAAGTGACTTTTGCCCATCTTCACAAATTCGATTCTCCCTAACCACAAGGGTGTTTGAGAAGTTCTTGGACAATTTGGAAATCTTGGAATGTGTACTACAATCCATCTTTGTAATGCAAGTTGAAATTCCAAGTGGAAGCATGTGAAAAGTGGCCATGAAGTTGGGCAAAAATTCTGCCTAAAATAGGTCAAAAAATTTCTAAGTTAAGAATGTTTTGTACCCCTATTCCAAAATTTTTAACTTGAGCTACAAGCTTCTTTTGAGGAAACTTTGTGAATCAAAGTTGTATATTTTGCAATAGACTACAACTTTCATGTTTTGAGTTTGGCTTGAATCCAAATTTATCTTGATGAAAAGATGGGACAAAGTTAGGAAAAAATAAGGGAATTTCATAACTTAGAAAAATTCTAAGTTATGAAATTTCTTCATTTCAAACCCTAATTTGTGATTTTTGGTTTCTTGATGAACAAGTTTTATAATTTGACATGTCTTGATGAAAAATGAATCTTGGCACTTGATTTTAACCAAAAAGTCAAAGTTTGACTTTTCAGTATACAGTCAAATTTGGCTCAGTTGACTGGAAAATTCATCTGTCAATCTTGTGCATTTGGGATCTTTTGAACTTGTTGAATGTGGCAAGACCATGTCATTGAGTCCTTGAGTCCATATGTGAGCTTGGTTTGCCATTTGTCAGGTCAAACAGTCAAAAATTGCCTTTGTGCAGTCAAAACCCTAAAAATGACCATTTTGCCCTTTTGGTGATCTGATCAAATTTCTTGTGGAATTGTGATCCAAACTTGACCAAATGGTTCATATGAGTTCATAATGTTGATGTGGGTGAAAAATCATGAGGTTTGACTGTCAATTGACCACAATTGACTTTTTCCCCGATACAACGATTTCTAGGTCAACTGTCCAATTGACTGGGCAAAGATTGGAATCAAGGCTTGAAACTTGGTATGGATAAACTTATGGGTCCAACATGAAGCATGAAAGTCACTTTGGGCATTTTGGGTCAAAGCATCTTTGTGCAAACTCAAACCCTAATTTGGGTCAACAATGCAAGGAGGAGTCTTGAGCAGAGCAAACCCTAACTTGATCTTGAGCTTCAAGGGTCTTGTGGTGAGAAAATATTGAGGAAATTGGAGGGCAAATTTTGGGGTACAACAGTTGCCCCTGTTCAATCTTCTTAGACCTGAGGATGTAGATTGGCTTGCGTGCCTTTCGTGATCCGAAGGTGGAAGATGATTGAACACTAAAGTGCCCAGAAATTTGCACTCGCATACTGGAGTATCAGCAATGTGATGTCGGGAATGGGCTTATAAATGCCATTTGGAGAGATGGTGGATAGGAGGATGGGCTTATAGATGCCATCTGGAGGTGTGACAGAACCTTGTCGGGAATGGGCTTATAGATGCCATTTGGAAGTGTTGATCGCGTAAGAGATTCCTTAGCGAGAACTTGCGTACTTGAGAAAGGAAGATGGTTTCCTGGCCTGTTACAGGTGTTGATCTTCAAACTCTTCATGCAGATATGCCCTGGCTAGGTACAGGTATCGAATCTACAATTAGTTGCTCACAGATGTGCCCTGGCTAGATACAGGAATCGAATCCGAAACTTCAAAAGGTTGCTTACAGACGTGCCCTGGCTGGATACAGGTATCGAATCTCTAAACTCTTCATGTAGACGTGCCCTGGCTGGATACAGGTATCGAATCTACAATCAAACACTCACAGATATGCCCTGGCTAGATACAGGAATCGAATATGGAATTAGTCGTCTACAGATATGCCCTAGCTGGATGTAGGTATCGAATCTCTAAACTCTACATGCAGTTATGCCCTGGTTGGATACAGGTATCGAATCTACAATCAAATCACTCACAGATATGCCCTGGCTGGATACAGGTGTCTGTTGTACCTCAAAATTTTCCCTCCCATTTCCTCAACATTTTCTCATCACAAGACCCTTGGAGCTCAAGATCCAGTTAGGGTTTCCTCTGCTCAAGACTTCTCCTTGCACTGTTGACCCAAATTAGGGTTTGTGTTTGCACAAAGATATTTTGACCTAAAATGCCTAAGATGAATTTCATGCTTCATGTTGAACTCCCAAGTTTATCCATACCAAGTTTCAAGTCTTGATTCCAAATTTTGCCCAGTCAATTGGACAGTTGACCTAGAAATCAACTGTATTGGGGAAAAAGTCAACTGTGGCCAATTGATAGTAAAATCTCATGAAAATTGACCCACATCAACATTATGAACTCACATGGACCATTTGATC
Source organism: Vicia faba (assembly GCA_948472305.1). NCBI lineage: Eukaryota > Viridiplantae > Streptophyta > Magnoliopsida > Fabales > Fabaceae > Vicia > Vicia faba. The sequence goes on along the minus strand of OX451736.1, from coordinate 515,236,641 downwards.
AAGTTTGGATCACAATTCCACAAGAAATTTGATCAGATCACCAAAAGGGCAAAATGGTCATTTTTAGGGTTTTGACTGCACAAAGGCAATTTTTGACTGTTTGACCTAGCCAATGGCAAATAAAGCTCACATATGGACTCAAGGACCCCATGGAATTGTCTTGACATGCTCAACAAGTTCAAAAGATCCCAAATACACAAGATTGACAGTTGAATTTCCCAGTCAATTGATCAATTTTGACTATATACTGAAAAGTCAAACTTTGACTTTTTGGTCAAAATCAAGTGTCAAGATTCATTTTTCATCAAAACATGCCAAATCATGAAACTTGTTCATCAAGAAATCAAGAATTGCAAATTAGGGTTTGAAATGAAGATTTTTCATAACTTAGAATTTTTCTAAGTTATGAAAAACCCTAATTTTTTCCTAACTTTGTCCCACTTTCTCACCAAGATTCATTTGGATTCAAGCAAAAGTCAAAATATGAAAGTTGTAGCCTATTGCAAAATCTACAACTTTGATTCACAAAGTTTTCCCAAAAGAAGCTTGTAGCTCAAGTTACAATTTTTGGAACAAGGGTACCAAACCATTCTTAACTTAGAGAAAATTTGACCTATTTTAGGCAAGGTTTTTACCTAACTTCAAGACCATTTTTCACATACTTCCACTTGTAATTTCAATTTTCATTTCAAAGATGGATTGTAGTACACATTCCAAGCTTTCCAAAATGTCCAAGAACTCATCAAACAACCTCATGGTTAGGGAGAATCGAATTTGGCAAGTTGGGAAAAATTCACTTTGTTCATGACCAAGTTACATGTCCATAACCTTGCATTTTTGAACTCAGCATGCCTTAATCTAGATTACAGGTCTTTTATCTCATCTACACTCCATAATTTAATGCCAATCCTTTGTGCCAAGATGTTGTTCTATGAGTTTGAGCATTACATGTTAAACTAAGCCATTTTTAGATAAAGCATAATATCCATTTTTGAAAAGTATGGCTTTATGTCAAAAAGCAAATCCAAGCAAGTACAGTTCAAATCTCCTTGGCACAAGTTTATGGGCTAATTGCACTGATCAAGGCCAAGGTTTGCAGCACATTAGGGGGGCCTCTACCTGTCTAAAAACTCAAGTGGCCTTTTGTTGCTTAAGTAAGAAGATACTTGCCATAACTTACAACAACTATCATTCCTGTAAACCAAGCCTTAAGCAAAGACTTTGTACACTTTCTAAACATCCATTCTGAGCTAGAACACGAGTGAACCATCTCCAACACCTTCCCATTCACAGAATCACCATTGAACTGCCCAAAACAGGGCATCCCTGCAGTTTGAGTTCCATAGCTCAATCCTTTCATGCATTCTTGCTAAAACCACTTCAAACACATCCCACATCATCCCTTGAAACTATTCCAAACCTCAAACACGACCTGCAACACTCCCAAGCAACATCACCATTTTCATTTTCTTGTTTTGCAGTTGAAGTTCCATAGCACGATTCACTTGGTTTCAAGACAAAGTAAAGCTGGGAATAGCATCCCTGGACATCAAGGAAGCTGTACCAATCATCACCTTGCATTGAAGACACCTCCATCACCAGATACAATTTCAACTGAACAGGTAAGTTCATGAACTCGTATCTCTCTATCCAGGCATTGTTAGCTTTAGGTTTGTGAAGAAAATATGTCACATTCATAGCCCTGAACATGTCCATGTAATTAGTTTTCATTTATATTATGTGTGCTGTGAGAATTTAATGTCTGAACATGGAACAAAAACTAGGTCAGGAATTGGGGGAGAAGAAATTCTCTCTCATTTCTGAGAGTTAGATTGATTTCTCTATATGTCTGGAATCGTGGTTTCAAGCTCTACAGGTTTCATGTTGGAAGATTTGGCAAAAGATCAAGGAATTGGAAGATAGAAAACGCGTGTTTTCTTGAACAAAAATGCTGGAGGTTGAAGATGACAGGGTCATTGGGCTGGGCTTGATTTGTTATTTCTGTTTACACCTCATTTTCACACACACACCCCCTAGGCCAATTTTGCTTATTTTTATGATTTTTTGACTTTTGTTTTTTATTCCTGACTTATTTATTTTTTCTTATAATATTAAAAAATAAAAAAATATTTTTTACACCATTTTCATATTTATTAGGCATTTAAATAATATTTGTACATAAATAAATACATAAACACTTTTATTTAAAAATACTAAAATAATGCAAACTTATTTTATTTCTGACTTTTATTTTATTTTCTCTCTTGAAAACATTTTATATCAAAAATACTTTTTTTTGTAAATATTAAATATTATATTCTTTACACATATTTAATATATTTATCATATAATACAAATACATATATATTTATTAGTATATTTAGGTTAAAAAATACAAAATATACACATTTTTACTTTTATTAATATTTAATATTAAAAAATACCTTTTTGACAAATATACTTCATTTTTATTTTATTTTTGTATATAATAAATAAATATTGTACATATTAAATAATTAATATCTTTTATTTAATAAATTAGGGTTTTTGCCCTAAATACATAAAAACTCCAAAAATAATACTTTTTTTTTATTTTGTTTATTTGACATAAAAAATACCTTTTTTCATACACATAAAAAACATTTTTTGCATCTTGCATATTTATTCCATTTTTATTTAATTGTTGTATATTAATTACCTTGTATAATTCCAATTTGATGTAATAGTCTAGGTTTAAATTCCTTGTCAAAATACCCCCCATTTGAACATTTGTACCCCCCTTCCCATATATTGTGTTGTAATAACTTAGGAACTTTATTTTTCGCACTTTAATGCTTTCTAATTATACCATGCTAGAATTAGGGTTTGTATGCGAATCAAAAGTAACAAAAATAGTTTGACCTAAATTTCAAGATAAACAAGCATGAAAATGGACAACACTAATCACACTTGCACCCCTAGGGTATTCCACTTATTGCCTTCAATAAATGGGCCATATTGCATGTTAGGTCTCTTTGGGCAAAACAAATACAATACCAATGATCATAGTCCCTCGATGACGCTTTCAAAAGTTGCCTAAAAAATGATCAAGTCCCTTAAAAGAAAAATTGCCCAAAGATACTTGGCACCATTGCAATTATGGTCTAAAGGATGACCCGCGCCCGTCCCTTTCACATCCTAACACAAGATTGTCCACCAAATGCAATGGTGGAACAAAATTGTTAAAAGGGTTAAAAACATAGGAGAAATCTTTGAGAAATTTAGGAGTAGATAACCTCTTAGTTACTTGAATCAAACTTGCAAAACAAAACACTTGCCTATTTTTAAACCACACCTCACAACACTTTCAAAACAAACTTTCAAAAACAAATGAAAACCTTTTCAAAAGACATACACCTTTGTATACATCCCAACATGGATCATTACAAAGGTTGCCACCACATTGGCCTCTTTTCAAAACATTTTCAAACTCACACACACAAGAGCACCATTTCAAACAATTAAAAATTAAGGCAAGTTGATCTAAGCAAGTAACTAAGATCCCATGGATAACCATGGATAGAAAGGGTGCTAATACCTTCCCTTTCTATAATCTACTCCCCGAACCCAAGAAAACATCTCAAAGGTTTTTGCTGTGCTTTTTAACCTTTCCTTAGGATAAAATAAAAAGTCGGTGGCGACTCTTGCTCAACCGAAACATTTGCGAAAACAAACGCAAAACCATAGTCAGTTCTCCCACCGTAACACAGAACTGGCAACTCTGCTGGGGAAAATTTTAAAAGTGGAGTAACCTTAGGGCTTAGATCACCCTCTTGCATGACTAATTGTTTGTCTTGATTGCTTTACATTTTGGCTCTCTTGTTTGGGTTTGCAATCCTACACCCGGATTTTGGGAAACATTCATAGATAGCAATACATTGTGGAAACTGTGCGGGGTATACCGACACGGTCGAAGCAATAGCTATATTAGTGCGACATATTTGTGAGTACCGGTAACCCTTGAGTTCAATCAAGGAGAGTACGGGGCCGCTGAGTGATGTCACTAAGCACTAATGACCTAGAACCTTACTTGACCATCTTGGCCTTTCATTAGGGGTAGTGAGATGACCGGCTTTGGTGCAGTCCGAAGTTGGTAGATACTCGATACTACACTCATTGAGGGTTGTTTTCTTGGAATATTTTGGTTGCTAGTTAAGTGGCTAAACCAAAACAATGAACAATGAAAACAATCCAGTGATATTGAGCTCCTTAGAACCCGGTTACTATTTATAGGACAGGTTTTTAAGCCAACTACACTCAAGATGGTACTTACCTATGAAACCCCATGCAAGCCTGAAACTAGGGTTTGGTGTGATTTGCTTGTACATATGTTTGTGCATACATCATAAACATCATAAAGCATCATATGCATTCACTAACCATTTCAAGGGTTTGGATCTTCATCTTTGTTCTTGTTTTGTAGGTCATGGAAATTCCTCGCAGAAAAACCATCCAAGTCAACCTTGTGAGAATCTCTCCTCAACTCAAAGAGCTCACGTCAAGAATTCCGGAAAGCTCATCCTTCAGTGAAAGACATGGTAGACTGCTCATCTTAGTCAACACCAACATTGAAGAAGACATGATGAAGGTGCTATTCCAGTTCTTTGACCCTCTTCACCACTGTTTCACTTTCCCTGATTACCAGTTGGTACCCACTTTGGAGGAATTTTCTCAACTCCTGAGAATTCCTATCCTCAATCAACTACCTTTCAACGGTACGGAAAAGGAACCAAAGCCTGAAGATGTTGCTCGAGCATTACATCTACAGCCTTCTGACATCAAGGGGCATTGGGAAACTAGAAGCGGCGTCAAAGGCTTCTTAGCAAAATTCTTGTTTGAGAAGGCACAAGAGTGTTGGAATTCATTGGACCTACAAGCCTTTGAAGAGATTGTGGCACTCCTTATCTATGGGTTGGTCCTATTCCCAAATTCTGACCAATTGGTAGATGTCAACGCCGTCAAAATCTTCTTGTCCAGGAATCCAATACCAACATTGCTTGGGGACATTCTTCACTCATTTTACACACGAACAATGAGAAAGAGGGGTGTTCTCATGTGCTGTACTCCTCTCCTTGCAAGGTGGTTTATTTTGCACCTTCCACAATCTGTCTTGAAGAATGACCAAGGCTCAAGGTGGTCCCAACGGTTGATGACTCTTACTCACTCTGATGTACATTGGTGTTCTCGGTCCAGAGAAAATGTCATCATCGTCGATCGTTGCGGAGAGTTTCCTAATGTTCCTTTACTTGGAATCAGAGGAGGTATCACCTACAACCCTTGCCTAGCTTTGAGGTAATTTGGATATGCACGGAGAGATGGCCCTCACGACATGTTGATTCCTGACCTAGTTTTTGACTTCGACAACGATGCGCAAGGACTTCGCCAAAGATTCATCAGAGCTTGGGGGAGGCCCAACAAGGTTGATAGCAAGACTCTGGGACACAAGAACTCCATCCCTCTTGAACCTTATCTCAAGTGGGTACGAGCCCGAGCCCAGAGTCTAATGATGCCTTATCCTCATGTTCTCCCTGTGATTAAAGAGCCCGTCAAGGAAGGAGAGGTTCCCTACACCATCCTACATCCTGACATGCCTACATCGTGGGAGGAGATGCAGAAGAGTTGGATCCAACTCAAGGAGGAACGGAACACTTTTGAAGCCAGCTTCTACACCAGCGAGAAGAAGGTTTTAGAGCTCACCCGCCGACTCCATGAGCAATAGGCCCTTAACACCTACATTGCGGCAAAGAGGATGCGCAACGTCTTCTTACCTTGAGAAGTTGTTTTTGTAATATTTGGCCCATGGGGCATTTATGTACTAACAAATCTTTTCTTATTAATATGATGTGCGTTCTTTTTGTCTGTAACAATTGTGAATTTCTAAAACCCTTGAATGCATTGCATAGATAGCATCTCATGCATCATGTGCATAACAGGTACCCTTTTTTCTACAGGTTGCTTAATCTTCTTCGCTGTTTATTTTGAACAGTCATCATGAATCTAGACTCATCCAGTGAGCAAGCAATCAAGGCCCTTCAGGCCCAAAGTGCCCAGTTTCAAGAGATGGTCCTAAGCCTGGCCCAAGGTCAGCAAGAGTTGAAGGCTCTGCTCCTAAAGAAGAAGAAGAAGAAGAGGACTGCGTTGTTCAACACTAGACGCAGGTTTGGGAACACACTCTATAATGAGGCTGATCCAACTACTTCCTCTGCAGAGAAAGACAGTCCCCAAGGGGGAGGAGCTCCTAGTCCTGCAGTCTCTGACAACGAGACATATTACAATGACGAACAATACCCATCTGCTACTGACAGATACAAGCAATTAGAGGACCGCTTGAGCGCCATGGAGATTCAGAATGTGCCGGGGCTGGATTTCGGAGATTTGGGGTTATCTTCTGGGGTGGTAATCCCACATAAGTTTAAGGCGCCTGCCTTTGCCAAATATGACGGGGCCTCCTGTCCAAAGCTGCATCTAAGGTCGTACGTAAGGAAGATCCAACCTTACACGGCGGATAAAAATCTTTGGATCCACTTCTTCCAAGATAGCCTTTCGGGGTCCCAGCTTGAGTGGTTCTATCAACTAGATGGAACTAGTATCCGACATTGGGAAGATTTGGCGACCGCATTTTATAGATAATATCAATACAATTCTGACCTCGCTCCTACGCGTACCCAACTTCAGGGTATGTCTCTAGGAACGGGCGAAGGGTTCAAAGAATATGCACAAAAATGGAGAGATTTGGCTGGAAGGGTGCAGCCTCCATTGACTGATCGTGAGCTGGTTGATATGTTTCTGGGGACCTTGTCTGGTCCATTTTTCAATCATCTGGTTGGCAATTCCTCAGCTGGGTTTACGGATTTGATTCTGACGGGTGAAAGGATAGAAGCCGGCATCAGGTCAGGAAAAATACAGAAAGCTGCCTCCGCAAGTACTGAGAAGAGGCCTTTCAAGAAGGAAGCGAGTGCCGTCTATGGTCCTAGAAGGCAAGTCAAGCCAGAAAGCCGCCAAGCCGTCAATGCCTTAGTCATTTCAAAGCCTTTTGCTGCTCCTCAGTAGTACAATCAACAAAGAGGTGAAAGGCCCAAGAGGCAGTATACTCGGCTGAGTATGACCTTGTCACAAATCTTACCGCAACTGTTATCAACCAACTTGGTGACCATCAAAGAGGCTCCGAAGGCCGTGAATACTGCATCTCCTAAGTATAACCCAAATGCCCGTTGTGCTTATCATTCTGATAGCCCCGGGCATACTACTAATGATTGCTGGGCCCTGAGAAATAAGGTGCAAGACCATATCGATGCGAAGGAAATTCAGTTTGAGGCGCCTGAGAGGCTAAATGTTGTAACTGCTCCTATGCCCCAGCATAGAGTAAATGCCATTGAGGAAGATTTGTATGCTGTTTCGGTGAATGATGTTGCTACCCCTCTATCGACTGTTAAGAGGAACCTACTACTAGCCGGTTTATTTCCGGGTTGTAGCAAGGGTTGCCTCCCGTGTGCTGTTATCCCTACCGGTTGTCCGCTGCTGAAATCAGGCATCCAAAGCCTGATGGATAGCAAAGAAATTCTGTTCAAGAAAACTGCTGTTCCGTTTGTTTCCGCTGAAGAAGTATTTGTCGTCACAATTTTCAACAATCCTACCAAGGCTCCCCCGAGGAAGCCAGTCCAAATTATGTCTGTTGCACCCATTACCATTACTGTTCCGGGGCCTCTCCCCTATGAATCTAACAAGGCTGTCCCATGGCACTATGGGGCAGACGTGTATGTGCTTGGAGTGAAGCAGGAGTTCAACACTGGTACCAGTATCAGTAACATCACTGGTCCCGCCAAGATTACTCGCAGTGGCAGGCTCTTCTCGCCTGACATTGCACCGCCAGTTATCCGAAAACCTCTTATCATCACACCCGCAAGTGTGCATGTTCCAAATCAAGTTCCTATGTCTACTACTGCCGCCGAGTCCTCTGATGCTCGGGGCAAAGAAGTTGCTACCGATTTGCCTGCCAGGACGGAGGCACCAAAAAAGACTGCCGTTGAAGCCTCCCAACAAGAGATGGAGGAAATCCTTAAAATCATTAAAAAGAGTGACTTCAATGTTGTTGAACAGCTGGGGCATACCCCCTCCAAAATCTCTATGCTATCATTGCTGCTATGCTCAGAGGCCCATGCAAAGGCCCTGATTTCATTTCTGAAAACGGCCCATGTGCCGCAAGATACCTCTGCAGATCAATTCACTGACTGTGTGGCTAATTTGACAGCTGACAATGGCTTGGGGTTCTCGGATGCTGACCTTACTATTGGTGTAAGCCCTAGAGGCCAATACTTTTGGTACTTGTATCGAATTATTTATTAATAATAAAAGGCATTTCTTTATTATGTTTTCCAAAATAATAAAGTCCCTAGAATGGTTTATTGGTTTAATGAAATGTTAAGTGTGACTTAATCATGAGATCCCATTAAATATAAGAAACTATTCTTAAAGTATCCGTAGTCAAGCTTTAATGTGAAGTGGGATAACATTAAAGCATTAAGATTATTATGAAGATAGATTGATGATCACATCTCATGGATCATAGATAAGGAGTTATCAAGTCTTGACATAGGTATGAATATTAGGAGTAATATTTATACTGGATTGACCCGTTATGAGAATACTACATAGAATGTTATGCAAAGTGTCATAAGTTATTCTCATGATGATAATGGTGTATACCACCCTTCGACCTGAAACCACTATGGACCCTAGATGTAGAGTCAAGTACTTTATTGCTGATCAAACGTCATCCGTAACTGGATGACTATAAAGATGGTTGATGGGTACTTCACAAAGCATGCTAAGGGACATGAGTGACCTAGATGGAATTTGCTCATCCTGCATAACAGGATAAATGTCTAAGGGCCCAATATTGAACTGGACAAGGGTGACACAGTGTATGCCTTGTGTTCAATATAGACATGAGGGCAAAAGGGTAATTGTACAACACAAATATTATCACGGAAAAGGTTTGGTCAGATCACATGACATTTTCGTGACTTGGGTAACAGTGATGTGTTGCTAGATACCGCTCACTGTTTATTATATTAAATGTGTAATTTAATATAATTGCCAACGTCGCGAAAACCTACAGGGTCACACACATAAGGACAGGTTGATGAGAGATAGAATAAATAAGGAACACCGTAAGGTACGGTGCACTTAAGTGTAATACGGAAAGTGGTAAGGTACCACGTGGATAAGTGATATATGGTACATCATAAGGTATGATGTCCATAAGCTTAATTGGGCTTTTAGCTTATAGCCTTAATTGGGCTTTTAGCTTGTAGCCCACACGAGTGATTCTATAAATAGATCCCTTGTGATGAAGTTTTTTCACTTGATGCATTTTCGTTTTTGACTCTCTCTCTCTCACTCAAGGTTTATGTTCGTGATCAGCTAGCACTGTGACCGGAAGCGATCTGTTCGTGTGGACTGAGTAGAGGCGTTGTTCTTCATCAACGCTCGTGATCACGACATCAAAAGTCTGAATCGCCACAAGAGGTAAAACTTTCTATCACTGACCATGCTCATTCATAAGGATCTCTAAAGGAAAATTTTATATTCCGCTGCGTTTTGATCGCAATTTTCCTTCACTTACCACCAAAGGGAAAAATCACAATGATGCCCTGCATGTTTCCATAGAATGTAGGGGCACTACTCTCGCACACGTGTTGGTGGACACCGGTTCCTCCCTGAATGTTTTGCCCAAGAAGGCATTGGATCGCTTGGATTGTGAGGGCCTGGAATTGAAACCTAGTAACATCATTGTTAGAGCCTTCGACGGTTCTAAGAGGATGGTGCACGGTGAGGTAGACATTCCTATTCGTGTGGGTTCCCAAGTCTTCGACTCAATGTTCTATGTAATGGATATTCGTCCATCTTATTCCTGCTTGTTGGGTCGACCCTGGATTCACAAGGCTGGGGCAGTAACATCCACTCTACACCAAAAGCTCAAATACCCTGTCAAAGGGAAGATTGTTACTGTGCAGGGTGAGGAGGAATACATGGTAAGTCACTTGAATTCATTCCGGTATATCGAGATGGACGGGGAGTTTATTGAAACCCCCTTTCAGCATTTTGAGGAGGTACCTCCAACGTTGGCATCAGCTGAGGTAGTGGTTGAAGAAGACTTTCCTCTGAAGATGGCTTCCCTGAAGGATGCCTGCGCTGTAATTGAGAAAGGCAAATGTGCAAACTGGGGTTAGCTTCCTGACTTCACTCAAAAGACCGACAAGTTTGGGCTGGGCTTCACTGCAGAGGCTCAGAGGGCTGTTCGCAAGGAAAGGATCAGAAAGGCTCCGGTGTTTATCACCAACCCAAGGGTGAATGCTATCGAGGAGGGCGTGGAGGAAGCAGAGTTTGACAGTTGGATCTATCCAACCACCAACAACGGACCAAGGAACTGGACGGCAAAGGATTTTACACCTATTACATTTGTCACGCAGTAATTAACTCTTTTGATTTTCAATTTGTAACAAACAATATGTTGAAACTTTTATTGGCTCGGTGTCCTACCCGGGGCACCGTAGCTCCATTTGTGAGGGTGTTTTGTATGACATTTCCATATATCATTAATCAAAACATTGGACGTTTGTTGCATTTCAAATCTTGTGCTCTTTTTCTTTCTGTGTTATATATTGCAAAACAGCTATATTTACACACACTCACTTATACAGGTTTCAATCCACTCTGGATCTCACTGGTAACAGCTCTGCTACCACCAGTTATGACTTTAAGAATCCGATCAACTTGGCCGAAGACGAAGGTGAAGATGATTGCGAAGTGCCTGGTGAACTTGCAAGACTGCTACTCCAGGAAGAGAGGGCCATTCAGCCGCATGAAGAGCCGGTGGAAACAGTGAACCTGGGTACTAAGACAGATAGAAAAGAAGTCAAGATTGGTGCCAACCTAGAGCTCAGCGTGAAGCAACAATTGATCCAGATGCTGCATTATTACATGGAGATCTTTGCTTGGTCATACGAAGACATGCCTGGTTTAGATGCCGACATTGTAGTTCATCACCTGCCTACCAAGGAAGACTATCCTCCGGTAAAGCAAAAGGTCCGCCGTATGCGCCCAGAGATGTCCGAAAAGATCAAAGCTGAGGTTATGAAGCAATTCGATGCCGGGTTTCTAGCAGTAACTTCTTACCCTCAGTGGGTTGCCAATGTGGTGCCAGTGCCGAAGAAGGACGGTAAAGTCAGAATGTATGTCGATTACAGGGATTTGAACAGGGCAAGCCCCAAGGATGACTTTCCCCTACCTTACATTGACGTTCTTGTTGAGAATACTGCTCAACACAAGGTGTTCTCCTTCATGGATGGTTTTTCAGGGTATAATCAGATCAAGATGGCTCCAGAAGATATGGAAAAGACTACCTTTGTGACTCAGTGGGGCACCTTCTGCTACAAGGTCATGCCATTCGGGTTGAAAAATGCTGGGGCAACCTACCAACGTGCCATGGTTGCTTTATTTCATGATATGATCCACCATGAGATTGAAGTGTACGTCGATGACATGATTGCAAGGTCCCAAACTGAGGAAGAACACCTTGATCATCTGCGGAAGTTGTTTGACCGACTGAAGTTATACAAGCTGAGGTTGAACCCAAACAAATGCACCTTTGGGGTGAGGTCTGGAAAATTGCTAGGTTTCATTGTAAGCGATAAAGGTATTCAGGTGGACCCTGCCAAGGTGAAAGCCATACAAGAGATGCCGACTCCCAAGACAGAAAAGGAAGTCAGAGGCTTTTTGGGACGACTGAATTACATTGCCCGATTCATCTCACATCTAACTGCTACCTGTGAGCCAATCTTCAAATTACTGAAGAAAGATCAAGTAGTATGTTGGAACGATGAATGTCAGGCCACTTTTGAAAAGATAAAAGAGTATCTCCAAGATCCACCCATTCTTATGCCATCAGTGGAAGGGAGACCTCTAATACTATACTTAACAGTACTTGACAACTCAATGGGGTGTGTGCTGGGGCAGCGTGACGAGTCTGGCCGAAAAGAGCACGCTATTTATTACCTGAGCAAAAAGTTTACCGACAGTGAGTCTCGGTACTCACTACTCGAGAAAACTTGCTGCGCTCTGGTATGTGCTGCTCACCGGCTGAGACAGTATATGCTGACTCACACTACTTTGTTGATTTCAAAGATGGATCCCATCAAGTACATATTCGAAAAGCCTGCTCTGTCTGGAAGAATAGCAAGATGGCAAATGATCTTGACATAATACGATATCCAGTATACAACTCAGAAGGCAATCAAAGGAAGTGTACTGGCAGATCATTTGGCACACCAACCTGTGGACGATTATCAATCATTGAACTTTGAATTTCTGGACGACGATATCATGGTAGTAACTGATTGTGAAGTTCCTGGACCGGATGAAGGACCTGAGGAAGGATCCCGATGGTCTATGCATTTTGATGGAGCCTCCAACGCTTTGGGTAATGGCATCGGCGTTATGATCATATCCCCCAAAGGAACTCATACTCCACTCACCGCCCGACTGTGTTTCAACTGCACCAACAACATGGCAGAATATGAGGCATGTATCATGGGTCTTCAAGCTGCAGTCGACTTAAGGATCAAGTTTCTGAGTGTCTTCGGAGATTCCGCTCTCGTGATCAATCAGATCAAAGGCGAGTGGGATACGAAACACCCAAATCTTATTCCTTACAAGGAGTATGTGCTGACTTTGCTTCCCCACTTTGAAGAGATAACTTTTGAACACTTCCCAAGAGAGGAGAATCAGTTAGCGGACGCACTAGCTACGATGTCTTCAATGTTCAAAGTCAAATGGGACAATGAGGCTCCCCGGATCATTATCTGGAAGTTGGACGAACCTGCATACTGCTGCGATCTTGAGGCCGAAAAGGTGACTGAAAAACCCTGGTATCATGAGGTGAAGAGATACTTGGAGGCTCAGGAATACCCTGAAGGTGCATCTGTCAACGACAAGAAGTTCATGAGAAGGTTTGCGGCAAAATTCTTCCTCAGCAACGACATTATCTAGAAACGGAATCATGATTCAACTCTACTGCGTTGTGTGGATAAGGCTGAAGCAGAGAAGATCATGATAGAACTGCATGAAGGAACATTCGGAACACATTACAGTGGACATACCATGGCAAAGAAAATCCTTCGGGCATGATATTTCTGGTCCACAATGGAAGCCGACTGTTACCAACATTCTCGAACTTGTCATAAATGCCAGATCTATGCGGATAAGGTGCACATCCCTCCGGTTCCTCTGAACGTCCTGACGGCACCATGGCCTTTTGCAATGTGGGGCATCGATATGATCGGTGAGATCCGACCGACGGCATCCAACGGGCATCGCTTCATCTTGGTAGCGATCGATTACCTCACAAAGTGGGTTTAGGCAGCTTCCTACGCCACGGTAACCAAGAGTGTCGTTGCACGTTTCATTCGGCACAACCTGATCTGTCGGTATGGCGTCCCAGAGAGGATCATTACGGACAATGGTACCAATCTCAACAACAAGATGATCACTGAGCTCTGCGAGCAATTTAAGATACAGCACCACAACTCTTCTCCTTACCGGCCGAAGATGAATGGAGCTGTTGAAGCGACAAATAAAAACATCAAAAAAATTGTGCAGAAGATGACAGTGACCTATAAAGATTGGCACGAAATGTTACCGTTTGCTCTTCATGGGTACCGTACCTCAGCAAGGACGTCAACCGGGGCAACTCCTTTTTCCTTGGTCTATGGCATGGAGGCAGTCTTGCCAATTGAAGTCCAGATACCCTCTCTCCGGATAATGAAGGATGCGGACTTGAATGAAGATGACTGGATCCAGACTCGACTTGATCAGTTAAACCTGATTGACGAAAAGAGACTCACCACTATCTGTCATGGTCAGACGTACCAAAAACAGATGATCAGGGCATTTAACAAGAAAGTCAGACCACAAGAGTATCAAGTTGGGGACCTGGTAATCAAACGCATCATCCTTCCTCAAAGTGATCCCCGGGGCAAATGGACCCCTACATACGAAGGGCCATTTGTGGTTAAACATGTGTTCTCAGGAGGAGCCATGATTCTAACCACCATGGATGGTGATGACCTTCCTCACCCCGCCAATGCAGACATAGTAAAAAGATACTACGCATGAATAAAGGACCCGCTAGGTTGACATACCTAGGCAAAAATAAGGGCTTCCCGGCGAACCAAAAGGGTTCGAGCAAAAATAAGGGATGAAATGAAAAAAATCTATACACCCGGCAAGTCGAAAACCTGAAAAGGCGGCTTGGGCAAAAATGGGTATCCCGGTGGACTGAAAACCCGAAAGGGCGGTCCAGGCAAAAGTTAGGGATAAAAGTGTAACACTATGTATCATTGGATCACCTAGCATCCAGAATTCGGCATCAATTATCTGGCTCAGACTTCGGCATCGATCAATCAGCTTCATCTTCAACTAAGCAGCAAAGTGATGAGACGCTTGAAGACATAAAGGCGATAGCAGAGTTGGAACCCAGTGGGAATATTGTGCACATAGCTGTTTTGTTTCCTTTTCAAATTGTATAAACTTTGTGTTATTCGGCGGCGTTCTCTTACTAGGACATCAGCCTCTTGTACAAAAAACGCCTATTTACAGGCAAATTTCAAAATCAATACAGATTCAGTTTTCCAAACAAATTGCCAACTGTTTTTCCTTTTTCTGTTTTGTCTTGCGAAGAACGTCCAATGTTCATTTTTGATATATGCATTTGACATTAAATAACTAATTCATAAATACTTGCATATGAAACAAAAGACTAATTACAGGTGACATCAGAAACAGGGGCAATATAGAGTTGTCTGATGCAGTCTGGTGGCTTTGTCCGCCGAAGTACCAAGGTAGGTTCAACTGAAGAATGTGATCAAATTATCTCAACTCCCCGCAGAGTAAGACAAGATAGCAATATTCCCCAGCGGAGTAAAGGCATTCATCAGCAAGCATCCCCGGTAGTCTTGGTCTAAGATTGTTCCCCGGCGGAATACAGACACTCCAATGGAATCATTTTCCAGTACAGTCTGAAGGTTTCCCCAGGAAAGTGGAATTCTTATCCCCAGCAGGTCTTGAAGCTTATCCCCAGTAGATTCTGGAAGCTTATCCCCTGCAGAGTACGGACGTCTCTCCCGAGTTTTATTCAAAGTTATTCCTCACAAGGGCTTATAACTGGGTTATCCTCAGCTAATTGCCACGGAAGATCGCCCTCGTCGAAGTTCTTCCTATCCCCAGCAGGTCTTGAAGCTTATCCCCAGTAGATTCTGGAAGCTTATCCCCTACAGAGTACGGACGTCTCTCCCGAGTTTTATTCAAAGTTATTCCTCACAAGGGCTTATAACTGGGTTATCCTCAGCTAATTGCCACGGAAGATCGCCCTCGTCGAAGTTCTTCCTATCCCCAGCGGAGTTCATCAAAGTTCCCCAACATAACTTATCAACGCAATCCCCAGAGGAGTTTATCTTTGTTATTCCTAGCGGAGTCCATCATTGAAATCCTCAGTGAAGATCTCGTTAAAACTTCAGAGAAGTATCTCTTCCCACAGAGAAATTCCCCTCAGGATAATCTCTCCAACAAGTTTATTCCCCAATGGAGTCATCTTCTCCTACCGGTGTATTCTTGCAACCATCATCCCCAGCGGAAACGAAGAACTCTACTCTTCAATGTCAGCCCAGGATTTAATTCCCCGGCCGGTCGTCAAGGATTTATTTTCCTAGATGAAAATACATTCATAAACATTTCACATTTCATACATCTTGCTTACATACATGGAAAAAGACAACTACCTCCAACTATCACAGTTTCCAGATTCGATTCCTGTATCTAGCCAGGGCACATCTGTGAGTGATCAGTTTCCGGATTCGATTCCTGTATCTAGCCAGGGCACGTCTGAAGAGTTTGAAGATTCGATTCCTGTAACCAGCCAGGGCATATCTATTAACTGACAACATTTCCAGACTCGATTCCTGTATCTAGCCAGGGCACGTCTGAAGAGTTTGAAGATTCGATTCCTGTAACCAGCCAGGGCATATCTATCAACTGACAACAATTCCAGATTCGATTCCTGTATCCAGCCATGGCATATCTATTGACGACTATTTCCAGATTCGGTTCCTGCATCCAGCCAGGGCATATCTATTGACGACTATTTCCAGACTCAATTCCTGTATCTAGCCAGGGCACGTCTGAAGAGTTTGAAAATTCGATTCCTGTATCCAGCCAGGGCATATCTGTTGACGACTATTTCCAGACTCGATTCCTGTATCTAGCCAGGGCACGTCTGAAGAGTTTGAAGATTCGATTCCTGTATCCAGCCAGGGCATATCTGTTGACGGCTATTTCCAGATTCGATTCTTGTATCCAGCCAGGGCATATCTGTGAGCAACCGATTGTAGATTCGACGCCTGTATCTAGCCAGGGCATGTCTACATGAAAAGATTTAAGATCAAACACCTGTAACAAGCCAGGAAAACATCTGTCTTTCTCAAAACCACAAGTTATCGCTAAGGAATCTCTTATGCGATCAACACTTCCAAATGGCATCTATAAGCCCATTCCCGACAAGGTTCTGTCACGCCTTCAGATGGCATCTATAAGCCCATCTCCCTATCCACCATCTCTCCAAATGGCATCTATAAGCCCATTCCCGACATCACATTGCTGATACTCCAACATGCGAGTGCAAATTTTCGGGCACTCTAGTGTCCAATCTCCTTTTACCCTCGAGTCACGAAAGGCAAACTTGCCAATCTAACTCTTCAGGTTCAAGAAGATTGAACAGGGGAAACTGTTGTACCCCAAAATTTTCCCTCCCATTTCCTCAACATTTTCTCATCACAAGACCCTTGGAGCTCAAGATCCAGTTAGGGTTTCCTCTGCTCAAGACTTCTCCTTGCACTGTTGACCCAAATTAGGGTTTGTGTTTGCACAAAGATATTTTGACCTAAAATTCCTAAGATGACTTTCATGCTTCATGTTGTACTCCCAAGTTTATCCATACCAAGTTTCAAGTCTTGATTCCAAATTTTGCCCAGTCAATTGGACAATTGACCTAGAAATCAACTGTATTAGGGAAAAAGTCAACTGTGGCCAATTGACAGTCAAATCTCATGAAAATTGACCCACATCAACATTATGAACTCACATGGACCATTTGATCAAGTTTGGATCATAATTCCACAAGAAATTTGATCAGATCACCAAAAGGGCAAAATGGTCATTTTTAGGGTTTTGACTGCACAAAGGCAATTTTTGACTGTTTGACCTAGCCAATGGCAAATCAAGCTCACATATGGACTCAAGGACCCCATGGAATTGTCTTGACATGCTCAACAAGTTCAAAAGATCCCAAATACACAAGATTGACAGTTGAATTTCCCAGTCAATTGATCAATTTTGACTGTATACTGAAAAGTCAAACTTTGACTTTTTGGTCAAAATCAAGTGTCAAGATTCATTTTTCATAAAAACATGCCAAATCATGAAACTTGTTCATCAAGAAATCAAGAATTGCAAATTAGGGTTTGAAATGAAGATTTTTCATAACTTAGAATTTTTCTAAGTTATGAAAAACCCTAATTTTTTCCTAACTTTGTCCCACTTTCTCACCAAGATTCATTTGGATTCAATAAAAAGTCAAAACATGAAAGTTGTAGCCTATTGCAAAATCTACAACTTTGATTCACAAAGTTTTCCCAAAAGAAGCTTGTAGCTCAAGTTACAATTTTTGGAACAAGGGTACCAAACCATTCTTAACTTAGAGAAAATTTGACCTATTTTAGGCAAGGTTTTTACCTAACTTCAAGACCATTTTTCACATACTTCCACTTGGAATTTCAATTAGCATTTCAAAGATGGATTGTAGTACACATTCCAAGCTTTCCAAAATGTCCAAGAACTCATCAAACAACCTCACGGTTAGGGAGAATCGAATTTGGCAAGTTGGGAAAAACTCACTTTGTTCATGACCAAGTTACATGTCCATAACCTTGCATTTTTGAACTCAGCATGCCTTAAGCTAGATTACAGGTCTTTTATCTCATCTACACTCCATAATTTAATGCCAATCCTTTGTGCCAAGATGTTGTTCTATGAGTTTGAGCATTACATGTTAAACTAAGCCATTTTTAGATAAAGCATAATATCCATTTTTGAAAAGTATGGCTTTATGTCAAAAAGCAAATCCAAGCAAGTACAGTTCAAATCTCCTTGGCACAAGTTTATGGGCTAATTGCACTGATCAAGGCCAAGGTTTGAAGCACATTAGGGGGGCCTCTACCTGTCTAAAAACTCAAGTGGCCTTTTGTTGCTTAAGTAAGAAGAAACTTGCCATAACTTACAACAACTATCATTCCTGTAAACCAAGCCTTAAGCAAAGACTTTGTACACTTTCTAAACATCCATTCTGAGCTAGAACACGAGTGAACCATCTCCAACACCTTCCCATTCACAGAATCACCATTGAACTGCCCAAAACAGGGCATCCCTGCAGTTTGAGTTCCATAGCTCAATCCTTTCATGCATTCTTGCTAAAACCACTTCAAACACATCCCACATCATCCCTTGAAACTATTCCAAACCTCAAACACGACCTGCAACACTCCCAAGCAACATCACCATTTTCATTTTCTTGTTTTGCAGTTGAAGTTCCATAGCACGATTCACTTGGTTTCAAGACAAAGTAAAGCTTATAATAGCATCCCTGGACATCAAGGAAGCTGTACCAATCATCACCTTGCATTGAAGACACCTCCATCACCAGATATAATTTCAACTGAACAGGTAAGTTCATGAACTCGTATCTCTCTATCCAGGCATTGTTAGCTTTAGGTTTGTGAAGAAAATATGTCACATTCATAGCCCTGAACATGTCCATGTAATTAGTTTTCATTTATATTATGTGTGCTGTGAGAATATAATGTCTGAACATGGAACAAAAACTAGGCCAGGAATTGGGGGAGAAGAAATTCTCTCTCATTTATGAGAGTTAGATTGATTTCTTTATATGTCTGGAATCGTGGTTTCAAGCTCTACAGGTTTCATGTTGGAAGATTTGGCAAAAGATCAAGGAATTGGAAGATAGAAAACACGTGTTTTCTTGAACAAAAATGCTGGAGGTTGAAGATGACAGGGTCATTGGGCTGGGCTTGATTTGTTATTTCTGTTTACACCTCATTTTCACACACACACACCCCCTAGGCCCATTTTGCTTATTTTTATGATTTTTTGACTTTTGTTTTTTATTCCTGACTTATTTATTTTTTCTTATAATATTAAAAAAATAAAAAAATATTTTTTACACCATTTTCATATTTATTAGGCATTTAAATAATATTTGTACATAAATAAATACATAAACACTTTTATTTAAAAATACTAAAATAATGCAAACTTATTTTATTTCTGACTTTTATTTTATTTTCTCTCTTGAAAACATTTTATATCAAAAATACTTTTTTTTGTAAATATTAAATATTATATTCTTTACACATATTTAATATATTTATCATATAATACAAATACATATATATTTATTAGTATATTTAGGTTAAAAAATACAAAATATACACATTTTTACTTTTATTAATATTTAATATTAAAAAATACCTTTTTGACAAATATACTTCATTTTTATTTTATTTTTGTATATAATAAATAAATATTGTACATATTAAATAATTAATATCTTTTATTTAATAAATTAGGGTTTTTGCCCTAAATACATAAAAACTCCAAAAATAATACTTTTTTTTATTTTGTTTATTTGACATAAAAAATACCTTTTTTCATACACATAAAAAACATTTTTTGCATCTTGCATATTTATTCCATTTTTATTTAATTGTTGTATATTAATTACCTTGTATAATTCCAATTTGATGTAATAGTCTAGGTTTAAATTCCTTGTCAAAATACCCCCCATTTGAACATTTGTACCCCCCTTCCCATATATTGTGTTGTAATAACTTAGGAACTTTATTTTTCGCACTTTAATGCTTTCTAATTATACCATGCTAGAATTAGGGTTTGTATGCGAATCAAAAGTAACAAAAATAGTTTGACCTAAATTTCAAGATAAACAAGCATGAAAATGGACAACACTAATCACACTTGCACCCCTAGAGTATTCCACTTGTTGCCTTCAATAAATGGGCCATATTGCATGTTAGGTCTCTTTGGGCAAAACAAATACAATACCAATGATCATAGTCCCTCGATGACGCTTTCAAAAGTTGCCTAAAAAATGATCAAGTCCCTTAAAAGAAAAATTGCCCAAAGATACTTGGCACCATTGCAATTATGGTCTAAACGATGACCCGCACCCGTCCCTTTCACATCCTAACACAAGATTGTCCACCAAATGCAATGGTGGAACAAAATTGTTAAAAGGGTTAAAAACATAGGAGAAATCTTTGAGAAATTTAGGAGTAGATAACCTCTTAGTTACTTCAATCAAACTTGTAAAACAAAACACTTGCCTATTTTTAAACCACACCTCAAAACACTTTCAAAACAAACTTTCAAAAACAAATGAAAACCTTTTCAAAAGACATACACCTTTGTATACATCCCAACATGGATCATTACAAAGGTTGCCACCACATTGGCCTCTTTTCAAAACATTTTCAAACCCACACACACAAGAGCACCATTTCAAACAATTGAAAATTAAGGCAAGTTAATCTAAGCAAGTAACTAAGAGCCCATGGATAACCATGGATAGAAAGGGTGCTAATACCTTCCCTTTCTATAATCTACTCCCCGAACCCAAGAAAACATCTCAAAGGTTTTTGCTGTGCTTTTTAACCTTTCCTTAGGATAAAATAAAAAGTCGGTGGCGACTCTTGCTCAACCGAAACATTTGCGAAAACAAACACAAAACCATAGTCAGTTCTCCCACCGTAACACAGTGTCGAATCTGGAATTTGTCGTCTACAGATATGCCCTGGCTAGATACAGGAATCGAATCTGGAATTGTGACAGTTGATAGTAATCATCTTTGGATTGACCTTTTCCTGAAAAGGCAAAGTCATCAGTTGTATGCAATGTCATGATGTATGAAATGCATGATGTCATGATGTTTTTTCAAGAATAAATGAGATTGTGTGATCTGATGCGTATATGCATGCGTCATGGTGTATGATAATGTGATGAATGTATTTTTGTCTAGGAAAATAAATCCTTGACGACTGCCGGGAGTTTGTGGAATCCTGGGCTGATGTTGAAGAGTGAAGTTCTTCGTTTCCGCCGGGGATGACGGTCGCAAGAATTAAACCGGTAGGAGAAGATGACTTCGTTGGGGAATAAACTTGTTGGAGAGATTACTCTGCAGGGAATTACTCTGTGGGAAGAGATACTTCGCTGAGGTTTTGATGAGAGCTCCGCTGGGGATTCCACTGATAAGTTATGTTGGGGAATTTGATGAACTCTGCTGGGGATAGGAAGAACTTCGCCGAGGACGATCCTTCCGTGGTAATTAGCTGAGGATAACCCAGTTATACCTTGGTGGGAAATAACCTTTGAATAAAGTCGGGGAGAGACGTATGTACTCTGCAGGTGATAAGCTTCCAGAATCTACTGGGGATAAGCTTCCAGAATCTACTGGGGATAATGATTCAACTTTCCTGGGGAAACTTTCAGACTGTACTAGGGAATGGTTCCACTGGATGTCTGTATTCCGCCGGGGAACAATTTTATATAAAGACTGTCGGGGATGCTTGCTGAGGAATGTTTATACTCCGCTGGGGAATGTTGAGATCTTCTGGGGATACCCAACTTCCTTAGGGTTGACAGTAGACTAACTCTGCTTTGGGGAGAGTATCGCTGACTTGCTAGGGGAATATTGTGCCTTTTCGGGGCTGATGGGAGACCAAACTTTGCTTGGGGAGAGTATTGCTGAATCTTGTCCTACTCTGTGGGGAGTGAAGGTATCTTGGTCAAATTCTTCAGCTGAACTTACCTTGGGACCTTGATGGGCAAAGCAACTAGATCGCTTAGACGATTCTTTATTGTCCCTGTTTCTGATGTCACCTGTAATTAGTCTTTTGTTTCGCATGCAAATATTTATGATTAGCAATTAATGTCAAATGCATATATCAAAAAATGAACATTGGACGTTCTTTGTAAAACAAAACAGATAAAGGAAAAACAACTGGCAATTTGTCTGAAAAAGTGGATTTGTATTGATTTTGAATTTTGCCTGTAAATAGGCATTTTATGTACAGGAGGCTGACGTCCTAGTAAGAGAACGCCGCCGAGCAAAATAGAGTTTATACAATTTTGTGAAAAGGAAACAAAACAACTATGTGAAAAATAATCCCACTGGGTTCCAACTCTGCTATCGCCTTTATGTCTTCAGGCGTCTCATCACTCTGCTGCTTAGTTGAAGATGAAGCTGATTGATTGGAGTCATCTGAGCCCGATAGTTGATGCCGAATTCTGGATGCAAGGTGATCCAATGAGACATAGTATTACGCTTTATCCCTAACTTTTGCGTGGACCGCCCTTTCGGGTTTTCAGTCCACCGGGATACCCATTTTTGCCCAAGCCGCCTTTTCAGGTTTTCGACTTGCCGGGTGTATAGATTTTTTCATTTCATCACTTGTTTTTGCCCGAACCATTTTGGTTCGCCGGGAAGCCCTTATTTTTGCCTAGGTGTGTCAACCTAGCGGGTCTTTAATTCATGCGTAGTATCTTTTTACTATGTCTGCATTGGCGGGGTGAGGAAGGTCGTCACCATCCATGGTGGTTAGAATCATGGCTCCTCCTGAGAAGATATGTTTAACCACAAATGGCCCTTCGTACGTAGGGGTCCATTTGCCCCTGGGATCACTCTGAGGAAGAATGATGCGCTTGATTACCAGGTCTCCGACTTGATACTCTTGTTGTCTGACCCTCTTGTTAAATGCCCTGATCATTCGTTTTTGGTACGTCTGACCATGACAAATAGCGGTGAGTATCTTTTCGTCAATTAGGTTTAATTGATCAAGCCAAGTCTGGATCCAGTCATCTTCGCTCAAACTTGCATCCTTCATTATCCGGAGAGAGGGTATCTAGACTTCAATAGGCAAGACTGCTTCCATGCCATATACCAAGGAAAAGGGAGTTGCCCCTGTTGACGTTCGTGCTGAGGTACGGTACCCATGAAGAGCAAACGGTAGCATTTCGTGCCAATCTTTGTAGGTCACTGTCATTTTCTATACAATCTTCTTTATGTTCTTATTCGCTGCTTCTACAGCCCCATTCATCTTCGGTCGATAGGGAGAAGAATTGTGGTGCTGTATCTTGAATTGCTCGCAGAGCTCAGTGATCATCTTGTTGTTAAGATTGGTACCATTATCCGTAATGATCCTCTCAAGTACACTGTATCGACAGATCAGGTTGTGCCGAATAAACCGTGCCACGACGTTCTTGGTTACGGTAGCGTAGGAAGCTGCTTCAACCCACTTTGTGAAGTAATCAATTGCTACCAGGATGAAGCGGTGCCCGTTAGATGCCGTAGGTCTGATTTCGCCGATCATATCAATGCCCCACATTGCAAAAGGCCAAGGTGCTGTCAAGATGTTCAGAGGAACCGAAGGAATGTGAACCTTATCAGCATAGATCTAGCATTTATGACAAGTTCGAGAATGCTGATAACAGTCGGCTTCCATTGTGGACCAGAAATATCCTGCCCGAAGGATTTTCTTTGCCATGGTATGTCCACTGGAATGTGTTCCGAAGGTACCTTCATGTAGTTCTGCCATGATCGTTTCTGCTTCAGTCTTATCCACACAATGCAGTAAGGTTGAATCATGGTTTCGCTTGTAGAGAATGCCATTGATGAGGAAGAACTTTGCCGCAAACCTTCTCAGGAACTTCTTGTCATTAACAGATGCGCCTTCGGGGTATTCTTGAGCTTCAAGGTACCTCTTCACTTCATGATACCAGGGTTTTTCTGTTACCTCTTCGGTCTCGAGATCGCAGCAATGTGCAGGTTCATCTAACTTCCAAATAATGATCCGGGGCGCCTCGTTGTCCCATTTGACTTTGAACATAGAAGACATTGTAGCCAACACGTCCGCTAACTGATTCTCCTCTCTTGGGAAGTGTTCAAAAGTTATCTCTTCGAAATGGGGAATCAATGTCAATGCATACTCCTTGTAAGGAATAAGATTCGGGTGTTTCGTATCCCACTCGCCTTTGATCTGATTGATCACGAGAGCGGAATCTCCGAAGACACTTAGAAACTTGATCCTTAAGTCAATTGCAGCTTGAAGACCCATGATACATGCCTCATACTCTGCCATGTTGTTGGTGCAATTGAAACACAGCCGGGCGGTAAGTGGAGTATGAGTGCCTTTAGGGGATATGATCACAGCGCCGATACCATTACCCAAAGCGTTCGAAGCTCCGTCAAAGTGCATAGACCATCGGGATCCTTCCTCAGGTCCTTCATCCGGTTCAGGTATTTCACAATCAGTCACTACCATGATATCCTCGTCGGGAAATTCAAAGTTCATCGACTGGTAATCGTCCACTGCCTGGTGTGCCAAATGGTCTGCCAATACACTTCCCTTGATTGCTTTTTGAGTCGTGTACTGGATGTCATATTCCGTCAAGATCATTTGCCATCTTGCTATTCTTCCAGACAGAGCAGGCTTTTCGAATATGTACTTGATTGGATCCATTTTTGAAATCAACAGAGTAGTGTGAGTCAACATATACTGTCTCAGCCGGCGAGCAGCCCATACCAAAGCGCATCAAGTTTTCTCGAGCAGTGAGTATCGGGTCTCACAGTCGGTAAACTTTTTGCTAAGGTAATAAATGGCGTGCTCTTTTCGGCCAGACTCGTCATGCTGCCCCAGCACACACCCCATTGAGTTGTCCAGTACTGTCAAGTATAAGATTAGAGGTCTCCCTTCAACTGGCGACATAAGAATGGGTGGTTCTTGGAGATACTCTTTGATCTTTTCGAAAGCGGCCTGACATTCATCGTTCCAACGTACTACTTGATCTTTCTTCAGCAGCTTGAAGATTGGTTCACAGGTAGCAGTTAGATGCGAGATGAATCGGGAAATGTAGTTCAACCATCCTAGAAAGCCTCTGACTTCTTTCTCTGTCTTGGGAGTTGGCATCTCTTGTATAGCTTTCACCTTGGCAGGGGCCACTTGAATACCTTTGTCGCTTACGACGAAGCCTAGCAAGTTTCCAGATCTCACCCCAAAGGTGCACTTGTTTGGGTTCAACCTTAGCTTGTACAACTTCAGACGGTCAAACAGCTTCTGTAGATGGTCAAGGTGTTCCTCCCCAGTTTGGGACCTTGCAATCATATCATTGACATATACTTCAATCTCATGGTGGATCATGTCATGAAATAAAGCAACCATGACACGTTGGTAGGTTGCCCCAGCATTTTTCAACCCAAAAGGCATGACCTTGTAGCAAAAGGTGCCCCACTGAGTAACAAAAGTGGTCTTCTCCATGTCTTCAGGAGCCATCTTGATCTGATTATAACCGGAGAAACCGTCCATGAAGGAGAATACTTTATGCTGAGCAGTGTTGTCAACCAGAACGTCGATATGAGGCAGAGGGAAATCATCCTTAGGGCTTGCCCTGTTCAAATCCCTGTAATCAACACACATTCGGACCTTACCATCCTTCTTCGGCACTGGAACCACATTGGCAACCCACTGAGGGTAAGAAGTCACTGCTAGAAACCCGGTGTCAAATTGTTTCATAACCTCAGCTTTGATTTTCTCGGACATTTCCGGACGCATACGACGGACCTTCTGTTTTACCGGAGGGCAATCTTCCTTGGTAGGCAGGTGATGAACCACAATGTCGGTATCCAACCCAGGCATGTCTTCGTAAGACCAGGCAAAGATTTCCACATAGTCATGCAGCATCTAAATCAATCGTTGTTTCACACTGAGCTCTAGATTGGCACCAATCTTGACTTCCTTCCTGTCTGTCTCAGTACCCAGATTTACCGTTTCCACTGGATCTTCATGTGGCTGAATGGTCCTCTCTTCCTGGAGTAGTAGTCTTGCAAGCTCACCAGGCACTTCGCAATCATCTTCACCTTTGTCTTCGGCTAAGTTGATCGGATTTTCGAAGTCATAACTGGCAGTAGCAGAGTCGTTACCAGTGAGATCCAGAGTGGATTGGAACCTGTATGGGTGAGTGTGTGTAAATATAGCTGTTTTGCAATATATAATAAAGAAAGAAAAGGAGCGCAAGATTTTGAAATGCAACAAACGTCCAATGTTCTTATTAATGATATATGAAAATGACACACAAAAGCCCTCACAAATGAAGCCACGATGCCCCGGGTAAGACACCGAGCCATAAAAGTTTCAAAATATTGTCTATTACAAATTCAAAACAAAAGAGTTCATTACTGAGTGACAAAAGTAATAGGTGTGAAGTCTCTGGCAGTCCAGTTCCTTGGTCCACCGTCGGTTGTTGGGTAGATCCAGCTGTCGAATTCAGATTCCTCCACGTCGTCTTCAATAGCATTTACTCCCGGGTTGGTGATGAACACAAGAGATCTTCCAATCCTTGCCTTACGAACAACCCTCTGAGCTTCCGCAGTGAAACCCATACCAAACTTGTCAGTCTTTGGAGTGAAGTCAGGAAGTTGGCCCCAGTTTGCACACTCACCCTTCTCAATGACAGCCCGGGCATCTTTTAAGGAAGCCATCTTCAAAGGAGAGTCTTCTCCAGTTACAGTCTCTGCTGATGCCAGTGTCTGAGGCACCTCTTCAAAGTGTTGAAAGGGGGTTTCAATGAACTCCCCATCCATCTCTATGTACCAGAACGAGTTAAGGTGGCTGACCATATATTCTTCTCCCCCCTGAACTATCACAATCTTCCCCCTGACCGGGTATTTCAGCTTCTGATGTAGTGTGGAGGTCACAGCTCCAGCCTTATGGATCCATGGACGACCCAGCAAATAGGAATAGGATGGTCGGATATCCATCACATAGAAAGTAGAATCAAAAACTTGAGAACCAACCCTGATTGGAATGTCAACTTCCCCATGTACCATCCTTTTCGAACCGTCAAAGGCTCGGACAACAATGTTACTAGGCTTGAGCTCCAAACCCTCACAATCTAACCTGTCTAGGGCCTTCTTGGGTAATACGTTCAATGAAGAACCGGTGTCTACCAACACATGGGCAAGAGTAGTGCCCCTGCATTCAATGGAGACATGCAAGGCGTCATTATGGTTCTTTCCTTTGGCAGTCAGATCGACGTCATAGAAGCCCAACCCATTATCGGCAGTCAAGTTAGCCACACAATCGGTAAATTGATCAGCAGACGTTTCTTGTGGCACATGGGCCATCTTCAGGAAGGAGATCAGAGCCTTGGCGTGGGCCTCTGAACACAACAACAGTGATAACATAGAAATTTTTGATGGGGTGTATCCCAACTGCTCAACTACATTGAAATCACTTTTCTTAATGATCTTGAGAATCTCTTCCATCTCTTGCTGGGAAGCTTCAACATTGGTTGTCTTTGGTGCCTCCGTCAGGGCAGGCATATCAGTAGCAATCCCTTTTCCCTGAGCGTCAGATGACTCGGCAGCAGGGGTAGAAACAGGAACTTGATCAGAAAGGGAAGCAGGCACACTTGCAGGTGTGATGACAAGAGGTTTCTGAATAGCTGGTGGCGCAATATCTGGTGAGAACAACCTACCACTGCGAGTAACTTTGGCAGGCCCGGTGATGTTACTGACGCCGGTACTAGTATCAAACTCTTGCTTTACTCCAAGAACATAAACATCTGTCCCATAGTGCCATGGGACAGCTTTGTCGGATGTATAAAGGAGAGGCCCCGGAACAGTGATGATGATAGGAGCAATCTTCTAAGTAGACATGATTTTGACAGGCTTCTTTGAAGGAGCCTTAGGAGGGTTGTTGAAAATAGTAACAATAGAAACTTCTTCAGTAGGGGTAGCAGGAACAACAATCTTCTCGAACAAGATTTCTTTGCTATCCACCAGGCTTTGGGTACCTGATTTCAGCAAAGGACAACCAACAGGTGAAACAACACATAGATGGAAACCTTTACTACATCCTGAAAATAAACCGGCTAGCAACAGGTTCCTTTTGACAGTCAACAACGGAGTAACAATATCATCCACAGAGGCCACATA
This sequence comes from Vicia faba, assembly GCA_948472305.1. NCBI lineage: Eukaryota > Viridiplantae > Streptophyta > Magnoliopsida > Fabales > Fabaceae > Vicia > Vicia faba. The sequence continues at coordinate 515,208,410 of OX451736.1, read as the reverse complement.
CGGGTCTTCTTCCACAGCATTCACTCCATGCTGGGGCATGGGAGCAGTCACAACATTGGGCCTTTCGGGCGCCTCGAACTGTATTTCCTTAGCATCAATAAGGTCCTGAACCTTATTCCTCAGAGCCCAACAATCATCAGTAGTATGCCCCGGGCTATCAGAGTGATAAGCGCAACGGGAGTTGGGGTTGTACTTTGGAGAAGCTGTGTTCACTACCTTCGGAGCTTCTTTGACAATTACCAGATTGGTTGACAGTAGTTGCGGCAATATTTGAGACAGGGTCATACTGAGCAGAGTGTACTGCCTTTTAGGCCTCTCACCCCTTAGTTGGTTGTATTGCTGAGGAGCAGCAACAGGCTTTGAGATTACCAACGATTAACAGCTTGGCGGCGTTCCGGCTTAATTTGTCTTCTGGGACCATAAACAGCACTGGCTTCCTTCTTGAAGGGCTTCTTTTCAGTACTCGCGGAGGCACCTTTCTGTATCTTCCCTGACTTGATACCAGCTTCTATCCTCTCATCTGTTAAGATCAGGTCTGTGAACCCAACATAAGAATTACCAATCAGATGATTGAAGAACGGACCAGACAGGGTCCCTAGGAACATGTCAACAAGTTCACGGTCCGTCAAAGGTGGCTGCACCCTACCAGCCAGGTCTCTCCACTTTTGCGCATACTCCTTGAATCCTTCGCCCATCCCCAGTGACATACCCTGGAGTTGGGTACACGTGGGAGCGAGGTCAGAATTGTACTGATACTGTTTATAAAATGCGGTAGCCAAGTCTTCCCAGTTTCGGATACTGGCTCCATCCAGCTGATAGAACCATTCGAGTTGACCCCCTGAAAGGCTATCCTAGAAGAAATGGATCCATAGGTTCTTGTCTGCAGTGTAAGGTTGGATCTTCCTTACATATGATCTGAGATGCAGCTTAGGACAGGAAGCCCCGTCGTACTTCGCAAAGGCAAGTGCCTTGAACTTGTGTGGGATCACCACCCCAGAAGATAAACCTAGATCTCCAAAATCCAGCCCCGACACATTTTGAATCTCCATGGAACTTAAACGGTCCTCTAGTTTCTTGTACATGTCTTCAGCAGGAGGGTACTGTTCATCATTGTGATTTGTCTCGTTGTCGAAGACCACAAGACTAGCAGCCCTTCCCCCTTGGGGACTGTCTTTCTCTGCAGAGGAAGTAGCCTGATCAGCCTCATTATGTAGTGTATTCCCAAACCTCCGTCCAGTTTTAAACAACGCAGTACTCTTCTTCTTCTTCTTCTTCAAGAGCAGAGTCTTCAACTCCTGTTGACCCTGGGCTAAGCTCATGACCAGCTCTTGAAACTGGGCGTTCTGGGCCTGGAGGGCCTTGATAGCTTGTTCGGTAGTAGGCTCGGAAGACATGATGATTGAGTGCTGAAATAAACAGCGAAGAAGATTAAGCAACCTGTAGAAGAAGGGTACCTGTTATGCATATGATTCAATGAGATGAGTATGATTTATGTTTTCAAAGACAATCGGGATTCAACTTTGTAGACAAAAAGGAAACACACTTCATTAGATTCAAACTTTAAATTGTTCAACAATTTGCCCTTAGGCATTACAAGAATAAAAATACTGAAAAGGAAATAAAAGCTGTAAAAGAAACATCCAAAGCCCATCAGTGCTCCCATGGCCTCCTCTTCTCAGCACGAATATAGTCATTCAGGATCCGCTCTTCCTCCAATTGCTTAGTCAGCTTCTAGATCTTTTGTTCCTGTTCGTTGAACTTTTCCCGATAAAAATCCCGTTCTTCCTGTAGCTGCGCCCAAGATCTCTTTAGTGTATCAACATCAGTGGGTATCTGAGGAGGGAGGACAGTTGGAGGAACCCCGTCTTCATCAGGAAATTCCAGAATGACAGGCCTGACAGCTTCGTATGGCATACCTAACTTCTGAGCACGGATGCAGACCCATCTGTTGTAGGGTTCCATAGGTAGAGAAGTCTTCGGTCCCAACTCATGTGGGTCAGCTTTGTGAATTATGTCCCAAGCCTTGATGAATCTACGGCGTAGCTCGTCACAGTCTACCTGAAACTCAAAACTGATGTGAGGTACCAACATCTCATGAGGCCCTGCTCTTCTGGCTCTTCCAAACTGACGGAGAGCTAAACATGGATTATAAGAGATTCCTCCCTGGGTACCGATCAATGGAACATTAGGATATTCTCCACAACGATCAATAATGGTTACTTCATCCAAACCTCTGAGAGTCCAAATGATGTCCTTATCAGTGAGAGACATTAATCTATGAGCCCAGCCTTTTCCTTCTTCATTCTTCAGCACGAACTTAGGGAGGTGCGAAATAAACCACCTCACTAACGAAGGAGCACAACACCACAGAGTTCCCCTTCTTCGGGCAGTACGAGCAAAGAGTTGTTGCAGGATATCACCCAAGAGAGTGGGTACAGGGTTCCGAGACATGAAGATCCTTATGGCATTGATATTGACAAAGTTATCAGGATTTGGAAACAATACTAGACCATAGATTAAGAGAGCCAGAATGTCTTCGTACGCCTTGAAGTCTAAGTCATTCCAAAAACTGTTAGCTTTACCAATTAGAAACTTAGCCAAAAAGCCCTTAACTCCACTTCTAGTTTCCCAGTTAGCCATTACCTCTTCTTTGGTCAAGGGAAGGGCTGCAGCAATCTCTTCAGGCCTAAGAGTCTTCTCCCAACCAGTGAATGGAGTCTGCTCCAAAATAGGGATACCAAGCAAATCAGAGAATTCTTCCAGGGTAGGGACCAGCTGGAAGTCTTGAAAGGTGAAGCAATGGTACAGGGGATCATAAAACTGGACCAGGACACTCATCAGTTGTTGGTCCCACTTTGAAGTGATTAAACCGAGAAGAGAACCATGCCTCTTGATGAAGGAAGTAGTGTTTGGAATCCTATCAACCAATTCCTTGAGCAAAGTAGGTGGTTGAACAAAGTTGAGCCGAATAGTATTCCTACGCATGGGCATCATGATGTCCTACAAAACAGAGCAAAGATGAAACCCTCTTGTCTTTGAAATGGGTCAGCCCTTATGCAGGATGCATGCAATGGTATGCTGGTATGATGTTTATGGTAAAGCACACCACAAGTATTCACAAAGGAAAGCATGATAAGGCACACAAGTCACACAAGACAGCCCTTAGAGTTTAGGCCAGCATGAAGTTCAGGTATTACCCTCTTTTAGTTTCGTTGGTTAAGACCTGTCCTATCAAAAATAACCGGGTTCTAGAGGATCTCAATATCATTGACTACCCTCAATCGGTCATAACTCTAGCATCGCAATCTTTTCTTGCGGCCAGAACCATCGCGAGAGTTTAGCCTCAATGAGTGTAGCATACTGCTACTATTCTATGGCCAAGTTGGGTCAATTTAGGGTTCTAAGGTCGGTTGGTGCTTAATGACTCCTTAGAAGACCCATATTCTCCTCGTTGCAACACAAGGGATATCGGTACAGACCAAGGTGTCACACCAACGTAGCCACTGCTTCACCCATGTCGGTCTACGCCGGACAGGTCCCTCACAGCTTATGCTACCTAAAAGGGTATTCCCCAGATCCGAGTTAGGATCTATGAAACTCCGATGCAAAGCCCACAAATATAAAAGCAAACAAAGCAAGCAATTGAAAACAAGGTGATCAAAACCCTAAGGTTACTCCACTTTTAAGTTCTCCCCAGCAGAGTCGCCAGTTCTGTGATACGGTGGGAGAACTGACTTGAGGTTTTGCGTTTGTTTTCGCAAATGTTTCGGTTGAGCAAGAGTCGCCACCGACTTTTTATTTTATCCTAAGGAAAGGTTAAAAAGCATAGCAAAAACCTTTGAGATGTTTTCTTGGGTTCGGGGAGTAGATTATAGAAAGGGAAGGTGTTAGCACCCTTTCTATCCATGGTTATCCATGGGCTCTTAGTTACTTGCTTAGATCACTTGCCTTGTGTTTTCAATTGTTTGAAATGGTGCTTTGTGTGTGGGTTTGAAAATGTTTTGAAAAGAGGCCAATGTGGTGGCAACCTTTGTAATGATTCATGTTTGAATGTATACAAAGGTGTACTTATCTTTTGAAAAGTTTTTCAATGTTTTTGAAGTTGTTTTGAAAGTGTTTTTGAAAGTGTTTGTGGAGTGTGGTTTTGAAAAGTAAGCAAGTGTGTTTTGCAAGTTTATCAAGTAACTAAGAGTTTTGTCTACCCCTAAATTTACTCAAAGGTTTTTCCTATGTTTTAACCCTTTTAACAATTTTGTTCCACCATTGTATTTGGTGGACAATCTTGTGTTAGGATGTTAACGGGACAGACGCGGGTCATCGTTTAGACCATGATTGCAATGGTGCCAAGTGTCTTTGGGCAATTTTTCCTTTAAGGGACTTAATCATTTTTAGGCAACTTTCAAAAGCGTCATCGAGGGACTATGATCATTTGAATTGTTTTGTTTTGCCAAAGACACCCAACATGCAATATGGCCCATTTATTGAAGGCAACAAGTGGAGTAACCCTAGGGGTGCAATTCATGCTTTTTTGTCTTTGAATTAGTCAAGCTATTTGTTGTTTGATTTTTGCATACAAACCCTAAGTCTATCATGGCATATTTAGAAATCTTTAAAATGCGGAATTTAAAGTCCTAAGTTATTACAAAGTAATCATGGGGATGGGGGTACAAATGTTCAAATGGGGATGAGACTTAATAGGAGAGTGGTATCCCAATATTTACAACCAAATCGAATTAAACGCAAATGTAAATGTAAAGTAATGTACAAGAGTAAGTAAATGTGTATGTGTAAATGTATTTGTGTAAGTGTATGTGATTTATTTATAAGTGAAATAAAAATAAAATAATAAAAAAAAAGTTAATTTTGGATATTTTCATGTTTAGGGCAAAACCCTAATTTTGCTAAATAAAAGGTATTAATTATTTATTATATACAATATTTATTAATTATGTACAAAAATAAATAAAAGAGAAGTATATTGTGAAAATGTAATTTTTGAGGTTAAATATTAATAAAAATAAAAAATGTATTATTTTGTATTTTTATCCTAAATATTCTAATAAATATATAAGTATTTATATTATGTATTAAATATATTAAATATATACAAAAATAAAATATTTATTATTTACAAAAAAAAAAGTATATTTTTTAGGGAATGTTTTCAAAAGATAAAATAAAATAAAATGCATTTGTATTATTTTTTAGTATTTTTAATAAAAGTATATATATGTTATTTATAATGTATAAATTCAAATAAAACAAATAAAATCCAAATAAAATGCAAAAATGGTTGAAAAATATTTTTAATATTTTTTATGTTTTGACAAAAAATAAACAAGTCAGAAACAAAAAGAAAAAAAATAAAAAATGATAAAAATAACACACAATGGGCCAATGGGGTGTATGTGGAAAAATGTGGTGTAAACAGAAAAACAAAGCCAGGCCCAGCCCAAGGGACTTTGTCTTCAACCTCCAGCCACTTTCAAACACAAAAAAAACGCGCTTTCTTCCATCCCTGTTATCTCTTGATTCCTTGACTTTTAACAAAAACTTATAACATCAAAAATGTAGGGCATCAAACCACGAATCCATACATATAAAGAACTTGATCTAACTCTCAGAAATGAGAGAGAATTTCTTCTCCCCCAATTCCTGACCTAAGTTTTTTCCAATGTTCATGTCTTAAATTCTCTCAGCACACACAAAATAAATGGAAAGTGAGGATATGGGTAGCTTCAGGGCCATGAGTAGGACATAACTTCTTCACAAACCTAAGCCTAGATATGCCTGGATAGAGAGATAGAAGTTCAAAAACTTACCTGTTCAGCTTGAATCGTGTGCAATAATGGAGGTACTTCCAATGCAGTGTGAGGACTTGTACAACTTGCTTGAGGTCCAGGGATGCTTCCTATATGCTTGGCTTGCTCCGAATCCTTCTGAATCAAGCTACAGAAGTCAACCTGCACAGATGAAAAATGAAAATGGCACACTTGGCTATGGCTGTTACAGTTCCAGTTCAATGCTTGGAATAGCTTCAATGGATGTTAGGGAGTGTGTTCGAAAAGGTTTCAGCCAAAACGCACGATAGGAATGGACTGTGGGATTCAAACTGCAGCCTATGCCCTGTTTTGCCACAAAACTGTGTTTTTCTGTATATGGAGGTTTGAGAGATGGTTTGGTCGTGTTTTAGGTTAGTAAGGGAGTATGGAAAGTGTTGAGAAAGTTTGTTTAGGCTTCTCTTGACAGGAACTCAATGTTGGACCTCTTTTGCAAAGTTGCTTCCTTCTTAAGTAAAAAATGCCAAGTTGGGTTACAAGCTTATGTAGGCCCCCTAAACATGCTGCAAAGTTTGTTCTTGATCAGTGGGATATGTTCATACCTTTGTGCCTCAGAGATTTCCTTGTACTTCAAAGATATGTGAACTTGACATAAAGTGCTTCTTTTCCAAAATGGCAAAAATGCTTTATCCATTTAAAGGTTAATCTTTCATGTAATGACCAAATGAAAAAAATAACATCTTGGCACAATGGTTTAGCATTTAATTATTGAGTGTGAGAAGGATTAGAGGCCTGTAATCTAGCTTGGAACATGCTGACTTGAAAATGGCAATGTTATGAACATGTAAATGGCTTATGAACAAAGTGACTTTTGCCCATCTTCACAAATTCGATTCTCCCTAACCACAAGGGTGTTTGAGAAGTTCTTGGACAATTTGGAAAGCTTGGAATGTGTACTAAAATCCATCTTTGTAATGCAAGTTGAAATTCCAAGTGGAAGTATGTGAAAAGTGGCCATGAAGTTGGGCAAAAATTCTGCCTAAAATAGGTCAAAAAATTTCTAAGTTAAGAATGTTTTGTACCCCTATTCCAAAAATTGTAACTTGAGCTACAAGATTCTTTTGAGGAAACTTTGTGAATCAAAGTTGTATATTTTTCAATTGACTATAACTTTCATGTTTTGAGTTTGGCTTGAATCCAAATGTATCTTGATGAAAAGATGGGACAAAGTTAGGAAAAAATAAGGGAATTTCATAACTTAGAAAAATTCTAAGTTATGAAATTTCTTCATTTCAAACCCTAATTTGTGATTTTGGTTTCTTGATGAACAAGTTTTATATTTGACATGTCTTGATGAAAAATGAATCTTGGCACTTGATTTTGACCAAAAAGTCAAAGTTTGACTTTTCAGTATACAGTCAAATTTGGCTCAATTGACTGGAAAATTCATCTGTCAATCTTGTGCATTTGGGATCTTTTGAACTTGTTGAATGTGTCAAGACCATGTCATTAAGTCCTTGAGTCCATATGTGAGCTTGGTTTTCCATTTGTCAGGTCAAACAGTCAAAAATTGCCTTTGTGCAGTCAAAACCCTAAAAATGACCATTTTGCCCTTTTGGTGATCTGATCAAATTTCTTGTGGAATTGTGATCCAAACTTGACCAAATGTTTCATATGAGTTCATAATGTTGACGTGGGTCAAAAATCATGAGGTTTGACTGTCAATTGACCACAATTGACTTTTTCCCCGATACAGCTGATTTCTAGGTCAACTGTCCAATTGACTGGGCAAAGATTGAAATCAAGGCTTGAAACTTGGTATGGATAAACTTATGGGTCCAACATTAAGCATGAAAGTCACTTTGGGCATTTTGGGTCAAAACATCTTTGTGCAAACTCAAACCCTAATTAGGGTCAACAGTGCAAGGAGGAGTCTTGAGCAGAGCAAACCCTAACTTGATCTTGAGCTTCAAGGGTCTTGTGGTGAGAAAATATTGAGGAAATGGGAGGGAAAATTTTGGGGTACAACAACAGGCTCTTAGGTACTTGCTCATCATTTTCAAAATTGTTTTCCTTGTGTTTGTGCGCTTTGAAAAGTTTTTTTTTTGACTTCGATTTAACTCTTGCTTCTGTCTTCAAGAGTGTAATGAAGTGTTTTTGAAAACTTTGTTTATAAATGAGTGTAAGTGTGAAAAATTTGTTTGGAATGAGCAAGTACTTAAGAACTAATCCACCTACTCGAAAAAAGAATCGTTCTGTATTCGTTTCCTTTAGACAACTCTATCCCACTATTAGTGAGTAGGTAGCACCGTTGTTGGAGTTTGAGGGTCAATTCGAAAGGGACGCACGGTCACTAAAGTAATGTTAGGACATCTTAGTAATAACCATAATGTCTTAGATCAATTATTCGAGGCAACAATTCTGAGGCAACCATTCCGAGGAAACTTTTCTGAATCGGGACTTTAATCTTTGTTTAGACAAAAGGACGACCACTAAAGCATCCTATACTCAATGACCATTTACCGAAGGCAACCAAGTGGGAGTGTACCCTAGGAGTGCGCATGTGCGAATGATTCAATTTCAGTTTATTTATCTTTGCACATTTAGGGTGATCTAACTGTTTTAAAATTAATCATACATTCTTGTCATGCATCCCTATATCATACATCTAACAGTTAATAATTTGTAGAATTTAAAATGCGGAATTTAAACTACGCTTTTACAAGGCTTCGGGTATTTACATAGCCAAAAATAAACCCTTTGAAAACAAAGCGATAAATGTAAATAAACGTCCTAATTAAACTATTACAAACTGTAGGCAGTTACATCAATATGGTAAATAATAAAAATAAAGCGCGCGAGAAGAATTAACATCGACGAGAATTTAAGGTTTTGACCCTTCTAATCTAATTAAAAGAAAAATTGTTTTTTTGTTGTTTTTAATAAAAGAAATAAGTTTTCTAAATTAAATATGCAATTAATTAGTTAATTAAATTAATTAATAAAAATAATTACATGACCTATTTTGGTTTCTTTGGTTATTTTAGGAAAATATAAAATATAATTAAGTTAGTAATAAAACCTATTTATTCTAATTATTTTTAAGTTATTTACAAAAAGAAATTAAAGTTTTACCTAAAATTAAAATTTAATTAAGAAAAAATCCTAAATCTATTTTTATGTGATTTTTATATTTTTTTATTGATAAAAAAATAAAAGGGATTAAAAGAAATAAACAAAACGAATAAAACATGAAAATAAAGATGGGCCTAGTAGCAACAGTAAACAGGGGATGCAATCATCAGAAATCCCTAGGCCCGAATCTTCGAAAGCTTCATGCTCTAACTATGGTGTTTTTTGATTCTTGCGTGGAACCTATGATTCAACCATGCATAATTGTTCTATATAAACTCAAACAAACGTTATCATACCATAAAATATGATTAAAATTAGAGATTCGAAGTTTAAAATTTTACCAATTAGGTGTTGTCAAACGGGGGGCGTGCTAGGCGTGTGATGGATTGCTCTTGGGCCTTGTAAGACTCTTGAGGACTTCAAGAGGATGGTTTGAGGCTTGATGTCGATTGAGAGAGACCGGAACCTCGAGATATGACTTGCACCAATTCTTTGATTTCTGGAGAGCTTTTTGAAGAGCTTTTAGAGAGCTTTTTGAGAGCTTTTTAGAGAAGATTTTCGTCCCTTTCAAGCTTGTATGGCTCTATATTTATAGAGGAGAATGAAGAGACAAGAAAGCATAGAAAAAATCTCCCTCATAATGTTGTGGTTTAAGACCATGATCAAAATTTGAAAAAAATGCCATATTTGATTATTTTATGCCATTTTCACATGTGGATAAACCTGGACATATTTGAAGGGTTATTGCATGAAATTAATTGACATAAACCAGCATAAAACTTTCCCAAAATGGATTCCCATCAAAATTTATATTATTTCTATTATTTATTTATCTAATTCTGAATTTTAATGAATAAAATATCAAAATAAATAGCATAAATAGTAGAAAAATGTATGGGTGGGCTTAGAGGTCGTGGACCATGTTACAAACTCAATGCAAGCATAAAAAGTTGGGCCCATTTGGCAAAATTTGCAATTTTGGACATGTTTGACTTTTGGCAATTTTGCAAAAAAGGGCCAACTTCACCAATGCATAACTTCCTCAATTTTGACTTTTTGGAGGTGTTCTTAGACTTTTTAGAAAGCTTGAGATGTACTCTAATCAATCCTTTTGGTATAATCTAAATTTTATATTCCATGCTCATGTATGAAGCTTTGACAAAAAAAGTGTATTTGTTGACTTTTCAAAATGACCTATAATGTCCAAATTCATAACTTCTTGTGAGTGGATATTTTGAACTTGGGAGATGAAGATGGATTGTAGGGAATTTCATCCTCTTCAAAATGAGCTTTTTATGGGTCATTTCTCATAAAGTATGAGAAAGTTACGCTTGGTCAAAGTTGAGTTGACTTTTCTTGCAAAACCCTAATTTAGCAACTTTTGAGTCTTGATGAATTATGAGCAATCCTTGACGAATCATGATCAACCATTGATCAAATGATTAATAATACTTAAAAATTACGATGTTGACCAAAAACCTTGAAGTTTGACTGTATGTGGGCCACAATTGACTTTTGACCTAGCACAGTCGATTTTCAGGCCTTTGAGCAATTGACTGAGCAAAATTTCTTTGTAGGGCTTGAAACTTGACATGGATGATCTTGAGAACATATTAGGACATTGGTGAGAATTTGGGATCCCTTGGACTCAAGTATCTTGATGCAACATGAAACCCTAATTTGAGGTGGACTGCCTTAGGAGAGAGCTTGTCTGGTCAACCCTTGGACTACCTTGAGCAACTTGGGGATCTTTCTTGAAATATTTTGAGAAATATGGGAGGGAAAATTTTGGGGTACAACAGCTTCCCCTGTTCAATCTTCTTAAACCTGAGGATGTAGATTGACTTGCTTGCCTTTTGTGATCCGAAGGTGGAAGAGGATTGAACACTAGAGTGCCCAGAAATTTGCACTCGCATGATGTGGTGTCTGTCTTGCGATGTCGGGAATGGGATTATAGATGCCATTTGGAGTTTTCTGATGGGGGGATGGGCTTAAAGATGCCACCCGAAGGAGTGTCGGTCGCATAAGAGGCTCCTTAGCGAGAGCTTGTATACATGTTTGTTGAGGGAGATTCCGCTGGGGAATACTGATCTCTGTCTTGAGAGGAATAGAATTTTAGGAGCTTCAGTCATCCGTATTATACTGAGGAACCATATTTGTTGAACTTTAGGAACTTCGGTCGTCTGTATTCTACTGAGGAACCATCTCTGTTGAATTTTAGGAACTTCGGTCGTCTGTATTCGACTGAGGAATTATCTCTGTTGAATTTTAGGAACTTCGGTCGTTTGTTATTCTACTGAGGAATTAACTCCGACTTGAGGAAGCGGAAGTGAACTGCGTATCTAGTCGTGTATAGGCTGCATTGTGACCTGCTAGGGAAAGGTGAAACCGATCATATTTGATAGGTCCGGGTCTTACAGTGTTGTGGACTGCTGTCTGGAGATAAGAGAAAAGAAACCTGGATGGTAAGGTTATGAGAAGGAACCTGGATAGTAGGGCTTATGGGAAGGAACCTGGGTAAGGTTGCTCTGTGAGGAGTTTGGGTAAAACTGCATCTGAACCGAGAAGGAACCTGGGTAAGGTTGCTCTGTGAGGAGTTTGGGTAAAACTACATCTGAACCGAGAAGGAACCTGGGTAAGGTTGCTCTGTGAGGAGTTTGGGTAAAACTGCATCTGAATCGAGAAGGAACCTGGGTAAGGTGGCTCTGTGATGAGTTTGGGTAAAATTGCATCTGGACTAAGAAGAAACCTAGGTAAGGTTGCTCCATGATGAGTTTGGGTAAAACTGCATTTGAACTGAGAAGGAACCTAGGTAAGGTTGCTCCATGATGAGTTTGGGTAAAAATGCATCTGAAGTGAGAAGGAACCTAGGTAAGGTTGCTCCATGTTGAGTTTGAGTAAAACTGGATCTGAACTAAGAAGGAACCTAGGTAAGGTTGCTCCATGATGAGTTTGGGTAAAACTGCATCTGGACTAAGAAGGAACCTAGGTAAGGTTGCTCCATGATGAGTTTGGGTAAAACTGAATCTGAACTGAGAAGGAACCTAGGTAAGGTTGCTTTAGGATGAGTCTGGGTAAAACTACGTCGGGAAATTGTAAGGACGAACCTGGGTAAGGTTGCTTCAGGATGAGTCTGGGTAAAACTACATCGGGAAATTGTAAGGAGGAACCTGGGTAAGGTTGCTTCAGGATGGGTTTGTGTAAAACTTCAGGAGGAACCTGGGTAAGGTTACTTCGGGCTAAGTTCGTGTGAAACTTCTGGAGGAACCTGGGTAAGGTTACTTCGGGCTAAGTTCGTGTGAAACTTGTGGAGGAACCTAGGTAAGGTTACTTCAGGCTAAGTTCGTGTGAAACTTCTGGAGGAACCTGGGTAAGGTTACTTCGAGCTAAGTCTGTGTAAAACTTCAGGAGGAACCTGGGTAAGGTTACTTCAGGCTAAGTTCGTGTGAAACTTCTGGAGGAAACTGGGTAAGGTTACTTCGGGCTAAGTCTGTGTAAAACTTCAGGAGGAACCTGGGTAAGGTTACTTCGGGCTAAGTTCGTGTGAAACTTCTGGAGGAACCTGGGTAAGGTTACTTCGGGCTAAGTTCGTGTGAAACTTCTGGAGGAACCTGGGTAAGGTTACTTCGGGCTAAGTCTGTGTAAAACTTCAGGAGGAACCTGGGTAAGGTTACTTCAGGCTAAGTCTGTGTAAAACTTCAGGAGGAACCTGGGTAAGGTTACTTTGTGATAAGTTCGTGTAAAACTTCAGGAGGAACCTGGGTAAGGTTACTTTGGGATGAGTTCGTGTAAAACTTCATTCAGAAATATATGAGAAAGGACCCGTGTAGGATTTTTTAGGATAAACCCATGTGAAGTCTGTTTAGTTTCCGGAGTTAATCTAGAACTTGCTGGAAGTTGTTGATGATAACCATCTTTCCTGAAAAGGTACATGATTAATCGTATATGATGCATGACATGCATTGTATGATAATGTTCTCAAAATAAATGAGATTATGTTGTATGCAATATGTATGCGCACGTCATGATATATGAACATGAAATGCTATTGTGGCACGTCTGAGTTTGGGAAAATAAATCCCTGACTGTTGTTGGAAAATAAAGAGTTTCGCTTGCGGGAGATAACGACCGAAGATGATTGGGGGAATAATCTTGCAGGAGAGAATAACTCCACTGGGGAATGGACTGACGGGGAAATGACTTTGTGGGGAGTATATACTCTGCTAGAAGATCTGCTGATTTGGAGAAATAAAATGCAGTTGGGGATGAATTATTGTTGCTGGTGATAGTGAACCCTGTTAGGGGTTGAATTTCTATCTGTGAAACAAATGAACTCCACTGGGGATGATTTTCCAATGGCGACTTCACTGGGGATAATCTTTTAGACTCTACTGGGGATAATCTTCCAGACTCCACTGGGGATAATCTTCCAGTGTTGGTGATAGATAAACTCTGCTTGGGGAGAATCTTACCGACCCATTCGTGGTTGCGAGCCTCAGTTAGGGAGAATTAACACCACTATCCTTTTCTTACTCTGCGGGGAGTGTAGATGTTACTGGGACGCGGGCTGAGGATATTACAATGACTTTGCATCGAGACTTTTATGCCCCTGTATCTGCGGGAGAAGGTGCCTGCGGAGGCCTTGTGGATCGAGTATTATTCCAACCTATGAGGTGCTTGGTAATTGCCGATTGAAATGACAAATCTTCTTCTGGTAGGCAAGTAACGAGATGACTGGACATAGTCGTACACTTTAATCCCTAACTTTTGCCTGGACTGTCTTTTCAGATTTTCAGTCCACCGGGATACCCTTTCTTGCCCAAGCCGCCTTTTCAGGTTTTCGACTTGCCGGGTGTACAAAACTTTTTTTTGTTTTTATCCCTAATTTTTGCCCAAACCCTTTTGGTTCGTTGGGATGCCCTTATTTTTGCCTAGGCCTGTCAACCTAGCAGGTCTTTGTTCATGCGCAATATTTTCTGACTATGTCCACGCTCTCAGGGTGTAGGGAGTTGTAATTGTCGGTAGTGTTATGTTGCCATACTACCAGAAGATGTTCGTTTGATCATACAAGATTCGTTGTTGGAATTCATGTCCAATGCCCCAAGTGATTCAGATGGAGATCTGCCCCTGGCTATTTGGCATCTTTGAGAGATTCCTTGAATCTTGACTTGAATGCCCCAGATGATAGACAATGCTCATGCCGTGCCCCTTGGTTATAAGTGTTTTTTCCACTTGAGGTGACCCTTTTTATTGAAAAGTTTTTTGTTCACTAGATATTCATCGTGCGAATTTCTCTGTTGTTGAACAAATAGTCATATGCAAACAATGTTATTTTAAGAACGCAAAGCTTATGTCTGTTTTGAAATTTTTGAAAATGCATTTTTCAGTAAGACAGGAAAATTTTGTAAAATGTGATGTCAACTCAGGATTTACAACAAGTCCTACAGGAGTCAGGATACCTTTTGTAACAATATGCTTTCGAACTAACCCATGTTTCAGCTAGGACTTTTAAGGGTTATAATGTGGCTTGGTTCACGGTTCAAGAAACAAAGGATGAAGGCTCAAATTTTATTTGTACCCACCCATTCTTCGTGATGTTCTTCGATCCTAAACTCAGCTAATTGTGTATTTAGATCTCGTTTGAGTCTTTGCTCTGATATTCTAGTGATGGTTCAGATACTGACAGTTTATTTTGAACAAGCAGTCATTTTTGTTGAGAGTTTGTAGGATCTCTTTCTTTTTTATTTTATTATCCCTGTCTTTTGCCTGAACTGTTTCTTTTGTGATTACAGTCAGCGGGATGCCCCAATTTTGTAAGTCTCCTTCATAGGTTTTGACTTAATGGGATTTTATTTCTGAGAGATAATGACTTCCTGTCTTGACGATTATAAGGAACGATCACCATCTTTTATTTTGGAAGGACCTCTTTGATGCCATTCATTGTGCACCCGAATTGACTGAGAAACTACCCTGTCCCAGGTTGTGATTAAGTGTTTTAATTTGTGTGAAAAGAAAAACTCCAACTTCTTTGGCTCAAAGGGGTTGACTAGGGATTATCTTCCTTATAACTCCACTGTTTAGGATTTGAAACAACGTATGTACATCGTCAGCGGGGTCTATTCAAAAGCAAGCATACTGTAGAGATTTTGATATCATTTTCATCATCCTCCTTCTAAAGGCTTAGAGTTTTTTAATCGAGAGTTGAACATCATAAAAAGGAAATATGAAGCAATTTAAGCATAGTGAAAACAGTTAATTCAAAACAGACACGTGTAATGCATTAATGAAATAAAAAAGTTTGACATGACAATAATTGTTTGAATAAGCAAAGAAAAATACAACTTCAGAATTCAAATGAACAAAAGTGCTTTCAATCCTAGCCATATTTTGGCAAGGGAGCAGTGATCACATT
Source organism: Vicia faba (assembly GCA_948472305.1). Lineage (NCBI taxonomy): Eukaryota > Viridiplantae > Streptophyta > Magnoliopsida > Fabales > Fabaceae > Vicia > Vicia faba. The sequence continues at coordinate 515,193,083 of OX451736.1, read as the reverse complement.
GGGAGTCTCAGGAGGGTCGAATTCGATCTCCTTAGCGTCAATCATATTCTGAATCTTTTATTTCAGCGCCCAACAATCGTTAGTATCGTGCCCCGGGCTACTGGAATGATAATCACACCTTGCATCTGGGTTGTAGTTAGGAGAAGAAGTCTTAGGGTTCGGATGAGGGTTTATCACCGTAATCAGATTCATCTTCAACATGTGCTGCAATGCTTGTGATAATGGCATGTTGATTTGGGTGAACTGCCTTTGAAGTCTTTCCCCCTTTGGCTGATTATTTCGTTGTTGTGGTTGTTGTGTGCGTGCCAAATTAGAGATTAACACTGCCCCCACAGATTAGTGGTAGTCTGCCTAGCTACGCCTCTTCTGGCCGTGCACAGCATTGACTTCCCTCTTGCCACCAAATGACTTCTTCTTTGTACTCGAAGAGGTATCTTTCTGGATCTTACCACTCAGGATCCCAACTTCTACTCTTTCTCCAGTCAGAATCAGTTCGGTGAAACCCATTGACGAGTTGTCGATCAAATGATTGAAATAGGAACCAGACAAAGTCCCAAGAAACATATCCACCAACTCCCTATCAGACAGAGGGGGTTGGACTCTTCCAGCAAGATCTCTCCACTTCTGAGCGTAGTCCTTAAAGCCTTCGCATGTACCCATAGACATACCCTGAAGCTGAGTAGGCGTGGGATCAAGGTCGGCATTATACTAGTATTGCTTGTAAGAAGCAGCAGCAAGGTCCTCCCAATTGCGGACGTTAGCTCCTTCCAGTTGACAGAACCATTCAAGTTGAGTCCCTGACAAACTATCTTAAAAGAAATGAACCCAGAGATTTCTATCATCAATATAGGGTTGGATCTTTCTGACGTATGAGCAGAGGTGTAGCTTTGGGCAGGATACCCCGTCATACTGAGCAAATACAGGAGATTTAAACTTATGAGGGATCACCACCCCAGATGCCAATCCCAGATCTCCAAAGTCTAACCCAGGTATCTTCTGAATTTCCATTGCACTGAGCCGTTCTTCAAGTTTCTTATATATATCCTCAGTAGGAGGATACTGGTCTTCATCAAAGTCTGTGTCATTGTCAGAAACCACAGGGTTAGGACCCTTTCTTTCCTCTTGATTCTCTCCCCCTCCAGATGAATGGGACAAATCAGTCTCCTGTCGCAAATTGTTCCCTAATCTGCGACCCATATTCAAGAGGACCACCTTCTTCTTCTTCTTCTTCTTCTTCTTCTTCTTCTTCTTCTTCTTCTTCTTCTTCTTCTTCTTCTTCTTCTTCTTTTTCTTCTTGTCCTTCAAGATAAGAGTCTTCAAATCTTGTTGACTCTTGGCCAAGTTCAAGAACATTTCCTGAAACTGAGCATTCTGAGCTTGAAGAGCCTTGATGGCTTGATCAGTAGGTGTTTCACAAGACATGATTGCTGAAATAAACAGCGAAGAAGATGAGAAACCTGTAATGGTACCTGTAATGCAATGATATGTATGATATATGTATGAAATGTTTTCAAGGATCTCGCGGGGTAAATAAGAAACTGTTAGAATTTGATTGAAGAAACTTCGCGTTTGTTGAGAGTCCTTCTTCAAGAGTCAAGCTCACCATATTGAGTGGGTCATAGCCACCGACTCAAATTATCGTGTTTTTATCTCTAGATGACATTGGCTAGAGGAAAATGAATCCTCTTTGCCCCTTGCTAGACGTTTTATTTACCATAACCTGCATCACAAACCTTTGAGATCCTTGAAATGGTTAAGGAAATGTTAAGGCATGATGTTATGATGTGTAAGTTATGCGTTTAAGCAAAAGTACGAGGTAATGTAAACAAGTAAATTCGGCAAGAAATCCAAGGTATTGGATAAGGACTGTAAACAAAACCTGCAAGGAACTCAAGTTGTTAGAAAACAAACATGTGCAAGTAGTTCAAGTTGAAAGCATACAAGTCACACAATAGCCCTTAAATTTCAGGCTGGCATGGAGTTTAGGTATTACCCTCTTTCAGTTTAGTTGGTTTAACCTGTCCTAGTAATAGTAACCGGGTTCTAGAGGATCTCAATATAACTGACCATCCTCGATCAGTCATAATTCCAGTTTAGCAACCTTTTCTTGCGTCCAGAATCATCACGAGAGTATGGTCTCAATGAGTGTAGCATACTGCTACTTTTCTATGGCCAAGTTGGTCAATTATAGGTGCTAAGGTCAGTTGATGCTTAATGACCCCTTAGCAGCCCCATACTCTCCTTGTTCCTCCACAAGGGATATCAGTACCAACTAAAGTGTCACACCAACATAGCTACTGCTTCAACCGTATCGGTCTACGCTGTACAATTCCCTCACAGTCTATTGCTACTTACCTAAAAGGTGTCCCCAGATCCGCGTTAGGATCTATAGTAACTCTGATACAAAGCCCATAAAAATAAAGCAAACAAATCAAACAATTGAAAACAATATGATTAACTAATCCTAAGGTACACCCCACTTATTTATATCCCCAGCAGAGTCTCCAGTTCTATGATACGGTGGCCAGAACCGGGACGTGGTTTCCCTATTTCGTTAAGGAAATTTTGCTGGTTTGCATTTTGCGTTTGTGTTCGCAAAATGTCACGGTAAGCAAGAGTCGCCACCGCCTTTTATTTTATCCAACAAGGAAAGGAAAAAAGCACAGAAAAATTCCTTTTTCGAGATATTTCTGAGTACGGGGGGGTAGATTTATAGAAAGGGAAGATATTAGCACCCTTTCTATCCGTAGTTATCTACGGGCTCTTAGGTACTTGCTCATCATTTTCAAAATTGTTTTATTTGTGTTTGTGCGCTTTGAAAAGTTTTTGTTTTGACTTCGATTTAACTCTTGCTTCTGTCTTCAAGAGTGTAATGAAGTGTTTTTGAAAACTTTGTTTATAAAGGAGTGTAAGTGTGAAAAATTTGTTTGGAATGAGCAAGTACTTAAGAACTAATCTACCTACTCGAAAAAAGAATCGTTATGTATTAGTTTCCTTTAGACAATGCTATCCCACTATTAGTGAGTAGGTAGCACCATCGTTGGAGTTTGAGGGTCAATTCGAAAGGGACGCACGGTCACTAAAGCAATGTTATGACGTCTTAGTAATAACCCTAATGTCTTAGATCAATTATTCGAGGCAACAATTCTGAGGCAACCATTCCGAGGCAACTTTTCCGAATCGGGACTTTGATCTTTGTTTAGACAAAAGGACGACCACTAAAGCATCCTATACTCAATGATTATTTACCGAAGGCAACCAAGTGGGAGTGTACCCTAGGAGTGCGCATGTGCAAATGATTCAATTTCAGTTTATTTATCTTTGAATATTTAGGGTGATCTAACTGTTTTAAAATTAATCATACATTCTTGTCATGCATCCCTATATCATACATCTAACAGTTAATAATTTGCGGAATTTAAAATGCGGAATTTAAACTACGCTATTACAAGGCTTCGGGTATTTACATAGCCAAAAACAAACCCTTTGAAAATAAAGCGATAAATGTAAATAAACGTCCTAATTAAACTATTACAAATTGTAGGCAATTACATCAATATGGTAAATAATAAAAATAAAGCGCATGAGAAGAATTAACATCGACGAGAATTTAAGGTTTTGACCCTTCTAACCTAATTAAAAGAAAAATTGTTTTTTTGTTCTTTTTAATAAAAGAAATAAGTTTTCTAAATTAAATATGCAATTAATTAGTTAATTAAATTAATTAATAAAAATAATTACATGACCTATTTTGGTTTCTTTGGTTATTTTAGGAAAAAATAAAATATAATTAAGTTAGTAATAAAACCTATTTATTCTAATTATTTTTAAGTTATTTACAAAAAGAAATTAAAGTTTTACCTAAAATTAAAATTTAATTAAGAAAAAATCCTAAATCTATTTTTATTTGATTTTTATATTTGTTTATTGATAAGAAAATAAAAGGGATTAAAAGAAATAAACAAAATGAATAAAACATAAAAATAAAGATGGGCCTAGTAGCAACAGTAAACAGGGGGTGCAATCATCAGAAATCCCTAGGCCCGAATCTTCGAAAGCTTCATGCTCTAACTATGGTGTTTTTTGATTCTTGCGTGGAACCTATGATTCAACCATCCATAACTGTTCTATATAAACTCAAACAAACGTTAGCATACCATAAAATGTGATTAAAATTAGAGATTCGAAGTTTAAAATTTTACCAAACCGGTGTTGTCAAACGGGGGGCGTGCTAGGCGTGTGATGGATTGCTCTTGGGCCTTGTAAGACTCTTGAGGACTTCAATAGGATGGTTTGAGGCTTGATGTCGATTGAGAGAGACCGAAACCTCGAGATATGACATGCACCAATTCTTTGATTTCTGGAGAGCTTTTTGAAGAGTTTTTTTAGAGCTTTTTAGAGAGGATTTTCGTCTCTTTCAAGCTTGTATGACTCTATATTTATAGAGGAGAATGAGGAGACAAGAAATCATGGAAAGAATCTCCCTCATAATGTTGTGTTTTAAGACCATGATCAAAATTTGAAAAAAATTCCATATTTGATGATTTTATGCCATTTTCACATGTGGATGAACATGGACATATTTGAAGAGTTATTGCATGAAATCAATTGACATAAACCAGCATAAAACTTTCCCAAAATGGATTCCCATCAAAATTTATATTATTTCTATTATTTATTTATTTAATTCTGAATTTTAATGAATAAAATATCAAAATAAATAGTATAAATAGTATAAAAATGTATGGGTGGGCTTAGAGGTCGCGGATCATGTTACAAACTCAATGAAAGCATAAAAAGTTGGGCCCATTTGGCAAAATTTGCAATTTTGGACATATTTGACTTTTGGCAATTTTGCAAAAAAGGGTCAACTTCACCAATGCATAACTTCCTCAATTTTGACTTTTTGGAGGTGTTATTGGACTTTTTAGAAAGCTTGATATGTTCTCTAATCAATCCTTTTGGTCTCATCTCAATTTTATATTCCATTCTCATGTATGAAGCTTTGACAAAAAAGGTGTTTTTGTTGACTTTTCAAAATGACCTATAATGTCCAAATTCATAACTTCTTGTGAGTTCATATTTTGAACTTTGGAGATGAAGATGGATTGTTGGGAACTTCACCCTATTCAAAATGAGCTTTAGATGGGTCATTTATCATAAAGTATAAGAAAGGTATGATTGGTCAAAGTTGAGTTGACTTTTCCTGCAAAACCCTAATTTAGCAACTTTTGAGTCTTGATGAATAATGAGCAATCCTTGATGAATCATGATCAACCATTGATCAAATGATGAATAATACTTCAAAATGAGGACGTTGACCAAAAATCCTGAAGTTTGACTATATGTGGGCCACAGTTGACTTTTGGCCCAACACAGTCGATTTTCAGGCCTTTGAGCAATTGACTGACAAACTTTCTCTGTAGGGCTTGAAACTTGACATGAATGATCTTGAGAATATATTAGGACATTGGTGAGAATTTGGGATCCCTTGGACTCAAGTATCTTGATGCAACATGAAACCCTAATTTGAGGTGGACTGCCTTAGGAGAGAGCTTGTCTGGTCAATCCTTGGACTACCTTGAGCAACTTGGGGATCTTTCTTGAAATATTTTGAGAAATATGGGAGGGCAAATTTTGGGATACAACATCTATTACAACCATATTTAATTGATATTAATGTACAAGAGATTAAATAAATATAATGTGCAAAAAGAATAAATATGCATTAATGTGAAGGTGAAAAAAATGAATATTTTGTTTAGTTTTCATAAAAAAGGGATTTTGTTTTAACCTAATTAAATAAAGAAAATAATTAATTAAATTGAATTTTATTAAGAAAAAGATTTTAAATAAAACCCTAATTCTATTAATTAATGAAAAGGAAATAAGTTTAAGAAAAATAGTTTTGGCATTTTTATCTTAAAAATAACTATAGCATTACAAAATATTTTTAATCTTTTTTATATACAAAATAATATATTTAAATTAGTATGAAAGGAAAATAACTTAATAACCTAGTTTTAATTATATTTTCAAGATAATAAGTAAAAGAAAAAATAAATAAAGTATAGTTAATAAAAATACTTTGTGAGAAAAATAAAATAAAATAAGTCAAAATATAAATCTATCATTTTTTGTATTTTTATGATTTTTTAGTATTTAGAAAATATATTTAAGAAAATAAAATTAAATAAATAATAAAAAATAAATGAACTTGGGCCAGGGGTGCCATTAGTCAACAGGGGGGTCAGCTAGCAAAAACAAAAACAAAAAAACAAACTAGGCCCAAAGGGCCCAACTCCTGCCAAAAACACAAACAATCAACAAGTAAAAAATGTGAAAAATGAAAAGGGTACCACTGGGGCTCGAACCCAGGTCCCAAAGGTTACAGGCGCGCGCTTCTACCATTGGGGTGGCTATACATCCGTTAACATAAGCAAAACAATAAATATACAAGGTAAAACGCGCCCTGATGACTTCATCTTCAACCTCCAGCCAGACCAACTGTAACTTGCTCATTTCTCATCAAAAATGAAAATTGTAAACATGAAACTTGTAGCAAATTTTCTCACGATTCCAAAAATGTAAAGTATTATAATTATAGATCAAAGATAAGCATGAATTTTAATGGCCCTAATATGAACCCTAAAAATTTCAGAAATTTCAGGTTCAAAATTCTCTAAGCTCAAGCAAAATTAATGGAAACTATGGACATGGTTAGCTTCAGGGAAATGATATCTACATGTTTTGTTCATAAATAAACTATTGATGATGCATGTATGAGGAGTTTCAAGTTGAGAAAACTTACCTCAAAACTGGAAATATTGTTTTGAGTTTGAGCTTCTTTCAAGTGATGGTGATGATCAAGTTAGCTTCCTTGAGGTCCTAGGAAGCTAATGCAATGGTTTGCTTGAGTTGAGAGTGGCTGAAATGGCTTGTAGAAGTCAATGTGCAATGCTCTGTTTTTGGTTATGGAGGATATGGTAAATGATGTTACAGTAATGAAACAGTGACAAGGATAGGTGTTGTACCCCAAAATTTGCTCTCTCATATTTCTCAAGACATTGCAAGAAAAATCTCTAAGTGGCTCAAGGTTGCTCAAGAGTGGGCCAGACAAGTCACCTCCTAAGGCAGTCAACCCCAAATTAGGGTTTTATGTTGCATCAAGATCCTTGAAACCAAATGACCTCAAGTGCTCCCTGTGACCGGTGGATTTAGAACTGACTGTTTAATGCTGGTTCGCGAAATGTCGCAGAAGCAAGAGTCGCCACCGTCTTTTATTTTCTCCAACATGGACAGGACAAAAGCACAGCAAAATTCCTTATGAGATAGTTTCTCGGTTCGGGAGGTAGATTTATAGAAAGGGAAGGTGTTAGCACCCTTTCTATCCATGGTTATCCATGGGCTCTTAGATACTTGCTCTTATGTTTTCAAAATATCTGCTTTTCAAAATGTGAGTGGGTTTTGCAAAAGTTTCTTTGAAAGATTTCTGAATAACTCTTGTATCAGTCCTCAAGAGTGTTTGAAAAATTGTTTTGAAAGATTTTGAAAGTGTCAGTGTGAAAAGATTTTTGATTTGGTTTTTTAGAGAGCAAGTATCCATGAGTCATCTACCTACCCTAAGGAATTAAGCTGTGTAGAAGTCCTTAAGGTAGTGCCATCCCACCATTGAGAGGTAGGTAGCACCACCGTTAGAGGTGTTCGGGTCAATTCGAGTGTAGGGACAGTGTGGTCACCGAAGCAATAGTAGGACACCTTAGAAGCTACCCTTATGTCCTTGATCCTTTTTTAATCTGAGGCAACCGTTTTCGAGGCAACTGTTCCGAGGCAACTGTTTCGAGGCAACTGTTTCGAGGCAACTGGATCATGGACATAAGGACCGCTAAGACGTCCTATACTTGACGACCACGTTTCGAAGGCAACGAGTGAGGCGTACCCTAGAAGTGGTGTGTGCATTGTGTGTTGTATTCATGTTATGTTTGTCTTTGTAATTAGTGAGCTACGAGTTGTTTTTATTTACATACATTCTTTCATGCAAGTTTAGCAGTTAAGGGGTGCAGAAAGTAAATTGCGGAAAAATAAATCCTACGCTATTACAAGGCGCGGGTCTATACATCGCCAAAAATTACAAAGACCCGTTTTTTAGTAAATAAGTACGGAAATTAAATAAAGCGATAAACCTATTTAACTATTACATTCTTGAAGGCAATTACATAATAATCAAATAAAGTAAATGCGCGCGAATAAAATAATCGGGAACGTCTTAAGGGTGTTGACCCTTTTCAGAAAAGAAATTGATTTTTTTGTCTTTTTGTCAATTAAATGCAATTAATTAAATAATTAAACTAATTAATTAAAATAAAATATATTTTTGTGTTTTTTATGTATTTTATGAAATAAAATAAAAAGAAACAAAATTAAGTCAACCTAATTCTAAATTATTTTAATTATTAAAAGAAAAGTCAAAATTGCCTAATTAAACTATTTCAATTAAAGTTTATTTACAAAATAATATAATAATAATAATAATGATGTTAGTTCTATTTTTTTGATTTTTTATGAAAATATGTTAATTATGCTAATTATTAAAAAAATAAAATAAGGCAAATAAATAAAAGAAAAGAAAATGACAAAACAAAATAAAATAAGAAAAAAAGTAAATAAACCCAAGGGGGGTGAGATGGCCTTCATGGAGGTTTTCTGAAGTAATTCTGGCCCAACAGCAAGAAGCCTTATTTGACTTTTTTCGGTTGCCTACGCATGCGCTGACTCCAGAGCATAGTACTCTTGCGTTTTGGGCCTTTAGATCTGCCTCCAATGACACTTGGCTTGTTGGATGGGTGAGGCTTATGGTGGAAACTACTTGAGAAACTGCACAAGAACGCGTTAACAAAAATGATATGAGAAATATGGGGGACCTGGGAAGAACTTACATCGCGGTATGAGCCTCAGGACTTGGCAAAGGTTGCTTTAGCTTCAGGGTGTGGCAAGGAATAGAACCACGTGCTTGTTTTGATCTGAAGATGCTCGCAACTATGTTTTAGAACTCTCACTTTTTGAATAATTTTTGGTTTTGCTCTTGGCCGTTTCTGCACACACTCTTTTTTTGAATGAGGTTGGGAATGCTTGTATATATAGTAATGTAAAGTGTATCAATAAGAATAATGGTCATTAAGCTTATGCAATTATGTTCTTGATTTCCTCCATAACCAACATTGAACCATTTGCCATATTTGTGAAAATTTGAATTTTCTTGCTTGGAATAGGCCTTGCACGAATTTGGAAGGTATTTCAAGGTGTATCAAAGCTAATCAACACAAAATATATCCCTCCATTAATTTCTTTGATTTTTATTTGAATTTTAAAGATTTAAAATGAATTAAATCAAATAAAATTAAATAAAAATGGAAAAATTAATTTTAAATCTTGAAATAAATTGTGGGACACGTGGGAGGCATGGCTAAGCTGAATCAAGTGGAAAAAGTGGGCCCCTTTTGTCAAAAATGAAATTTCAAGGATAATTGACTTTGGCCATTTCACAAAAATTTCCCAACTTCTCCAATGCATATCTTGCTCAATTTTGAAGCTATGAACATGTTCTTGGACATTTTGGAAAGGTCTTGAAGTCCTCTAACCAATGCCTTTGGTCCCATGTCATTTTGATTTACCAATATCAAGTTATGGTCTTTGACTTAAAGTGCCTTTTTGTTGACTTTTGAAAATGACCTATAATGTTGAAATTGATAACTTTTTGTGAGAGCATTTCTTGGACTTGGAATGTGAAGATGAGTTGTAGGAAATATCATACCCTTCAAAATGAGCATTGGATTGGATTTTTCTGATGAACCATGAAAAAGTTATGCCTTGGTCAAGTTACAGTTGACTTTTCAACTGTCCAAAAATAGAAACTTTTGACACCTTGATGATTTTTGAGCCATTCTTGTGAAACCATGGTCAAGACTTGATCAAATGATCATTGTGGCTTCAAAATAAGACGTTGACCAAATTTTTTGACTTTTGACTGCCAAATGACCATTTTGCCCCTACAGTTGACTGTGGAGCAATTAGGATTTTTTACTGTGCAATTTGATGCTGTGAGTCTTGAACCGTGACATATGGATGCTTGACACTGTATATGAGCATGTGGGACTTGATTGAGCCCTTGAAAACTTCAACTTCCTTGCAAGAACCAAAACCCTAGTTTGACTGGCTTAGGATGATGGTTTGACTGTGTAGCCATTGAGTAGACTTTGAACCCTTTGAGGCAAAACTTTGAAGATTATGGGAGGGCAAATTTTGGGGTACAACAGTTGCCCCTGTTCAATCTTCTTAGACCTGAGGATGTAGATTGGCTTGTGTGCCTTTCGTGATCCGAGGGAGGAAGATGATTGAACACTAGAGTGCCCAGAAATTTGCACTCACATAGTAGAGTATCAGCAGTGTGATGTCGGGAATGGGCTTACAGATGCCATTTGGAGAGATGATGGATGGGAGGATGGGCTTAAAGATGCCATCTGAAAGTGTGACAGAACCTTGTCAGGAATGGGCTTATAGATGCCATTTGGAAAGATGGTGGATAGGTGAATCTGAATAAGAAACAGAATAGCTTCCGTGTCTGGAGCGTATCTAGTCTGTGTCTAATTGCTGACGTCTGAATAAATGGTAGAATGACCGCCGTGTCTGGGGTATATGAGTAACAGAATGTCATCTGAATCTGGATCGTATCTGGACTGAACAATAGAAGAGCATCCGGGATGGAGCATCTCTAAGTTGTCTTTTAGAAGTTTGAATCTGAATAAGCAATAGAACAGCGTCCGGATCTGGAGCATCTCTAGGCTATATCTGAAAGGGAATCTGAATAAGTATTAGAACGTCACCATGCCTGGGTCACATCTGAACTATATCTAAAAGGAGTCTTGAATAAGCAAAGGAACAACATCCATATCTGGAGCATGTCTAAGCTATCTCTGAAAGGAAATCTGGAATAAGTATCAGAACGTCGCCATGCCTGGGTCACATCTGAACTATATCTAGAAGGAGTCTGGAATAAGCAAAAGAACAACATCCATATCTGGAGCATTTCCAAGCTATCTCTGAAAGGAAATCTGGAATAAGTATCAGAACGTCGCCATGCCTGGGTCACATCTGAACTATATCTAGAAGGAGTCTTGAATAAGCAAAAGAACATCATCCATATCTGGAGCATTTCCAAGCTATCTCTGAAAGGAAATCTGGAATAAGTATCAGAACATCGCCATGCCTGGGTCACATTTGAACTATATCTAGAAGGAGTCTTGAATAAGCAAAAGAACAACATCCATATCTGGAGCATTTCTAAGCTATCTCTGAAAGGAAATCTGGAATAAGTATCAGAACGTCGCCATGCCTGGGTCACATCTGAACTATATCTAGAAGGAGTCTTGAATAAGAAAAAGAACAACATCCATATCTGGAGCATTTCCAAGCTATCTCTGAAAGGAAATCTGGAATAAGTATCAGAACATCGCCATGCCTGGGTCACATCTGAACTATATCTAGAAGGAGTCTTGAATAAGCAAAAGAACAACATCCATATCTAGAGCATTTCCAAGCTATCTCTGAAAGGAAATCTGGAATAAGTATCAGAACGTCGCCATGCCTGGGTCACATCTGAACTATATCTAGAAGGAGTCTTGAATAAGCAAAAGAACAACATCCATATCTGGAGCATTTCTAAGCTATCTCTGAAAGGAAATCTGGAATAAGTATCAGAATGTCGTCATGCCTGGGTCACATCTGAACTATATCTAGAAGGAGTCTTGAATAAGAAAAGGAACAGTGTGATCGGTGGATCTGGAACTGACTGTTTAACGCTGGTTCGCGAAATGTTGCGGAAGCAAGAGTCGCCACCGTATTTTATTTTCTCCAAATGGAAAGGACAAAAGCACAGAAAAATTCCTTAAAGAGATTGCTCTCGGTTCGGGAGGTAGGTTATAGAAAGGGAAGGTGTTAGCACCCTTTCTATCCATGGTTATCCATGGGCTCTTAGATACTTGCTCAATGTGTTTTCAAAATTGTTTGTTTGCTTTTCAATGTGGGTTTAAAAAAGTTTCTTTGAAAAATTTCAGTTCGACTCGTACGTCAGAGTGTTTGAAAAATTTGCTTTGAAAGCTTTTGGAAAGTGTTGGTGAAAAGATTTCAGTTTTGTTTGTTTTTGAAGAGAGCAAGTATCTACGAGAACCTACCTACCCTAAGGAATTCGTTTGTGTAAATGTCCTTAAAAGTAGTGCCATCCCACCATTGAGAGGTAGGTAGCACCACCGTTGGAGGTGTTCGGGTCAATTCGAGTTTTAGGGACGTGGTGATCACCAGAGCAATGGGAAGACACCTTAGAAGCTACCCTCATGCCAGGTTCCCGGATCATGAGGACTTACTAAGACGTCCTCTACTCGACGATCACCTTTCGAAAGGCAACAGTGAGGCGTACCCTAGGGGTGGTGTGTGCGAATTGTGTGTCGTTTTCATTGATATTTGTCTTGTCATGTTTATTTGTGTTCTACGCTTGATTTTAATTAGGACATTCATTCTTGCATGCATATTTAACAGTTAATATTTGCGAGGAAAGTAAATCTAAGCTATTACAAATGGCGCGGGTCCACATCGCCAAAATTAAACCGGACCCAATTTGACTGAAAAATAAATAAAGCAATAAAAGTGCGAGAAATAAAATTGTTACAAGGCTTTGGGACATGTACATAATTATAATAAGCGACAAAGTAAAATGCGTGAAATTAATAATTAAAAGTATGGGCGTTGGACCCTTTCATAAGAAATTAAAGTTAATAAGAATTAATTAATTAGAATTAAATGTTTTTGGTATTTTATGTTTTTTAAGATTTAAAAGAAAAAGAACTTATTGAAATTAAAAATAAAATGCTAAACCCTAGTTCTAATGTTTTTTAAATTTATTGCGAAAATATTAAATTTTAACCTAATTTAAATCTAAGTTAATTTACATGCAAAATTCAATTTATGAAAATAAATAAAATAATAATATTATGATAAAAAAAGGGAATAAAAAAAAAGAATTAATAATTAAACCTAAATTCTACATTTTTTATATTTTTTATGAAAAGAATTAAAATTGCAAAAAAAAACCTAATTATACTAAATTTATTTACATGCAATTTATCTATAAAAATAATTAAAATAAAAATATTTATTACATTTTGTCTTTTTTTCTGGTTTTTTTAATGAAGTTTTTATATTTTGTAAAAAAACAATTAATTAATTAAAACAATGAAAATAAATAACATAATAAATAAAAAAAATAAAATATGAAAAGAAAAGCAAACCAGGGGGGGGGGGGGGGTAGCCCCAAAATTGGAGGTAAGGTTCAGCAAATCAGGCCCATTAAGCATTGAAATTCACTGACTTTCCCAGATTGTGTGCTAATGCGTTGACCCTTGTGTACATGTTCTTCAGATCTAGGCCACTGATTTGGGGCAGCTAGACGCGTGTATGGTGGGATGATGAAGGAGCATGGTGCGTCTCAGGATTATGCCTGCATGGGAATTGTTACAACAAAATAATATGGAAATTGTCCAGACCTGGGGTTCGAACCCAGGTCTTTGATGTTACCAACACATGTCCCTGCCACTGAGCCATTTCAATCACATTTAATATATAATATCATACAAATAATATAAAAGAAAAGTGGAGCAATGCTTGGAACGCGCGCGAATTTTTAAATCCGCCTATCATGCTTCGCCACGAGGTCTTCGTCCTCGTTTTCCCTGAAACTAAAACAGATAGGCCACGGTTTTTATTGCGTGGTTTTAGAGGGGTTTAAAGAAAATAACGATTAGCTCATCTTTGAACATAAATTCAGCGCGACCATATCAATCTCTTCGTCCAGATGCGTTGATTGCAATGGTGGTACTGGGGATGTCCAATTTTTCCCCTATTAAGAATCCCTAATTTTGAAACCTGCAAACCCTAAATCTCATTCATGGCATCATCGCGTATGGTCAACAAAAATACAATCAAACACCATGGTTAGCTTGGAAACTTCATGCTGAACAAGAATTCATAAACAAAAATGCAAAAAGATGTATGAATTATGATATGCGATTTCAAAAGTTTTGCTTTACAGTTTGAGTTACAGGTACCAATTCCTGGAGCTTTTGTGGTTGATATTGATTGGAATATGATCAGGAGTCCACGAGCAAGCTTTTGGAATGAGTATTAGGGCTTAAAACTACCTCTAACAACGTTTTCAGATTTGAGTTTTATGGCAATTTTTCCAAGTGTGTAATGGAGTTTTCAGCGCAGCTTTTTGTCTCATGCCATTAGGTTTCTCCTCCTGCATATGTAGTGAGTAATTAGGTTAAGAAAATTGGATCAAAATCCATTGCTTTTATGAATTGGAGATTTGATTTGTTAAGGATCTTTTTTCAATCTTTTTCTCATGTATTTTGTATCAATTAAGCTCAATTAGTCCAATTCTTTCCTAATTAGCATGTGCACGAGATCTTGAGTCTAGAATGTGCATAAAAAGATTTTTTTAGGTCAAGTTTATATTTTCTTCATATTTAAATGATTTAAATGAATTAATATTAATATAAATTCAAATAAATAATTAAAAAATGAGAAAATACTTCCCTTTGGGCCTAATGGTCTTGCATAGGCTTGGCATGAAGAAACTTGGAAGAAAAATGGGCCCATTAGCATTTTTGGATCATTTGCATCAATGTTGACTTTTCAAAATTCCCAAAAATTTCCCAACTTCCACAAGGCATAACTTGCTCAATTTTTAAGATTTTCACATGTTCTTGGACATTTTGGAAAGGTATTTGAGTCCTCTAACCAATGCCTTTGGTCCCATGTCATTTTGATTTACCAATCTCAAGTTATGGCCTTTGACTTAAAGTCCCTTTTTGTTGACTTTTGAAAGTGACCTATAATGTTGAAATTGATAACTTTTTGTGAGAGCATTTCTTGGACTTGGAATATGAAGATGAATTGTAGGAAATGTCTTTCTCTTCAAAATGAGCTTTGGATGGAATTTTTCTGATAATCCATGTGAAAGTTATGCCCTGGTCAATTTCAGTTGACTTTTTCAGCTGTCCAAATATAGTAACTTTTGCATCTTTGATGATTTCTGAGCCAAATTTTGAGAATCATGATCAAGCATTGATCAAATGATGTTTGTGGCTTCAAAATGATATGTTGACCAAAAATTTGAACTTTTGACTGTCAAATGACCATTTTGCCCCTACAGTTGACTGTAGTGCAATTTAGGGTTTTGACTGTGCAATTTTGAGCTGAATGCCTTGAAACTTGATATGAGGATGCTTGACCACATTTGTAGGCATGTGAGACTTGATTGGGCCCTTGAAAACTTCATTTTCTTGATCAGAACCCAAACCCTAGTTTTGACTGTATAGGAGACAGTTGAACTGCATAACCCTTGGGGAAGTTTCTGACTTGGCTTGGCAATTTCTTGAAGAATATGGGAGGGAAAATTTTGGGGTGCAACAGTTGCCCCTGTTCAATCTTCTTAGACCTGAGGATGCAGATTGGCTGGCGTGCCTTTCGTAATCCGAGGGTAGAAGATGATTGAACACTAGAGTGCCCAGAAATTTGCGCTCACATAGTGGCAGTGATGGTGGAATGGGCTTATAGATGCCATTTGGAGATTGCTGGATAGGATGATGGGCTTATAGATGCCATCTGGACGCTGATCGCGTGGGAGATTCTTTAGCTAGAACCTGCATACCTGCAAAAGAAAAAATGAGTACCTGGCACGTTGCAGGAGCTGATTTTAGATGCTTGGTATAGATGTGTCCTGACTGGTCACAGGAGCTGAGTCTGGAGCTTCAAACGCTGATGAATGAACCAGACGTGGTTGCTGCCTTAGCATGGATGGTAAGAGAACCTTGGGCTATTTTAACTTCAACAACGCTCGTTGAGAAAAATCTTGGGTGTCTTCTACTGGGATAAGAATCAGGGAGATCTTAGGGTCGATCTGACTGAATCAGAGGAGGCCTTTGATTGGATAAGCATCAGGAAAATCTTAGGGTCGATTTAACTGAACCGGACAAGGTCTTGGAATGTCTTCAACTGGATAAGCATCAGGGAGATCTTAGGGTCGATCTGACTGAACCGGTCTAGGTCTTGAAACATCTTCAACTGGATAAGCATCAGGGAGATCTTAGGGTCGATCTGACTGAACCAGAGAAGGCCTTTGACTGGATAAGCATCAGGAAAATCTTAGGGTCCATTTAACTGAACCGGTCTAGGTCTTGAAACATCTTCAACTGGATAAGCATCAGGGAGATCTTAGGGTCGATCGGACTGAACCAGAGAAGGCCTTTGACTGGATAAGCATCAGGAAAACCTTAGGGTCGATTTAACTGAACCGGTCTAGGTCTTGAAACATCTTCAACTGGATAAGCATCAGGGAGATCTTAGGGTCGATCTGACTGAACCAGAGAAGGCCTTTGACTGGATAAGCATCAGGAAAATCTTAGGGTCGATTTAACTGAACCGGTCAAGGTCTTGGAATATGATTGAGACTTTAAACTGCATCTTTCCTGAAAGGTAAAAGTCAGTCATATGCAATGCATGATATGGATCAAGCAATGATGTTCTCAACATAAAGGAGACTTGTATGATGCAGTGCGTTATGCATGCTATGATGATGTATGTGAAGTTTTATGTATGTTTTCGTCTAGGAAAGTGAATCCTTGACGGGTGCCGGGAAGTTGTATCCTGGGCTGACATTGAAGAATAGATTTTGCTTCCGCTGGGGATGATAACTGCAAGAATGCCGGTAGGAGAAGATAACTCCGTTGAGGAATAAACTTGGCAAATGGAGAGTCTGCGGGGAGAAAAGATACTCTAGCGACTATGCTGGGAAGCAGTACTCTATGGGGATAGAGATGCTTTGCTTGAATTATTGAGAATGACTTGCTGAGGATACCGTTGTTGTATGAAGTGTTGACGGACTTCGCTGGGGTAAGAAGACTTTGTCGACGACGCTCTTTCCATGGCTTTTGGCTGAGGATAACCCAGTTATATCCTGTTAAGGAAATAACTCTTTAAATAAAGCCGGACGACGCGTTCGTGCTCTGTGAGGATAAGCTTCCAGAATTTACTGGGGGTAAGCTTATTGCTTGGGGAGATATGAATTCCAACTTTCCTGGGGAAACTGGGTTGGACTGGAGTCTTTGGGGAAGTTTTGGACTGCGGGGAAGTGATTCCTTTGAATGTTGGTATGCCGCCGGGGAACAATCTTTAGACCAAGACTGCCGGGGATGCTTGTTAAGAATATATGTATTGCTGCTGGGGAATGTTTGAGATCGGCTGGAGGATACTCAATTTCCTTGATATTTGATGATTTGCTTGGAGAAGAATGTATTGTTTTACTCTCTGGGGAACTAATATGTACTGGTCGTGTTCTTTAGCTGAACCTACCTTGGTACTTTGGAGGATAGAACAATTGGATTGTTTAGACAACTCTTTATTGCCCCTGTTTCTAGTGTCACCTGCAACTAATTCCTTTGTTTCGTATGCAAATATTTATGAGTTAGCAAATTATTGTCAATGCATATATCACAAATTGAACCTTGGACGTTCTTTGCAAAACAAAACAGAAAAAAGAAAAACACTTGGCACGTTTAACTGAAAAATATATTTGTATTGATTTTTGAATGGCCTGAATAGGCGTTTTGTGTACAAGAGGCTGACGTCCTAGTAAGAGGTACGTCGCCGATCAAAAGAGTTTATACAAGTTTTGTACAAAAGAAAATAAAACAGCTGTGTGAAATATGAATGATCCCACGGGGTTTCAACTCTGCTATTGCCTTTATAACTCTGAGCGTCTCATCACTTGATGACCTTGGTTGAAGGTGAAGCTGACTGATCGATGCCGTCTGAACTTGATGTAGATACCGGATTCTGGATGCAAAGTGATCAAATGAGACATAGTATTACGCTTTTATCCCTTATTTTTGCCTGGACTGCCCTTTCGGGTTTTCAGTCCACCGGGATACCCATTTTTGCCCAAGCCGCCTTTTCAGGTTTTCGACTTGCCGGGTGTACAGATTTTTTTCATTTTCATCCCTTCATTTTGCCCGAACCCTTTTGGTTCGACGGGAAGCCCTAATTTTTGCCTAGGCATGTCAGCCTAGCGGGTCTTTTTCATGCGTAGTATTTTTTAACTATGTCTGCATTGGCGGGGTGAGGAAGGTCGTCACCATCCATATTGGTTAATATCATTGCTCCTCCTGAGAACACATGCTTAACCACAAATGGCCCTTCGTACGTAGGGGTCCATTTGCCCCTTGGATCACTCTGAGGAAGGATGATTCTCTTGATAACCAGATCCCCAACTTGATATTCCTGTGGTCTGACCTTTTTGTTAAATGCCCTGATCATCCGTTTCTGATATGTCTGACCATGGCAGATAGCAGCAAGTCTCTTTTCGTCAATGAGGTTGAGTTGGTCAAGTCGTGTCTGGATCCAATCATCTTCGTTCAGATTTGCATCCTTCATTATCCGGAGAGAGGGAATTTGTACTTCGATCGGCAAGACTGCCTCCATGCCATAAACCAGAGAGAAAGGAGTTGCCCCGGTTGACGTTCTAGCTGAGGTACGGTACCCATGCAGAGCGAACGGTAACATCTCGTGCCAATCTTTGTAAGTTACTGTCATTTTTTGCACGATCTTTTTGATGTTCTTGTTAGCTGCTTCTACAGCCCCATTCATCTTCGGTCTGTAAGGAGAAGAATTGTGGTGCTGTATCTTGAACTGTTCGCAAAGCTCAACAATCATCTTGTTGTTCAGATTGGTACCGTTGTCTGTAATAATCCGCTCAGGGATGCCGTACCGACAGATCAGGTTGTGCCGAATAAACCGTGCCACAACAGTCTTGGTTACTGTAGCATAGGATGCTGCCTCAACCCACTTTGTAAAATAGTCAATCGCCACTAGGATGAAGCGATGTCCATTAGATGCCGTAGGTTTGATCTCGCCGATCATGTCTATACCCCACATTGCAAACGGCCAAGGCGCAGTCAGAACATTCAGGGGAACCGGAGGAACATGCACTTTATCTGCATAGATCTGGCACTTTTGGCATGTCCTGGAGTGTTGGTAACAGTCGGCTTCCATTGTGGACCAGTAATATCCTGCCCGTAGGATTTTCTTAGCCATAGTGTGTCCACTGGAATGTGTACCAAAGGTCCCTTCATGTAGCTCTTCCATGATCCTTTCTGCTTCAATCTTGTCCACACAACGCAGTAAGGTTGAATCATGGTTTCGCTTGTACAAGATGCCGTTGCTAAGGAAAAATTTGGCTGCAAACCTCCTCAGGAACTTCTTATCATTGACAGAGGCACCTTCAGGGTATTCCTGAGCTTCCAGATATCTCTTCACTTCGTGGTACCAAGGCTTCTCAGTCACCAATTCAGTTTCGAGATCACAACAGTATGCCGGTTCGTCCAGTTTCCAGATGGTGATCCGGGGAGCCTCATTATCCCATTTGACCTTAAACATAGAAGACATTGTAGCTAACGCGTCCGCTAACTGATTCTCTTCTCTTGGAAAGTGCTCAAAGGTTATCTCTGTGAAGTGGGGAATCATGGTCAACACACATTCTCTGTAAGGAATCAGGTTTGGATGTTTCGTATCCCACTCTCCTTTGATCTGATTGATCACAAGAGCGGAATCTTCGAAAACACTTAGAAATTTGATCCTTAGGTCGATCGCCGCTTGAAGACCCATGATACACGCCTCATACTCCGCCATGTTGTTGGTACAGTTGAAACACAGTCGGGCAGTGAGTGGAGTATGAGTACCTTGAGGGGATATGATTATGGCGCCGATACCATTTCCCAAAGCGTTGGAGGCTCCGTCAAAGTGCATAGACCATCGGGATCCTGGTTCAGGTCCTTCATCCGGTCCAGGCACTTCACAATCTGTTACTATCATGATGCTTTCATCCGGAAACTCGAAGTTCATTGACTGGTAGTCATCTACAGCTTGATGAGCTAAGTGGTCTGCCAATACACTCCCCTTGATGGCTTTCTGGGTTGTGTACTGAATGTCGTATTCCGTCAAGATCATTTGCCATCTTGCAATTCTCCCAGACAGAGCAGGCTTTTCGAATATATACTTTATAGGATCCATCTTTGAGATCAATAAGGTAGTGTGAGTCAGCATATACTGTCTCAGCCGGCGAGCAGCCCATACCAAAGCGCAGCAAGTTTTCTCAAGCAGTGAGTATCGGGTCTCACAGTCGGTAAACTTTTTGCTAAGGTAATAAATGGCATGCTCTTTTCGGCCAGACTCGTCATGCTGCCCCAGCACACACCCCATTGAGTTGTCAAGCACTGTCAGATATAGGATTAGAGGTCTCCCTTCAACCGGTGGCATAAGGATAGGCGGTTCTTGGAGATACTCTTTAATTCTGTCGAAGGCAGCCTGACATTCATCATTCCAACGTACTACCTGATCTTTCTTCAGTAACTTGAAGATTGGCTCACAGGTGGCAGTCAGATGAGAGATGAAGCGAGCAATGTAATTCAGGCGTCCTAAAAAGCCTCTGACTTCCTTCTCTGTCTTGGGAACTGGCATCTCTTGAATAGCTTTGACCTTAGCAGGGTCCACTTGAATACCTTTATCACTGACCACGAAGCCTAGCAACTTTCCAGATCTTACCCCGAAGGTGCACTTGTTCGGGTTCAATCTCAGCTTGTACAGTTCCAACCGGTCAAATAACTTCTGCAGATGATCTAGGTGTTCTTCCTCAGTCTGGGACCTAGCGATCATGTCGTCCACATACACTTCTATCTCATGATGGATCATGTCATGAAATAAGGCAACCATGGCACGTTGGTAGGTTGCCCCAGCATTCTTTAATCCGAACGGCATGACCTTGTAACAGAAGGTGCCCCACTGAGTAACAAATGTAGTCTTTTCCATGTCTTCAGGTGCCATCTTGATCTGATTGTAACCTGAGAACCCATCCATGAAAGAGAATACCTTGTGTTGAGCTGTATTATCAACAAGGACATCAATGTGAGGTAAGGGGAAGTCATCCTTGGGGCTGGCCCTATTCAGATCCCTGTAATCGACACACATTCTGACCTTACCGTCCTTCTTAGGTACCGGCACCACATTAGCAACCCACTGAGGATAAGAAGTCACTGCAAGGAACCCAGCATCAAACTGTTTCATGACTTCGGCCTTAATCTTCTCAGACATCTCTGGACGCATCCGACGGACCTTTTGTTTAACTGGAGGGCAGTCTTCCTTAGTCGGCAAGTGATGGACGACAATATCGGTATCCAACCCTGGCATGTCTTCGTAGGACCAGGCAAAGATCTCCATATAGTCATGTAACATCTTGGTTAACCGTTGCTTCACGCTGAGCTCTAGGTTGGCACCAATCCTTACCTCTTTCCTGTCTGCCTCAGTACCCAGGTTTATTGTTTCCACTGGCTCTTCATGGGGTTGAATTGCCCTCTCTTCCTGAAGCAACAGTCTTGCAAGCTCGCCAGGCACTTCGCAATCATCTTCACCTTCGTCTTCGGCTAAGTTGATTGGATTTTTGAAGTCATAATTGGCAGTAGCAGAGTTGTTATCAGTGAGATCCAGAGTGGATTGGAACCTGTATGAGTGAGTGTGTGTGTAAATACAGCTGTTTTGAAAATTATGTAAAGGAAAAGAAAGACAGAAAAGGAACACAATATTTGCAATGCGAAAAATACGTCCAGGATTTTCATTCATGATGTATAAAATGACAGTTTGTATGCCCTCACAAATAGAACCACGGTGCCTCGGGTAAGACATCGGGCCATAGAGTTTATCATTGTTTATTACAAAATAACAAAACATAGGAATTCATTACTCAGTAACAAAAGAAACAGGGAGATTGTCCTTTGCGCTCCAATTGTTAAGTCCACCGTCAGTTGCTGGGTAGATCCAGCTATCAAACTCAGCTTCATCAACTTCCTCTTCATCTCCAATAGCATTTATCCCATGAGCAGGCAGGGGAGCTGTTACCACATTAGGCTTGTCAGACGCCTCAAACTGTACCTCCTTAGCATCAATGAGGTCCTGCAGCTTGTTCTTTAGTGCCCAACAATCATCGGTAGAGTGCCCCGGGCTATCTGAATGGTAAGCACAACGAGCATTCGGGTTGTACTTGGGGGATGCAGTATTTGGAAACTTCGGCGCCTCCCTGACAGTCACTAAATTAGTTGAGAGCAACTGTGGCAGGATCTGCGACAAGGTCATGTTTAAACGGGAGAATTCTCTCCGGGGTCTTTCCCCCTTCTGAGTATTGTTTGGCCGGGGAGCGGCAACAGGCTTAGCAATCATTACTGCACTGACAGATTGGCGGTGTTCATTTCTTTCTGATCTCCTGGAACCATATACGGCGCTAGACTCCTTCTTGAAGGGTTTCTTCTCAGCACTGGATGATGCACCCTTCGGAATTTTTCCAGATTTTAACCCAGCTTCAATCCTCTCTCCAGTCAAGATCAAATCAGTGAAACCAGCAGAAGAATTCCCAATGAGATGGTTGAAAAACGGCCCAGATAGGGTCCCCAAGAACATGTCAACCAGCTCCCGATCAGTCAATGGTGGCTGCACCCTGCCAGCCAGGTCTCTCCACTTCTGAGCGTACTCCTTAAAACCTTCGCTTGCGCCTAACGCCATACCCTGGAGTTGGGTACGTGTGGGGGCAAGGTCGGCATTATACTGATACTGCTTGTAGAAAGCAGTAGCCAGCTCCTCCCAGTTACGAACTTTGGTCCCATCCAGCTGATAGAACCATTCGAGATGAGTCCTTGAAAGACTCTCCTGGAAGAAGTGGATCCACAGATTCTTGTCCGCAGAGTACGGCTGAATTTTCCGAACATAGGACCTTAAGTGCAGCTTGGGACAAGACGCCCCGTCATACTTCGAGAAGGATGGTGCTTTGAATTTATGCGGGATAATCACACCAGTCGACAAACCCAGATCTCCGAAATCCAGCCCAGGTGCCTGTTGCACCTCCATAGCCTTCAACCTGTCCTCCAGTTGTTTGTACCTGTCATCTGAAGGAGGGTACTGCTCTTCATCAAAATCCGTCTCGTTGTCGGAGACCACTGGAGTAGGAATCTTTACTTCTGCCTGAGAAGGACTCTTGCCAACAGAAGAACCAGCCTCTTCATGTTGCAGAGTATTGCCGAACCTTCGGCCCGAGTTGAACAGAACAGTTCTTCTCTTCTTCTTCTTCTCCTTCTTCAGGAGCATAGCCTTCAGTTCTTCTTGGCCTTTAGCCAGCCCCTTGATTAATTCTTGAAACTGCGCATTCTGCGCCTGGAGAGCCTTGATTGATGTCTCTGTTGATTCAGATCCGGGATTCATGATGCTGAAATAAACAGCGAAGAACTGTAAGCAACCTGAAAAGGGGAACAACCTGCTATGCACATGATGTATGAAATGTGTATGCAATGCATTCAAGGGTTCGAAAGTTCAAATTTGTTGTAGACAAAAAGGAACACACGTTATCATTAAAGAAATCATTGTTTAATACATCAAGCCTCATGGGCAAAAGTACAAAAATCAAGTCAATCCCAAAATACACTGCGCATCCTTTTCGGAGCTATGTAGGTGTTGAGATTCCTCTCCTCATGCAACAGGCGAGTGAGCTCCAAGACTTTCTTTTCACTGGCATGCAGACTAGTCTCAAGAGAATTCCTTTCTTCCTTAAGCTGGATCCAGCTCTTCTGCATCTCTTCCCAGGATGTGGGCATATCAGGGTGCTGAATAGTGTAGGACACTTCCCCTTCCAAGACTGGTTCTTTGATTACTGGAAGCATGTGAGGATAAGGCATTACTAACTTCTGGGAGCGGGCTCGTACCCACTTGAGATAAGGTTCCAACGGGATGGAATTCCTATGCCCCAGTGTCTTGCTGTCTATCCTACTAGGCGTCCTCCAGGCTCTGATAAATCTCTGACGAAGTCCTTGAGTATCACTGTCGAAGTCAAAAACTATGTCGGGAATTAACATGTCATGAGGACCATCCCTCCGAGCATAACCAAATTGTCTCCAAGCCAGGCATGGACTGTAAGTAATACCTCCTCTGATTCCAAGTAAAGGAACATTAGGGTACTCTCCGCAACGATCAATGATAGTGACATCTCCTCTGGATCTAGGACACCAATGTATATCTGCATGTGTAAGAGTCATCAACCGTTGTGACCATCTCAAACCTCGCTCATTCTTCAGGACTGATTGCGGAAGGTGCGAAATAAACCACCTTCCCAGGAGAGGAGTGCAACACATAAGGACACCTCTTTTTCTCATGGTTCGAGTGTAACATGAGTGAAGGATGTCCCCCAGTAATGTAGGTATAGGATTCCTGGACATAAAGATCTGGACAGCACTGGTATCAATGAGCTGATCTGGGTTAGGGAACAACACCAAACCATAGACAAGAAGGGCCACAACCTCTTCAAAAGCTTGCAAGTCAAGGGAGTTCCAACATTCAAGGGCCTTCTCAAACAGAAACCTGGCTAAGAACCCTTTGATACCACTTCTAACTTCCCAATGTCCCTTGAGGTCAGATGACTGTAGGTGCAAGGCTTTAGCAATCTCTTCAAGCTTAGGTTCCTTTTCTGTACCGTTGAAGGGTAGCTGATCAAGGATATGGATCTTCAGGAGCCGGGAGAACTCCTCCAATGTAGGTACCAACTGATAGTCCAAGAAGGTAAAACAGTGATGCAGAGGATCAAAGAACTGGAACAGGACCTTTATCATATCTTCCTCAATGTTGGTGTTGACCAAGCTGATGAGGCTTCCATGCCTTTCACTGAATGAAGAGTTCTCGGGAATCCTGGATATAAGCTCCTTAAGTTGAGGAGGGACCCTTACAAGATTGACCTGAATTGTCTTTCTACGACCAGTTTCCATGTCCTACAAAACAAGAACAAAGATGAAAATCCGAACCCCTGAACTGGTTAGTCAATGCATATGATGCTGGATGATGTCATGATGCTATGATTAAACACACCACAGATATTTACAAAGACAAACATGTAGGGCACACAAGGCACACAAGACAAGCCCTTAAGGTTTAAGGCCAGCATGGGGTCTGGGTAGTACCCTCTTGAAGTTGGTGGGTTCAACCTGTCCTAATCAAAGTAACCGGGTTCTAAGGTTCCCAATATCACGGGATTGCTTTCATTGTTCATCGTTTCGATTTAGCCACTGAACTGGCGACCGAAATATTCCAGGAAAGCAACCCTCAATTGAGCGTAGTATCGAGTATCAACCAACCTCGGAGTGCACCAAAGTCAGTTATCTCACTACCCTAAAGAGGCCAAGATAGTTCAATTAAGGTTCCTAAGGTCTGTTGATGCTTCACGACACCACGCGGAGGCCCCGTACTCTCCTTGACTGAACTCAAGGGTTACCGGTACACACCAAAGTGCCACATCAACGTAGCAGACTGTTTCAACCATGTCGGTATACCCCGCACAGTTCCCTCACAGCCTTGTTGCTACTTTCTAAGAAAGGTATCCCCAGATCCGGGTTTAGGATCTATAGAACTCCCAAGCAACCCACAATTTAAAGCACACAAGGAAAACAATTGAAAACATAGTTATAAGCTAGCCCTAAGGTACACCTCACTTTAAGGTATCCCCAGCAGAGTCGCCAGTTCTGTGATCGGTGGATCTGGAACTGACTGTTTAACGCTGGTTCGCGAAATGTCGCGGAAGCAAGAGTCGCCACCGTCTTTTATTTTCTCCAAATGGAAAGGACAAAAGCACAGAAAAATTCCTTAAAGAGATTGCTCTCGGTTCGGGAGGTAGGTTATAGAAAGGGAAGGTGTTAGCACCCTTTCTATCCATGGTTATCCATGGGCTCTTAGATACTTGCTCAATGTGTTTTCAAAATTGTTTGTTTGCTTTTCAATGTGGGTTTAAAAAAGTTTCTTTGAAAAATTTCAGTTCGACTCGTACGTCAGAGTGTTTGAAAAATTTGCTTTGAAAGCTTTTGAAAAGTGTTGGTGAAAAGATTTCAGTTTTGTTTGTTTTTGAAGAGAGCAAGTATCTACGAGAACCTACCTACCCTAAGGAATTCGTCTGTGTAAATGTCCTTAAAAGTAGTGCCATCCCACCATTGAGAGGTAGGTAGCACCACCGTTGGAGGTGTTCGGGTCAATTCGAGTTTTAGGGACGTGGTGATCACCAGAGCAATGGGAAGACACCTTAGAAGCTACCCTCATGCCAGGTTCCCGGATCATGAGGACTTACTAAGACGTCCTCTACTCGACGATCACCTTTCGAAAGGCAACAGTGAGGCGTACCCTAGGGGTGGTGTGTGCGAATTGTGTGTCGTTTTCATTGATATTTGTCTTGTCATGTTTATTTGTGTTCTACGCTTGATTTTAATTAGGACATTCATTCTTGCATGCATATTTAACAGTTAATATTTGCGAGGAAAGTAAATCTAAGCTATTACAAATGGCGCGGGTCCACATCGCCAAAATTAAACCGGACCCGATTTGACTGAAAAATAAATAAAGCAATAAAAGTGCGAGAAATAAAATTGTTACAAGGCTTTGGGACATGTACATAATTATAATAAGCGACAAAGTAAAATGCGCGAAATTAATAATTAAAAGTATGGGCGTTGGACCCTTTCATAAGAAATTAAAGTTAATAAGAATTAATTAATTAGAATTAAATGTTTTTGGTATTTTATGTTTTTTAAGATTTAAAAGAAAAAGAACTTATTGAAATTAAAAATAAAATGCTAAACCCTAGTTCTAATGTTTTTTAAATTTATTGCGAAAATATTAAATTTTAACCTAATTTAAATCTAAGTTAATTTACATGCAAAATTCAATTTATGAAAATAAATAAAATAATAATATTATGATAAAAAAAGGGAATAAAAAAAAAGAATTAATAATTAAACCTAAATTCTACATTTTTTATATTTTTTATGAAAAGAATTAAAATTGCAAAAAAAAAACCTAATTATACTAAATTTATTTACATGCAATTTATCTATAAAAATAATTAAAATAAAAATATTTATTACATTTTGTCTTTTTTTCTGGTTTTTTTAATGAAGTTTTTATATTTTGTAAAAAAAAATGAAAATAAATAACATAATAAATAAAAAAAATAAAATATGAAAAGAAAAGCAAACCAGGGGGGGTAGCCCCAAAATTGGAGGTAAGGTTCAGCAAATCAGGCCCATTAAGCATTGAAATTCACTGACTTTCCCAGATTGTGTGCTAATGCGTTGACCCTTGTGTACTTGTTCTTCAGATCTAGGCCACTGATTTGGGGAAGCTAGACGCGTGTATGGTGGGATGATGAAGGAGCATGGTGCGTCTCAGGATTATGCCTGCATGGGAATTGTTACAACAAAATAATATGGAAATTGTCCAGACCTGGGGTTCGAACCCAGGTCTTTGATGTTACCAACACATGTCCCTGCCACTGAGCCATTTCAATCACATTTAATATATAATATCATACAAATAATATAAAAGAAAAGTGGAGCAATGCTTGGAACGCGCGCGAATTTTTAAATCCGCCTATCATGCTTCGCCACGAGGTCTTCGTCCTCGTTTTCCCTGAAACTAAAACAGATAGGCCACGGTTTTTATTGCGTGGTTTTAGAGGGGTTTAAAGAAAATAACGATTAGCTCATCTTTGAACATAAATTCAGCGCGACCATATCAATCTCTTCGTCCAGATGCGTTGATTGCAATGGTGGTACTGGGGATGTCCAATTTTTCCCCTATTAAGAATCCCTAATTTTGAAACCTGCAAACCCTAAATCTCATTCATGGCATCATCGCGTATGGTCAACAAAAATACAATCAAACACCATGGTTAGCTTGGAAACTTCATGCTGAACAAGAATTCATAAACAAAAATGCAAAAAGATGTATGAATTATGATATGCGATTTCAAAAGTTTTGCTTTACAGTTTGAGTTACAGGTACCAATTCCTGGAGCTTTTGTGGTTGATATTGATTGGAATATGATCAGGAGTCCACGAGCAAGCTTTTGGAATGAGTATTAGGGCTTAAAACTACCTCTAACAACGTTTTCAGATTTGAGTTTTATGGCAATTTTTCCAAGTGTGTAATGGAGTTTTCAGCGCAGCTTTTTGTCTCATGCCATTAGGTTTCTCCTCCTGCATATGTAGTGAGTAATTAGGTTAAGAAAATTGGATCAAAATCCATTGCTTTTATGAATTGGAGATTTGATTTGTTAAGGATCTTTTTTCAATCTTTTTCTCATGTATTTTGTATCAATTAAGCTCAATTAGTCCAATTCTTTCCTAATTAGCATGTGCACGAGATCTTGAGTCTAGAATGTGCATAAAAAGATTTTTTTAGGTCAAGTTTATATTTTCTTCATATTTAAATGATTTAAATGAATTAATATTAATATAAATTCAAATAAATAATTAAAAAATGAGAAAATACTTCCCTTTGGGCCTAATGGTCGTGCATAGGCTTGGCATGAAGAAACTTGGAAGAAAAATGGGCCCATTAGCATTTTTGGATCATTTGCATCAATGTTGACTTTTCAAAATTCCCAAAAATTTCCCAACTTCCACAAGGCATCACTTGCTCAATTATTAAGCTTTTCACATGTTCTTGGACATTTTGGAAAGGTCTTTGAGTCCTCTAACCAATGCCTTTGGTCCCATGTCATTTTGATTTACCAATCTCAAGTTATGGCCTTTGACTTAAAGTCCCTTTTTGTTGACTTTTGAAAGTGACCTATAATGTTGAAATTGATAACTTTTTGTGAGAGCATTTCTTGGACTTGGAATATGAAGATGAATTGTAGGAAATGTCTTTCTCTTCAAAATGAGCTTTGGATGGAATTTTTCTGATAATCCATGTGAAAGTTATGCCCTGGTCAATTTCAGTTGACTTTTTCAACTGTCCAAATATAGTAACTTTTGCATCTTTGATGATTTCTGAGCCAAATTTTGAGAATCATGATCAAGCATTGATCAAATGATGTTTGTGGCTTCAAAATGATATGTTGACCAAAAATTTGAACTTTTGACTGTCAAATGACCATTTTGCCCCTACAATTGACTGTAGTGCAATTTAGGGTTTTGACTGTGCAATTTTGAGCTGAATGCCTTGAAACTTGATATGAGGATGCTTGACCACATTTTTAGGCATGTGAGACTTGATTGGGCCCTTGAAAACTTCATTTTCTTGATTAGAACCCAAACCCTAGTTTTGACTGTATAGGAGACAGTTGAACTGCATAACCCTTGGGGAATTTTCTGACTTGGCTTGGCAATTTCTTGAAGAATATGGGAGGGAAAATTTTGGGGTGCAACAAACAGCATCCATATCTGGAGCATGTCTAAGCTATCTCTAAAAGGAAATCTGGAATAAGTATCAGAACGTCGCCATGCCTGGGTCACATCTGAACTATATCTAGAAGGAGTCTTGAATAAGCAAAAGAACATCATCCATATCTGGAACATTTCCAAGCTATCTCTGAAAGGAAATCTGGAATAAGTATCAAAACGTCGCCATGCCTGGGTCACATCTGAACTATATCTAGAAGGAGTCTTGAATAAGCAAAAGAACAACATCCATATCTGGAGCATTTCCAAGCTATCTCTGAAAGGAAATATGGAATGAGTATCAGAACATCGCCATGCCTGGGTCACATCTGAACTATCTCTAGAAGGAATCTTGAATAAGCAAAAGAACAGCATCCATATCTGGAGCATTTCCAAGCTATCTCTGAAAGGAAATCTGGAATGAGTATCAGAACGTCGCCATGCCTGGGTCACATCTGAACTATCTCTAGAAGGAATCTTGAATAAGCAAAAGAACAACATCCATATCTGGAGCATTTCCAAGCTATCTCTGAAAGGAAATCTGGAATAAGTATCAGAACATCGCCATGCCTGGGTCACATCTGAACCATATCTAGAAAGAATCTCTGAATAAACAATAGAATAGCATCCGTGGTTGGAGCATCTCTAAGTTATCTCTGAAAAGAAACCCTGAATAAGCAACAGAATAGCGTCCATCTGGAGCATATCTGAACTATTTCTGAACAAGTAACTCTGAACAAGCAACAAAATAGCGTCTATCTCTGGAGCATTTCTAGCTATCTCTTTAATCTCTTTAATGTAGATATGCCCTGGCTAGATACAGGTATCGAATCCATAATCAATCGCTCACAGATATGCCCTGGCTAGATGCAGGTATCGAATCTGGAATTGCAACAGTTGATAGTAATCGTCTTTGGATTGACCTTTTTCCTGAAAAAGGCAAAACATCAGTTGTGCAATGCATGATGTCATGATGTTCTCAGGGAGAAATGAGATTGTGTGATATGATGCGTATGTGCATGCATTGTGTATGTAAGCAAGATGTATGAAAAGTGATATGTTTATGAATGTATTTTCGTCTAGGAAAATAAATCCTTGACGAATGCCGGGAAATTGAATCCTGGGCTGATGTTGGGGAGTGAAGTTCTTGGTTTCCACTGGGGGTGATGGTTGCAAGAATAAACCGATAGGAGAAGATGACTCCGTTGGGGAATAAACTTGGCGAAGAGATTACTCTGCGGGGAATACTCTGTGGGGAAGGGATACTTCGCTGAGAATTTGATGATAACTCCGCTGAGGGATACCATTGATAAGCTTTGTTGAGGGAATTGATGAACTTCGTTGGGGGGTAGGAAGAAACTTCGCCGAGGACGATCTTTCCGTGGTCATTAGCTGAGGATAACCCAGTTATAAGCCCTGGTGGGGAATAACCTTTGGATAAAGCCGGGGAGACGCGTTCGTGCTATGCAGGGGATAAGCTTCCAGAATCTACTGGGGATAAGCTTCCTACTGGGGTGTCTGGTATTCCGCCGGGGAACAATCTTATCTTAAGACTGTCGGGGATGCTTGCTTAGGAACATCTGTATACTCCGCTGGGGAATATTGAGATTTTCTGGGGATACCCAACTTCCTTAAGGCTGACAGTAGACTAACTCTGCTTGGGGGAGAGTGTTGCTGACTTGCTTGGGATACTGTGCCTTGTTAGGGTTGATTGGAGACCAACTGCTTGGGGGAGAATTGTTGAATCTTGTCTTACTTTGGGAGTGAAGGTATCTTGCGCCTGGAGGACAGAGCTGTTTGTACAGTTAGAAGATTCTTATTGCCCCAGTTTCTGCGGGAGAAGAAGGCCCATGAGGTGCTTGATGACTGCCGATTTGACAGATCTTCTTATGGTAGGCAAGTGACGAGAAGACAGGACATAGTCGTACACTTTGATCCCTAACTTTTGCCTGGACCGCCCTTTCGGGTTTTCAGTCCAACGGGATACCCATTTTTTCCCAAGCCGCCTTTTCAGGTTTTCGACTTGCCGGGTGTACAGATTTTTCATTTTCGTCCCTTATTTTTGCCCGAACCCTTTTGGTTCGCCGGGAAGCCCTTATTTTTGCCTAGGTGTGTCAACCTAGCGGGTCTTTGCTTATGCGTAGTGTTTTTTTTCCGACTATGTTCGTGCTCTCAGGATGCAGGGAGTTGTCACTGTCAGTAGTGCAGTGTTACCATGCCACCAGAAGATCTTCGTTTGATCGTCCAATGCCCCAAGTGATCCAGATGGAGATTTGCCCCAAGCTGGTTGGCATTTTGAGAGATTCTTCGAATCTTGACCTAACTGCCGCAGATGATGGACAATGATCATGCCGTGCCCCTTGATTGGGGGTGCTTTTGTTCATTTAGACATTTTTCGTGCGAACTTCTATGCTGTTTAGACAAAATAGTCATATGCAAACAATGTTATATTAAGAATGCAACACTTATGTCTGTCTTGAAATTTTTGAAAATGCATTTTCAGTAAAACAAGCAAATTTTGTAAAATGTGATGTCAACTCAGTATTTTACAGCAAGCCTTAAGGAGTCAGGATACCTTTCGTAACAGTATGCCTTCTAACTAAACCATGCTTCAGCTAGGACTTTTAAGGGTTGTAACGTGGCCTGGTTCACTGTTTAAGAAACAAAGGAAAAGGCTCAAATTATATTTGTACCCACCCGCTCTTCGTGATGTTCTTCAAACCTAAACTCAGCTGATCGTGTGTTTAGATCTCGTTTGAGTCTTTGTCCTGATGTTCCAATGATGGTTCGGATATTGACAGATTATTTTGAATAGGCAGTCATTTCTTTTTTTGTTGAGAGTCTGTAGGACCTCTTTGTTTTTGATTTTTATTATCCCTGTTTTTTGCCTGAACTGTTTCTTTTACAGTCAGCGGGATGCCCCAGTTTTGTAAGTCTCCTTTATAGGTTTTGACTTATTGGGCTTTTATTTTGGGAGATAATGACTGCCTGTCTTTATGATTATTTGGAACCATCACTGTCTTTTGTTTTAGAAGGACCTCTTTGATGCCATTCGTTGTGCACTTGGATCAACTGAGAGAACTACCCTGCCCCAGGTTATGATTAAGGGTTTTAATTTTTTGTGAAAAGAAAAACTCCTACTTCTTTGGCTCAAAGGGGTTGACGAGGGATTATCATCCTTATAACTCCAGTGTTTAGGAATTGAAACAATGCTTGTACCTCATCTGCGGGGTCTGTTCAAAAGCATACTGTAGATTGTGGTATCGTTTTCGTCATCCCCCCTCAAGAGGCTTAGAATTATTAACCGAGAGTTGGACATCACAAAAAATATGAAAGCAATTTGAATATAATGAAAATAATTGGATTAATTCAAAAACAGACATATGCCATGCATTAATGAAATAAAAGAGTTCGCTATGACATTTAATTGTTTGTATAAGCAAAAAATTACAACTCGAAAATTCAAATAAACAAAAGTCTTCAATGATTGGGCAAAGGAGCATTGATTATGTTCGGAGTCTCTGGGGCTTCAAACTGAATCTCTCCGGCGTCGATCATGTCTTGAATCTTGTTCTTCAAAGGCCAGCAGTTGTCCGTAGTATGACCCGGGCTATCGGAGTGGTATGCGCACCTCTCATTAGGATGGTAGTTGGGAGCAGAGGTGTTTGGATTCCGGAGAGGAGCCCTCAAGGTAATCAGCCCTGCCTTCAACATTTGCTGTAGCGCTTGATCCAGCGACATGTTGATTTTAGTGAATTGTCTCTTGGGTGCGACCTCCTTACATTGATGCCCCTGTCCTTGTTGAGCAGGCCTAGGATTAGAGATCTGGACTGCCCCTACATGTTGATCATGGAGACCCTTTTGGTTGTACGCAGCATTGGCCTCCTTCTTCCCCGTATAAGGCGTTTTGTGAGTATCAGAAGGTGCAGCTTCTTGAATCTTTCCAGCCTTGATGCCAGCTTTGATCCTCTCCCCGGTCAAGATCAAATCTGTAAACCTAGCAGAAGAATTCCCAATCAGATGGTTGAAGAAGGGACCAGACAGGGTGCCCAAGAACATGTCGACGAGTTCACGGTCAGTCAAAGGTGGTTGCACCCTTCCAGCCAGATCTCTCCACCTTTGTGCATACTCCTTAAAACCATCACTCGTCCCAAGTGACATACCCTGGAGTTGGGTACGCGTAGGAGCGAGGTCGGCATTATACTGATACTGCTTATAAAAAGCAGTTGCCAAGTCCTCCCAGTTACGAACACTGGTTCCATCCAACTGATAGAACCAATCGAGCTGAGTCCCTGAAAGACTCTCCTGAAAGAAATGGATCCATAGATTCTTGTCTGCCGTGTAGGGATGGATCTTCCTTGCGTATGAACGGAGGTGCAGCTTAGGACAAGAAACCCCGTCGTACTTTACAAAGGCAGGTGCCTTGAACTTGTGAGGGATCACCACCCCAGAAGATAAACCTAGGTCCCCAAAGTCCAACCCAGGCACACGTTGGATATCCATAGCATTTAACCGGTCCTCCAGCTGCTTGTACCTGTCTTCAGCAGGGGGGTACTGTTCATCATTGAAGTTTGTCCCGGTGTCAGAGACCACAGGGCTAGGAACCTCTCTCCCTTGGTGACTGCCTTCCCCCACAGATGGAGTAGTCCTCTCAGCTTCATTCTGCAGTGTGTTCCCAGATTTGCGCCTAGGGTTGAACAAAACAGTCCTCTTCTTCTGAATCAGAGTCTTCAATTCCTTTTGACCCTGGGCTAGGCTCATAATCAACTCCTGGAACTGGGCATTCTGGACCTGGAGGGCCTTGATAGCTTGTTCATTGGATGATTCAGGATTCATGATGACTGCTGAAATAAACAGCGAAGAAGGTAAGTGACCTGTAACAAAAGGGCACCTGTGATGCAATGATATGTATGCATGCAATGTTTCCGAGGATCTCGCGGGGTAAACAAGAAAAATTGTTAGCATTTGAATTTTGGTAGCTTGATGGAAGGAACTTCATGTTGCTGAGAGCCCTTCTTCAAGAGTCAAGGCTCACCATATCTAGTGGGTCATAGCCCCTGACTCAAGCTGTTAACCTTGGCTAGAGGAAAATAAATCCCCTTTGCCCCTTGCTAGACATTTGATTCATCATGACCTGCATCACAAGCCCTTGAGATCCTTGAAATGGATTAGTCCTTATGTAGGATGTATGCAATGGTATGATGGTATGATGTTATGCTGTGGAGTAATGTAGGTAAACCCTGTTATGAGTCCAGATTAAGGACTGTAAACAAAACCTGCAAGAAACTCAAGTGTCAGATAACAAGTATGCAAGTAGTCAAGTTTTGAAGGCACACAAGTCACACAAAGAGCCCTTAGAGTTTAGGCCAGCATGAAGTTTAGGGTACTACCCTCTTGAAGTTGGTGGGCTCAAACCTGTCCTATCAAAGTAACCGGGTTCTAAGGAGCTCAATATCATTGGATTGTTTTCTGTGTTCATCGTTTCGATTTAGCCACTGAACTGGCGATCAAAATATCCCAAGAAAACAACCCTCAATGAGTGTAGCATCGAGTATCAACCAACTTCGGACTTCACCAAAGTCAGTTATCTCACTACCCTAAAGAGGCCAAGATGGTTCAATTAAGGTTCCTACGGTCAGTTGATGCTTCACGACACCACGCGGCGGCCCCGTACTCTCCTTGACTTGACTCAAGGGTTACCGGTACTCACCAAAGTGCCACATCAACGTAGTAGACTGCTTCAACCGTGTCGGTATACCCGCACAGTTCCCTCACAGTCTTGTTGCTACTTTCTAAGAAGGTATCCCCCAGATCCGGGTTAGGATCTATAGAACTCCCAAGACAGTACCCACAATAATAAAGCAAACAATTCAGACAATTGAAAACACAAGTGATCTTAGTCCTAAGGTACACCTCACTTTTATATTATTCCCCAGCAGAGTCGCCAGTTCTGTGATCGGTGGATCTAGAACTGACTATTTAAAGCTGGTTCGCGAAATGTCGCGGAAGCAAGAGTCGCCACCGTCTTTTATTTTCTCCAACATGGACAGGACAAAAGCACAGCAAAATTCCTTATGAGATAGTTTCTCGGTTCGGGAGGTAGATTTATAGAAAGGGAAGGTGTTAGCACCCTTTCTATCCATGGTTATCCATGGGCTCTTAGATACTTGCTCTTATGTTTTCAAAATATTTGCTTTTCAAAATGTGAGTGGGTTTTGCAAAAGTTTCTTTGGAAGATTTCTGAATAACTCTTGTATCAGTCCTCAAGAGTGTTTGAAAAATTGTTTTGAAAGATTTTGAAAGTGTCAGTGTGAAAAGATTTTTGATTTGGTTTTTTAGAGAGCAAGTATCCATGAGTCATCTACCTACCCTAAGGAATTAAGCTGTGTAGAAGTCCTTAAGGTAGTGCCATCCCACCATTGAGAGGTAGGTAGCACCACCGTTGGAGGTGTTCGGGTCAATTCGAGTGTAGGGACAGTGTGGTCACCGAAGCAACAGTAGGACACCTTAGAAGCTACCCTTATGTCCTTGATCCTTTTTTAATCTGAGGCAACCGTTTTCGAGGCAACTGTTCCGAGGCAACTGTTTCGAGGCAACTGGATCATGGACATAAGGACCGCTAAGACGTCCTATACTTGACGACCACGTTTCGAAGGCAACGAGTGAGGCGTACCCTAGAAGTGGTGTGTGCATTGTGTGTTGTATTCATGTTATGTTTGTCTTTGTAATTAGTGAGCTACGAGTTGTTTTTATTTACATACATTCTTTCATGCAAGTTTAGCAGTTAAGGGGTGCAGAAAGTAAATTGCGGAAAAATAAATCCTACGCTATTACAAGGCGTGGGTCTATACATCGCCAAAAATTACAAAGACCCGTTTTTTAGTAAATAAGTACGGAAATTAAATAAAGCGATAAACCTATTTAACTATTACATTCTTGAAGGCAATTACATAATAATCAAATAAAGTAAATGCGCGCGAATAAAATAATCGGGAACGTCTTAAGGGTGTTGACCCTTTTCAGAAAAGAAATTGATTTTTTTGTCTTTTTGTCAATTAAATGCAATTAATTAAATAATTAAACTAATTAATTAAAATAAAATATATTTTTGTGTTTTTTATGTTTTTTATGAAATAAAATAAAAAGAAACAAAATTAAGTCAACCTAATTCTAAATTATTTTAATTATTAAAAGAAAAGTCAAAATTGCCTAATTAAACTATTTCAATTAATGTTTATTTACAAAATAATATAATAATAATAATAATGATGTTAGTTCTATTTTTTTGATTTTTTATGAAAATATGTTAATTATGCTAATTATTAAAAAAATAAAATAAGGCAAATAAATAAAAGAAAAGAAAATGACAAAACAAAATAAAATAAGAAAAAAAGTAAATAAACCCAAGGGGGGTGAGATGGCCTTCATGGAGGTTTTCTGAAGTAATTCTGGCCCAACAGCAAGAAGCCTTATTTGACTTTTTTCGGTTGCCTACGCATGCGCTGACTCCAGAGCATAGTACTCTTGCGTTTTGGGCCTTTAGATCTGCCTCCAATGACACTTGGCTTGTTGGATGGGTGAGGCTTATGGTGGAAACTACTTGAGAAACTGCACAAGAACGCGTTAACAAAAATGATATGAGAATTATGGGGGACCTGGGAAGAACTTACATCGCGGTATGAGCCTCAGGACTTGGCAAAGGTTGCTTTAGCTTCAGGGTGTGGCAAGGAATAGAACCACGTGCTTGTTTTGATCTGAAGATGCTCGCAACTATGTTTTAGAACTCTCACTTTTTGAATAATTTTTGGTTTTGCTCTTGGCCGTTTCTGCACACACTCTTTTTTTGAATAAGGTTGGGAATGCTTGTATATATAGTAATGTAAAGTGTATCAATAAGAATAATGGTCATTAAGCTTATGCAATTATGTTCTTGATTTCCTCCATAACCAACATTGAACCATTTGCCATATTTGTGAAAATTTGAATTTTCTTGCTTGGAATAGGCCTTGCACGAATTTGGAAGGTATTTCAAGGTGTATCAAAGCTAATCAACACAAAATATATCCCTCCATTAATTTCTTTGATTTTTATTTGAATTTTAAAGATTTAAAATGAATTAAATCAAATAAAATTAAATAAAAATGGAAAAATTAATTTTAAATCTTGAAATAAATTGTGAGACACGTGGGAGGCATGGCCAAGCTGAATCAAGTGGAAAAAGTGGGCCCCTTTTGTCAAAAATGAAATTTCAAGGATAATTGACTTTGGCCATTTCACAAAAATTTCCCAACTTCTCCAATGCATATCTTGCTCAATTTTGAAGCTATGAACATGTTCTTGGACATTTTGGAAAGGTCTTGAAGTCCTCTAACCAATGCCTTTGGTCCCATGTCATTTTGATTTACCAATATCAAGTTATGGTCTTTGACTTAAAGTGCCTTTTTGTTGACTTTTGAAAATGACCTATAATGTTGAAATTGATAACTTTTTGTGAGAGCATTTCTTGGACTTGGAATGTGAAGATGAGTTGTAGGAAATATCATACCCTTCAAAATAAGCATTGGATGGGATTTTTCTGATGAACCATGAAAAAGTTATGCCTTGGTCAAGTTACAGTTGACTTTTCAACTGTCCAAAAATAGAAACTTTTGACACCTTGATGATTTTTGAGCCATTCTTGTGAAACCATGGTCAAGACTTGATCAAATGATCATTGTGGCTTCAAAATAAGATGTTGACCAAATTTTTTGACTTTTGACTGCCAAATGACCATTTTGCCCCTACAGTTGACTGTGGAGCAATTAGGATTTTTTATTGTGCAATTTGATGCTGTGAGTCTTGAACCGTGACATATGGATGCTTGAAACTGTATATGAGCATGTGGGATTTGATTGAGCCCTTGAAAACTTCAACTTCCTTGCAAGAACCAAAACCCTAGTTTGACTGGCTTAGGAGGATGGTTTGACTGTGTAGCCATTGAGTAAACTTTGAACCCTTTGAGGCAAAACTTTGAAGATTATGGGAGGGCAAATTTTGGGGTACAAAACTCCCCAATGTCATAATAGGTTCTCAAGGTCATTCATGTCAAGTTTCAAGCCTTGCAGAGGAAGTTTGCTCAGTCAATTTCTCAAAGGGCCCAAAAATTGACTATGCTAGGGCAAAAGTCAACTGTGACCTATGAACAGTAAAACTTCAAGATTTTTTGTCTACATTCTCATTTTGAAGGATATTTCATCATTTGATCAAGGGTTGATCATGATTCATCAAGGATTGCTCAAAATTCATCAAGACTCAAAAGTTGCTAAATTAGGGTTTTGCAGGAAAAGTCAACTCAACTTTTACCAAGCATAACTTTCTCATACTTTATGAGAAATGACCCATCCAAAGCTAATTTTTAAGAGGATTCAATTACCTACAATCCATCTTCATACCCCAAGATCAAAAAATGCACTCACAAGAAGTTATAAATTTGGACATTATAAGTCATTTATGAAAGTCAACAAAAACACCTTTTTTTCCAAAGCTTATAACTTGAGAATGGAATATCAAAATGAGATGATACTAAAAGGGTTGGTTATAGGACATCTCAATATTTCTAAAAAGTTCAAGAACACCTCCAAAAGTTCAAAATTGAAGAAGTTATGCATTGTAGAAGTTGGACATTTTTGCAAAATTGCCAAAAGTCAACTATCCCTAAAACTTCAAATTTTGTCAAATGGGCCCATTCTTTTTCACTTGATTTGAGCTTGCATCATTGTCCACGTGCCACAGCTTCATCCATGTGCCCATTTATCAATTTTATTATTTAATTTTATTTTTATTTGAATTTATTCATTTTTAAACAAATTAAATCAAATAAAATCCAAAACTTTGGTTACATGAGATTTTTTTGTTGTTTCAGGCTTTGATTGCAATCTTTAACACCATCAAATTCGTATCAAGCAATCCATGTGCAAAAAGATTGAGTTTTGGCAAATTTGGAAGGTTTAGTAATGGTGAATCAAATCAAATTTCAACGCATTGATGTGGAAGGATTCAGACCATATTTGTTACCCTAGCACATTGTACCATACATAAGCAAGCCACAAGGAACGAAATAAGGGTTAGAGGCTGCAGAAAGAGGCAAGACCAAAGTTGTAAAATTCACTAAAAAGTGTGGAATCGAATCCATACTCAGAGGCAACTTCAGAAGCTTAGACCGATCCCAATCGATTCCTGGGT
Organism: Vicia faba; assembly: GCA_948472305.1. Lineage (NCBI taxonomy): Eukaryota > Viridiplantae > Streptophyta > Magnoliopsida > Fabales > Fabaceae > Vicia > Vicia faba. Next base: position 515,153,466 of record OX451736.1, on the reverse strand, counting down.
GATCACACAACCTTCCTGGATCAAAAGCACGCGTCCTCAGGCCTCCAAAAGCACTGTAAGTATCACGATACCAAGCTCTATTCTTGAAACCGTGAATCTTCATTCTTGCATCATTTGAACAAATTCTTGGCATATTTATAATCCTTATAACATTTCTAAGCTTTTGGAAATATTCAATTTGGTTTATATGCGCTGTAACCCCAAAATACCATAGCTAGGATTACGTTTTGGTTTTTAGGGATTCTTGTTTCAGGTGAAATTGGTCCCTATAATGGGCATGGTTGCACTCAGGAGAAGGAGACGAACCTAACCATGCCTTTGAAGGTCATTTTTATTGCCTGGAATTGGTTTTTGGATCGAGCTACATTTTTAGCTGCGGATTCAAATCCGCAGGTAAAATTACAGTGGTGGAACGATAGGGATGATGGCGTGTCGCTTCTTCATTCTCCCATTCAAATGTGGCACGCATTATTTTATTTTCTGATCCATTAATTCTGTTTTGTTTTATTATCATTATTGTACAATATATTAACAAATAGATCAAAGTGGCCTAGTGGCAAGCGCATATTGGTAAGATCCACCAGGACCTGGGTTCGAATCCCAGGTCCTCCACTTTCTCAATATATTTTTTCTTCAGGTAATCAAGCGCACATCCAAGCATACAACATACCATGCGCCCTCATCTATCCAACAGCCAGATGGCCTGAAGGCCAAATCTGATTGCCAAGCGCTGAAGGTCTACGTGGAGCCCAGTCAACACATGCATATGGAATCAAAAAAGTCAAACAGGGCCACCTACATCTGGGCCTCAGCATTGCTATTCACACCATGGAAACAGGCTCATACTCCTTTCTCTCATATTATTTTGCTTATTTATTTTGTTTTATTAATTGCTTAATTTATTTTTATTAATTACTAACCAATCAAAAAAATCTTTTTTTTTATAAATTAAAACACCAAAAATATTTTTATTCAATAAAATTTTAACTTTCTTTTTTATTAATAAATACTAGTTAAATTAACTTAGGTTTTAATTAGAATAACTTTAACCTTTTTGTAAACAATTAAAATTAAATTAGAATTAATTTAGGTTTTGATTACTAACACTAATTATTTCATTTTTATTTCTTAAAATACCAAAAATCCAAAAATAATTTATTTTTATTAATTAATTCATTAATTTAGTAATTAATTTAGATTAATTTCTTTCATAAAATAAAAATAACAAAAAGATCTTTTCTTTAACAAAAAGGGTCAAAACCCTAGACCTTTGCGCTCGATTTAATTTCCCGCACGCGATTCATTTTCTTTTATCCTATTATGTATCTGATTCCGGTTTGTAATAGTAAATAGGACTTTTATTATTTTTATCACTTTATTTATTTTTAAAGGGTTTGTCTTTGGCGATGTAAATACCCGACGCCTTGTAATTTAAATTCCGCATTTTATTTCCCGCAAATTATAACTGTTAGATGTTTGATAATAGGGATACATGACAAGACTGAATGTTTTAATTTAAAATCAACTTAGATCACCTTTAACATGTACAAAGATAAAATAACTGAAAATAACACACCCGCACATGCACACTCTTAGGGTACACCCCACTTGGTTGCCTTCGTACGCGGTCATTGAGTATAGGTCACTTTAGAGGTCGTCCTCTTGTCCAAAGATCATAGTCGCCTCGAAACGGTTGCCTCGGATATTGTTGCCTCAAACAAATGATCTAAGACATTAGGGTTACCGCTAAGGCGTCCTAACATTGCTTTGGTGACCGTATGTCCCTAATTCGAATTGACCCTCAAATTCCAACGACGATGCTACCTACTCATCAATAGTAGGACAACATTGTCTTAAGGAAGATAGAATAGAACGATTCTATTTTCGAGTAGGTAGATGGTTCTTAAGTACTTGCTCTTTCAAAAAACAAAAACTTTTCACACTTACACTTTTTGAACAAAGTTTTCAAAAACACTTCATACACTCTTGAGGACATAAGCAAGAGTTAAATCAAAGTTTTCAAAACAAAAACTTTTTTCAAACCCACAAGCACAAAGAAAGCAATATTTTGAAAACAATATGAGCAAGTATCTAAGAGCCCGTGGATAACCACGGATAGAAAGGGTGCTAACACCTTCCCTTTCTATAATCTACCCCCCGAACCCGAGAAATATCTCGAAAAAGGAATTTTTCTGTGCTTTTTTCCTTTCCTTGTTGGATAAAATAAAAGTCGGTGGCGACTCTTGCTTACCGCGACATTTTGCGAAAACAAAACGCAAAATGCAAACCAGCATTCCAAAAAACAGTGAGTTCTTTCCCACCGTATCACAGAACTGGCGACTCTGCTGGGGAAGCTTATAAGTGGGGTGTACCTTAGGAATAGTTCATAATGTTTTCAATTGCTTGACTTGTATGATTTATCTTTGTGGGCTTGAATCGAAGTTACTATAGATCCTAACCCGGATCTGGGGAACACCGTTTAGGTAAGTAGCAATAAACTGTGAGGGAACTGTACAGCGTAGACCGATACGGTTGAAGCAGTAGCTACGTTGGTGTGGCACTTTAGTATGTACTGATATCCCTTGTGGCGCAACGAGGAGAATATGGGTCTGCTAAGGGGTCATTAAGCACCAACTGACCTTAGAACCTTTAAATTAACCAACTTGGCCATAGAACAGTAGCAGTATGCTACACTCATTGAGACTAAACTCTCGCGATGATTCCGGCTGCAAGAAAAGATTGCTAAACTGGAATTATGATCGATCGAGGGTAGTCAGTGATATTGAGATCCTCTAGAACCCAGTTACTATTTTTAGGACAGGTTTAAACCAACTGAACTAAAATAGGGTAGTACCTAGACTCCTTGCCAGCCTGAAATCTAAGGGCTTTCTGTGTGACTTGTGTGCCTTTACCATGTTTGCTCTTTGTGAATACTTGTGGTGTGCTTTCTATCATGACATCATAATATTGCATGCATATTGCATTGGACTAACCTATTTCAAAGACAGAGGGGATTCATCTTTGTTCTGTTTTGTAGGTCATGGCACCCATGTGTAGAAACACCATCCGGATCAACTTTGTCTAAGTTCCCACTCTGCTTAAAGAATTAGTTGCAAAGATGCCAGATACTACCTCCTTCATCAGAAGACATGGGCACCTTCTTGGTTTGGTCACCTCCAAGATGGATGAACATATGATGAGAGTCTTAGTCCAGTTCTTTGACCCACTGTACCATTGCTTTACTTTTCTGGACTACCAGTTGGTCCCCACCTTGGAAGAGTTCTCTGATCTGCTGGGTATCCCCATTCTGGAGTAGACCCCGTTTACAGGTTGGGAGAAGATCCTTAAGCCGGAAGAGATTGGTTCAACCCTTCATCTGACAAAGGCTGAGGTAATGTCTAATTGGGAAACTCGTAGTGGAGCAAAGGGATTTTTGACTAAATTCTTGGTTAGTAAGGCTAATCATTTCTGGGACAGTCTAGACTTCTAGGCATTTGAAGACATCCTGGCTCTTCTGATATATGGTTTGGTTTTGTTTCCTAACTCTGATTCCTTTGTTGACGTGAATGCGGTAAAAATCTTTATTTCCGGTAATCCTGTGCCCACTCTCTTGGGTGACATTCTTCATTCTCTTTATGCTCATACTGCTCATAGGCGGGGAACCCTTATGTGCTGTGCTCCATTGTTGGCGAGGTGGTTTATTTCTCACCTCCCCAAATCAGTTTTGAAGAACAAAGAAGGCATGGGCTGGGCCTATAGGATTATGTCTCTCTCTCATAATGACATCATTTGGACTATCAAGGGTATGGAGGATGTGGCCATTATTGATTGCTGTGGGGAATACCCCAATGTTCCACTGATAGGCACCAATGGAGGGATCACTTATAATCCGTGCTTGGCCTTACGTCAGTTTGGGCGAGCTAGAAGGGAAGGACCTCATGAGTTGCTAATGCCTAGTATTGTCTTTGATTTCCAAGGAGATAGTAACGAGAAACGCCGCAGATTCATAAGAGCTTGGGATAGAGTACACAAGTCAAATCCACACGAGCTGGGTGCGAAGATTTATTTACCAATGGAACCATATCTCCGATGGGTTTGTATCCGTGCCCAAAAGATGGGAATGCCCTATGAAGCTGTCTTGCCTATAACTCTTAAAGTTGCTGATGATGAAGGGGTTCCTCCTACCATCCTACACCCTTACATGCCTACTAACATTGGGGCATTGAAGAGGTCCTGGATGCAGCTAAGGGAAGAGCGGGATACTTACCGAGAAAAGTATCACGAGCAAAAGCAGAAGATTTAAAAGTTGACAAGGCAGCTGGAGAACGAGCGGATCCTCAATGATTATGTCCGCACCGACAAGAAAAGACTATGGGAGCACTGATTGCCTTTTTGATTATTTCTAGTTTTGCTTTACTTTTCAGCTTTTCTTTCTTGTAACGCCTTAAAGGCATCTGTTGAACAATTGATTTTAAAGTTTATCTAATAAAAGTGTGTTTCATTTTTTGTTTACAAATTTGAATCTCTCGACGTCTTTGAAATCATATCATGCGCATATCATTCCCATGCACCTCATAACAGGTACCCTTATAGGTTTCTCATCTTCTTCGCTGTTTATTTCAGCATCATGTCTTCTGAACCATCAACTGAACAAGCAATCAAGGCCCTACAGGCTCAAAATGCCCAGTTCCAAGAATTGTTCATGAGTTTGGCTAAGGGTCAGCAAGATCTGGAGACCCTTATCTTGAAAGAGAAGAAGAAGAAGAAAAAGAAGACGGTCCTATTCAATATGGGTTGCAGATTCGGAAACGATTTGTGAGAAGAGGTTGATTTGACCCCCTCATCTGGAGGGAAAGATAATCAGGAAGAAAGGAGGGCTCCTAGCCTTGTGGTTTCAGACAACGAGACTGACTTCGACGAAGACCAGTATCCTCCGGTCGAGGATAGATATAAGCAACTGGAAGACCGGTTGAACGCGATGGAAGTTCAGAAAGTGCCTGGTTTGGACTTTGGAGACTTGGGTCTGTCATCTGGGGTGGTGATTCCCCACAAATTCAAAGCACCAGCCTTTGCTAAGTACGACGGGTGTCTTGCCCAAAGCTGCACCTTTGTTCATATGTTAGGAAGATTCAGCCATACACCGTTGACAAGAATCTCTGGATCCACTTCTTTCATGACAGTCTTTCAGGGACTCAGCTTGAATGGTTTTACCAGTTAGAAGGAGCTAGCATCCGTAATTGAGAAGGTTTGGCCGCTGCTTTCTACAAGCAGTACCAATACAATGCCGACCTCGCTCCCACGCGCACCCAACTCCAGGGTATGTCAATGGGTGTGGGCGAAGGTTTCAAAGATTATGCTCAGAAGTGGAGGGACCTTGCTGGAAGAGTGAAACCACCCCTGGCTGATAGGGAGCTAGTGGATGTGTTTTTGTGGACCTTGTCTGGTCCGTATTTCAACCATCTGATTGGGAGTTCTTCGTCCGGGTTTACAGAGCTGATTATGACCGGGGAAAGGATTGAGGCTGGTATCAAATCTGGTAAAATACAGAAGGGTGCTTCATCAGGCACCGAGAATAAGCCTTTTAAAAAGGAATCCAGCGTTGTTTACAGTTCAAAAAGCTAGAATAGACCTGAACGCCGCCAAGCTGTTAATGCGGTGGTTATTTTAAGACCCGGTGTTGCTCCTCAGCATAATAATCAGTCAAGGGCTGAGAGACCTCAAAGACAATTCACTCTGCTCAACATGACTTTATCCCAGATTCTACTGCAGTTATTAAAGACCAGTCTAGTGATTCCAAGGGAGGCCCTGAAGAATCTGAATACAACATCACCGAAGTACAAACCTAATGCCCGTTGTGCTTTTCACTCTGATAGCCCGGGGCATGATACGGATGATTTTTGGGTTTTAAAGAACAAGGTACAGGACTTTATCGATGTGAAGGAGATCGAGTTCGGAGCACCGGAAAAGCCTAAACAGGATGTGGGAGTGAGTGCTATCAGGGATGACGATGATGAAGAGTTTGACATTGACAGCTGGATATACCCAACTGCCGATGGTGGATTAAGCAACTGGACAACGAAGGATTCTATGCCCGTTTCTGTTATCACCCAGTAATGAGACTTTTAGTTTTGATTTTGTAACAAACAATTTTCAAACTTTATGGCCCGGTGTCTTACCCGAGGCACTGTGGCTTCATTTGTGAGGGCTTTATGTGTGTCATTGTCATATATCATTAATAAAAGCATTGGACGTTTCTTGTGTTTCAAATTTTGCGCTCCTTGTTTTTTCTTTTATTACATATTGCAAAACAGCTATTTTACACACACTCACATATCATGATCTACATCCACTCTGGATCTCACTGGTAACAATTCTGCTACTGCCAGTTATGACTTCGAAAGTCCGATCAACTTAGCCGAGGACGAAGTAGAGGATGATTGTGAAGTGCCTGGGAAGTTTGTTAGACTACTGCTTCAAGAAGAGAGGGGCTTACCACCTCTAAGCCACCAATTCTGATGCCTCCAATTGAAGGAAGACCATTGATCTTATACTTAAAAGTGATGGATAATACAAAGAGGTGTGTGTTGGGGCAGCATGACGAGTCTGGCCAAAAAGAGTGTGCCATTTACTGCTTTAGCAAAAAATTTACCGACTGTGAGACCCAATACTCGCTGCTCGAGAGAACTTGCTACGCTTTGGCATGGGCTGCTCGCCAACTGAGACAGTACATGTTGGCTCACACTACCCTTTTGACAACAAAAGAGGTGAACGTCTTGACAACTCCGTGGCCTTTTGCAATGTGGGGCATTGACATGATCGGTGAGATCAGACCTACAACATCCAATGGGCATCGTTTCATCCTGGTAGCGATTGATTACTTTACAAAGTGGGTTGAAGCAGCTTCCTTTGCTACTGTAACCAAGAACGTCTTAGCACGGTTCATTTGGCACAATCTGATCTGTTGATACGGTGTACCAGAGAGGATCATTACGGACAATGGTACAAATCTCAACAATAAGATGATCACCGAGCTCTGCAAGCAGTTCAAGATACAACATCACAACTCTTCTCCTTACCGGCCGAAGATGAATGGGGCTGTTGAAGCGGATAATAAAAACATTAAGAAGATTGTACAGAAGATGACAGTGATGTACAAATACTGGCACGAAATGCTACTGTTTTCTCTTCATGGGTACCGTACCTCAGCGCGGACATCGACAGGGGCAACACCCTATTCCTTGGTATATGGCATGGAGGCCGTCTTGCCCATTGAAGTTTAGATACCCTCTCTTCGGATTATGAAGGATGCGAGTTTAAGCAAAGATGACTGGATTCAGACCCGGCTTGATCAGCTGAATTTAATCGACGAAAAGAGACTTACTGCTATTTGTCATGGTCAGACGTATCAAAAACGAATGATCAAGGCATTTAACAAGAAAGTGAGACGATAAGAGTATCAAGTTGGGGACCTGGTAATCAAGCGCATTATCTTACCTCAAGGTGATCCCAGGGGCAAATGGACCCTTACTTACGAAGGGACATTTGTGGTTAAGAACATTTTCTCAGGAGGAGCTATGATTCTAACCACCATGGATGGTGACGACCTTCCTCACCCCGTCAATGCAGACATAGTGAAAAGATACTACGCATAAACAAAGACCCCTAGGTTGACTGGACTAGGCAAAAATAAGGGCTTCCCGACGAACCAAAAGGGTTCGGGAAAAAATAAGGGATGAAAATGAAAAAATTTGTACACCCGGCAAGTCGAAAACCCGAAAAGGCGGCTTGGGCAAAAAAGGGTATCCCGGTGGACTGAAAACCCGAAAGGGAGGTCTAGGCAAAAGTTAGGGATTAAAGCGTAACACTATGTCTCATTGAATCACTTGCATCCTGACTTCAGTATCGACTATCAAGCTCGAACGACACTAATCAGTCTGATCCGCCTTCAACCAGCAGCAAAGTGATGAGATGCTTGAGGACATAAAGGAAATAACAGAGTTGGAACCCAGTGGGATTATTCACATAGCTGTTTTGTTTAGTTTTTCACAAATTGTATGAACTATATTTGTTCGGCAGCATTCTCTTACTAGGACGTCAGCCTCTTGTACAAAAAATGCCTATTTACAGGCCAAACTTCAAAATCAATACAACTCATTTTCAAAGAAATTTCAAACTGTTTTTCCTTTTCCTGTTTTGTTTTGCGAAGAACGTCCAATGTTTATTTTTGATATATGCATTTGACATTAATTGCTGCTCGTAAATATTTACATGCGAAACAAAAGACGATTACTGGTAATATTAGAAACAGGGGCAATAAGAATTGTCCAAACTGTACAGTTGCTCTGTCCACCAGGTACAAGGTAGATTCAGCTAAAGAATATGACCAAGGTACTTTCACTCCCTGCAGAGTAAGACAGTAATGGTAACTTTCCTCAGCTGAGACTTGCAGCTGCAAATGAATCAACAATATTCTCCCCAAGCAGAGTTTATCCACCATCAGCACTAAAAAGGCTTAATATCCCCGGCATGCTTAATATTCCCCAACGGAGTATAAGAACATTCCCCGGCAGAATACAACATATCCCCAGTGGAGTCTGAAATTTTTCCCAACACAATCTGAAAGAGTTTCCCCAGTGGAATTGGGAGAATCATCCCCAGTATACTTTGGAAGATTGTCCCCAGCAAAACTTAAAAGGTTATCCCCAATAGAGTCTAAAAGGTTATCCACAGTGAAGTCGCAACTGAAAGATCATCCCCAACGGAGTTCTTTCCTTTCACAAACAAGAATTCAATCCCCAACAGGATTCATGATCACCAGCAACGGTAATTCATCCCCAGTGGAGTTTATCGGTGGAATCCTTAGCAGAGCATCTCTTCCCTATAGAGTAATATACTCATCATTTTATTCCCCAACGAAGTTATCCTCTCCTGCAGGTTTATTCTCGCAATCATCTTCGTTCGCCATCTCCAGCGGAAATGAAGAATTCAACTCTTTCTCCAGCAGCTATCTGGGATTTATTTTCCCCAGCTAAAACATTACATTTCCATACATCATGACACATGCATATACGCATCATACAACACAATCTCATTTATTTTGAGAACATCATTGCTTGATATATACCATGCATTGCATACGACTGACCTTTACCCTTCAGGAAAGATGCAATTAAGTTCTCAACTATGTCGAAGAACTGACCGGTTCTTAAATCTCAACTGAATTATCCTCGGTTGAATTACATATAAGGTTCTCAATCTCGACAATTTTCCTCCGTCGAAGTGTGGACGAGTTCTAAAATATCAACAGAATTATCCTCTGTTGAAGACCAGACAGTCCTAGATCTTGATGAAGATGTTTCCCTCAGTTGAAGACCTGACCGGTTCTTAAATCTCAACTGAATTATTCTCGGTTGAATTACAGATAAGGTTCTCAATCTCGACAATTTTCCTCCGTCGTAGTGTGGACGAGTTCTAAAATCTAAACAGAATTATCCTCCATTGAAGACCAGACAGTCCTAGATCTTGATGAAGATGTTTACCTCAGTCGAAGACCTGACCGGTTCTTAAATCTCAACTGAATTATTCTCGGTTGAATTATAGATAAGGTTCTCAATCTCGACAATTTTCCTCCGTCGTAGTGTGGACAAGTTCTAAAATCTCAACAGAATTATCCTCTGTTGAAGACCAGACAGTCCTAGATCTTGATGAAGATGTTTACCTCAGTCGAAGACCTGGCCGGTTCTTAAATCTCAACTGAATTATTCTCGGTTGAATTACAGATAAGGTTCTCAATCTAGACAATTTTCCTCCGTCGTAGTGTGGACGAGTTCTAAAATCTGAACAGAATTATCCTCCGTTGAAGACCAGACAGTCCTAGATCTTGATGAAGATGTTTCCCTCAGTCGAAGACCTGACCGGTTCTTAAATCTCAACTGAATTATTCTCAGTTGAATTACAGATAAGGTTCTCAATCTCGACAATTTCTTCCGTCGTAGTGTGGATGAGTTCTAAAATCTCAACAGAATTATCCTCCGTTGAAGACCAGACAGTCCTAGATCTTGATGAAGATGTTTCCCTCAGTCGAAGACCTGGCCGGTTCTTAAATCTCAACTGAATTATTCTCGGTTGAATTACAGATAAGGTTCTCAATCTCGACAATTTTCCTCCGTCGAAGTGTGGACGAGTTCTTAAATCTCAACAGAATTATTCTCCGTTGAAGTAAACAGACAGTCCTAGATCTTGATGAAGATGTTTCCCTCAGTCGAAGACCTGAACGGTTCTTAAATCTCAACTTAATTATTCTCGGTTGAATTACAGATAAGGTTCTCAATCTCGACAATTTTCCTCCGTCGAAGCGTGGACGAGTTCTTAAATCTCAACAGAATTATTCTCCGTTGAAGTAAACAGACAGTCCTAGATCTTGATGAAGATGTTTCCCTCAGTCGAAGACCTGACCGACTCTTAAATCTCAACTGAATCATTCTCGGTTGAATTATAGATAAGGTTCTAAATCTTGACCAATTTCCCCCAGTTGAATTACGGACAAGTTCTTAAAACTCAGCAGAGGCATTCTCTCAGTTGAGCTACAGGCAAGTTCCTAAATATCAACAAGATCAGGCTTCCCCAACAGAGTCTTCCACAACAACAAGTATGCAAGTCTCGCTGAGGAATCTCTTATGCGATCTACGTTTCTTCAGATGGCATCTTTAAGCCCATCCTCCCGTCAGCAATCTCCAAATGGCATCTGTAAGCCCATTCCCGACATCACAAGGCTGATACCACTTCATGCGAGTGCAAATTTCTGGGCACTCTAGTGTTCAATCATCTTCCACCTTCGGATCACGAAAGGCACGAAAGCCAATATACACCCCCAGGTTTAAGAAGATTGAACAGGGGAAGCTGTTGTACACCAAAATTTACCCTCTCATATTTCTCAAGACATTGCAAGAAAAATCTCCAAGTGGCTCAAGGTTGCTCAAGAGTGGGCCAGACAAGTCACCTTCTAAGGCAGTCAACCCCAAATTAGGGTTTTATGTTGCATCAAGATCCTTGAATCCAAATGACCTCAAGTTCTCCCCAATGTCCTAATAGGTTCTCAATGTCATTCATGTCAAGTTTCAAGCCTTGCAGAGGAAGTTTGCTCAGTCAATTGCTCAAAGGGCCCAAAAATCGACTGTGCTGGGGCAAAAGTCAATTGTGACCTATGAATAGTCAAACTTCAAGATTTTTTGTATACATTCTCATTTTTAAGGATATTTCATCATTTGATCAAGGTTTGATCATGATTCATCAAGGATTTCTCAAAATTCATCAAGACTCAACAGTTGCTAAATTGGGGCTTTGCAGGAAAAGTCAACTTAACTTTCACCAAGCATAACTTTCTCCTACTTTAAGAGAAATGACCCACCAAAATCTAATTTTGAAGAGGATGAAATTCCCTACAATCCATCTTCATACCCCAAGATCAAAAAATGCACTCACAAGAAGTTATAAATCTGGACATTATAGGTCATTTTTGAAAGTCAACAAAAACACATTTTTTCCAAAGCGTATAACTTGAGCATGGAATATTAAAATGATATGAGACCAAGTGGGTTGGTTAGAGTACATATCAAGATTTCTAAAAAGTCCAAGAACACCTCCAAAAGTGCAAAATTGAAGAAGTTATGCATTGTTGAAGTTGGACATTTTTGCAAAATTGCCAAAAGTCAACTATCCCTAAAACTTCAAATTTTGTCAAATGGGCCCATTCTTTTCCACTTGATTTGAGCTTGCATCATTTTCCACGTGCCTCAGCTTCAGCCATGTGTCCATTTATCAATTTTATTATTTAATTTGATTTTTATTTGAATTTATTCATTTTTAATCAAATTAAATCAAATTAAATCCAAAACTTTGATTACATGAGATTTTTTGTTGTTTCAGGCTTTGATTGCAATCTTTAACACCATCAAATTCGTATCAAGCAATCCATGTGCAAAAATATTGAGTTTTGGCAAATTTGGAAGGTTTAGTAATGGTGAATCAAATCAAATTTCAATGTATTGATGTGGAAAGATTCAGGCCATATTTGTTACCCTATCACATTGTACCATACATAAGCAAGCCACAAGGAACGAAATAAGGGTTAGAGGCTGCAGAAAGAGGCAAGACCAAAGTTGCAAAATTCACTAAAAAGTGTGGAATCAAATCCATACTCAGAGGCAACTTCAGAAGCTTAGACCGGTCCCAATCGATTCCTGGGTGATCATACAACCTTCCTGGATCAAAAGCACGCGTCCTCTAGCCTTCAAAAGCACTGTAAGTATCACGATACCAAGCTCTGTTCTTGAAACCGTGAATCTTCATTCTTGCATCATTTGAACAAATTCTTGGCATACTTATAATCCTTATAACATTTCTAAGCTTTTGGAAATATTCAATTTGGTTTATATGCGTTGTAACCCCAAAATACCATAGCTAGGGTTACGTTTTGGTTTCTAGGGATTCTTGTTTCAGGTGAAATTGGTCCCTATAATGGGTATGGTTGCACTCAGGAGAAGGAGACGAACCTAACCATGCCTTTGAAGGTCATTTTTATTGCCTGGAATTGGTTTTTGGATCAAGCTGCATTTTTAGCTGCGAATTTAAATCCGCAGGTAAAATTACAGTGGTGGAACGACAGGGATGATGACGTGGCGCTTCTTCATTCGCCCATTCAAATGTGGCGCGCATTATTTTATTTTCTGATCCATTAATTCTGTTTTGTTTTATTATCATTATTGTACAATATATTAACAAATAGATCAAAGTGGCCTAGTGGCAAGCGCGTATTGGTAAGATCCACCAGGACCTGGGTTCGAATCCCAGGTCCTCCACTTTCTCAATATATTTTTTCTTCAGGTAATCAAGCGCACATCCAAGCATACAGCATACCATGCGCCCTCATCTATCCAACAGCCAGATGGCCTGAAGGCCAAATCTGATGGCCAAGCGCTGAAGGTCTACGTGGAGCCCAGTCAACACATGCATATGGAATCAAAAAAGTCAAACAGGGCCACCTACATCTGGGCCTCAACATTGCTATTCACACCATGGAAACAGGCCCATACTCCTTTCTCTCATATTATTTTGCTTATTTATTTTGTTTTATTAATTGCTTAATTTATTTTTATTAATTACTAACCAATCAAAAAATTCTTTTTTTTATAAATTAAAACACCAAAAATATTTTTATTCAATAAAATTTTAACTTTCTTTTTTATTAATAAATACTAATTAAATTAACTTAAGTTTTAATTAGAATAACTTTAACCTTTTTGTAAACAATTAAAATTAAATTAGAATTAATTTAGGTTTTGATTACTAACATTAATTATTCATTTTTATTTCTTAAAATACCAAAAATCCAAAAATAATTTATTTTTATTAATTAATTCATTAATTTAGTAATTAATTTAGATTAATTTCTTTCATAAAATAAAAATAACAAAAGATCTTTTCTTTAACAAAAAGGGTCAAAACACTAGAACTTTGCGCTCGATTTAATTTCCCGCACGCGATTCATTTTCTTTTATCCTATTATGTCTCTGATTCCGGTTTGTAATAGTAACTAGGAATTTTTATTATTTTTATCGCTTTATTTATTTTTAAAGGGTTTGTCTTTGGCGATGTAAATATCCGACGCCTTGTAATTTAAATTCCGCATTTTATTTCCCGCAAATTATAACTGTTAGATGTTTGATAATAGGGATGCATGACAAGACTGAATGTTCTAATCTAAAATCAACTTAGATCACCTTTAACATGTACAAAGATAAAATAACTGAAAATAACACACCCACACATGCGCGCTCTTAGGGTACACCCCACTTGGTTGCCTTCGTACGCGATCATTGAGTATAGGTCACTTTAGAGGTCGTCCTCTTGTCCAAAGATCATAGTCGCCTCGAAACGGTTGCCTCGGATATTGTTGCCTCAAATAAATGATCTAAGACATTAGGGTTACCGCTAAGGCGTCCTAACATTTCTTTCGTGACCGTATGTTCCTAATTCGAATTGACCCTCAAACTCCAACGACGGTGCTACCTACTCATCAATAGTAGGACAACATTGTCTAAAGGAAGATAGCATAGAACGATTCCTTTTTCGAGTAGGTAGATGGTTCTTAAGTACTTGCTCTTTCAAAAAACAAAAACTTTTCACACTTACACTTTTCGAACAAAGTTTTCAAAAACACTTCATACACTCTTGAGGACAGAAGCAAGAGTTAAATCAAAGTTTTCAAAACAAAAACTTTTTTCAAACCCACAAGCACAAAGAAAGCAATATTTTGAAAACAATATGAGCAAGTATCTAAGAGCCCGTGGATAACCACGGATAGAAAGGGTGCTAACACCTTCCCTTTCTATAATCTACCCCCCGAACCCGAGAAATATCTCGAAAAAGGAATTTTTCTGTGCTTTTTTTCCTTTCCTTGTTGGATAAAATAAAAGTCGGTGGCGACTCTTGCTTACCGCGACATTTTGCGAAAACAAAACACAAAATGCAAACCAGCATTCCAAAAAACAGTTAGTTCTTTCCCACTGTATCACAATAGGTTACACTTAATTTAAGGAAGCTTTAGAAACTAAAAGTCCAGGAAACGCGCGAGGGAAATGTGAGTTTGATGTTCAAGGTCAGAAACTGTGCAACAATGGAGTTTTTGGGAAATTTCTAATTTGAGAGAGTTTTGGTGTATTTCAGGGTGCTTAAGCTCGTCCTCTAGCTCACAAATAGTGACTCTATTTATAAGCAACAAGTTTGGAGACCTCTTGTTGATCAGAATTCAAAATCACAAGTTTATGCATAACATGTGATTTTTTGAGAAATTCAAATTTCAAAGCCTTGCGTACTTGCTAAGATAGAGTGGTTATGCTTTAAACAAGCTTGCTTATGACTTTATGGAGGGAGTGTGATCAGAGGGAACAAGTTAGAGGCTCAAGAATGAACTTTATGCAAAAAGCTTGCTTTACCAGAATGGTAATGTTAACTTTGTGCCATTAATAGAAATGCAACTTGGATAATAGCTTAATTGCTTGGATAAAAGCTATAACATATGTGTAAACATTTAATTATGGAGTGACAAACAAGTTTTAGGCATGCAAAGCAAATATTATGAAGCCTAGCATGGATTTGGTTCATGTGTTCATCACAAAATGACTTGTAATTCAAGTGACAAAACCCTAACTTCATCTCTTCGATTCTCCCTACTCAAGAATGATCTCAAGGAGTTCTTGGACATTTTGGAAAGATTTCAATGTGATCTACAACCCATATTTAATTGATTTTGAATATTCCCCTTGGAACTATATGAAAAAGTGCCATGAAGTTGGGTCAAAATCCTGACCAAATTAGGGCAAAATTTCACTAAGTGTTTTGTTTCATGACCCTATGTTCATAAAATTATAACTTGAGATCCAAGAATTTTTGGAAGAAGTTGTGTGAAGAAAAGTTGTATATTTCATGGATATCTACAGCTTTCATGTTGGAAGTTTCTCTTTAATCATCTTGCATCATGGTGAAAACTTTTCTCAAAGTTATGAAAAAATAAGAAATTTCCAACACTTAGAAAAATTTCTAAGTTTAGAAATTTTGACTTTTCAAAATGAAATCTTGACTTTTGATTTATTGATGAATAAGTTTCATATTTTGACATGTTTTAAGAATTATGATCTTTGGCACTTGAATTTGACCAAAAAGTCAAAGTTTGACTTTTTAGTATATAGTTGACTTTTGATCAGTTGACTGGAAAATTCATCTGTCAATCCAATGGACTTGCAATGTTTTGAACCATGTCATTAGGTCAAAATGATGCAATTGGACTCTTGATATTATGCCTTAAAACAATTGATCATTTTCTAGGTCAAAAATCAGAAATTGCCCTTTCCCAGTCAAAACCCTAATTTTGACCATTTTGCCCTTTTGGAGATTTGATCAAATTTCTTGAGGAGTTGTGGTCCAAACTTGATCAAATGATACATATGAGTCTAAAATGTTTATATGGATAAAAAATTATGAAATTTGACTGTAAATTGGCCATGATTTACTTTTTCCCCAATACAACTGATTTTTAGGTCAACTGCTCAATTGATTGATAAAAAATATGATCCAAGGCTTGAAACTTGACATGAGTAATCTTGGGGATCCATAATGATTCATGAAAGTCATATGGGGCATTGGAAGTTCAAAAATCCTTGTGCAAACTCAAAGCCTAATTTTGGTCATCAGTGCTCAAGGAGGTGTCTTGAGCTGATCAAACCCTAGTGCAGTATTGAGTCTAAGGATATCTTGTGAGCAAATTCTTGATAAGTGAGAGGGAAATTTTGGGGTACAACAGCTTCCCCTGTTCAATATTCTTAAACCTGAAGAGTTAGATTGGCGAGTTTTGCCATTCGTGACTCGAAGGTGGAAGATGATTGGACACTAGAGTGCCCGGAAATTTGCACTCGGTGATGTGATGGTAAAGGGAATGGGATTAAAGATGCCATTTGGAGAAGTGATATAAAGATGTTGGTGATGGACTTGTAGATACCATCCAAATGTGATTGCTGAATCTGAAATAGAATCTGAATGAGTATCAGAATGACGTCCGTGTCTGGAGCGTATCTGAACTGTATCTGAAAGTTGATATTTTGAATGAGCATAAGAATGTCATCCGTGTATGGAGCGTATCTGTACTGTATATGAAAGCTGAGGTTTTTGAATGAGTATCAGAATGGCATCTGTGTTTTGAGCGTATCTGAATTGTATCTGAAAGCTGAATCTGAATGAGTATCAGAATGGCCTCCGTGTTTGGAGTGTACATGTAATGTATCTGGAAGTTGATAATTGAATGAGTATCAGAATGGCATCTGCGTTTATAGCATATATGTTGAGAATTGAATGAGTATCAGAATGACATCCGTGTTTGGAGCGTATCTGAACTGTATCTGAGAAAAAAATCTGAATGAGTATCAGAATGGCATCCGTGTCTGGAGCGTATTTGAACTATATCTGAGACTTTGAACATTGTTAATGGTAGCTGTTGATTAATCTTATCCTAAAAAAGGTAAAATGTTAGCTAATATGCAATGTTATGTTGTATGAAATTCATAGTATAATGCATTCGTGTTATCAATGTTTATGATATATGGGTGCGATGTATGCGTATGTGAGATAATCTGATGTACTGTTGTTGGATTGGGGAAATAGATCCCTGACTGCTGCTGAGGATATGGAGTATAAGTCTTCATGTTGTGGAGTCTAATGTTGATGAGTTTCTCCTTATAGAAATAAACTCTGTTGTAAGGGAAATGCCATGTACTACTTCAAAAATCCTGCTTGGGGAATCCTGAGAAATCTGACGACTTCTACTGGGGATTGATAACTGGAAGCTCTGTTCCGCTAGGGATTAAACTGCACACTGCGGGGGATTTTATGGAAATAACTTAGAGAGATTTCCCTATATCTTAAAGCCATCAATGATTGTCTTTCTATTTTGTTTGTTTATGAATAATAATTATGTTCAAATGCATATGTTTAAAAATGAATCATTGGACGTTTTTGTAAACAAAACACAAGAGTAAAGAAAAAACAGATAGTTTTGCATTTTCAAAGGGATATCTTTGTATTGATTTTGAGTAAGTATTTTTGTACAATGAGGCAAATATTATAGTAAGAGAATAATGTCATAAAAAATGAAAATTTTGATACAAAGAAAAGATAGATATGTGCAATAATCCCATGGGGGTCCCATTCTGCTATAGCCTTCGTATCTTCGAGCATCTTGTCAATTTGTGGCCTCGTCCGAAGATGATTGAATTGATCAAAACCTGAGTTTTTCAGTTGAAGCCAAAGGATGTCCGTAAGGTGATCCAACAGGATATAATCATACGCTTTAATTCCTTAACTTTTGCTTGGACCTCCCTTTCGGGTTTTCAGCCCACTGGGAAACCATTTTTTGCCCAAGCCGCCCTTTCGGGTTTTCAGCTTGCCGGGTGTACAATTTTTTTTTGTTTTATCCCTAATTTTTGTCCGAACCTTTTTGGTTCGTCGGGATATCCTTGTTTTTCCTAGGTGTGTCAACCTAGAGGGTCTCTTATGCATAGTATCTTTTGACTATGTCTGCATTCGCAGGGTGCGGCAGGTCTTTGCCATCCATGGTGGTTAGGATCATTGCTCCTCCAGAGAATATGTTCTTGATTACAAATGGTCCTTCGTATGTAGGAGTCCATTTTCCCCTGGGTTCACCTTGCGGTAGTATGATGCGCTTGATCACCAGATCCCCAACTTGATATACTTGTCATCTGACCTTTTAGTTGAAAGCCTTGATCATTCGTTTTTGATACATTTGACCATGATAGATAGCAGTAAGTCTTTTCTCATCAATCAAGTTTAGTTGATCAAGTCGAGTCTGGATCCAATCTTCTTCATTCAACCCTGCGTCCTTCATAATTCTCAGAGAGGGGATCTGGACCTCAATAGGTAAGACATCTTCCATGCCATAAACCAGAGAATAGGGTGTTGCCTCGGTTGATGTGCGAGTTGTGGTACAATATTCATGGAGAGAGAATGGTAGCATCTCATGCCAGGCTTTGTATGTGACTGTCATTTTC
Organism: Vicia faba; assembly: GCA_948472305.1. NCBI lineage: Eukaryota > Viridiplantae > Streptophyta > Magnoliopsida > Fabales > Fabaceae > Vicia > Vicia faba. The sequence goes on along the minus strand of OX451736.1, from coordinate 515,134,852 downwards.
GGTATGATCTCTTTAATGTTCTTATTCTCGGCTTCGACAACACCATTCATCTTCGGCCGATAAGGGGAAGAATTTTGATGCTGGATCTTGAGTTGCTCGCACAAGGCGGTGATCATAGTATTTTTCAAATTTGTACCATTGTCTGTAATGATCCTCTCCGGGATACCGTAACGACAGATGAGGTTCTGCTTGATGAACCGGGCGACAACATTCTTGGTAACGGAAGCGAAAGAAGCTGCTTCTACCCACTTGGTAAAATAGTCAATGGCCACTAAAATGAAGCGGTGTCCATTGGATGTTGTTGGCTTGATTTCCCCAATCATATAAATCCCCCACATAGCAAAGGGCCAAGGAGCCGTCAAGACATTCAGAGGAACCGGAGGTACATGCACTTTGTCAGCATAAATCTGACACTTGTGGCAAGTTCGAGAGTGTTGATAACAATCTGCTTCCATGGTAGACCAGTAATAGCCTGCCCTTAGGATTTTCTCTACCATCGTATACCCACTGGAATGGGTGCCAAAAGTGCCTTCATGTAATTCATCCATGATCCTTTCAGCTTCAACCTTGTCTACGCACCGAAGTAACACAGAGTCATAGTTGCATTTGTAAAGAATGCCATTACTAAGGAATAGCTTAGCAGAGAATCTCCTTAAGAACTTCTTACCATTGACTTAAGATCCTTCTGGATATTCTTGAGCCTCGAGATACCTCTTGACTTTGTGAAACCAAGGCTGGTCCACTACTTCTTCAGTATTAATCTCGTGACAGTGTGCTGGTTCATCCCTTCGTTCAATTGTAATTTGGGGAGCCTCATTATCCCATTTAAGTTTAAACATAGATGACATTGTGGCTAGTGCATCTGCTAGCTGATTTTCTTCTCGCGGGAAGTGCTCGAAGGTAATCTTCTCAAAATGTGGGAGCAATGTCAAAACATGTTCTTTATAAGGGATAAGGTTGGGGTGTTTGGTGTCCTATTCCCCTTTGATCTGACTGATAATCAAAGCTGAATCTTCGAATACATTCAACGATTTAATCCCCAAGTCTATGGCAGCTTTGAGACCAAATATGCACGCTTCATATTCCGCCATGTTATTTGTAAAATTGAAGCAGAGTCTTGCCGTAAAAGGAGTACGACACCCTTCTGGAGATATGAGTACAACACCAATACCATTGTCGAGTGCGTTAGATGCCCCATCAAAAACCAGGGTCCATCGAGATCCTTGTTCAGGTCCGTCATACGGCCCGAGTTCTTCGCAGTTTTTTACCATCATGATGTCCTCATCTGGGAATTCGAACTTCATGGACTGGTAGTCTTCTACAGCTTGGTGAGCAAGGTGATCAGCTAGTACACTGCCCTTTATTGTGTTTTGGGTAGTATACTGTATGTCATATTCCGTCAGGATCATCTTCCATCTCGCTATTCTCCCAGAGAGTGCAGGCTTCTCGAAGATGTATTTTATTGGATCCATTTTAGATATCAACAAGGTAGTATGAGTCAATATATACTATCTTAGCCGGCGAGCAGCCCATGCCAGAGCGCAACAAGTTTTCTCCGGCAGTGAATATCTTGTTTCACAATCGGTAAACTTTTTGCTCAGGTAATAAATAGCATGCTCTTTTCGACCAGACTCATCATGCTTCCCCAACACACACCCCATAGAATTTTCTAAAACAGTCAGATATATGATCAATGGTCTTCCCTCGACTGGTGGCATCAAAATAGGAGGCTCTTGCAGGTATTCTTTGATCTTGTCAAAAGCAGTTTGGCACTCATAATTCCATTTAATTACTTGATCTTTCTTCAGTAACTTGAAGATTGGTTCATAAGTAGCTGTCAGGTGAGAAATGAATCTGGAAATGTAGTTCAAACGTCCAAAGAATCCTCTGACTTCCTTCTCGGCACGAGGAGCGGACATCTCTTGTATCGCTTTCACCTTGGCAGGATCTACTTCAATACCCTTATTGCTGACGACAAAACCTAGGAGCTTACCAGATCTTACTCCAAATGTGCATTTATTCGGGTTCAACCTCAGCTTATACTTCTTCAGTCTCTCAAATAGTTTATGTAAATGATCAAGATGCTCTTCTTCTATTTGAGATCTAGCTATCATATCGTCCATATAGACCTCTATTTCGTGATGTATCATGTCATGAAATAGAGCGACCATGGCACGCTGATAGGTTGCCCTAGCATTCTTCAGTCCGAACGGCATCACCTTGTAGCAGAATATGCCCCCATTGTGTGACAAAGTTTGTCTTCTCTATGTCCTCAGGCGCCATTTTGATTTGGTTGTAGCCTGAGAAACTATCCATGAAGGAAAACACTTTGTGTTGTGCTGTATTGTCAACTAGGATATCAATATGGGGAGGTGGGAAATCATCCTTAGGGCTTGCCCTATTCAAATCTCTATAGTCCATGCATATTCGTACCTTTCCATCCTTTTTGGGCACGAGAACAACATTGGAAACCCATTGTGGGTAAGAGGTGACAGCCAAGAATCCAGCATTGAATTGTTTCATGACTTCTGCTTTGATCTTCTCTGACATATCTGGTCGCATTCGATGGACCTTTTGTTTTACTAGTGGACAGTCTTCTCTTGTAGGTAGACGATGTACCATAATATCTGCATCAAGTCCTGGCATGTCTTCATACGACCAGGCAAAGACCTCAACATATTCGTGTAGCAATTAAATTATACATTCCTTGACACTAGGTTCTAGATTGGCACCCACTTTGACCTCTCTTTTGTCTTCTTCGGTACCTAGATTGATGGTGTCCACCGGTTCCTCGTGGGGCTGAATGGTTCTCTCTTCTTGTAGTAGTAACCTGGCAAGTTCCCCTGGTACTTCACAATCTTTCTCACCTTCGTCTTCGGCTTGGTAGATTAGATTTTCAGAGTCATAGAAAGCCATAGCAGAACTGTTACTCATGGGATCCCGAATGGATGTAGATATGCATTGTAAGTGTGAGTGTGTGTACGAGTATAACTATCTTTGAAAGAAATGAAAATGTAAAAAAGAAAAACAATGAGCACAAAGTTTGTATGCAAAAACGTCCATGATTCATTGATGTCATATGGAAATGAGATAATAACCCTTACAAATGGACCATTGTGCCTCGGGTAAGACACAAGGTTTTAAGAGTCTGAATTGTTTTAATATTACAGATCCAACAAAATGTAAAGACAAATTACTGTGGCATAAAAGTGATCGGGACAAAATCTCTAGCGTCCCAGTTACTGAGCCCTCCACTGACAGTTGGGAAAATCCAATCATCCAGGTTGTAGCTGTCTTCAACACCCTCTACCGCGTTGAACTCACGGTTGCTGATCTTCAAGGGTGGTCCTCTAGCACGAGCGTGGCGTACAACCTTCTGAGCACCTGAAGTGAAACCCAGGCCAAACTTGTCATATTTGTATGGGATATCTGAGAGTTGTCCCAAGATAGTGCACCCACCTTCTTCTATCACTGCCTTGGAATCCTTCAAAGATGATATCCTGAGTGGAGGCCTTATGATATTGGAAAGTTGAGACACAACCTTGGTCACTACCACATCTTGTGGGACTTCTTCAAAATGCTGGAATGAAGTTTCAATAAATTCACCATCTAGCTCCACATATCGGAAGGAATTGAGATGGCTGATCATATACTCTTCTTCTCCATGAACAGTGATAATCTTCCTTTGAATTGGATATTTCAGCATTTGGTGCAACGTAGAAGTAACAGCGCCAGCATTGTGAATCCATGGTCGGCCTAGTAAGCAGGAATATGAAGGGCGAATATCCATTACATAAAAAGTTGAATCAAATGTTTGGCTTCTAACCTTTATGGGGATATCCATTTCCCCATGCACCATCCTTTTTGAGCCGTCAAAAGCCCTAACTACTATGTTGCTTGACTTCAATGTCAATCCTTCGCAGTCAAGCCTATCAAGGGCTTTTTTAGGCAATACATTCAGAGACGAGCCAGTGTCCAACAAGAAATGTGCCAGAGTCGTGCCCTTGCATTCCACTGAGACATGCAATGCCTCATTATGTTCCTTCCTCTTGGCGTTAAATCAGTATCTGAAAAACCTAAACCATTATTTGCAGTCGAGCTGGCTATGCAGTCTTGGAACTAATCGATATATGTTTCTTGGGGTACATGGGCAGTTTTCAGGAATTTTATCAAGGCCTTTGCATGCGCCTCAGAACATAGTAGTAAAGCCAACATGGAAATTTTGGAAGGAGTTTGCCCCAGTTGCTCAACTACATTCTAGTCGCTTCTTTTTATGATCTTTAGAATTTCCTCCATCTCTTTATGGGAGGTCTCAGGGATAGCCAATGATTGTGCCTTCATCCGGACAAGCTCAATCAGAATACTTTTACCTCGAGTCTCGGTTGACTCCACGACAGGAATGTCAGTAGGAGTGATAACAGGGGTTGTATCAGCTTTGTCAGTTGTAGTATTAGCATAGATGATAGCAGGACTAGGACTAGCCTTTGGAGGAGAAACAACAACAGGAATGATTACGGGTCCATAAACTGCTTTTGGAGGAGCAATTTCTTGAGAGAATATCCTTCCGCTTTGGGTAATCTTGCTAGTCCCTTCAATATTACTGATATTGGAGTTAACTTTCTCGGAACTTGAATCTTCGACAGCTGGCCAATCTTGCTTGATGTTGTGGTAGTAGACATCTCCTCCATAATTCCATGGTACGATTTTGTCTGACAAATACAGGACTGGTCCAGGCACTGTAATTATCAAAGGAGCTACTTTTAGAACTGATGTAATTCTAACGGGTCTTTTGGTGGAGACCCTGGAAGAATTGTCGAAAATGGTGACGATGGAAACATCATTATAAGAAACAGGTGGATTAGAAGTCTTTTCGAACAAAATTTCCTTGTTGTCTATTAGGCACTGAACGCATGTTTTTAACAAAGGAAAGCTGGTTGGTGAGGACAAACAGAAATGACAGCTTTCGTCACAGCCCGGGAAAACACTGGTGTTGTACCCCAAAATTTGCCCTCTCATTTATCAAGACCCTTCTCACAAGACTTCTTGGACTCAAGACAAGATTAGGGTTTGGTTAGCTCAAGACATCTCATCTTGCACTGGTAACCCAAAATTAAGGGTTGAGTTTGCACAAGGATTTTTGGACCACCAATGCTTCATGTGACTTTCGTACATCATTTTGGACCCCTAAGATTGCTCATATTAAGTTTCAAGCCTTGAACCACATTTTTTATCAGTCAATTGGACAGTTGACCTAAAAATCAGCTGTATTGGGAAAAAGTCAACCATGGCCAATTTACAGTCAAACTTCATAATTTTAGATCCACATCAACATTTTAGACTCATATGAACCATTTGATCAAGTTTGGATCACAACTCCTCAAGAAATTTGATCAAATCATCAAAAGGGCAAAATGGTCAAAATTAGGGTTTTGACTGAGAAAGGGAAATTTCTGATTTTTAACCTAGCTAATGACCAAATGAGTCCAAACATGATTTCAAGGTTTCAATTGCATCATCTTGACCTAATTACATGGTTCAAAAGATCTCAAGTTCATTGAATTGACAGATGAAATTTGTAGTTAACTGACTAAAAGTCAACTGTATACTGAAAAGTCAAACTTTGACTTTTTGGTCAAAATAAAGTGCCAAGAGTCACAATTCATCAAGATATGTCAAAATGTGAAACTTGTTGACCAAGAAAACTAAATTTGAAAATTAGGGTTTTAATTTGAAAATTTTCATAACTTAGAATTTTTCTAAGTATAAAAATTTTCTTATTTTTTCTCAACTTTTCACCACTTTTTCACCATGATGAATTTTGATTCAAGAAAAGTTCCCAACATTAAAGTTGTAGTCCTCCATGAAATCTAAAACTTTTCTTCACAAACTTTTCCCAAAAGATTCTTGGATCTCAAGTTATGAATTTGTGAATACATGCTCATGAACTAAATAACTTAGTGAAATTTTGTCCTAATTTAGGCAGGTTTTGGACCCAACTTCATGGCAACCTTTCACCTAGTTCCAAGAGGTATCTCAAATTACATTTCAAAGATGTATTATAGAGCACATTGCAAGCTTTCCAAAATTTCCAAGAACTCTCCAAAATCATTTTTGAGTAGGGAGAATCGAAGAGAGGAAGTTGGAATTTTCTCACTTTTTGTTCAAGCCATTTTCACATAGAATCAAGTTGCAAACCAAACCTATGCTGATTGTTTCTTGATTTACAGGTCCTAAGCTTTCTATACACTCCTTAATTAAATGCAGACTCAGTTGACAAAGCCTTTATCCCTACTTTTGAAACTTTACACAAGTTGTAATTCCATTTTGGGCAAAAAGGCTTCATTGCCATTTTCATAAAGATGCACTTTTGCAACTGTGATACGGTGGGAGAACTGACTATGGTTTTGCGTTTTTTTTTGCAAATGTTTTGGTTGAGCAAGAGTCGCCACCGACTTTTTATTTTATCCTAAGGAAAGGTTTAAAAAGCACAGCAAAAACCTTTGAGATGTTTTCTTGGGTTCGGGGAGTAGATTATAGAAAGGGAAGGTATTAGCACCCTTTCTATCCATGGTTATCCATGGGCTCTTAGTTACTTGCTTAGATCATCTTGCCTTGATTTTTAATTGTTTGAAATGGTGCTTTGTTGTGTGTGGGTTTGAAAATGTTTTGAAAAGAGGCCAATGTGATGGCAACCTTTGTAATGATCCATGTTGGGATGTATACAAAGGTGTACGTCTTTTGAAAAGGTTTTCAATATTTTTGAAAGTTTGTTTTGAAAGTGTATTGTGATGTGTGGTTTAGAAAATAGGCAAGTGTTTTGTTTTGCAAATTGGCAAGTAACCAAGAGTTGTCTACTCCTAATTTCTCAAAGATTATTGCTATGTTTTAACCCTTTTAACAATTTTGTTCCACCATTGTATTTGGTGGATAATCTTGTGTTAGGATGTGAGAGGGACGGGCGCGGGTCATTGTTTAGACCATAATTGTAATGGTGCCAAGTATCTTTGGGCAATTTTTCTTTAAGGGACTTGATCATTTTTTAGGCAACTTTCGAAAGCGTCATCGAGGGACTATGATCATTTAAATTGTTCGTTTTGCCCAAAGAGACCTAACATGCAATATGGCCCAATTTTGAAAGGCAACAAGTGGATATAACCCTAGGGGTGTTAGTGTGCAAGTGTGTTTTATTGCATACAAGAGTTTTTTCTTTGAATTAGGTTTTTCTATTTCATTGATTTTATCTTGCCATGCACGTCCTAATTACTAGCAATAAGAAGCGGAAATATAAAATCCTACGCTATTACAACAATTAGGGGATGGGGATACACATTTGTACATGGGGGGTTCAACGAGAAAAATAGACAAAAAATAAAATAGCAAAAAACAAGATATATAGAGAGAGAGAGAGGGAGCCAACGCGCTGCTGAGAGGTCATCAGAAGTTCTGACTCAGATCCGCTACCAGATGATCAACCTCTTGGTTAAACTGTATTAGTCAGAACTTCTGACTCTGGCACCTGCAAAACAGAACCCTGTTAGTGGGGAAATCAGAAGTTCTGACTCCCCTGCGCTGCAAGACAGAAGTTTGTTAGTGGAGAAACCAGAAGTTCTGATTCTGCTGGAAAGGCAATAACTCTCAGAGGTTCTGATATCATTGACAGCAAGACAGGCTTCAGATGTGCTAACGTCAAAGTCAGCACTTGGCTTTTCCCTGTACTAATCAGAACATCTGCAATTTTGTTGTTATTCCACAAAACAAGAAACATATTTGGAACAGATCCAGCAAATGTCAAAATATTTCAGAGGTCAGAACCAACAAGGTCACAGGCAAGTCCTACACTGGCTCAGAACGTTCTGAGGTATGAAAACCCTCAGAATATAAACAGCAACAACATGATATTTACATTATGTTTATTTGAGTATGCACAGCTGATGATGCTTAGCAGCGTGATGAAGGTCAGCAGGTGCTTACCTGGCTGTTGGAAAAGTTTGTGGGTGAAAGCTAGCTTTTGGCTCTGGTGGTGTTCTGGACAGATTCTCTTTTTTTGGAAAAAAGGCAGGTGAAGGTGTATGCGTATGTAGGGTCAGAAGTTTGGAAAGAGGTTTTTTAGTTCACACAGAAAACTGGGTATTGGATAAAGTTTGAAGATGAGAAATTCAAAGTTATGAAACAAAACTGGAGATTTTGGCAGAGTTTCAGAACGCTATGTTGCTAAGGGTTTCTGTTTCTCTCTTAGCAATTTCTCTGTTTCTTGAACGCTCTTTTGCAGTGGACAATGACTCTCTATTTATAGGCCAAGTTCTTGTGGGTGCCTTGAACATTAAAGCGCCAACAGAGTTTGAATTTGTTCTTTGACTGAAATTCCTGGGAAGTTGTGATAACAGATAGCCTTCAGCCTAGGCTGCAGCAGCAGGCGTGGATTGGAGAGAAGTGACCTCTTAAGTGGGCGGTGGCGTGTAGACCCATGCCAGAGTCTGCAGAAAGGCGTTTTCCAAGCCACACGTGAATGTTCAGGAGTGGTTGGAAGCATTAATGAGCATTAAATGGTGATAAGACCTATCAACATCAATATTCTGGTAATGGAAACCAACATTGAATCAGCAGTTCTGTTTCAAAAAGAACAGTGTAAACCATGCTCTGGCCTTGGCTTCCTGTTGTCTTAGTAAGTTCTGGGGATTTTCCTGATTTTATGATACGTTCCTTGGATTTGCTTCTGGACCTCCTGGGCTTAGAGATTCTGTATCAGTGTAACACCCACCCTTCTGACCTTTTCATCTTCTGATTTCAGCATGTTCTGAAAGAGCCTTCAGACTTCCCTGCTTCTTTTGCATTCCTTTAGCAAATTCTGACTGAGCTTGTGTAACTGCTGAAAGAGTCATGTTCTGTCTGAGGCTTACATACTGAACCACGTTTACAACTTCTGATTGAGCTGATGTAGCTGCTGAAAAGCCAACTTCTGACTACGCTGAGCCAAGCTTGCAACTTCTGACCGTTTTTATCTGGAATTGGTCCAGAAGTTCTGAAGTGCTGATTTTTTCTTAAACACTCATTTTTTTAGAGAAATGTTCCAAGTACTTAGAATTTGATTTTTCTCAAGATAAAAGCGTTGTCTTTGGAGCTTGTGTGATCATCTTGCTCTTGTAAGTGGTTTGATTTGGACAAAAATGACAGTTCTAGACTTGGATTTATTTTAGAGGGACCTTGAAAATCCAAGATGATTTCCTGAAGAAGGAAAGGGCAAATTTTGGGGTACAACAGTTGCCCCTGTTCAATCTTCTTGAACCTGAAGAGTTAGATTGGCAAGTTTGCCTTTCACGACTCGAAGGTAAAAGGAGATTGGACACTAGAGTGCCCGAAAATTTGCACTCGTATAGTAGAGTATCAGCAATGTGATGGCGGGAATGAGCTTATAGATGCCATTTGGAGAGATGGTGGATAGAGAGATGGGCTTATAGATGCCATCTGGGGACGTGACAGAACCTTGTCGGGAATGGGCTTATAGATGCCATTTGGAAGTGTCGATCGCGTAAGAGATTCCTTAGCGAGAACTTATGTATTTTGAGAAAGACGGATGTTTTCCTGGCTTGTTACAAGTGTTGATCTTCAATCTCTTCATGCAGACACGCCCTGGCTAGATACAGGAATCGAGTTTGGAAATAGTTGTCAACAGATATGCCCCTGGCTGGATACAGGAATCGAATATGGAAATAGTTGTCAACAGATATGCCCTGGCTGGATACAGGAATCGAATCTTCAAACTCTTCAGACGTGCCCTGGCTGGATACAGGAATCGAATCTGGAAATAGTTGTCAACAGATATGCCCTGGCTGGATACAGGAATCGAATCCTTGAACTCTTCAAACGTGCCCTGGCTAGATACAGGAATCGAGTCTGGAAATGTGGCAGTTGAAGGTAGTTGTCTTTTTCCTGAAAAGGCAAAACATCAGTTGTATGCAATGTCATGATGTATGAAATGCATGATGTTATGATGTTCAACATGAGATAGTGTTGTATGCACTTTATCATGTATGTAAGCAAGATGCCTGAAATGAGAACTGTTTATGAATGTGTTTTCGTCTGGGAAAATAAATCCTTGACGATCGGCTGGGGAATTAAATCCTGGGCTGACGTTGAAGAGTAAAGTTCTTCGCTTCCGCTGGGGAGGATGGTTGCAAGAATACACCGGTAGGAGAAGATGACTCCGTTGGGGAATACACTTGTTGGAGAGATTACTCTGAGGGTAATTATTCTGTGGAAGAGATACCTTGCTGAAGTTTTGATGAGAGGCCCGCTGAGGATTTCAAAGATGGATTCCGCTAGGGATAACAATGATAAACTCCTATGGGGATGACAATGGTAAGCTCCGCTGGGGATTGTGTTGATAAGTTATGTTGGGGAACTTTGATGAACTCCGCCGGGGATTGAGAGAACTTCGACGAGGGCGATCTCCCGTGGCAATTAGCTGAGGATAACCCAGTTATAAGCCCTTGTGAGGAATAACTTTGAATAAAGTTCGGGAGGGACGTCCGTACTCTGCAGGGGATAAGCTTCCAGAATCTACCGGTGATAAGCTTCAAGACCTGCTGAGGATAAGAATTCCATTTTCCTAGGGAAAATCTTGGAATTGCACTGGGGTGTTGATATTCCGCCGGGGACAATCTTAGATCAAGACTGTCGGGGATGCTTGTTGATGAATGTCTATACTCCGCTGGGGAATGTTGCTATCTTGTCTTACTCTGTGGGGAGTTGAGATAGCTTGATCACATTCTTCAGTTGAACCTACCTTGATAATTCGGCGGACAAAGCAACCAGACCGCATCAGACAACTTTACATTGCCCCTGTTTTTGATGTCACCTGTAATTAGTCTTTTGTTTCGTATGCAAGTATTTATGAATTAGCAATTTAATGTCAAATGCATATATCAAAAATGAACATTGGACGTTCTTCGCAAGACAAAACAGAAAAAGGGAAAAGCAATTGGCAATTTGTTTGGAAAAGTGAATCTGTATTGATTTTGAAATTTTCCTGTAAATAGGCGTTTTTTGTACAAGAGGCTGACGTCCTAGTAAGAGAACGCCGCCGAACAACATAAAGTTTATACAAATTTGAAAAAGGAAATAAAACAGATATGTGCATAATATTCCCACTGGGTTCCAACTCTGCTATCGCCTTTATGTCTTCAAGTGTCTCATCATTTTGCTGCTTGGTTGAAGATGAAGCTGATTGATCGATGCCGAAGTCTGAGCCAGATAGCTGATGCCGAATTCTGGATGCTAGGTGATCCAATGAGACATAGTGTTACGCTTTATCCCTAACTTTTGCCTGGACCGCCCTTTCGGGTTTTTAGTCCACCGGGATACCCATTTTTGCCCAAACCGCCTTTTCAGGTTTTCGACCTGCCGGGTGTACAGATTTTTTTCATTTTCATCCCTTATTTTTGCCCGAACCCTTTTGGTTCGCCGGGAAGCCCTTATTTTTGCCTAGGTATGTCAACCTAGCGGGTCTTTTATTCATGTGTAGTATCTTTTTACTATGTCTGCATTGGCGGGGTGAGGAAGGTCGTCACCATCCATGGTGGTTAGAATCATGGCTCCTCTTGAGAACACATGTTTAACCACAAATGGCCCTTCGTACGTAGGGGTCCATTTGCCCCGGGGATCACTTTGAGGAAGGATGATGCGTTTGATTACCAGGTCTCCAACTTGATACTCTTGTGGTCTGAATTTCTTGTTAAATGCCCTGATCATCCGTTTTTGATACGTCTGACCATGACAGATAGCGGTGAGTCTCTTTTCGTCAATTAGGTTTAATTGATCAAGTCGAGTCTGGATCCAGTCATCTTCACTCAAGTTTGCATCCTTCATTATCCGGAGAGAGGGTATCTGGACTTCAATTGGCAAGACTGCCTCCATGCCATAGACCAAGGAAAAGGGTGTTGCCCCGGTTGACGTCCTTGCTGAGGTACGGTACCCATGAAGAGAAAACGGTAACATTTTGTGCCAATCTTTATAGGTCACTGTCATCTTCTGCACAATTTTCTTAATGTTCTTATTTGCTTCTTCTACAGCCCCATTCATCTTCGGCCGGTAAGGAGAAGAGTTATGGTGCTGTATCTTGAATTGCTCGCAGAGCTCAGTGATCATCTTATTATTAAGATTGGTACCATTGTCCGTAATGATTCTTTCCGGGACGCCGTACCGACAGATCAGGTTATGCCGGATGAAACGTGCCACGACGCTCTTGGTTACCGTGGCGTAGGAAGCTGCCTCAACCCACTTCGTGAAGTAATCGATCACTACCAAGATGAAGCGATGCCCATTGGATGCCGTTGGTCGGATCTCACCGATCATATCGATGCCCCACATTGCAAAAGGCCAAGGTGCCGTCAGGATGATCAGAGGAACCGGAGGGATGTGCACTTTGTCAGCATAGATCTGGCATTTGTGACAAGTTCGAGAATGTTGGTAACAATCGGCTTCCATTGTGGACCAGAAATATCCTGCCCGAAGGATTTTCTTTGCCATGGTATGTGTAAGTGCCCTGGCTAGAGAGTTGGCTTCATTTGTAAAACAAATAAGAAAGCAAGTTTACCCATATTTCCTCTGTTGTTTTAATATGTTGGGTTGAAGAAGTTCAACATCTGGACCAACATGTTATGTAAGATGTCACAACATCAGCATATGACATCGCGCCTGAAATTAAGTTAATATTAGTTAACTATGTTATATGTTGAATGTTTGTAACAGCTGTGACTTGTAACCTAACTATTTTAAGTGATCTAAATTATGAAAGAGGTTACTTGTTGTGTTGAAGAAGCTCAACATCTAGGACAACATGTTAGATGTAATGTCATGACACCTGACTTGACATCACGCCAACGAAATTGGTAATTCAGTTACAGTTCTGGTACTTAAACACTCTGAGAATATATGTGGCGTTTCTTATGGAGAATCTGAAGATCAATCAAGAATCAATCAGAATATTTGAAGAAAATATTGTTTCTAAATATGGAGATATTTTAGGAACTAGAAGATTGAAGACCTTGATTATAGCAGAAGTTTGTTGCTGAGTTGTAACAGCAAGGAGAAAAGCTTGCTGAGATTTTGAAGGCCCAAATCCAGTTGGGTAATAGGTTATAAATAGCAGATTGTAACCTAGGGTTTGTAAGCCTCAAATAATGTAACATTGGGGGTGTTCTGTTAGGTAAACCTGTCGGTCTGTGGCAAGGTTACCATGTGTGTAACTCGATACCTGTAGGTAAGAGTTTGAGTGTTCTTGGACGAAGCTATGAAGCAAGTCTAAGTATTTCTGCATTACTTCATATTCATTGTAATGTAGGAAACCAAGTGGGAGGGCTCTACTTCTTGAGTAGGAGTAAGACTTTTGTTGCTGCGGCAATAGGAATGGAAACTGGTAGGTTTCTATCTAGGAGTTCCTAGGTATAGGTTGCACTGGGTAAATGATTAAGTGAAGGATGGGAACTTGTTAAGTTTAGTCCTGAATTAGTATTGCTGATAGTGGATCTTCTTCCTGGCTTGGTATGCCCCCAGAGTAGGTATGTTTCACCGAACTGGGTTAACAATTGATTGTGTTTTTACCTTCAACACTTTATAATTCTGTCTGTTATATATCAAGGTAAAAATGTAATGTTGTAACAGATGATGTCTCAGAACATGTTAAGACATCATGCGGATATCTGTGCAGGAGAAACAGAACTGTGAAGGTTGTTTGCTCTCTGCTGATCATGTGTACCAGATGGACAGAACTAGGTACATCGTGTGTTCTATCCTCGGAACCTTCAAAGTATATCTGGTACAGCTTGGATAAAACTGTGTGAATGTTATAGATGATGTCAAAAGAGATGAATGGATATCATGCTGGGTTGTGTGCATGATAAACAGAACTAAGGGGTTTGTTTGTTTCATGGTATGTGATAGATGATGTAGCAACCAATGTTGAGACATCAGGCTATGAATGGATAGTTTACAAACCAAAACTATTTGTTCGAGAACTGACCCAAGATTGTGGTGTTGCATCAACAGATGTGGCAACCTCTGTGCTTCTGTTATACTTTAGTACTGAATCACGAAAAATTGGGTATCTACCTTGTAGTGTATTTATTATGTCATATCAGATGTCTAGACATTGAGTATAACATCTGAAGACTGGCATACACCAGAATTTCAATTGGTATCATAGCAGGCATCATGTTCTGTTTCTGGATGAGATCCATGGGTGATACTTTCTGGTATCTGCAAGGTCAATCTTAGTACTGGAGATTGTAACCTGGAAAGGTTTATTATTTCCCTGAATGGTCCCTTAAAGTGGGAGGATGGACTATTCATGACAGGAACTGTGTGATTGGCATTTGGCCGGGTTGTGTGGTAGCTGCTCTAGGTTTGATTTATTTTCAAACCTAGGATTTGTGTACGCCTAAAGTGTGTGTGCAAAGATTGAGTTGTATTATGTTCTTCCGCTGTGTAATACTTGGAAAAACTCAAGCTCTGATGTGTTTCCCCTCTTGTGGATTGAAGGCTACTGTATTCAAGAATTCAACATAAGCTATTGAAGATGTCACCGATACTTGAGTCCTCTCAAAGTCCACTCATGAAGACGTTCTTCGTTCAGAATGCATGCAGCTACTAGTTGAAGAGCATATGTTTTGGGTGTCAAACAAAGGGATACTTTTGTTTGGGACCTACTCCTGACCTGGAAGAGGAGACATCTGTGTGTGCAAAGTTGATAATGGTAGAGTCAACTATGTCTGTGTGCTCCCGAAAGTTACTTTTAGGAGTCAGAACTCTAGAAGTGAAGCTGGTTGAGATGTGACATTGATCAGGGCTGAGCAGTTGTTCCCTGGAGTACTATGGTGTGAAGAAAGACAAGCTCATTAGTCAATAATGGTGCAGCTTTATCGCTCCTTCATAGAAGTAGATTGGGATCATGAATCTTGTCATTTAAACATCATGATTAGAAGTGGAAGATCTTTCAAGATGTGAGAATTTGAAGACTCGGAATTTGGTTAAGGTATAACTCTTGGAGTTACTTGAATCTGGTAGGGATGTCATATGTCATGTCGAGACATTTGTGTACAATGCATGGATATTTTGTGTGGAGCTTCCATGATTGGTAGTTTGAGGGGGAGATTTGGTTAACCTCCTCACATTAGTTCAGCCTGGTGTTTAGCTGGCTATTGACCTATATCACATGGGTTCTGGGTGTTGTGTGACATATTTGCAAGGAAGGATTCATCTCTCTCATTCCTAAGGATGAATCTGATCTGGTAGGAGTTTCAAATCTGTTAAGGTGAGTAGAGTTTGTTCAGAGAACCTAGATATCTCAACTCCTTGGTCTCTCAGAGAAAGTGCTTGCAAGAAGAAGATATTAACACACGAAGAGTATGTCAAAGTATTCAAATGGTGAAAGTATCTTACAGGATAATGGGAAGGATTTATGATCAATTGCTATTCGTGACAAGTACAAGTATTTAACTGATTATCCTTGGAGTTCAAGATAACTGATGTTCTTAAAGATGTGGGAACATTTCTTCTTCTAGACCCTGTGAAGAATCACAGGAAGAGTGATGCTTTAGAGCTATCTCTTTGGTGACAGCAAAATCATTTGATCCTTGAAAAGGTTTCCTGGAAACGTGTTCAGACTCGAAGCTACAAGAAGAAGAAGACATCATAATCTTGATGATGGTTACTTGGATCAGTCTGGTTCTGATCTAGGTAAGGAAGTAAATTAGAGAAGGAACTGAATTCAACAACTAGATGTTATAACATAATGTTGTGACATTTGGTTCAACATCAGATTCTTGGTTGGTGAAGTGGCACATCAACTTAAGATAGGATGATCTACGAAGTTGAAGGTTGGATACTTCAAAAAGATCGCCTCTTTGCAGCTTTTTGGAGTTGTTGGGTGGAGAAGATGTTACATGTTCCTGTCTTAGTGTATCTAAGCCTTTTGTGATAACTTGTAGCCTGAAGTTCAAATTTCAATTGGAAGATCAGAATATCTTTGGGAGAAGTCTGATAAACATGGAGAAGTCAAAAGGTGGCATTTGATTTTTTCATATGAGGATTCATGAAGGAGATAATCAAACAGTGGCATTTGGTCTATCTCAGCAGTGGATTCAGAGAATCAAGATAATCAACATGTGGCAGCTGATTATTATCGAGAAAGTTTGATTCAGAGTATGAATGCGTTCAACCAATATTGTTGAACAGAGGGTGCGCTCTTGAAAACATGAAGATGCGTCTTATGTTTTCCATTCATCAAGGGGTCTTATTTACTTTGAATCAGACGTTGTCTTGAAGGTCCAACTGAGTATTGAATGTGACCTACTTGTTTCCATGAGGAGAAGTGATTGTCCCTAACAGGGGGAGTATTGGTTTGTACGAAAGGTCTTCATCAAACTCGTAGGATATAAAGTGTGGCACCTTATTAACTATTGGGATGATGTGTTCAAGACTGAAGAGGACTATGTCTGACCGAATGTCATCACATTGGTAATGACATTGTTCCTAATTTCCTCTAAAACTACAGACAGGAGGAAAATTGGATGAAGTGTGGATTATTATTAATAAACCCATGTGTGTACAAATGTATGACTCAGAGGGAGTAACCATCCTCTTTGTGAAAATGGAATGGTTTCAAACTGCTAATATGAAAATAGCAGAATGTATGACGACATAGGATTTGAGCGTGTTTTCATCTGCTAAGAAAACAGGGCGGTTGTGTCTCATTATGAAGCAGTTTAGTGAGCTGGAATGTTTAGATGATAACTTGTCATCTAATAAAGGTATTATATAACTGAGGCAGAGTGTAATATGCCAACGATGTTTCTTGGATAGGGGATCCGAAGACAAGTACATAAAGGGAGTAGTCGGTTCTAAAAGACAAATGTCTGTTTTAAAAAGGGCAAGACATACTTCATCCTGACAATGGTCAAAGGGTCAAACCCAAGGGTAGGTACCTGCATTAAAACCAGTCCTAGGGTACTGAAACTGTCAGAGTAAAGTACCAAGATCGTTACTATCTATGCCAAAGTTGCATTATTTATGAAGACTCTCTCTATTCTTTCTCTTCATCAGAGGGTTTCAGCAATATGAAGTTTGTTAGCATCTGGGAAAATTGTGCATGGGTATGGATCTGTATGGGCAGTCTTTGTCAAATTCTGGCCAAAAAGGGGGAGAAAGATAGGGACCCAGACTCAGGCGAGACTCAGGTGAAAGCAACAGACGGCAATGTCCAACATACTGAATGCATGCTGAATGGAACGCTCTAACTAAGTGACTTTGTTTGTGTCTTGTGTTCTGAGTTAAGAGGATAGTTGTGACTTGTGATCTGAGTTACATGATCACAAGTAACCAGTATCAAGATTATCAACAATAATCTTGAGAAAAGAAATCCTCTTGGGCCATCGATGGCTTGGAGTGGCTCACAGATGAGGGATAGAAGTTTGTTGTTTGCTCAAAGGACATCAGCCTCTGCAAAGAAGATGTTGGACAAGATGTTGTAACATCTCAACTGTGTTGTGGCCTGGTCCCAAAATGTAACTTGCACTTATTTGTTTTAGCCAAAATTTGCCAAAGGGGGAGATTGTAAGTGCCCTGGCTGGAGAGTTGGCTTCATTTGTAAAACAAATAAGAAAGCAAGTTTACCCATATTTCCTCTGTTGTTTTAATATGTTGGGTTGAAGAAGTTCAACATCTGGACCAACATGTTATGTAAGATGTCACAACATCAGCATATGACATCGCGCCTGAAATTAAGTTAATATTAGTTAACTATGTTATATGTTGAATGTTTGTAACAACTGTGACTTGTAACCTAACTATTTTAAGTGATCTAAATTATGAAAGAGGTTACTTGTTGTGTTGAAGAAGTTCAACATCTAGGACAACATGTTAGATGTAATGTCATGACACCTGACTTGACATCACGCCAACGGAATTGGTAATTCAGTTACAGTTCTGGTACTTAAACACTCTGAGAATATATGTGGCGTTTCTTATGGAGAATCTGAAGATCAATCAAGAATCAATCAGAATATTTGAAGAAAATATTGTTTCTAAATATGGAGATATTTTAGGAACTAGAAGATTGAAGACCTTGATTATAGCAGAAGTTTGTTGCTGAGTTGTAACAGCAAGGAGAAAAGCTTGCTGAGATTTTGAAGGCCCAAATCCAGTTGGGTAATAGGTTATAAATAGCAGATTGTAACCTAGGGTTTGTAAGCCTCAAATAATGTAACATTGGGGGTGTTCTGTTAGGTAAACCTGTCGGTCTGTGGCAAGGTTACCATGTGTGTAACTCGATACCTGTAGGTAAGAGTTTGAGTGTTCTTGGACGAAGCTATGAAGCAAGTCTAAGTATTTCTGCATTACTTCATATTCATTGTAATGTAGGAAACCAAGTGGGAGGGCTCTACTTCTTGAGTAGGAGTAAGACTTCTGTTGCTGTGGCAATAGGAATGGAAACTGGTAGGTTTCTATCTAGGAGTTCCTAGGTATAGGTTGCACTGGGTAAATGATTAAGTGAAGGATGGGAACTTGTGAAGTTTAGTCCTGAATTAGTATTGCTGATAGTGGATCTTCTTCCTGGCTTGGTATGCCCCCAGAGTAGGTGTGTTTCACCGAACTGGGTTAACAATTGATTGTGTTTTTACCTTCAACACTTTATAATTCTGTCTGTTATATATCAAGGTAAAACTGTAATGTTGTAACAGATGATGTCTCAGAACATGTTAAGACATCATGCGGATATCTGTGCAGGAGAAACAGAACTGTGAAGGTTGTTTGCTCTCTGCTGATCATGTGTACCAGATGGACAGAACTAGGTACATCGTGTGTTCTATCCTCGGCACCTTCAAAGTATATCTGGTACAGCTTGGATAAAACTGTGTGAATCTTATAGATGATGTCAAAAGAGATGAATGGATATCATGCTGGGTTGTGTGCATGATAAACAGAACTAAGGGGTTTGTTTGTTTCATGGTATGTGATAGATGATGTAGCAACCAATGTTGAGACATCAGGCTATGAATGGATAGTTTACAAACCAAAACTATTTGTTCGAGAACTGACCCAAGATTGTGGTGTTGCATCAACAGATGTGGCAACCTCTGTGCTTCTGTTATACTTTAGTACTGAATCACGAAAAATTGGGTATCTACCTTGCAGTGTATTTATTATGTCATATCAGATGTCTAGACATTGATTATAACATCTGAAGACTGGCATACACCAGAATTTCAGTATGTCCACTGGAATGTGTTCTGAATGTACCTTCATGCAGTTTTATCATGATCTTCTCTGCTTCAGCCTTATCCACACAACGCAGTAGAGTTGAGTCATGATTTCTTTTATAGAGAATGCCGTTGCTGAGGAAGAATTTTGCAGCAAACCTCCTCGTGAACTTCTTGTTATTGACCGACGCACCTTCAGGGTATCCCTGAGCTTCCAAGTACCTCTTCACCTCATGATACCAGGGTTTTTCAGTCACCTTTTCGGCCTCAAGGTCGCAGCAGTATGCAGGTTCGTCCAACTTCCAGATAATGATCCGGGGAGCTTCATTGTCCCATTTAACTTTGAACATTGAAGACATCGTAGCTAGTGCGTCTGCTAGCTGATTCTCCTCTCTTGGGAAGTGTTCAAAAGTTATCTCTTCAAAGTGGGGAAGCAAAGTCAACACATACTCCTTGTAAGGAATAAGATTTGGGTGTTTCGTATCCCACTCGCCTTTGATCTGATTGATCACGAGAGCGGAATCTCCGAAGACACTCAGAAACTTGATCCTTAAGTCGATTGCAGCTTGAAGACCCGTGATACACGCCTCATATTCTGCCATGTTGTTGGTGCAGTTGAAACACAGCCGGGCGGTGAGTGGAGTATGAGTTCCTTTGGGGGATATGATCACAGCGCCGATACCATTACCCAAAGTGTTTGAGGCTCCGTCAAAGTGCATAGACCATCGGGATCCTTCCTCAGGTCCTTCATCCGGTCCAGGTACTTCACAATCTGTTACTACCATGATATCTTCGTCCGGAAATTCAAAGTTTAAGGATTGGTAATCATCCACAGGTTGGTGTGCCAAATGATTTGCCAATACACTTCCCTTGATTGCTTTTTGAGTTGTGTATTGGATATCATATTCTGTCAAGATCATTTGCCATCTTGCTATTCTTCCATACAGAGCGGGCTTTTCGAATATGTACTTGATGGGATCCATCTTTGAAATCAACAGAGTAGTGTGAGTCAACATATACTGTCTCAGCCGGCGAGCATCCCATACTAGAGCGCAGCAAGTTTTCTCGAGCAGTGAGTATCGAGACTCACAGTCGGTAAACTTTTTGCTCAGGTAATAAATAGCGTGCTCTTTTCGGCCAGACTCGTCATGCTGCCCCAGCACACACCCCATTGAATTGTCAAGTACTGTCAAGTATAGTATTAGAGGTCTCCCTTCCACTGGTGGCATAAGAATGGGTGGCTCTTGGAGATACTCTTTTATCTTTTCGAAAGCATCCTGACATTCATCGTTCCAACGTACAACTTAATCTTTCTTCAGCAATTTGAAGATTGGCTCACAGGTAGCAGTTAGATGTGAGATGAAACGGGCAATGTAATTCAGTCGTCCCAGAAAGCCTCTGACTTCTTTCTCTGTCTTGGGAGTTGGCATCTCTTGTATGGCTTTTACCTTGGCAGGATCCACCTGAATACCTTTATCGCTCACAATGAAACCTAGCAATTTTCCGGACCTCACCCCAAAGGTGCATTTGTTGGGATTCACCCTCAGCTTGTATAACTCCAATCGGTCAAACAGCTTTCGCAGATGATCAAGGTGTTCTTCCTCAGTTTGGGACCTTGCAATCATGTCATCAACATATACCTCAATCTCATGATGGATCATATCATGAAATAAAGTAACCATGGCGCGTTGGTAGGTTGCCCCAGCATTTTTCAATCCGAATGGCATGACCTTGTAGCAGAAGGTGCCCCACTGAGTCACAAAGGTAGTCTTTTCCATATCTTCCGGAGCCATCTTGATCTGATTATACCCTGAAAAACCATCCATGAAGGAGAACACCTTGTGTTGAGCAGTATTGTCAACAAGAAAGTCGATGTGAGGCAGAGGGAAATCATCTTTGGGGCTGGCCCTGTTCAAATCCCTGTAGTCGACACACATTCTGACTTTACCGTCCTTCTTCGGCACTGGCACCACATTGGCCACCCACTGAGGGTAAGAGGTTACTGCTAGAAATACGGCATTGAATTGCTTCATAACCTTGGCTTTGATCTTTTCGGACATCTCTGGACGCATACGACGGACCTTTTGCTTTACCGGAGGGCAGTCTTCCTTGGTAGGCAGGTGATGAACTACAATGTCGGCATCCAAACCAGGCATGTCTTCGTAAGACCACGCAAAGATTTCCATGTAGTCATGTAGCATCTGGATCAATCGTTGCTTCACGCTGAGCTCTAGATTGGCACCAATCTTGACTTCTTTCCTATCTGTCTCAGTACCCAGGTTAATCGTTTCCACCGGCTCTTCGTGCGGTTGAATGGCCCTCTCCTCCTGGAGTAGCAGTCTTGCGAGTTCACCAGGCACTTCGCAATCATCTTCACCTTCGTCTTCGGCCAAGTTGATCGGATTCTCGAAGTCATAACTGGTGGTAGCAGAGCTGTTACCAGTGAGATCCAGAGTGGATTGAAACCTGTATAAGTGAGTGTGTGTAAATATAGCTGTTTTGCAATATATAACACAGAAAGAAAAAGAGCACAAGATTTGAAATGCAACAAACGTCCAATGTTTTAATTAATGATATATGGAAATGTCATACAAAAATCCCTCACAAATGGAGCTACGATTCCCCGGGTAGGACACCGAGCCAATTAAAGTTTCAACATATTGTTTGTTACAAATTGAAAATCAAAAGAGTTAATTACTGCGTGACAAATGTGATAGGTGTAAAATCATTTGCCGTCCAGTTGCTTGGTCCGTTGTTGGTGGTTGGATAGATCCAACTGTCAAACTCGGCTTCCTCTACGTCCTCCTCAATAGCATTCACCCTTGGATTGGTTATGAACACTGGAGCCTTTCTGATCTTTTCCTTGCGCACAGCCCTCTGAGCCTCTGCAGTAAAGCCCAGCCCAAACCTGTCAGTCTTTTGAGTGAAGTCAGGAAGCTGACCCCAGTTTGCATAATTGCCTTTCTCGATTACAGCTCGGGCATCCTTCAAGGACGCCATCTTCAGAGGAAAGTCTTCTTCAACCACTGTTTCAGCCGATGCCAACGTTGGAGGTACCTCCTCAAAATGCTGAAAGGGGGTTTCAATAAACTCCCCGTCCATCTCGACATACCGGAATGAATTCAACTGACTAACCATGTATTCCTCCTCACCCTGCACAGTAACAATCTTCCCTTTGACAGGGTATTTGAGCTTTTGGTGTAGAGTGGATGTTACTGCCCCAGCCTTGTGAATCCAGGGTCGACCCAACAAGCAGGAATAAGATGGGCGGATATCCATTACATAGAATGTTGAGTTGAAGACTTGGGAACCCACACGAATAGGAATGTCTACCTCACCGTGCACCATCCTCTTAGAACCGTCGAAGGCTCTAACAATGACGTTACTAGGTTTCAATTCCAGACCCTCACAATCCAAGCGATCCAATGCCTTCTTGGGCAAAACATTCAGGGAAGAACTGGTATCCACCAACACGTGTGCGAGAGTGGTGCCCCTGCACTCTATAGAGACGTGCAGGGCATCGTTGTAATTTTTCCCTTTGGCGGTAAGGTCAGCATCCGAGAACCCCAAGCCATTGTCAGCTGTCAAATTAGCCACACAGTCAGTGAATTGATCTGCAGAGGTCTCTTACGGCACATGGGCCATTTTCAGAAATGAAATCAGGGCTTTTGCATGGGCCTCTGAGCACAGCAGCAATGATAGCATAGAGATTTTGGATGGGGTATGCCCCAGCTGTTCAACAACATTGAAGTCACTCTTTTTAATGATTTTAAGGATTTCCTCCATCTCTTGTTGGGAGGCCTCAACAGCAGTCTTTTTTGGTGCCTCCGTCCTGGCAGGCAAATCGGTAGCAACTTCTTTGCCCCGAGCATCAGGGGATTCGGCAGCAGTAGTAGACACAGGAACTTGATTCGGAACATGCACACTTGCGGGTGTGATGATGAGAGGTTTTCGGATAACTGGTGGTGCAATGTCAGGCGAGAAGAGCCTGCCACTGCGAGTAATCTTGGCGGGACCAGTGATGTTACTGATACTGGTACCGGTGTTGAACTCCTGCTTCACTCCAAGAACATACATGTCTGCCCCATAATGCCATGGGACAGCCTTATCAGACTCATAGGGGAGAGGCCCCGGAACAGTAATAGTAATGGGTGCAACAGACATAATTTGGACTGGCTTTCTCGGGGGAGCCTTGGTAGGATTGTTGAAAATTGTGACGACAGATACTTCTTCAGCGGAAACAAACGGAACAACAGTTTTCTTGAACATAATTTCTTTGCTATCCATCAGGCTTTGGATGCCTGATCTCAGCAGCAGACAACCGGTAGGGATAACAGCACATAAGAGGCAACCCTTGCTGCAACCCGGAAATAAACCGGCTAGTAGTAAGTTCCTCTTAACAGTCAAAAGAGGGGTAGCAACATCATTCACCGAAACAGCATACAAATCTTCCTCAATGGCATTTACTCTATGCTGGGGCATAGGAGCAGTTACAACATTTGGCCTCTCAGGCGCCTCAAACTGAATTTCCTTCGCGTCGATAAGGTCTTGCACCTTATTTCTCAGGGCCCAGCAATCATCAGTAGTATGCCCGGGGCTATCGGAATGATAAGCACAACGGGCATTTGGGTTATACTTAGGCGATGCAGTATTCACGACCTTTGGAGCCTCTTTGATGGTCACCAGGTTGGTTGATAATAACTGTGGTAAGATTTGTGACAAGGTCATACTCAGTCGAGTATACTGCCTCTTGGGCCTTTCACCTCTTTGTTGATTGTACTGCTGAGGAGCAGCAACAGGTTTTGAAATGACCAAGGCATTGACGGCCTGGCGACTTTCTGGCTTGACTTGTCTTCTAGGACCATAGACGGCACTTACTTCCTTCTTGAAAGGCCTCTTCTCAGTACTTGTGGAGGCAGCTTTTTGTATCTTTCCTGACCTGATGCCGGCTTCTATCCTTTCACCTGTCAGGATTAAATCTGTAAACCCCGCGGAGGAATTACCAACCAAATGATTGAAAAATGGACCAGACAAAGTCCCTAGAAACATATCAACCAGCTCACGATCAGTCAATGGAGGCTGCACCCTGCCAGCCAAATCTCTCCATTTTTGTGCATATTCTTTGAACCCTTCGCTTGTTCCTAGAGACATACCCTGAAGTTGGGTACGCGTAGGAGAGAGATCAGAATTGTATTGATATTGTCTGTAAAATGCGGTTGCCAAATCTTCCCAATGTCGGATACTAGCTCCATCTAGTTGGTAGAACCACTCAAGCTGTGACCCCGAAAGGCTATCTTGGAAAAAGTGGATCCAAAGGTTTTTGTCTGCCGTGTAAGGTTGGATCTTCCTTACGTACGACCTTAGATGCAGCTTTGGACAGGAAGCCCCGTCGTATTTGGCAAAGGCAGGCGCCTTAAACTTGTGTGGGATTACTACCCCAGAAGATAACCCCAAATCTCCGAAATCCAGCCCCGGCACATTCTGAATCTCCATGGCGCTCAAGCGGTCCTCTAATTGCTTGTATCTGTCAGCAGCGGGTGGGTATTGTTCGTCATTGTAGTCCGTCCCGTTGTCAGAGACTGCAGGACTGGGAGCTCCTCCCCCTTGGGGACTA
Organism: Vicia faba; assembly: GCA_948472305.1. Lineage (NCBI taxonomy): Eukaryota > Viridiplantae > Streptophyta > Magnoliopsida > Fabales > Fabaceae > Vicia > Vicia faba. Next base: position 515,109,985 of record OX451736.1, on the reverse strand, counting down.
TCTTTCTCTGCAGAGGAAGTAGTAGGATCAGCCTCGTTGTGGAATGTGTTCCCAAACCTGCGTCCAGTATTAAATAACGCAGTTCTCTTCTTCTTCTTCTTCTTGAGGAGCAGAGCCTTCAACTCTTGCTGACCTTGGGCCAGGCTTAGGACCATTTCTTGAAACTGGGCACTTTGGGCCTGAAGGGCCTTGATTACTTGCTCACTAGAGGAATCTGGATTCATGATGACTGGCCAAAATAAACAGCGAAGAAGATTAAGCAACCTGTAGAAAAAGGAGTACCTGTTATGCACATGATGCATGAGATGCTATCTATGCAATGCATTCAAGGGTTTTGGAAATTCACAATTGTTGTAGACAAAAAGAACGCACGTCATATTAATAAGAAAAGATTTGTTAGTACATAAATGCCCCATGGGCCAAATATTACAAAAACAACTTCTCAAGGTAAAAAGACGTTGCGCATCCTCTTTGGCGCAATGTAGGTGTTGAGGGCCTCTTGCTCATGGAGTCAGCGGGTGAGCTCTAAAACCTTCTTCTCGCTGGCGTAGAAGCTGGCTTCAAAAGTGTTCCGTTCCTCCTTGAGTTGGATCCAACTCTTCTGCATTTCCTCCCACAATGTAGGCATGTCAGGATGTAGGATGGTGTAGGGAACCTCTCCTTCCTTGACGGGCTCTTTAATCACAGGGAGAACATGAGGATAAGGCATCATTAGACTCTGGGCTCGGGCTCGTACCCACTTGAGGTAAGGTTCAAGAGGGATGGAGTTCTTGTGTCCCAGAGTCTTGCTATCAACCTTGTTGGGCCTCCCCCAAGCTCTGATGAATCTTTGGCGAAGTCCTTGTGCATCGTTGTCGAAGTCAAAAACTAGGTCAGGAATCAACATGTCGTGAGGGCCATCTCTTCGTGCATATCCAAATTGCCTCAAAGCTAGGCAAGGGTTGTAGGTGATACCTCCTCTGATTCCAAGCAAAGGAACATTAGGAAACTCTCCACAACGGTCGACAATGATGACTGTGATCGGTGGATCTGGAACTGACTGTTTAACGCTGGTTCGCGAAATGTCGCGGTAAGCAAGAGTCGCCACCTTCTTTTATTTTCTCCAAATGGAAAGGACAAAAGCACAGAAAAATTCCTTAAAGAGATTGCTCTCGGTTCGGGAGGTAGGTTATAGAAAGGGAAGGTGTTAGCACCCTTTCTATCCATGGTTATCCATGGGCTCTTAGATACTTGCTCATTGTGTTTTCAAAATGTTTGTTTGCTTTTCAACTGTGGGTTTTAAAAAGTTTCTTTGAAAAGTTTCAGTTCGACTCGTACGTTAGAGTGTTTGAAAAATTTGCTTTTGAAAGCTTTTGAAAAGTGTCGGTGTGAAAAGATTTCAGTTTGTTTTGAAGAGAGCAAGTATCCTTGAGAACCTACCTACCCTAAGGAATTCGTCTGTGTAAATGTCCTTTAAAGTAATGCCATCCCACCATTGAGAGGTAGGTAGCACCACCGTTGGAGGTGTTCGGGTCAATTCGAGTTTGTAGGGACATGGTGATCACCAGAGCAATGGGAAGACACCTTAGAAGCTACCCTCATGCCAGGTTCCCGGATCATGAGGACTTACTAAGACGTCCTCTACTCGACGATCACCTTTCGAAAGGCAACAGTGAGGCGTACCCTAGGGGTGGTGTGTGCGAATTTGTGTGTCAGTTTCATTGATATTTGTCTTGTCATGTTTGTTGTGATCTATGCTTGATTTTATTTTTAAGTCCATACATTCTTTCATGCTTTTTGTTAACAGTTAAAAGTTGCGGGAAAATAAATCTACAACTATTACAAATGGCGCGGGTCCACATTGCTAAAATTAAACCGGACCCGATTTGACAGAAAAATAAAGAAAAAAGAAATAAAAGTGCGAGAAATAAAATCGTTACAACGCTTTGGGAGAATTACATAATTATTTAAGCAATAAGATAAATGCGCAAATTAAACAATTAAAAATATGGGCGTTGGACCCTTTTGCAAAATTAGAATTAATAAGGAATTAAAAATTAAAATTAAAAAGAATGTTTTTTTTTGGTATTTTTTTGTATTTTTTAAGATTTAATAGAAAGAATAATTAATTAAAATTAAAATGAAGCGTCAAACCCTAATTCTAATGGTTTTTAAGTTTATTGTGAAAATATTAAGTTTTAACCTAATTTAAATCTAAGTTAATTTACATGCAAAATTTAATTATAGAAAATAAATAAAATAAACATTATTATTGTAAAAAAGGGAAATTAAAAGGAATCAAAATTAATTAAACCTATTTCTACATATTCTTGGATTTTTTATTATGAAAGGAATTAAAATTGTGACCTAATTAAAACTACATAATTACATGTTAATTTGTTTACAAGAAAATAATTATAATAAAAATATTTATTATTTTTTGGTCTTTTCTGATTTTTTTGATGAAGTTTTTATATTTTGTAAAAAAGTAATTGGTTAAATAAACAGCAATAAAAAATAAAAATAAGAATTAAAGAAAGAATAGGAGAAAAATAATGAAGGCAAACCAGGGGGTTTTCTGTCCCAATATGGAGGTTTTGATGGTAAAGCCTGGCCCATTAAGATTCAGATTCGTTGACCTTTCCCAGCATTATGTGGCATGTTGACTGGTCCTTATGGTATTCTTTAATTCTGAGCCCTTGGCTTGATCTTAGTGCACACGTGGGTGGCCTGGATGTAGAGTGCACGATGGATGCTAGTTGGATAATCATATAGAAGCATTGTTAGAAAAATAGCATGGAAATTATTGAAGACCTGGGGATCGAACCCAGGTCTTGTGTATTGCCATCACGTTCGCTTGCCGTCTGTGCCAATTGCGCATTATTAATATATGATGACAAACAAATATAATAAAGAAATAAGCGTTAGTGGGAGCTATCACGCGTGAAATTCAAAAAGGAACCAATCACTCCCTGACACGGTATCATCTTCCTCGCGTGCCTGAAAGACAAAACATTGAGCAACGGTTTTAGACGCGTTGCCTTAAGCCAGCTACCAGAAAATAGCGAATAGGCCTATGTAGCTCATAAATTAATCGCGACTAATGCTTCTTGTTCGTTGGAGCACGCTGATTGTAATGGTGGTGATTTTGAGTCCTAATTTTTCCTTGGGTGAAAAACCCCAATTCAAGAACTCTGAAAACCCTAAAAGTCAGTTATGGCATATTCGTATATAGCGTGTAAAAATCCAATTAAATCACATGATAAGCATCAGCAAACATCATTGAATAAGAATATGTAAACCAAATGTCATGAAAATGCCTTAAACTCAAGATGCGTGTATGCAATTTTGTGAGAAAACTTTGAGTTCTGTACAGCGATTCTTTGCCTTTTGATGAGTGTTATGAATTGGAATATGCTTAGTGAACCACAAGGAAGCTATTGTGAAAGGAATTAGGCTTTGAATCGTGTTTGAACACTGATTTCAGAATTTGGTTTTATGGCAATTTTTTCAAGTTTGCAAGTGTGTTTCCTGCGCAGCATTTAGTCTTTCTGCATTAGGTTTGTATTCCTGTATTTGTATGGAAGGCATTAGGTTAACAAAACTAGCACAAATCTCTTGCAATTATGGATTAAGGATTTGATTTGTTAAGGATCCTTTTCATATCTTTCCATGTGCATTTTGTATCAATTTGCATCCAATTAGTCCAAATCTTTCCCTATTAACCTATGCACGAAATATTGATGGCAAATTATGCATAAAAAGATTGGTTAAGGTAAGTTTTATATTTTCCACATATTTATATAATTTAAATGAATTAATATTAATAGAAATTCAAATAAATAAATAAAAAATGAGAAAATACTTCCCTTTGGGCCAAGTGGTCGTGCATAGGCTTGGAATGATGAATCATGGAAGAAAATAGGGCCCATTAGCAATTTTAGGTCATTTGAAGTAAAGTTGACTTTTCAAAATTCCCAAAAATTTCCCAACTTCCACAAGGCATAACTTGCTCAATTTTTAAGCTTTTCACATGTTCTTGGACATTTTGGAAAGGTCTTTGAGTCCTCTAACCAATGCCTTTGGTCCCATGTCATTTTGATTTACCAATCTCAAGTTATGGCCTTTGACTTAAAGTCCCTTTTTGTTGACTTTTGAAAATGACCTATAATGTTGAAATTGATAACTTTTTGTGAGAGCATTTCTTGGACTTGGAATATGAAGATGAATTGTAGGAAATGTCTTTCTCTTCAAAATGAGCTTTGGATGGAATTTTTCTGATAATCCATGTGAAAGTTATGCCCTGGTCAATTTCAGTTGACTTTTTCAACTGTCCAAATATGGTAACTTTTGCATCTTGATGATTTTCTGAGCCAAATTTTGAGAATCATGATCAAGCATTGATCAAATGATGTTTGTGGCTTCAAAATGATATGTTGACCAAAAATTTGAACTTTTGACTATCAAATGACCATTTTGCCCCTACAGTTGACTGTAGTGCAATCTAGGGTTTTGACTGTGCAATTTTGAGCTGAATGCCTTGAAACTTGATATGAGGATACTTGACCATCTTTGTAAGCATATGAGACTTGATTGGGCCTTTGAAAACTTCATTTTCTTGATCAGAACCCAAACCCTAGTTTTGACTGTATGGGAGACTGTTGAGCTGCACAAACCTTGGGGAATTTTGTGACTTGACTTGGCAATTTCTTGAAGAATATGGGAGGGCAAATTTTGGGGTACAACAGTTGCCCCTGTTCAATCTTCTTAGACCTGAGGATGCAGATTGGCTGACGTGCCTTTCGTAATCCGAGGGTAGAAGATGATTGGACACTAGAGTGCCCAGAAATTTGCGCTCACATAGTAACAGTGATGGGGGAATGGGCTTATAGATGCCATTTAGAGGTTGCTGGATAGGGTGATGGGCTTATAGATGCCATCTGGATGCTGATTGCGTAAGAGATTCCTTAGCGAGAACATGCTTACCTGCAAAAGAAAAATGAGTACCTGACACGTTGCAGGAGCTGATTTTAGATGCTTGGTGTAGATATGCCCTGACTGGTTACAGGAGCTGAGTCTGGAGCTTCAAACGCTGATGAATGAACCAGAGATGGTTACTGCCTTAGCATGAATGGTAAGAGAACCTTGGGCGACTTTAACTCCAACAACGCTCGTTGAGAAAAATCTTGGCGGGAACTACCATCTTTGCAATATCGGGAAGAGAACCATAGAAAATTATAATCTGAAAGAGAATCACCGCACTCGCCGTTGGAGAGGGAATCATAGGGAAAGGAATTGTTACCTCACACACCGTCAGAGAGGGAAACATCTGAAAAGGACTTACTACCTCACACACCGTCGGAGAGGGAACCACAGGAGACTATCACCTCACACTCATCGTCGGAGAGGGAAACATCTGAAAAAGGAATTACCACCTCACACATCGTTGGAGAGGGAACCACAGGAGACTATCACCTCACACTCATCGTCGGAGAGGGAAACATCTGAAAAAGGAATTACTACCTCACACACCGTTGGAGAGGGAACCATAGGAGAATATCACCTCACACTCATCGTCGGAGAGGGAAACATCTGGAAAAAGGAATTACTACCTCACACACCGTTGGAGAGGGAACCATAAGAGAATATCACCTCACACTCATCGTCGGAGAGGGAAACATCTGAAAAGGACTTCTGGAAGCAGTATCAGAACGTCACCATATCTGGTTTACATCTGAAACTTTATCTGGAAGGAAATCTGGAAGCAGCATCAGAACGTCACCATTTCTGGATCATATCCGAAACTATATCTAGAAGGAAGTCTGGAAGCAGCATCAGAACGTTACCATTTCTGGATCATATCCGAAACTATATCTAGAAGGAAATCTGGAAGCAGCATCAGAACGTCACCATCTCTGGATCATATCCGAAACTATATCTAGAAGGAAATCTGGAAGCAGCATCAGAACGTCACCATCTCTGGATCATATCCGAAACTATATCTAGAAGGAAATCTGGAAGCAGCATCAGAACGTCACCATTTCTGGATCATATCTGAAACTATATCTAGAAGGAAATCTGGAAGCAGCATCAGAACGTCACCATCTCTGGATCATATCCGAAACTATATCTAGAAGGAAATCTGGAAGCAGTATCAGAACGTCACCATCTCTGGATCATATCTGAAACTATATCTAGACAGAATTGAGATAGTTTGATAGTAGTCATTTGTATTGATCTTTTTCCTGAAAAGGCAAAACATAATTGTATGCAAAATCATGATGCATGAACTGTATGTCTTCAAAATTAATGAGATTCATGTAGTATGATGCATATGCATGCTATGAGGATATGAGGTTTATGAATGTATATTTTCGTCGTAGGAAAATAAATCCTTGACGGGTGCCGGGAAGTCGCCTCCTGGGCTGATGTGGAAGAATAACTTTTGCTTCCGCTGGGGTTGATAGTTGCAAGTATACCGGTAGGGGAAGATGACTCCGTTGCGGAATGAACTTGGCAAATGGAAGATTCTGCGGGGAGAAAAGATACCCTAACGACCATGCTGGGAAGCAATACTCTGTGGGGGATAGAGATGCTTTGCTGAATGTTGATAGTTTGCTGAGGATACCCTTGCTGTGCTGGAAGTATTGATAGACTTCGCTGGGGATAGGAAGACTTCGTCGAGGACGCCCTTTCCGTGGCTTTTGGCTGAGGATAACCCAGTTATATCCTGTTAAGGAAATAACTCTTTAAATCAAGCCGGACGACGCGTTCGTGCCCTGCTAGGGGATAAGCTTCCAGAATCTACTGGGGGTACGCTTATTGCTTGGGGAGATAGATTCCAACCTTCCTGAGGAACTGGATTGGACTCTCCTGGGGAAGTTTTGAACTGCGTTGGTTAGGTCTTTCAATGGAACCTACCTTGATACCTTGGAGGACAGAATGATCGGATTGCTTAGACCGCCCCTTATTGCCCCTGTTTCTATGGGGGAGGCACTTGTGGGGTGCTGATATCTGTTGATGGACAAACCTTCTTCTGGTAGGCAAGTGACAAGATGACGGGACATAGTCGTACGCTTTAATCCCTAATTTTTGCCTGAACTGCCCCTTCGGGTTTTCAGTCCACCGGGATACCCATTTTTGCCCAAGCCGCCTTTTCAGGTTTTCGACTTGCCGGGTGTACAGATTTTTTATTTCATCCCTTATTTTTGCCCGAACCCTTTTGGTTCGCCGGGAAGCCCTTACTTTTGCCTAGGTATGTCAACCTAGCGGGTCTTTGATTTTGCGTAGTATCTTTTCGACTATGTCCGTGTTCTTAGAATGCAGGGAGGTGCCCCTGGCTGCTTGTGTTGCCATATTACCAGAAGGTGTCTGATCGTGCAAGATTCGTTGCTGGAGTGCCCCAGGTGACTCATGCGGAGATTTGCCCCAGGCTATCTGGCCTTTGAGAGATTCTCCGAATCTTGATTGGATTGCCCCAGATAGTGTACCATGATCATGTCATCCCCTTGATTGGAAATACTTTTGTTCATTAGGCATTCGTCGTGTAAACTTCTATACTGTTCAAACAAAAAGTCATATGCAAACAAAGTTATATTAAAAATGCAAAGCTTATGTCTGTCTTGAAGATTTTGAAAATGCATTTTTTTCATAAAACATGTGAATGTTTGTAAAACATGATGTCAACTCCGTATTTACCGTAGGCTTTAGGAGTCAGGATACCTTTCGTCACAGTATGCTTTCGAACTAACCCATGCTTCAGCTAGGACTTGTAAGGGTTATAACGCGGCCTGGTTCACGGTTTAAGAAACAAAGGATAAAGGCTCAAATTATTTGTACCCACCCGCTCTTCGTGATGTTCTCCAAACCTAAACTCAGTTGATCATACGTTAGACCTTGTTTGAGTCTTTGCTCTGATTTTCCAGTGATGGTTCAGATATTGATGATTTATTCTGAACAGGCAGTCATTCCTTTTTTGTTGAGGGTTTGTAAGACCTCTTTCTTGTCTGATTTTTGTTATCCCTAAATTTTGCCTGAACTATTTCTTTTGTGATTACAGTCAGCGGGATGCCCCAGTTTCGTAAGTCCCCTTTATAGGTTTTGACTTTTTGGGCTTTTCATTTATGATTTTTTTTTGATAATGACTGCCTGTCCTTATGATTGTTCTGAACCATCACTGTCTTTCTTTGTTTTGTAAGGACCTTTTTTGGTGCCATTCGTTATGCACTTAGATCAACTGAAAAACTACCCTGCCCCAGGTTATGATAAAGGGTTTTAATTTTCGAAAAGAAAAACTCCTACTTCTTTGGCTCAGAGGGGTTGACGAGGGATTATCTTCCTTATTACTCCAGTGTTTAGGAATTGAAACAATGCCTGTACCTCATCAGCGGGGTCTGTTCAAAAGCATACTGTAAAGATCGTGGTATCGTTTTTGTCATCCTCCCTCAAGAGGCTCAGAATTATTAACCGAGAGTTGATCATCAGAAAAAATATGAAAAGAATTTTGAATATAATGAAAGCAATTGTATTAATTCCCAAAACAGACATATGCGATGCATTAATAGAATAAAAGAGTTTGCTATGACATCAATTGTTTATATAAGCAAAGAAGAACACAACTCAGAAATTCAAATAAACAAAAGTCTTCAATGATTGGGCAACGGAGCAGTGATTATGTTCGGAGTCTCAGGCACTTCAAACTGAATCTCCCCGGCGTCGATCATGTCTTGAATTTTGTTCTTGAGAGGCCAGCAGTTGTCTGTAGTATGCCCCGGGCTATCAGAATGATATGCGCACCTATCATTGGGATGATAGTTGGGAGCAGAAGTGTTCGGATTCCGGAGAGGAGCCCTTAAGGTGATCAGTCCTGCTTTCAACATTTGTTGCAGTGCTTGATCCAACGACATGTTGAGTTTGGTGTACTGCCGTTTCTCCTTGCGCTGCTGCCCCTGTCCTTGTTGAGCAGGTCCGGGGTTGGAGATCTGAATTGCCCCTACCTCATGACGGCTCTTTTTACCGTGCACAGCATTGGATTCTTTCTTTCCATGATGAGGTTTTTTATCCGAAGGTGCAGCCTCTTGAATTTTCCCAGACCAGATGCCAGCTTCTATTCGCTCCCCAGTCAAGATAAGATCTGTGAATCCAGCAGACGAATTCCCAATTAGGTGGTTGTAGAACGGACCAGACAGAGTCCCCAAGAACATATCGACAAGTTCCCGATCAGTCAGAGGTGGCTGTACCCTTCCAGCAAGATCCCTCCATTTCTGCGCATATTCTTTAAAACCTTCGCTTGATCCTAACGACATACCCTGGAGTTGGGTACGCGTAGGGGCAAGGTCGGCATTATATTGATACTACTTATAGAAAGCAGTAGCCAACTCCTCCCAGTTACGAACCTTGGTCCCATCCAGCTGATAGAACCATTCGAGATGAGTCCCTGAAAGACTCTCCTGGAAGAAGTGGATCCATAGATTCTTGTCCGCAGAGTACGGCTGAATTTTCCGAACATAGGACCTTAGATGCAGCTTGGGACAAGACGCCCCGTCATACTTAGAGAAGGATGGTACTTTGAACTTGTGGGGGATTATCACACCAGTTGACAAACCCAGATCTCTGAAATCCAGCCCAGGTACCTGTTGAACCTCCATAGCCTTCAACCTATCCTCCAACTGTTTGTACTTGTCCTCAGCCGAAGGGTATTGTTCGTCGTTGAAATCTGTCTCGTTGTCGGAGACCACTGAACTAGGCACCACTCTCTCATGGTGACTGCTTTCCCTCACAGATGGGGTTGTCCTCTCAGTTTCAGTCTGCGGTGTATTCCCAGATCTGCGTCTAGGGCTGAACAAGACAGTCCTCTTCTTCTTCTTCTTGTCCTTCTTCAAGAGCAGAGCCTTCAGATCTTGTTGCCCCTGGGTCAAATTCATGATCAGCTCTTGGAACTGGGCGTTCTGAGCCTGGAGGTCCTTGATAGTCTGCTCGGCTGATGATTCAGGATTCATGACGATCGGCTGAAATAAACAGCGGAGAAGGGTAAGCAACCTGTCAAAGGGATACCTGCGATGCAATGAGATGTATGACATGCATGTAATGTTTTCAAGGACCTCGCGGGGTAAACAGAGAAACTTTATTAGCATTTGGAACCGGTAGCTTGATTGTAAGAACTTCATTTTGTTGAGAGTCCTTCGTCAAGGGTCAAAGGCTCACCATATCCAGTGGGTCATAGCCCCTGACAACCTTAGCTAGAGGAAAATAAATCCTCTTTGCCCCTTGCTAGATGTTTGATTTATCATGACCTGCATCACAAGCCCCTTGAGATCCTTGAAATGGGTGAGGATGTATGCAATGGTATGCAATGGTATGATGTCATGCTATGCATGGGGTAGTGTGGGTAACCCTGTTATGAGTCCCAATTAAGGACTATAAATAACCCTGCAAGAAATTTAGTATCCTGTTATGAGTCCCAATTAAGGATTATAAACAACCCTGCAAGAAATTTAGTACCCTGTTATGAGTCCCAATTAAGGACTATAAACAACCCTGCAAGAAATTTAGTACTCTGTTATGAGTCCTAATTAAGGACTAAAACAAAACCTGCAAGTAGTTCATGTGTCAGATAAAGCATGCAAGTAGTCAAGTACGAAGGCACACAAGTCACACAAGAGAAGCCCTTAGAGTTTAGGCCAGCATGGGGTCTAGGTATTACCCTCTTTCAGTTGGTTGGTTCATACCTGTCCTATCAAAGTAACCGGGTTCTTAGAGGATCCCAATATCATTGACTACCCTCAATCGATCATAACTCCAGCATCGCAATCTTTTCTTGCGGCCAGAACCATCACGAGAGTTTAGCCTCAATGGGCGTAGCATACTGCTACTGTTCTAATGGCCAAGTTGGGTCATTTAAGGTTCTAAGGTCGGTTGGTGCTTAATGACTCCTTGGAAGACCCATATTCTCCCCGTTTCAACACGAGGGATATCGGTACAGACCAAGGCGCCACACCAACGTAGCCACTGCTTCACCCATGCCGGTATACGCCGGACAGGTCCCTCACAGCTTATGCTACCTAAACAGGGTATCCCCAGATCCGGGTTAGGATCTATGTAACTCCCATGCAACCCACAATAATAAAGCAAGCAAAGAAGACAATTGAAAACACAGTGATCTTAGCCCTAAGGTACACCTCACTTTAAGTTTGTCCCCAGCAGAGTCGCCAGTTCTGTGATCGGTGGATCTGGAACTGACTGTTTAACGCTGGTTCGCGAAATGTCGCGGTAAGCAAGAGTCGCCACCGTCTTTTATTTTCTCCAAATGGAAAGGACAAAAGCACAGAAAAATTCCTTAAAGAGATTGCTCTCGGTTCGGGAGGTAGGTTATAGAAAGGGAAGGTGTTAGCACCCTTTCTATCCATGGTTATCCATGGGCTCTTAGATACTTGCTCATTATGTTTTCAAAATGTTTGTTTGCTTTTCAACTGTGGGTTTTAAAAAGTTTCTTTGAAAAGTTTCAGTTCGACTCGTACGTCAGAGTGTTTGAAAAATTTGCTTTTGAAAGCTTTTGAAAAGTGTCGGTGTGAAAAGATTTCAGTTTGTTTTGAAGAGAGCAAGTATCCTTGAGAACCTACCTACCCTAAGGAATTCGTCTGTGTAAATGTCCTTTAAAGTAATGCCATCCCACCATTGAGAGGTAGGTAGCACCACCGTTGGAGGTGTTCGGGTCAATTCGAGTTTGTAGGGACATGGTGATCACCAGAGCAATGGGAAGACACCTTAGAAGCTACCCTCATGCCAGGTTCCCGGATCATGAGGACTTACTAAGACGTCCTCTACTCGACGATCACCTTTCGAAAGGCAACAGTGAGGCGTACCCTAGGGGTGGTGTGTGCGAATTTGTGTGTCAGTTTCATTGATATTTGTCTTGTCATGTTTGTTGTGATCTATGCTTGATTTTATTTTTAAGTCCATACATTCTTTCATGCTTTTTGTTAACAGTTAAAAGTTGCGGGAAAATAAATCTACAACTATTACAAATGGCGCGGGTCCACATTGCCAAAATTAAACCGGACCCGATTTGACAGAAAAATAAAGAAAAAAGAAATAAAAGTGCGAGAAATAAAATCGTTACAACGCTTTGGGAGAATTACATAATTATTTAAGCAATAAGATAAATGCGCAAATTAAACAATTAAAAATATGGGCGTTGGACCCTTTTGCAAAATTAGAATTAATAAGGAATTAAAAATTAAAATTAAAAAGAATGTTTTTTTTTGGTATTTTTTTGTATTTTTTAAGATTTAATAGAAAGAATAATTAATTAAAATTAAAATGAAGCGTCAAACCCTAATTCTAATGGTTTTTAAGTTTATTGTGAAAATATTAAGTTTTAACCTAATTTAAATCTAAGTTAATTTACATGCAAAATTTAATTATAGAAAATAAATAAAATAAACATTATTATTGTAAAAAAGGGAAATTAAAAGGAATCAAAATTAATTAAACCTATTTCTACATATTCTTGGATTTTTTATTATGAAAGGAATTAAAATTGTGACCTAATTAAAACTACATAATTACATGTTAATTTGTTTACAAGAAAATAATTATAATAAAAATATTTATTATTTTTTGGTCTTTTCTGATTTTTTTGATGAAGTTTTTATATTTTGTAAAAAAGTAATTGGTTAAATAAACAGCAATAAAAAATAAAAATAAGAATTAAAGAAAGAATAGGAGAAAAATAATGAAGGCAAACCAGGGGGTTTTCTGTCCCAATATGGAGGTTTTGATGGTAAAGCCTGGCCCATTAAGATTCAGATTCGTTGACCTTTCCCAGCATTATGTGGCATGTTGACTGGTCCTTATGGTATTCTTTAATTCTGAGCCCTTGGCTTGATCTTAGTGCACACGTGGGTGGCCTGGATGTAGAGTGCACGATGGATGCTAGTTGGATAATCATATAGAAGCATTGTTAGAAAAATAGCATGGAAATTATTGAAGACCTGGGGATCGAACCCAGGTCTTGTGTATTGCCATCACGTTCGCTTGCCGTCTGTGCCAATTGCGCATTATTAATATATGATGACAAACAAATATAATAAAGAAATAAGCGTTAGTGGGAGCTATCACGCGCGAAATTCAAAAAGGAACCAATCACTCCCTGACACGGTATCATCTTCCTCGCGTGCCTGAAAGACAAAACATTGAGCAACGGTTTTAGACGCGTTGCCTTAAGCCAGCTACCAGAAAATAGCGAATAGGCCTATGTAGCTCATAAATTAATCGCGACTAATGCTTCTTGTTCGTTGGAGCACGCTGATTGCAATGGTGGTGATTTTGAGTCCTAATTTTTCCTTGGGTGAAAAACCCCAATTCAAGAACTCTGAAAACCCTAAAAGTCAGTTATGGCATATTCGTATATAGCGTGTAAAAATCCAATTAAATCACATGATAAGCATCAGCAAACATCATTGAATAAGAATATGTAAACCAAATGTCATGAAAATGCCTTAAACTCAAGATGCGTGTATGCAATTTTGTGAGAAAACTTTGAGTTCTGTACAGCGATTCTTTGCCTTTTGATGAGTGTTATGAATTGGAATATGCTTAGTGAACCACAAGGAAGCTATTGTGAAAGGAATTAGGCTTTGAATCGTGTTTGAACACTGATTTCAGAATTTGGTTTTATGGCAATTTTTTCAAGTTTGCAAGTGTGTTTCCTGCGCAGCATTTAGTCTTTCTGCATTAGGTTTGTATTCCTGTATTTGTATGGAAGGCATTAGGTTAACAAAACTAGCACAAATCTCTTGCAATTATGGATTAAGGATTTGATTTGTTAAGGATCCTTTTCATATCTTTCCATGTGCATTTTGTATCAATTTGCATCCAATTAGTCCAAATCTTTCCCTATTAACCTATGCACGAAATATTGATGGCAAATTATGCATAAAAAGATTGGTTAAGGTAAGTTTTATATTTTCCACATATTTATATAATTTAAATGAATTAATATTAATAGAAATTCAAATAAATAAATAAAAAATGAGAAAATACTTCCCTTTGGGCCAAGTGGTCGTGCATAGGCTTGGAATGATGAATCATGGAAGAAAATAGGGCCCATTAGCAATTTTAGGTCATTTGAAGTAAAGTTGACTTTTCAAAATTCCCAAAAATTTCCCAACTTCCACAAGGCATAACTTGCTCAATTTTTAAGCTTTTCACATGTTCTTGGACATTTTGGAAAGGTCTTTGAGTCCTCTAACCAATTCCTTTGGTCCCATGTCATTTTTACTTACCAATCTCAAGTTATGGCCTTTGACTTAAAGTCCCTTTTTGTTGACTTTTGAAAATGACCTATAATGTTGAAATTGATAACTTTTTGTGAGAGCATTTCTTGGACTTGGAATATGAAGATGAATTGTAGGAAATGTCTTTCTCTTCAAAATGAGCTTTGGATGGAATTTTTCTGATAATCCATGTGAAAGTTATGCCCTGGTCAATTTCAGTTGACTTTTTCAACTGTCCAAATATGGTAACTTTTGCATCTTGATGATTTTCTGAGCCAAATTTTGAGAATCATGATCAAGCATTGATCAAATGATGTTTGTGGCTTCAAAATGATATGTTGACCAAAAATTTGAACTTTTGACTATCAAATGACCATTTTGCCCCTACAGTTGACTGTAGTGCAATCTAGGGTTTTGACTGTGCAATTTTGAGCTGAATGCCTTGAAACTTGATATGAGGATACTTGACCATCTTTGTAAGCATATGAGACTTGATTGGGCCTTTGAAAACTTCATTTTCTTGATCAGAACCCAAACCCTAGTTTTGACTGTATGGGAGACTGTTGAGCTGCACAAACCTTGGGGAATTTTGTGACTTGACTTGGCAATTTCTTGAAGAATATGGGAGGGCAAATTTTGGGGTACAACAGTTGCCCCTGTTCAATCTTCTTAGACCTGAGGATGCAGATTGGCTGACGTGCCTTTCGTAATCCGAGGGTAGAAGATGATTGGACACTAGAGTGCCCAGAAATTTGCGCTCACATAGTAACAGTGATGGGGGAATGGGCTTATAGATGCCATTTAGAGGTTGCTGGATAGGGTGATGGGCTTATAGATGCCATCTGGATGCTGATTGCGTAAGAGATTCCTTAGCGAGAACATGCTTACCTGCAAAAGAAAAATGAGTACCTGACACGTTGCAGGAGCTGATTTTAGATGCTTGGTGTAGATATGCCCTGACTGGTTACAGGAGCTGAGTCTGGAGCTTCAAACGCTGATGAATGAACCAGAGATGGTTACTGCCTTAGCATGAATGGTAAGAGAACCTTGGGCGACTTTAACTCCAACAACGCTCGTTGAGAAAAATCTTGGCGGGAACTACCATCTTTGCAATATCGGGAAGAGAACCATAGAAAATTATAATCTGAAAGAGAATCACCGCACTCGCCGTTGGAGAGGGAATCATAGGGAAAGGAATTGTTACCTCACACACCGTCAGAGAGGGAAACATCTGAAAAGGACTTACTACCTCACACACCGTCGGAGAGGGAACCACAGGAGACTATCACCTCACACTCATCGTCGGAGAGGGAAACATCTGAAAAAGGAATTACCACCTCACACATCGTTGGAGAGGGAACCACAGGAGACTATCACCTCACACTCATCGTCGGAGAGGGAAACATCTGAAAAAGGAATTACTACCTCACACACCGTTGGAGAGGGAACCATAGGAGAATATCACCTCACACTCATCGTCGGAGAGGGAAACATCTGGAAAAAGGAATTACTACCTCACACACCGTTGGAGAGGGAACCATAAGAGAATATCACCTCACACTCATCGTCGGAGAGGGAAACATCTGAAAAGGACTTCTGGAAGCAGTATCAGAACGTCACCATATCTGGTTTACATCTGAAACTTTATCTGGAAGGAAATCTGGAAGCAGCATCAGAACGTCACCATTTCTGGATCATATCCGAAACTATATCTAGAAGGAAGTCTGGAAGCAGCATCAGAACGTTACCATTTCTGGATCATATCCGAAACTATATCTAGAAGGAAATCTGGAAGCAGCATCAGAACGTCACCATCTCTGGATCATATCCGAAACTATATCTAGAAGGAAATCTGGAAGCAGCATCAGAACGTCACCATCTCTGGATCATATCCGAAACTATATCTAGAAGGAAATCTGGAAGCAGCATCAGAACGTCACCATTTCTGGATCATATCTGAAACTATATCTAGAAGGAAATCTGGAAGCAGCATCAGAACGTCACCATCTCTGGATCATATCCGAAACTATATCTAGAAGGAAATCTGGAAGCAGTATCAGAACGTCACCATCTCTGGATCATATCTGAAACTATATCTAGACAGAATTGAGATAGTTTGATAGTAGTCATTTGTATTGATCTTTTTCCTGAAAAGGCAAAACATAATTGTATGCAAAATCATGATGCATGAACTGTATGTCTTCAAAATTAATGAGATTCATGTAGTATGATGCATATGCATGCTATGAGGATATGAGGTTTATGAATGTATATTTTCGTCGTAGGAAAATAAATCCTTGACGGGTGCCGGGAAGTCGCCTCCTGGGCTGATGTGGAAGAATAACTTTTGCTTCCGCTGGGGTTGATAGTTGCAAGTATACCGGTAGGGGAAGATGACTCCGTTGCGGAATGAACTTGGCAAATGGAAGATTCTGCGGGGAGAAAAGATACCCTAACGACCATGCTGGGAAGCAATACTCTGTGGGGGATAGAGATGCTTTGCTGAATGTTGATAGTTTGCTGAGGATACCCTTGCTGTGCTGGAAGTATTGATAGACTTCGCTGGGGATAGGAAGACTTCGTCGAGGACGCCCTTTCCGTGGCTTTTGGCTGAGGATAACCCAGTTATATCCTGTTAAGGAAATAACTCTTTAAATCAAGCCGGACGACGCGTTCGTGCCCTGCTAGGGGATAAGCTTCCAGAATCTACTGGGGGTACGCTTATTGCTTGGGGAGATAGATTCCAACCTTCCTGAGGAACTGGATTAGACTCTCCTGGGGAAGTTTTGAACTGCGTTGGTTAGGTCTTTCAATGGAACCTACCTTGATACCTTGGAGGACATAATGATCGGATTGCTTAGACCGCCCCCTATTGCCCCTGTTTCTATGGGGGAGGCACTTGTGGGGTGCTGATATCTGTTGATGGACAAACCTTCTTCTGGTAGGCAAGTGACAAGATGACGGGACATAGTCGTACGCTTTAATCCCTAATTTTTGCCTGAACTGCCCCTTCGGGTTTTCAGTCCACCGGGATACCCATTTTTGCCCAAGCCGCCTTTTCAGGTTTTCGACTTGCCGGGTGTACAGATTTTTTATTTCATCCCTTATTTTTGCCCGAACCCTTTTGGTTCGCCGGGAAGCCCTTATTTTTGCCTAGGTATGTCAACCTAGCGGGTCTTTGATTTTGCGTAGTATCTTTTCGACTATGTCCGTGTTCTTAGAATGCAGGGAGGTGCCCCTGGCTGCTTGTGTTGCCATATTACCAGAAGGTGTCTGATCGTGCAAGATTCGTTGCTGGAGTGCCCCAGGTGACTCATGCGGAGATTTGCCCCAGGCTATCTGGCCTTTGAGAGATTCTCCGAATCTTGATTGGATTGCCCCAGATAGTGTACCATGATCATGTCATCCCCTTGATTGGAAATACTTTTGTTCATTAGGCATTCGTCGTGTAAACTTCTATACTGTTCAAACAAAAAGTCATATGCAAACAAAGTTATGTTAAAAATGAAAAGCTTATGTCTGTCTTGAAGATTTTGAAAATGCATTTTTTTCATAAAACATGTGAATGTTTGTAAAACATGATGTCAACTCCGTATTTACCGTAGGCTTTAGGAGTCAGGATACCTTTCGTCACAGTATGCTTTCGAACTAACCCATGCTTCAGCTAGGACTTGTAAGGGTTATAACGCGGCCTGGTTCACGGTTTAAGAAACAAAGGATAAAGGCTCAAATTATTTGTACCCACCCGCTCTTCGTGATGTTCTCCAAACCTAAACTCAGTTGATCATACGTTAGACCTTGTTTGAGTCTTTGCTCTGATTTTCCAGTGATGGTTCAGATATTGATGATTTATTCTGAACAGGCAGTCATTCCTTTTTTGTTGAGGGTTTGTAAGACCTCTTTCTTGTCTGATTTTTGTTATCCCTAAATTTTGCCTGAACTGTTTCTTTTGTGATTACAGTCAGCGGGATGCCCCAGTTTCGTAAGTCCCCTTTATAGGTTTTGACTTTTTGGGCTTTTCATTTATGATTTTTTTTTTGATAATGACTGCCTGTCCTTATGATTGTTCTGAACCATCACTGTCTTTCTTTGTTTTGTAAGGACCTTTTTTGGTGCCATTCGTTATGCACTTAGATCAACTGAAAAACTACCCTGCCCCAGGTTATGATAAAGGGTTTTAATTTTCGAAAAGAAAAACTCCTACTTCTTTGGCTCAGAGGGGTTGACGAGGGATTATCTTCCTTATTACTCCAGTGTTTAGGAATTGAAACAATGCCTGTACCTCATCAGCGGGGTCTGTTCAAAAGCATACTGTAAAGATCGTGGTATCGTTTTCGTCATCCTCCCTCAAGAGGCTCAGAATTATTAACCGAGAGTTGATCATCAGAAAAAATATGAAAAGAATTTTGAATATAATGAAAGCAATTGTATTAATTCCCAAAACAGACATATGCGATGTGTGATACGGTGGGAGAACTGACTTGAGGTTTTGCGTTTGTTTTCGCAAATGTTGCGGTTAGTAAGAGTCGCCACCGACTTTTTATTTTATCCTAAGGAAAGGTTAAAAAGCACAGCAAAAAACCTTTTGAGATGTTTTCTTGGGTTCGGGGAGTAGATTATAGAAAGGGAAGGTATTAGCACCCTTTCTATCCATGGTTATCCATGGGCTCTTAGTTACTTGCTTAGATCACTTGCCTTGTGTTTTCAATTGTTTTTAAATGGTGCTTGTGTGTGTGTGTGTGTGTGTGTGTGTGGTTTTGAAAAAATGTTTTGAAAAGAGGCCAATGTGGTGGCAACCTTTGTAATGATCCATGTTGGGATGTATACAAAGGTGTATGTCTTTTGAAAAAGTTTTTCAATGTTTTTTTGAAAGTTGTTTTGAAAGTGTAATGATGTGTGATTTTGAAATTAGGCAAGTGTTTTGTTTCGCGCTTTTGATTCAAGTAACTAAGAGGTCGTCTACTCCTAAATTTCTCAAAAGATTATTGCTATGTTTTAACCCTTTTAACAAGTTTGTTCCACCATTGTATTGGGTGGGCAATCTTGTGTTAGGATGTGAAAGGGACGGACGCGGGTCGTCGTTTAGACCATAATTGCAATGGTGCCAAGTATCTTTGGGCATTTTCCTTAAGGGACTTGATCATTTTGTTTTGAAAAAAAACATTATCGAGGGACTATGATCATTTAAATTATTTGTTTTGCCCAAATAGACCTAACATGCAATATGGCCCAATTTTGGAAGGCAACAAAGTGGAGTACCCTAGGGGTGTTAGTGTGCAAGTGTGTTTTATTGCATACAAGAGTTTTTCTTTGAATTAGGTTTTTCTATTTCATTGAGTTTTATCTTGCCATACACGTCCTAATTACTAGCAATAAGAAGCGGGAATGTAAAATCCTACGCTATTACAATAGTTAGGGGAGGGGGATACACATTTGTACATGGGGGGTTCAACGAGAAAAATAGACAAAAAAGAAAATAGCGGAAAACAAGATATATAGAGAGAGAGAGGGAGGCCGCGCGCTGTTGAGAGGCCATCAGAAGTTCTGACCCAGATCCGCTGTCAGATGATCAACCTGTTGGTGAAACTGGATGAGTCAGAACTTCTGACTCTGGAACCTGCAAAACAGAATCTGGTTAGTGGGGAAACCAGAGGTTCTGATTTCCCTGCGCTGCAAGACAGAAGTTTGTTAGTGGAGAACCCAGAAGTTCAGATTCTGCTGAAAAGGCAACAACCCTCAGAGGTTCTGAGGTCATTGACAGCAAAACAGGCTTCAGATGTGCTAACGTCAAAGTCAGCACAGGGCTTTTTCCTGCACTAATCAGAACATCTGCAATCCTGTTGTTACTCCACAAAACAGAAAACATATTTGGAACGGATCCAGCAAAATAGCAAAATGTCCCAGAGGTCAGAATCACCAAGGTCACAGGCAAGTCCTAAACTGGCTCAGAACGTTCTGAGGTATGAGAGTCCTCAGAGCATAAACAGCAATAACATGAATATTTACATTATGTTACTTGAATATGCACAGCTGATGATGCTTAACAGTGTGGTGAGGGTCAGCAGGTGCTTACCTGACTTTCTGGAAAATGGTGAGTGAAAGTTAGCTTTTGGTTCTGGTGGTGTTCTGGACAGATTTGGAAAAGGGGAAGTGAAGGTGTAAACGTGTATAGGGTCAGAAGTTTTGGAAAGAACGCTTTGGTTTACAGAAAAGAGCTGGGTGTTTGATGAAGTTGAAGGTGAGAAACTTAAAGTTATGAAACAAAACTGAAAATTTTGGCAGAGTTTCAGAATGTTATGTTGCTAGGAGTTTTGTTTCTCTCTTAGCAATTTTTCTGTTTTTCTTGAACTTCTTGAACGTCTTTTGCAGTGGGGAAAGCTCTCTATTTATAGGAAAAGCTCTTGTGGATACCTTGAACATTTAAGGCGCCAACAGAGTTTGAACTGGTTCTTTGACAGAAATTCCTGGGAAGTTGTGATAACAGCTATTTTTTTCAGCCTAGGTAGCAGCAGCAGGCGTGGATTGGGGGAAGTGACCTCTGAAATGGGCGGTGGCGTGAAGACCCATGCCAGAATCTGTGCAAAAGCATTTTCCAAGCCACACGTGATCGCTCAGGAGTGGTTGGAAGCATTAATGGGCATTAAATGGTGACAAGACCTGTCAATACCAACATTCTGGTTGTTGCATCAGCAGTGTAAACCATGCTCTGGCCTTGGCTACCTGTTGTTTTAGCAAACTCTGGAGATTCTCCTGGTTTTCTGGTACGTCCCTTGGATCTACTTCTGGATAATCTGGGCTTAGAGATTCTATATCAATGTGACACCTATCCCTCTGACCTTTCATCTTCTGACTTCAACCTGTTCTGAAGGAGCCTTTATACTTCCATATTTCTTTTGCATTCCTTTAGCAAGTTCTGACTGAGCTTGTGTAACTGCTGAAGGGGTATGTTCTGTTTGAGGCTTACACTCTGAACCATGTTTACAACTTCTGATTGAACTGATGTAGCTGCTGAAGAGACAACTTCTGGCCATCCTGAACCAAACTTGCAACTTCTGATTGAACTGATGTAGCTGCTGAAGAGACAACTTCTGACCATCCTGAACCAAACTTGCAACTTCTGACCGTCTTCATCTGGAATGGGTCCAGAAGTTCTGGAGCGCTGATTTTTTCTAAAAAAAAAAACACTTATTTTAAAGAAACATTCTAAGCACTTAGAATTTGATTTTCCTCAAGATGAAAGCGTTGTTTCTGGAGTTCGGGAGATCATCTTGCTCTTGTAAGTGGCTTGCTTGGGCAAAAGGATAACCCAGGGCTTGGATTTGTTTCAGGGGACTTTGAAAAATCTAAGATGGTTTCCTGAAGAAAGGGAGGGCAAATTTTGGGGTACAACAGTTGCCCCTGTTCAATCTTCTTGAACCTGAAGAGTTAGATTGGCGGGTTTGCCTTTCGCGACTCGAAGGTAAAAGAAGATTGGACACCAGAGTGCCCAGAAATTTGCACTCGCATGTTGAAGTATCAGCAATGTGACGTTAGGAATGGGCTTACAGATGCCATTTGGAGAGGTGACAGATAGGGAGATGGGCTTACAGATGCCATCCGGAGACGTGACAGAACCTTGTCGGGAATGGGCTTATAGATGCCATTTGGAAGTGTCGATCGCCTAAGAGATTCTTTAGCGAGAAACTTGTATATTTGAGAAAGATGGATGTTTTCCTGGCTTGTTACAGGTGTTTGATCTTTAATCTCCTTATGCAGATGTGCCCTGGCTAGATACAGGTATCGGATCTACGATCGGTTGCTCACAGATGTGCCCTGGCTGGATACAGGAGTCGAATCTGGAAATAGTTGTTAATAGATGTGCCCTGGATGGATACAGGAATCGAATCTTCGGACTCTTCAGACGTGCCCTGGCTAGATACAGGAATCGAGTCTGGAAACGTGACAGTTGATAGATGTGCCCTGGCTGGATACAGGAATCGAATCTTTGAACTCTTCAGACGTGCCCTGGCTAGATACAGGAATCGAGTCTGGAAACATTGTAGTTGATAGATGTGCCCTGGCTGGATACAGGAATCGAATCTTTGAACTCTTCAGACGTGCCCTGGCTAGATACAGGAATCGAGTCTGGAAACGTTGTAGTTGATAGATGTGCCCTGGCTGGATACAGGAATCGAATCTTTGAACTCTTCAGACGTGCCCTGGCTAGATACAGGAATCGAGTCTGGAAACGTTGTAGTTGATAGATGTGCCCTGGCTGGATACAGGAATCGAATCTTTGAACTCTTCAGACGTGCCCTGGCTAGATACAGGAATCGAGTCTGGAAACGTGACAGTTGATAGATGTGCCCTGGCTGGATACAGGAATCGAATCTTTGAACTCTTCAGACGTGCCCTGGCTAGATACAGGAATCGAGTCTGGAAACTGATCACTCTCAGATGTGCCCTGGCTAGATACAGGTATCGGATCTGGAATTGTGACAGTTGAAGGTAGTTGCTTTCGGGATTGTCTTTTTCCTGAAAAAAACATAAGTTGTATGCAATGTCATGATGTATGATATGCATGATGTTATGATGTTCAACATGAGATGTTGTATGCGTTTCATCATGTATGTAAGCAAGATGTATGAAAATGGGAAATGTTTATGAGTGTAATTTCATCTTAGGAAAATAAATCCTTGACGAACGGCCGGGAAGCTACACTGTGGAAGAGATCCTTGGCCAAGGTTTTGATGAGAGGCCTGCTGAGGACTTTAACGACGGATTCCGCCGAGGATAATGATGATAAACTCCGCTGGGGAACTCCAAAGATAAACTCTGCTTGGGAATGAAGGAACTTTGCCGAGAGCGGTCTTCCGTGACTTTTAGCTGAGGACAACCCAGTTATAAGTCCTCGTGAGGGAATAATTCTAAATAAACTCGGGTGAGACGCCCGTGCCCCGCAGGGGATAAGCTTGCAGAATTTACTGGAGAGATTGACTGAACTTTAAGACCTGCCGGGGAATGTTGGGTCCTTTTAGGATCGACGGGGCACCAACTTCGCTTGGGGAAAGTATTGTCGTGTTCTGTTTTTCCTGTGAGGAATTGAGATGATTTGGCCCCAATCTTCAGTTGAACCTACCTTGGTGCCTTGGCGGACAAAACAACCAGACTACAATAGACAACTCCACATTGCCCCTGTCTTTGATGTCACCTGTAATTAATCTCTTGTTTCATATGCAAACATTTATGAATCAGCAATTTAATGTCAAATGCACATATCAAAAATGAACATTGGACGTTCTTCGCAAGACAAAACACAAAAAGGAAAACAATGGTAATTTGTATGGACAAGTGAATTTGTATTGATTTAAACTTTGCCTGTGAATAGGCGTTCTTGCACAAGAGGCTGACATCCTAGTAAGAGGATATCGCCAAATAGTATAGAGTTTGCAGTTTTGAAAAAGGAAATAAAGCAGCTATGTGAATAATCCCACTGGGTTCCAATTCTGCTATCGCCTTTATGTCTTCGAAAGTCTCATCGCTTTGCTGCCTAGTTGAAGATGAAGCTGATTGGTTGATGCCGAAACCTGAGCCAGATAGTTGATGCCGAATTTCGGATGTGAAGTGATCCAATGAGACATAGTGTTACGCTTTTATCCCTAACTTTTGCCTGGACCGCCCTTTCGGGTTTTCAGTCCACCGGGATACCCATTTTTGCCCAAGCCGCCCTTTCAGGTTTTCGACTTGCCGGGTGTACGGATTTTTTTTTTTTTTATTAATTTCATCCCTTACTTTTGCCCGAACCCTTTTGGTTCGCCGGGAATCCCTTATTTTGCCTAGGTATGTCAACCTAGCGGGTCTCTTATTTATGCGTAGTATTTTTTCACTATGTCTGCGTTGGCGGGGTGAGGAAGGTCGTCACCATCCATGGTGGTCAGGATCATGGCTCCTCCTGAGAACACACGTTTAACCATAAATGGTCCTTCGTAAGTAGGGGTCTATTTGCCCCGGGGATCACTTTGAGGAAGGATGATGCGTTTGATTACCAGGTCCCCAACTTGATACTCTTGCGGTCTGACTTTCTTGTTAAACGCCCTGATCATCCGTTTCTGATACGTTTGACCATGACAGATAGCAGTGAGTCTCTTTTCGTCAATCAGATTTAATTGATCAAGTCGAGTCTGGATCCAATCATCTTCATTCAGGTCTGCATCCTTCATTATCCGGAGAGAGGGTATCTGGATCTCGATTGGCAAGACTGCCTCCATGCCATACACCAAGGAGAAGGGAGTTGCCCCGGTTGATGTCCTTGCTGAGGTGCGGTACCCATGAAGAGCGAACGGTAGCATCTCGTGCCAATCTTTATAGGTTACTGTCATCTTCTGCACAATTTTCTTGATATTTTTATTGGCTGCCTCTACAGCCCCATTCATCTTCGGCCGGTAGGGAGAAGAATTGTGGTGTTGTATCTTGAATTGTTCACAGAGTTCAGTGATCATTTTGTTATTGAGATTGGTACCGTTGTCCGTAATGATTCTTTCTGGGACGCCGTATCGACAGATCAGGTTATGCCGAATGAACCGTGCCACGACACTCTTGGTTACTGTGGCATAGGAAGCCGCCTCAACCCATTTCGTGAAATAATCGATTGCCACTAAGATGAAGCGATGCCCATTGGATGCCGTTGGTCGGATTTCACCGATCATATCGATGCCCCACATTGCAAAAGGCCAAGGTGCCGTTAGGACGTTCAGAGGAACTGGAGGAATGTGCACCTTGTCGGCATAGATCTGGCATTTATGACAAGTTCGGGAGTGTTGGTAACAATCAGCTTCCATTGTGGACCAGAAATATCCCGCCCGAAGGATTTTCTTAGCCATGGTGTGTCCACTGGAATGCGTTCCAAATGTACCTTCATGTAGTTCCATCATGATTTTCTCTGCTTCAGTTTTATCTACACAACGTAGCAGCGTTGAATCATGATTCCGCTTGTAGAGAATGCCGTTGCTGAGGAAGAATTTTGCAGCAAACCTTCTCATGAACTTCTTATCATTGACGGATGCACCTTCAGGGTATTCCTGAGCTTCCAAGTACCTTTTTACCTCGTGATACCAGGGTTTTTCAGTAACCTTCTCAGCTTCGAGCTCGCAGCAGTATGCTGGTTCATCCAACTTCCTGATGATGATCCGGGGAGCCTCATTGTCCCATTTAACTTTGAACATTGAAGACATCGTGGCTAGTGCGTCCGCTAGCTGATTCTCCTCTCTGGGGAAATGCTCGAAAGTTATCTCTTCAAAGTGAGGGAGCAAGGTCGACACATACTCCTTGTAAGGAATAAGATTCGGGTGTTTCGTATCCCACTCGCCTTTGATCTGATTGATCACAAGAGCGGAATCTCCGAAGACACTTAGAAATTTGATCCTTAAGTCGATTGCAGCTTGTAAACCCATGATACATGCCTCATATTCTGCCATGTTGTTGGTGCAGTTGAAACATAATCGGGCGGTGAGGGGAGTATGAGTTCCCTCGGGAGATATGATTACAGCGCCGACGCCGTTACCCAAAGCATTGGAGGCTCCATCAAAATGCATGGACCATCGGGATCCTTCCTTAGGTCCTTTATCCGGTCCAGGTACTTCACAGTCAGTTACCACCATGATATCTTCATCCGGAAAATCAAAGTTCAATGATTGGTAATCGTCCACAGGTTGGTGTGCCAAATGATCGGCCAGTACACTTCCCTTAATTGCTTTCTGAGTTGTATATTGGATATCATATTCTGTTAAGATCATTTGCCATCTCGCTATCCTTCCAGACAGAGCGGGCTTTTCAAATATGTACTTGATGGGATCCATCTTTGAAATCAACAAAGTAGTGTGAGTCAGCATATACTGTCTTAGCCGGCGAGCAGCCCATACAAGAGCGCAGCAAGTTTTCTCAAGCAGTGAGTAACGAGACTCACAGTCGGTAAACTTTTTGCTCAAGTAATAAATAGCGTGCTCTTTTCGGCCAGACTCGTCATGCTGCCCCAGCACACACCCCATTGATTTGTCAAGTACTGTCAAGTATAGTATCAGAGGTCTCCCTTCAACCGGTGGCATAAGAATGGGTGGCTCTTGGAGATATTCCTTTATCCTTTCAAAGGCGGCCTGACATTCATCATTCCAACGTACCACTTGATCTTTCTTTAGCAATTTGAAGATTGGCTCACAAGTAGTAGTCAGATGTGAGATGAATCGGGCAATGTAATTCAGTCGTCCCAGGAAGCCTCTGACTTCTTTCTCTGTTTTTGGAGTCGGCATCTCTTGTATGGCTTTTACCTTGGCAGGATCTACCTGAATACCTTTATCACTTACAATGAAACCTAATAACTTTCTGGATCTTACCCCAAAGGTGCATTTGTTGGGATTCAACCTCAGCTTGTATAACTTGAGTCGGTCAAACAACTTCCTCAGATGGTCAAGGTGCTCCTCCTCAGTTTGAGACCTTGCAATCATGTCATCAACGTATACCTCAATTTCATGATGGATCATATCATGGAACAAAGCAACCATGGCACGTTGATAGGTTGCCCCAGCATTTTTCAATCCGAATGGCATGACCTTGTAGCAGAAGGTGCCCCACTGAGTGACGAAGGTAGTCTTTTCCATATCTTCAGGAGCCATCTTGATCTGATTATAACCTGAAAAACCATCCATGAAGGAGAAAACCTTGTGTTGAGCTGTATTGTCAACAAGGACATCAATGTGAGGTAGGGGGAAGTCATCCTTGGGGCTGGCCCTGTTCAGATCCCTGTAGTCAACACACATTCTGACCTTACCGTCCTTCTTCGGTACTGGCACCACATTGGCAACCCACTGGGGGTAGGAAGTTACTGCAAGGAACCCGGCATCAAACTGCTTTATAACCTCGGCCTTGATCTTTTCAGACATCTCTGGACGCATTCGTCGAACTTTTTGCTTTACCGGAGGGCAATCTTCCTTGGTTGGCAGATGGTGAACTACAATGTCGGCATCCAAACCGGGCATATCTTCATAGGACCAAGCAAAAATCTCCATGTAGTCTTGTAGCATTTGGATCAATCGTTGTTTCACGCTGAGCTCTAGATTGGCACCTATCTTGACCTCTTTCCTATCTGTCTCAGTACCCAAGTTAATTGTCTCCACAGGCTCTTCATGTGGTTGAATAGCCCTCTCTTCCTGGAGTAGCAGTCTTGCGAGTTCACCAGGCACTTCGCAATCATCTTCACCTTCGTCTTCGGCCAAGTTGATCGGATTTTCAAAGTCATAACTGGCGGTAGCAGAGCTGTTACCAGTGAGATCCAGAGTGGATTGAAACCTGTATAAGTGAGTGTGTGTAAATACAGCTGTCTTGCAATATATATAACACAGAAAGGAAAAGAGCACAAGATTTGAAATGCAACAAACGTCCAATGTTTTGATTGATGATATATGAAAATGTCATACAAAAAGCCCTCACAAATGGAGCTACGATGCCCCGGGTAGGACACCGAGCTAACAAAGTTTTAACATATTGGTTGTTACAAATTCGGAAATCAAAAGAAATTAATTACTGCGTGACAAATGTGATAGGGGTAAAATCCTTTGCCGTCCAGTTGCTCGGTCCGTCGCTGGCAGTCGGGTAGATCCAACTATCAAACTCTGCTTCCTCCACATCTTCCTCAATAGCGTTCACCCTTGAGCTGGAGATAAACACCGGAGCCTTTCCGATCTTCCCTTTGCGCGCCGTCTTCTGAGCCTCCGCAGTAAAGCCTAGCCCAAACTTGTCGTTCTTCTGAGTGAAGTCAGGAAGCTGACCCCAGTGTGCACAATTGCCTTTCTGAACCACAGTCCGGGCATCTCTTAGGGAAGCCATCTTCAAGGAAACAATCTCTTCGACTGCTGTTTCTGCTGCTGCTGCAATTGGATGCACCTCCTCGAAATGCTGGAAGGGGGTTTCAATAAACTCTCCGTCCACCTCGATGTACCTGAAGGAATTCAAATGGCTCACCATATACTCCTCTTCTCCTTGCACAGTGACGATCTTCCCCCTGACGGGATATTTCAGCTTCTGGTGTAAGGTGGAGGTCACTGCCCCTGCTTTATGGATCCAAGGTCGACCCAACAGACAAGAGTACGATGGACGTATATCCATCACGTAAAAGGTAGAGTCAAACACTTGAGAGCCCACACGGATAGGGATGTTAACCTCTCCATGAACCATCCTCTTTGAACCATCGAAAGCCCTGACGATGATATTGCTGGGTTTCAACTCCAGGCCCTCATAATCCAGACGATCTAAAGCCTTTTTCGGAAGAACGTTCAAGGAAGAACCAGTGTCCACCAATACATGTGCCAAAGTAGTGCCCCTGCATTCAATAGAGACATGCAGGGCATCATTGTGGTCTCTCCCTTTCGTGGTCAGGTCAGCATCTGAAAAACCCAAGCCGTTGTCCGCCGTCAGATTTGCTATGCAGTCAGTGAACTGGACTGCAGACGTTTCCTGCGGCACATGGGCCGTCTTGAGAAATGAGATCAAGGCCTTGGCATGGGCCTCGGAGCATAGCAATAAGGAGAGCAGGGAGATTTTGGAGGACGTATGCCTCAACTGCTCGACAACATTAAAATCGCTCTTCTTTATGATTTTCAGAATCTCTTCCATTTCTTGTCGGGAGGCCTCAGCATTTATGGGTATTGGTGCCTCCATCCGGGCAGACTCTTCTTCAATCCCTTTGCCCCGAGCATTTGATGACTCGGTAGCAGGGGAAACAACTTGATCGGCAACAGGACTAGGTAAACTTGTAGGTTTTATGAGGAGGGGTTTTCGAATAGCGGGTGGCGCAATGTCAGGCGAGAAGAGCCTGCCACTGCGGGTGACCTTGGCTGGACCAGTGATATCGCAGATACTGGCACTAGCGTCGAATTCTTGCTTGATTCCATTTACATACACGTCAGCCCCATAATGCCAGGGGACAACTTTATCAGACACGTAGGAGAGGGACCCTGGAACAGTAATGATTACAGGCGCAACTGTCATGATTTGAATAGGCTTCTTCGGGGGAGCCTTGATTGGACTTTTGAAGATGGTAATCACGGAAACTTCTTTCATCGGAACCAGATGAACAGCAGTCTTTTTGAATAGAATCTCCTTGCTATCCATTAGGCCTTGGATGCCTAACCTCAGCAAGGGACAATCAGATAGGGAAATAGCGCAGAACAGGCAACCTTCACCGCAACCCGGAAATAAACCGGCCTGCAGTAGGTTCTTCTTAACAGTCTTCAGAGGGGTAACAACTTCATCTACCGAAACAGCGTACACTTCTTCCTCAATGGCGTTCACCCTATGCTGGGGCATAGGAGCCGTTACAACATTTGGTCTTTCTGGTGCTTCAAACTGAATTTCTTTCGCGTCGATCAGATCTTGCACTTTGTTTCTTAAGGCCCAGCAATCATCAGTAGTGTGCCCGGGACTATCAGAATGATAAGCACACCGGGCATTTGGGTTGTATTTAGGAGACGCAGTGTTGACGACCTTAGGAGCTTCTTTGAGGGTCACCAGGTTGGTGGATAACAGTTGGGGTAAAATTTGAGATAATGTCATACTCAGTCGGGTATACTGCCTCTTGGGCCTTTCACTTCTTTGTTGATTGTACTGCTGAGGAGCAGCAACAGGTTTGGAGATGACCAAAGCATTGACGGCTTGGCGACTTTCGGACTTGACTTGTCTTCTAGGACTATAGACGGCGCTTGCTTCTTTCTTAAACGGCCTCTTCTCAGCACTTGTAGAGGCAGCCTTCTGTATCTTGCCTGACCTGATGCCAGCTTCAATTCTTTCTCCCGTTAATATCAAATCTGTGAACCCAGCGGAGGAGTTACCAACCAAATGATTGAAAAACGGACCAGACAAAGTCCCAAGGAACATATCAACCAGCTCTCGGTCAGTTAATGGAGGCTGCACCCTGCCAGCCAAATCTCTCCACTTTTGAGCGTACTCTTTGAACCCTTCACCCGTTCCTATAGACATACCCTGAAGTTGGGTACGCGTAGGAGCAAGATCAGAATTGTATTGGTATTGTCTGTAGAATGCGGTTGCCAAATCTTCCCAGTGTCGGATGCTAGTTCCATCTAATTGGTAGAACCATTCAAGTTGTGACCCTGAGAGGCTATCTTGGAAGAAGTGAATCCAGAGGTTCTTATCCGCCGTGTAAGGTTGGATTTTCCTTACATACGACCTCAGATGCAGCTTTGGGCAGGAGACCCCATCATACTTGGCGAAGGCAGGCACCTTAAACTTGTGTGGAATGACTACCCCAGAAGATAACCCCAAATCTCCGAAATCCAGTCCTGGCACATTCTGAATTTCCATAGCGCTCAAGCGGTCCTCCAATTGCTTGTATCTGTCAGCAGCAGGTGGGTATTGTTCATCGTTATAGTCAGTCTCGTTGTCGGAGACTGCGGGACTAGGAGCTCCTCCCCCTTGGGGACTGTTTTTCTCAGCGGAAGAAGTGGTTGGATCAGCTTCATTGTGGAGTGTGTTCCCAAATCTGCGTCCGGTGTTGAACAATGCAGTCCTCTTTTTCTTCTTCTTCTTCAGGAGTAGAGTCTTCAACTCTTGCTGACCTTGGGCTAGGCTTAGGACCATCTCTTGAAACTGTGCACTTTGGGCCTGAAGGACCTTGATTGCTTGCTCACTGGATGAGTCTGGATTCATGATGACTGAGCAAAATAAACAGCGAAGGAGATTAAGCAACCTGTGAAAAAGGGTACCTGCTATGCATATGGTGCAATGGAATGCGTATGTATGCGATGCATTCAAGGATTTAGAATATTCAAAATTTGTTGTAGACAAAAAAGAACACACATTATATTAATAAGGAGAAATTCGTTAGTACATAAATGCCTCATGGGCCAAATATTACAAAATAACTCCTTAAGATAAAAAAACATTGCGCATCCTTTTTGGCGCGATGTAGGTGTTGAGATTCCTTTCCTCGTGCAGCAGGCGGGTGAGTTCCAGGACCTTCTTTTCACTAGCATGTAGATTGGTCTCAAGAGAATTCCGTTCTTCCTTAAGTTGAATCCAGCTCTTCTGCATCTCTTCCCAGGAGGTGGGCATGTCAGGATGTTGGATGGTGTAGGACGCCTCTCCTTCCAAGACTGGTTCTTTGATCACAGGAAGCATATGAGGATAAGGCATCACTAATTTCTGGGAGCGGGCTCGTACCCACTTGAGATAAGGTTCCAACGGGATGGTGTCCCAATGTCTTGCTGTCTATCCTACTTGGCATCCTCCAAGCTCTGATAAATCTCTGACGAAGTCCTTGAGTATCGCTGTCGAAGTCAAAAACTATGTTGGGAATTAACATGTCATGAGGGCCATCCTTCCGAGCATAACCAAACTGTCTCCAAGCCAGGCATGGGTTGTAGGTAATACCTCCTTTGATTCCAAATAAAGGAACATTAGGGTACTCCCCACAACGATCAATGATAGTGACGTCTTCCCTGGACCTAGGACACCAATGTATATCTGCATGCGTGAGAGTCATTAACCGTTGTGACCATCTCAAACCCCGCTCGTTCTTCAAAACTGATTGTGGAAGGTGCGAAATAAACCACCTTCCCAAGAGAGGAGTGCAACACATAAGGACACCCCTTCTTCTCATGGTTCGAGTGTAACATGAGTGAAGGATGTCCCCCAGCAATGTAGGTATAGGATTCCTGGTCATGAAGATCTGGACAGCACTGATATCAATAAGCTGATCTGGATTAGGGAACAACACCAAACCATAGACAAGGAGGGCCATGACTTCTTCAAAAGCTCGTAGGTCAAGAGAGTTCCAACATTCTTGAGCCTTTTCAAACAGAAATCTAACTAAGAAACCTTTGATACCACTTCTAACTTCCCAATGTCCCTTGAGGTCAGATGTCTGTAGGTGCAAGGCTTTAGCAATCTCCTCAAGCTTGGGTTCCTCTTCCGTACCGTTGTAGGGTAGTTGATCAAGGATAGGGACCTTCAGAAGTCGGGAGAACTCTTCCAATGTAGGCACCAACTGATAATCCGGGAAGGTGAAGCAGTGATGCAGAGGGTCGAAGAATTGGAACAGGACCTTTATCAAATCCTCCTCAATGTTGGTGTTAACCAAGCTGATGAGTCTTCCATGTCTCTCACTGAATGAAGAGCCCTCGGGAATCCTGGACAGAAGTTCCTTAAGCTGAGGAGGGATCTTTACAAGGCTAATCTGAATTGTCTTTCTGCGAGCAGTTTCCATGTCCTATAAAACAAGAACAAAGATGAAGATTCGAAACCCTTGAAATGGTTAGTCAATGCTCATGATGTTTGTATGATGTAATGATGTGATGATTAAATACAATATTCACAAAGGCAAACATGGTAAGGCACACAAGTCACACAAACCCTTAGAGTTTAGGCCTGCATGGAGTCTGGGTATTACCCTCTTGAAGTTTGGTGGGCTCAACCTGTCTTATCAAAAGTAACCGGGTTCTAAAGGTCCCAATATCACGGGATTGCTTTCATTGTTCATCGTTTCGATTTAGCCACTGAACTGGCGACCGAAATATTCCAGGAAAGCAACCCTCAACTGAGTGTAGTATCGAGTATCAACCAACCTCGGACTGCACCAAAGTCAGTTATCTCACTACCCTAAAAAGGCCAAGATGGTTCAATTAAGGTTCCTAAGGTCAGTTGATGCTTCATGACACCACGCGGCGGCCCCGTACTCTCCTTGACTGAACTCAAGGGTTACCGGTACACACCAAAGTGCCACATCAACGTAGCAGACTGCTTCAACCATGTCGGTATACCCCGCACAGTTCCCTCACAGCCTTGTTGCTACCTAAAAGGGTTTCCCAGATCCGGGTTAGGATCTATAAAACTCCGATACAAAGCCCACAAGATGTAAAAGCAAACAAAGCAAGCAATTGAAAACCAAGGTGATCTAAACCCTAAGGTTACTCCACTTTAAAAGAAATTCCCCAGCAGAGTCGCCAGTTCTGTGATACGGTGGGAGAACTGACTTGAGGTTTTGCGTTTGTTTTCGCAAATGTTGCGGTTAGCAAGAGTCGCCACCGACTTTTTATTTTATCCTAAGGAAAGGTTAAAAAGCACAGCAAAAAACCTTTTGAGATGTTTTCTTGGGTTCGGGGAGTAGATTATAGAAAGGGAAGGTATTAGCACCCTTTCTATCCATGGTTATCCATGGGCTCTTAGTTACTTGCTTAGATCACTTGCCTTGTGTTTTCAATTGTTTTTAAATGGTGCTTGTGTGTGTGTGTGTGTGTGTGTGTGTGTGGTTTTGAAAAAATGTTTTGAAAAGAGGCCAATGTGGTGGCAACCTTTGTAATGATCCATGTTGGGATGTATACAAAGGTGTATGTCTTTTGAAAAAGTTTTTCAATGTTTTTTTGAAAGTTGTTTTGAAAGTGTAATGATGTGTGATTTTGAAATTAGGCAAGTGTTTTGTTTCGCGCTTTTGATTCAAGTAACTAAGAGGTCGTCTACTCCTAAATTTCTCAAAAGATTATTGCTATGTTTTAACCCTTTTAACAAGTTTGTTCCACCATTGTATTGGGTGGGCAATCTTGTGTTAGGATGTGAAAGGGACGGACGCGGGTCGTCGTTTAGACCATAATTGCAATGGTGCCAAGTATCTTTGGGCATTTTCCTTAAGGGACTTGATCATTTTGTTTTGAAAAAAAACATTATCGAGGGACTATGATCATTTAAATTATTTGTTTTGCCCAAATAGACCTAACATGCAATATGGCCCAATTTTGGAAGGCAACAAAGTGGAGTACCCTAGGGGTGTTAGTGTGCAAGTGTGTTTTATTGCATACAAGAGTTTTTCTTTGAATTAGGTTTTTCTATTTCATTGAGTTTTATCTTGCCATACACGTCCTAATTACTAGCAATAAGAAGCGGGAATGTAAAATCCTACGCTATTACAATAGTTAGGGGAGGGGGATACACATTTGTACATGGGGGGTTCAACGAGAAAAATAGACAAAAAAGAAAATAGCGGAAAACAAGATATATAGAGAGAGAGAGGGAGGCCGCGCGCTGTTGAGAGGCCATCAGAAGTTCTGACCCAGATCCGCTGTCAGATGATCAACCTGTTGGTGAAACTG
The DNA here is from genome assembly GCA_948472305.1 of Vicia faba. Lineage (NCBI taxonomy): Eukaryota > Viridiplantae > Streptophyta > Magnoliopsida > Fabales > Fabaceae > Vicia > Vicia faba. The sequence goes on along the minus strand of OX451736.1, from coordinate 515,075,607 downwards.
GATGAGTCAGAACTTCTGACTCTGGAACCTGCAAAACAGAATCTGGTTAGTGGGGAAACCAGAGGTTCTGATTTCCCTGCACTGCAAGACAGAAGTTTGTTAGTGGAGAACCCAGAAGTTCAGATTCTGCTGAAAAGGCAACAACCCTCAGAGGTTCTGAGGTCATTGACAGCAAAACAGGCTTCAGATGTGCTAACGTCAAAGTCAGCACAGGGCTTTTTCCTGCACTAATCAGAACATCTGCAATCCTGTTGTTACTCCACAAAACAGAAAACATATTTGGAACGGATCCAGCAAAATAGCAAAATGTCCCAGAGGTCAGAATCACCAAGGTCACAGGCAAGTCCTAAACTGGCTCAGAACGTTCTGAGGTATGAGAGTCCTCAGAGCATAAACAGCAATAACATGAATATTTACATTATGTTACTTAAATATGCACAGCTGATGATGCTTAACAGTGTGGTGAGGGTCAGCAGGTGCTTACCTGACTTTCTGGAAAATGGTGAGTGAAAGTTAGCTTTTGGTTTTGGTGGTGTTCTGGACAGATTTGGAAAAGGGGAAGTGAAGGTGTAAACGTGTATAGGGTCAGAAGTTTTGGAAAGAACGCTTTGGTTTACAGAAAAGAGCTGGGTGTTTGATGAAGTTGAAGGTGAGAAACTTAAAGTTATGAAACAAAACTGAAAATTTTGGCAGAGTTTCAGAATGTTATGTTGCTAGGAGTTTTGTTTCTCTCTTAGCAATTTTTCTGTTTTTCTTGAACTTCTTGAACGTCTTTTGCAGTGGGGAAAGCTCTCTATTTATAGGCAAAGCTCTTGTGGATACCTTGAACATTTAAGGCGCCAACAGAGTTTGAACTGGTTCTTTGACAGAAATTCCTGGGAAGTTGTGATAACAGCTATTTTTTTCAGCCTAGGTAGCAGCAGCAGGCGTGGATTGGGGGAAGTGACCTCTGAAATGGGCGGTGGCGTGAAGACCCATGCCAGAATCTGTGCAAAAGCATTTTCCAAGCCACACGTGATCGCTCAGGAGTGGTTGGAAGCATTAATGGGCATTAAATGGTGACAAGACCTGTCAATACCAACATTCTGGTTGTTGCATCAGCAGTGTAAACCATGCTCTGGCCTTGGCTACCTGTTGTTTTAGCAAACTCTGGAGATTCTCCTGGTTTTCTGGTACGTCCCTTGGATCTACTTCTGGATAATCTGGGCTTAGAGATTCTATATCAATGTGACACCTATCCCTCTGACCTTTCATCTTCTGACTTCAACCTGTTCTGAAGGAGCCTTTATACTTCCATATTTCTTTTGCATTCCTTTAGCAAGTTCTGACTGAGCTTGTGTAACTGCTGAAGGGGTATGTTCTGTTTGAGGCTTACACTCTGAACCATGTTTACAACTTCTGATTGAACTGATGTAGCTGCTGAATAGACAACTTCTGACCATCCTGAACCAAACTTGCAACTTCTGATTGAACTGATGTAGCTGCTGAAGAGACAACTTCTGACCATCCTGAACCAAACTTGCAACTTCTGACCGTCTTCATCTGGAATGGGTCCAGAAGTTCTGGAGCGCTGATTTTTTCTAAAAAAAAACACTTATTTTAAAGAAACATTCTAAGCACTTAGAATTTGATTTTCCTCAAGATGAAAGCGTTGTTTCTGGAGTTCGGGAGATCATCTTGCTCTTGTAAGTGGCTTGCTTGGGCAAAAGGATAACCCAGGGCTTGGATTTGTTTCAGGGGACTTTGAAAAATCTAAGATGGTTTCCTGAAGAAAGGGAGGGCAAATTTTGGGGTACAACACGATGCATTAATAGAATAAAAGAGTTTGCTATGACATCAATTGTTTATATAAGCAAAGAAGAACACAACTCAGAAATTCAAATAAACAAAAGTCTTCAATGATTGGGCAACGGAGCAGTGATTATGTTCGGAGTCTCAGGCACTTCAAACTGAATCTCCCCGGCGTCGATCATGTCTTGAATTTTGTTCTTGAGAGGCCAGCAGTTGTCTGTAGTATGCCCCGGGCTATCAGAATGATATGCGCACCTATCATTGGGATGATAGTTGGGAGCAGAAGTGTTCGGATTCCGGAGAGGAGCCCTTAAGGTGATCAGTCCTGCTTTCAACATTTGTTGCAGTGCTTGATCCAACGACATGTTGAGTTTGGTGTACTGCCGTTTCTCCTTGCGCTGCTGCCCCTGTCCTTGTTGAGCAGGTCCGGGGTTGGAGATCTGAATTGCCCCTACCTCATGACGGCTCTTTTTACCGTGCACAGCATTGGATTCTTTCTTTCCATGATGAGGTTTTTTATCCGAAGGTGCAGCCTCTTGAATTTTCCCAGACCGGATGCCAGCTTCTATTCGCTCCCCAGTCAAGATAAGATCTGTGAATCCAGCAGACGAATTCCCAATTAGGTGGTTGTAGAACGGACCAGACAGAGTCCCCAAGAACATATCGACAAGTTCCCGATCAGTCAGAGGTGGCTGTACCCTTCCAGCAAGATCCCTCCATTTCTGCGCATATTCTTTAAAACCTTCGCTTGATCCTAACGACATACCCTGGAGTTGGGTACGCGTAGGGGCAAGGTCGGCATTATATTGATACTGCTTATAGAAAGCAGTAGCCAACTCCTCCCAGTTACGAACCTTGGTCCCATCCAGCTGATAGAACCATTCGAGATGAGTCCCTGAAAGACTCTCCTGGAAGAAGTGGATCCATAGATTCTTGTCCGCAGAGTACGGCTGAATTTTCCGAACATAGGACCTTAGATGCAGCTTGGGACAAGACGCCCCGTCATACTTAGAGAAGGATGGTACTTTGAACTTGTGGGGGATTATCACACCAGTTGACAAACCCAGATCTCTGAAATCCAGCCCAGGTACCTGTTGAACCTCCATAGCCTTCAACCTATCCTCCAACTGTTTGTACTTGTCCTCAGCCGGAGGGTATTGTTCGTCGTTGAAATCTGTCTCGTTGTCGGAGACCACTGGACTAGGCACCACTCTCTCATGGTGACTGCTTTCCCTCACAGATGGGGTTGTCCTCTCAGTTTCAGTCTGCGGTGTATTCCCAGATCTGCGTCTAGGGCTGAACAAGACAGTCCTCTTCTTCTTCTTGTCCTTCTTCAAGAGCAGAGCCTTCAGATCTTGTTGCCCCTGGGTCAAATTCATGATCAACTCTTGGAACTGGGCGTTCTGAGCCTGGAGGTCCTTGATAGTCTGCTCGGCTGATGATTCAGGATTCATGACGATCGGCTGAAATAAACAGCGGAGAAGGGTAAGCAACCTGTCAAAGGGATACCTGCGATGCAATGAGATGTATGACATGCATGTAATGTTTTCAAGGACCTCGCGGGGTAAACAGAGAAACTTTATTAGCATTTGGAACCGGTAGCTTGATTGTAAGAACTTCATTTTGTTGAGAGTCCTTCGTCAAGGGTCAAAGGCTCACCATATCCAGTGGGTCATAGCCCCTGACAACCTTAGCTAGAGGAAAATAAATCCTCTTTGCCCCTTGCTAGATGTTTGATTTATCATGACCTGCATCACAAGCCCCTTGAGATCCTTGAAATGGGTGAGGATGTATGCAATGGTATGCAATGGTATGATGTCATGCTATGCATGGGGTAGTGTGGGTAACCCTGTTATGAGTCCCAATTAAGGACTATAAACAACCCTGCAAGAAATTTAGTATCCTGTTATGAGTCCCAATTAAGGATTATAAACAACCCTGCAAGAAATTTAGTACCCTGTTATGAGTCCCAATTAAGGACTATAAACAACCCTGCAAGAAATTTAGTACTCTGTTATGAGTCCTAATTAAGGACTAAAACAAAACCTGCAAGTAGTTCATGTGTCAGATAAAGCATGCAAGTAGTCAAGTACGAAGGCACACAAGTCACACAAGAGAAGCCCTTAGAGTTTAGGCCAGCATGGGGTCTAGGTATTACCCTCTTTCAGTTGGTTGGTTCATACCTGTCCTATCAAAGTAACCGGGTTCTTAGAGGATCCCAATATCATTGACTACCCTCAATCGATCATAACTCCAGCATCGCAATCTTTTCTTGCGGCCAAAACCATCACGAGAGTTTAGCCTCAATGGGCGTAGCATACTGCTACTGTTCTAATGGCCAAGTTGGGTCATTTAAGGTTCTAAGGTCGGTTGGTGCTTAATGACTCCTTGGAAGACCCATATTCTCCCCGTTTCAACACGAGGGATATCGGTACAGACCAAGGCGCCACACCAACGTAGCCACTGCTTCACCCATGTCGGTATACGCCGGACAGGTCCCTCACAGCTTATGCTACCTAAACAGGGTATCCCCAGATCCGGGTTAGGATCTATGTAACTCCCATGCAACCCACAATAATAAAGCAAGCAAAGAAGACAATTGAAAACACAGTGATCTTAGCCCTAAGGTACACCTCACTTTAAGTTTGTCCCCAGCAGAGTCGCCAGTTCTGTGATCGGTGGATCTGGAACTGACTGTTTAACGCTGGTTCGCGAAATGTCGCGGTAAGCAAGAGTCGCCACCGTCTTTTATTTTCTCCAAATGGAAAGGACAAAAGCACAGAAAAATTCCTTAAAGAGATTGCTCTCGGTTCGGGAGGTAGGTTATAGAAAGGGAAGGTGTTAGCACCCTTTCTATCCATGGTTATCCATGGGCTCTTAGATACTTGCTCATTATGTTTTCAAAATGTTTGTTTGCTTTTCAACTGTGGGTTTTAAAAAGTTTCTTTGAAAAGTTTCAGTTCGACTCGTACGTCAGAGTGTTTGAAAAATTTGCTTTTGAAAGCTTTTGAAAAGTGTCGGTGTGAAAAGATTTCAGTTTGTTTTGAAGAGAGCAAGTATCCTTGAGAACCTACCTACCCTAAGGAATTCGTCTGTGTAAATGTCCTTTAAAGTAATGCCATCCCACCATTGAGAGGTAGGTAGCACCACCGTTGGAGGTGTTCGGGTCAATTCGAGTTTGTAGGGACATGGTGATCACCAGAGCAATGGGAAGACACCTTAGAAGCTACCCTCATGCCAGGTTCCCGGATCATGAGGACTTACTAAGACGTCCTCTACTCGACGATCACCTTTCGAAAGGCAACAGTGAGGCGTACCCTAGGGGTGGTGTGTGCGAATTTGTGTGTCAGTTTCATTGATATTTGTCTTGTCATGTTTGTTGTGATCTATGCTTGATTTTATTTTTAAGTCCATACATTCTTTCATGCTTTTTGTTAACAGTTAAAAGTTGCGGGAAAATAAATCTACAACTATTACAAATGGCGCGGGTCCACATTGCCAAAATTAAACCGGACCCGATTTGACAGAAAAATAAAGAAAAAAGAAATAAAAGTGCGAGAAATAAAATCGTTACAACGCTTTGGGAGAATTACATAATTATTTAAGCAATAAGATAAATGCGCAAATTAAACAATTAAAAATATGGGCGTTGGACCCTTTTGCAAAATTAGAATTAATAAGGAATTAAAAATTAAAATTAAAAAGAATGTTTTTTTTTGGTATTTTTTTGTATTTTTTAAGATTTAATAGAAAGAATAATTAATTAAAATTAAAAATGAAGCGTCAAACCCTAATTCTAATGGTTTTTAAGTTTATTGTGAAAATATTAAGTTTTAACCTAATTTAAATCTAAGTTAATTTACATGCAAAATTTAATTATAGAAAATAAATAAAATAAACATTATTATTGTAAAAAAGGGAAATTAAAAGGAATCAAAATTAATTAAACCTATTTCTACATATTCTTGGATTTTTTATTATGAAAGGAATTAAAATTGTGACCTAATTAAAACTACATAATTACATGTTAATTTGTTTACAAGAAAATAATTATAATAAAAATATTTATTATTTTTTGGTCTTTTCTGATTTTTTTGATGAAGTTTTTATATTTTGTAAAAAAGTAATTGGTTAAATAAACAGCAATAAAAAATAAAAATAAGAATTAAAGAAAGAATAGGAGAAAAATAATGAAGGCAAACCAGGGGGTTTTCTGTCCCAATATGGAGGTTTTGATGGTAAAGCCTGGCCCATTAAGATTCAGATTCGTTGACCTTTCCCAGCATTATGTGGCATGTTGACTGGTCCTTATGGTATTCTTTAATTCTGAGCCCTTGGCTTGATCTTAGTGCACACGTGGGTGGCCTGGATGTAGAGTGCACGATGGATGCTAGTTGGATAATCATATAGAAGCATTGTTAGAAAAATAGCATGGAAATTATTGAAGACCTGGGGATCGAACCCAGGTCTTGTGTATTGCCATCACGTTCGCTTGCCGTCTGTGCCAATTGCGCATTATTAATATATGATGACAAACAAATATAATAAAGAAATAAGCGTTAGTGGGAGCTATCACGCGCGAAATTCAAAAAGGAACCAATCACTCCCTGACACGGTATCATCTTCCTCGCGTGCCTGAAAGACAAAACATTGAGCAACGGTTTTAGACGCGTTGCCTTAAGCCAGCTACCAGAAAATAGCGAATAGGCCTATGTAGCTCATAAATTAATCGCGACTAATGCTTCTTGTTCGTTGGAGCACGCTGATTGCAATGGTGGTGATTTTGAGTCCTAATTTTTCCTTGGGTGAAAAACCCCAATTCAAGAACTCTGAAAACCCTAAAAGTCAGTTATGGCATATTCGTATATAGCGTGTAAAAATCCAATTAAATCACATGATAAGCATCAGCAAACATCATTGAATAAGAATATGTAAACCAAATGTCATGAAAATGCCTTAAACTCAAGATGCGTGTATGCAATTTTGTGAGAAAACTTTGAGTTCTGTACAGCGATTCTTTGCCTTTTGATGAGTGTTATGAATTGGAATATGCTTAGTGAACCACAAGGAAGCTATTGTGAAAGGAATTAGGCTTTGAATCGTGTTTGAACACTGATTTCAGAATTTGGTTTTATGGCAATTTTTTCAAGTTTGCAAGTGTGTTTCCTGCGCAGCATTTAGTCTTTCTGCATTAGGTTTGTATTCCTGTATTTGTATGGAAGGCATTAGGTTAACAAAACTAGCACAAATCTCTTGCAATTATGGATTAAGGATTTGATTTGTTAAGGATCCTTTTCATATCTTTCCATGTGCATTTTGTATCAATTTGCATCCAATTAGTCCAAATCTTTCCCTATTAACCTATGCACGAAATATTGATGGCAAATTATGCATAAAAAGATTGGTTAAGGTAAGTTTTATATTTTCCACATATTTATATAATTTAAATGAATTAATATTAATAGAAATTCAAATAAATAAATAAAAAATGAGAAAATACTTCCCTTTGGGCCAAGTGGTCGTGCATAGGCTTGGAATGATGAATCATGGAAGAAAATAGGGCCCATTAGCAATTTTAGGTCATTTGAAGTAAAGTTGACTTTTCAAAATTCCCAAAAATTTCCCAACTTCCACAAGGCATAACTTGCTCAATTTTTAAGCTTTTAACATGTTCTTGGACATTTTGGAAAGTTCTTTGAGTCCTCTAACCAATTCCTTTGGTCCCATGTCATTTTGATTTACCAATCTCAAGTTATGGCCTTTGACTTAAAGTCCCTTTTTGTTGACTTTTGAAAATGACCTATAATGTTGAAATTGATAACTTTTTGTGAGAGCATTTCTTGGACTTGGAATATGAAGATGAATTGTAGGAAATGTCTTTCTCTTCAAAATGAGCTTTGGATGGAATTTTTCTGATAATCCATGTGAAAGTTATGCCCTGGTCAATTTCAGTTGACTTTTTCAGCTGTCCAAATATGGTAACTTTTGCATCTTGATGATTTTCTGAGCCAAATTTTGAGAATCATGATCAAGCATTGATAAAATGATGTTTGTGGCTTCAAAATGATATGTTGACCAAAAATTTGAACTTTTGACTGTCAAATGACCATTTTGCCCCTACAGTTGACTGTAGTGCAATCTAGGGTTTTGACTGTGCAATTTTGAGCTGAATGCCTTGAAACTTGATATGAGGATACTTGACCATCTTTGTAAGCATATGAGACTTGATTGGGCCTTTGAAAACTTCATTTTCTTGATCAGAACCCAAACCCTAGTTTTGACTGTATGGGAGACTGTTGAGCTGCACAAACCTTGGGGAATTTTGTGACTTGACTTGGCAATTTCTTGAAGAATATGGGAGGGAAAATTTTGGGGTACAACAATGACATTTTCTCTGGACCGAGAACACCAATGTACATCAGAGTGAGTAAGAGTCATCAACCGTTGGGACCACCTTGAGCCTTGGTCATTCTTTAGGACAGATTGTGGAAGGTGCGAAATAAACCACCTTGCAAGGAGAGGAGTACAGCACATGAGAACACCCCTCTTTCTCATTGTTCGTGTGTAAAATGAGTGAAGGATGTCCCCAAGCAATGTTGGTATTGGATTTCTGGACAGGAAGATTTTGACGGTGTTGACATCTACCAATTGGTCAGAATTTGGGAATAGGACCAACCCATAGATAAGGAGCGCCACAATTTCTTCAAAGGCTTGTAGGTCCAATGAATTCCAACATTCTTGTGCCTTCTCAAACAAGAACTTTGCTAAGAAGCCTTTGATGCCACTTCTAGTTTCCCAATGCCCCTTGATGTCAGAAGGCTGTAGGTGTAATACTCGAGCAACATCTTCAGGCTTTGGTTCCTTTTCCGTACCGTTGAAAGGTAGTTGATTGAGGATAGGAATTCTCAGGAGTTGAGAAAATTCCTCCAAAGTGGGTACCAACTGATAGTCAGGGAAAGTGAAACAGTGGTGAAGAGGGTCAAAGAACTGGAATAGCACTTTCATCATGTCTTCTTCAATGTTGGTGTTGACTAAGCCGAGCAGTCTACCATGTCTTTCACTGAAGGATGAGCTTTCCGGAATTCTCGAGGTGAGCTCCTTGAGTTGAGGAGAGATTCTCACAAGGTTGACTTGGATGGTTTTTCTGCGAGGAATTTCCATGACCTACAAAACAAGAACAAAGATGAAGATCTAAACCCTTGAAGTGGTTAGTGAATGCATATGATGCTTTATGATGTTCATGATGCATGCACAAACATATGTACAAGCAAATCACACCAAACCCTAGTTTCATGCTTGCATGGGGTTTCATAGGTAAGTACCCTCTTGAGTGTAGTTGGCTTAAAAACCTGTCCTATAAATAGTAACCGAGTTCTAAGGAGCTCAATATCATCGGATTGTTTTCATCGTTCATTGTTTTGGTTTAGCCACTTAACTAGCGACCAAAATATTCCGAGAAAACAACCCTCAATGAGTGTAGTATCGAGTATCTACCAACTTCGGACTGCACCAAAGCCGGTCATCTCACTACCCCTAATAGGCCAAGATGGTCAAGTAAGGTTCTAGGTCATTAGTGCTTAGTGACATCACTCAGCGGCCCCGTACTCTCCTTGATTGAACTCAAGGGTTACCGGTACTCACAAATATGTCGCACTAATATAGCTATTGCTTCGACCGTGTCGGTATACCCCGCACAGTTTCCACAACGTATTGCTATCTATGAATGTTTCCCAAAATCCGGGTGTAGGATTGCAAACCCAAACAATGGAGCCAAGACATAAAGCAATCAATTCAAACAATTAGTCATGCAAGAGGGTGATCTGAGCCCTAAGGTTACTCCACTTTTAAAATTGTCCCCAGCAGAGTCGCCAGTTCTGTGATACGGTGGGAGAACTGACTATGGTTTTGCATTTGTTTTCGCAAATGTTTCGGTTGAGCAAGAGTCGCCACCGACTTTTTATTTTATCCTAAGGAAAGGTTTAAAAAGCACAACAAAAACCTTTGAGATGTTTTCTTGGGTTCGGGGAGTAGATTATAGAAAGGGAAGGTATTAGCACCCTTTCTATCCATGGTTATCCATGGGCTCTTAGTTACTTGCTTAGATCATCTTGCCTTGATTTTTAATTGTTTGAAATGGTGCTTTGTTGTGTGTGGGTTTGAAAATGTTTTGAAAAGAGGCCAATGTGGTGGCAACCTTTGTAATGATCCATGTTGGGATGTATACAAAGGTGTACGTCTTTTGAAAAGGTTTTCAATATTTTTGAAAGTTTGTTTTGAAAGTGTATTGTGATGTGTGGTTTAGAAAATAGGCAAGTGTTTTGTTTTGCAAATTGGCAAGTAACCAAGAGTTGTCTACTCCTAATTTCTCAAAGATTATTGCTATGTTTTAACCCTTTTAACAATTTTGTTCCACCATTGTATTTGGTGGACAATCTTGTGTTAGGATGTGAGAGGGACGGGCGCGGGTCATCGTTTAGACCATAATTGCAATGGTGCAAAGTATATTTGGGCAATTTTTCTTTAAGGGACTTGATCATTTTTTAGGCAACTTTCGAAAGCGTCATCGAGGGACTATGATCATTTAAATTGTTCGTTTTGCCCAAAGAGACCTAACATGCAATATGGCCCAATTTTGAAAGGCAACAAGTGGATATAACCCTAGGGGTGTTAGTGTGCAAGTGTGTTTTATTGCATACAAGAGTTTTTTCTTTGAATTAGGTTTTTCTATTTCATTGATTTTATCTTGCCATGCACGTCCTAATTACTAGCAATAAGAAGCGGAAATATAAAATCCTACGCTATTACAACAATTAGGGGATGGGGATACACATTTGTACATGGGGGGTTCAACGAGAAAAATAGACAAAAAAGAAAATAGCAAAAAACAAGATATATATATAGAGAGAGAGAGAGAGAGAGGGAGCCAGCGCGCTGCTGAGAGGTCATCAGAAGTTCTGACTCAGATCCGCTGCCAGATGATTAACCTCTTGGTTAAACTGTATGAGTCAGAACTTCTGACTCTGGCACCTGCAAAACAGAACCCTGTTAGTGGGGAAATCATAAGTTCTGACTCCCCTGCGCTGCAAGACAGAAGTTTGTTAGTGGAGAAACCAGAAGTTTTGATTCTACTGGAAAGGCAATAACTCTCAGAGGTTCTGATATCATTGACAGCAAGACAGGCTTCAGATGTGCTAACGTCAAAGTCAGCACTTGGCTTTTCCCTGTACTAATCAGAACATCTGCAATTTTGTTGTTATTCCACAAAACAGGAAACATATTTGGAACAGATCCAGCAAATGTCAAAATATTTCAGAGGTCAGAACCAACAAGGTCACAGGCAAGTCCTACACTGGCTCAGAACGTTCTGAGGTATGAAAACCCTCAGAATATAAACAGCAACAACATGATATTTACATTATGTTTATTTGAGTATGCACAGCTGATGATGCTTAGCAGCGTGATGAAGGTCAGCAGGTGCTTACCTGGTTGTTGGAAAAGTTTGTGGGTGAAAGCTAGCTTTTGGCTCTGGTGGTGTTCTGGACAGATTCTCTTTTTTTGGAAAAAAGGCAGGTGAAGGTGTATGCGTATGTAGGGTCAGAAGTTTGGAAAGAGGTTTTTTAGTTCACACAGAAAACTGGGTATTGGATAAAGTTTAAAGATGAGAAATTCAAAGTTATGAAACAAAACTGGAGATTTTGGCAGAGTTTCAGAACGCTATGTTGCTAAGGGTTTCTGTTTCTCTCTTAGCAATTTCTCTGTTTCTTGAACGCTCTTTTGCAGTGGACAATGACTCTCTATTTATAGGCCAAGTTCTTATGGGTGCCTTGAACATTAAAGCGCCAACAGAGTTTGAATTTGTTCTTTGACAGAAATTCCTGGGAAGTTATGATAACAGATAGCCTTCAGCCTAGGCTGCAGCAGCAGGCGTGGATTGGAGAGAAGTGACCTCTTAAGTGGGCGGTGGCGTGTAGACCCATGCCAGAGTCTGCAGAAAGGCGTTTTCCAAGCCACACGTGAATGTTCAGGAGTGGTTGGAAGCATTAATGAGCATTAAATGGTGATAAGACCTATCAACATCAATATTCTGGTAATGGAAACCAACGTTGAATCAGCAGTTATGTTTCAAAAAGAACAGTGTAAACCATGCTCTGGCCTTGGCTTCCTGTTGTCTTAGTAAGTTCTAGGGATTTTCCTGATTTTCTGATACGTTCCTTGGATTTGCTTCTGGACCTCCTGGGCTTAGAGATTCTGTATCAGTGTAACACCCACCCTTCTGACCTTTTCATCTTCTGATTTCAGCATGTTCTGAAAGAGCCTTCAGACTTCCCTGCTTCTTTTGCATTCCTTTAGCAAGTTCTGACTGAGCTTGTGTAACTGCTGAAAGAGTCATGTTCTGTCTGAGGCTTACATACTGAACCACGTTTACAACTTCTGATTGAGCTGATGTAGCTGCTGAAAAGCCAACTTCTGACTACGCTGAGCCAAGCTTGCAACTTCTGACCGTTTTTATCTGGAATTGGTCCAGAAGTTCTGAAGCGCTGATTTTTTCTTAAACACTCATTTTTTTAGAGAAACGTTCCAAGTAATTAGAATTTGATTTTTCTCAAGATAAAAGCGTTGTCTTTGGAGCTTGTGTGATCATTTTGCTCTTGTAAGTGGTTTGATTTGGACAAAAATGACAGTTCTAGACTTGGATTTATTTCAGAGGGACCTTGAAAATCCAAGATGATTTCCTGAAGAAGGAAAGGGCAAATTTTGGGGTACAACAGCAACTTTGTCAACTTGGAGCATTGGACCTGTCCCCTTGATACAAGTAAACTACACAACTCTCAAGCAATTTGTACAAACTCATATCAGCCCTTAAGCAAGCTGGTACAAGCATGTGAGATTGGTCTTGTCAACTTTACTTCAAGTACAAGAAAAGTTACAAAAGGGCTAAAGCTTGCACATCTAGTAGGAAGATGACTTTGGATCACTTCTATACTAATATGCAAACATTGTACAAGGCATTACACGCTTGGCTTGAACCTAGAACTCTCTAAAATTGAAAAACACTAAAAATATGCCCAAGCACACAGTTTCTGCAAAAGCTCAGCCAACTCTCATTTGGCTCGTGCGTTTTGTGTTTAACTGATTCAAACATCTTATACACTTGATACCTAGTCAATCCAAGCCATCACCCTGGTTCTGTAATCTCTGTTTCATCATCTGCCATTTTCAATTTGGAGGCTTGCAGTTGGACTTGGTCAGGGAGTTCCAGCCATACTCGGAGCAAGATAAAGGTTGGAATAGATTCAGGGAAGCTCAAGGAAGCTCAAGCCATCATCAGGCCTCCATTAAAGTCCCTACATTGCCATACACGATTCCAGCTAAAGGAGGTATTTTCTTAAACTCTATCTCTTTATACAGGCAACCTCAAGCCACGATTTGTGAAGAAAAAATGTAGTTCTCATCATAACGAAGTTGTACATATCATTACTTTTCATTTATATTACTTGTGCTAAGAGAATTTGAAGCTTGAAATCTCTGAAATTTTTAGGTCACGATTTAGGGATTCCAAAATTCGCTTTGATCTTTGATAGTAAGGTTACATAATTTATAAGGTTGGAATCGTGAGCTCAAATGCCACATTTTTCATGTTATGAGTTTTCATTTTTATGCAAGCATGAGGAAGATACAGGTTTGAACTGGAAGCGTGAAGAAGAGAACGAAGGACAGGGATGAAGTCTGGTTCTGGGCTTTTTGGCAGCGTGGCCTTTTTGTTTTTGCTAAACACACCCCCCTGACTTGCTATTGCACCCCCCCTGACTAACTTTTTATATTTTTATATTTTTCTTCATATTTTTTCATTTAATACTTTTGTTTATTTTTCTGAATTATAAAAAATCCCAAAAAATAATTTCTTTATTTTTACACTTTTATTTTATTTTTTTATTATTTTTTTTCACATAAAAATTGATTTATTTTGAAAGAATAGAATTTATTTTCTTAATAAGTTTGTAAATAATCAAATATACTTAATATTTTTATTATACAGTTTTATACTCATAAATACTTATTTTTTGTACATATTTAATTTTTAGTATTTTGGCATAATATTATTTTTTATTTTTTATACAAAAAATACACAAAATAATAATATAGAACATTATTTTCTTTGAATAAAAACCAGGGTTTAACCCCCTTCCAAAAATAAATATTATTTTTTTCCTTTTTTTTTAGGTTTAAATTAAATATTTTTCTTACACAAAAAAAAAACAAGACATAAAATATTTTTCTAACATGAGCATTGCATTGCATTTTAAATATTTGTATTATATTTATTTAAATTCGTGCATATTCGATTTGGTTGTAATAATATATTTAGCTTTATATTTGTGCAAATCCCCATTCAAACTTGTATTCCCCCCTCCCATAAAAATTGTTGTAATAACTTAGTATATTTACATTACGCAATTTATCGCTTTTATACCATGATTAGTAATTAGGGTTTGCATGACAAGAACAAAACAAAGCAAAATAGAAAACCCTAAATACAAGACAAAATCAAAAGCATGAAAATGATGCACTTTGCACACAAGCACCCTTAGGGTTTCTCCCACTTGGTTGCCTAAAATAAAATGGTCATGTTACGCATGCGAAGTATCTTGGCAAAACAAAACAAGTATAAGATCACAGTCCCTCGATGACGCTATTCAAAAGTTTCCTTACAAAATGATCTTGGTCCCTAAAAATGCTAAGATACTTGGCAACATTGCTATCATGGTTATACGATGACCCACGCCCGTCCTGTTTACATCCAAAGATAGGGTTGCTTACCAAATCAATGGTAAGTCAACAATGTCAAAGGAATAGAAAATGCATAAGAAAGACATTTGAGTAGGTAGATAGTTTCTAAGTTACTTGCTCCATTTCAAACAACAATCCTTGCTATTTTCAAAAACAAATACACACATTTCAAAACATCTTACAAAACATTGAAAACATTTTCAAAAGACAAACATCTTTGTATACATTCTTACGAACGAGAATCATTACAAAGATTGCCTAAACGAATGGCCTCTTTTCAAAATACTTTCAAAACTACACCAAACACCATTTCAAACAAACCAAAGTAAGTGATCTAAGCAAGTAACTAAGAGCCCATGGAAAACCATGGATGAAAATGGTGCTAGCACCTTCCCTTTTCATAATCTACCCCCCGAACTCAAGAAAACATCTCAAAGGTCTTTCCTATGCTTTTTCACCTTTCCTTTTGGATAAAAGAAAAGTCGGTGGCGACTCTTGCTAACCGCGACATTTGCGACAAAACGCAAAACCCTCAAGTCAGTTCTCCCACCGTATCACAGAACTGGCGACTCTGTTGGGGAGAAATTATAAAAGTGGGGTTACCTTAGGGTTTAGATCACATTTATTTGCTTACTTTGTTTGATTGTTTGCTTTACATTTTGGTTCTATTGTTTGGGTTTGAATTCTCCACCCAGATTTGGGAAACATTATAGGTAAATAGCAATACATTGTGGAAACTGTGTAGGGTATACCGACATGGTCTAAGCAATAGCTATGTTAGTGTGACATATTTGTGGGTACCGGTAGCCTTTGAGTCAATCAAAGAGAATACGCGGCCGCTGAGTGATGTCATGAAGCACTAATGAACTTCTAGAACCCTTTACTTGACCAACTTGGCCTTTTTAGGATGTAGTGAGATAACCGGCTTTGGTGCAGTCCGAAGTTGGTAGATACTCGATACTACACTCATTGAGGGTTGGTTTCTTGGGATATTTTGGTCGCCATTAAAGACGCTTGAGCTGAAACAATGACCAAGGAAACAATCCAGTGATATTGAGCTCCTTAGAACCCGATTACTATTGTTAGGACAGGTTGAGCCAACTAAACTTCAAGAGGGTACTTACCTATGAAACCCCATGCAAGCCTAAACTAAGAACTTGCTTAATTTGTTTGTATATGCATGCTTGTACATAAACATCATGAACATCATATGCATTCACTAACCATTTCAAGGATTTTGTAGATTCATATTTGTTCTTGTTTTGTAGGTTATGGATTCACTTCGCAGGAAAACTATCCAAATAAACCTTGTAAGAATTCCTCCACAACTCAAGGAGCTAGCTTCAAGGATCCCTGAGAATTCTCCATTCACTGAGAGACATGGTCGTCTACTCAACTTGGTCACTTCCAACACAGAGGAGGATATGCTGAAGGTTCTCTTCCAGTTCTTTGACCCTTTGCATCATTGCTTCACATTTCCTGACTATCAACTTGTGCCCACTTTGAAAGAATTCTCTCAACTTCTGAGGATTCATATTCTCAATCAACTACCCTTCAACGGTACAGAAATAGATCCAAAAGCCAGAAGATATTGCTAAAGCCCTGCACTTGCACTCATCTGATGTCACAACATATTGGGAAACTAAAAGTGGTGTCAAAGGCTTCTTGTAAAAGTTTATGTTTGAGAAGGCCCAAAGCTGTTGGAATTCCCTGGACTTGCAAGCTTTTGAGGAGATTGTAGCTCTTCTCATCTATGGGATGGTCTTGTTCCCTAATCCTGACCAACTCATAGATGTGAGCGCTGTCAAAATCTTCATGTCTCGCAACCCGGTACCTACATTGCTTGGGGATATCCTACACTCTTTTCACACTCGTACAATGAGGAAAAGAGGTGTTCTTATATGTTGCACTCCTTTCCTGGCAAGATGGTTTATTTCTCATCTTCCCCAATCAGTCTTAAAGAATGAGCAAGGTTTGAGGTGGTCACAAAGGTTAATGATGCTCAAACATTCAGATATTCATTGGTGCTCTCGATCCAAAGAGAATGTTATCATTGTTGACCGTTATGGTGAATTCCCTAATGTCCCTCTACTTAGAATTAGGGGAGGCATCACCTACAACCCGTGCTTGGCTCTAAGACAGTTTGGTTATGCCCGAAGGGATGGCCCACGTGATATGTTGATTCAAGGATTGGTTTTCGACTACGACAACAACGATCAAGGTCTTTGCCAGAGATTCATCCGAGCTTGGAGGATGCTAAACAAGGTGTATAGCAAGACTTTGGGACACAAGAATTTCATCCCTCTTGAGCCTTACCTCAAGTGGGTACGAACCCGCGCTCAAAGTCTTATGATGCCTTATCCTTCCATTTTCCCAATGATTATTGAGCCTGTTAAGGAGGGAGAAGTTCCATACACTATCCTACATCCTGACATGCCTACATCACTCAAAGACCTACAAAGGGATTAGATACATCTCAAAGGAGAGCGCGATACTTTCGAAGCTCAATTCTACGCAAGCGAGAAGAAGGTTTTGGAACTCACTCGGCTACTTCATGAAGAGCAAACTCTAAATACCTACATTGCACCAAAGAGGATGCGCAATGTATTTTTACCTTATAATTTTGTATTATTTTGCCCAAGGGGCATTGATGTATTCAAATTCTATCTTATTAATATAACGTGTGTTTCTTTTTTGTTTAAAACAAATTTGAATTTCTAAATCCTTGAAAGCATTGCATGAACATATATCATTCATCATAAACATAAACAGGTCTTTATAACAAGTTTCCTCATCTCTCTACTGTTTATTTCAGTAAGATGGATCTCGAACAAACGGTCAAAAATCTGCTAGCTTAGAAAATGCAATTTCAACAGTTACTCATGACCTTAGCCAAGGGGCAAAAGGAGCTGAAGACTTTGCTAGAAAAAGAGAAAGAGAAAAAGAAGAAGAAGCCAGTTGGTGTGGTGATCATGGGCAGAAGGTTTCAGGGACAAGCTAGAAGGACCTTAGATTTTCCAACAACATCTGATGAAAGGGAAAGAAAAGGAAAAGAAACGGCAGTACCATCAGATTCTGAAGAAAAGGAGGAAGGGGAGGACTAATCTGAACAACAATACCCTCCGACTAATGACAAGTACAAACACCTTGAAGAGCGATTAAGCGCTATGGAAATCCAGAGAGTACCGGGGCTAGATTTTGAAGAGTTGGGGCTGGTGTCAGGAATTGTGATCCCTCCAAAGTTTAAAGTGCCATTATTTTCCAAGTATGATGGGGTGTCTTGTCCTAAAATGCAGCTCCGATCGTATGTCAGGAAGATTCAGCCGCACTCTGCTGACAAAGACTTGTGGGTCCACTTTTTCCAAGACAGTTTATCAGGAACGCAACTTGATTGGTTCTACCAGTTGGAAAGGGCCGATGTCCACAATTGGGAAGACCTGGTTGCAGTTTTCTATAAACAATACCAGTACAATGCCGATTTGGCTCCTACCCGTACTCAACTTCAGAGTATGGCTATGGTTTCCAATGAGGGATTCAAAGATTACGCTCAGAAGTGGAAAGATCTAGCCGGAAGAGTTCAACCCCCACTGTCTGAAAGGGAGTTGGTGGACATCTTCTTGGGAACTCTATCGGGCCCTTTCTTCAATCATCTGATTGGGAGCTCCTCTGTAGGGTTTACTGAATTGATTTTAACCGGCGAGAGGGTGGAAGTTGGTATAATAAGTGGGAAGATTCAGAGGGATGTGTCTGCCTCAACAACTGTGAAAAAACCCTTCACTGGAAGGAAGGAAGTATCTGTTGTTTATTCACATGGAAATCAAGGAAGAACTGAACACCAACCAACGGTGGGGACCGTTATGATTCCAAAGCCTGCATTAGACCAGCCAAGAACTAATCAGCCGAGAGTGGAAAGGCCAGTTCGGCAATTCACCAGGATTAACATGACTCCAGCTCAGGTTCTACCACATCTTTTGAAATTGAATCTGGCAACTTTAAAAGAGGCCCCAAAGAATCCCAATACTGCATCTCCTCATTACCATCCGAATGCCAGATGCGCATACCATTCTGAAAGTCCAGGGCACGAAACTAACAACTGTTGGGCTCTAAAGAACAAAATAGAAGACCTGATAGATGCAAAGGAAGTTGAGTTTGATGAGCCTGAGAAACCGAATGTTATTTCCGCTCTGATGCCTAGGAATGGTCACAATGCCAATGCTATCGAAGAAGATTTGTTTGTTGCTACCGTGGATGAACTGTTGACTCCACTCCCGATTATTAAGTTGAATTTGTTGAAAGCTAGTATATTCCCAGGTTATGACAAAGACTGCCATGTTTGCCTATCCTCATCATTTGACTGCCCTCTATTGAAAAAAGGTATCCAACGACTGATTGATAACCAAGAAATTCTGTTCGAGAATGCTCATGTTTCACCCGTTCCAATTAAAGACATTTCAATTATAACCATCTACGCTAATCCATCCAGGGCCCCTAAAATACCCGTTAGGATTACACCTGCTCCAAAGACTACTCCACTTAAGATTACAATGCCTGGGTCGGTCCTATACAAATCAGATAAAACAGTACCATGGAATTATGGTGGAGAAATCTACTACCATGGTATTAAACAAGATGAACTGACTGCCGAAGAAGAGAACTCCGAAGAGGACAATTCCGACATTAGTAATATTTCCAGAACTAGCAAGATTACCCGCAGTGGTAGAATCTTCTCTCCAGAGATTGCCCCTCCAAAGGCAGTCTTTGGACCCGTGGTCGTTCCGAAGTTTACCTCTGCACCAGTGATTATACCTGCAAGCGTACTTACCGACAAAGACAACACAATCCCTATCCCTACTTCCATTGCTGAGAATAAAGGGGAAAATTCAAGAAGAGCCTGTCCGGACGAAGGATCAATCACTAGTTGTCCCCGAAACATCCAAGAAGGAAATGGAAGAAATCCTAAGGATAATAAAAAAGAGTGATTATGATGTGGTTGAAGATTTGGGGCAAACCCCTTCCAAGATCTCTATGCTAGCTCTGCTGCTGTACTCTGAAGCACATGCAAAAGCTCTGGTAAAATTTCTGAAGACAGCTCATGTGCCACAAGAGACGTCTACTGAGCAGTTCCAAGACTGTGTGGCCAGTTTAACAGCTGATAATGGCTTGGGTTTCTCCGATGCTGATTTGACACCCAGAGGGAGAAAACACAACGAGGCATTACATGTCTCAGTGGAGTGTAGAGGAACAACCCTAGCCCATGTCTTGGTGGACACGGGATCATCTTTGAACGTCTTACCGAAAAAAGCCCTTGACAGATTGGATTGCGAGGGGCTGACTTTAAAACCCAGTAACATAGTGGTGAGAGCATTTGATGGTTCGAAGAGGATGGTCCACGGGGAGGTGGACATCACAATAAAGGTGGGAACTCATATTTTCAACTCAACCTTATATGTGATGGACATCCATCCTTCTTATTTTTGTCTGTTAGGACGCCCCTGGATCCACAATGTCGGTGCTGTCACCTCCACATTGCACCAGATGATAAAGTACCCAGTCCAAGGAAAGATCATAACTGTCCACGAGGAGGAGGAGTACATGATTAGTCATCTGAATTCTTTCCGATATGTAGAGTTGGATGGCGAGTTCATTGAAACCTCTTTCCAACATTTTGAAGAAGTCTCTCAAGAAGTAGCAGCGACCAAGGCAGTATCCTCAATTCCTAAGATCACAAGACCTCCACTTTAGATGTTATCTCTAAAGGATGAAAAGAAAGTAGTGGAAGAGGGTGGATGCACCATCTGGGGGCAGCTTCCAGACATTCCGTACAAATCAGACAAGTTTGGCTTGGGGTTTACTTCAACTGCTCATAAGGTTGTGCGCCGTGCCCGTGCTAGGGGGCCACCTGTGAAGATTAGCAACCAAGGGGTCAATGCAGTAGAAGATAATGAAGAAGATGGCAACTTGGAAGATTGGACATTTCCTACTGTCAGCGGAGGACTTCGCAACTGGGAAGCCAGAGACTTTGTCCCAATAAATTTCATCTTCAGTAATTTATCTTTTACATTTCTGTTGGACTTGTAATATTCACGAATAATTCGCACTTTAAAAACCTTGTGTCTTACCCGGGGCACAATGGTCCATTTGTAAGGGTTTTTATTTCATCTTCATATGACATTCAATGAATCATGGACGCTTTTTCATATATAAACCTTTTGTGTTCATTGTCTTTCTTTTACATTTTATTGTTTAAAGATGGCTATACCCTTACACACACCCACACTCACAAATGCAGGTACCCTTCCATTCCAGATCCCATGGGTAACGATACTGCTATAGCCTTCAGTGATTCTGAAGATCTGATCTACCAAGCCGAATACGGAGGTGAGGAAGATTGTGAGGTGCCAGGGGAATTGGCCAGACTACTACAACAAGAGGAAAGAGATATTCAGCCTCATGAGGAGCTGTTAGATACAATCAATTTGGGTACCGAGGAAGATAAAAAGGAAATCAAAGTGGGTGCCAATCTAGAGCCGAGTGTCAAGGAGCGCCTAATTCATCTATTGCATGATTATGTTGAGATCTTTGCCTGGTCATACGAAGACATGCCGGGACTTGATACAGACATTGTGGTACACCGTCTACCCACAAGAGAAGACTGTCCACCAGTGAAACAAAAAGTCTGCCGCATGAGACCTAACATGTCGGAGAAGATCAAAGCGGAGGTTATGAAATAGTTCAATGCTGGATTTCTGGCTGTTACTTCCTATCCACAATGGGTTGCTAACATTGTTCCTGTGCCTAAAAAGGACGGTAAAGTACGGATGTGCATGGATTATAGAGATTTAAAAAGGGCCAACCCTAAAGATGATTTTCCATGTTCATACATCGACGTCCTGGTTGACAATACAGTCCAGCACAAAGTATTTTCTTTCATGGACGGATTCTCGGGCTATAACCAAATCAAAATGGCGCCTGAGGACATGGAGAAAACTACATTTGCCACACAGTGGGGGACGTTCTGCTATAAAGTGATGCCATTCGGACTGAAGAATGTCGGGGCAACCTATCAACGCACCATGGTAGCTTTGTTTCATGATATGGTACATCATGAGATAGAGGTCTATGTAGATGACATGATAGCCCGATCATAAACGGAAGAGGAGCACCTAGATCACTTGCAAAAGTTGTTTGTAAGGTTGAAGGAGTACAAGTTAAGATTGAATCCAAACAAGTGCACATTTGGAGTCCGGTCCGGTAAACTCTTAGGTTTCATTGTCAGCAACAAAGACATCGAGGTTGATCCTGCAAAGGTTAAAGTAATACAAGAAATGCCTACTCCTCGCACTGAGAAGGAAGTTAGAGGATTCTTGGGACGCCTGAACTATATTTCCAGATTCATTTCTCACCTAACATCTACTTGTGAACCAATATTCAAACTGTTGAAGAAAGATCAAGTAGTCAGATGGAATGATGAGTGTCAGATTGCTTTTGACAAAATCAAAGAGTATTTACAAGATCCTCCTGTCTTTATGCCACCAGTCGAGGGAAGACCACTGATCATGTATCTGACCGTTTTAGAGAACTCAATGGGGTGTGTATTGGGGCAGCATGACGAGTCTGGCCGAAAAGAGCACGCTATTTACTACCTGAGCAAAAAGTTTACTGACTGTGAAACAAGAAATTCACTGCTCGAGAAAACTTGTTGCGCTCTGGTATGGGCTGCTCGTCGGCTAAGACAGTATATGTTGACTCATACCACTTTGCTGATATCTAAGATGGATCTGATAAAGTACATCTTTGAGAAGGATGCTCTGTCTGGGAGGATAGCTAGATGGTAGATGATCCTAACAGAATATGATATACAGTACACTACCCAAAAAGCTATAAAGGCCAGTGTGATCGGTGGAAATGAGAACTGACTGTTTTGGAATGCTGGTTTGCATTTTGCGTTTGTTTTTGCAAAATTTCGCGGGTAAGCAAGAGTCACCACCGTCTTTTATTTTATCCAACAAGGAAAGGACAAAAGCACAGAAAAATTCCTTTTTTGAGATATTCCTCGGGTTCGGGAGGTAGATTATAGAAAGGGAAGGTGTTAGCACCCTTTCTATCCGTGATTATCCATGGGCTCTTAGGTACTTGCTCATTGTGTTTTCAAAATTTTACTTTTCTTTGTGTTTGTGGGTTTGAAAAGAGTTTTTGTTTTGAAGAGAGTGTGAGTGCGAAAAGTTTTGTTTTGTTTTTAAAAGGAGCAAGTACTTAAGAACCATCTACCTACTCAAAAAAGGAATTAAACTGTGCTAATGTCCTTTAGACAATGCTATCCCACTATTGAGGAGTAGGTAACATCGTCGTTAGAGTTTTCAGGTTAATTCGATTAAGGGGCGTGTGGTCACTAAAGCAATGTTAGGACGCCTTAGTGGTAAACCTAATGTCTTAGATCATTTTTCCGAGGCAACCGTTTCGAGGCAAATATGATCTTTGGACAAGAGGGCGACCTCTAAAACTTCTTATACTCAATGACCACGTTCGAAGGCAACCAAGTGAGGTGTACCCTAAGAGTGGCATGTGTAAGTGTGTTAGTTCGGTTAATTTTATCTGTACATGTCATGGGTGAGCTATGTTGATTTTAAGTTCATACATTGGATCTTGTCATGCATTCCCTATTATCAAACATCTAACATTGTATATTGTGCGGAAATTAAATTGCGGGAAATTAAATCTAAGCTATTACAAGGTGTCAGGTATTTACATCGCCAAAAACAACCCTTGAAAATTTAAATTGCGAAAAATAAAATAAAGCGATAAATAATTAAAGTCCTAATTAAAAGCTATTACAAACTGGAAGCAATTACAATATTGGATCAAATGAATCGCGTGCGAGAAATTGAAATGGCGCCTTTTTTAGGGTTTTGACCCTTTTTTTTGAAAGAAAGCATGTTTTTTTTTATTATTGAATTTAAAGAAATTAAACCTAAACTAATTATTAATTAATTAATAAAAAGAGATATTTTTGGATTTTTTAATATTTAAGGAAATAAAATAAAAGTGATTAAAATTATTTAAAAAAACCTAATTCTTCATTAATTTTAATTTATTGCAAAAATATTAAAATTGTCCCTAATTAAAAAACTAAATTAATTGATTAATGTTTATTTACAAAAATAAAGTGATGAAATTAAATTTATTCAATAAAAATAATATTTTTTATGTTTTATGATTTTATTAAGAAAAATAAATTGGTTAATAATTAATTAAGAATAATAAAAATAAAACAAGTAAATAAGTAAAATATTAAAAGAAAAGAAGTAACCAAGGGGGGTACTGGGCCAAAATTGGTGGTGAGTCTGGCAATTGTTTGGCCCACTTTCATTCAAGCTTGTTTGACTTTCCCAATCCAGCGTGTGCCTTTGACTATGGAGTGTGATGAGCTTGCAATCTGGACCCTTGGATTTGGCCTGGAGGCCATCTGGCGCCTGGATCCATGAGGCATATGGTGTACTACACTTTAGGCGCTACATGAGAATACCTGAAGAAAAATTAAACAAATGTTTTTGGGGGACCTGGGATTCGAACCCAGGTCCCAAGGGGGTTTCCACCAACGCGTTTGCCAACTCATCCATTGTGCTTGTTTGTTATTGGGATACAAAACAAATATTATATTGGAAACTCAACTAATATGCTGAAAATAAAAAAAAAAGTGGCGCAAGATTTGAACTGCCCAATAGGAAGAAGACACGCCTTCATCTTCTTCGTTGAAATAACCAGGATTTTTACCTGCGGATTTTATCCGCAGCTGAATCCATGGTTGCCCTCAAAGATCATCTGTAGGCCTTGGAAACGAGTTTTAAGAACACCATCGTACTTGTCTCTTTCCAATGAACATCCCTGTACCAATTATTTGTCCTAATTTTACCTGCATCAAAAATGCCTAAAAAATAAGAACACAAACCCTAGCTTCGGATCTAAGGTTATAGGCCATGAAAACAAAATTGAATAATGCAGGAATGTTGGAAATTGGACGTTAAACATGAATGCACAAACGATTTGGCAAAAAAATGCAAGAACATGGATTCACGATTCCATGTTCAGAGCTATTTTCGTGAGCACTTACAGCGCGATTCTGGTGGTTTCAGGACTTGGTTTTGATTGCTTTAGCTCCACTGGATATCAAGCAAGAGAGCTATGTGGAGATTTTGCTTTGAAAACGCCTCCAATGTGGATTTCGATCTCCAACTTTTCAAGGTTTTTTCCAGTTTTGGTTTGGCCGTTTTTGCAGTGCTCAGGTCGTGTTCTTGATATGTATGGCTTGTACAAGTAATAAGGAGTGCATTAGGTTAAACTTTGGGCCTCCAATCCTTGTGCATTGATGATTCCAAGATATGATTTTGCCACCATTAACAAAGCTTCCATATTTGTATCAAATAAAATATTTTGTACACAACATGGCATAATTCGAATTTTATTTGGTGTATCATGTAAATTGAAAGCTGTAATGATCAAAAAGATATCATTCCATCAATTTTTGGATTTTATTTGAATTAATATTGATTTAAAATGAATTAAATCAATAAAAATAAAATAAAATAGAAAATTTAATGAATGGACATGAAACTGAAGATGGGACACGTGTGTGGTGTGAAAAGACCAAATCAAGTGGGAAAAAGTGGGCCCTTTTGTCAAAAATTGGAGTTTTGAGGATAGTTGACTTTTGGCAATTTTAGAAAAATGCCAAACTTCAACAATCCATAACTTCTTCAATTCTTAACTTTTGGAAGTGTTCTTGAACTTTTTAGAAACCTTGAGATGTTCTCTAACCAACCGTTTTGGTATCATCTCATTTTGATATTCCATGCTCAAGTTATAAGCTTTGGAAAAAAAGGTGTTTTTGTTGACTTTCAAAAATGACCTATAATGTCCAAATTTGTAACTTTTTGTGAGAGCATTTCTTGATCTTGGGGTGTGAATATGGATTGTAGTAAATTTCATCCTATTCAAAATGAGCTTTGGATGGGTCATTTCTCATACAGTATGAGAAAGTTATGCCTGGTCAAAGTTGAGTTGACTTTTCCTACAAAACCCTAATTTAGCAACTTTTGAATCTTGATGAATCTTGAGCAATCCTTGATGAATCATGATCAAACCTTGATCAAATGATTAATTATCCTTCAAAATGAGAATGTTGGCAAAAATTCTTGAGGTTTGACTGTATTTGGGTCACAGTTGACTTTTGCCCTAGCAAAGTCGATTTTTGGGCCTCTTGAGCAATTGACTGACCAAACTTCCTCTGCAAGGCTTGAAATTTGAAATGGATGAACTTGAGAGAATATTAGGACATTGGGAAGCACTTGAGGTCATTTGGATGTAAGGACCTTGATGCAACACAAAACCCTAATTTTGAAATTGACTGCCTTAGGAGATGATTTGTCTGTCCAACTCTTGAGCCATCTTGAGCAACTTGAGATTATTCTTGACATGTTTTGAGAAATATGGGAGGGAAAATTTTGGATTACAACAGTTTCCCCTGTTCAATCTTCTTAAACCTGAGGATATAGATTGGCTTTCGGGCCTTTCGTGATCCAAAGGTGGGAGATGATTGAACACTAGAGTGCCCAGAAATTTGCACTCGCATGAAGTAGCATCAGCATTGTGATGTCGGGAATGGGCTTACAGATGCCATTTGGAGATTTTCGGTAGGAGGATGGGCTTACAGATGCCATCTAAATATTGTTGGTAGGTGTATGGGCTTACAGATGCCATCTGGAAATTGTTGGTAGGTGGTTTTGTCTTTGCTGACGGGTTGTCTCTTTTGACGGGGTGTCTCCTTTGACGAGTTGTCTCTATTGACGGGTGGTCTCCATTAGCGGGTTGCCTCTATTGACGAGTTGTCTCCATTGACAGGTTGTCTCCATTGAAGGGTTGTCTCCATTGACAGGTTGTCTCCATTGACGGGTTGTCTCCATTGACAGGTTGTCTCCATTAACGGGTTGTCTCCATTGACAGGTTATCTCCATTGACGGGTTGTCTCTATTGACGGGTTGTCTCCATTGACGGGTTGTCTCTATTGACGGGTTGTCTCCATTGACGGGTTGTCTCCATTGACAGGTTGTCTCCATTGACGAGTTGTCTCCATTGACGGGTTGTCTCCATTGACAGGTTGTCTCTATTGACGGGTTGTCTGCATTGATGGGTTGTCTCTATTGACGGGTTGTCTCCATTGACGGGTTGTCTCCATTGACGGGTTCTCTCCATTGACGGGTTGTCTCCATTGACAGGTTGAGAGTTTAACTGCATCCTTCCTGAAAGGTAAAGGTCAGTCATATGCAATGCATGATATGGATCAAGCAATGATGTTCTCAACATAAATGAGATTGTATGGTATGATGCGTATATGCATGTATCATGATGTATGGAAATGTAATGTTTTAGCTGGGGAAAATAAATCCCAGAGCTGTTGGAGAATAGAGTTGAATTCTTCGTTTCTGCTGGGGATGGTGAACAAAGGTGATTGCGAGAATAGACCTGCGGGAGAAGGGAACTCCGGTGGGGAATAAACTGATGAAGAGATTACCCCGTGGGGAATTACTCTGTGGGGAAGAGATGTTCTGCTGAGGATTTTAACGATAAACTCCGCTGGGGATTCCGCTGATAAACTCTATTGGGGATTTTAATGATGAACTCCGCTGGAGATGGATTACCGTTGCTGGTGACACTGAATCTGTTGAGGATTGAACTCCTACTTGGGGAAAGGAAAGAACTTCGCTGGGGATGATTTTATGCTTGCTGGGGAATATCTTTATACTCTGCTGAGGAATATTAAGACCTTCTGGGGATACCAAACCTTTTTAGCGCTGATGGTGGATGAACTCTGCTTGGGGAGAGTATTGCTGATTTGTTCATAGTTGTAAGTCTCAGCTAGGAGAGCTACCATTACTAACTTATTCTGCGAGGAGTGAAGGTATCTTAGCCATATTCTTTAGCTGAATGTACCTTGGCACCTGGTGGACAGAGCAACTTGTACAGTTCGGACAATTCTTATTTGCCCCTGTTTCCATTATTACCAGTAATTCATCTTTCGTTTCGCATGTAAATATTTATGATCAGCAATTAATGTCAAATGTGAAGTGGTGAAAAACATAAGAAGGGGGGGGGGGGTTGAATTGTAAAACTGAAATCTAAAGCAATGAACAAGATATTTTTATCCTGGTTCGTTTGATCTCAAACTACTCCAGTCCACCCGTCAAGGTGATTTCGCCTCTCTCCAATGAGGTCTTAATTCACTATATTCAACTGAATATTACAGACTGCTTTAACAACTGCTAAAGCCTTCTTGATTCAAACCACAACCCGGTTTGTCAAGGTAACACTTTCTTACAAAGAGATAAAACTATGTGTGTGGATGTTTTCTACAAAACTGTATCACAACTGTGATGTATACACAAATTGAAGCTTAGAAACTATATTGCTAAACAGTAATGGAATATCAGAGTGTGTGGTTTAGCAAAACTGGTAGAACGAAGATTATGGTTCAGCTTTTGTGCGTGTAGAGATTTGGAGAGCATTAACCATTTCAATCTTCAAAGCTTTGTTTATATAGCACTGAGATGATGAACGTTGGATGCAATATTCTTGATTCAATGCTAATAACAAACTTTCCTTATTGAGCAGATCTTGTCTGGAATGAGGCCGTTGGAATTAATTTGCTTTCAATGCACAGTACCGTTGCTTACTTAATGCAAGTTCTGGCTTGGCTCATTCTGACTCTGCTTCGCTGCTGATGAACTATTGTGTTTCTGTATCAGAGTGTTGAGCGCAGTCTTGTTCATCAGGCTTCAGCATGTACGTGAGTTGATCATCTGATTTTGACGTTCTGATGTAGCAACTTCTGATGCTGGTGTCTGAAATCAAATTCTGATGCTGAATAGACGTGATCTTGCTTATATCAATCAGAGTATCTGCAAGTCAGAACATAATAATTTTAGGCAGCAGATAGTTCATACATGAAACCTATAAATACTATATCTTTTCACTTTGTTATCATCAAAACTTAAATATAGGGTAATAGATTCAAACTTTGTTCTAACAATCTCCCCCTTTTTGATGATGACAAAAACTGGATATTTTAAATGAAAATAACGTGAAAAGGTATCTGGAATATGTATCAGAATAAGAAGTAAAAGAATAAGGAGTAAGGAAATACTCCCCCTGAGTTTGTTACTTCCCTTTGATTATACGTGTTCTTCAGGATCAGATCTTTTTTGCCTTTCTTTGAACATCAGAGTATCAGAGTCTTTGACTTATCAGAAGCTTTATGTCAGAGCAGAGCTTCAGAGCTTTTCTTGTCAGAGCTTTGCTTTGGATCAGAATATTAGAGCGGATCAGAACTTCATAGTGATCAGAGCTTCTAGTCTTCAGAGTGTCCAGGAGTTTCCTTGTGCCTGTAGACTTTAAACAAAACAGAAAAAACATTTCAAGTAATAGAGTTAGAATGTTTGAGAGTTTCTGTCTAGTTAGCCGTTATTGATTTAAATATCCTTCTTGTTCTCCCCCTTTTTGTCAGCAATCAAAAAGTGTTGGTGATGTGCTAAAACAATTAAGATCAGAAAAACTAATCATATTAAGATAGTTCAGAATCAAAAACAAGAAAATGTTACAAAACATAATCAAACAGTACATCAGAAAATCAGGAAAACATGAAAAAGGTCATGCATGCAAAAAATTAAGGTTGAGGAGGCAAGCGTGTGAACAGGTTCTCCAGCATGGCTTGAATCTTTTCAGAAGTCTCATTCTGTTTATGCACCATGCTGACAACAGTGTCAATCTTGCTGTCCTGCACATCCATTCTCTCTTTCATCTTCTGATCGTTTTCATCCATCCGCTGCTGTAGACGCATGTCATTCAGCCTTAGTTCTTCCAGAGTCTGCCTGTCCAAGGCAGCTTGAGAAGCATCAGAAGCAGGAGGCTTCTGAGAACTTTCAGCAACATCCTCTGCTTGACTTTCTTCAGCCTGAATGGTCTTGTCTTCTTCTGATTGAATGGTCTTGTCCTGCACCTTTGCAGCTTGCTGTTTCTCAGACCAAGGTTCACTGTCCAGAGGGAGCACGTCCTCTTTCAGAAGCATACTTCCAACTTCATTCAGAAGCTTGCTGAAATTTTGTTGTGCCTGCTCATAGTTGATATCCTGCAACTTGAGGGCTTCAGCACGTACCCAAAGTCTGAACTGTGACCAGAGCTGATCAGAAGCAGCTGGGTCAATCATTCCCGGACAGACTTGCTTCAAAGAAGCAATCCATTGCAGCACACCTGTTTCAAAATTCAAAATACCAGAGCCAACATTTGGTTGCTTTGGTTTTGTGATGGCAATTTTGTGTTTTAGATCAGCAAGACGGTCAAGACTGGTTAAGTCAATGAAGGTCCTGCTGGGGTTTTCAGAGGTTTTCTGAGAGGCTGTTTGTTTTGGAGAGGGGGTATCAGAGTCAGATATTACGATTGGACTGGGTGGTGTTTTGGGAGTATTTGGAGGTGTCGATTCTGATGAGGATGGTAACTGGGGCATGACAACAGTTGTTCCACATGGCAACTGAATTGCCAGCGGTGATGGTTAAGGTGAATGAGGTTCAGATTGATGAGGAGAAGGAGTTTCAGAGTGGTGAAGCTCTGTTTGTGGTGAAGGTGGATTAATTTCTGGTTGGGGAGAGGGAGGTGGAATCTCTGATTGCTCAGGGATCAGAGGTTCTTCTGAGAGTGGTTGTTGTTGTTCTGGTTCTGGTTGTTGTTGTTCTGGTTCTTCAGCAGATTGCTGTTGTTCTGGCTGTGGAGGAGGAACATTTTGTGGTTCAGAGTTTGGTTGAGCAGAGGCATGTTGACGCTCAATATCAGACAGCACTTGGTCAAGTGCTGGTGTTGTTGAAATTGTTGGTTGTTTGGGGTGTTTGGTTCTGGGTCTTCTGAGTTTTAATGCCTCAGAAGGGTCTTCTTCTTGAACAGTTTCATCAATGGTAGGGATGGGAATTGATATTCTATGAGAGGTTTGAGGAGGTATAGATGTTGGAATAGTAGATGAAATTAAAACAGGGGCAGCAGATGAAATACCTCTTTTCTTTGGAGTCTGCTGAGATGGTCCTTCTGATGACGCCTTCCTCTTCTTTGTCTTCTTCAGAGTCACTTCTGGTTGGGGTTGATGCAGATCTCTGATATTCAGCTTTGGATCTGTACCATCTGCCTTGCACGCATCCAAGTACCTGAGAATCACCTCTGGTTTGGATTCAGTTTCAGAGAATAACGGAAAATCACTCAGAGGCACTCTTCTGCTGGAGATATCAGCAGTGGAAGTAGCTCTGGGTTCCTTCTGAATATTTTCTATCAGCTTCATCTTTTTCAGATTCTTTGCGTTCAGAGGTTTCCCAATTGTTGGTTCAATAGTGCTCAGCTCTTGAGCTTCTATCAGATGCTCAATCAGCCTATTCTCTGTCAGAATATCTGATATCAGCCTTCCAAAAGGTATCCAATCTCTCTTGGTTCTTTCTTCTTCCCTTGTTTCTTTCACACTGGTTCTGAGGTGGTTGAACAGGAAGTGAGCCAGATTGATCTTTATCTTCTGATCAATAAAGTAGATCAGAAACTGCTGATCCACATTTATGTAATCAGGAGAACTGGTTGGTTTCCTGTGGTTGAAGCACCCCAAAATTATCTTAGCCCATACTCTGAAATGATCATTCAGATCTTTAATCTTGCTGCTGGGCAGCCCAAGAGTGAAGATCCTGTTAGCTACCACACCTATATCAGCACATCTTTCAGCCATGTCCACACAACGGACGCCACCACCACTTTGACCGATTAGCCTTGCAATGAGATCTTCAGTAATCACAATCTTCTTCCCCATAACAGAGGAGATGACTAGATGTGTTGAAACCTTGGCGTGAATCCAAAATTCCTTGACCAGCGCTGGGAATGTTGGTCCAACCAGCCTATCGAAATACCTTTACCACTTTTGAGCCCTAACTTCTTCAGTTAGGTCAAAACCATTCTCCTTCAAGCTTTCAAAGTCAATGATTAATTCAGAAAGCACTTCAAGATTCTTCACCGGAGTGAGGAGAGTTCTAAGTGGCACTTGATATTGCTCAGATGATGCTTTCTTCTGATTACCTGCAGAAACGCTACTGGAGGTTGCCATGTTCACACTAAAAGGGTTTTGAGAATGAACTGAGAAAAAAAAAGGTTTGCAAGAGATGAACTCAGAAATATGCAGAAAATGCTTGAGTGTTAGTGAGAAAGCGTAAAGAATAAGAATGAGAGATTAATGTGCTTAAATAGAGTTTTCAAAACTATTTTGAAAAGATAAACGTTTTTAAGAGAGAGAAAAATCATGATTGCCATTTAAAAGCATGATTACTTTTCATTAAATGCTTGCTGATTTTGGGGGATTTGAGAAAGATACTTAAAAACGGTTACCAGACATGTGTCTCAATGCACCCAATCAGCGCTTTGCCTTCTCAGAAGCGTGCACGCGTTCTGCTTCAGAGATATGCTGATGATTGGATGACACTTGTTTGATGTAGTGATCAGCACGTCTGTCTTTGAGCTTTAGACTCTCAGATCTTTAGACTTGCATCTGATACAATCTGCATGTTCTATCTTTCTGAAAGGAGATTGATCAGAAGTTCACAGTAAAATAATTACATTCTGAAGGTAAATATATGGAATTAAAACAATTTCACTCTGGACATACTTTCATGCTGAGATGTTTCAGGATGAAATTAAACCTATCTTCTGAAAGGGGTTTAGTAAAGATATCAGCCCATTGATGGTCTGTATCTATAAATTTTAAGTTCAAAATACCTTTCTGAATATAGTCCCTAATGAAGTGATGTTTTATTTCTATATGCTTAGCTCTAGAATGTAAAATGGGATTTTTACTTAAGCAGATAGAAGAAGTATTATCACAAAGTATAGGAATGTTACTCTCAAAAATCTGGAAGTCTTCAAGCTGACTTTTCATCCAGAGCATTTGTGTGCTACATCCTGCTGCTGCTATGTACTCAGCTTCTGCTGTTGACAGAGCAATTGTTGATTGCCTTTTGCTGGACCAAGAGATCAGATTTTCTCCCAGAAACTGGCAGCTTCCAGAAGTACTTTTACGTTCCACTCTGTCTCCAGCAAAATCAGCATCACATTAGCCTACTAAGCTGTAATCACTAGATTTTCTATAAAACAAACCCAGATTAGTAGTACCTTTCAGATACTTGAAAATTCTCTTAACAGCTGTTAAGTGAGATTCTCTAGGATCTGATTGGAATCTAGCACAGATACAAACACTGAATAATATGTCAGGTCTTGAAGCAGTCAGATAGAGGAGAGAACCAATCATACCTCTGTAGACTTTCTGTTCTACACTTTTGCTTACCTCTTCTCTTTCCAGAATGCACGTGGGATGCATTGGAATCTTTGATGGCTTACATTCTGAGAGGTCAAATTTCTTCAGAAGATCTCTGATGTATTTGCTCTGATGAATGTAAGTTCCTTCTGGAGTTTGATTGATCTGAATTCCTAAAAAGAATTTCAGTTCCCCCATGAGGCTCATCTCAAATTCTGCCTGCATACACTTAGCAAATTTTCTTCCAAGAGAAGGATTAGTAGAACCAAAAATAATATCATCAACATAAATTTGACAGACTAAAATGTCACTCTTAACTTATTTACAGAATAGAGTAGTGTCCACTTTCCCTCTGGTGAATTCATTTTCCAGCAGAAAGTTACTTAGCCTTTCATACCAAGCTCTGGGAGCTTGTTTCAGACCATACAGTGACTTCTTTAGTTTGAAAACATGTTCTGGATGTTTTGTATTTTCAAAACCTGGGGGTTGGTGTACATAAACTTCTTCTTCTATATAACCATTTAAGAATGCACTTTTGACATCCATCTGATATAGAGTGATGCCTCTATTAACAGCAAATGAAATTAAAAGTCTGATAGATTCTAACCTGGCGACTGGGGCAAAGGTTTCTGTATAGTCTATCCGCTCTTGCTGACTATAACCTTGTGCAACCAGTCGTGCCTTGTTTCTGATGACTTCACCTTGTTCATTTAGCTTGTTTCTGAACACCCATCTTGTTCCAATGACGTTGAATCCTTTTGGTCTGGGAACGAGATCCCATACGTCGTTTCTGGTGAATTGATTCAGCTCTTCTTGCATTGCCAGAATCCAATCATTATCCAGAAGTGCTTCATCAATTGAAGAAGGTTCAATCAGAGACACCAGTCCCATCAGAGTTTCCTCAGAGTTTCTGAAGCTTGCTCTTGTTCTGATTGGATCTTCCTTTCTTCCTAGGATAGTCTCTTCTGGGTGATCCAAGCTGCTTCTGGGTAATCTCTTCTGAGGTTGATCAGCAGCTGTTGTAGGATTTCTAGCAGTGCTCCTTTCAGATGTTGAAGGAATGTCTGTGTTGAGAGCTTCTGATGACTTGTCTTCAGAACCTGCAAATTCAATTTCTATACCTGCAAAAACTTCATTCTGCTTTGACTTTTCAGAGTCAAGCTTGTCATCAAAACGAACACTGATTGATTCTTCCACAATCTGTGTTTCTGTATTGTATACTCTGTACCCTCTTGAGCGTTCAGAGTATCCTAACATAATACACTTCTGTGCTTTAGAGTCAAACTTGTTCAAATAATTCTTTGTATTTAATATAAAGCAAGTACATCCAAATGGATGAAAATATGAAATGTTGGGCTTTCTGTTCTTCCACAATTCATATGGAGTCTTTTCCAGAATAGGTCTTATTGAGATTCTATTCTGAATGTAGCACGCTGTGTTTATTGCCTCTGCCCAGAAGGTCTTAGCAACGTTTGTCTCATTGATCATGGTTCTGGCCATTTCTTGCAATGTTCTGTTCTTTCGTTCTACAACTCCATTTTGTTGGGGAGTTCTAGGACAAGAGAAATCATGCAGAATGCCTCTGTCATTAAAGAATGACTCAAAATCTTTATTTTCAAATTCTCCACCATGATCACTTCTGACTTTAACGACTCTAAGATCCTTTTCATTCTGAACTTGGTTACAGAAGGTAACAAACACAGAGTGTGACTCGTCCTTGTGTCTTAAGAACTTTACCCATGTCCATCTGCTATAGTCATCTACGATTACTAACCCATACTTCTTACCACTGACTGAAGCAGTTTTAATTGGTCCAAATAAGTCAATGTGCAGAAGTTCTAATGGCTTAGAGGTGGAAACAACATTTTTGGATTTAAAAGAAGGTTTTGCAAATTTGCCTTTCTGACATGCTTCACACAGAGCATCTGAATTGAACTTCAAATTAGGAAGTCCTCTGACCAGATTGAGTTTGTTAATCTGAGATATTCTTCTCATACTAACATGCCCCAATCTTCTGTGCCAGATCCACTGCTCGTTGTTAACAGACAGAAGACATTTTACATTCTGACTCTTTAGTTCAGAAAGTTTGATTTTGTAAATGTTGTTTTTCCTCTTACCATTAAACAGGATAGTCCCATCTTTCTGACTAACAGCTTTACATGATTTTTGATTAAAGATTATATCATAACCGTTATCACTTAATTGACTTATGGATAACAGATTATGCATCAATCCATCTACTAGCAGAACATTATTAATAGAGGGAAGATTTCCATTACCTACAGTTCCAGAGCCAATTATCTTTCCCCTCTGATTGCCTCCAAAGCCAACGTGGCCTCCAGGCTTAAGTTCCAGGCTTTGGAACATATGCCTTCTTCCCGTCATGTGTCGTGAGCAGCCAGAGTCCAGGTACCATGACTGGTGTTTCTGACTTGCTGCTAAAGATATATGCAACATGTATTATTTTATCCTTAGGTACCCAGATTTTCTTGGGTCCTGATTTGTTAGTTTTACCAAAACTCTGGTTGAATTTTGGTTTCAGAGTGCTTACTGCTAGTATATTTGATATCATGTGTGTGACCATACACAAAATGTGAGTTCAGAGGAGTGTGTTTAATGGTTAAGTCCATGACATTCTTTGGTGTAGGAACCTTACCTTGGTATCCTATTCCTTTCCTGCCGTTTCTGCTAACTCCATAGATCATTGAAGCCATTCTGCTTCTATCTATGCTTTTAGCTAGGAACTTCTGGAAACTGTGATCATACTCCTTGATGATCTCATCAGCGTTGCTGGGAGTTTCAGAAATTGGTTTCTTCTGAGAGTTTTGTAAAGTGTTTTCTAATTTTGAAATCTTATTTCTCAGCTCAGAATTTTCCAATTTGAGACTCTCAGTTTTATTAGAGTCAGATTCAAGATTCATTTTCAGGTCTCTGAATTTAGCTCTAATTTGCTGATAACGTTCCAGAATCTCATTAAGGCTTTCAGCAAGTTCAGCCTTTGTAAAGTTAACAGCAAAGTTAGGAAATACCTCTTCTGTGTCTGATTCTGAGTTTGATTCAGAAGCTTCACTATCTTCTGAAATGTTAGCCATGAGAGCTATGTTTGCCCTTTCATCATCTGATTCTGAGTCAGCTTCAGACGAGTCAGAGTCATCCCATGTAGCCATAAGACTTTTCTTTTTCTCTCTTCCAAACTTCTTTTTGGGCTTTTCCCTCTGAAGCTTTGGACAGTCACTCTTATAGTGTCCTTGCTCGTTGCACTCATAGCAGATGATGTCTTTGGTGTTTGGCTTTTTGCTACTGGAGGAGCCTTCAGATCTTCTGTATCCAGAGGAGGAATCTGTCCTTCTGTATCTGGAAGAAGACTCGTTCTGATCAGATCTTCTGGGATTCCTGAACTTCCTTTGTCTTTGCTTCCACAGTTGATTTACTCTTCTGGAGAGAAGGGAAAGTTCGTATTCTTCTGATGAGGATCCATCAGATGTTTCTTCAACTGCCTGCAAAACTTTAGACTCAAATTTTCTGTTAGATTTTAATGCTAAAGGCTTACCTTGCTTCTGAGGCACATCAGCTTCTAGCTCTATCTCATGACTTCTGAGGGAGCTGATAAGTTCCTCCAGAGTGATTTTGTTGAGATCTTTAGCTAGCTTCAGAGCAGTAACCATAGGCCTCCACTGCTTGGGTAAACTTCTGACGATTTTCTTGACATGGTCAGCAGTAGAGTATCCTTTGTCCAGAACTTTGAGACCAGCTACCAGAATCTGGAATCTAGAGAACATAGTTTCAATGGATTCAGATTCTTCCATTTTGAACGCCTCATACTTCTGAATGAGCGCCAGAGCTTTTGTTTCTTTAACCTGAACGTTGCCCTCATGCGTCATTCTGAGAGAATCAAAGATATTCTTTGTTGTGTCTCTGTTGGAGATCTTTTCATACTCAGTATAGGAGATGGCACTGAGGAGGATGGTTCTGGCCTTGTGGTGATTCTTGAAGTCACGCTTTTGTTGATCGGACATTGTTTTTCTATCAATCTTCTGACCACTTGCATTCACAGGGTGCGTGTATCCATCTGTCACCATATCCCACAGATCAGCATCATGTGCTAGAAAGAAGCTTTCAATTCTGTCTTTCCAGTAATCAAAGTTTTCTCCATCAAAGACTGGAGGTTTGCCACTGAATCTGTCTCTGTCCTCATTGTTGTCATTGCTGATGTGAGAATTGTTTCCTGCCATTGTGTTTTTCTGACGCTAGATCTTGTACTGACACGGTTAAGTGTTTTAGCTCAGAACCAGGCGCTCTGATGCCAATTGAAGTGGTGAAAAACACAAGAAGGGGGGGTTGAATTGTAAAACTGAAATCTAAAGCAATGAACAAGATATTTTTATCCTGGTTCGTTTGATCTCAAACTACTCCAGTCCACCCGTCAAGGTGATTTCGCCTCTCTCCAACGAGGTCTTAATTCACTATATTCAACTGAATATTACAGACTGCTTTAACAACTGCTAAAGCCTTCTTGATTCAAACCACAACCCGGTTTGTCAAGGTAACACTTTCTTACAAAGAGATAAAACTATGTGTGTGGATGTTTTCTACAAAACTGTATCACAACTGTGATGTATACACAAATTGAAGCTTAGAAACTATATTGCTAAACAGTAATGGAATATCAGAGTGTGTGGTTTAGCAAAACTGGTAGAACGAAGATTATGGTTCAGCTTTTGTGCGTGTAGAGATTTGGAGAGCATTAACCATTTCAATCTTCAAAGCTTTGTTTATATAGCACTGAGATGATGAACGTTGGATGCAATATTCTTGATTCAATGCTAATAACAAACTTTCCTTATTGAGCAGATCTTGTCTGGAATGAGGCCGTTGGAATTAATTTGCTTTCAATGCACAGTACCGTTGCTTACTTAATGCAAGTTCTGGCTTGGCTCATTCTGACTCTGCTTCGCTGCTGATGAACTATTGTGTTTCTGTATCAGAGTGTTGAGCGCAGTCTTGTTCATCAGGCTTCAGCATGTACGTGAGTTGATCATCTGATTTTGACGTTCTGATGTAGCAACTTCTGATGCTGGTGTCTGAAATCAAATTCTGATGCTGAATAAACGTGATCTTGCTTATATCAATCAGAGTATCTGCAAGTCAGAACATAATAATTTTAGGCAGCAGATAGTTCATACATGAAACCTATAAATACTATATCTTTTCACTTTGTTATCATCAAAACTTAAATATAGGGTAATAGATTCAAACTTTGTTCTAACAAAATGCATATATCAAAAATGAACATTGGACATTCTTTGCAAAACAAAACAGATAAAGGAAAAACTTCTTGAAATTTCTGAAAATGAATTTGTATTGATTTGAAGTTTGGCCTGAAAAATAGGCGTTTTTGTACAAGAGGCTGACGTCCTAGGAAGAGAACGCCGCCGAACAAATAGAATTTATACAATTTGTGAAAAGGAAACAAAACAGCTATGTTAATAATCCCACTGGGTTCCAACTCTTGCTATTGCCTTTATATCTTCAACCATCTCATCACTTTGTTGCTTAGTTGAAGATGAATCTGATTGATTAGTGTCGTCCGAGCTTGATAGTCGATACCGAAGTCTGGATGCGAGGTGATCCAATGAGACATAATGTTACGCTTTGATCCCTAACTTTTTCCTGGACTGCCCTTTCGGGTTTTCAGTCCATCGGGATACCCATTTTTGCCCAAGCCGCCTTTTCAGGTTTTCGACTTGTCGGGTGTATAGATTTTTTTTTTAATTTTCATCCCTTATTTTTGCCCGAACCCTTTTGGTTCGCCGGGAAGCCCTTATTTTTGCCTAGGCCAGTCAACCTAGCGGGTCTTTGATTATGCGTAGTATCTTTTCACTATGTCTGCATTGACGGGGTGAGGAAGGTCGTCACCATCCATGTTGGTTAGAATCATAGCTCCTCCTGAGAAAATGTTCTTAACCACAAATGGCCCTTCATAAGTAGGGGTCCATTTCCCCCTGGGATTCCCTTGAGGTAGGATAATGCGCTTGATTACCAGATCCCCAATGTGATACGGTGGGAGAACTGACTAGTGTTTTGCGTTCGCATTCGCACTTGTGCGGTTGAGCAAGAGTCGCCACCGACTTTTTATTTTATCCTAAAGGAAAGGTTAAAAAAGCACAGCAAAAACCTTTTGAGATATTTCGTGGGTTCGGGGGGTAGATTATGAAAAGGGAAGGTATTAGCACCCTTTTCATCCATGGTTATCCATGGGCTCTTAGTTACTTGGTTTTTTAGATCACTTGCCTTGTTTTTCGATTGCTTTGAAAATGGTGTGTGTGTGGGTGCTTTTTGAAAATGTTTTTGGAAAAAGATGCCTTGTATGATTGTCCCGTGTTATCTTGAACTATGCTTCTTGTTGTCTGCTTGCCTTTATTGTCTTGACTGATTTTGGACAGTTATTGCCTTGAGTGTGGGTTGGGATATGATGCTTGTTTGATATTTAATGCCCAATGATGCTTGTACTGAGGGCTTTAGCTTGTGACTAGCATATTGCTTGGATTGAATGGTTTAGATGTTGGTTTCACAAAATGGTGAGGCTTGAGTTTGGATATGACAGGATGTTGGTATGGTGAGGTTTTGATTTTGTTTATCAGGTTTGTGTGTTTAGCATGAAGGTTGAGTTCTGAGATGTGTTATGTTCAGTATGTTTTTTGTTTTAGAATGTGTCTTTTTGAAGGTTGAGGCTGGATTGTGGGATATTGTAAGGATGATGCAGGTTCTGATTAAGCTTGGCTTAACTCAGTTTTTGGTTAGGTCATGCTCCAGTGTGGATCTTAGGCAGGTTCCTTTTGCAAGGTTATGGTGTTTTTATGAGGTTCTCTTGGTTGGGCAGGGTATTGGTGTTATGACAGATGCTGGTTTTTGCTCTGAGTTCTCAGATGTGTTGTGGTGTTAAAGCTGGTGCAGTAGGTTTTTGTATATTTCTTCTATTCTCACCTGCTATGCTTCCTCCTCTACTGAGTTTGTATATTTCTCTTTTTTTATCCTCTGAACTGCCTGCTACTGAGTTTTTGGATTTTTTATATCTTTTGCTATCTTGCTCCTGAACTATGCCTAACCTTGCCTATGCTTGCTTTGTACTGGCTAGCTGCCTTCTGCCCTGCTGCTACTGAACTGTCTTGTACATTTTCTTTTCTATTTCACTCTCTTCACTTCTGAACTGCCATGCTGAACTGTTTCATTGGCTTGTGTTATATCTTTCTTTCTTCTCTCCTTCCTACTGTCTGCTGTGAACTGCTATTGAACTGTGCCTAAACCCTGCTTGCTTTATCTCTCTTTACTTCTCTCTTTACAGTACAATTTAAGAATTTTATATGATTATTATTGTACTTTTCTGAAGGGGCCCTATGGGAAATGATGAGTTAAGACTGTTTAGCTTGCATAACACATTTTGCATCTCCTTTATCTCTCTTTTGACAGTTTGGATAGATTTTCTGCTTTGACAGTACATTCCCTTTTTGCTTTTCTTTGATATCTTTGGCATTGGACTTTCAGTTTAGTTTTGAATGGGAAGTTTTGCAATTTAGTTTGAATTGGAAGCTGAGGTTCTATGCAGTCTGAATTTTATAACTTATGCATTTTTGACATTTGCATTCATGAAATAAAATAATCTTCCCTCTCTGTGAACCGGGAGAAATCCCGTGATTTGCAGAGAGGGTCAACTGATCCCAGTCAGTGGCCCCTAATGATGAGCACTTTTAACTGTCTTTGCTATGTCTTCTGACTTTTCTTGTTTCTTTTTGCAGATGAAAAACGGAATACCGGAGCGGAATGAAGAACGAAGAATATTAGAAAATAGGATAGTTTTTTTTTCTCTATGTAATATTTAAATTAAATGTAAATTATTGTCTGTAACAAACAACAATTTGTACAAATAATTCAAATATCAATAAAAGTTTAAATTATCCAATTAATTCTAATTTCTTTATTGTTTATTTATTTATTTAAAATTCTTAGAATTAAAACAATTGAAAAATAAATTCAATCATTTAATTTCAGAATAATAAATAACTTAAATAAAACAACATTGATCAATTAAGTCTGTCTTATTCAACATCCAGAGCAAAGCAGCAGTCGATCCAAATAGACTGATCAAACGCATAAGCACTGTGAATCCAACACTGCATATATCTTTTGACTGATGAATTCAAACCAATCGCCTCCTCTTACTGATTTGTCATAAACACTGATTCTTCGCAAGTACTGTAAATCCAACTGCAACCCTTCTTTGACTGGCCCAAACAAAATGAATTTACGCCACTGTCTCTTTTGCTGATTAAACCAAGATAACGCGAATTTTAATCCGAATCTTGAAATAAACCGCAAAGTGCTGTGGAATTTAAATTCTTCTGAGAATATGCCCATAAAACCCTAATTCCCGATTAAATGCCAAATCACGCTTGCTTGATCAAAATTGAACCAAAAATCAACTAAACCCTAAGCCCACTGTATGAAACAATTCAGAGCTCTGAAAATCAGAAAAAACCCTAATTTGATTGACTGTCAAGAAAAGTCCGTTTGTCCGATTCTTGCGCCGGTTTGAAAAGTCAGGAAATGTTTGAAGCTGAGATTTCTTGGGGAAGAATGCGAGGGCAAATTTTGGGGTACAACACCCAACTTGATACTCTTGTCGTCTAACTTTCTTGTTAAATGCCTTGATCATCTGTTTTTGATACGTTTGACCATGACAAATAGCAGTAAGTCTCTTTTCGTCGATTAGGTTCAGCTGATCAAGCCGGGTCTAAATCCAGTCATATTCACTCAAACCTGCATCCTTCATGATTCAAAGAGAGGGTATCTGAACTTCAATAGGCAAGACTTCCTCCATGCCATAAACCAAGGAATAGGGTGTTGCCCTTGTTGACGTCCGTGCTGAGGTATGGTACCCATGAAGAGCAAATGGTAACATCTCGTGCCAGTCTTTGTATGTCACTGTCATCTTCTGCACAATCTTCTTAATGTTCTTATTTGCTGTTTGACAGCCCCATTCATCTTCGGCTGGTAGGGAGAAGAGTTATGATGCTGTATCTTGAATTGCTCGCAGAGCTCAGTGATCATTTTTTTGTTGAGATTGGTACCATTGTCCGTAATGATCCTCTCTGGTACACCGTATCGACAGATCAGATTGTGCCGAATGAACCGTGCCACGACGTTCTTGGTTACAGTAGCAAAGGAAGCTGCTTCAACCCACTTTATAAAGTAATCAATCGCTACCAGGATGGAACGATGCCCGTTGGATTTCGTAGGTATGATCTCGCCGATCATATCAATGCCCCACATTTCAAAAGGCCAAGGTTCCGCCAAGACATTTAGATCTTTTGGTATCAGAAGAGTAGTATGAGTCAACATGTATTGTCTCAGCCAGCGAGCAGCCCATGCCAAAGCGTAGCAAGTTCTCTCGAGCAGTGAGTATTGGGTCTCACGGTCGGTAAACTTATGCTAAAGCAGTAAATAGCATGCTCTTTTCGGCCAGACTCGTCATGTTGCCCCAACACGTACCTCTTTATATTATCCAGCACTTATAAGGTCAACGGTCTTCCTGTAATTGGAGGCATCAGAATTGATGGCTTGGAGGTAGTATGGCCCTCTCTTTTTGAAGCAGTAGTCCAACAAACTCAACAGAAACTTTGCAATCATCTTCACCTTTATCTTCGGCTAAGTTGATCGGACTTTCGAAGTCATAACCGGCAATAGCAGAGTCGTTACCAGTGAGATCCAGAGTGGATGTGGACCTGTATATGTGAGTGTGTGTAAAATAGCTGTTTTGCAATATATGATAAAGAAAAACAAGGAGCGCAAAATTTGAAATGCAAGAAACGTCCAATGCTTTTATTAATGATATATGAAAATGACACACAAAATCCCCCACAAATGAAGCCACAGTGCCCCGGGTAAGACACCGGGCCATAAAGTTTAAGACATTGTCTATTACAAATTCAAAACAAAAGTTTCATTACTGAGTAACAAAAGTAATAGGGATGAAATCCTTTGCTGTCCAGTTGCTTGGTCCATTGTTGGTAGTAGGATAGATCCAGTTGTCGAATTCAGACTCTTCTACATCATCTTCAATGGCATTCACTCCCAGG
The DNA here is from genome assembly GCA_948472305.1 of Vicia faba. Taxonomy (NCBI): domain Eukaryota; kingdom Viridiplantae; phylum Streptophyta; class Magnoliopsida; order Fabales; family Fabaceae; genus Vicia; species Vicia faba. Next base: position 515,032,527 of record OX451736.1, on the reverse strand, counting down.
TTGCTGATGAACACGGGAAGTCTTCCGATTCGTGTATTTCGAACAACCCTTTGAGCTTCTGCAGTGAAACCCAAACCAAACTTGTTAGTCTTCTATGTAAAATCAGGAAGTCGGCCCCAATTTGCACACTCACCCTTCTCAATAACAGCCCGGGCATCTTTTAAGGAAGCCATCTTCATAGGAGAATCTTCAACCATAGTCTCAGCTGATGCCAGTTGTGATACGGTGGGAGAACTGACTAGTGTTTTGCGTTCGCATTCGCACTTGTGCGGTTGAGCAAGAGTCGCCACCGACTTTTTACTTTATCCTAAAGGAAAGGTTAAAAAAGCACAGCAAAAACCTTTTGAGATATTTCGTGGGTTCGGGGGGTAGATTATGAAAAGGGAAGGTATTAGCACCCTTTTCATCCATGGTTATCCATGGGCTCTTAGTTACTTGGTTTTTTAGATCACTTGCCTTATTTTTCGATTGCTTGAAAATGGTGTGTGTGTGGGTGCTTTTGAAAATGTTTTGGAGGAAGATGCCTTGTCTTAGGCAACTAATGTATTTGACTCGTGATTGAGTGTTTTACAAAAGTGTGGATCTTTTCGAAAAGATGTTTCAAATGTTTTTGAGAGTTTGTTTGAAAGTGTTGTGGATTGTGATTCTTGAAAAGAAGGCAAGTGTTTTTGCAAGTCGATCTCAAGTAACTAAGAGTTTTGTCTACCCTATTGTACTCAAAGGTTTTTGTTATGTTTTAACCCTTTTTAACAATTTTGTTCCACCATTGAATTTGGTGGACAATCTTGCGTTTTAGGAAGTTTATTCGGGACGGGCGCGGGTCATCGTATGGACCATGAATGCAATGGTGCCAAATGTCTTTGGCAATTTTGCTTTGAAGGGACTATGATCATTCCGTTTTAGGCAACACTTTGAGACTTATGATCATTTTGAATTCGTTTTGCCAAAGATACTTGACGTGCAAACATGGCCCATTTTGGAAGGCAACATGTGGGATTACCCTAGAGGGTGCAAGTGTGATTGTGTATTGATTTCATGTATTTGTCTTGTATTAGGTTATCTAGCGTTCGATTTTATGTACATACAAACCCTAGGTCTAACCATGGTATAATTGAAAGCGGTAAATTGCGAAAATGTAAAATCTACGCTATTACAAAATAGTATCCGGGAGTGGGGGTACATGTGTATGAATGGGGATGAGACTTATAGTATCCAATAAGCTACAACCAAATCGAATTTTCGATCAAATGTAAATGACGAATATCAAATATAAGATAAACAAATGTGTATAGGGCAATGTGAATGGATTTGCATTGTGTAGGTGTATAATGTGAAATATATTGTAAGTGTACAAGTATATGTGTATGTGGATATTTACAGGTGCGACAATATGAAATTAATGCGAGATTAGGGTATTTGACCTATATATGTGTTTTAATGAATCTTTGATTTGTGTATTTTTAATATGTATAAAAGAAAAATGTTTTAACTTAAATGCTCAAGTTTTAATTAAATTGTGAAATGATGTTTTGAGAAAAGAAAATATTATGTATAAAAAGTATATTTTCACGTGTTATGTACAAAATGTTTTAAGATTAAAAGAATGGAAAAAGTTTTCAATTTTAATTACATGGTGTAAAAATGTATTTTTATTATTATATACAAAAAGTATTAAATGTCCAAAATTAAATTATGTATGTTAAAAAAGTATTTTTAAATTGTTATGTACAAAAAGCGAGTGAAAAGAAATGTTTTTAATTTAATCACATTATGTATAAAAATGTATTAAATGTCAAAAAATTGAATTATATATAAAAAGAAGTGCATTCTTAATTGTTATGTACAAAATATATTTCAATTAAAAGGATAGAAAAGTATTTTTAATTTTAGTTGTATGATAAAAAATGTATTTATTATTTATGTTAAAAATGTAAAAAGGATAATGTATTTTATTATGAATATGATTTTTGCAAAGAAAATAAAAAGAAAATATTGTTTAAAAAGGGTTAGTGTTAATGTTTTGTTAAAAAGAATTAGAAAAGAAACATTTTAATGGGCTTTAGAGGAAATTAGAAACGGGTCAGGCCCATTGATTGTTTGGAGCAGCGTTTTTAGGGTTTGAGGATTATTGTTCATTTGATAACGCGTTAGGGTTTGGGACGGCGCCGTTCGTACTTTTCGTTCAACGTTCTTCTTCATCTTCATCTTCCTGAGAGATTACTCCATCCGGCCACCAGCGTTACCCCCAAAGTCTCTCTTCCCTCTATGAGCTCAGTGGACTTGTGATTCAAGGTTCGATTTCAATGTTTATGTTTCCTTTTTCTTTTATGAATTGTACGCGTTGTTTCAATTTTAATTGAGTTATGATCCTTAAACCTGTACTATTATGAGGTGGTGGAGAAGAAAGGGAGAGAAAAGCTGGCTACCTTCGTTCCTTAGAGATGGAGGAGAGGTAGAGTAGGTGGAGGCGCTCAGGCGGCCGGAACAAGGGAGTTGAGGCGGAGATACGTGATGCTTGCTCCTTGGTAACTCTGTATCTGTATCTTTCTTCTTCTTGTTTTGAATTTGCCTTAGATTTCTCTCTTCTCCTTCTGTCCCTTTGTGTTGGTTGAACTGTGATGCTTTATTTCCCAATGATGTTTATACTGAGGGCCTAGGTTGCCTTTGAATATATTGTCTTCTTCTATGCCCTTGATGCTTTGAATTGTTGTTCTGAGACCGTTAGCCTTTTACCTGTGTTGCCCTGTGAGGAACTCAAAGTTCTGAGGGCCTAGGGTTTTGATTTGGGAATGCTTGTTGAAAATGTGTTTCTAGATGTTTGTTTATAGTGAAAGGGTTCTGAGTTCACTTCTTTCCTCTTCTCTATCGCCCACTTTGCCTTTGAATGTTTGTGGCCTATGATGAAGAGATTCTGAGGCTTAGAGGGTTAGAAAAATGGTTCTGGTTGGCTTGGTGTTGGTTCAGTTCTGGCATTGAGTCAATGTAGGTTTTGTTGTTGATGGCTTGTGAAGTTGTTTAAGGTTTTAACTGGACAGGTAAGGGTTTCAGCAGGTTTATGAGGTTTGATGGTTTTACTGATGCAGATTTAACTGGTTTGGGGATTTCTGGTTGTGTTTAGTTTGATTGGTACATGGCTTGAGGTTATGGTTTAATACTTGACAGTAGGCAGGTTGTGGTCTTGAGGCTTCAACTGGTCATGATTTTTTCTGAGTTATTGACTGGTTGTGTTTCATCAGGCTCAGCAGGTGTTATGCTTAGGCTTTTATGTGTGTAGTTTGTATGTTGAGGCAGGATTGTGGTGTTTCAGGTTATGGTCTTTTTGAGTTTGTATGTTTATGTGGTATGACAGTATGTGGGTTTGGAGGTTTCACAGGTTTGGGTTTGTGAGGTCTCAGGCCAGTATGCTTGGGCTTTGCAGGTTATTGTTGTTTGATGTATGGTTTCAGCTTGCAGGTTATGCCTTGACAGTAATGTGAGGCTTCAGGCCTTTTGAGTTTGTATATTTCTCTTTTTCTTTGAACTCTGTTGTACTTGTGTTATATCTTTTCTTGTATCTTCTGCCTAAGCCTAAAGCCTGCCTCTTATCTCTCTTCTTCTGACTCTCTTAGTACAGTTTAAAGAATTTTTAAATGTTTTATTTCTGTACTTTCTGAAGGGGCTATTGATGGGAAATGATGATAAAGAGTTAAGTTGCTTGCATATAGGATTTCCTCTGCATCTTTATCCTTCTTTGACAGCTTGTGTAGATTTTGTGAACTTTTCATATCTTTGTCAAATCTTTTTTTTGACAGCTTGGGTAGAATTTGCATTTTTGACAGTAGGTTGCACTTTTGGCTTTTGATAGAAAGTTGGAATTGGATTTTAGTTGGGTTTGAACTTACTTCTGAACCATGCAGTTTGACATTTTGAAAAATATGCATTTTGACATTTTGCATTTATGATAAAATTCTTCCCTCTTTGTGAACCGGGAGAAATCCCGTGATTTGCAGAGAGGGTCAACTGATCCCAGTCAGTGGCCCCTAATGATGAGTCTAATTTTATCTGTCTTTTCCAATTTAACTGCTTTCTGACTTTCTCTTTTCTTTTGCAGGTGAATAATTGGATGGAGAGGAATAAAATGAAGCATGAAGAATTAGAAATAAATAGGATAGTTTTTCTTTTTATGTAATACTTAAATTAATGTAAACTATTGTTTGTAATTTAAATTATAAACAATATTTGTACAAATAATTCAAATATCAATAAAAGTCTTTGTTATCCAATTAAATCTATTTTCTCTTTATTGTTTATTTATTTATTTAAAACTCTTTGAATTAAAACAATTGAAAAATAAATTTCAATCGTCCAATTTAGAATAATAAATAACTTAAATAAAACAATGTCTTAGTAATATTGATCAATTAAACCTGTCTCCTCCAATATTCAAAGCAAAGCAGCAGTTAACCAAAATAAACTGATCAAGCGCATTCCTTTTTTTTTCACTGATTCTTTGCCAAGCACTGTAACTCCAAACTGCATATTCTTTGACTGGCTCAAACAAAACAACATGAATTCAAACCACTGTCTCTTTCACTGATTAAATCAAGATAATGCGAATTTAACCCGAATCTCGGAATAAACTGCGATGTGCTGTGGAATTTTAATCTTTCTGAGAATATGCCCACAAAACCTTAACTCCTGACTAAATGCCAAATAACGTTCGCCTGATCAAAATGCGCCAGAATCAACCAAAACCCTAAGCCAACTGTTTGAAACAATCCAGAGTCCTGAAAAATCAATAAAACCCTAATTTTGCTTGACTGTCAAGAAAAGTCCGTTTGTCCGATTCTTGAGCCAGTTTGAAAAATCAGGAAAGGCTTGAAGCTGAGATTTCTTGTGGAAAAATGCGAGGGCAAATTTTGGGGTACAACAGTTGCCCCTGTTCAATCTTCTTGGACCTGAAGAGTTAGATTGGCAAGTTTGCCTTTCGCGACTTGAAGGTAAAAGAAGATTGGACACTAAAGTGCCCAGAAAATTTGCACTCGGCGATATGATGGTAGAGGTGAATGGGCTTAAAGATGCCATTTGGTGATGGGCTTAAAGATGCCATTTGGTGATGGGCTTAAAGATGCCATTTGGTGATGGGCTTAAAGATGCCATCTGGTGACTGCTGGTAGGAGGATGGGCTTATAGATGCCATCTGGAAATGTTGAACTGTATGTAAATGGTGAGTGGACAAGTATCAGAAGGGCCTCCATGTTTCGGAACATCTCTGAATCGGGGTCCGAACAAGCAACAGATTGACGTCCATGTCTGGAGAATCTGTAAACTATTTTCAGGAGTTGGGATTGAATAAGCAATGGAGCAGCATCCATTGTTGGGAAGTGCCCGTAAACTATTTTCAGAAGTCTGAACAAGTTGGTAGATTGACATCCGTTGTTGGGAAGAATCTGTAAACTGTTTTCAGAAGTTGAGAAGAGTCTGAACAAGTCGGTAGATTGACATCCGTTGTAGGGAAGAATCCGTAAACCGTTTTCAGAAGTCTTGAAGTTGAAGAGGAACCGGTGTAGGGTTCTTTGATAATGCGTCTGGATGGATCTGGAATAAGTATCAGAATGTCGCCGTGTCCGGGTCACATCTGAACTATTTCTGGATGAATCTTGAGAGATGATCTGTGTCTGTCGACTGATCTTACCTGAAAAGCAAAGGGTTAATTGTATGCGATGTTATGATGCATGATGCAATATACGTGACATTAATGAATGTGATGAATGCGCATGTAAGTTGACGAGCTAATCTTGCTGAGGATACATGAATCCGAGATGGCTGAAGATAAAAGCATCTTGATTGCTGCCGGGGAAAATAAGTCCTTGGCTGCTGCTGGGGAGGAGAATTCCTGATGACCTCTACTGGGGAGTTCCAAACTAGTAGACTCATGTTGGGGAGGCCAGATTGAGAATCTTCAGCTTAATGGGAAGTAACTCTGGTGATCTCACTGGGGAACTCAAGATTTGCCCTCCCAAAACTCTGTGGGGAGAAGGTTCAATGGTCTGGCTCCGCTGGGGATGGTAATTGAAGTTTTAGCCTTGCTGGGGATAATGAAGCTTGACCCCGAGTGGAGCTAACTTGAGAAGAATCTGAACAAGTGACAGGTTAACCTCCGTTACTTGGAGAACCCGTGAACTGTTTTCAGAAATCTCGAGACTGAATCAGCAATAGAGCCGCATCCGTTGTTGGGAAGCGTCCGTAAACTAATTTCAAAGGTTGCATCTGAACAAGCTGATAGATTAACATCCGTTACTTGGGAAGAATCCATAAACTGTTTTCAGAAGTCTTGAAGAAGAATCTGAACAAGTGATAGGTTAACATCCGTTTACTTGGAGAACCCGTGAACTGTTTTCAGAAATCTTGAAGCTGAATCAGCAATAGAGCCGCATCCGTTGTTGGGAAGCGTCCGTAAACTGATTTCAAAGGTTGAGAACAGTCTGAACAAGTTGGTAGATTGACATCCGTTGTTGGGAAGAATCCGTAAACCGTTTTCAGACGTCTTGAAGAGGAACCGGTGTAGGGCTTCCTGATGATGAGCTTGTGTAAAACTGCATCGGTTTTTGAACACTTTTGACATTCGAATGCCCCAAGTGGTGATGTAGATAAATTCCTGGCTTTTTACAGGTGTTGGTCTACAATCGGTCGTTCACAGATGTTTCCTGGGTTGTTACAGGTGTTGATCTGGAATTCTTCAGACATGCCCTGGCTGGATACAGGAGTCGAATCTGGAAATGTGGTCAACAGATATGCCCTGGCTGGATACAGGAGTCGAATCTGGAATTGTGATAGTTGATAGACATGCTCTGGCTGGATACAGGAATTGGATCTTCAAACTCTTCAGACGTGCCCTGGCTAGATACAGGAATCGAGTCTGGAAATGTGGTCAACAGATATGCCCTGGCTGGATACAGGAGTCGAATCTGGAATTGTGATAGTTGATAGACATGCCCTGGCTGGATACAGGAATCGGATCTTCAAACTCTTCAGACGTGCCCTGGCTAGATACAGGAATCGAGTCTGGAAATGTTGTAATTGATTTGTTGAACATGCCCTGGTTGGATACATGAATCGGATCTTCAAACTCTTCAGACGTGCCCTGGCTAGATACAGGAATCGAGTCTGGAAATGTTGTAATTGATTTGTTGAACACTTTTGACATTCGAATGCCCCAAGTGGTGAAGAAGGAGTCTTGAATCAAATTACTCTGCATATTGAGAGATTTCTTGAAATCTTGACTGGACTGCCCCAGGTTAATTGAATTGTGACATGCCATGCCCCTTGTTGATAGGAGATTTGATGGAAGTGTCATCCTCTTGAAGTGATTCTGACTTACTGAGAGAGTTTTTCGTTCCTCCGAACATTCGTTGTATGAATTTCTTCGCTGTCAAACGAAAAGGTCAAATGCAGACAATGATATTCGAATAATGCAAAGTTTATGTTTGTCTCGAAGTTTTGAAAAATGCGTTTTTATCATAAAACTTTTCATAAGACTAGTCAACACAAGATTTAGAGCAAAGCCCTACAGGAGTCAGGATACCTTTTGAAACAGTATGCTTTCGAACTGACCCATGCTTCAATTAGGACTTTTGAAGGGTTGTAACGTGGCTTGGTTCACGGTTTAAGAAACAAAGGATAAAGGCTCAAAGTATATTTGTACCCACCCGCTCTTCGTGATGTTCTCCAACCTAAGCTCAGTTAATTATGCGTCACACTCTGTTTTGAGTTTGGAACGACTTTTAGGCGATGGTTCACCAGTTGAATTTGGGGAGACAATCATTATCTCCTTTTTCTTTTTCAACATTTTTCATGTTGTTGAGGATTTTGTAATGACCTCACTATTTTGATTTTGATTTGTTATCCCTAACTTTTGCCTGACTGTTACCGTTTTCCGGGATTATTGTCAGCGGGATGCCCCAGCTTTCTTAAGCCTCCTTTATAGGTTTTGGCTCCGTGGGCTTTTCTCTTTTGAGAGATTGACTGTCTATGTGATAGGGAACCACCCTTGTCTTTTGATTCCAAAGGAATGCTTTCTTTTTCAACGTCGTTCGTTGTATTACGAACTGAGAGTTTGCGACTTCAATGCGCATTTTCTCTTGGATTAACTGAGATACTACCCTGCCCCGGGTTTATATCAAAGGTTTCGATTGTTTAGAACAGAAAACTCCTACTTCTTTGGCTCGAAGGGGTTGACTAGGGATTAACTTCCTTATAACTCCAGTGTTTGGGAATTGAAAGAAATGCCTGTACATCATCAGCAAGGTCTGTTCAAAAGCATATTGTATAAGATCATGGTATTGTTTCGTCATCCTCCCTCTAAAGGCTTACAACTTTTTATCAAGAGTCAAATATCATAAAGAAAAGCAGTAGTGAAACGAATGGATGAATTCAAGACAAACATATGCAATGCATTAATGAAAACAGAGTTTAACATCAACAGATAATTGTTTGACAGCAAAAGAAATTACAACTTTGAAAATTCAAAAAGAAGCAAAAGTCTTTCAGCTCGAGCTTCGTCACTTCAAGTGGAGAACCCTTTAACGGAAGATCTTCATCTCGCCGTCTGGCATGAATTCCAGCACCCCAATGTCAATCAGATCTTGAATCTTGTTTTTCAAGGCCCAAAAGTCGTTGGTGTCGTGTCCCGGGCTGTAGGAGTGGTAAACACAGAATGCGTCGGGATTATAGTGAGGAGAGGAGATATTGGGCTTCTGAGGAGGGTCCTTTATAGTGAGCAAATTGACCTCCAACAGGCGCTTCAGTATGAAGAATGATGGTATTTCAGTCTCCGTGAACTGTCTTCCCGACTTTTCTTGTTTACGCCGATTGCCTCGTTGACGCTGGCGAGTTTGTTGATGGGATTGTGACCCTGAAGCAAGCAAAGGAGCTTTCCCCTTGTCTTCTTGAGTTGATGGAGGTTGAGCGGTGACTTGCTCCTCAACCTCAGATGTTTGCCCCAGTTGGTTGTTTGGAAGCAGTTGGCGGACAAGAACTCTGAGTTCCTCTTGTCTTTGGGATAGGTCTTGGATGAGAGCCATCTGGCCCACCAACTGTCCCATCATTTGAGTCCTCAGTGTTGTCAGATCAAACTGCAGCTCCGCAATATGATCACTCCTGGCATTGTTGGAACTTTCCAAGCCCTTGGTGAGAAGAGCTTTCATTTCTTCCTGCCCCAGAGACAAGTTCAGGAACATCTCTTGCAGCTGAGCAGTCTGGTCTTGGATGTCTTTGACAGACCTTTCTAGAGCCATCTCTTGCTGAAATAAACAGCAGGAGAGTAAGGAAACCTGAAAAAGGAAAGATTTGTCAAAATGAAATGCATGATATGTGGATGCATGCTTTCAAGGATCTCTTGGGGTAAACACAAGAAATGTTAGAGGTTGAACTCTGCTCTTAGATTGGAGATCTTTGCACCGGTGGACGTCCTTCCACGAGAATCAAGCTCACCATGTCGAGTGGGTCATAGCCACTGATTCAAGTTGTCGTTCTTGAACTTTTGATTGGAGAGCTTTGTATCGGCGGATGTCTTTTCACGAGAATCAAGCTCACCATGTCGAGTGGGTCATAGCCACTGATTCAAGTTGTTGCACTTGATCTTTGATTGCATTGGTTAGAGGAGAAACCCCTTTCCCCTGGATAGATGTCTGGTTCAACGTAACCCTGCATCAAAAGAACCCTCGAGATCCCTGAAATGGTTATTGAAAATGCTATGGTATGATGTCATGATGTTATGTACATGCATGCACAAGTAAGTGAGTGTATATACAGGCAAACATATTCACACAAAGCACACAAGGCCTTAGGTTTAGGCTTGCATAAGGTTCAGGTACTACCCTCTTTCAGTTTGTTGGTTAAAACCTGTCTTATCAAAAGTAACCGGGTTCTAGAGGATCTCATATCATTGGCTACCCTCAATCGGTCATAACTCCAGCATCGCAACCTTTTCTCGCGGCCGGAACCATCTCGAGAGTTTAGCCTCAATGAGTGTAGCATACTGCTACTGTTCTAATGGCCAAGTTGGTCAATTTAGGGTTCTAAGGTCGGTTGGTGCTTAATGACTCCTTGGAAGACCCATATTCTCCCCGTCTCAACACGAGGGATATCGGTACAGACCAAGACGCCACACCAACGTAGCCACTGCTTCACCCATGTCGATATACGCCGGACAGGTCCCTCACAGATTATGCTACCTAAAAGGGTATTCCCCATATCCGAGTTAGGATCTATGAAACTCCGATACAAAGCCCACAAATGTAAAGCAAACAAAGCAATCAATTGAAAGTAAAGGTGATCTAAACCCTAAGGTAACCCCACTTTTAAGTTATCCCCAGCAGAGTCGCCAGTTCTGTGATACGGTGGGAGAACTGACTAGTGTTTTGCGTTCGCATTCGCACTTGTGCGGTTGAGCAAGAGTCGCCACCGACTTTTTACTTTATCCTAAAGGAAAGGTTAAAAAAGCACAGCAAAAACCTTTTGAGATATTTCGTGGGTTCGGGGGGTAGATTATGAAAAGGGAAGGTATTAGCACCCTTTTCATCCATGGTTATCCATGGGCTCTTAGTTACTTGGTTTTTTAGATCACTTGCCTTATTTTTCGATTGCTTGAAAATGGTGTGTGTGTGGGTGCTTTTGAAAATGTTTTGGAGGAAGATGCCTTGTCTTAGGCAACTAATGTATTTGACTCGTGATTGAGTGTTTTACAAAAGTGTGGATCTTTTCGAAAAGATGTTTCAAATGTTTTTGAGAGTTTGTTTGAAAGTGTTGTGGATTGTGATTCTTGAAAAGAAGGCAAGTGTTTTTGCAAGTCGATCTCAAGTAACTAAGAGTTTTGTCTACCCTATTGTACTCAAAGGTTTTTGTTATGTTTTAACCCTTTTTAACAATTTTGTTCCACCATTGAATTTGGTGGACAATCTTGCGTTTTAGGAAGTTTATTCGGGACGGGCGCGGGTCATCGTATGGACCATGAATGCAATGGTGCCAAATGTCTTTGGCAATTTTGCTTTGAAGGGACTATGATCATTCCGTTTTAGGCAACACTTTGAGACTTATGATCATTTTGAATTCGTTTTGCCAAAGATACTCGACGTGCAAACATGGCCCATTTTGGAAGGCAACATGTGGGATTACCCTAGAGGGTGCAAGTGTGATTGTGTATTGATTTCATGTATTTGTCTTGTATTAGGTTATCTAGCGTTCGATTTTATGTACATACAAACCCTAGGTCTAACCATGGTATAATTGAAAGCGGTAAATTGCGAAAATGTAAAATCTACGCTATTACAAAATAGTATCCGGGAGTGGGGGTACATGTGTATGAATGGGGATGAGACTTATAGTATCCAATAAGTTACAACCAAATCGAATTTTCGATCAAATGTAAATGACGAATATCAAATATAAGATAAACAAATGTGTATAGGGCAATGTGAATGGATTTGCATTGTGTAGGTGTATAATGTGAAATATATTGTAAGTGTACAAGTATATGTGTATGTGGATATTTACAGGTGCGACAATATGAAATTAATGCGAGATTAGGGTATTTGACCTAGATATGTGTTTTACTGAATCTTTGATTTGTGTATTTTTAATATGTATAAAAGAAAAATGTTTTAACTTAAATGCTCAAGTTTTAATTAAATTGTGAAATGATGTTTTGAGAAAAGAAAATATTATGTATAAAAAGTATATTTTCACGTGTTATGTACAAAATGTTTTAAGATTAAAAGAATGGAAAAAGTTTTCAATTTTAATTACATGGTGTAAAAATGTATTTTTATTATTATATACAAAAAGTATTAAATGTCCAAAATTAAATTATGTATGTTAAAAAAGTATTTTTAAATTGTTATGTACAAAAAGCGAGTGAAAAGAAATGTTTTTAATTTAATCACATTATGTATAAAAATGTATTAAATGTCAAAAAATTGAATTATATATAAAAAGAAGTGCATTCTTAATTGTTATGTACAAAATATATTTCAATTAAAAGGATAGAAAAGTATTTTTAATTTTAGTTGTATGATAAAAAATGTATTTATTATTTATGTTAAAAATGTAAAAAAGGTAATGTATTTTATTATGAATATGATTTTTGCAAAGAAAATAAAAAGAAAATATTGTTTAAAAAGGGTTAGTGTTAATGTTTTGTTAAAAAGAATTAGAAAAGAAACATTTTAATGGGCTTTAGAGGAAATTAGAAACGGGTCAGGCCCATTGATTGTTTGGAGAAGCGTTTTTAGGGTTTGAGGATTATTGTTCATTTGATAACGCGTTAGGGTTTGGGACGGCACCGTTCGTACTTTTCGTTCAACGTTCTTCTTCATCTTCATCTTCCTGAGAGATTACTCCATCCGGCCACCAGCGTTACCCCCAAAGTCTCTCTTCCCTCTATGAGCTCAGTGGTCTTGTGATTCAAGGTTCAATTTCAATGTTTATGTTTCCTTTTTCTTTTATGAATTGTACGCGTTGTTTCAATTTTAATTGAGTTATGATCCTTAAACCTGTACTATTATGAGGTGGTGGAGAAGAAAGGGAGAGAAAAGCTGGCTACCTTCGTTCCTTAGAGATGGAGGAGAGGTAGAGTAGGTGGAGGCGCTCAGGCGGCCGGAACAAGGGAGTTGAGGCGGAGATACGTGATGCTTGCTCCTTGGTAACTCTGTATCTGTATCTTTCTTCTTCTTGTTTTGAATTTGCCTTAGATTTCTCTCTTCTCCTTCTGTCCCTTTGTGTTGGTTGAACTGTGATGCTTTATTTCCCAATGATGTTTATACTGAGGGCCTAGGTTGCCTTTGAATATATTGTCTTCTTCTATGCCCTTGATGCTTTGAATTGTTGTTCTGAGACCGTTAGCCTTTTACCTGTGTTGCCCTGTGAGGAACTCAAAGTTCTGAGGGCCTAGGGTTTTGATTTGGGAATGCTTGTTGAAAACGTGTTTCTAGATGTTTGTTTATAGTGAAAGGGTTCTGAGTTCACTTCTTTCCTCTTCTCTATTGCCCACTTTGCCTTTGAATGTTTGTGGCCTATGATGAAGAGATTCTGAGGCTTAGAGGGTTAGAAAAATGGTTCTGGTTGGCTTGGTGTTGGTTCAGTTCTGGCATTGAGTCAATGTAGGTTTTGTTGTTGATGGCTTGTGAAGTTGTTTAAGGTTTTAACTGGACAGGTAAGGGTTTCAGCAGGTTTATGAGGTTTGATGGTTTTACTGATGCAGATTTAACTGGTTTGGGGATTTCTGGTTGTGTTTAGTTTGATTGGTACATGGCTTGAGGTTATGGTTTAATACTTGACAGTAGGCAGGTTGTGGTCTTGAGGCTTCAACTGGTCATGATTTTTTCTGAGTTATTGACTGGTTGTGTTTCATCAGGCTCAACAGGTGTTATGCTTAGGCTTTTATGTGTGTAGTTTGTATGTTGAGGCAGGATTGTGGTGTTTCAGGTTATGGTCTTTTTGAGTTTGTATGTTTATGTGGTATGACAGTATGTGGGTTTGGAGGTTTCACAGGTTTGGGTTTGTGAGGTCTCAGGCCAGTATGCTTGGGCTTTGCAGGTTATTGTTGTTTGATGTATGGTTTCAGCTTGCAGGTTATGCCTTGACAGTAATGTGAGGCTTCAGGCCTTTTGAGTTTGTATATTTCTCTTTTTCTTTGAACTCTGTTGTACTTGTGTTATATCTTTTCTTGTATCTTCTGCCTAAGCCTAAAGCCTGCCTCTTATCTCTCTTCTTCTGACTCTCTTAGTACAGTTTAAAGAATTTTTAAATGTTTTATTTCTGTACTTTCTGAAGGGGCTATTGATGGGAAATGATGATAAAGAGTTAAGTTGCTTGCATATAGGATTTCCTCTGCATCTTTATCCTTCTTTGACAGCTTGTGTAGATTTTGTGAACTTTTCATATCTTTGTCAAATCTTTTTTTTGACAGCTTGGGTAGAATTTGCATTTTTGACAGTAGGTTGCACTTTTGGCTTTTGATAGAAAGTTGGAATTGGATTTTAGTTGGGTTTGAACTTACTTCTGAACCATGCAGTTTGACATTTTGAAAAATATGCATTTTGACATTTTGCATTTATGATAAAATTCTTCCCTCTTTGTGAACCGGGAGAAATCCCGTGATTTGCAGAGAGGGTCAACTGATCCCAGTCAGTGGCCCCTAATGATGAGTCTAATTTTATCTGTCTTTTCCAATTTAACTGCTTTCTGACTTTCTCTTTTCTTTTGCAGGTGAATAATTGGATGGAGAGGAATAAAATGAAGCATGAAGAATTAGAAATAAATAGGATAGTTTTTCTTTTTATGTAATACTTAAATTAATGTAAACTATTGTTTGTAATTTAAATTATAAACAATATTTGTACAAATAATTCAAATATCAATAAAAGTCTTTGTTATCCAATTAAATCTATTTTCTCTTTATTGTTTATTTATTTATTTAAAACTCTTTGAATTAAAACAATTGAAAAATAAATTTCAATCGTCCAATTTAGAATAATAAATAACTTAAATAAAACAATGTCTTAGTAATATTGATCAATTAAACCTGTCTCCTCCAATATTCAAAGCAAAGCAGCAGTTAACCAAAATAAACTGATCAAGCGCATTCCTTTTTTTTTCACTGATTCTTTGCCAAGCACTGTAACTCCAAACTGCATATTCTTTGACTGGCTCAAACAAAACAACATGAATTCAAACCACTGTCTCTTTCACTGATTAAATCAAGATAATGCGAATTTAACCTGAATCTCGGAATAAACTGCGACGTGCTGTGGAATTTTAATCTTTCTGAGAATATGCCCACAAAACCTTAACTCCTGACTAAATGCCAAATAACGTTCGCCTGATCAAAATGCGCCAGAATCAACCAAAACCCTAAGCCAACTGTTTGAAACAATCCAGAGTCCTGAAAAATCAATAAAACCCTAATTTTGCTTGACTGTCAAGAAAAGTCCGTTTGTCCGATTCTTGAGCCAGTTTGAAAAATCAGGAAAGGCTTGAAGCTGAGATTTCTTGTGGAAAAATGCGAGGGCAAATTTTGGGGTACAACAGTTGCCCCTGTTCAATCTTCTTGGACCTGAAGAGTTAGATTGGCAAGTTTGCCTTTCGCGACTTGAAGGTAAAAGAAGATTGGACACTAAAGTGCCCAGAAAATTTGCACTCGGCGATATGATGGTAGAGGTGAATGGGCTTAAAGATGCCATTTGGTGATGGGCTTAAAGATGCCATTTGGTGATGGGCTTAAAGATGCCATTTGGTGATGGGCTTAAAGATGCCATCTGGTGACTGCTGGTAGGAGGATGGGCTTATAGATGCCATCTGGAAATGTTGAACTGTATGTCAATGGTGAGTGGACAAGTATCAGAAGGGCCTCCATGTTTCGGAACATCTCTGAATCGGGGTCCGAACAAGCAACAGATTGACGTCCATGTCTGGAGAATCTGTAAACTATTTTCAGGAGTTGGGATTGAATAAGCAATGGAGCAGCATCCATTGTTGGGAAGCGCCCGTAAACTATTTTCAGAAGTCTGAACAAGTTGGTAGATTGACATCCGTTGTTGGGAAGAATCTGTAAACTGTTTTCAGAAGTTGAGAAGAGTCTGAACAAGTCAGTAGATTGACATCCGTTGTAGGGAAGAATCCGTAAACCGTTTTCAGAAGTCTTGAAGTTGAAGAGGAACCGGTGTAGGGTTCTTTGATAATGCGTCTGGATGGATCTGGAATAAGTATCAGAATGTCGCCGTGTCCGGGTCACATCTGAACTATTTTTGGATGAATCTTGAGAGATGATCTGTGTCTGTCGACTGATCTTACCTGAAAAGCAAAGGGTTAATTGTATGCGATGTTATGATGCATGATGCAATATACGTGACATTAATGAATGTGATGAATGCGCATGTAAGTTGACGAGCTAATCTTGCTGAGGATACATGAATCCGAGATGGCTGAAGATAAAAGCATCTTGATTGCTGCCGGGAAAATAAGTCCTTGGCTGCTGCTGGGGAGGAGAATTCCTGATGACCTCTACTGGGGAGTTCCAAACTAGTAGACTCATGTTGGGGAGGCCAGATTGAGAATCTTCAGCTTAATGGGAAGTAACTCTGGTGATCTCACTGGGGAACTCAAGATTTGCCCTCCCAAAACTCTGTGGGGAGAAGGTTCAATGGTCTGGCTCCGCTGGGGATGGTAATTGAAGTTTTAGCCTTGCTGGGGATAATGAAGCTTGACCCCGAGTGGAGCTAACTTGAGAAGAATCTGAACAAGTGACAGGTTAACCTCCGTTACTTGGAGAACCCGTGAACTGTTTTCAGAAATCTCGAGACTGAATCAGCAATAGAGCCGCATCCGTTGTTGGGAAGCGTCCGTAAACTAATTTCAAAGGTTGCATCTGAACAAGATGATAGATTAACATCCGTTACTTGGGAAGAATCCATAAACTGTTTTCAGAAGTCTTGAAGAAGAATCTGAACAAGTGATAGGTTAACATCCGTTTACTTGGAGAACCCGTGAACTGTTTTCAGAAATCTTGAAGCTGAATCAGCAATAGAGCCGCATCCGTTGTTGGGAAGCGTCCGTAAACTGATTTCAAAGGTTGAGAACAGTCTGAACAAGTTGGTAGATTGACATCCATTGTTGGGAAGAATCCGTAAACCGTTTTCAGACGTCTTGAAGAGGAACCGGTGTAGGGCTTCCTGATGATGAGGTTTGGGGTACAACACCAGTGTCTGGGGAACCTCTTCAAAGTGCTGAAATGGGGTCTCAATGAACTCCCCATCCATTTCTACATATCGGAACGAGTTGAGGTGGCTGACCATATACTCTTCCTCCCCTTGTACTATCACAATCTTCCCTTTGACCGGGTACTTCAGCTTCTGTGGAGCATTGAGGTTACGGCCCCGACTTTGTGGATCCATGGGAGACCCAGCAAACAAGAATAAGATGGCCGGATGTCCATCACATAGAAGGTAGAATTGAAGACCTGAGAACCAACCTTAATCGGGATATCAACCTCTCCATGCACCATTCTTTTAGACCCATCAAAGGCCCTGACGATAATGTTGCTTGGCTTCAGCTCCAAACCTTCACAATCCAACCGGTCTAGAGCTTTCTTTGGTAAGACGTTAAATGAGGAACCAGTATCAACCAACACATGTGCAAGAGTAGTTCCCCTGCATTCAATAGATACATGCAGGGCATCGTTATGATTCTTCCCCTTAGCCGTCAAGTCGGCGTCCGAGAAACCCAACCCATTATCAGCAGTCAAATTAGCCACACAATCTGTAAACTGATCAGCTGATGTCTCTTGTGGCACGTGGGCAGTTTTCAAGAAGGTAATCAGAGCCTTGGCATGGGCCTCTGAGCACAACAACAATGACAACATAGAAATCTTGGATGGGGTTTGCCCCAGCTGTTCAACTACGTTGTAATCGCTCTTCTTAATAATCTTCAGAATCTCTTCCATATCCTATTTGGAAGCTTCAACAGTAATTGTCTTCGGTACCTCCTTCTAGGAAGGCACATCAGTGGTGATCCCTTTGCCCCGAGCGTCAGATGACTCGGCGACAGGGGTAAGAATAGGAACTTGATCAGGAATGGCAGTAGGTACACTTGTAGGTGTAATAATAACAGGTCTTCGGGCTGTTGGTGGAGCAATATCAGGTGAGAAAAGTCTTCCGCTGCGGGTGACTTTAGCAGGTCCAGTAATGTTGCTGATGTCAGTACCAGCATCCAACTCTTGCTTAACTCCATGAAAATAAATATCAGCCCCATAGTGCCAAGGGACAGCTTTATCAGAGGTATAGGGGATGGGCCCCGGAACAGTGATGATCACAGGTGTGATTCTCGGAACAGATGTAATTCTAACAGGCTTCCTCAAGGGAGCCTTGGAAGAATTGTCGAAAATGGTAATGATGGCAACTTCTTCAGAATGAACGGATGGAACAACAATCTTCTCAAACAAGATCTCTTTACTATCCATCAGGTTTTAGATACCTGACTTCAGGAATGGACAACCATTTGGACGGGCAGAACACATACAGCAACCTTCATCACAGCCCGAAAATAAACCGGCTAGCAAAATGTTCTTCTTGACAATCATCAGAGGGGTAACAATGTCATCCACAGAAACTACAAACAAGTCTTCCTCTACAGCATTCACTCCATGTTTGGGCATGGGAGCAGTCACAACATTATGCCTCTCAAGCGCCTCGAACTCAATCTCCTTCGCATTAATTAAGTCTTGTATCTTATTTTTCAGACTCCAACAATCATCTGTATTATGCCCCAGGCTATCGGAGTGATAAGCACAACGGGCGTTAGGGTTATACCTTGGTGACGTTGTATTTGAATTCTTTGGGGCTTCCCTTAGAGTCACCAGATTAGTCTTCAGCAACTGTGGCAGAATCTGAGATAAGGTCATGTTGAGACGAGTGAATTACCTCTTAGGTCTCTCGTCCTTTTGTTGATTGTTGTATTGAGGAGCACCAGCAGGTTTTGAAATAACAACCGCGTTGATAGCTTGGCAGTGTTCAGGTCTATTCTGTCTTCTTGCACTGTAGACAACACGTGACTCTATCTTAAACGGCTTCTTCTCGGTGCTTGATGAAGCACCCTTATGTATCTTCCCAGCCTTAATACCAGCTTCAATCCTCTCACCAGTCAAAATAAGATCTGTAAACCCGGATGAAGAGCTTCTAATCAAGTGGTTGAAAAATGGACCAGACAGGGTGCCCAGAAACATATCAATAAGTTCCTGATCAGCTAAGGGTGGTTGTACTCTTCCAGTGAGGTCCCTCCACTTCTGAGCATAATCTTTAAATCCTTCACTCGTTCCCATTGACATACCCTGGAGTTGGGTACGCGTAGGAGTGAGGTCGGAGTTGTACGAATACTGCCTGTAGAATGCAGTAGCCAAATCTTCCCAACTATGGATACTGGCTCCGTCCAACTGATAGAACCACTCAAGTTGAGTCCCTGAGAGACTGTCTTGAAAGAAATGGATCCATATGTTCTTATCAGCAGTGTAAGGCTGGATCTTCCTCACATATGACTGGAGGTGTAGCTTCGGACAGGAAACTCCGTCATACTTGGCAAAGGCTGGTGCCTTGAATTTATGGGGGATCACCATCCCAGATGATAGACCTAGATCTCCGAAGTCCAGACCTAGATCTCTGAAGTCCAGACCGGGCACCTTCTGAATTTCCATAGCGCTCAAACGGTCCTCCAGTTGTTTGTACTTATCCTCAGCAGGAGGATACTGTTCTTCATCGTAGTCCGTCTCATTGTCGGAGACCACAGGGCTAGGAGCCCTCCTTTCTTGTGGACTATCTTTCCCTCCAGATGAGGTGGTCAGATCAACTTCATTCTATAGCCTGTTCCCAAACCTGTGTCCTGTGTTAAACAGGATGGTCCTCTTCTTCTTCTTCTTCTTCTTCTTCTTCTTCTCTTTCAGAATCAAGGTCTTCAGTTCCTGCTGACCCTTAGCTAGATTCATGAACAACTCTTGAAATTGGGCATTCTGGGCCTGAAGGGCCTTGATAGCTTGCTCAGTTGAAGGTTCGGTAGACATGATGATTGCTGAAATAAACAGCGCAGAAGATAAGAGACCTGTAAAGGGTACGTGTTTATGAAGTGCATGAGATAAAATGCATATGATTTATGATTTCAAAGACAATCGGGATTCAAATTTGTAAACAAGAAAGGAAACGCACTTTATTAGATTTAAACTTCAAAATTTAAATTGTTCAACAAATTGCCCTTAAGGCGTTACAAGAATGGAAATACTGAAAAGTAAAATAAAACTGGAAAGGAAATCATCAAAGGTCCATCAATGCTCCCATGGTCTCTTCCTATCAGTGCGGACATAGTCGTTGAGAATCTGCTCGTTCTCCAACTGCCTAGTCAACCTCTGGATCTTCTGCTCCTGCTCGTTGAACTTCTCCCAATAAGAATCTCGTTCTTCTCGCAGTTGCATCTAAGATCTCTTAAGTTCCCCAATGTCAGTGGGCATATAAGGGTGGAGAATGGTTGGAAGAACCCCTTCTTCATTAGTAACTTCAAGAGTGACAGGCCGGACAACTTCATATGGCATACCTAGCTTCTGGGCACGGATGCGGACCCATCTGAGATATGGCTCCATTGGCAGAGAAGTCTTTGGGCCAAGCTCATGTGGATCTGATTGGTGAACTTTGTCCCAAGCCCTTATGAATCTATGATGTTGCTCGTCGATATCCCCTTTAAAATCAAATATGATATGAGGCATTAGCAGCTCGTGAGGTCCTTCTCTTCTGGATCTTCCAAACTTTCGGAGAGCTAAGCATGGGTTGTAAGAAATTCCTCCATGGGTTCCTAGCAGTGGAACATTAGGGTACTCCCCACAGCGATCAATGATAGTCACCTCATCCATACCTTTGAGAGTCCAGATAATGTCATTATGTGAGAGAGATATCACTCTATAAGCCCAGCCCATTCCTTATTTGTTCTTCAGCACTGACTTGGGAAGGTGCGAAATAAACCACCTCGATAATAAAAGAGCACAGCACATCAAGGTTCCCCACTTTCGGGCAGTACGAGCATAGAGCTGATGAAGAATGTCACCCAAGAGAGTGGGTAGAGGGTTCTGAGAGATGAAGATCTTTATCGCATTCATGTCAACAAAAGTGTCAGGATTTGGAAACAATACCAAGCTATAAATCAGAAGAGCCAGAATATCCTCGAACACCTTAAAGTCTAGGCTATCCCAGAAGTAGTTAGCCTTGCCAACCAAGAACTTGGTCAGAAATCCTTTTGCTCCACTCCTAGTCTCCCAATTAGCCATTACCTCCTCTTTAGTCAAATGAAGGGCTGCAACAATTTCTTCGGGCCTAAGGGTCTTCTCCCAACCAGTAAACGGAGTCTGCTCCAAAACAGAGATATCGAGCAGCTCAGAGAACTCTTCTAGGGTAGGAACCAACTGATACTCTTGAAAAGTAAAACAGTTGTACAGCGGATCATAGAACTGGACCAGGACACTCATCATCTGCTCGTCCAATTTGGAGGTGACCAAACTGAGAAGAGAACCATGCCTCCTGATGAAGGAAGTAGTTTCAGGCATCTTGGTAACCAACTCTTTAAGCAAGGCAGGGACTTGGACAAAGTTGATCCGGATGGTATTCTTACGCATAGGCATCATGATGACCTATAAAACAGAGCAAAGATGAAACCCTCCTGTCTTTGAAATAGGTTAGTCCTTATGCAAGATGTATGCAATGTTATGATGTCATGATGTCATGATAGTAATCACACCACAAGTATCCACAAAAAGCAAACATGGTAAAGGCACACAAGTCACACAAAAGAGCCCTTAGATTTCAGGCTGGCAAGGAGCTTAGGTACTACCCTCTTTCAGTTCAGTTGGTTTAAACCTGTCCTAAAAATAGTAATCGGGTTCTAGAGGATCTCAATATCACTAACTACCCTCAATCGGTCATAATTCCAGTTTAGTAACCTTTTCTTGCAGCCGGAATCATCGCGAGAGTTTAGTCTCAATGAGTGTAGCATACTGCTACTGTTCTATGGCCAAGTTGGTCAATTTAAGGTTCTAAGGTCAGTTGGTGCTTAATGACCCCTTAGAAGACCCATATTCTCCTCGTTCCAACACAAGGGATATCGGTACAGACTAAAGTGCCACACCAACGTAGCTACTACTTCAACCGTGTCGGTCTATGCCAGACAGTTCCCTCACAGTTTATTGCTACTTACCTAAAGGGTGCCCCCAGATCCGGGTTAGGATCTATAGAACTTCGATACAAGCCCAAAAATTAAAGCATACAAAACATACAATTGAAAACACAATGATCTAATCCTAAGGTACACCTCACTTTATAATATAATCCCCAGCAGAGTCGCCAGTTTTGTGATCGGTGGGAATGAGAACTGACTGTTTTGGAATGCTGGTTTGCGTTTTGCATTTGTTTTCGCAAAATGTCGCGATAAGCAAGAGTCGCCACCATCTTTTATTTTATCCAACAAGGAAAGGACAAAAGCATAGAAAAATTCCTTTTTTGAGATATTCCTCGGGTTCGGGAGGTAGATTATAGAAAGGGAAGGTGTTAGCACCCTTTCTATCCATGGTTATCCATGGGCTCTTAGGTACTTGCTCATTGTGTTTTCAAAATTTTGCTTTTCTTTGTGTTTGTGGGTTTGAAAAGAGTTTTTGTTTTGAAGAGAGTGTGAGTGAGAAAAGTTTTGTTTTGTTTTTAAAAGGAGCAAGTACTTAAGAACCATCTACCTACTCGAAAAAGGAATTAAACTATGCTAATATCCTTTAGACAATGCTATCCCACTATTGAGGAGTAGGTAGCATCGTCGTTGGAGTTTTCGGGTCAATTCGATTAAGGGACATGTGGTCACTAAAGCAATGTTAGGACGCCTTAGTGGTAAACCTAATGTCTTAGATCATTTTTCCGAGGCAACCGTTTTGAGGCAACTATGATCTTTGGACAAGAGGGCGGCCTCTAAAACTTCCTATACTCAATGACCACGTTCGAAGGCAACCAAGTGAGGTGTACCCTAAGAGTGGCATGTGCAAGTGTGTTAGTTCGGTTAATTTTATATGTACATGTCATGGGTGAGCTATGTTGATTTTAAGTTCATACATTGGATCTTGTCATGCATTCCCTATTATCAAACATCTAACATTGTATATTGTGCGGAAATTAAATTGCGGGAAATTAAATCTAAGCTATTACAAGGCGTCGGGTATTTACATCGCCAAAAACAACCCTTGAAAATTTAAATTGCGAAAAATAAAATAAAGCGATAAATAATTAAAGTCCTAATTAAAAGCTATTATAAACTGGAAGCAATTACAATATTGTATCAAATGAATCGCGTGCGAGAAATTGAAACGACGCCTTTTTTAGGGTTTTGACCCTTTTTTTTTAAAGAAAGCATGTTTTTTTTTATTATTGAATTTAAAGAAATTAAACCTAAACTAATTATTAATTAATTAATAAAAAGAGATATTTTTGGATTTTTTAATATTTAAGGAAATAAAATAAAAGTGATTAAAATTATTAAAAAAACCTAATTCTTCATTAATTTTAATTTATTGCAAAAATATTAAAATTGTCCCTAATTAAAAAACTAAATTAATTGATTAATGTTTATTTACAAAAATAAAGTGATGAAATTAAATTTAATTAATAAAAATAATATTTTTTATGTTTTCTGATTTTATTGAGAAAAATAAATTGGTTAATAATTAATTAAGAATAATAAAAATAAAACAAGTAAATAAATAAAGTATTAAAAGAAAAGAAATAACCAAGGGGGGTACTGGGCCCCAATTGGTGGTGAGTCTGGCAATTGTTTGGCCCACTTTCATTCAGCCTTGTTTGACTTTCCCAATCCAGCGCGTGCCTTTGACTAGGGAGTATGATAAGCTTGCAATTTAGACCCTTGGATTTCGCCTGGAGGCCATCTGGCGCCTGGATCCATGAGGCATATGGTGTACTACACTTTAGGCGCTGCATGAGAATACCTGAAGAAAAATTAAACAAATTTTTTTGGGGACCTGGGATTCGAACCCAGGTCCCAAGGGGGTTTCCACCAACGCGTTTGCCAACTCATCCATTGTGCTTGTTTGTTATTGGGATACAAAACAAATATTATATTGGAAACTCAACTAATATGCTGAAAATAAAAAAAAAGTGGCGCGAGATTTGAACTGTCCAATAGGAAGAAGACACACCTTCGTCTTCTTCGTTGAAATAACCAGGATTTTTACCTGCGGATTTTATCCGCAGCTGAATCCATGGCTGCCCTCAAAAATCATCTGTAGGCCTTGGAAACGAGTTTAAAAAACACCATCGTACTCGTCTCTTTCCACTGAACATCCATGTACCAATTATTTGTCCTAATTTTACCTACATAAAAAATGCCTAAAAAACAAGAACACAAACCCTAGCTTCGGATCTAAGGTTATAGGCCATGAAAACAAAATTGAATAATGCAGGAATGTTGGAAATTGGACGTTAAACATGAATGCACAAATGATTTGGCAAAAAAATGCAAGAAAATGGATCCACGATTCCATGTTCAGAGCTATGTTCGTGAGCACTTACAGCGCGATTCTGGTGGTTTCAGGACTTGGTTTTGATTGCTTTAGCTCCACTGGATATCAGGCAAGAGAGCTATGTGGAGATTTTGCTTTGAAAATGCCTCCAATGTGGATTTCGATCTCCAACTTTTCAAGGTTATTTACAGTTTTGGTTTGGCCGTTTTTGCAGTGCTCAGGTCATGTTCTTGATATGTATGGCTTGTACAAGTAATAAGGAGTGCATTGGGTTAAACTTTGGGCCTCCAATCCTTGTGCATTGATGATTCCAAGATATGATTTTGCCACCATTAACAAAGCTTCCATATTTGTATCAAATCAAATATTTTGTACACAACATGGCATAATTCGAATTTGATTTGGTGTATCATGTAAATTGAAAGCTGTAATGATCAAAAAGATATCATTCCATCAATTTTTGGATTTTATTTGAATTAATATTGATTTAAAATGAATTAAATCAATAAAAATTAAATAAAATAGAAAATTTAATGAATGGACATGAAACTGAAGATGGGACACATGTGTGGTGTGAAAAGACCAAATCAAGTGGAAAAAAGTGGGCCCTTTTGTCAAAAATTGGAGTTTTGAGGATAGTTGACTTTTGGCAATTTTGGAAAAATGCCCAACTTCAACAATGCATAACTTCTTCAATTTTTAACTTTTGGAAGTGTTCTTGGACTTTTTAGAAACCTTGAGATGTCCTATAACAAACCCTTTTGGTCTCATATCATTTTTATATTCCATGCTCAAGTTATAAGCTTTGGAAAAAAAGGTGTTTTTGTTGACTTTCAAAAATGACCTATAATGTCCAAATTTGTAACTTTTTGTGAGAGAATTTATTGATCTTGGGGTGTGAATATGGATTATAGGAAATTGCATCCTCTTCAAAATGAGCTTTTTATGGGTCATTTATCATAAAGTATGAGAAAGTTATGCCTGGTCAAAGTTGAGTTGACTTTTCCTACAAAACCCTAATTTAGCAACTTTTGAATCTTGATGAATCTTGAGCAATCCTTGATGAATCATGATCAACACTTGATAAAATGATTAATTATCCTTCAAAATGAGAATGTTGGCAAAAAATCTTGAGGTTTGACTGTATTTGGGTCACATTTGACTTTTGCCCTAGCACAGTCGATTTTTGGGCCTCTTGAGCAATTGACTGACCAAACTTCCTCTGCAAGACTTGAAATATGACATGGATGAACTTGAGAGCATATTAGGACATTGGGAAGAACTTGAGGTCATTTTTATATAAGGATCTTGATGCAACACAAAACCCTAATTTTGAAATTGACTGCCTTAGGAGATGATTTGTTTGTCCAACTCTTGAGCCATCTTGAGCAACTTGAGATTATTCTTGACATGTTTTGAGAAATATGGGAGGGAAAATTTGGGGTACATCGAATTCAATTTCTTTGGCTTCGAGGAGGTCTTGTACTTTGTTCTTTAAAGCCCAACGGTTGTTAGTGTCATGTCCAGGACTCTTAGAATGGTATGCACAACGGGCATTGGGATGATAGTGAGGAGAGGTTGTGTTAGGGTTCTTTGGAGCTTCTTTCAAAGTCACTAGATTGGATCTTAACAGATGTGGAAATACTTGAGATAGTGTCATATCAATTCTGGTGAATTGTCTGACTGGTCTTTCCATTCTTGGTTGGTTGTTTCTTTGTTGATCAGGCGCAGGTTTAGGAATCATAACAACCCCCACCATTGGATGACGTTCGGCCCTATCTTGATATCTCCGAGGATATACAACAACCACTTCTTTTTTTTGATGAATGGCTTCCTTACAGCAACGCAAGATGTATCTTTTTGAATCTTTCCATTTTTTATCCCTACTTCTACTCTTTCTCCGGTCAATATCAATTCAGTAAAACCCTCCGATGAACTTCCAATTAAGTGATTGAAAAAGGGACCAGAAAAGGTGCCCAAAAACATGTCTACCAACTCTCTTTCAGATAGAGGAGGTTGAACTCTTCCGACCAAGTCTCTCCATTTTTGCGCATAGTCCTTGAAGCCTTCATTTGAAACCATGGCCATACTCTGGAGTTGAGTACGAGTGGGTGCAAGATCAGCATTGTATTGGTATTGTTGGTAAAAGCCTGCAGCAAGATCTTCCCAGTATGAACATTGGCTCTTTCTAGCTGATAAAACCAATCAAGTTGAGTTCCAGACAGACTTTCTTGGAATAAGTGTACCCATAAATCTTTGTCAACGGTATGGGGTTAGATTTTCCTTACATAGGACCGGAGATGCATTTTGGGGCATGAGACTCCATCATATTTGGCGAACACGTGTGCTTTGAATTTTGGAGGAATTACAATCCCCGACACTAAGCCCAACTCCTCAAAGTCCAAGCCAGACACTTTTTGGATTTCCATTGCACTCAACCATTCTTCTAGATTCTTATACTTGTCGTCGGCTAGAGGGTATTGTTCTTCAGAATAGTCTTCTTCTTCTTCCTCCTCTGAATCAGACTGAACAACTGTTTCCTTGCCCTTCCCGTCTTGATTGTCTTTCTCATCGGATGTCGTTGCAAAGTCTAGGGTTCTTCTTGTCTGCCCGTGGAATCTTCTTCCCGTGTTTAGAACTCCGGTTATCTTCTTCGTCTTCTTTTTCTTCTCCTCAACCAGCAAGGTCTTCAACTCTTCTTGTCCTTTGGCTAGAGTTAAGAACAATTGTTGAAACTGTGCATTCTGAGCTTGGAGGTCTTTCACCGTTTGCTCGAGATCCATCTTACTGAAATAAATAGTAGAGAGATGAGGAGACTTGTTGCAAGAAACCTGCTTATGTTATGATGAATGATAAATTCATATGCAATGATTTCAAGGATTTTAAGATTCAAATTTGTTTTAGACAAAAAAATATACACACGTTATATTAATAAATTAAAGCTTGAGTACATCAATGCCTTCTTGGGAAAAATAATACTAGAACTCTAAGATAGAAAGGTAGTATACATCCTCTTTGGTGCAATGTAGGAATTCAGAGTCTGCTCCTCATGAAGTAGCCTAGTGAGTTCCAAAACCTTCTTCTCGCTTGCGTAGAATTGGGCTTCAAAAGTATCTCGCTCCCCCTTGAGTTGTATCCAATCCCTTTGTAGGTCTTCAAGAGAGGTGGGCATGTCAGGATGTAGGATAGTGTATAGGACATCCCCTTCCATGACAGGCTCAATGGTTACCGGGAGAATGGAGGGATAAGGCATCATAAGACTCTGAGCACGAGTTCGTACCCATTTGAGGTAAGGCTCAAGAGGGATGGGATTTTTATGCCCAAAAGTCTTGCTATCTACCTTTTTCAACATCCTCCAAGCTCAAATAAATCTTTGACGAAGACCTTGATCGTTGTTGTCGTAGTCAAATACCAAACCTTGAATCAGCATCTTCTGCGGGCCATCCCTTTGGGCGTAACCAAACTGTCTTAAGTCTAAGCAGGGGTTGTAGGTGATACCTCCCCTAATTCCAAGTAAAGGGACATTATGAAATTCTCCACAACGATCGAAAATAGTAACATTCTCTATGGATCAGGAGCACCAATGAATGTCTGAATTTTTAAGCGTCATCAACCTTTGTGACCACCTTGAACCTTGTTCATTATTCAATACAGATTGGGGAAGATGCAAAATAAACCATCTTTCCAAGAGAGGAGTACAACACATAAGAACACCTCTTTTCCTTATTGTGCGAGTGTGAAAAGATTGTAGGATATCCCCTAGCAATGTAGGCACCGGGTTGCGGGATATGAAGATTTTGACGGTGTTCACATCTATGAATTGAACAGGATTTGGAAACAAAACCATCCCATAGATGAGGAGAGCCACAATTTCCTCAAAAGCTTGCAGGTCCAAAGAATTCCAACAGTTTTGGGCTTTCTCGAACAAGAAATTTGCTAGGAAACCTTTGACACCACTCCTTGTTTCCCAATGAGTTGTGACATCAGATGAGTGCAAGTGTAGAGCTTGAGCAATATCTTCTGGCTTTGGGTCTCTTTCCGTACCATTGAAAGGTAGTTAGTTGAGAATGGGAATCCTCAAGAGTTGGGAGAATTCTTCCAAAGTTGGCATAAGTTGATAATCGGGAAATGTGAAGCAATGGTGTAAAGGATCAAAGAACCGAAAGAGCACCTTCATCATGTCTTCATCTGTGTTGGAGGTGACCAAGTTGAGTAGGCAACCATGTCTCTCGGTGAATGGAGAGTTTTCAGGAATCCTTGAGGTTAGCTCCTTAAGTTATGGAGGGATCCTTACAAGGTTTATTTGAATAGTTTTCCTGCGAAGAGAATCCATATCCTACAAAACAAGAACAAAGATGAATCCCAAGATCCTTGAAATAGTTAGTGAATGTGTATGATGTTATGATGTTCATGATGTTATGTACAAGTATGCATATACAAACAAAGCAAACAAGTCCTTAGGTTTAGGCTTGCATGGAGTTTTATAGGTAAGTACCCTCTTGAAGTTTAGTTGGCTCAACCTGTCATAGTAATAGTAACCGGGTTCTAAGGAGCTCAATATCACTGGTTTGTTTCCTTGGTCATTGTTTCAGCACAAGCCTCTTTAATGGCGACCGAAATATCCCAAGAAACCAAACCTCAATGAGTGTAGTATCGAGTATCTACCAACTTCGAACTGCACCAAAGCCGGTCATCTCACTACATCCTAAAGGCCAAGTTGGTCAAGTAAAGGTTCTAAAAGTTCATTAGTGCTTCATGACATCACTCAGCGGCCCCGTATTCTCCTTGATTAACTCAAGGGCTACCGGTACCCACAAATATGTCGCACTAACGTAGCTATTTCTTAGACCATATCGATATACCCTGCACAGTTTCCACAACGTATTACTACTTACCTATAATGTATCCCAAATCTGGGTAGAGGATTCAAACCCAAACAAAGAACCATAATGTAAAGCATACAAGTCAAATAATGAAAGCAAATAAATGTAATCTAGCCCTAAGGTAACCCCACTTTTAGAATTTTCCCCAGCAGAGTCGCCAGTTCTGTGATACGGTGGGAGAACTAACTTGAAGGTTTTGTGTTTGATTGCAAATGTTGCGGTTAGCAAGATTCGCCACCAACTTTTCTTTTATCCAAAAGGAAAGGTGAAAAAGCACAGGAAAAACCTTTGAGATTATTTCTTGAGTTCAGGGGGTAGATTATGAAAAAGGAAGGTATTAGAACCCTTTTCATCCATGGTTTTCCATGGGCTCTTAGTTACTTGCTAGATCACTTGCTTTTGTTTGAAATTATGCTTTGTGTGGTTTTTTAAAGTATTTTGTAAAGAGGCCATTGTTTAGGCAATCTTTGTAATGATTCTCGTTCGTAAGAACGTATACAAAGATGTTGATCTTTTGAAAATGTTTTCAATTTTGTAAGATGTTTGAAAGTGTATGTGTTTGTTTTTGAAAATAGAAAGGATGTTTTGTTTTGAAATGGAGTAAGTAATTAGGAGCATTCTACCTACTAAAAAGTCTTTCTTGTTCATTTTCTTTTCCTTTGACATTGTTATCTTACCATTGATTTGGTAAGTAACCCTATCTTTGGATGTAAACGAAACGGACGTGGGTCATCGTATAACCATAATTAACAATGTTGCAAGTTATCTTAGAATTCTCTTTTATGGACTAAGATCATATGAAAGGCAACTTAGATAGCGTCATCGAGGGACTATGATCTTGTATTTTGCTTGTTTTTGCTAAGATACCTTACATGCGTAATATGGCCATTATGTATAAGGCAACCAAGTGGAATAACCCTAGGGTGCTTGTGTGCAAGTGTATTGTTTTCATGCTTGTTTTTGTCTTGAATTAGGGTTTTCTAAGTATTGGTTTTAGTCTTTCCATACAAACCATAATTACTAGCATTTTGTATATAAAGCGATAAATTACGGAATTTAAAATTACTATGTGTGATACGGTGGGAGAACTGACTTCGTGTTTTGCGTTTGTATTTGCAAATGTTGCGGCTTAGCAAGAGTCGCCACCGACTTTTCTTTTATCCAATAAGGAAAGGTGAAAAAGCACAGGAAAGACCTTTAGAGATGTTTTCTTGAGTTCGGGGGGTAGATTATGAAAAGGGAAGGTATTAGCACCCTTTTCATCCATGGTTTTCAATGGGCTCTTAGTTACTTGCTAGATCACTTGCTTTTGTTTGAAATTGTGCTTAGTGTGGTTTTTGAAAGTATTTTGAAAAGGCGCTATCGTGTAGGCAAACTTTGTAATGATTCTCGTTCGTAAGAATGTATATAAAGTGTTGATCTTTTGAAAATGTTTTCAAGTTTTGAAAGATGTTTGGAAAGTGTTGGTGTTTGTTTTTGAGAATAGTAAGGATGTTTTTTTTAAATTGAGCAAGTAATTAGGAGTATTCTACCTACTCGAAAAGGTCTTTTGGTGTTCTTTTCCTCCTCCTTTAGACGTTGCTATCTTACCATTGTTTTGGTAAAAAGCCTCATCATTGGATGTGAAGGGACGGGCGTGAGTCATCGTATAACCATGATAGCAATGTTGTGAAATGACTTAGCATTTTTATTTAGGGACTAAGATCAATTCGAAAGGCAACTTTGATAGCGTCATTGAGGGACTATGATCTTATATTTTTGATTTGTTTGTGCTAAGACATCCTACATGCATAACATGGCCATTTTTGTAAGGCAACAAGTGGAATAAACTTAGGGGTGCTAGTGTGCAAGTGTATTTGATTGCATGTGTGATCGGTGGGAATGAGAACTGACTATTTTGGAATGCTGGTTCGCGTTTGTGTTTGTTTTCGCAAAATGTCGCGGTAAGCAAGAGTCGCCACCGTCTTTTATTTTATCCAACAAGGAAAGGACAAAAGCACAGAAAAATTCCTTTTTCGAGATGTTTCTCGGGTTCGGGAGGTAGATTATAGAAAGGGAAGGTGTTAGCACCCTTTCTATCTGTGGTTATCCACGGGCTCTTAGGTACTTGCTCAAAGTGTTTTCAAAATTTTGCTTTTCTTTGTGTTTGTGGGTTTGAAAAGAGTTTTTGTTTTGAAGAGAGTATGAGTGCAAAAAGTTTTATTTTGTTTTAAAAAGGAGAAAGTACTTAAGAACCATCTACCTACTCGAAAAAGGAATTAAATTGTGCTAATGTCCTTTAGACAATGCTATCTCACTATTGAGGAGTAGGTAGCATCGTCGTTGGAGTTTTCGGGTCAATTCGATTAAGGGACGTGTGGCCACTAAAGCAATGTTAGGATGCCTTAGCGGTAACCCTAATATCTTAGATCATTTTTCCGAGGCAACCGTTTCGAGGCAACTTTATGATCTTTGAACAAGAGGGTGACCTCTAAAACTTCCTATACTCAATGACCATGTCCGAGGCAATCAAGTGAGGTGTACCCTAATAGTGGCATGTGCAAGTGTGTTATTTCGGTTAATTTTATCTGTACATGTTATGGGTGAGCTATGTTGATTTTAAGTTCATACATTGGATATTTTCATGCATTCCCTATTATCAAACATCTAACATTGTATATTGTGCGGAAATTAAATCTAAACGATTACAAGGCATCGGGTATTTACATCGCCAAAAACAAACCCTTTAATTTAAATTGCGGAAAGTAAAAGAAAGCGATAAATAATGTCCTAATTAAAAGCTATTACATACTGGAAGCAATTACAATATTGGAAATAAATGGGTCGCGTGCAAGAAAATTAAATCGGCGCGTTTTTAGTGTTTTGATCCTTCTTTTATTTAAAGAAAAGATTTTTTTGTTATTTTTGAATTTAATTAAATTAAACCTAAAATAATTATTAATTAATTAAAAAAGATATTTTTGGATTTTTTTATATTTAAGGAAATAAAAATAAAATGGTCAAAATTGTTAAAACCTAATATTCTAATTAATTTTAATTTATTGCATAAATGTTAAAATTATACCTAATTAAAAACTAAGCCAATTAAATTATTTATTTACAAAAATAATGAAATTAATAAAAATAATATTTTTTATGTTTTTTCTGATTTTATTAGGAAAATTATTAATTAGTTAGTTAACAATAACATAATAAAACAATTTAAATAAAAGAAATATAAAAAAGGGAAAATAAATAAACCCATAGGGGGGTGTTGGGCCCAAGCTGGTGGTGAGAAGAGAAAATTCCAAGCCCAACAATGCAAGCCTGCGTTTACTTTTTCCAATTCCTTGTACGCCTTTGACTTGAGAGTATGGTGAGTACTCAATTCTGGGCCCTTGGATTTGGTCTAAAACCACCTGGCTATCATCTGGATTGAGACATACGATATGCCATGCTTTGGATGCTACATGGAATCACCTGGGACAAAATAATAATAAGCGCTTGGGGGGACCTGGGATTCGAACCCAGGTCCCAATGGATCATGCACTAACGCCTTACCAGCTGAGCTATTGGTCCTTTTTGTTAATAAGATAAACAATAAATATTATATGCACAACAATCAATTATGCCTGAATAAAAAAAATAAAAGCGCGTAATCTTTGAATCAGCCAATTGGGAGAGGACGCGTGGTCGTCTTCTTCCTTGAACAACCTGGTTTATTTCCTGCGGATTTGAGTCCGTAGCAAAATTCGCAGGGCCATCCTAACTTGAGTTACAGGCCATATAAATGCAAATGGAGAACATCAATGTGTTCGTCTCTCTTCCCTAAAAATAACCATGTCCATGGTTGGTCTTGATTTTGCCTGTATAAAAAATACCTAAAAAACAAGAACACGAACCCTAGCTTTGGATACAGGGTTATAAGCCACAAAAATGAAATCAAACAATGCAGAATGCTTGGAAATTATGCAAGGATCACAAATATATCAATATTTTGGCAAGAAAATGCAAGGATCCAAGGTTACAAATTCGTGCACAGGGCTATGTTCAGGATGACTTACAGCGCGTTTCAAGTGGTCTCAAGGCCTGGTTTTGATTGCTTTAGCTCCACTGGATGTCAGGCAAGGGAGTAGCGTTGAGATCTTGGGTTGAATCATGCTCTAACCAGGGTTTTAATCTCACACTTTTGCAAGCTTTTTTCAATTCTTGTTTGGTCGTTTCTGCAGTTCTTAGGGCCTCTCCTTTGTATGCCTCGCTTGTACATGTATATATTGGAATGCATTTAGGTTAAAACTTGGGCTTGAATCCATAGGAATTGATGAATCATGATTTGATATGATCTTCCATTAACAAGTTTCCAAAAATGCCTCAAATCAAATATTTTGTGCACAACAATGCTTGATACGAATTTGATTGAGTGTATCATGATATTTGCAAGCTGTAATGATCAAAAAAATCTCATTCCATTAATTTTTTGATTTTATTTGAATTAATATTGATTTAAAATGAATTAAATCAATAAAAATCAAATAAAATAGAAAAATAAATGATTGGTCATGAAATTGAAGATGGGACACGTGTGTGGTGTGAAAAAACCAAATCAATTGGAAAAAAGTGGGGCCTTTTGTCAAAAATTGGAGTTTTGAGGATAGTTGACTTTTGGCACTTTTGGAAAAATGCCCAACTTCAACAATGCATAACTTCTTCAATTTTGAAATTTTGGAGGTGTTCTTGGACTTTTTAGAAACATTGAGATGTCTTCTAACCAACCCTTTTGGTTTCATCTCATTTTGATATTCCATGCTCAAGTTATAAGCTTTGGAAAAAAAGGTGTTTTTGTTGACTTTCAAAAATGACCTATAATGTCCAAATTTGTAACTTTTTGTGAGAGCATTTCTTGATCTTGGGGTGTGAAGATGGATTGTAGGAAATTGCATCCTCTTCATAATGAGATTTTGATGGGTCATTTCTCATAAAGTATGAGAAAGTTATGCTTGGTCAAAGTTGAGTTGACTTTTCCTACAAAACCCTAATTTAGCAACTTTTGAATCTTGATGAATCTTGAGCAATCCTTGATGAATCATGATCAACCCTTGATCAAATGATGAATTATACCTTAAAATGAGAATGTTGGCAAAAAATCTTGAGGTTTGACTGTATTTAGGTCACAGTTGACTTTTGCCCTAGCACAGTCGATTTTTGGACTTCTTGAGCAATTGACTGACCAAACTTCCTCTGCAAGGCTTGAAATTTGACATGGATGAACTTGAGAAAATATTAGGACATTGGGGAGCATTTGATACCATTTGGATGTGAGGACCTCGATGCAACACAAAACCCTAATTTTGAATTGACTGCCTTAGGAGGTGATTTGACTGTCCAACTCTTGAGCCATCTTGAACAGCTTGGAGATGATTCTTGACCTATCTTGAGAAATATGGGAGGGAAAATTTTGGGGTACAACAGTTTCCCCTGTTAAATCTTCTTAAACCTGAGGATATAGATTGGCGTTCGGGCCTTTCGTGATCCGAAGGTGGAAGATGATTGAACACTAGAGTGCCCAGAAATTTGCACTCGCATGAAGTAGTATTTGTCTTGTGATGTCGGGAATGGGCTTACAGATGCCATTTGGAGATTGATGATGGGAGATGGGCTTAAATATTCCATCTGAAGGAGTGTCGATCGCGTAAGAGATTCCTTAGCGAGAGCTTGTATACCTGTTGTTGAGGGAGATTCCGCTGGAGAATGTTGTTCTTTGTCTTAGGAGAAATAGAACTTTAGGAGCTTCGGTCGTCTGTTATTCTACTGGGGAATCATCTCTGTCGAATTTTAGGAGCTTCGATCGTCCGTTATTCTACTGAGGAATCGTCTCTGTTGAAGAGGTGAGAGTGAACTACTATCTGGTCGCAACCCAGGCTTCATAGTGGTAAGACCGACTGTTATCTGGTCGTAATCCAGGCTTTACAGTGACTTACTAGGGAGATGAGATTAAACTTGCTATACGGTCGTAATCCAGGCTTTGCAATACCTCACTTCTTATCTGGTCGAAATCCAGGCTTCAGAACAAATCAAGTGGTTATCCGGTCGCATCCGGGCTTCAACTTGAATTTAGGGCACACTAATATCTGGTCGACTCCGGGCTTCTTAGTAACTGTCCATGTAAACTGCTACTTGGTCGGAATCCAAGCTTCACAGTTCCTTGTACCTCTATTTGGTCGTAATCTAGGCTTCACGATGTATTATACTACTATCTGGTCGAAATCCAGGCTTTGTAGTACTCTTGGTTGCTATCTGGTCGTAATCTAGTCTTCACAACATCTTCTACCATTATCTGGTCATAATCCAGGCTTCATGGTCTTGTATTGTTTTCTGGTCGTAATCCAGGCTTCACAATAACTTGCTGAGCTGTTATCCGGTCGTGATCCGGGCTTCACGGCTTGTATTTATGATATACCACTATTTGGTCGAATCCAGGCTTCATGATGCTTACTGAGCTGCTATCCGGTTGTAATCCGGGCTTCACGGCTCACTGGGGTATAAACTATCATCCGGTCGTTCTCCGGGCTTCATAGCTTACTTTTGAGAGATATCACTATCTGGTCGTAATCCAGGCTTCGCGGTAATCTGATATTGTTACCCAGTCGTAATCCGGGCTTCACAATATGTTGTAGAAATCAAGATACTATCCTGGTCGTACCCGGGCTTCATAACTTGAATTTTGATTGTATCTTTCCTGAAAGGTAAAGGTTAGCTGTATGTAATGCATGATATGTATCAGGCAATGATGTTCTCAATATAAATGATATTGTATGGTATGATGCATATATGCATGTATCACGATGTATGGACACGTAATGTTTTAGCTGGGGAAAATAAATCCCGGAGCTGCTGGAGAATAAAGTTGAATGCTTCGCTTCCGCCAGGGATGGTGAACGAAGATGATTGTGAGGATAAACCTGCAGGAGAAAAGAGATTCGTTGGGGAATAAACTGATGAGGATATTATTCCGAGGGGAATTACTCTGTGGGGAAGGGATATTCTGCGGAAGGTTTTAACGATAAACTCTGCTGGAGATTCCGTTGATAAACTCTGTTGGGGATTTTAATGATGAACTCTGCTGGGGATGGATTACCATTGCTGGTGACACTGAATCTGTTGAGGCTTGAACTCCTGCTTGGGGAAAGGAAAGAACTTCGCTGGGGATGATCTTATGCTTGCTGGGGAATGTCTTTATACTCCGTTGAGGAATATTAAGACCTTCTGGGGATACCCAACCTTTTTAGCGTTGATGGTGGATGAACTCTGCTTGGGGAGAGCTATCATTATTGTCTTACTCTACGTGGAGTGAAGGTATCTTAGCCATATTCTTCAGCTGGATGTACCTTGGTACCTGGTGGACAGAGCAACTTGTACAGCTCGGGAAATTCTTATTTGCCCCTGTTTCTATTATTACCAGTAACTCATCTTTCGTTTCGCATGTAAATATTTATGATCAGCAATTAATGTCAAATGCATATATCAAAAATGAACATTGGACGTTCTTTGCAAAACAAAACAGATAAAGGAAAAACAGCTTGAAATTTCTGAAAATGAATTTATATTGATTTTGAAGTTTGGCCTGAAAAATGTACGTTTTTATACAAGAGGCTGACGTCCTAGTAAGAGAACGCCGTCAAACAAATAGAATTTATACAATTTGTGAAAAGGAAACAAAATAGCTATGTGAATAATCCCATTGGGTTCCAACTCTGTTATTGCCTTTATATCTTCAAGCATCTCATCACTTTGCTGCTTAGTTGAAGATGAATCTGATTGATTAGTGTCGTCCGAACTTGATAGTTGATACCGAAGTCTGGATGCGAGGTGATCCAATGAGACATAGTGTTACACTTTGATCCCTAACTTTTTCCTGGACCGCCCTTTTGGGTTTTCAGTCCACCGGGATACCCATTTTTTCCCAAGCCGCCTTTTCAGGTTTTCGACTTGCCGGGTGTACATATTTTTTTTATTTTCATCCCTTATTTTTGCCCGAACCCTTTTGGTTCGCCGGGAAGCCCTTATTTTTGCCTAGGCCAGTCAACCTAGCGGGTCTTTGATTATGCGTAGTATCTTTTTACTATGTATGCATTGACGGGGTGAGGAAGGCTGTCACCATCCATGGTGGTTAGAATCATAGCTCCTCCTGAGAAAATGTTCTTAACCACAAATGGCCCTTCGTAAGTAGGGGTCCATTTACCCCTGGGATCACCTTGAGGTAGGATAATGCGCTTTATTACCAGATACCCAACTTGATACTCTTGTCGTCTAACTTTCTTGTTAAATTTCTTAATCATCCGTTTTTGGTATGTCTGACCATGACAAATAGCAGTAAGTCTTTTTTCATCGATTAGGTTCAGTTGATCAAACCGGGTCTGAATCCAGTCATCTTCACTCAAACCTGCATCCTTCATGATCCGAAGAGAGGGTATCTGAACTTCAATGGGCAAGAATGACTCCATGCCATAAACCAAGGAATAGGGTGTTGCCCCTGTTGACGTCCGTGCTGAGGTACGGTATCCGTGAAGAGCAAATGGTAACATCTCGTGCCAATCTTTATATGTCACTGTCATCTTCTGCACGATCTTCTTAATGTTCTTATTAGCCGCTTCAACAACCCCATTCTTCTTCGGCCGGTAGGGAGAAGAGTTATGATGTTGTATCTTGAATTGATCACAGAGCTCAGTGATCATCTTGTTATTAAGATTGGTACCGTTGTCCGTAATGATCCTCTCTGGTACGCCGTATCGATAGATTAGATTGTGCCAAATAAACCGTGCCACGACGTTCTTGGTTACAGTAGCAGAGGAAGCTGCTTCAACCCACTTCGTAAAATAATCAATCGCTACCAGGATGAAATGATGCCCGTTGGATGCCGTAGGTCTGATCTCACCGATCATATCGATGCCCCACATTGCAAAAGGCCAAGCTACCGTTAAAACGTTCAGAGGTACTGGAGGTATATGCACCTTATCAGCATAGACCTGGCACTTGTGACATGTCCGAGAATGCTGATAACAGTTGTCTTCCATTGTGGACCAATAATATCCTGCCCGAAGGATTTTCTTTGCCATGGTATGTCCACTGGAATGAGTTCTGAAAGTACCTTCATGTAGATCTGCCATGATCCTTTCTGCTTCAATCTTATCCACACAACGCAGTAAGGTCGAATCATGGTTACGCTTGTAAAGAATGTCATTGCTGATGAAGAACTTCACCGCGAACCTCCTCAGAAACTTCTTATCATTAACAGATGCACCCTCGGGGTATTCTTGAGCTTCAAGGTACCTCTTCACCTCATGATACCAAGGCTTTTCTGTTACCTCCTCAGTCTCAAGATCACAGTAATGTGCAGGTTCGTCCAATCTTTCAATAATGATCTGGGGAGCCTCGTTGTCCCAATTGACTTTGAACATAGAAGACATCGTAGCCAGCGCGTCCGCTAACTGATTCTCCTCTCTAGGGAAGTGTTCAAAGGTTATCTCCTCGAAATGGGGAAGTAACATCAATACATACTCCTTGTAAGGAATAAGATTTGGGTGTTTCGTATCCCACTCGCCTTTGATCTGACTGATCACGAGAGCGGAATCTCCGAAGACACTTAGAAACTTAATCCTCAGGTCAATTGCTGCTCGAAGACCCATAATGCCAGCTTCATACTCTGCCATGTTGTTGGTGCAGTTGAAACATAGTCGAGCGGTGAATGGAGTATGAGAGCCTTTAGGAGATAAGATCACAGCGCCAATGCCATTACCCAAAGCATTCTAAGCTTCATCAAAGTACATAGACCATCGGGATCCTTCCTCAGGTCCTTCATCTGGTATGGGTGTCTCACAATCAGTTATCAACATGATATTCTCGTCCTGGAATTCAAAGTTCATAGACTGGCAATCGTCCACTGCCTGGTGTGCCAAATGGTCTGCCAATACACTTCCCTTGATTGCTTTTTGAGTTGTGTACTAGATGTCATACTCAGTCAAGATCATCTGCCATCTTGTTATTCTTCCGGACAAGGCAGGCTTCTCGAAGATATACTTGATTGGATCCATCTTTGATATCAACAGAGTAGTGTGAGTCAGCATATACTGTCTCAGCCGGCGAGCAACCCATGCCAAAGCGCATCAAGTTTTCTCGAGCAGTGAGTATCGGGTCTCACAGTCGGTAAACTTTTTTCTAAGGTAATAAATAGCATGCTCTTTTCGGCCAGACTCATCATGCTGACCCAGCACACACCCCATTGAGTTATCGAGCACTGTCAGGTATAAGATTAAAGGTCTCCCTTCAACTGGTGGCATCAGAATAGGTGGCTCTTGGAGATACTCTTTGATCCTTTCGAAAGCGGCTTGGCATTCATCATTCCAACGTACCACTTGATCTTTCTTCAATAGCTTGAAGATTGGCTCACAAGTAGCAGTTAGGTGTGAGATGAATCGAGAAATGTAGTTCAGTCATCCCAGAAAGCCTCTGACCTCTTTCTCTGATCTGGGAGCTGGCATCTCTTGTATGGATTTCACCTTGGCGGGGTCCACTTGAATACCTTAGTCGCTTACAATAAAACCTACCAGTTTACCAGATCTCACCCCGAAGGTGCACTTGTTTGGGTTCAACCTCAGCTTGTACAACTTCAACCTGTCAAACAGCTTCTGTAGATGGTCAAGGTGTTCTTCCTCAGTCTGGGACCTTGCAATCATATCATCGACGTATACTTCAATCTCATGATGGATCATGTCATGAAACAAAGCAACCATGGCACGCTGATACGTTGCCCCAGCATTCTTCAGTCCAAAAGGCATGACCTTGTAGCAAAAGGTACCCCACTGAGTAACAAAGGTGGTCTTTTCCATGTCTTTGGGAGCCATTTTTATCTGATTATATCCGGAGAAACCATCCATAAAGGAGAATACCTTGTGCTGAGCAGTATTGTCAACCAGAACGTCGATATGAGGTAGAGAGAAATCATCCTTGGGGCTCGCCCTGTTCAGATCCCTGTAGTCAACACACATTCGAACCTTCCCATCCTTCTTCGGCACAGGGACCACATTGGCAACCCACTGAGGGTAAGAAGTTACTGCTAGAAAACCGGCGTCAAATTGTTTCATATCTTCAGCCTTGATTTTCTCAGACATTTCTGGGCGCATTCGGCGAACCTTTTGTTTTACGGGAGGACAGTCTTCCTTGGTAGGCAGGCGATGAACCATAATGTCGGTATCTAAACCAGGCATATCTTCGTAAGACCAATAAAAGATCTCAACGTAGTCACGCAGCATCTGAATCAACCATTGTTTTACACTAGGCTCCAGATTGGCACCGACCTTGACTTCCTTCTTGTCTGTCTCAGTACCCAGATTCTCTGTTTCCACTGGCTCTTCATGTGGCTGAATGGCCTTCTCTTCCTGGGGTAGCAGTCTTGCAAGTTCACCAGGCACTTCGCAATCATCTTCACCTTCGTCTTCGGCTAAGTTGATCGGATTTTCGAAGTCATAACTGGTAGTAGCAGAGTCGTTACCAGTGAGATCCAGAGTGGATGTGGACCTGTATATGTGAGTGTGTGTAAAATAGCTGTTTTGCAATATATAATAAAGAAAAACAAGGAGCGCAAAATTTTAAATTCAAGAACGTCCAATGCTTTTATTAATGATATATGAAAATGACAAACAAAAGCCCTCACAAATGAAGCCACGATGCCCCGGGTAAGACATCGGGCCATAAAGTTTAAAACATTGTCTGTTACATATTCAAAACAAAAAGTTCATTACTGGGTAACAAAAGTAATAGGGATGAAGTCCTTTGCTGTCCAGTTGTTTGGTCCACCGTCGGTCGTAGGATAGATCCAGCTGTCGAATTCAGACTCTTCCACATCATCTTCAATTGCATTTACCCCGAGTTGTTGATGAACACTGGAGGTCTTCCGATTCGTGCACTTCGAACAGCCCTTTGAGCTTCTGCAGTGAAACCCAAACCAAACTTGTTAGTCTTCTGTGTAAAATCAGGGAGTCAACCCCAATTTGCACACTCACCCCTCTCACTAACAACCCGGGCATCTATTAAGGAAGCCATCTTCATAGGAGAATCCTCAACCACAGTCTCAGCTGATGCCAGTGTCTGGGGAACCTCTTCAAAGTGCTGAAATGGGGTCTCAATGAACTCCCCATCCATCTCTACGTATCTGAACAAGTTGAGATGGCTGACCATGTACTCTTCCTCCCCTTGTACTGTCACAATCTTCCCTTTGACCGGGTACTTCAGCTTCTGGTGAAGCGTTGAGGTTACGGCCCCGGCTTTATGGATCCATGGACGACCCAGAAAACAAGAGTAGGATGGCTGAATGTCCATCACATAGAACATAGAATTGAAGACTTGAGAACCAACTTTAATTGGAATATCAACTTCACCGTGCACCATCCTTTTAGACCCATTAAAGGCCCTGACAATAATGTTGCTTGGCTTTAGCTCCAACCCTTCACAATCCAACCGGTCTAGAGCTTTTTTGGGCAAGACGTTCAATGAGGAACCAGTATCAACCAATACATGTGCAAGAGTAGTGCCCCTGCATTCAATGGAGACATGCAGGGCATCGTTATAATTCTTCCCCTTAGCCGTCAAGTCAGCGTCTGAGAAACCCAATCCATTATCAGCAGTTAAATTGGCCATGCAATCTGTAAACTTATCAGCTGACGTCTCTTGTGGCACGTGGGCAGTCTTCAGAAAGGTAATCAGAGCCTTAGCATGGGCCTCTGAGCACAGCAATAGTGACAACATAGAAATCTTGGATGGGGTTTGCCCCAGTTGCTCAACTACGTTGTAATCACTCTTCTTAATAATCTTTAGAATCTCTTCCATCTCCTGTTTGGAAGCTTCAACAGTAATTGTCTTCGGTGCCTCCGTCTGGGCAGGCATATCAGTGGTGATCCCTTTTCCCCGAGCGTCAGATGACTCGGCGACAGGGGTAAGAATAGGGACTTGATCAGGAATAGTGGTAGGTGCACTTGCAAGTGTAATAACGATAGGTCTTCAGACAGTTGGTGGAACAATATCAGGTGAGAAAAGTCTGCCACTGCGGGTGACTTTAGCAGGTCCAGTAATGTTGCTGACATCAGTATCAGCATCCAACTCTTGCTTAACTCCATGAACATAAACATCATCCCCATAGTGCCAAGGGACAGCTTTATCAGAGGTGTAGGGGATGGGCCCCGGAACAGTGATGATCACAGGTGCGATTTTCGGAACAGATGTAATTCTAACAGGCTTCCTCGAGGGAGCCTTGGAAGAATTGTCGAAAATGGTAATGATGGCAACTTCTTCAGTAGGAATGGAAGGAACAACAATCTTCTCAAATAAGATCTCCTTACTATCCATCAGGTTTTGGATACCTGACTTCAGGAAAGGGCAACCGGTAGGTAAAACAGAACACATATGGCAACCTTTATCACAACCCGGAAATAAACCGGCTAGCAACAGGTTCTTCTTGACAGTCATCAGAGGGGTAACAATGTCATCCACAGATACTACAAACAAGTCTTCCTCTACAGCATTTACTCCATGTTTGGGCATGGGAGCAGTCACAACATTAGGCCTCTCGGGCGCCTCGAACTCAATCTCCTTTGCATCAATTAAGTCTTGTATCTTGTTCTTCAAAGCCCAACAATCATCTATATTATGCCCTGGGCTATTGGAGTGATAAGCGCAACGGGCGTTAGGGTTATACCTTGGTGACGTTGTATTTGAATTCTTTAGGGCTTCTCTTAGAGTCACCAGATTAGTCTTCAGAAACTGTGGCAGAATCTGAGATAAGGTCATGCTGAGACGAGTGAATTACCTCTTAGGTCTCCCGTACTTTTGTTGATTGTTGTACTGAGGAGCACCAGCAGGTTTTGAAATAACAACCGCATTGACAGCTTGGCAGTGTTCAGGTCTATTCTGTCTTCTTGCACTGTAGACAGCACTGGACTCTTTCTTAAATGG
Source organism: Vicia faba (assembly GCA_948472305.1). Classification (NCBI taxonomy): domain Eukaryota; kingdom Viridiplantae; phylum Streptophyta; class Magnoliopsida; order Fabales; family Fabaceae; genus Vicia; species Vicia faba. Next base: position 514,989,594 of record OX451736.1, on the reverse strand, counting down.
CTTATTCTCGGTGCTCGATGAGGCACCCTTCTGTATCTTCCCAGCCTTAATACCAGCCTCAATCCTCTCACCATTTAAAAGAAGATTTGTAAACCCAGCTGAAGAGCTAGATGGTTAAAGAATGGACCAGACAGGGTCCCCAAAAACATGTAAACAAGCTCACGATCAGCCAAAGGTGGTTGCACCCTTCCGACAAGGTCTCTCCACTTTTGAGCATAATCTTTGAATCCTTCACCCGTTCCCATTGACATACCCTAGAGTTGGGTATGCGTAGGAGCGAGGTTGGAGTTGTACTGATACTTCCTGTAGAATGCAGTAGCCAAATCTTCCCAACTGCGGATATTGGCTCCGTCCAACTGATAGAACCACTCAAGCTGAGTCCCCGAGAGATTGTCTTGAAAGAAATGGATCCATAAGTTCTTATCAGCAGTGTAAGGCTGGATCTTCCTCACATATGACCGGAGGTGCAGCTTCGGACAGGAAATTCTGTCATACTTGGCAAAGGCTGGTGCTTTGAATTTATGGGGAATCACTACCCCAGATGATAGACCTAGATCTCTGAAGTCCAGACTGGGCACCTTCTGAATTTCCATAGCGCTCAAACGGTCTTCCAGTTGTTTGTACTTATCCTCAGTAGGAGGATACTGTTCTTCATCGTAGTTCATCTCTTTGTCGAAGACCACATGGCTAGGAGCCCTCCTTTCTTGTGGACTATCTTTCCCTCCAAATGAGGTGGTCAGATCAACTTCATTTTGTAGCCTGTTCCCAAACATGTGTCCTGTGTTAAACAGGATGGTCCTCTTCTTCTTCTTCTTCTCTTTCAGAATCAAGGTCTTCAGGTCCTGCTGACCCCTGGCTAGATTCATGAACAGCTCTTGGAATTGGGCATTCTGGGCCTGGAGGGCCTTGATAGCTTGCTCAGTTGAAGGTTCAGTAGACATGATGATTGCTGAAATAAACAGTGAAGAAGATAAGAGACCTGTAAAGGGTACCTGTTTATGAAGTGCATGGGATGAAATGCGTATGATTTATGATTTCAAAGACAATCGGGATTCAAATTTATAAACAAGAAAGGAAACACACTTTATTAGATGTAAACTTCAAAATTTAAATTGTTCAACAAATTGCCCTTAAGGCGTTACAAGAATGGAAATACTGAAAAGTAAATGAAAAACTAGAAAGGAAATCATCAAAGGTCCATCAATGCTCCCATGGTCTCTTCTTATCAGTGCGGACATAGTCGTTGAGAATCCGCTCATTCTCTAACTGCCTGGTCAACCTCTGGATCTTTTGCTCTTGCTCGTTGAACTTCTCCCGATAAGAATCTCGTTCTTCCCGCAGTTGCATCCAAGATCTCTTCAGTGCCCCAATGTCAGTGGGCATGTAAGGATGGAGAATGGTTGGAAGAACCCCTTCTTCATTAGCAACTTCAAGAGTGACAGGCCGGACAACTTCATATGGCATACCTAGCTTCTGGGCACGGATTCGGACCCGTCTGAGATATGGCTCCATTGGCAGAGGAGTCTTTGGGCCCAGCTCATGTGGATCAGATTAGTGAACTCTATCCCAAGCCCTGATGAATCTACGACGTTGCTCGTTGCTATCCCCCTGAAAATCAAAGATGATATGAGGCATCAGTATCTCATGAGGTCCTTCTCTTCTGGCTCTTCCAAATTGACGGAGAGCTAAGCATGGGTTGTAAGAAGTTCCTCCATGGGTTCCTAGCAGGGGAACATTGGGATACTCTCCACAGCGATCAATGATAGTCACCTCATCCATACCCTTGAGAGTCCAGATAATGTCGTTATGAGAAAGAGACATCACCCTATAAGCCCAACCCATTCCTTCTTTGTTCTTCAACACTGACTTAGGGAGGTGCAAAATAAACCACCTCGACAATAAAGGAGCACAACACATCAAGGTTCCCCGCTTTCAGGCAGTACAAGCATAGAGCTGATGAAGAATATCACCCAAGAGAGTGGGTACGGGGTTCTGAGAAATGAAGATCTTTATGGCATTCACATCAACAAAAGTGTCAGGATTCAGAAGCAATACCAGGCCATAAATCAAAAGAGCCAGAATATCCTCGAACGCTTTAAAGTCTAGGCTATCCTAGAAGTAGTTAGCCTTGCCAACCAAGAACTTAGTCAGAAATCCTTTAGCTCCACTTCTAGTCTCCCAATTAGCCATTACCTCTTCTTTAGTCAAATGAAGGGCTGCAGCAATTTCTTCAGGCCTAAGAGTCTTCTCCCAACCAGTAAACAGAGTCTGCTCCAGAACAGAGATACTAAGCAGCTCAGAGAACTCTTCTAGGGTAGGAACCAGTTGGAAGTCCTGGAAAGTAAAACAATGGTACAACTGATCATAAAACTGGATCAGGACACTCATCATCTGTTCGTATAACTTGGAGGTGACCAAACTGAGAAGAGAACCATGCCTCTTGATGAAGGAAGTAGTGTCAGGCATCTCGGCAACCAACTCTTTAAGCAAGGTAGGGACTTGGACAAAGTTGATCTGGATAGTATTCTTACGCATGGGCATCATGATGACCTACAAAACAGAGCAAAGATGAAACCCTCATGTCTTTGAAATAGGTTAGTCCTTATGCAAGATGTATGCAATGTTATGATGTTATAATGTCATGGTAGTAAGCACACCACAAGTATCCACAAAAATCAAACATGGTAAAGGCACACAAGTCACACTGAGATCCCTTAGATTTTAGGCTGGCATGGAGCTTAGGTACTACCCTCTTTCAGTTCAGTTGGTTAAAACTTGTCCTAAAAATAGTAGTCGGGTTCTAGAGGATCTCAATATCACTGACTACCCTCAATCGGTCATAATTCCAGTTTAGCAACCTTTTCTTGCGGTCGGAATCATTGCGAGAGTTTAATCTCAATGAGTGTAGCATACTGCTACTGTTCTATGGCCAAGTTGGTCAATTTAAGGTTCTAAGGTCAGTTGGTGCTTAATGACCCCTTAGAAGACCCATATTCTCCTCGTTCCAACACAAGGGATATCAGTACAGACTAAAGTGCCACACCAACGTAACTACTGCTTCATCTGTATCGGTCTATGCCATACAGATACCTCACAGTTTATTGCTACTTACCTAAAGGGTATCCCCAGATCCAGGTTAGGATCTATAGAACTCCGATACAAGCCCACAAAATTAAAGCATACAAATCAAACAATTGAAAACAATATGAACTAATCCTAAGGTACACCCCACTTAATATTCCCCAGCAGAGTCTCCAGTTCTGTGATCGGTGGGAATGAGAACTGACTGTTTTGGAATGCTGGCTCGCGTTTGCGTTTGTTTTTGCAAAATGTCGCGGTAAGCAAGAGTCGCCGCCGTCTTTTATTTTATCCAACAACGAAAGGACAAAAGCACAGAAAAATTCCTTTTTTGAGATGTTTCTCGGGTTCAGGAGGTATATTATAGAAAGGGAAGGTGTTAGCACCCTTTCTATCCGTGTTTATCCACGGGCTCTTAGGTACTTGCTCAAAGTGTTTTCAAAATTGTGCTTTTATTTATGTTTGTGGGTTTGAAAAGAGTTTTTGTTTTGAAGAGAGTGTGAGTGCGAAATTTTTTATTTTGTTTTAAAAAGGAGCAAGTACTTAAGAACCATCTACCTACTCAAAAAAGGAATTAAACTGTGCTAATGTCCTTTAGACAATGCTATCCCACTATTGAGGAGTAGGTAGCATCGTCGTTGGAGTTTTCGGGTCAATTCGATTAAGGGACGTGTGGCCACTAAAGCAATGTTAGGACGCCTTAGCGGTAACCCTAATATCTTAGATCATTTTTCCGAGGCAACTTTATGATCTTTGGACAAGAGGGCGACCTCTAAAACTTCCTATACTCAATGACCACATTCGAGGCAACCAAGTGAGGTGTACCCTAAGAGTGGGATGTGCAAGTGTGTTATTTCGGTTAATTTTATCTGTACATGTTATGGGTGAGCTATGTCGATTTTAAGTTCATACATTGGATCTTGTCATGCATTCCCTATTATCAAACATCTAACATTGTATATTGTGCGGAAATTAAATTGCGAGAAATTAAATCTAAACTATTACAACGCGTCGGGTATTTACATCGCCAAAAACAAACCCTTTAATTTAAATTGCAGAAAGTAAAAGAAAGCGATAAATAATGTCCTAATTAAAAGCTATTACATACTGGAAGCAATTACAATATTGGAAATAAATGGGTCGCGTGCAAGAAAATTAAATCGGTGCGTTTTTAGGGTTTTGACCCTTCTTTTATTTAAAGAAAAGATTTTTTTGTTATTTTTGAATTTAATTAAATTAAACCTAAACTAATTATTAATTAATTAAAAAAGATATTTTTGGATTTTTTTATATTTAAAGGAAATAAAAATAAAATGGTCAAAATTGTTAAAACCTAATATTCTAATTAATTTTAATTTATTGCAAAAATGTTAAAATTATACCTAATTAAAAACTAAGTCAATTAAATTATTTATTTACAAAAATAATGAAATTAATAAAAATAATATTTTTTATGTTTTTTCTGATTTTATTAGGAAAATTATTAATTAGTTAGTTAATAATAACATAATAAAACAATTTAAATAAAAGAAATATAAAAAAGGGAAAAGAAATAAACCCATAGGGGGGGTGTTGGGCCCAAGCTGGTGGTGAGAAGAGAAAATTCCAAGCCCAACAATGCAAGTCTGCGTTTACTTTTTCCAATTCCCTGTACGCCTTTGACTTGAGAGTATGGTGAGTACTCAATTCTGGGCCCTTAGATTTGGTCTGAAACCACCTGGCTATCATCTGGATGGAGACACACGATATGCCATGCTTTGGATGCTACATGGAATCACCTGGGACAAAATAATAATAAGCGCTTGGGGGGACCTGGGATTCGAACCCAGGTCCCAATGGATCATGCACTAACGCCTTGCCAGCTGAGCTATTGGTCCTTTTTGTTAATAAGATAAACAATAAATATTATATGCACAACAATCAATTATGCCTGAATAAAAAAAATAAAAGCGAGTAATCTTTGAATCAACCAATTGGGAGAGGACGTGTGGTCGTCTTCTTCCTTGAACAACCTGGTTTATTTCCTGCGGGTTTGAGTCCATAGAAAAACTCGCAGGGCCATCCTAACATGAGTTACAGGCCATATAAATGCAAATGGAGAACATCAATGTGTTCGTCTCTCTTCCCTAAACACAACCATGTCCATGGTTGGTCTTGATTTTGCCTGTATAAAAAATACCTAAAAAACACGAACACGAACCATAGCTTTGGATACAGGGTTATAAGCCACAAAAATGAAATCAAACAATGCAGAATGCTTGGAAATTATGCAAGGATCACAAATATATCAATATTTTGGCAAGAAAACGCAAGAATCCAAGGTTACGAATTCGTGCACAGGGCTATGTTCAGGATGACTTACAGCGTGTTTCAAGTGGTCTCAAGGCCTGGTTTTGATTGCTTTAGCTCCACTGGATGTCAGGCAAGGGAGTAGCTTTGAGATCTTGGGTTGAATCGTGCTCTAACCAGGGTTTTGATCTCACACTTTTGCAAGCTTTTTTCAATTCTTGTTTGGTTGTTTCTGCAGTTCTTAGGGCCTCTCCTTTGTATGCCTCGCTTGTACATGTATATTGGAATGCATTTAGGTTAAAACTTGGGCTTGAATCCATAGGAATTGATGAATCATGATTTGATATGATCTTCCATTAACAAGTTTCCGAAAATGCCTCAAATCAAATATTTTGTGCACAACAATGCTTGATACGAATTTGATTGAGTGTATCATGATATTTGCAAGCTGTAATGATCAAAAAAATCTCAATCCATTAATTTTTGGATTTTATTTGAATTAATATTGATTTAAAATGAATTAAATCAATAAAAATCAAATAAAATAGAAAAATAAATGATTGGTTATGAAATTGAAGATGGGACACATGTGTGGTGTGAAAAAACCAAATCAAGTGGAAAAAAGTGGGCCCTTTTGTCAAAAATTGGAGTTTTGAGGATAGTTGACTTTTTGCACTTTTGGAAAAATGCCCAACTTCAACAATGCATAACTTCTTAAATTTTGAACTTTTGGAGGTGTTCTTGGACTTTTTAGAAACCTTGAGATGTCTTATAACCAACCCTTTTTGTTTTATCTCATTTTGATATTCCATGCTCAAGTTATAAGCTTTGGAAAAAAAGGTGTTTTTGTTGACTTTCAAAAATGACCTATAATGTCCAAATTTGTAACTTTTTGTGAGAGCATTTCTTAATATTTGGGTGTGAATATGGATTGTAGGAAATTTCATACTATTCAAAATGAGCTTTGGATGGGTCATTTATCATAAAGTATGAGAAAGTTATGCTTGGTCAAAGTTGAGTTGACTTTTCCTACAAAACCCTAATTTAGTAACTTTTGAATCTTGATTAATCTTGAGCAATCCTTGATGAATCATGATCAACCCTTGATCAAATGATGAATTATACTTTAAAATGATAATGTTGGCAAAAAATCTTGAGGTTTGACTGTATTTAGGTCACAGTTGACTTTTGCCCTAGCATAGTCGATTTTTGGACTTCTTGAGCAATTGACTGACCAAACTTCCTCTACAAGGCTTGAAATTTGACATGGATGAACTTGAGAACATATTAGGACATTGGGGAGAATTTGAGACCATTTGGATGTGAGGACCTTGATGCAACACAAAACCCTAATTTTGAATTGACTGCCTTAGGAGGTGATTTGATTGTCCAACTCTTGAGCCATCTTGAACAGCTTGGAGATGATTCTTGACCTATCTTGAGAAATATGGGAGGGAAAATTTTGGGGTACAACAACATGCATACTTTTGTCTTGAATTAGGGTTTTCTAAACATTGGTTTTAGTCTTGCCATATACACCCTAATTACTAATAATATGTGAAAGCAATAAAAGTGCGGAAAATAAAGATTCTACGCTATTACAATCATTAGTGGGATGAGGTGTACAAATTTTCAAATGGGGATTGCAAATTAAATCCTAAGTTACTATTACAACCACATTGAATGGATAAGAATATATATGAAATGTAAAATGTTTATTTATTTAAGAAAAGAAATAAGTTTTGTTTAAGAAAATATTTTTTGGTCTTTTTATGTTGAAAGAAATAAAATATATCATGTGAATATGAAATTTTTTTGGTGTTTTTTTTATTAATGAAAAGGAAAAGTGATGGTAAAAATAATAAAGGGAGAGAAGACAGAATCAGCACAAATGCTGAAAAGAAGAGCTCAGAAGTTCTGACTCTGGCATGCTGCACAAACAGAAACAACGTTAATAGAAATAGGGAAAGTCAGAAGTTCTGGATCCGCTAAGAACAAAGAAGTTTTCAGAAGTTCTGATGCCACTAACAGAACTTCACCTCCCTCTCCATGCTAGTCAGAACATCTGCAACTTAGTCATTTCTTAATAGAACATAAGTTGCGCATATAACAGTGTTGTACCCCAAAATTTTCCCTCCCATATTTCTCAAAACATTTCAAGTGAGGTCCTCAAATTGCTCAAGGAAGTCCAAGGGTTGACCAGACAAACTCTCTCCTAAGGCAGTCTACCTTAAATTAGGGTTTCATGTTGCATCAAGATACTTGAGTCAAATGGATCCAAAATTCTCACCATTGTCCTAATATGTTCTCAAGATCATCCATGTCAAGTTTCAAGACTTACAGAGGAAATTTGCTCAGTCAATTGCTCAAAGGCCTAAAAATCGATTGTGCTAGGGCAAAAGTCAATTGTGGTCCCCATACAGTAAAACCTCAATATTTTTGGTCAACATCCTCATTTTGAAGTATTATTCATCATTTTATCAAGGTTTGATCATGATTCATCAAGGGTTGCTCACAATTCATCAAAACCCAAAAGTTGCTAAATTAGGGTTTTGTAGGAAAAGTCAACTCAACTTTGACCAAGCATAACTTTCTCATACTTTATTGGAAATGACCCATCCAAAGCTCATTTTTAATAGAATGCAATGCCCTATAATTCATCTTCAGCTCCCAAGTTCAAAATATGAACTCACAAGAAGTTATGAATTTGGACATTATAGGTCACTTAGAAAAGTCAACAAAAATACCTTTTTTGTCAAAGCTTCATACATTAACATGGGAGACTCAATTGAGATGAGACAAAAAGGTTTGCTTATAGGACATCTTTAGATTTCCAAAAAGTCCAAAAACACCTTCATAGAGTCAAAATTGAAGAAGTTATGCATTGGTGAAGTTGACCTTTTTTGCAAAATTGCCAAAAGTCAAAAGTGACTCAAATTTCAATTTTTGTCAAATGGCCCCAACTTTTTGTGCTTGTATTGAGTTTGTAACATGGTCCACGACCCATGATCCTTCCCACTTGCCTTTATTTTATTTTTTCCATTTATTTTGATTTTTATTTCAATTAAATCAAATTAAATCAAAATAAAATCATGGAAATATCAAAATCATTTAAACCTTGAGATTTTGTGCATATTTCAGGTCTCTTATACAACTAGCAATGAAATCAAGTCGTGCAAGGCATGTTTGTACATAAAAAGATTGATTATATCTTGTTTTGGAAATATTAAATACAAGTGTGAATCAAGGATCAAATCTTCATAATTGCAAAGATTGGATACACATTGGTAAACCTAATTCACTCAAGACCATATATAGGACAAATTCATATCAAAAGAACAAGGGTTAGAGGCGTGTAGAGTGAAGAACAACTTGCAAAAAAATCAAGAAAAAGTGCAATCTGTTTTCACAGTTCCAAGCGCTTTCAAGCCTTTCCAAGCATTCCTTTCGTTTCCTGGGCATTCAAGGAATCTATACCAATCCTTAGCAAGCATTTTCGTGCGCCAAAACTCATTGTAAGTGATTCACGACCTTGACATTTTCCTTAAATCCAATATCATTATTTTGGCATTTGTAGCATGAATAATTTTCATATTCTCGTTCAGTGAAACATTTGCAAGCTATTAGTAATGATTAATTGCATTTTTGCTAACCCTACTGAGATATGCCATTGTTAGGGTTTCGGTTTTGTTTTTAGGGTTTTCTTATGCAGGTGAAATTGGCCCAAAAGAGAGGCACTATGAGGTTCACAAGACCAAGAAGAATTGGTCTGTAGCATTAGATTTCATTTATGGCGCGTGTATGTGATTTTGGAAAATCACAGGGGCTATAGCTACGGACTTTGTCTGTAGGTAAAAGTCTCAGACTTTTAGCAACGGAGAGAGGAAGAAGAAAGGAGACGTGGCGAGCCCTGATTCATCCATTTGAATTTCACGCGCTGGACATTAGTTATTTTGTGCTTTTTAATATAATGATTATTTGTTATTTGATGTACAACAAAGCACGCTAGTAGAGTTGGTAAGGAGATGTGTGGAAAAGGCCATAGGACCTGGGTTCGAATCCCAGGTCCCCCATGTTATTTCACAATATATTTTCTTGCATGATCAGGCATGTGTACAGGCACAAAGACCATCATGGACCATCAGCTTGCAACCATTGGATCTAAAGCAGATCAGATCCAAAGGCCATCACATGAAGGCCTACCATGTATCCTAGTCAACGTGCAGCATGGAAATCAGGAAGGTCAACATTGGACCAAAGCTTTTGGGCCTAGATTGCTAGGGACACCTCCCTTTCTACTTTTGACACCATGCCCAATTCTCTCTTCTTTTTTTATATTTTGTTTACTTAATTATTTTAATTACTTTCTCACATAAAAAATTAATTTTTTTTATAAAAAACTCATAAAAATTATTTTCATCAAATTAGATTTAGGTTTTATTTTTTTTATCAAAATTAATTTAATTAGTTTATTTTAATTTTAGGGCAATTTTAACCTTTTGTAAATAAATTAAAACAAATTAGAAAATTAGGTTTTTGTTTAATTTAATTTTTATTTTCTATTTTCTCAAAATAACAAAGATACAAAAATAGGTAAAATTAATTATTTTTCTTAATTTTAATTAATTAGTAATTAGGTTTGTATTTATTTAATTAAAACCTTATTTTTCTCAAAATAATCAAAAACATCAAAAAAAGACTTTTCTTTTAATTAGGTTTAGACGGGGTCAAAACCCTAATTTTTTTTCTCGTTCTTGTTTCATCGCGCGCGTTTATTTATTTTTACGATATTAATGTAATTGCTTATGGGATGTAATAGTTTAATTAGGATTTTTTCGTTTATTTGTCGTTTTTATGGGTTTTTGGCTATGTAATTAATCCCCCTCCCCGAAGCCTTGTAATAGCGTAGATTTATTTCTCACATTTTAATTCTCGCAAATATTAACTGTTAGATGTATGATAATAGGATTGCATGACAAGAATGTATGTTAATTTTAAAATGGTTAGCCAACCCTAAATGTGCAAAGATAATAACTTGAAATCAAAACACTCGTACATGCATACTCTTAGGGTATACTCTCACTTCGGTTGCCTTCGGTAAACGATCATTAAGTATAGGGTGTTTTAGTGGTCGCTCTCTTGTCTAAACAAAGATCAAAGTCCCGTTCGAAAATGTTGGCTCAGAAATGTTGCCTCGGAAATGTTGCCTCAAATATGATCTTAAGACATTAAGGTTATTACTAAGACGTCCTAACATTGCTTTAGTAATCGTACGTCCCTTTTGAATTGACCCTTACAACTCCAACGGTGGTGCTACCTACTCCTTAATAGTGGGATAGTGTTGTCTAAAGGAAACAAGAACAGAAATATTCTTTTTTTCGAGTAGGTAGATGCTAGTAGGTACTTGCTCAAAATAAACTTTTCCACACTTACACACTTTTCAAACAAAGTTTTCAAAAACACTTCGTAACACCCTTGAAGACAGAAGCAAGGGTTAAATCGAAGTAAAACAAAACTTTTCAAAACACACAAACACGGAAGCAATTTTTAAAATGATGAGCAAGTACCTAAGAGCCCATGGAAAACCATGGATAGAAAGGGTGATAATACCTTCCCTTTCTATAATCTACCCCCCCGTACTCAAAATCTCAAAAAAGGGAATTTTTATGTGCTTTTTTCCTTTCCAGTTGGATGAAATAAAAGTCGGTGGCGACTCTTGCTTACCGCGACATTTTATGAACACTAACGCAAAACACAAACCATCATTTTCCTAAAACAGTCTGGTTCTGCCACCGTATCACAGAACTGGCGACTCTGCTGGGGAGTAAATAAGTGGGGTATACCTTAGGATTAGTTCATCATAAATTGCTTCTCTTGTTTGATTCGATTGCTTTACTTTTGAGGGTTTTGTATTGGGAGTTACTATAGATCCTAACCTGGATTTGGGGAACACCTTTTAGGTAAGTAGCAATAAATTGTGAGGGAACTGTACGGCGTAGGCCGATACGATTGAAGTTGTAGCTACATTGATGTGGCACATTGCTTGGTACCGGTATTCCTTGTGGAGAAACGAGGAGAATACGGGGCTGCTATGTGTGTCGTTAAGCATCAACTGACCTTAGAACCTATAATTGAGCAACTTGGCCATAGGAAGTAGTGAGATAGTTGGCCTCGGTGTAAAGCGGAGAACTGGTTGATACTCGATACTACACTCATTGAGACCATACTCTCGAGATAGTTCCGGCTGCAAGAAAAGATTGCGTGAGCTGAAACCATGACCGATGGAGGATGGTCAGTGATATTGAGAACCTCTAGAACCCGGTTACTTTTGCTAAGACAGGTTGAAACCAACTGAACTTCAAGAGGGTAGTACCTAGACCCCATGCAAGCCTGAAACTTAAGGGCTCTTGTGTGACTTGTTTACCTTTACCATGTCTGTTATCTACTATATCTGTTGTGTGTTTTATCATGACATCATGCATCATAACATAGCATGCATACTTCATTACACTAACCATTTCAAAGACCGAGGGGATTTATCTTTGTTCTGTTTTGCAGATTATGGCTTCCATGCGCAGAAACACCATCCGAGTTAACTTTGTGCAAATACCTGCTCAACTCAAAGATTTAGTCTCAAAGGTTTCTGATACTTCTTCATTCATTAGAAGACATGGTCAGCTTCTTAGCTTGGTTACCTCAAAGTTTGATAAGCAGATGATGAGTGTGCTTTTCTAGTTCTTCGATCTGGTGCATCATTGTTTCACCTTCCCGGATTATCAGCTAGTTCCCACTTTGGAAGAGTTTTCTTACTTACTAGGTATATCCATCCTTGAGCAGATGCCCTTTACAGGTTTGGAAGAGACTCCTAGACCAGAAGACATTGCTCCAGCTTTGCATCTGACACGGGCTGATGTAGTATCCAACTGGGAGACACAAAGCGAGGTTGAAGGTTTCTTAGCTAAGTTTCTAATAGATCAAGCTCAGTTGTTCTGGGATAATTTGGACTTTCAGGATTTTGAAGACATCTTGGCTCTCCTTATCTATAATTTGGTTCTCTTTTCGAATCCAGATTCCTTCATAGATGTGAATGCGGTTAAGATCTTCCTGTCTCACAATCCTGTACCTACTCTTCTGGGTGATATGTTACATGCCCTCTATACTCGTACTGTGCAAAGAAGAGGGACTCTCATGTGTTGCATGCCGCTGTTGACGAGGTGGTTTATTTCTCACATCCCCAAGTCTGTGTTAAAGAATGAGGAAGGTTTAGGGTGGTCTTACAGGATAATGTCTCTTGCCCATACAGACATTCTTTGGAGTTCTAAGGCTATGGAAATCACTGCTGTCATTGATTGTTGTGGGGGATACCCTAATATCCCGTTGCTTGGAATAAGAGGGGGAATAACCTCCTGTCCTTTTTTGGCTTTACGACAGTTTGGTCGCGCTCGGAGAGACGGTCCTCATGATCTACTTCTTACAGATATTGTCTTTGACTACAAGGGGGATATTGATGAGCACCGCCGGAGGTTTATACGAGCCTGGGGCATGGTGAATAGGTCTGACCCTCAAGAGCTAAGACCAAATACTTTTCTCCCTATGCAACCTTATCTCCAGTGGGTCCAAGCTCGTGCTCAGAAGCTTGGGATGCCTTATGAAGCTGTGCTGCCAGTGATTGTGGAGCCTACCAATGAAGGGGGTGTTCCTTATACAGTCTTTTACCCCTACATGCCCACTGATCTTGGGGCATTAAAGAGATCTTGGATTCAGCTAAGGGAGGAAAGGGATACCTACCGAGAGAAGTATCATGAGAAAGAAAGGAAGATCTTGAAGCTCACGAGGCAACTTGAGAATGAAAGGATGATCAATGACTATGTCAGCACCAAGGGGAAGCGTCCATAGGATTTCTAATTTTTGCTTTTTTCTAGTTTAGATTTGTTTCCAGTTTATTTCTTTTGTAACGCCTTGAAGGCATTGTTAAACATTTTTACAAGTTAATCTAATAAAGTTTGTTTATTTCTTGGTTTGCAAATTTAAATCTCCCAAATTCTTTGAAATCATTCCATATGCATTCCGTTATCATGCACATCATTATAGGTACCATTACAGGTTTCTCATCTTCTTCGCTGTTTATTTCAGCACGAAATGTCTTCTGAAATACCTACCGATCAAGCCATCAAAGCTCTTCAGGCACAGAATTCCAAATTCCAAGAGATGTTCTTGAACTTTGATAAAAGGCAAGAGGATTTGAAGACTCTCATCCTAAAAGAAAAGAAGAAGAAGAAGAAGAAGAAGAAGGTGGTTCTTCTGAATATGGGTCACAGATTTGGGAATAGGTTGCGACAGGAAGCTGATATGTCTCTTTCATCCAAAGGAGGAGAGAATCAAGAGGAAGAAAACGGTCCTAGTCCTGTAGTCTCTGATAATGATATTGACTTTGATAATGAACAATATCCTCCTGCTGAGGATAGGTACAAACAACTTGAAGACCGTCTGAGTGCTATGGAGATTCAGAAGATTCCTGGTTTGGATTTCGGAGATCTGGGATTGGCATCTGGAGTGGTGATCCCTCATAATTTCAAAGCACCTGTTTTTGCCAAGTACGATGGAGTATCCTGTCCAAAACTCCATCTCCGCTCGTACGTCAGAAAAATCCAACGTTACACTGCTAATAGGAATTTGTGGGTACATTTCTTTCAAGATAGTCTGTCGAGGACTCAACTTGAATGGTTTTATCAATTGGAAGAAGCTAATATCCGCAACTGGGAGGACCTTACTGCTGCTTTTTACAAGCAGTATCAGTATAATGCCGACCTTTCTCCCACTCGTACTCAGCTTCAGGGTATTTCTATGGGTGCAAGTGAAGGTTTTAAGGACTATGCTCAGAAGTGGAGAGATTTAGCTGGAAGAGTCCAACCCCCTTTGTTTGACAGGGAGTTGGTTGACATGTTTCTGGGGACGTTGTCTGGTCCATTTTCAATCATATGATCGGCAATTCATCATCTGGGTTTACTGAATTGATTTTAATTGGGGAAATAGTAGAAGCTGGTATCTGAAGTGGTAAGATACAAAAGGATACGTCGTTAAGTGCAGTAAAGAAGCCTTTCACCAATAAGAAAGTAGCTAGTACAGTTTACAGCTCGAGGAGCCAAAACCAACCTGAACACCGTCAAGCAGCGAATGAGGTAGTAATATCAAGACCCACTGTTTCCCCACAACGCAACAATCAACAAAGAATGGAGAGGCCGCAGAGACAATACACTCGGCTCAATATGGCCTTGTCTCAAATTCTATCGCAATTGTTGAAGACCAACCTGGTAACTCTGAGGGAAGCCCCGAAGAATCCCAGCACCACATCTCTACTATATAACTCGAACGCCTGCTGCGCCTATCACTCTGATAGCCCAGGTCATGATACGAACAACTGTTGGGCCTTGAAGAATAATGTGTAAGATTTGATCGAAGCTAAAGAGATTGAGTTTGACGCTCCGGAGAAACCCAACGTCATAACTACACCCATGCCCAAGCATGGCTCAGGAATCAATGCTATTGAGGTTGTCTCCGCCATCGAGAATGCAGATGATGAGAACCCAGACATCGACAGCTGGATCTACCCGACTACCAACGGTGGATTGAACAATTGGAAAGCGAAGGACTTCGTGCCCGTTTCTTTTATTACACAGTAATTGACTTTTGTTTTGAGATTTGTAATAGACAGTTTGAAACTTTACGGCCCGGTGCCTTGCCCGAGGCACCCTGGCTTTGTTTGTGAGGGCTTATTATTTTTCATTTTCATATATCATCAATAAAGCATTGGACGTTTTCTTGCATTAAAAATTTTGTGCTCCTTGTTTTTCTTTTCTATCTTGCACTTTATCAAACAACTATTGTCTTACACACACTCACGTACCATAATGCAGATCCACATCCACTCTGGATCCCATTGATAACAACTCTGCTACTGCCAGTTATGACTTCGAAAATCCGATCAATCAAGCCGAGGACGAAGGTGAGGATGATTGTGAGGTGCCTGGGGAACTTGCTAGACTGTTACTATAGGAAGAGAGGGCCATACAGCCTCATGAAGAGCCAGTGTGTTATACCCCAAAATTTTCCCTCTCATTCCATCAACATCTTCTCAATCACAAGACTCTTGGAACTCAAGATCAAGCTAGGATTTGCCCTGCTCAAGACACCTCCTTGCACTGTTGACCTAAATTAGGGTTTGAGTTTACACAGGGATGTTTTAACCTACAATGCCCAAAGTGACTTTCATACTTCATATTGGATTCGCAAGTTTTTCCATACCAAGTTTCAAGCCTTGATTCAAATTTTTGCCCAGTCAATTGGACATTTGACCTAGAAATCAGCTGTATTGGGGAAAAAGTCAACTGTGACCAATTGACAGTCAAACCTCATGAAATTTGACCCACATCAACATTATGAACTCATATGAACCATTTTATCAAGTTTGGATCACAATTCCACAAGAAATTTGATCAGATCACCAAAAGGGCAAAATGGTCATTTTTAGGGTTTTGACTGCACAAAGGCAATTTTTTACTGTTTGACCTAGCCAATGGCAAATCAAGCTCACACATGGACTCAAGGACTCAATGACATTGTCTTGACCCATTCAAAAAGTTCAAAAGATCTCAAATGCATAGGATTGACAGATGAATTTTTCAATCAACTAATTAGAATTTGACTATACACTAAAAACTCAAACTTTGACTTTTTGGTCAAAATCAAGTGCCAAGAGTCTTTTTTCACCAAGACATGTCAAATTATGAAACTTGTTCATCAAGAAACCCAAAAATGCAAATTAGGGTTTAAAATGGAAAATTTTCATAACTTAGAAATTTTCTAAGTTATGAAATTTTCTTATTTTTTCCTAACTTTGTCCCATTTTTTCACCAAGATGCAAATGGATTCAAACAAAACTTGCAACATGAAAGTTGTATTCCATCACAAAGTCTAAAATTTTGATTCACAAAGTTTTCTCAAAAGAGGCTTGTATCTCAAGTTATGATTTTTGGAACAAGGGTACCTAAAAGTTTTAACTTAGAGAAATTTTGCCCTAATTTAGGCAGGATTTTGACCCATTTTCTTGGTCATTTTTCACATAGTTCCACTTGGAGTTTCAAGTTTCATTTCAAAGATGGATTATAGTACATGTTCCAAGATTTCCAAATTGTCCAAGAACTCCTCAAACACCCTTGTGTTTAGAGAGAATCGAATGCTTGAAGTTGGCAAAAACTCACTTTGATCCATGGCCAATACATGTTCATACCAAATTGCAAATCTGATCTAGCTAGCTTGGTTCACAATTACAGGCCTAAAAACTAGTTTGTACTCCATAATTTAATGCATATCTATTGAGCTAAGGTATTGTCTTGGTCATTAGGGCATTATACACTAGATTAAGCCTTAAATGGAAAAAGTAACAATGCCATTTTTGCTTAAACTTCACTTTATGTCAAAACAAGATCCTTGAGGCATGGGGCCATATCTCTGAGGCAAGATCAAATCTACCAATTCCAGTAACCAAGAGCAAAATATGCAGCATGATATAGGACTGGTACAGGCCTGCATTGAACAGATAGACACTCTTGCTTCAAGAAGAAGAAAAGTTGCAAACCACAAGCCATCTCTCACATCTGTTAAAACCAACTTACACAAACATTGCAAACAAGTTTGATACCTCCTAACAACCCAGAAACACGACCCCTTTGCCTCTCAAAACTCCTAGTGCACAAATTCCCCATTTTCTTTCAAAACAGGGCCAGTTTTGCATTTTGCAAGCCATCTTCAAATTCCATCGTGCGTTTTGCCTAGAGATACTTCAAACACCTTCCAACCAACATACCTAAGCTATCCAGATCATCCATTGCTAGTTGTAACACCCTTAACACACATTGCTATTTTTGTTTCGAAGCTTTGCAGGTTGAGTTCTTAGCACGATTCAGGCTACTTCAAAACAAGCCAAGCATTGGAAAAGCTTCAGTGGCCTCAGGCAAGCTCAAAAGAAGCTCAAGCACCCTTGGAAGTTGCTGCATTGTCCAGCTCGAAGTCAACTGAAACAGGTATTTCATGAACTTCTATCTCTCTATTTAGGAATATTTAGACTTAGGTTTGTGAATGAAAGATGTTGTATTCATAGCCTTGAAGCCATACATATGCTTAGTTTTCATTTATATTAATCGTGCTAGGAGAATTTCATCTATGAACTTTCTGAAAAAACTAGGTTAGAAATTAGGGCCAGAGAAATTCTCTCTGGTCTTTGAGAGTTAGCTTAAGTTTTTTATATGGTTAGACTCGTTGTTTGATGCTCTACAAGTTTCATGATATGAGTTTTGTCAAAAAATCAAAGAATCAGGAGATAGCATTTTCTATACAAGGCGCGCGTGTTTCAGTTCAGAGGAAGAAGATGAAGTGAGTTTGGGATGGGCCTGTACAGGCTTGCTTCTGGCACCCCCCTCTTTTCTTTTTACACCCCCTGGCCCATTTCTTGTACATTTGTCATTTTTTGGCATTTTGTTTTATTTCTGATTTTGATATTTTATTTTCTAACATAAAAAATACTTAAAAATTATTTTCACAAATTTTTGTATTTATTTGGATTTTATTTTAAATATTACTAGTATAAAAATGTAAATAATTATATATATATATATATATACTTTATTTTATTAAATAATTAAGACAAAAATACAAAAATATTACATTTTCATTTTTATTAATATTTTACACTAAAAATGTATTTTTTTACAATATACTTTTATTTTTGTACAAATCAATACATTATTGCATATAAATAATAAATAATACTATTTATTTAAAAATTAGGGTTTTTTCCCTAAATAATAAAATAATTAAAATTGACCCCTTTTATTTTATTTACATTAAAAAATACTTTTTCATTACATAAAAACGTTTTGCATAATACATTTTATTTAACATTTATTTGTTTTATTTTATTTTATTATTGCACATTTAAATATTGTCTGATACATTCGATTTGGTTGTAATAATTTAGAATTTAATTTCTTGTCAAATACCCCCAATTCAAATTTGTACCCCCTCCCTATATCATGTTGTAATAGTGTAGAATTTAAATTCTCGCACCTTTTTATGCTTTCAATTATGACATGATTAGACTTAGGGTTTGTATGCCAAATAAGATCAACAACTAGCTTGACCTAATCCAAGATAAACATGCATGAAAAACAAACACAATGCACACTTGCACCCCCTAGGGTTTCAATCCACTTGTTGCCTTCAAAAATGGGCCATGGTTGCATGTCAAGTACTTTGGAAAAACAAAAACAAAACAAAAGATCATAGTCCCTCGATGACACTATCTGATTTGCCTAAATAAAATGATCAAGTCCCTTAAGAAAATTGCCAAAAATACTTGACACAATTGCTATCATGGTTTATACGATGACCCGCGCCCGTCCCGTTTAATATCCTAACACAAGGTTGTTCACCAAATACAATGGTGAAACAACACTTTTAAAAGGGTTAAAAACATAAGAAAAATCTTTGAGTAAAATAGGGTAGATAGCTCTTAGTTACTTGATCAAGCTTGCAAAAACATCCTTACTATTTTCCAAAACACACTTCACAACACAATTTCAAAACCCTACTTTCAAACTTCGCAAACTTTTCAAAAGACAAAAACACCTTTGTATACATTCAAACAAGAATGATTACAAAGGTTGCCACAACGATGGCCTCTTTTCAAAACATCTTTCAAAATCACACACAAGGCACCATTTCAAACCATTGAAAAGCATAATTTCAAACAATTGAAAAGCAAAGCAAGTGATCTAAGCAAGTAACTAAGAGCCCATGGATAACCATGGATAGAAGGGGTGTTAATACCTTCCCTTTCTATAATCTACTCCCCGAACCCAAGAAAACATCTCAAAGGTCTTTCCTATGCTTTTTGACCTTTCCTTAGGATAAAATAAAAAGTCGGTGGCGACTCTTGCTAAACCAAAACATTTGCAAACACAAAAGTAAAATCCCAAGTCAGTTCTCCCACCGTATCACAGAACTGGCGACTCTGCTGGGGAAATATCTTTAAAAGTGGAGTAACCTTAGGGCTTAGATTACCCTTGGCATGATTATTGTTTGCTTGGCTTGCTTTACATTTTGGTTCTCTTGTTTGGGCTTGAAATCTTCCACCCGGATTTGGGAAACATTCATAGGTAAATAGAAATATGTTGTGGAAACTGTGCGGGGTATACCAACACGGTTGAAGCAATAGCTATATTAGTGCGACATATTTGTGAGTACCGGTAGCCTTTGAGTCAATCAAAGAGAATACGGGGCCGCTGAGTGATGTCATGAAGCACTAATGAACTCTTAGAACCTTACTTGACCATCTTGGCCTTTTTTAGGGGTAGTGAGATGACCGGCTTTGGTGTAGTCTGAAGTTGGTAGATACTCGATACTACACTCATTGAGGGTTGTTTTCTTGGAATGTTTTAGTCGCTAGTTAAGTGGCTAAACCAAAACAATGAACATAGAAAACAATCCAGTGATATTGAGCTCCTTAGAACCCGGTTACTATTTATAGGATAGGTTTGATCCAACTAAACTCAAGAGGGTACTTACCTATGAAACCTCATGCAAGCCTGAAACTAGGGTTTTGTGTGACTTGCTTGTACATGTGTTTGTGCATACATCATGAACATCATAAAACATCATATGAATCCACTAACCATTTCAAGGGTTTGGATCTTCATCTTTGTTCTTGTTTTGTAGGTCATGGAATCTCTTCGCAGAAAAACAATCCAGGTCAACCTTGTGAGAATCCCTCCTCAACTCAAGGAGCTTACTTCTAGGATTCCAGCAAATTCTCTCTTCAGTGAAAGACATGGTAGACTCCTCAACTTGGTCAGTACCAACATTGAAGAAGACATGGTGAAAGTTCTCTTCCAGTTCTTTGACCCCCTACACCACTGTTTCACATTCCATGATTACCAGTTGGTGCCTACTTTGGAGGAATTTTCTCAACTCTTGAGAATTCATATTCTTAATCAACTACCCTACAACGGTACGGAAAAAGAACCAAAGCCTAAAGATGTTGCTCAAGCATTACACTTGCAACCATCTGACATCAAGGGGCATTGGGAAACTAGAAGTGGTGTCAAGGGCTTCTTGGTAAAGTTTCTATTTGAGAAGGCACAAGACTGCTGGAATTCTCTTGATCTACAAGCCTTTGAAGAGATTGTGGCACTCCTTATCTATGGGTTGCTCTTGTTCCCAAACCCTGATCAGCTTATAGATGTGAATGCTGTCAAGATTTTCATGTCCAGGAATCTTATACCCATATTGCTTGGGGACATCCTACACTCATTTTACACACGAACAATGAGGAAAAGAGGTGTTCTCATGTGTTGTACTCCTCTCCTAGCAAGTTAGTTTATTTCTCACCTTTCACAATCAGTTTTGAAGAATGAGCAGGGTTTAAGGTGGTCACAACGATTGATGACCCTCACACATTCTGATGTACATTGGTGTTCTCGGTCCAGAGAAAATGTCATCATCATTGATCGTTGTGGGGAATTCCCTAATGTCCCACTACTTGGCATTAGGGGAGGCATCACCTACAACCCCTGTCTAGCTTTGAGACAATTTGGATATGCTCGGAGGGATGACCCTCATGACATGCTGATTCCGGACCTAGTTTTTGACTTCGACAACGATGCGCAAGGACTTCGACAAAGGTTCATCAGAGCTTGAAGGATGCCTAACAAGGTTGATAGTAAGACACTGGGGCACAAGAATTCCATCCCCCTTGAGCCTTATCTCAAGTGGGTACGAACCCGCTCCCAGAATCTTATGATGCCATGCCCTCACATTCTCCCCTTGATCAAAGAGCTTGTTATGGAAGGAGAGGTTCCATATACCATCCTACATCCTGACATGCCAACATCATGGGAAGAAATGCAAAAGAGTTGGATCCAACTCAAGGAAGAACGGGATACTTTTGAAGCCAACTTCTATGCCAGTGAGAAGAAGGTTTTGGAGCTTACCCGCCAACTTCACGAGGAGGAAACTCTCAACACTTACATCGCGCCAAAGAGGATGCGCAATGTCTTTTTACATTAAGAATTTTGTAATATTTCTCCCATAGGGCACTTATGTACTAACGAATTTCTTCTTAATATGGCGTGCGTTCTTTTTTGTTTGCAACAAATTTGAATTTCTGAACCCTTGAATGCATTACATGAATAACATACCATTCATCATATGCACAAACAGGTCTTCACGCCAGGTTTCCTTATCTTTCTGCTGTTTATTTCAGCAAGATGGATTTGGAGCAGACGGTAAAGGATCTGCAGGCACAAAATTCACAGTTCCAGCAACTCCTCATGACCTTGGCAAAGGGTCAAGAGGACCTCAAAGTTTTGTTGGAGAAGAATAAAGAGAAAAAGAAAAAGAGACATGGGGTGGCCACTTTTGGAAGAAGGTTTGAGAGCAATGCTAGGAAGGTTCTTGAGTTCCCCTCAACGTCTGAAGAAGGGGCCGGTAAAGGGAAAGGGAATGTTGTGCCTTCTGAATCCGAGGTTGAAGAGGAGGAAGAGGAAGAAGATGAAGACTACTCCGAACAACAGTATCCACCAGCGGATGATAAATATAAGAACCTTGAAGATAAACTTGCATCTATGGAGTTGCAGAGGGTGCCCGGATTGGATTTTGAAGAACTAGGGCTGGTAGCTGGGATTGTTATCCCTCCCAAGATTAAGGTGCCAACATTTGCCAAGTATGACGGTCTGTCATGCCCAAAGATGCACCTGAGGTCGTATGTCAAAAAAATCCAACCCCACTCATCCGATAATGACCTTTGGGTACACTTTTTCCAATACAACTTGTCTGGCACGCAGTTAGACTGGTTTTATCAACTCGAGAGATCAGAGGTTCACAATTGGGAAGACTTGGCAGTTGCTTTTTATCGTCAGTATCAATACAATGTTGATTTGGCGCCCACTCGTACTCAGTTACAAAGTATGGGGATGGCTTCCAATGAAGGGTTTAAAGAGTACGCCCAGAAGTGGCGTGATCTGGATGGAAGGGTGCAGCCACCGCTATCAGATAGGGAATTAGTTGACATGTTTATGGGGACCCTGTCTGGCCCCTTCTTCAATCATCTGATTGGAAGTTCTTCCGCGGGATTTACTGAACTGATTTTGACCGGCGAAAGGATTGAGGCCGGTATTAAGAGTGGAAAGATTCAAAAGGATGCTTCCGCATCCACGGCTGTTAAGAAACCCTTCCCAACTAAGAAGGAAGCATCTGCTGTGTATTCTCAGAAGGGACAGGGAAGAACTGAGCGTCGGCCGACTGTAGGGGCTATGATGATTCAAAACTCGTCAAATGATCAACCTCATAGCAATCAGTCGAGACCTAATCAACAACGGGTGGAAAGGCCACAACGGCAGTTCACCCGCATCAACATGACGCCCGCTCAGGTACTTCCTCATTTGTTGAAGCTGAATCTGACCAGTTTGAAGGAAGCGCCAAAGAACCCTAACACCTCCTCTCTATACTACCACTCCAATGCCAAGTGTGCTTACCATTCCGACAGTGCTAGGCACGATACCAATAATTGTTGGGCGCTTAAGAACAAAATCCAGGATCTGATTGATGCTAAGGAAGTAGAATTTGATGCTCCTGAGAAGCCCAATGTTATATCTGCTCTGATGCCCAAGCACGGCCACAATATTCATGTTGTTATGGAGGACACTCATGTTACTGATGTTGTTGACCTACTGACGCCGTTACTGGTGATTAAAGAAAATTTGTTGAGAGCCGGGATCTTTCCTGGTTGTGGTAAAGACTGTTATTTTTGTTTGAACATACGAGGTGATTGCCCAATGTTGAAATCAGGTGTCCAACGCCTGATGGATACTCAAGAGATACTTTTCCAGAAAACCCCTGTTGATACCTTCAATCCTGTTACTCCTGTTACTTTTGCTACTTCAACCAACGATATTGCAATTATAACCATTTCCGACAATCCTCCCAAGGCTTGCAAAAGGCCTGTCAAGATTACACCCAACTCTGAATGTGTACCATTAAAGATCACCATGTCGGGACCTGTCCCGTACCAATCCAGAAAAATGATACCACGGAACTATGGGGGAGAAATCTTCTACCATGGTATCAAACAAATAGAAACAGTCCAAGAGATTTCTGAAGAAGAAAGACTTGATATATGGAACATTGCGGGTACAAGCAAGATAACCCGCAGCGGCCGGATCTTTTCTCTGGAGATTGCTCCCCCGCGAGCAGTTTTCGGACCCTTGAAAGCTTCTGTACCTATTGGACCATCTATGCAAGGCCCAGTTGTGATCGGTGGATCTGGAACTGACTGTTTTTTAGCTGGTTTCGCGAAATGTCGCGGTAAGCAAGAGTCGCCACCGTCTTTTATTTTCTCTAAATGGAAAGGACAAAAGCACAGAAAAATTCCTTATAGAGATTGCTCTCGGTTCGGGAGGTAGATTATAGAAAGGGAAGGTGTTAGCACCCTTTCTATCCATGGTTATCCATGGGCTCTTAGATACTTGCTCATTGTGTTTTCAAAAGGTTTGCTTTTCAATTGTGAGTGGGTTTGAAAAAAAATTTCTTTGAAAGTTTCAGATCGACTCTTGTATCAGTCCTCAAGAGTGTTTGAAAAGTTGTTTTGAAAGCTTTTTGAAAAGTGTAAGGTGTGAAAAGTATTCTGATTTGTTTTTGAAAAGAGCAAGTATCCATGAGTCATCTACCTACCCTAAGGAATTAAGCTGTGTAGAAGTCCTTAAAGTAGTGCCATCCCACCATTGAGAGGTAGGTAGCACCACTGTTGGAGGTGTTCGGGTCAATTCGAGGTTCGGGACATGGTGATCACCAGAGCAATGGGAAGACACCTTAGAAGCTACCCTCATGCCAGGTTCCCGGATCATGAGGACTTACTAAGACATCCTCTACTCGACGATCACATTTCGAGGGGCAAGGCAACAGTGAGGCGTACCCTAGGAGTGGTGTGTGAATTGTGTGTCATTTTCAGTTATTATTTGTTTGTCATGCATTTGGTGAGCTACACTTTGATTTTATTTGGGCATACATTCTTTCATGTGATTAACAGTTTAAAGGGTGCGGAAATTAAAATGCGAAAAATAAAGGTCCTACGCTATTACAAGGCGCGGGTCTACATCGCCAAATATACAAAGACCCGATTTAAAATAAAAGTGCGGAAAGTAAATGAGTCTCTAATTATTATTACAAGGCCTTGGGGCAATTACATTATATTTAGAAAAGGAAATCAAAATAAACGTGCGAAAGGAAATTAGAATCGAGTGCGAGGGCGTTGGACCCTTTAAAGAAATTAAATATTGAAATTGAAAATTAATTAATGATTTAATAAGAAAAGAAGTTATTTTTTGATATTTTTTGTATTTAATGGACATAAAGAAAATTAATTGGATTTTGAAATTAAATTTAAAAAAAAAACTAGTTCTAAATTGTTTTTAATTATTAAAGAAAATATTTAAGTTTAAACCTAATTTACTAATTGTTTAATTACAAGAGTATTCACAAATTTAATTAATAATAATAATAAGGAGAAAAAGTTATTTATTGAGAAAAGAATAAAGATACTAATAACCTAATTTTTATGTTTTTTTTAATTATTTAGAAAAAGACATTAAAGTTAAAAACCTAAATTTAAACTAATTGTTTTATTGGAATTTATTTACAAAATCAATAGAAATTAATATTAATAAAACATATTTTTTGTGTTTTCTTGATTTCTGATTTTTTTGTATTTTTGTGTTATAAAAATTAATTTGATGATTTAAATAAAACAAAAGGAAAACAATTAAAATAAAAAGAAGAAAAGAAAAATGAAAAAAAGAAAATGTGATGCAAACCATGGGGGGTGTTGGCCCTTAGATCTGTGCTGGTGAACACTTGGAGCGCTGGGATATGAGGTTTATGGTGTTCCTCTTTTGAGAATCTGCACATGAAAGCAATTGAAAAAATAATATGGAAATTATAGGGGACCTGGGAAGAACTTACAGCGCGGTATGATGGATTTTTGATCTCACACTTTTTTTTGACACTTTTTAGTTTTTGCTCTGGCAGTTTGTGCACTTTTTCTAGGTTGTGAATGAGGCTTGCAAGGCTTGTATATATAGGCTTGGATGAGAATCAGTCACATTAAGGAGCTTTTAAGCCTTGCAATGAAGTTTTGGATTTTCACATAAACCACCATTATCAACTTTCCATTTTGAGTCCATTTTTGAATTCTTGCATTGTTTACTCCCTTGCACGAATTTTGGTAGGCACATAATGATGTTTCAAGGCTAGTAAAGACCAAATATTCCCTTTTAAATTAATTTTTGAATTTCTTTTGATTTTAAAAGATTTAAAATTAATTAAATCCAATAAAATCAATAAAAAATGAAAAAATTAATAAAAAAATCTGAAATAAAAGGTGGGACACGTGGGAGGCATGGCCAAGTCAATTCAAGTGGAAAAAGTGGGCCCCTTTTGTCAAAAATGAGATTTCAAGGATAAATGATTTTGGCCATTTCACAAAAATTTCCCAACTTCTCCAATGCATAACTTGCTCAATTTTTAAGCTTTGCTCATGTTCTTGGACATTTTAAAACGGTCTTGAAGTCCTCTAAACAATGTCTTTGGTCCCATGTCATTTTGATTTACCAATCTCAAGTTATGGCCTTTGACTTAAAGTCCCTTTTTGTTGACTTTTGAAAATGACCTATAATGTTGAAATTGATAACTTTTTGTGAGAGCATTTCTTGGACTTGAAGTATGAAGATGAGTTGTAGGAAATGTCTTTCTCTTCAAAATGAGCTTTGGATGGAATTTTTCTGATGAACCATGTGAAAGTTATGCCCTGGTCAATTTCAGTTGACTTTTTCAGCTGTCCAAAAATAGAAACTTTTGTATCTTGATGATTTTTGAGCCAAGTTTTGAGAATCATGATCAAGCATTGATCAAATGATGTTTGTGGCTTCAAAATGATATGTTGACCAAAAATTTGAACTTTTGACTGTCAAATGACCATTTTGCCCCTACAGTTGACTGTAGTGCAATTAGGGTTTTTGACTGTGCAACTTTGTGCTGAAAGTCTTGAAACTTGACATGTAGGTGCTTGACAATGTTTATGTGCATGGGAGACTTGATTGAGGCCTTGAAAACTTCAGCTTCCTTGTGAGAACCAAAACCCTAGTTTGACTGGCTTCAGGAGGATGGTTGACTGTGTAGCCTTTGAGTAGACTTGAACCAATTGTGGATGATTCTTGTCAAAACTTTGAAGGTTATGGGAGGGCAAATTTTGGGGTACAACAGTTGCCCCTGTTCAATCTTCTTAGACCTGAGGATGTAGATTGGCTGACGTGCCTTTCGTAATCCGAGGGTAGAAGATGATTGAACACTAGAGTGCCCAGAAATTTGCGCTCACATAGCAGCAGTGTGATGATGGAAATGGGCTTACCGATGCCATTTAGAGGTTGACGAATAGGATGATGGGCTTATAGATGCCATCTGGATGTTGATCGCGTAAGAGATTCTTTTGCGAGAACCTGCATGCCTGCAAAAGAAAAAATGAGTACCTGACACGTTGCAGGAGCTAGTTTTCAGATGCTTGGTATAGATGTGTCTTGATTGGTTACAGGAGCTGGATCTTTGAATTCTTCAGACGTGCCCTGGCGAGATACAGGAATCGAGTCTGGTAATGTTAGTCTTCAACGGATACACCCTGGCAAGATTCAGGTATCGGATCCTCGAACTCTTCAGACGTGCCCTGTCTAGATACAGGAATCGAGTCTGGTACTGTAGTCGTCAACAGATACTCCCTGGCAAGATTCAGGAATCGGATCTTCGAACTCTTCAGACGTGCCCTGTCTAGATACAGGAATCGAGTCTGGTACTGTAGTCGTCAACAGATACTCCCTGGCCAGATACAGGAATCGGATCTTCGAACTCTTCAGACGTGCCCTGTCTAGATACAGGAATCGAGTCTGGTACTATAGTCGTCAACAGATACTCCCTGGCAAGATTCAGGAAACGGATCTTCGAACTCTTCAGACGTGCCCTGTCTAGATACAGGAATCGAGTCTGGTACTGTAGTCGTCAACAGATACTCCCTGGCAAGATTCAGGAAACGGATCTTCGAACTCTTCAGACGTGCCCTGTCTAGATACAGGAATCGAGTCTGGTACTGTAGTCGTCAACAGATACTCCCTGGCAAGATACAGGAATCGGATCTTCGAACTCTTCAGACGTGCCCTGTCTAGATACAGGAATCGAGTCTGGTACTGTAGTCGTCAACAGATACTCCCTGGCAAGATACAGGAATCGGATCTTCGAACTCTTCAGACGTGCCCTGTCTAGATACAGGAATCGAGTCTGGTACTGTAGTCGTCAACAGATACTCCCTGGCAAGATTCAGGAAACGGATCTTCGAACTCTTCAGACGTGCCCTGTCTAGATACAAGAATCGAGTCTGGTACTGTAGTCGTCAACAGATACTCCCTGGCAAGATACAGGAATCGGATCTTCGAACTCTTCAGACGTGCCCTGTCTAGATACAAGAATCGAGTCTGGTACTGTAGTCGTCAACAGATACTCCCTGGCAAGATACAGGAATCGGATCTTCGAACTCTTCAGACGTGCCCTGTCTAGATACAGGAATCGAGTCTGGTACTGTAGTCGTCAACAGATACTCCCTGGCAAGATTCGGGAATCGGATCTTCGAACTCTTCAGACGTGCCCTGTCTAGATACAGGAATCGAGTCTGGTACTGTAGTCGTCAACAGATACTCCCTGGCAAGATTCAGGAATCGGATCTTCGAACTCTTCAGACGTGCCCTGTCTAGATACAGGAATCGAGTCTGGTACTGTAGTCGTCAACAGATACTCCCTGGCAAGATACAGGAATCGGATCTGGAATCACGACGATTGATAGCAATTATCTTTGTGTTAACTTTTGTCCTGAAAAGACAAAACGTTAGTTGTATGCGATGCCATGATGTATGACATGCGAGATGCTCTCAGAATGAATGAGATTGTATGTTCATGATGCGTATATGCATGCTATAATGTATGAAGATGTGTTGTTTATGAATGTATGTTTTCGTCTTAGGAAAAAAAATCCTTGACGGGTGCCGGGAAGTCACATCCTGGGTTGATGTTAGAGAGTAGTGTTTCCACTGGGGAGTGATGGTTGCAAGAATAAACCGGTAGGAGAAGATGACTCCGTTGGGGGAATAAACTTGTTGGAGAGATTACTCTGCGGGGAGAAAATTATTCTAGCGATCTGGCTGGGGAACAATACTCTGTGGGGAGAGAGGTACTCTTGTTGAGATGTTGGTAGTAACTTCGCTGGGGATACCGTCGTTATATTGGAAGTTTTAATGGACTCCGCTGGGGATAAGAAGACTTTGCCGAGGACGATCTTTCCGTGGCTTTTGGCTGAGGATAACCCAGTTATAAGCTCTGGTGGAGCATAACCTTTGAATAAAGCCGGGAGACGCGTTCGTGCTCTGTAGGGGATAAGCTTCCAGAATCTACTGGGGATAAGCTTACTGTTTGGGGATATGGATTCCAACTTCCCTGGGGAAACTGGATTGGATTCTCCTGGGGATATTTTGAACTGTATTGGGGAAGTGACTCCACTGAAGGTTTGATTTACCGTCGGGGAACAATCTTTAGATCAAGACTGTCGGGGATGCTTGTTAAGAATGCCTGTATATTATGCTGAGGAATGTTGAGAACTGTTGGAGGATACCCCACTTCCCTAAGGTTGATATTAGCTTTGCTTGGGGAGAGTGCACTGACTTGCTGACTCACTCTCTGGGGAATTAAGATATATTGGTTTATGTTCTTCAGCTGAACCTACCTTGGTACCTTGGAGGATAGAACAATTAGATCGTTTGGACAACTCATCATTGCCCCTGTTTCTGAGGTGGGAGAGGAAGACCTGCGAGGTGCTGATAGTTGTTGATGGACAAAGCTTCTTTTGGTAGACAAGTGATGAGATGACAGGACATAGTCGTACGCTTTGATCCCTAACTTTTTCCTGGACCGCCCTTTCGGGTTTTCAGCCCACCGGGATACCCATTTTTGCCCAAGCCGCCTTTTCAGGTTTTCGACTTGCCGGGTGTACAGATTTTTTTCATTTCATCCCTTCATTTTGCCCGAACCCTTTTGGTTCGCCGGGAAGCCCTAATTTTTGCCTAGGTATGTCAACCTAGCGGGTCTTTGATTATGCGTAGTATTCTTTCGACTATGTCCATGTTCTTAGAATGCAGGGAGGTGCCCCTGGCTGTTTATGTTGCCATGTTACCAGAAGATGTCTGATCGTGCAAGATTCGTTGTTGAAACGCCCCAAGTGACTTAGGCGGAGATTTGCCCCAGGCTATTTGGCCTTTGAGAGATTCTCTGAATCTTGATTGGACTGTCCCAGATGATTGGACCATGATCATGTTGTGCCCCTTGATTGGAGGTACTTCTGTTCATTAGGCATTCGTCGTGCGAATTTCCCTGCTGTTCAAACAAAAAGTCATATGCAAACAAAGTTATGTCAAAAATGCAAAGCTTATGTCTGTCTTGAAGATTTTGAAAAATGCATTTTTCAGTAAAACCAGCAAATTTTGTAAAATGTGATGTCAACTCAATATTTTATAGCAAGCCTTAAGGAGTCAGGATACCTTTGTAACAATATGCTTTCGAACTAACCCATGCTTCAGCTAGGACTTTTAAGGGTTATAACGTGGCTTGGTTCACGGTTCAAGAAACAAAGGATAAAGGCTCAAATCTATTTGTACCCACCCGCTCTTCGTGATGTTCTTCCAACCTAAACTCAGCTGATCGTGCGTTAGACCTTGTTTGAGTCTTTGCTTTGATATACCAATGATGGTTTAGATAATGATGATTTATTCTGAATGGGCAGTCATTTCTTTTTGTTAAGGGTTTGTGTGACCTCTTTTTTTTTATTTTATTATCCCTATTTTTTTGCCTGAACTGTTTCTTTTGTGATTACAGTCAGCGGGATGCCCCAGTTTTATAAGTCTCCTTCATAGGTTTTGACTTAATGGGTTTTTATTTTTTGAGATATAATGACTGCCTATCTGTATGATTGTTCGGAACCATCACTGTCTTTTGTTTTGTAAGGACCTCTTTGGTGCCGTTCGTTATGCACTTGGATCAATTGAGAGACTACCCTGCCCCAGGTTATGATTAAGGGTTTTAAATTTCGAAAAGAAAAACTCCTACTTCTTTGGCTCAAAGGGGTTGACGAGGGATTATCATCCTTATAACTCCAGTGTTTAGGGATTGAAACAATGCATGTACCTCATCAGCGGGGTCTATTCAAAAGCATATTGTAATGATCGCGGTATCGTTTTCGTCATCCTCCCTCAAGAGGCTTAGAATTGTTAACCGAGCATTGAACATCACAAAAATATGAAAACAGTTTTAAGCATAATAAATGCGAATATATTGCTTCAAAACAGACATATGCGATGCATTAATGAAATAACATTTAACAATGAACAAATGTTTGAACAATCAAAAGAAAATTACAACTTGAGCATTCGAATGAACAAAAGTCTTCTAGTCTCAGGGCTTGTCATTTCAAATGGTGAACCTCGCAGGGATAGTAGAAGAACTCGACCTGACCATCTGGGGTGAATTCCACATCTCCTTCATCAATCAGGCTTTGGATTTTGTACCTCAACTTCCAACAGTCATCAGTATCATGCCCCGGGCTGTTAGAATGGTATGCGCACCTGGCCCCAGGATTATAGTTGGGTGAAGAAGTCTTAGGATTAGGGTGAGGTCCTATCAACGTCACCAGATTCAACTTCAACAGGTGTTGCAAAGCTTGGGACAACGACATGTTGAGTTGGGTGAATTGCCTTCTGGGCTTGCTCTGATCAACCCGTTGCTCTGGGCGAGGTTGTGGTTGGAGCTGTGAAGTAGTAGCAGCTTGGAGAGGTCTATTCATTGAACCAAGCCTTTGACTTCTTGGAGGCTGATTACCGGTTTGGTCTCCAGCCTTGGCTACTTGCTTCATACTGTCTTGCTGAAGCTGGTTGATCACAGTTCTCAACTCTTCTTGTTCCCAAGCTAAGCCTTGGATAAGGGCCATTTGCCCCAGCATCTGAGTCCTCATTACGTCTATCTCAGCTTGCATATGTTTCATCCGTTCATCTTTACCATCTTCTGGACTGTTCTTGACCAAATTCCCCATGAGGAGCGTTCTCAACTCTTCCTGCCCCTTGGATAGGCTTAGAAAGATCTCCCTGAACTGAGTCTCTTGAGTAGGGAACTCCTGGGTGTTTTATTGGAAAGCCATTGCTGAAATAAACAGCGAAGAGGGTAAGTGGCCTGTAACAAGGGTGCCTGTTATGCAATGATGCGTATGATGTGTATGCAATGTTTTCAAGGACCTCGCAGGGTAAACAAAAAGATTGTTAGAATTTGAATTCGTAGCTTGATTGAAGGAATTGCATGTTGTTGAGAGTCCTCCTTCAAGGGTCAAAGGCTCACCATATCCAGTGGGTCATAGCCTCTGACAACTTTGGCTAGAGGAAAATAAATCCCCTTTGCCCCTTGCTAGACAGTTTGGTTCATCGTGACCTGCACCACAAACCCTTGAGATCCTTGAAATGGATTAGTCCTTATGTAGGATGCATGCAATGGTATGATGTTATGATGTTATGCTATGCGTGGTGTGATATATGTAAACCCTGTTATGAGTCCAGATTAAGGACTATAAACAAAACCTGCAAGAAACTCAAGTGTCAGATAACAAACATGCCAATAGTCAAGTTGGAAGGCACACAAGTCACACAAGAGAAACCCTTAGAGTTCAGGCCAGCATGGGGTCTAGGTATTACCCTCTTGAAGTTGGTGGGCTCAAACCTGTCCTATTAGAAGTAACCGGGTTCTAAGGGTCTCAATATCATTGGATTGCTTTCATTGTTCATCGTTTCGATTTAGCCACTGACTGGCGATCAAAATATCCCAAGAAAACAACCCTCAATTGAGTGTAGTATCGAGTATCAACCGACTTCGGAGTACACCAAAGTAGTCATCTCACTACCCTAAAGAGGCCAATATGGTTCAATTAAGGTTCCTAAGGTCTGTTGATGCTTCACGACACCACGCGGAGGCCCCGTACTCTCCTTGATTGACTCAAGGGTTACCGGTACACACCAAAGTGCCACATCAACGTAGCAGACTGCTTCAACCATGTCGGTATACCCCGCACAGTTCCCTCACAGTCTTGTTGCTACTTTCTAAGAAGGTATCCCCCAGATCCGGGTTAGGATCTATAGAACTCCCAAGACGGTTCCCACAATAATAAAGCAAACAATTCAGACAATTGAAAACACAAGTGATCTTAGTCCTAAGGTATACCTCACTTTAAAATTCCCCAGCAGAGTCGCCAGTTCTGTGATCGGTGGATCTGGAACTGACTGTTTTTTAGCTGGTTTCGCGAAATGTCGCGGTAAGCAAGAGTCGCCACCGTCTTTTATTTTCTCTAAATGGAAAGGACAAAAGCACAGAAAAATTCCTTATAGAGATTGCTCTCGGTTCGGGAGGTAGATTATAGAAAGGGAAGGTGTTAGCACCCTTTCTATCCATGGTTATCCATGGGCTCTTAGATACTTGCTCATTGTGTTTTCAAAAGGTTTGCTTTTCAATTGTGAGTGGGTTTGAAAAAAATTTCTTTGAAAGTTTCAGATCGACTCTTGTATCAGTCCTCAAGAGTGTTTGAAAAGTTGTTTTGAAAGCTTTTTGAAAAGTGTAAGGTGTGAAAAGTATTCTGATTTGTTTTTGAAAAGAGCAAGTATCCATGAGTCATCTACCTACCCTAAGGAATTAAGCTGTGTAGAAGTCCTTAAAGTAGTGCCATCCCACCATTGAGAGGTAGGTAGCACCACTGTTGGAGGTGTTCGGGTCAATCCGAGGTTCGGGACATGGTGATCACCAGAGCAATGGGAAGACACCTTAGAAGCTACCCTCATGCCAGGTTCCCGGATCATGAGGACTTACTAAGACATCCTCTACTCGACGATCACATTTCGAGGGGCAAGGCAACAGTGAGGCGTACCCTAGGAGTGGTGTGTGAATTGTGTGTCATTTTCAGTTATTATTTGTTTGTCATGCATTTGGTGAGCTACACTTTGATTTTATTTGGGCATACATTCTTTCATGTGATTAACAGTTTAAAGGGTGCGGAAATTAAAATGCGAAAAATAAAGGTCCTACGCTATTACAAGGCGCGGGTCTACATCGCCAAATATACAAAGACCCGATTTAAAATAAAAGTGCGGAAAGTAAATGAGTCTCTAATTATTATTACAAGGCCTTGGGGCAATTACATTATATTTAGAAAAGGAAATCAAAATAAACGTGCGAAAGGAAATTAGAATCGAGTGCGAGGGCGTTGGACCCTTTAAAGAAATTAAACATTGAAATTGAAAATTAATTAATGATTTAATAAGAAAAGAAGTTATTTTTTGATATTTTTTGTATTTAATGGACATAAAGAAAATTAATTGGATTTTGAAATTAAATTAAAAAAAAAACTAGTTCTAAATTGTTTTTAATTATTAAAGAAAATATTTAAGTTTAAACCTAATTTACTAATTGTTTAATTACAAGAGTATTCACAAATTTAATTAATAATAATAATAAGGAGAAAAAGTTATTTATTGAGAAAAGAATAAAGATACTAATAACCTAATTTTTATGTTTTTTTTAATTATTTAGAAAAAGACATTAAAGTTAAAAACCTAAATTTAAACTAATTGTTTTATTGGAATTTATTTACAAAATCAATAGAAATTAATATTAATAAAACATATTTTTTGTGTTTTCTTGATTTCTGATTTTTTTGTATTTTTGTGTTATAAAAATTAATTTGATGATTTAAATAAAACAAAAGGAAAACAATTAAAATAAAAAGAAGAAAAGAAAAATGAAAAAAAGAAAATGTGATGCAAACCATGGGGGGTGTTGGCCCTTAGATCTGTGCTGGTGAACACTTGGAGCGCTGGGATATGAGGTTTATGGTGTTCCTCTTTTGAGAATCTGCACATGAAAGCAATTGAAAAAATAATATGGAAATTATAGGGGACCTGGGAAGAACTTACAGCGCGGTATGATGGATTTTTGATCTCACACTTTTTTTTGACACTTTTTAGTTTTTGCTCTGGCAGTTTGTGCACTTTTTCTAGGTTGTGAATGAGGCTTGCAAGGCTTGTATATATAGGCTTGGATGAGAATCAGTCACATTAAGGAGCTTTTAAGCCTTGCAATGAAGTTTTGGATTTTCACATAAACCACCATTATCAACTTTCCATTTTGAGTCCATTTTTGAATTCTTGCCTTGTTTACTCCCTTGCACGAATTTTGGTAGGCACATAATGATGTTTCAAGGCTAGTAAAGACCAAATATTCCCTTTTAAATTAATTTTTGAATTTCTTTTGATTTTAAAAGATTTAAAATTAATTAAATCCAATAAAATCAATAAAAAATGAAAAAATTAATAAAAAAATCTGAAATAAAAGGTGGGACACGTGGGAGGCATGGCCAAGTCAATTCAAGTGGAAAAAGTGGGCCCCTTTTGTCAAAAATGAGATTTCAAGGATAAATGATTTTGGCCATTTCACAAAAATTTCCCAACTTCTCCAATGCATAACTTGCTCAATTTTTAAGCTTTGCTCATGTTCTTGGACATTTTAGAAAGGTCTTGAAGTCCTCTAAACAATGTCTTTGGTCCCATGTCATTTTGATTTACCAATCTCAAGTTATGGCCTTTGACTTAAAGTCCCTTTTTGTTGACTTTTGAAAATGACCTATAATGTTGAAATTGATAACTTTTTGTGAGAGCATTTCTTGGACTTGAAGTATGAAGATGAGTTGTAGGAAATGTCTTTCTCTTCAAAATGAGCTTTGGATGGAATTTTTCTGATGAACCATGTGAAAGTTATGCCCTGGTCAATTTCAGTTGACTTTTTCAGCTGTCCAAAAATAGAAACTTTTGTATCTTGATGATTTTTGAGCCAAGTTTTGAGAATCATGATCAAGCATTGATCAAATGATGTTTGTGGCTTCAAAATGATATGTTGACCAAAAATTTGAACTTTTGACTGTCAAATGACCATTTTGCCCCTACAGTTGACTGTAGTGCAATTAGGGTTTTTGACTGTGCAACTTTGTGCTGAAAGTCTTGAAACTTGACATGTAGGTGCTTGACAATGTTTATGTGCATGGGAGACTTGATTGAGGCCTTGAAAACTTCAGCTTCCTTGTGAGAACCAAAACCCTAGTTTGACTGGCTTCAGGAGGATGGTTGACTGTGTAGCCTTTGAGTAGACTTGAACCAATTGTGGATGATTCTTGTCAAAACTTTGAAGGTTATGGGAGGGCAAATTTTGGGGTACAACACCAGTGATTGAAGAATTGGATACTCTTGAAGTAAGACCATCTGCTGATACTACTGACAAGGGTAAGGGGATACTGGAAGTGCCTGTCAGGACGAAGGCTCATGTTGTGGTTATCCCCGAAACCACTCAGAAAGAAATGGATGAAATCTTGAAAATAATCAGAAAAAGTGACTACGACATTGTGGAACAATTAGGGCAGACCCCTTCTAAAATTTCAATGTTGGCTCTTCTGCTCTGTTCTGAGGCCCATGCTAAGGCCCTAATCAAATTCTTGAAGGCGGCACATGTACCCCAAGAGACTTCGGCTGACCAGTTCCAAGAATGTGTGGCCAGTCTCACTGCTGATAATGGCATTGGCTTTTCCGATGTTGACTTAACTCCCAAAGGAAGAAAACACAACGATGCACTACATGTCTCAGTTGAATGCATGGGAACCACCCTCTCCCATGTCTTAGTTGATACTGGTTCTTCTTTGAATGTGTTGCCGAAGAAAGCCTTAGACCGTTTGGACTGCGAAGGGCTGACTCTCAAACCTAGTAACATCGTTGTTAGGGCTTTTGATGGTTCCAAAAGAATGGTTCATGGAGAGGTTGATATTCCTATCAAAGTAGGCACAAAAGTTTTCAACTCCACCTTCTACGTGATGGACATCCGTCCGTCATATTCGTATTTGCTAGGGAGACCATGGATCCAATATGCCGGAGCAGTTACCTCCTCTTTGCACCAAATGCTGAAATATCCTGTTAAGGGTAAGATTATAACAGTGCACGGGGAGGAAGAGTACATGATAAGTCATCTCAATTCCTTCCGCTATATGGAGTTGGATGGCGAGTTCATCGAAACGCCTTTCCAGCATTTCGAGGAAGTGTCTCCTGAGGTAGCGGTTGCGAAGACAATGGTTGAGGGGCCTATCATTCCCAAGCATGTATCTAGGATGGAATCTCTCAAGGACGTAGAGGTGGTGATCAAAGAAGGGAAGAGTACAGTATGGGGACAATTGCCTGACTTTCCCCATAAGACAGACAAGTTTGGGTTAGGGTTTACTGCTGTAGGACAAAAGGCTATGCGTCGCTCCAAGGTTGGAGGACCACCCGTCAAGATCTCACACCATGGAATCAATGTTGTAGAAGATAAAGATGAAGAGAGCCACTTTGAAGATTGGATCTTTTCGACCTTCGAAGGGGGTTTGAGCAACTGGGAAGCAAAGGATTTTGTTCCCATCACCTTTATCAACCAGTAATTTTATCTTTGAACAATTTCCCATTTTTATGGTCTGTAATAACTAAAACAATTCGCACACTATTTTCACCTCATGCCTTGCCCGGGGCATGTAGGTCCATTTGTAAGGGCTTGATTTTCTTCATAATCATATGCCATGTTTTAATGAATCATTAGACGTTTTTCATCTATAAACTGTTGTGTTCATTTTCTTTCCTTTTGCATTTTTGTTTGTTTAAGGATGGCTATCCCTTACACACACCCACACTCACAAATGCAGGTACCCATCCACTCCGGATTCCATGGGTGACTATTTTGCTTTAGCCTTTGATAACTATGAAGATTTGGTCAATCATGCTGAGTACGAAGTTGACGAAGATTGTGAAGTGCCGGGAGAGTTAGCCAGACTTCTACAACAAGAAGAGAGGGCCATTCTGCCTCATGAAGAGTTGCTAGAAACCATCAACTTGGGGACAGAGGAAGACAGGAAGGAAGTAAAAGTGGGTACCAACCTGGAACCAAATGTCAAGGAGCACTTAGTGCAATTGTTGAAAGAATATGTTGAAATCTTCGCCTGGTCTTATGAAGACATGCCAGGGTTAGACATAGATATTGTGGTTCACTGTCTCCCTACAAGAGAAGATTGTCCACCGATCAAGCAAAAGGTTCGTCGAATGAGGCCTGACATGTCTGAGAAGATTAAGGATGAGGTAATGAAGCAATTCAATGCTGACTTTCTGGCTATTACTTCCTCTCCACAATGGGTTGCTAACATTGTGCACGTGCCTAAGAAGGACAGCAAAGTCAGAATGTGCGTGGACTATCGGGATTTGAACAGGGCTAGCCCCAAAGATGATTTTCCGCTACCGCATATCAACATCTTGGTTGACAACACAACTCAGCATAAGGTGTTTTCCTTCATGGATGGATTCTCGGGATATAACCAGATCAAAATGGCCCCCGAGGACATGGATAAAACTACTTTCGTCACGCAATGGGGTACCTTCTGCTACAAAGTGATGCCATTCGGACTGAAGAATGCAGGGGCAACTTATCAACACGCCATGGTAGCTTTGTTTCATGATATGATACATCATGAGATCGAAGTTTACGTAGATGACATGATAGCTCGATCACAGACAGAAGAAGAACACCTTGGTCATTTGCAAAAGTTGTTTGCCAGGTAGAAGGAGTATAAGCTCAGACTGAACCCAAGCAAGTGCACTTTTGGAGTTAGGTCTGGTAAACTTTTGGGATTTATTGTCAGCAACAAAGGAATTGAGGTTGATCCAGCTAAAGTGAAGGCTATACAAGAAATGTCTGCCCCCCGTACTGAAAAGGAGGTTAGAGGATTCTTGGGACGCTTGAACTATATTGCGAGGTTCATCTCTCACCTGACATCTACCTGTGAGCCAATTTTCAAACTGTGGAAGAAAGATCAGGTAGTTGAATGGAACAATGATTGTCAAGTTGCTTTTGATAAAATCAAGGAGTATTTACTAGAACCTCCTATTTTGATTCCACCCGTCGAAGGAAGGCCGTTAATCATGTATCTAATTGTTTTGGATAACTCAATGGGGTGCGTACTGGGCCAACATGACGAGTCTGGCTGAAAAGAGCATGCCATTTATTACCTTAGGAAAAAGTTTACCGACTGTGAGACTTGCTACTCACTGCTCGAGAAAACTTGTTGCGCTTTGGTATGGGCTGCTCGCCGGCTAAGACAGTATATGTTGACTCTACCATTTTGCTGATTTCCAAGATGGATCCGATCAAGTATATCTTCGAGAAGCCTGCTTTATCTGGAAGAATTGCTAGATGGAAAATGATCCTGACAGAGTATGATATCCAGTATACTACCCAAAAATCTATAAGGGGGAGTGTACTAGCTAACCATCTAGCTCATCAAGCCGTCGAAGATTACCAATCTATGAGATTCGACTTCCCTGACGAGGACATCATGACTTTGGACAACATCGAAGGTAACAGACCGTATGACGGACCCGAACAAGGATCCCGATGGACCCTATACTTTGATGGTGCTTCAAATGCACTTGGCAATGGTATCGGTGCGGTACTCATTTCTCCGGAAGGTTGCCATACACCCTTCACTGCCCGACTTTGTTTCAGTTGTACCAACAACATGGCCGAATATGAAGCTTGCATCTTTGGTCTCAAGGCTGCTATAGACTTGGGAATCAAATCTTTGGTCGTATTTGGGGACTCGGCTTTGGTTATCAGTCAAGTCAAAGGAGAGGGGGACACTAAACATCCTAATCTTATCCCATACAAAGAACATATCCTGACGTTGTTGCCTCATTTCGAGCAGATTACCTTCGAGCATTTCCCGCAAGAAGAAAACCAGTTAGCCGATGCTCTGGCTACAATGTCTTCCATGTTTAAACTCAACTGGGATAACTAGGCTCCCCAAATTACCATTGAGCGAATGGATGAACCCGAGCACTGTCATGAGATTAATACCGAAGAAGTAGTGGAACAACCCTGGTTTCATGAAATCAAAAGGTATCTCCAGACTAGAGAATATCCTGAAGGAGCTTCCGTCAATGACAAAAAGTTCTTAAGGAGATTTGCTGCCAAGTTCTTCCTAAGCAATGGCATCCTTTATAAGCGCAGCCATGATTGTGTTCTACTTCGTTGTGTGGATAAAGTTGAAGCAGAGTTGATCATGACCGAGATACACAATGGCACATTTGGCACCCACTTGAGCGGACATA
This sequence comes from Vicia faba, assembly GCA_948472305.1. NCBI lineage: Eukaryota > Viridiplantae > Streptophyta > Magnoliopsida > Fabales > Fabaceae > Vicia > Vicia faba. The sequence continues at coordinate 514,949,788 of OX451736.1, read as the reverse complement.
CGATGGCTAAAAAGATTCTAAGGGCAGGCTACTACTGGTCTACCATGGAAGTTGATTGTCACCAACATTCTCGTACTTGCCAAAAGTGCCAAGTCTACGCCGACAAGGTACATATTCCTCATGTTCCTCTCAATGTTCTGACAGCTCCTTGGCCATTCGCAATGTGGGGCATTGACATGATTGGAGAGATCAAGCCTACGGCATCCAATGGGCATCGCTTCATCTTGGTCGTTATCGATTACTTCACCAAGTGGGTCGAAGCAGCTTCCTTCGCCTCCGTTACAAAGAATGTGGTTGCCCGCTTTATCAAGCAGAACCTCGTATGCCGGTACGATGTCCCCGACAGGATCATCACAGACAACGGTAAGAATTTGAACAATACTATGATCACCACTCTATGCGAACAGTTCAAGATTTATCATCACAATTCATCTCCCTATCGGCCGAAGATGAACGGTATTGTTGAAGTCGCGAACAAAAATATCAAGAAGATCATTCAAAAGATGACAGTCACCTACAAGGACTGGCGCGAGATGTTACCATTTGCTCTACATGGATACCGTACCACGGCACGTACTTCAACAGGGGCAACCCTATTTTCTTTAGTATATGGTATGGAAGTTGTGCTACCCATGGAAGTTCAGATTCCTTCCTTAAGGATTATGAAGGACGCTGGTTTGAGCGAACACGATTGGATTCAGACCCGGCTTGATCAACTTAATTTGATCGACGGAAGCGACTTACTGTTGTTTGTCATGGTCAGATGTATCAAAAACGCATGATCAAGGCTTTCAACAAGAAAGTCAGACGTCAAGTATATCAAGTCGGAGATCTTGTAATCAAGCGGATCATCTTGCCACAAAGTGATCCCAGGGGCAAGTGGACTCCTACTTACGAATGACCATTTGTGATTAAGAGCATCTTTTCTGGTGGGGCAATGATTCTAACCACCATGGACGGTGACGATTTGCCGCACCCTGTGAACACAGACATAGTCAGAAGATACTACGCATAAAACGACCCGACAAGTTGAAAACCCGAAAGGGCGGCTTGGGCAAAAATGGGCATCCCGGTGAATCGAAAACCCAAAAGGGCGGTTCAGGCAAAAATTAGGGATAAAACAAAAAAAAAATTGTACACCCGGCAAGTTGAAAACCCAAAAGGGCGACTTAGGCAAAAAAGGGCTTCCCGGTGGATCGAAAACCCGAAAGGGTGGTCCAGGCAAAAGTTAGGGAATTAAAGCGTATGACTATGTCTCGTCGGATCACTTTAAGAAAAATCTCTTCACCAACAAGCTCCAAGCTTCTGATCAATCCAGTCATCAGCGGGCGAAGCAGCGAATGGACTAGATATTTAGAATTGTGAAGGCTATAGCAGAATGGGAATCCCATGGAATTATTACACATAGCCATCTTTCTTTTGTATAAATTTTTTCAATTTTTTACGACAACATTCTCTTACTAGGATGTCTGTCTCCTTTGTACAAAGATATTCACGAAAATTAAATACAGAGATACTTCAAAGTGCAGAAATTTGCTTGCCTTTCGTTTCTTTTTACACTTATGTTTTATTTGAAAACGTCCAATGTTTTGTTAAATAGGAATATGCATTTGAATATAATCACTGCTTACAAATAAAACGAAATTGAAAAAGGATAATTACTGATAGGTTGAAGGAGTAGGAAGAAATCTTTATGCCATTCTAGAAGAAATCCCCTACGATACATCATTCAGATCCTCAACAAGGCTAAATTTGGAGTATATTTCCTCAGCGAAGTTAAACTTCAAGATCCGCAACGGAGCCAGTGCAGTCTAAAACTTGATTCCCCAGCTGAGTTAAGTTTCAAAATTCCCATTAGAGTTAAGCTTCGAGATCCCCAGTGGAGCCCGAAAACCCTAAAAAAAGTCCTATCCTCGGCGATGCCAGAATAGTGAACATTCTCCCTACAGAGTTATTTCCCAGCAGATTGAAGATTCTCAGTCTCATTTCTCCAGCAGAAGTCTCCCAGGTTTTAACTCCCCAGTAGAGATTTTCAGAGTTTTCCTTATTCCCCAAGCAGTCAACAGTCAGCAAGGATTTCTCATCTTCAGTAATCAAAGATTTTTTGGAATCCCCAGCTTTGATCAAGGATTTACTTTCCCCGACAGCAATCAAAGATTTCATTATCTCCATATATCAAGGATTTATTTTCCTTAGCAAGACAGCTACTCAGCTTACATGCACATCCATTACATTCATATGTCATAAACATTGATGAAACACAATTCATTGCATCACACATATCATGAAACATAACTTTGTGTTTTAGATAACATTTTACCCTTTTTAGGATAAGATTAAAAGGCTATCATTAACAATTATTCAGATACAGTATGGATACACCCCAGATACGGCGGTCATTCTACTACTCATTCAGACTTCAGCAAACAGATACAGTATGGATACACCCCAGACACGGCGGTCATCCTATTACTCATTCAGAACTTCAAGTCAAAATATAGTATGGATACACCCCAGACACGGCAGTCATTCTACTACTCATTCAGACTTCAGCAATCAGATACAGACTAGATACGCTTCAGACACGGCGGCCATTCTATCTCTCATTCAGATTCAACTATCAACTTCAAGTTCAGATATGCTCCAGACACGGATGCTATTCTGACCCTTACACCAGCAGATTGATTCTCCCTAGTGCAATCGCCACAGAAGTCATTATGTCACTTATTCAGATCCCAGTTACAGTCTCAGATATACTCCAGACACGGAAGTCATTCTGCTACTCATACAGATCTCAAATTCAGATACAATATAGACACACTCCAGACACGGAAGTAATTCTGATATTCATTCGAAGTTCAAATACAGTTACAGCTCATATACGCTCCAAACACGGACTCCATTCCTTTGCTCATACAGACTCAGTCTCCAGATACAGTTCAAATGCATTCTAGACACGAATACCATTTTGATGATCATTCTTCTGACCTACCATATTGCAGTTCAATAAAAACCCTTGGATGGTATCTTTAATCCCATTTCTAGCGAGGTTCTACCATCTCCAAATGGCATCTTTAAGCCCATTCCCTCAACAATATTTTGACGAGTGCAAATTTACGGGCACTCTAATGTCCAATCCTCTTTTACCTTCGAGTCGCGAAAGGCAAACTTGCCAATCTAACTCTTCAGGTTCAAGAAGATTGAACAGGGGAAAATGTTGTACCCCAAAATTTTCCCTCTCATTCCATCAACATTTTCTCAATCACAAGACTCTTAGAACTCAAGATCAAGCTAGGGTTTGCCCTGCTCAAGACACCTCCTTGCACTGTTGACCTAAATTAGGGTTTGAGTTTGCACAGGGATGTTTTGACCTACAATGACCAAAGTTACTTTCATACTTCATATTGGACTCACAAGTTTGTCCATACCAAGTTTCAAGCCTTGATTTAAATTTTTGCCCAGTCAATTGGACAATTGACCTAGAAATCAGTTGTATTAGGGAAAAAGTCAACTGTGGCCAATTGACATTCAAACCTCATGAAATTTGACCCACATCAACATTATGAACTCATATGAACCATTTGATCAAGTTTGGATCATAATTCCACAAGAAATTTGATCAGATCACCAAAAGGGCAAAATGGTCATTTTTAGGGTTTTGACTACACAAAGGCAATTTTTGACTGTTTGACCTAGCCAATGGCAAATCAAGCTCACACATGGACTCAAGGACTCAATGACATTGTTTTGACCCATTCAACAAGTTCAAAAGATCTCAAATGCATAGATTGACAGATGAATTTTTCAGTCAACTGATTAAAATTTGACTGTACACTGAAAAGTCAAACTTTGACTTTTTGGTCAAAATCAAGTGCCAAGAGTCATTTTTCACCAAGACATGTAAAATTATGAAACTTGTTCATCAAGAAACCCAAAAATGCAAATTAGGGTTTAAAATGGAAAATTTTATAACTTAGAAATTTTCTAAGTTATGAAATTTTCTTATTTTTTCCTAACTTTGTCCCATTTTTTCACCAAGATGAAAATGGATTCAAACAAAACTTGCAACATGAAAGTTGTATTCAATCACAAAGTATACAACTTTGATTCACAAAGTTTTCTCAAAAGAGGCTTGTATCTCAAGTTATGATTTTTGGAACAAGGGTACCTAAAACTTTTAACTTATAGAAATTTTGCCCTAATTTAGGAAGGATTTTGACCCATTTTCTTGGCCATTTTTCAAATAGTTCCACTTGGAGTTTCAAGTTGCATTTCAAAGATGGATTATATTACATGTTCCAAGATTTCCAAATTGTCCAATAACTCCTCAAACACCCTTGTGGTTAGAGAGAATCGAATGCTTGAAGTTGGCAAAAACTCACTTTGATCCATGGCCAATACATGTTCATACCAAATTGCAAATCTGATCTAGCTAGCTTGGTTCACAATTACAGGCCTCAAAACCAGTTTGTACTCCATAATTTAATGCATATCCATTGAGCTAAGGTATTGCCTTGGTCATTAGGGTATTATACACTAGATTAAGCCTTAAATGGAAAAAGTAACAATGTCATTTTTGCTTAAACTTCACTTTATGTCAAAACAAGATCCTTGAGGCATGGGGCCATATCTCTGAGGCAAGATCAAATCTACCAATTCCAGTAACCAAGAGAAAAATATGCAGCATGATATAGGACTGGTACAGGCCTGTATTAAACAGATAGACACTCTTGCTTCAAGAAGAAGAAAAGTTGCAAACCACAAGCCATCTCTCACATCTGTTAAAACCAACTTACACAAACATTGAAAACAAGTTTGATACCTCCTAACAAGCCAGAAACACGACCCCTTTGCCTCTCAAAACTCCTAGTGCACAAATTCCCTATTTTCTTGCAAAACAGGGCCAGTTCTGCATTTTGCAAGCCATCTTCAAATTCCATCGTGCGTTTTGCCTAGGGATACTTCAAACACCTTCCAACCAACATACCTAAGCTATCCAGATCATCCATTGCTAGCTGTAACACCCTTAACACACATTGCCATTTTTGTTTCAAAGCTTTACAGGTTAAGTTCTGTAGCACGATTCAGGCTACTTCAAAACAAGCCAAGCATTGGAAAAGCTTCAGTGGACCTCAGGCAAGCTCAAAAGAAGCTCAAGCACCCTTAGAAGTTGCTGCATTGTCCAGCTCGAAGTCAACTGAAACAGGTATTTCATGAACTTCTATCTCTCTATTTAGGAATAGTTAGACTTAGGTTTGTGAATGAAAGATGTTGTATTCATAGCCTTGAAGCCATACATATGCTTAGTTTTCATTTATATTAATCGTGCTAGGAAAATTTCATCTATGAACTTTCTGAAAAAACTAGGTTAGAAATTAGGGCCAGAGAAATTATCTCTGGTCTTTGAGAATTAGCTTAAGTTTTTATATGGTTAGACTCGTTGTTTGATGCTCTACAAGTTTCATGTTATGAGTTTTGTCAAAAAATCAAAGAATCAGGAGATAGCATTTTCTATACAAGGCGCGCGTGTTTCAGTTCAGAGGAAGAAGATGAAGTGAGTTTGGGCTGGGCCTGTACATGCTTGCTTCTGGCACACCCCCCCCCCCCCTCTTTTCTTTTTACACCCCCTGGCCCATTTCTTGTACATTTGTCATTTTTTGGCATTTTGTTTTATTTCTGATTTTGATATTTTATTTTCTAACATAAAAAATACTTTAAAATTATTTTCACAAATTTTTGTATTTATTTAGATTTAATTTTAAATATTACTAGTATAAAAATGTAAATAATTTATATTCTTTTATTAAAACTTAAAGAATAATGTAAAAAAAATGTTTATTTATTATTTTTTATACACACTTAAAAAACATTTTCTTGAAAATACACATTTTGTAAATAATTAATTTTTATTTTTATATATTTAATATGTTTAGTATGTTTAATATATATATATATATATATATATATATATATATATATATATATATATATATATATATATATATATATATATATATATATATATATATATATATATATATATATATATATATATATATATATATATATATATATATATATATATATATATATATATATATATATATATATATATATATATATATATATATATATATATATATATATATATATATATATATATATATATATATATATATATATATATATATATATATATATATATATATATATATATATATATATATATATATATATATATATATATATATATATATATATATATATATACTTATATAGTTTATTTTATTAAATAATTAAAACAAAAATACAAAAATATTACATTTTCATTTTTATTAATATTTTACACTAAAAATGTCTTTTTTACAATATACTTTTATTTTTGTACAAATCAATACATTATTGCATATAAATAATAAATAATACTATTTATTTAAAAATTAGGGTTTTTGCCCTAAATAATAAAATAATTAAAATTGACCCCTTTTATTATTATTTACATTAAAAAATACTTTTTACATACTGTGATACGGTGGGAGAACTGACTTATGAATTTTGCGTTTGTTTTCGCAAATGTTTCGGTTGAGCAAGAGTCGCCACCGACTTTTTATTTTATCCTAAGGAAAGGTTTAAAAAGCACAGCAAAAACCTTTGAGATGTTTTCTTGGGTTCGGGGAGTAGATTATAGAAAGGGAAGGTATTAGCACCCCTTCTATCCATGGTTATCCATGGGCTCTTAGTTACTTGCTTAGATCACTTGCCTTTTTCAATTGTTTGAAATGGTGCTTGTGTGTGTGTGTTTGAAAATGTTTTGAAAAGAGGCCAATGTAGTGGCAACCTTTGTAATGATCCATGTTGGGATGTATACAAAGGTGTATGTCTTTTGAAAAGGTTTTCATTTGTTTTTGAAAGTCGTTTTGAAAGTGTAGTGATGTGTGATTTTGAAATTAGGCAAGTGTTTTGTTTTGCAAGTTTGATTCAAGTAACTAAGAGGTTGTCTATTCCTAATTTTCTCAAAAGATTATTGCTATGTTTTAACCCTTTTAACAAGTTTGTTCCACCATTATATTTGGTGGACAATCTTGTGTTAGGATGTGAAAGGGACGGGCGCGGGTCATCGTTTTAGACCATAATTGCAATGGTGCCAAGTATCTTTAGGCATTTTCCTTAAGGGACTTGATCATTTTGTTTTGAAAAAATATTATCGAGGGACCATGATCATTTAAATTGTTTGTTTTGCCCAAAGAGACCTAACATGCAATATGGCCCAATTTTGAAAGGCAACAAGTGGATATAACCCTAGGGGTGTTAGTGTGCAAGTGTGTTTTATTGCATACAAGAGTTTTTCTTTGAATTAGGTTTTTCTATTTCATTGATTTTATCTTGTCATACACGTCCTAATTACTAGCAATAAGAAGCGGAAATGTAAAATCCTACGCTATTACAATAGTTAGGGGAGGGGGATACACATTTGTACATGGGGGGTTCAACGAGAAAAATAGACAAAAAAGAAAATAGCGGAAAACAAGATATATGGAGAGAGAGAGGGAGCCTGCGCGCTGTTGGGAGGCCATCAGAAGTTCTGACCCAGATCCGCGGCCAGATGATCAACCTGTTGGTGAAACTGGATGAGTCAGAACTTCTGACTCTAGAACCTGCAAAACAGAACCTTGTTAGTGGGGAAACCAGAAGTTCTAATTTCCCTGCGCTGCAAGACAGAAGTTTGTTAGTGGAGAACCCAGAAGTTCAGATTCTGCTGAAAAGGCAATAACTCTCAGAGGTTCTGATGTCATTGACAGCAAAACAGGCTTCAGACGTGCTAACGTCAAAGTCAGCACTTGGCTTTTTCCTGCACTAATCAGAACATCTGCAATCCTGTTGTTACTCCACAAAACAGAAAACATATTTGGAACAGATCCAGTAAAATAGCAAAATGTCTCAGAGGTCAGAATCACCAAGGTCACAGGCAAGTCCTAAACTGGCTCAGAACGTTCTGAGGTATGAGAGTCCTCAGAACATAAACAGCAATAACATGAATATTTACATTATGTTACTTGAATATGCACAACTGATGATGCTTAACAGTGTGGTGAGGGTCAGCAGGTGCTTACCTGACTTTCTGGAAAATGGTGGGTGAAAGTTAACTTTTGGTTCTGGTGGTGTTCTGGACAGATTTGGAAAAAGGGAAGTGAAGGTGTATACGTGTATAGGGTCAGAAGTTTGGGAAGAACGTTTTTGGTTTACAGAAAAGAGCTGGGTGTTTGATGAAGTTGAAGGTGAGAAACTTAGAGTTATGAAACAAAGCTGGAAATTTTGGCAGAGTTTCAGGATGTTATGTTGCTAGGAGTTTCGTTTCTCTCTTAGCAATTTTTCTGTTTCTTTTCTTGAACTTCTTGAACCTCTTGAACGTTTTTTGCAGTGGGGAAAGCTCTCTATTTATAGGCAAAGTTCTTGTGGATACCTTGAACATTTAAGGCGCCAACAGAGTTTGAATTTGTTCTTTGACAGAAATTCCTGGGAAGTTGTGATAACAGCTATTTTTCAGCCTAGGTAGCAGCAGCAGGCGTAGATTGGGGGAAGTGACCTCTGAAATGGGCGGTGGCGTGAAGACCCATGCCAGAATCTGTGCAAAAGCATTTTCCAAGCCACACGTGAACGCTCAGGAGTGGTTGGAAGCATTAATGGGCATTAAATGGTGACAAGACCTGTCAATACCAACATTCTGGTTATTGAATCAGCAGCGTAAACCATGCTCTGGCCTTGGCTACCTGTTGTCTTAGCAAGCTCTGGAGATTCTCCTGGTTTTCTGGTACGTTCCTTGGATCTACTTCTGGACAATCTGGACTTAGAGATTCTGTATCAATGTGACACCTACCCCTCTGACCTTTCATCTTCTGACTTCAACCTGTTCTGAAGGAGCCTTTATACTTTCATGCTCTCTTGCATTCCTTTAGCAAGTTCTGACTGAGCTTGTGTAACTGCTGAAGGGGTATGTTCTGTTTGAGGCTTACATTCTGAACCACGTTTACAACTTCTGATTGAACTGATGTAGCTGCTGAAGAGCCAACTTCTGACCATGCTGAGCCAAGCTTGCAACTTCTGACCGTCTTCATCTGGAATGGGCCCAGAAGTTCTGAAGCGCTGATTTTTCTAAAAACGTTTATTTTAAAGAAACATTCTAAGCACTTAGAATTTGATTTTCCTCAAGATGAAAGCGTTGTTTCTGGAGTTTGTGAGATCATCTTGCTCTTGTAAGTGACTTGCTTGGGCAAAAGGATAACTCAAGACTTGGACTTGTTTCAGGGGACTTTGAAAAGTCTAAGATGGTTTCCTGAAGAAAGGGAGGGCGAATTTTGGGGTACAACAGTTGCCCCTGTTCAATCTTCTTGAACCTGAAGAGTTAGATTGGCGAGTTTGCCTTTCGCGACTCGAAGGTAAAAGGAGATTGGACACCAGAGTGCCCAAAAATTTGCACTCGCTTAGTAGAGTATCAGCAATGTGATGGCGGGAATGGGCTTACAGATGCCATTTGGAGAGGCGGTAGATAGGGGGATGGGCTTATAGATGCCATCTGGAGACGTGACAGAACCTTGTCGGGAATGGGCTTATAGATGCCATTTGGAAGTGTCGATCGCATAAGAGATTCCTTAGCGAGAAATTTGTATATTTGAGAAAGACGGATGTTTTCCTGGCTTGTTACAGGTGTTTGATCTTCAATCTCCTTATGCAGATGTGCCCTGGCTAGATACAGGTATCGAATCTACAATCGGTTGTTCACAGATGTGCCCTGGCTGGATACAGGAGTCGAATCTGGAAATAGTCGTTAATAGATGTGCCCTGGCTGGATACAGGAATCGAATCTTCGGACTCTTCAGACGTGCCCTGGCTAGATACAGGAATCGGGTCTGGAAACGTGACAGTTGATAGATGTGCCCTGGCTGGATACAGGAATCGAATCTTCGGACTCTTCAGACGTGCCCTGGCTAGATACAGGAATCGAGTCTGGAAATGTTGTAGTTGATAGATGTGCCCTGGCTGGATACAGGAATTGAATCTTTGAACTTTTCGGACGTGCCCTGGCTAGATACAGGAATCGAGTCTGAAACTGGTCACTCTCAGATATGCCCTGGCTAGATACAGGTATCGAATCCGGAATTTGTGACAGTTGAAGGCGGTTGTCTTTGGGATTGTCTTTTTCCCTGAAGAGGCAAAAACATAAGTTGTACGCAATGTCATGATGCATGATATGCATGATGTTCAACATGAGATAGTGTTGTATGCACTTTATCATGTATGTAAGTAAGATGTATGAAAGTGTGAAATGCTTATGAATGTATCTTCGTCTTAGGAAAATAGATCTTTGACGATCGGCTGGGGAGTTTCCCTGTGGCCGAGATACTTTGCTGAAGTTTTGATGAGAGGCCTGCTGAGGACTTTTAAAGATGGATTCCGCTGGGGATAATGATGATAGACTCCGCTGGGGATTATCAAAGATAAAACCGCTGGGGATTGAAAGATAAACTCCGCTGGGGATACCGAAGATAAACTCCGCTGGGGATCGAAAGATAAACTCCGCTGGGGGTACCAAAGATAAAATCCGCTGGGGATAATCTTCCGTGGCGATTAGCTGAGGATAACCCAGTTATAAGCCCTCGTGAGGAATAAATCTGAATAAAGCTCGGGAGAGACGTCCGTACTCTGCAGGAGATAAGCTTCCAGAATCTACTGGGGATAAGCTTACTGCTTGGGGAGATGGATTCCAACTTTTCCTGGGGAAACTTTTGGAATCGTGCTGGTAAACGGTTCTACTGGGGTGTCCGTATTTCGCCAGGTAACAAACTTAGATCAAGACCGCCGGGGATGCTTGCTGACGAATGCCTATACTCTGCTAGGGAATGTGGTGCCTTTTCAGGAACGATAGGGAATTAACTCTGCTTGGTGAAAGTATTGCCGAATCTTGTCTTACTCTGCGGGGAGTTGAGACGATTTAGTCGCATTCTTCAGTCGAATCTACCCTGGTACCTTGGCGGACAAAGCAACCCGGCTGCATCAGACAACTTTACATTGCCCTGTGTCCGATGTCACCTGTAATTGATTTTTTTTTTTTACGCGAATATTTATGAATCAGTAATTTTAATGTCAAATGCATATATCAAAAACGAACATTGGACGTTCTTCGCAAGACAAACAGAAAGAAGAAGACAATGGTAATTTGTATGGACAAGTGAATTTGTATTGATTTGAACTTTGCCTGTGAATAGGCGTTTTTATACAAGAGGCTGACATCCTAGTAAGAGGACGCCGCCAAATAACATAGAATTTGAAAAGGAAATAAAACAGCTATGTGAATGATCCCACTGGGTTCCAACTTTGCTATTGCCTTTATGTCTTCGAACGTCTCATCGCTTTGCTACCTAGTTGAAGATGAAGCTGATTGGTTGATGCCGACGTCTGAGCCAGGTAGTGGATACTGAATTCTGGATGCGATGTGATCCAATGAGACATAGTGTTACGCTTCATCCCTAACTTTTGCCTGGACCGCCCTTTCAGGTTTTCAGTCCAACGGGATACCCATTTTTGCCCAAGCCGCCTTTTCAGGTTTTCGACTTGCCGGGTGTACAGATTTTTTTTTTATTTCATCCCTTATTTTTGCCCGAACCCTTTTGGTTCGCCGGGAAGCCCTTATTTTTGCCTAGGTATGTCAACCTAGCGGGTCTTTTATTTATGCGTAGTATCTTTTCACTATGTCTGCATTGGCGGGGTGAGGAAGGTCGTCACCATCCATGGTGGTCAGGATCATGGCTCCTCCTGAGAACACACGCTTAACCACAAATGGCCCTTCATACGTGGGGGTCCATTTGCCCCTGGGATCACTTTGAGGAAGGATGATGCGTTTGATTACCAGGTCCCCAACTTGATACTCTCGTGGTTTGACTCTCTTGTTAAATGCCCTAATCATCCGTTTTTGATACGTTTGACCATGACAGATAGCAGTGAGCCTCTTTTCGTCAATCAGATTTAATTGATCAAGTCGAGTCTGGATCCAATCATCTTCATTCAAGTCTGCATCCTTCATTATCCGGAGAGAGGGTATCTGAACTTCAATTGGCAAGACCGCCTCCATGCCATAGACCAAAGAGAAGGGAGTTGCCCCGGTTGACGTTCTGGCTGAGGTGCGGTACCCATGAAGAGCGAACGGTAACATCTCGTGCCAATCCTTATAGGTCACTGTCATCTTCTGCACAATTTTCTTGATATTTTTATTGGCTGCCTCTACAGCCCCATTCATCTTCGGCCGGTAGGGAGAAGAATTGTGGTGCTGTATCTTGAATTGTTCACAGAGTTCGGTGATCATCGTATTATTGAGATTGGTACCGTTGTCCGTAATGATTCTTTCCGGGACACCGTACCGACAGATCAGATTATGCCGGATGAAACGTGCCACGACGCTCTTGGTTACTGTGGCATAGGATGCTGCCTCAACCCACTTCGTGAAGTAATCGATCGCCACCAGGATGAAGCGATGTCCATTAGATGCTGTAGGTCGGATCTCACCGATCATATCGATGCCCCACATTGCGAAAGGCCAAGGTGCAGTCAGGACGTTCAGAGGAACTGGAGGAATATGCACCTTGTCAGCATAGATCTAGCATTTATGACAAGTTCGGGAGTGTTGGTAACAATCAGCTTCCATTGTGGACCAGAAATATCCTGCCCGAAGGATTTTCTTGGCCATGGTGTGTCCACTGGAATGTGTTCCAAATGTGCCTTCATGTAATTCCATCATAATTTTCTCTGCTTCAGCTTTATCCACACAACGTAGCAGAGTTGAATCATGATTCCGCTTGTAGAGAATGCCGTTGCTGAGGAAGAATTTTGCAGCAAACCTCCTCATGAACTTTTTATCATTGACAGACGCACCTTCAGGGTATTCCTGAGCTTCCAAGTACCTCTTCACCTCATGATACCAGGGTTTTTCAATAACCTTCTCAGCCTCGAGCTCGCAGCAGTATGCCGGTTCACCCAACTTCCAGATGATGATTCGGGGAGCCTCATTGTCCCATCTGACTTTGAACATTGAAGACATCGTAGCTAGTGCGTCTGCTAGCTGATTCTCCTCTCTTGGGAAGTGTTCGAAGGTTATCTCTTCAAAGTGGGGAAGCAAGGTCAACACATACTCCTTGTAAGGGATAAGATTCGGGTGTTTCGTATCCCACTCGCCTTTGATCTGATTGATCACGAGAGCGGAATCTCCGAAGACATTTAGAAATTTGATCCTTAAGTCGATTGCAGCTTGCAAACCCATGATACATGCCTCATATTCTGCCATGTTGTTGGTGCAGCTGAAACATAAGCGGGCGGTGAGTGGAGTATGAGTTCCTTTGGGGGATATGATTACAGCGCCGACGCCGTTACCCAAAGCGTTGGAGGCTCCATCAAAGTGCATAGACCATCGGGATCTCTCCTCAGGTCCTTCATCCGGTCCAGGTACTTCACAGTCAGTTACCACCATGATGTCTTCGTCCGGAAAATCAAAGTTTAATGATTGGTAATCGTCCACAGGCTGGTGTGCCAAATGATTTGCCAGTACACTTCCCTTAATTGCTTTCTGAGTTGTATACTGGATGTCATATTCTGTTAAGATCATTTGCCATCTCGCTATTCTTCCAGACAGAGCGGGCTTTTCAAATATGTACTTGATGGGATCCATCTTTGAAATCAATAAAGTAGTGTGAGTCAGCATATATTGTCTCAGCCGGCGAGCAGCCCATACAAGAGCGCAGCAAGTTTTCTCAAGCAGTGAGTAACGAGACTCACAGTCGGTAAACTTTTTGCTCAAGTAATAAATAGCGTGCTCTTTTCAGCCAGACTCGTCATGCTGTCCCAGCACACACCCCATTGAATTGTCAAGTACTGTCAGGTATAGTATCAGAGGTCTTCCTTCCATCGGTGGCATAAGAATGGGTGGCTCTTGGAGATATTCCTTTATTCTTTCAAAGGCGGCCTGACATTCATCATTCCAGCGTACTACTTGATCATTCTTCAGCAGCTTGAAGATTGGCTCACAAGTAGCAGTCAGATGCGAGATGAATCGGGCAATGTAATTCAGTCGTCCTAGGAAGCCTCTGACTTCTTTCTCTGTTTTTGGAGTCGGCATCTCTTGTATGGCTTTTACCTTGGCAGGGTCCACCTGAATACCTTTATCACTTACAATGAAACCTAGCAATTTTCCGGACCTTACCCCAAAGGTGCATTTGTTGGGATTCAACCTCAGCTTGTATAACTTGAGTCGGTCAAATAACTTCCTCAGATGGTCAAGGTGCTCCTCCTCAGTTTGAGACCTTGCGATCATGTCATCAACGTATACCTCAATCTCATGATGGATCATATCATGAAATAAAGCAACTATGGCACGTTGATAGGTTGCCCCAGCATTTTTCAATCCGAACGGCATGACCTTATAACAGAAGGTGCCCCACTGAGTCACAAATGTAGTTTTCTCCATATCCTCTGGAGCCATCTTGATCTGATTATACCCTGAAAAACCATCCATGAAGGAGAACACCTTGTGTTGAGCTGTGTTGTCAACAAGGACATCAATGTGAGGTAGGGGGAAGTCATCCTTGGGGCTGGCCCTGTTCAGGTCCCTGTAGTCAACACACATTCTGACTTTACCGTCCTTCTTCGGTACTGGCACCACATTGGCAACCCACTGAGGGTAAGAAGTTACTGCAAGGAACCCGGCATCAAACTGCTTCATAACCTCGGCCTTGATCTTTTCAGACATCTCTGGACGCATCCGTCGGACCTTTTGCTTTACCGGAGGGCAATCTTCCATGGTTGGCAGGTGGTGAACTACAATGTCGGCATCCAAACCAGGCATATCTTCATAGGACCAAGCAAAAATTTCCATGTAATCTTGTAACATCTGGATCAATCGTTGCTTCACGCTAAGCTCTAGATTGGCACCAATCTTGACCTCTTTCCTATCTGTCTCAGTACCCAAGTTAATTGTTTCCACAGGCTCTTCATGTGGTCGAATAGCTCTCTCTTCCTGGAGTAGCAGTCTTGCGAGTTCAACAGGCACTTCGCAATCATCTTCACCTTCGTCTTCGGCCAAGTTGATCGGATTTTCGAAATCATAACTGGCGGTAGCAGAGCTGTTACCAGTGAGATCCATAGTGGATTGAAACCTGTATAAGTGAGTGTGTGTAAATATAGCTGTTCTGCAATATATATAACACAGAAAGGAAAAGAGCACAAGATTTGAAATGCAACAAACGTCCAATGTTTTGATTGATGATATATGAAAATGTCATACAAAAAGCCCTCACGAATGGAGCTACGATGCCTCGGGTAGGACACCGAGCCAACAAAGTTTTAACATTTGTCTGTTACAAATTTGGAAAAAAGAAATCAATTACTGCGTGACAAATGTGATAGGGGTAAAATCCTTTGCCGTCCAGTTGCTTGGTCCGTCGCTGGTAGTCGGGTAGATCCAACTGTCAAACTCTGCTTCCTCTACATCCTCCTCGATAGCGTTCACTCTTGAGCTGGAGATAAACACCGGAGCCTTTCTGATTTTCTCTTTACGCACAGCCCTCTGAGCCTCTGCAGTAAAGCCCAGCCCAAACTTGTCGTTCTTCTGAGTGAAGTCAGGAAGCTGACCCCAGTTTGCACAATTGCCTTTCTGAACCACAGCCCGGGCATCCCTTAGGGAAGCCATCTTCAAGGAAACATTCTCTTCAACTGTTGCCTCTGCTGCTGCTGAAATTGGATGCACCTCCTCGAAATGCTGAAAGGGGGTTTCAATAAACTCCCCATCCATCTCAATGTATCTGAAGGAATTCAAATGGCTCACCATATACTCCTCTTCTCCTTGCACAGTGACAATCTTTCCCCTGACGGGATACTTCAGCTTCTGGTGCAAGGTGGAGGTTACTGCCCCGGCTTTATGGATCCAAGGTCGACCCAGTAGACAAGAGTACGATGGACGTATATCCATCACATAAAAAGTAGAGTCAAATACTTGAGAGCCCACACGAATAGGGATGTTAACCTCTCCATGAACCATCCTTTTTGAACCGTCAAAGGCCCTGACGATGATATTGCTGGGCTTCAGTTCCAGACCTTCATAATCCAAACGGTCTAAAGCCTTTTTCGGTAGAACATTCAAGGAAGAACCAGTATCCACCAATACATGCGCCAGAGTAGTGCCCCTGCATTCGATAGAGACATGCAGGGCGTCGTTGTGGTCTCTTCCTTGCGCAGTCAGGTCAGCATCTGAAAAACCCAAGCCGTTGTCTGCTGTCAGATTTGCTACGCAATCAGCGAATTGGACTGCAGATGTCTCCTGTGGCACATGGGCCGTCTTGAGAAATGAGATCAAGGCCTTAGCATGGGCCTCGGAGCATAGCAATAAGGAGAGTAGGGAGATCTTAGAGGGGGTATGCCCCAGCTGCTCGACAACATTGAAGTCACTCTTCTTTATTATCTTCAGGATCTCCTCCATCTCTTGTTGGGAGGCCTCAGCATTTATGGGTATTGGTGCCTCCCTCCGGGCAGGCTCTTCTTCAATCCCTTTGCCCCGAACATTTGAGGGCTCGGCAGCAGGGGAAACAACTTGATCAGCAGCAGGAACAGGTAAACTTGCAGGTTTTATAAGGAGGGGTCTTCGAATGGCGGGCGGTGCAATGTCAGGCGAGAAGAGCCTGCCACTGCGGGTGACCTTGGCTGGACCAGTGATATCGCAGATACTGGCGCCAGTGTCAAATTCCTGTTTGATTCCATTTACATACACTTCTGCCCCATAATGCCAGGGGACAGCTTTATCAGACACGTAGGGGAGAGGCCCCGGAACAGTAATAATCACAGGTGCAACAGTCATGATTTGAACAGGCTTCTTCGGGAGAGCCTTGATTGGATTTTTGAAGATGGTAACCACAGAAATTTCTCTTATCGGAACTACTTGAACAACAGACTTCTGAAACAAAATCTCCTTACTATCCATTAGGCTTTGGATGCCTATCTTCAGCAAGGGACAACCAGATAGGGAAATAGCACAGAGCAGGCAACCTTCACTGCAACCCGGAAATAAACCGGCCAGCAATAGGTTCTTCTTGACGGTCTTCAGAGGGGTAACAACTTCATTTACCGAAACAACATACATTTCTTCCTCAATGGCATTTACTCTATGCTGGGGCATAGGAGCAGTTACAACATTTGGTCTCTCCGGCGCTTCAAACTGAATTTCCTTTGCGTCGATCAGATCTTGTACTTTGTTCCTCAAGGCCCAGCAATCATCAGTAGTGTGCCCGGGACTATCAGAATGATAAGCACACCGGGCATTCGGGTTATACTTAGGAGACGCAGTGTTGACGACCTTAGGAGCTTCTTTGAGGGTCACCAGGTTGGTGGATAACAGTTGGGGTAAAATTTGAGATAAGGTCATGCTCAGCCGAGTATAATGCCTCTTGGGCCTTTCACTTCTTTGTTGATTGTACTGCTGAGGAGCAGCAACAGGTTTTGAGATGACCAAAGCATTGATGGCTTGGCGACTTTCGGGCTTGACTTGTCTTCTAAGACCATAGACGGCGCTTGCTTCTTTTTTAAACGGCCTCTTCTCAGCATTTGTGGAGGCAGCCTTTTGTATCTTGCCTGACCTGATGCCAGCTTCAATTCTTTCTCCTGTCAATATCAAATCTGTAAACCCAGCGGAGGAGTTACCAACCAAATGATTGAAAAACGGACCAGACAATGTCCCTAGAAACATATCAACTAGCTCCCGATCAGTCAATGGAGGCTGAACCCTGCCAGCCAAATCTCTCCATTTTTTAGCATACTCTTTGAACCCTTCACCCGTTCCTATAGACATACCCTGAAGTTGGGTACGCGTAGGAGCGAGATCAGAATTGTATTGGTATTGTCTGTAGAATGCGCTTGCCAAATCTTCCCAGTGTCGTATGCTAGTTCCCTCTAACTGGTAGAACCATTCAAGTTGCGACCCCGAGAGGCTATCTTGGAAGAAGTGAATCCAAAGGTTCTTATCCGCCGTGTAAGGTTGGATTTTCCTTACGTACGACCTCAGATGCAGCTTTGGGCAGGAGACCCCATCATACTTGGCGAAGGCAGGCGCCTTAAACTTGTGTGGAATTACTACCCCAGAAGATAACCCCAAATCTCCGAAATCTAGTCCCGGCACATTCTGAATTTCCATGGCGCTCAAGCGGTCCTCCAATTGTTAGTATCTGTCAGCAGCAGGTGGGTATTGTTCGTCGTTATAGTCCGTCTCGTTGTCGGAGACTGCGGGACTAGGAGCTCCTCCCCCTTGGGGACTGTTTTTCTCAGCAGACGAAGTAGTTGGATCAGCTTCATTATGGAGTGTGTTCCCGAATCTGCGTCCGGTGTTGAACAACGCAGTCCTCTTTTTCTTTTTCTTCTTCAGGAGTAGAGTCTTCAACTCTTGCTGACCCTGGGCTAGGCTTAGGACCATCTCTTGAAACTGTGCACTTTGGGCCTGAAGGGCCTTGATTGCTTGCTCACTGGACGAGTCTGGATTCATGATGACTGACTGTTCCAAATAAACAGCGAAGAAGATTAAGCAACCTGTAGAAAAAATGGGTACCTGTTATGCACATGATGCATGAGATGCTATCTATGCAATGCATTCAAGGGTTTTTTTTTTTGGAAATTCATAATTGTTGTAGACAAAAAGAACGCACGTCATTTTAATAAGAAAAGATTTGTTAGTACATAAATGACCCATGGGCCAAAAATTACAAAATAATTTCTCAGGGTAGAAAGACATTGCGCATCCTTTTTGGTGCGATGTAGGTGTTGAGGACCTCTTGCTCATGGAGTCGGCGGGTAAGCTCTAGAACCTTCTTCTCACTGGCGTAGAAGCTAGCCTCAAAAGTATTACGTTCCTCCTTGAGCTGAATCCAGCTTTTCTGCATCTCCTCCCACGATGTAGGCATGTCTGGATGTAGGATGGTGTAGGAAACCTCTCCTTCATTGACGGGCTCTTTAATCACAGGGAGAATATGAGGATAAGGCATCACCAATCTTTGGGCTCGGGCTCGTACCCATTTGAGATAAGGTTCAAGAGGGATGGAGTTCTTGTGTCCCAAAGTCTTGCTATCAACCTTGTTGAGTTTTCCCCAAGCTCTGATGAATCTTTGGCGAAGTCCTTGCGCATCGTTGTCGAAGTCAAAAACTAAGCTAGGAATCAACATATCATGAGGGCCATCCCTCCGGGCATATCCAAATTGCCTCAAAGCTAGGCAAGGATTGTAGGTGATACCCCCTCTAATTCCAAGTAAAGGAACATTAGGGAATTCTCCGCAACGATCGATAATGATGATATTTTCTCTGGACCGAGAACACCAATGCACATCAGAATGAGTAAGAGCCATCAATCGTTGGGACCACCTTGTACCTTGATCATTCTTCAGGACAGATTATGGAAGGTGCGAAATAAACCACCTTGCGAGGAGGGGAGTACAGCACATGAGAACACCCCTCTTTCTCATTGTTCGTGTGTAAAATGAGTGAAGGATGTCCCCAAGCAATGTTGGTATTGGGTTTCTGGACAAGAAGATTTTGACAGCGTTGACATCTACCAATTGGTCAGGATTTGGGAACAAGACCAACCCATAGATAAGGAGTGCCACAATCTCTTCAAAAGCTTGTAGGTCCAATGAGTTCCAACATTCCTGTGCCTTCTCAAACAAGAACTTGGCTAAGAATCCTTTGACGCCGCTTCTGGTTTCCCAATGCCCCTTGATGTCGGATGGTTGTAGATGTAATGCTCGAGCAACAACTTCCGGCTTTGGTTCCTTTTCCGTACCGTTGAAGGGTAGTTGATTAAGGATAGGAATTCTCAGGAGTTGAGAAAATTCCTCCAAAGTGGGTACCAACTGGTAATCGGGGAAAGTGAAACAGTGGTGAAGAGGGTCAAAGAACTGGAATAGCACTTTCATCATGTCTTCTTCAATGTTGGCGTTGACTAGGCTGAGCAGTCTACCATGTCTTTCACTGAAGGATGAATTTTCCGGAATTCTTGAGGCGAGCTCCTTGAGTTGAGGAGAGATTCTCACAAGGTTGACTTGAATGGTATTTCTGCGAGGAATCTCCATGTCCTGCAAAACAAGAACAAAGATGAAGATCCAAAACCCTTGAAATGGTTAGTAAATGCATATGATGCTTCATGATGTTTATGATGTATGCACAAAACATATGTACAAGCAAATCACACCAAACCCTAGTTTCAGGCTCGCATGGGGTTTCATAGGTAAGTACCCTCTTGAGTGTAGTTGGCTTAAAAACCTGTCCTATATAAATAGTAACCGGGTTCTAAGGAGCTCAATATCATTGGATTGTTTTCAATGTTCATTGTTTCGGTTTAGCCACTTAACTAGCGACCAAAATATTCCAAGAAAACAACCCTCAATGAGTGTAGTATCGAGTATCTACCAACTTCGGACTGCACCAAAGCCGGTCATCTCACTACCCCTAATGAAAGGCCAAGATGGTCAAGTAAGGTTCTAGGTCATTAGTGCTTAGTGACATCACTCAGCGGCCCCGTACTCTCCTTGATTGAACTCAAGGGTTACCGGTACTCACAAATATGTCGCACTAATATAGCTATTGCTTAGACCGTGTCGGTATACCCCGCACAGTTTCCACAACGTATTGCTATCTATGAATGTTTCCCAAAATCCGGGTGGAGGATTGTAAACCCAAACAATAGAGCCAAAGTATAAAGCAAGCAAATCAAACAATTAGTCATGCAAGAGGGTGATCTAAGCCCTAAGGTTACTCCACTTTTAAAGGGTATCCCCAGCAGAGTCGCCAGTTCTGTGATACGGTGGGAGAACTGACTTATGAATTTTGCGTTTGTTTTCGCAAATGTTTCGGTTGAGCAAGAGTCGCCACCGACTTTTTATTTTATCCTAAGGAAAGGTTTAAAAAGCACAGCAAAAACCTTTGAGATGTTTTCTTGGGTTCGGGGAGTAGATTATAGAAAGGGAAGGTATTAGCACCCCTTCTATCCATGGTTATCCATGGGCTCTTAGTTACTTGCTTAGATCACTTGCCTTTTTCAATTGTTTGAAATGGTGCTTGTGTGTGTGTGTTTGAAAATGTTTTGAAAAGAGGCCAATGTAGTGGCAACCTTTGTAATGATCCATGTTGGGATGTATACAAAGGTGTATGTCTTTTGAAAAGGTTTTCATTTGTTTTTGAAAGTCGTTTTGAAAGTGTAGTGATGTGTGATTTTGAAATTAGGCAAGTGTTTTGTTTTGCAAGTTTGATTCAAGTAACTAAGAGGTTGTCTATTCCTAATTTTCTCAAAAGATTATTGCTATGTTTTAACCCTTTTAACAAGTTTGTTCCACCATTGTATTTGGTGGACAATCTTGTGTTAGGATGTGAAAGGGACGGGCGCGGGTCATCGTTTTAGACCATAATTGCAATGGTGCCAAGTATCTTTAGGCATTTTCCTTAAGGGACTTGATCATTTTGTTTTGAAAAAATATTATCGAGGGACCATGATCATTTAAATTGTTTGTTTTGCCCAAAGAGACCTAACATGCAATATGGCCCAATTTTGAAAGGCAACAAGTGGATATAACCCTAGGGGTGTTAGTGTGCAAGTGTGTTTTATTGCATACAAGAGTTTTTCTTTGAATTAGGTTTTTCTATTTCATTGATTTTATCTTGTCATACACGTCCTAATTACTAGCAATAAGAAGCGGAAATGTAAAATCCTACGCTATTACAATAGTTAGGGGAGGGGGATACACATTTGTACATGGGGGGTTCAACGAGAAAAATAGACAAAAAAGAAAATAGCGGAAAACAAGATATATGGAGAGAGAGAGGGAGCCTGCGCGCTGTTGGGAGGCCATCAGAAGTTCTGACCCAGATCCGCGGCCAGATGATCAACCTGTTGGTGAAACTGGATGAGTCAGAACTTCTGACTCTAGAACCTGCAAAACAGAACCTTGTTAGTGGGGAAACCAGAAGTTCTGATTTCCCTGCGCTGCAAGACAGAAGTTTGTTAGTGGAGAACCCAGAAGTTCAGATTCTGCTGAAAAGGCAATAACTCTCAGAGGTTCTGATGTCATTGACAGCAAAACAGGCTTCAGACGTGCTAACGTCAAAGTCAGCACTTGGCTTTTTCCTGCACTAATCAGAACATCTGCAATCCTGTTGTTACTCCACAAAACAGAAAACATATTTGGAACAGATCCAGTAAAATAGCAAAATGTCTCAGAGGTCAGAATCACCAAGGTCACAGGCAAGTCCTAAACTGGCTCAGAACGTTCTGAGGTATGAGAGTCCTCAGAACATAAACAGCAATAACATGAATATTTACATTATGTTACTTGAATATGCACAGCTGATGATGCTTAACAGTGTGGTGAGGGTCAGCAGATGCTTACCTGACTTTCTGGAAAATGGTGGGTGAAAGTTAACTTTTGGTTCTGGTGGTGTTCTGGACAGATTTGGAAAAAGGGAAGTGAAGGTGTATACGTGTATAGGGTCAGAAGTTTGGGAAGAACGTTTTTGGTTTACAGAAAAGAGCTGGGTGTTTGATGAAGTTGAAGGTGAGAAACTTAGAGTTATGAAACAAAGCTGGAAATTTTGGCAGAGTTTCAGGATGTTATGTTGCTAGGAGTTTCGTTTCTCTCTTAGCAATTTTTCTGTTTCTTTTCTTGAACTTCTTGAACCTCTTGAACGTTTTTTGCAGTGGGGAAAGCTCTCTATTTATAGGCAAAGTTCTTGTGGATACCTTGAACATTTAAGGCGCCAACAGAGTTTGAATTTGTTCTTTGACAGAAATTCCTGGGAAGTTGTGATAACAACTATTTTTCAGCCTAGGTAGCAGCAGCAGGCGTAGATTGGGGGAAGTGACCTCTGAAATGGGCGGTGGCGTGAAGACCCATGCCAGAATCTGTGCAAAAGCATTTTCCAAGCCACACGTGAACGCTCAGGAGTGGTTGGAAGCATTAATGGGCATTAAATGGTGACAAGACCTGTCAATACCAACATTCTGGTTGTTGAATCAGCAGCGTAAACCATGCTCTGGCCTTGGCTACCTGTTGTCTTAGCAAGCTCTGGAGATTCTCCAGGTTTTCTGGTACGTTCCTTGGATCTACTTCTGGACAATCTGGACTTAGAGATTCTGTATCAATGTGACACCTACCCCTCTGACCTTTCATCTTCTGACTTCAACCTGTTCTGAAGGAGCCTTTATACTTTCATGCTCTCTTGCATTCCTTTAGCAAGTTCTGACTGAGCTTGTGTAACTGCTGAAGGGGTATGTTCTGTTTGAGGCTTACATTCTGAACCACGTTTACAACTTCTGATTGAACTGATGTAGCTGCTGAAGAGCCAACTTCTGACCATGCTGAGCCAAGCTTGCAACTTCTGACCGTCTTCATCTGGAATGGGTCCAGAAGTTCTGAAGCGCTGATTTTTCTAAAAACGTTTATTTTAAAGAAACATTCTAAGCACTTAGAATTTGATTTTCCTCAAGATGAAAGCGTTGTTTCTGGAGTTTGTGAGATCATCTTGCTCTTGTAAGTGACTTGCTTGGGCAAAAGGATAACTCAAGACTTGGACTTGTTTCAGGGGACTTTGAAAAGTCTAAGATGGTTTCCTGAAGAAAGGGAGGGCGAATTTTGGGGTACAACACATACATAAAAACTTTTTGCATAATACATTTTATTTAACATTTATTTGTTTTATTTTATTTTATTATTGCACATTTAAATATTGTCTTATACATTCGATTTGGTTGTAATAATTTAGAATTTAATTTCTTGTCAAATACCCCCAATTCAAATTTGTACCCTCCTCCCTATATCATGTTGTAATAGTGTAGAATTTAAATTCTCGCACCTTTTTATGCTTTCAATTATGCCATGATTAGACTTAGGATTTGTATGCCAAATAAGATCAACAACTAGCTTGACCTAATCCAAGATAAACATGCATGAAAAACAAACACAATTCACACTTGCACCCCCTAGGGTTTCAATCCACTTGTTGCCTTCAAAAATGGGCCATGATTGCATGTCAAGTACTTTGGCAAAACAAAAACAAAACAAAATATCATAGTCCCTCGATGACGCTATCTGAGTTGCCTAAACAAAATGATCAAGTCCCTTAAGAAAATTGCCAAAAATACTTGACACAATTGCTATCATAGTCTATACGATGACCCGCGCCCGTCCCGTTTAACATCCTAACACAAGGTTATTCACCAAATACAATGGTGAAACAAAATTGTTAAAAGGGTTAAAAACATAAGAAAAATCTTTGAGTAAAATAGGGTAGATAACTCTTAGTTACTTGATCAAGCTTGCAAAAACATCCTTGCTATTTTCCAAAACACACTTCACAACACAATTTCAAAACCCTACTTTCAAACTTCGAAAACTTTTCAAAAGACAAAAACACCTTTGTATACATTTAAACAAGAATCATTACAAAGGTTGCCACAACGATGGCCTCTTTTCAAAACATATTTCAAAATCACACAAGGCACCATTTCAAACCATTGAAAAGCACCATTTCAAACAATTGAAAAGTGTTGCACCCCAAAATTTTCCCTCTCATGTTTTCCAAAGTTTTCCCCCTGCATGGTTGACCAGAAACCCTTGCCTAAGGAAAAAGAAAATTTTTGAGTGCTGCTCTAAGTACCTTTCGATTGGCATTCTGAAAGACCCTTCGATTGGTATTCTGAAGGAGCCTTTCGATTGGCATTATGGACAAGCACTTCGATTGGCATTCTGAAAGACCCTTCGATTGGTATTCTGAAGGAGCATTTTGATTGGCATTATGGACAAGCACTTCGATTGGCATTCTGAAAGACCCTTCGATTGGTATTCTGAATGAGCCTTTCGATTGGCATTGTGTACAAGCACTTCGATTGGCATTATGTCAAGGCCTTCGATTGGCATTCTGAAAGACCCTTCGATTGGTATTCTGAAGGAGCCTTTCGATTGGCATTATGGACAAGCACTTTGATTGGCATTATGTCAAAGCCCTTCGATTAGAATTCTGAAAGACCTTTTCGTTTGGCACCCTGGGCCAAGCCTTTCAATTGGCATGCCAAGGGATCCTTCGATTTAGCATTGTGTCAAGGCAGCTTCGACAGGCATGTTAACCATGTCCTTCGATTAGCATGAACAGCACCTTTCGATTGGCCTGTTAACAAAGCCTTTCGATTGGAATTTTAATTAGTACCCTTCGATTGATATTTGGACCAGGGCCATTTGAAGAACTCCTTCCAGGCCATTTGAAAGACGCCATTAAGAGGGCACTCAAAAAAACATGTCCAGGTACACTGAACATGAGAAAATGGCATGTTTCCCTTGCAAATATAGAAATAATTAAATGCTGATTGTGGATTTAATTCCTGAGTTAAAGGCCAGATTCTTGCCCTTTCTGTTCCTAAAGAGCTGATTCGACCAGAGTGATTTTGTTCAAATCAAGACCAATCAAAGAGCAGGGCCTGAAGGCATTCGAAAATCAAAAGTGTCCAGGTTCATTCCAGATTCCAAAGAGACATGAATATTTCAAAAAAGGAAATATTTTAATATGTGTGATTCTTGTCTCATGGCTTTAAAGGCCTAGTTAAATGGCTGTCCCTTGCCATTTTCATGCACCCTCACACCCCTATAAATACGAGGCCAGTGACACCTTACAGAGGATGGAAAAAAACATAGAAAAAAATAGAGAAAAGAAAAGAAACAGGGAGGATTTGGAGATACGCTGCCCACAACCCACCAAAGGTTATCAGCATTTTCATCCAGCGAACATTTCCACACCCAGAGCCACAGATCATACAGCTTCAATTGGTAAGGGTTTGCAAAACCAAAATTTCACCTTCATGACATTTAAATACATATTGCATGTGTATTTTTGTTATTACTGATTATGTTGCATGTAAGCTACAACGCAAAGATGAGATCGTGCCATTGCTTGGGCACGATCTGAGTTTCTCCTTCGAATCTCAGGATAAAACAAACCTAGACCCAGATTCAGTAGGTTCAAATTGAGGAAGGATCTGAATTGGGAGGAGATTCGAATCAGGGGGGTAAAGTCCCCCCTGGACCTTTAACATTTGTCTCGTTTTGCAGGAAATATATTCTTAGAATCTTGTTCAGAGTTTCGAAGCTTAGCAGCTTAGCTTCGAACTGGATCCAGGATTTCAAGATCGAAGGATGACATATCCAGATCGAACATCCCCAAAGTGCAGCCCCTCATGCACCTTCGATAAAGCCTCTTCACTGGGTCGAAAGACATCCCAGCACCCCCTCCCGAGTTTGTTTATTTTATTTTTTTTCTTTTCACTACTTTCTATTTTCTATTTTCTATTTTCTATTTTCTATTTTGTTATTATTAACTAATTAACTTTTCATAAAATCAGAAAACCCAAAAAAAAATATTTTTTTAATTTCATTATTTTATTATTTTTGTAAATAAATTGCAGCAAATTAACTTAGTTTTTTAATTAGGTTTAATCTTAATATATTTTGCAATAAATTAAAATTGATTTAGAATTAGGTTTTTTTTAATATTTCTCATTTTATTTCCTTAATTAAAATAAAACTCAAAAATATTTTATTTTTAATTAATTAATTATTAGTTAGGCTTAATTCTTAAATCAAAAATGACAAAAAAATATGCTTTGTTCAATAAAAGGGTCAAAACCCTAAAAGACATTCCGATTCAATTTTCGCGTGCGTTTATTTTCTTGTAACTGCCTACTGGTTTGTAATAGCTTAACTAAGACTTTTACACTTTACTGCTTTATTCCCCCAATTTTGGACATGTAAATAATCCCCCTCCCCGAAGCCTTGTAATAGCGTAGGATTTACAATTCCCGCACTTTAAATTCCTGTATATATATTAACTGTTTAGATGTATGCTAACTAGGATTGCATGACAAGATCTATCTTAACTTAAAATCAATAGTAGCTCACCATAACATGTACAAAGATAATATAAACTGAAAATTGACACACTCGCACATGCCACCCTTAGGCTACACCTCACTTGGTTGCCTCGAACGTGGTCATTGAGTATAGGATGTTTTAGAGGTAGCCCTCTTGTCCAAAGATCATAAGTTGCCTCGAAACGGTTGCCTCGGATAAAATGATCTAAGACATTAGGGTTACCACTAAGGCGTCCTAACATTGCTTTAGTGACCACATATCCCTTAAATCGAATTGACCCGAAAACTCCAATGATGATGCTACCTACTCCTCAATAGTGGGATAGCATTGTCTAAAGGACATTTACACAGTTTAATTCCTTTTTGAGTAGGTAGAGGTTCTTAAGTACTTGCTCCTTTTAAAACAAAACAAAACTTTTCGCACTTACACTCTCTTCAAAAACAAAACTCTTTTCAAAACCCACAAACACAAAGAAAAGCAAACTTTTGAAAACATAGTGAGCAAGTACCTAAGAGCCCGTGGATAACCACAGATAGAAAGGGTGCTAACACCTTCCCTTCCTATAATCTACCTCCCGAACCCGAGAAACATCTCGAAAAGGAATTTTTTTGTGCTTTTGTCCTTTCCTTGTTGGATAAAATAAAAGATGGTGGCGACTCTTGCTTACCGCGACATTTTGAGAAAATAAATGCAAACGCGAACCAGCATTCCAAAACAGTCAGTTCTAATTCCCATCGATCACAGAACTGGCGACTCTGCTGGGGATTATAAGTGAGGTGTACCTTAGGATTAGATCACTTATGTTTTCAATTGTATTGCTTTGTATGCTTTTAATTTTGTGGGCTTGTATCTGAGTTTTATAGATCCTAACCCGGATTTGGGAAACATTCATAGATAGCAATACGTTGTGGAAACTGTGCAGGGTATACCGACACGGTTGAAGCAATAGCTATATTAGTGCGACATATTTGTGAGTACCGGTAGCCTTTGAGTCAATCAAAGAGAATACGGGGCCACTGAGTGATGTCACTAAGCACTAATGACCTAGAACCTTACTTGACCATCTTGGCCTTTTTTAGGGGTAGTGAGATGACCGACTTTGGTGCAGTCCGAAGTTGGTAGATACTCGATACTACACTCATTGAGGATTGTTTTCTTGGAATATTTTGGTCGCTAGTTCAGTGGCTATACCAAAACGATGAACATAGAAAACAATCCAATGATATTGAGCTCCTTAGAACCTGGTTACTATTTATAGGACAAGTTTTGAACCAACTGAAACTGAAAGAGGGTGATACCTAAACTCCATGCCAGCCTAAACTTAAGGCTATATGTGTGACTTGTGTGCCTTCAAACTTGAACTACTTGCACATTCTTGTTATCTGACAACATGAGTTCCTTGCAGGTTTTGTTTATGGTCCTTATCCAATAATTTGGACTTATTGCAGGGTTTACTTACATCACCTCACACTTTTGCTTAAACGCATAGCATACACATCATAACATCATACCTTAACATTTCCTTAACCATTTCAAGGATATCAAGGGTCTGTGATGTAGGTTATGGTAAATCAAAAGTCTAGCAAGGGGCAAAGGAGATTTATTTTCCTCTAGCCAATGTCGTATAGAGATCAAAACATGATAACTTGAGTCAGGGGCTATGAGCCACTCGATATGGTGAGCTTGACTCTTGAAGAAGGACTCTCAGCAACATGAAGATCCTTCAATCAAGCTACCAGATTCAGATTCTAACAGTTTCTTGTTTACCCCGCGAGATCCTTGAAAACATTGCATACATATATCATACATGTCATTGCATAACAGGTCATCCGTTACAGGTCTCTTATCTTCTTCGCTGTTTATTTCAGCAATCATCATGTCTACTGAACCTTCAACTGAGCAAGCTATCAAGGCCCTCCAGGCCCATAATGCCCAATTTCAAGAGTTGGTCATGAGCCTAGCTAAGGATCAGCTGGACTTGAAGACCCTGATTCTGAAAGAGAGGAAGAAGAAGAAGAAGAGGACCATCATGTTCAACACCAGACGCAGGTTTGGAAACAGGCTACAGAATGAAGTTGACTTGACCACCTCATCTGGAGGGAAAGACATTCCACAAGAAAGGAGGGCTCCTAGCCCTGAAGTCTCCGACAACGAGACGGACTATGATAAAGAATAGTATCCTCCTGCTGAGGATAAGTACAAACAACTGGAAGACCGTTTGAATGATATGGAAATACAAAAGGTGCCCGGTATGGACTTCGGAGATCTAGGTCTATCCTCTGGGGTGGTGATTCCCCATAAATTCAAGGCACCTGCCTTTGCCAAGTACGACGGAGCTTCCTGTCCAAAGCTACACCTCTGGTCATATGTGAGGAAGATTCAACCCTATACTGCTGATAGAAATCTCTGGGTTCATTTCTTTTAAGATAGTCTGTCAGGGACTCAACTTGAATGGTTCTGTCAACTAGAAGGAGCTAACATCCGCAACTGGGAGGACCTTGATGCTGCTTTTTACAAGCAATACCAGTATAATGTTGACCTTGCTCCCACACGTACTCAGCTTCAGAGTATGTCTATGGGTACAGGCGAAGGCTTTAAGAACTACGCTCAGAAGTGGAGAGATCTTGCTGGAAGAGTCCAACCCCCTCTGTCTGATAGGGAGTTGGTGGATATGTTTCTTGGGACTTTGTCTGGTCCCTATTTCAATCATTTGATCGGCAGCTCGTCAGTGGGTTTCACGAACTAATTCTGACTGGAGAAAGAGTAGAAGTTGGGATCCTGAGTGGTAAGATCCAGAAAGATACCTCTTCGAGTACAGAGGATAAGTCATTTGGTGGCAAGAGGGAAGCCAATGTTGTGCACGGCCAGAAGAGGCGTAGCCAGGCAGACTACCACCAATCCGTGGGGGCAGTGTTAATCTCTAATTCGGCACGCACACAACGACTACAACAACAAAATAATCAGCCAAAGGGGGAAAGACTTCAAAGGTAGTTCACCCAAATCAACATGCCATTGTCACAAGCATTGCAGCGCATGTTGAAGATGAACCTGATTACGGTGATAAACCCTCATCCGAACCCTAAGACTTCTTCTCCTAACTACAACCCAGATGCAAGGTGTGCTTATCATTCTGGTAACCCGGGGCACGATACTAATGATTGTTGGGCACTGAAATACAAGATTCAGAATATGATTGACGCTAAGGAGATCGAATTCGACCCTCCTGAGACTCCCAATGTGATCACTGCTCCCTTGCCAAAACATGACTAGGATTGAAAGCACTTTTGTTCATTTGAATTCTGAAATTGTATTTTTCTTTGCTTATTCAAACAATTATTGTCATGTCAAACTTTTTTTTCATTAATGCAATGCACGTGTCTATTTTGAATTAATTGTTTTCACTATGCTTAAATTGCTTCATATTTCCTTTTTGTGATGTTCAACTCTTGATTAAAAAAAAACTCTAAGCCTTTAGAGGGAGGATGACGAAAACAATACCACGATCTTTACAGTATGCTTTTGAACAGACCCCGCTGACGATGTACATGCATTGTTTCGAATCCTAAACAGTGGAGTTATAAGGAAGATAATCCCCCGTCAACCCCTTTGAGCCAAAGAAGTTGGAGTTTTTCTTTTCACAAATTAATACCCTTAATTATAACCTGGGGCAGGGTAGTTTTCTCAGTTGATCCAGGTGCACAATGAATGGCATCAAAGGAGTCCTTCCAAAACAAGAGACAGTGATGGTTCCGAATAATCGTAAGGACGGACAGTCATTATCTCTAAGAAATAAAAGCCCATTATGAAGGAGACTTAAAAAATTGGGGCATCCCGCTGACTGTAATCACAAAAGAAACAGTTCAGGCAAAAAGACAGGGATAACACAATCAAAAAGAAAGAGATCCTACAAACTCTCATAAAAAGGACTGCATGTTCAAAATAAATTGTCAGTATCCGAACCATCACTGGTATGCCAGAGCAAAGACTCAAATAAGATCTAATGCACGATTAGCTGAGTTTAGGATCGAAGAACATCACGAAGAACGGGTGGGTACAAATAAAATTTGAGCCTTTATCCTTTGTTTCTTAAACCGTGAACCAGGCCACGTTATAACCCTTAAAAAGTCCTAGCTGAAGCATGGGTTAGTTCGAAAGCATACTGTTACAAAAGGTATCCTGACTCCTGTAGGGCTTGCTGTAAATCCTGAGTTGACATCACATTTTACAAAAAAAAAATTGCCTATTTTACTGGAAAAATGCATTTTCAAAAATTTCAACAGACAGACATAAGCTTTGCATTCTTAAAATAACACTGTTTGCATATGACTATTTGTTCAAATAGCAGAGAAATTTGCACGAAGAATATCTAGTGAACAAAAACCTTTTCAATAAAAAAGGATCACCTCAAGTGGAAAAACACTTCCAATCAAGGGGCACGACATGATCATTATCCATCATCTGGGGCAGTCAAGTCAAGATTCAAGGAGTCTCTCAAAATGCCAAATAGCCAGGGGCAGATCTCCATCTGAATCAATTGGGGCATTGGACATGAATTCCAGCAATGAATCTTGCATAATCAAACGAAGATCTTCTGGTAGTATGGCAACACAACACTACCGACAGTGACACCTCCCTACATCTCTGAGAGCGTGGACATAGTCAAAAAAGTACCACGCATAATCAAAGACCCGCTAGGTTGACTGGCCTAGGCAAAAATAAGGGCTGAAAATGAAAAAATCTGTACACCCGGCAAGTCAAAAACCTGAAAAGGCGACTTGGGCAAAAAAGGGTATCCCGGTGAACTGAAAACCCAAAAGGGCGGTCCAGGCAAAAATTAGGGATCAAAGCGTACGACTATGTCTCGTCATCTCGTCACTGGCCTACTAGAAGAAGATTTGTCATTTCAATCGGCAATTACCAAGCACCTCATAGGTTGGAATAATACTAGATCCACAAGGCCTCCGCAGGCACCTTCTCCCGCAGATACAGGGGCAGAAAAGTCTCGATGCAAAGTCATTGTCATCTCCTCAGCCCGCGTCCCAGTAACATCTACACTCCCCACAGAGTAAGAAAAGGACAGTGGTGTTAATTCTCCCCAGCTGAGGCTCGCAACCACGAATGGGTCGGTAAGATTCTCCCCAAGCAGAGTTTATCTATCACCAGCACTGGAAGACTATCCCCGGTGGAGTCTGGAAGATTATCCCCAGTAGAGTCTAAAATATTATCCCCAGTGAAGTCGCAATTGGAAAATCATCCCCAGCGGAGTTCATTCCTTTCACAAACAGAAACTCAATTCCCAACAGAGTTTCATGATCACCAAGCAACGGTAACTCATCCCCAGCTGAGTTTATTTCTACAAATCAACTGGTCCTCTAGTAGGGTATCTCTTCTCCCCACAGAGTCATTACCTCATCAGTTTATTCCCCAACGGAGTTATCCTCTCCTGCAGGTTTATTCTCACAATCATCTTCATTCACTATCCCCGGCGGAAACGAAGAATTCAACTCTTTTTCTCCAGCAGCTATCTGGGATTTATTTTCCCCAGCTAAAAACATCACATCTTCATACATCATGACATGCATACGCATCATACAACACAAATCTCATTTATTTTGATAACATCACCGCCTGATGCATATCATGCATTACATACAACTAACCTTTACCTTTCAGGAAAGATACAATCAGATTATCACAAAATTTAAGCTATGAAACCTTACCTAAGTTTCTTCCCGGTTCAGATGCAGTTTTACCTAAACTCCTCATGAAGCAGCCTTACCTAGGTTTCTTCCCGATCAAATGCAGCTTTACACGGGTTCGTCACGAAGAAATCTTACACGGGTTTCTCCTAAATGCAGCTTCACACGGGTTTATCCTGAAAAATCCTACACGGGTCCTTTATCATATATTTCTGAATGAAGTTTTACACGAACTCATCCCAAAGTAACCTTACCCAGGTTCCTCCTGAAGTTTTACACAAACTTACCTCACGAAGCAACCTTACCCCGGTTCATCCTGAAGTTTTACACCAAACTTATCTCACAGTAACCTTACCCCGGTTCATTCTAAAGTTTTACACGGACTTATCACAAAGTAACCTTACCCAGGTTCCTCCTGAAGTTTTACACGAACTTATCCCGAAGTAACCTTACCCAGGTTCCTCCAGAAGTTTCACACGAACTTAGCCCGAAGTAACCTTACCCAGGTTCCTCCAGAAGTTTCACACGAACTTAGCCCGAAGTAACCTTACCCAGGTTCCTCCAGAAGTTTCACACGAACTTAGCCCGAAGTAACCTTACCCAGGTTCCTCCAGAAGTTTCACACGAACTTAGCCCGAAGTAACCTTACCCAGGTTCCTCCAGAAGTTTCACACGAACTTAGCCAGAAGTAACCTTACCCAGGTTCCTCCAGAAGTTTTACACGGACTTATCACAAAGTAACCTTACCCAGGTTCCTCCAGAAGTTTTACACGAACTTATCACATAGCGACCTTACCCAGGTTCCTCCTGAAGTTTTACACAGACTCATCCTGGAGCAACCTTACCTAGGTTCCTTCTCTTTCCCGATGTAGTTTTACCTAGACTCATCCTGGAGCAACCTTACCTAGGTTCCTTCTCTTCCCCGATGTAGTTTCACCTAGACTCATCCTAGAGCAACCTTACCTAGGTTCCTTCTCTTTCCCGATGTGGTTTTACCTAGACTCATCCTGGGGAAACCTTACCTAGGTTTCTTCCCAGTTCAGATGTAGTTTCACCTAGACTCATCCTGGAGCAACCTTACCTAGGTTCCTTCTCTTTCCTGATGAAGTTTCACCTAGACTCATCCTGGAGCAACCTTACCTAGGTTCCTTCTCTTTCCCGATATAGTTTTACCCAAACTCCTCACAAAGCAACCTTACCCAGGTTCCTTCTCGGTTCAGATGCGACCCAGATATGGCTGACATTCTGATACTTATTCCAGACTCCTTCACGAGACAGCTCCTAGATCTTGATGTTTTCCTACGTCATAGTGTGGACGAGTACTATAACCTCAACGGTATACTCCCGGTGAGCACAAGTCAGTTCCTAGATCTTGATGTTTTCCTCCGTCATAGTGTGGACGAGTTCTATAACCTCAACAGTATACTCCCGGTGAGCACGAGACAGTTCCTAGATCTTGATGAAGATGTTTCCCCCCAATTGAATTATGAACAGGTTCTTAAAACTCAGCTGAAGCATTCTCTCTGTTGAAGTACAGGCAGGTTCCTAAATCTCAACGAAGTTAGACTTCCCCAGCGAAATCTTCTACAACAACAGGTATGCAAGTTCTCGCTAAAGAATCTCTTATGCGATCGACACTCCTGCGGATGGCATCTACAAGCCCATCCTCCTACCAACAATCTCCAAATGGCATCTGTAAGCCCATTCCCGACATCACAATGTTGATACTACACCATGCGAGTGCAAATTTATGGGCACTCTAGTGTTCAATTATCTTCCACCTTCGGATCACGAAAGGCTCGAAAGCCAATCTATATCCTCATGCTTAAGAAAATTGAACAGGGGCAACTGTTGCACCCCAAAATTTTCCCTCTCATGTTTTCCAAAGTCTTCCCCCTGCATGGTTGACCAGAAACCCTTGCCTAAGGAAAAAGAAATTTTTTGAGTGGTGCTCTAAGTACCTTACGATTGTCATTCTGAAAGACCCTTCGATTGGTATTATGAAGGAGCCTTTCGATTGGCATTATGGACAAGCACTTCGATTGGCATTCTGAAAGACCCTTCGATTGGTATTCTGAAGGAGCATTTCGATTGGCATTATGGACAAGAACTTCGATTGGCATTCTGAAAGACCCTTCGATTGGTATTCTGAATGAGCCTTTCGATTGGCATTATGGACAAGCACTTCGATTAGCATTATGTCAAGGCCTTCGATTGGCATTCTGAAAGACCCTTCGATTGGTATTCTGAAGGAGCCTTTCGATTGGCATTATGGACAAGCAATTTGATTGGCATTATGTCAAAGCCCTTCGATTAGAATTCTGAAAGACCTTTTTGTTTGGCACCCTAGGCCAAGCCTTTCAATTGGCATGCCAAGGGATCCTTCGATTTAGCATTGTATCAAGGCAGCTTCGACATGCATGTTAACCATGTCCTTCGATTAGCATGAACAACACCTTTCGATTGGCCTGTTAACAAAGCCTTTCGATTGGAATTATAATTAGTACCCTTCGATTGATATTTGGACAAGGGCCATTTGAAGAACTTCTTCCAGGCCATTTGAAAGAGGCCATCAAGAGGGCACTCAAAAAAACATGTCCAGGTACACTGAACATGAGAAAATGACATGTTTCCCTTGCAAATATAGAAATAATTAAATGCTGATTGTGGATTTAATTCCTGAGTTAAAGGCCAGATTCTTGCCTTTTCTGTTCCTAAAGAGCTGATTCGACCAGAGTGATTCTATTCAAATCAAGACCAATCGAAGAGCAGGGCCTGAAGGCATTCGAAAATCAAAAGTGTCCAGGTTCATTCCAGATTCCAAAGAGACATGAATATTTCAAAAAAGGAAATATTTTAATATGTATGATTCTTGTCTCATGGATTTAAAGGCCTTGTTAAATGGTTGTCCCTTTCCATTTTCATGCACCCTCACACCCCTATAAATACGAGGCCAGTGACACCTTACAGAGGACGAAAAAAAACATAGAAAAAAAGAGAGAAAAGAAAAGAAACATGGAGGATTTGGAGATACGCTGCCCACAACCCACCAAAGGTTATCAGCATTTTCATCCAAGCCAAAGCAGCCATCCAGCGAACATCTCCACACCCAGAGCCACAGATCATACATCTTCAATTGGTAAGGGTTTGCAAAACCAAAATTTCACCTTCATGACATTTAAATACACATTGCATATGTATTTTTGTTATTACTGATTATGTTGCATGTAAGCTACAGCGCAAAGATGAGATCGTGCTATTGCTTGGGCACGATCTGAGTTTCTCCTTCGAATCTCAGGATAAAACAAACCCAGACCCAGATTCAGCAGGTTCAAATTGAGGAAGGATCTGAATTGGGAGGAGATTCGAATCAGGGGGGTAAAGTCCCCCCTGGACCTTTAACATTTGTCTCGTTTTGCAGGAAATATATTCTTAGAATCATGTTCAGAGTTTCAAAGCTTAGCAGCTTAGCTTCGAACTGGATCCGGGATTTCCAGATCGAAGGATGACATATCCAGATCGAACACCCCCAAAGTGCAGCCCCTCATGCACCTTCGATCAAGCCTTTTCACTGGATCGAAAGACATCCCAGCACCCCCTCCTGAGTTTGTTTATTTTATTTTTTTTCTTTTCACTACTTTCTATTTTCTATTTTCTATTTTCTATTTTGTTATTATTAACTAATTAACTTTTCATAAAATCAGAAAACCCAAAAAAAAAATATTTTTTAAATTTCAATATTTTATTATTTTTGTAAATAAATTGCAGCAAATTAACTTAGTTTTTTAATTAGGTTTAATCTTAATATATTTTGCAATAAATTAAAATTGATTTAGAATTAGGTTTTTTTTTAATATTTCTCATTTTATTTCCTTAATTAAAATAAAACTCAAAAATATTTTCTTTTTAATTAATTAATCATTAGTTAGGCTTAATTCTTAAATCAAAAATGACAAAAAATATGCTTTATTCAATAAAAGGGTCAAAACCCTAAAAGACATTCCGATTCAATTTTCGCGCGCGTTTATTTTCTTGTAACTGCCTACTGGTTTGTAATAGCTTAACTAAGACTTTTATACTTTACTGCTTTATTCCCCCAATTTTGGACATGTAAATAATCCCTCTCCCCGAAGCCTTGTAATAGCGTAGGATTTACAATTCCCGCACTTTAAATTCCTGTATATATATTAACTGTTTAGATTTATGCTAACTAGGATTTCATGACAAGATATATCTTGACTTAAAATCAACAGTAGCTCACCATAACATGTACAAAGATAATATAAACTGAAAATTGACACACTCGCACATGCCACCCTTAGGGTACACCTCACTTAGTTGCCTCGAACGTGGTCATTGAGTATAGGATGTTTTAGAGGTAGCCCTCTTGTCCAAAGATCATAAGTTGCCTCGAAACAGTTGCCTCGGATAAAATGATCTAAGACATTATGGTTACCACTAAGGCGTCCTAACATTGCTTTAGTGACCACACGTCCCTTAAATCGAATTGACCTGAAAACTCCAACGACGATGCTACTTACTCCTCAATAGTGGGATAGCATTGTCTAAAGGATATTTACACAGTTTAATTCCTTTTTGAGTAGGTAGAGGTTCTTAAGTACTTGCTCCTTTTAAAACAAAACAAAACTTTTCGCACTTACACTCTCTTCAAAAATAAAACTCTTTTCAAAACCCACAAACACAAAGAAAAGCAAACTTTTGAAAACATAGTGAGCAAGTACCTAAGAGCCTGTGGATAACCACGGATAGAAAGGGTGTTAACACCTTCCCTTCCTATAATCTACCTCCCAAACCCGAGAAACATCTCGAAAAGGAATTTTTCTGTGCTTTTATCCTTTCCTTGTTGGATAAAATAAAAGACGGTGGCGACTCTTGCTTACCGCGACGTTTTGTGAAAACAAACGCAAACGCGAACCAGCATTCCAAAATAGTCAGTTCTCATTCCCACAGATCACAAAAAGCAAAGCAAGTGATCTAAGCAAGTAACTAAGAGCCCATGGATAACCATGGATAGAAGGGGTGCTAATACCTTCCCTTTCTATAATCTACTCCCTGAACCAAAGAAAACATCTCAAAGGTCTTTCCTGTGCTTTTTGACCTTTCCTTAGGATAAAATAAAAAGTCGGTGGCGACTCTTGCTAAACTGAAACATTTGCGAACACAAATGCAAAATCCCAAGTCAGTTCTCCCACTGTATCGCACAGTGGAATCAGTAAATTTGGGTACAGAGGAAGACAAGAAAGAGGTCAAGATAGGTGCAAATCTGGAGCCTAGTGTCAAGCAACGATTGATATAAATGCTACGCGACTATGTTGAAATCTTCGCTTGGTCTTATGAAGATATGCCTGGTTTGGACACCGATATTATGGTACACTACCTGCCAACCAAAGAAGATTGTCCTCCGGTAAAGCAGAAGGTTCTCCGTATGCACCCTGAGATGTCTGAAAAAATCAAAGTTGAGGTCATGAAACAGTTTGACGCCAGATTTCTAGCTGTCACTTCTTACCCACAGTGGGTTGCCAACGTGGTTCCGGTGCCGAAGAAGGATGGTAAAGTATGAATGTGTGTGGACTATAGGGATCTAAATAGGGAGAGCCCCAAGGATGATTTCCCATTGCCTCACATCGATGTTCTGGTCGACAACACCGTGCAGCATAAGGTCTTCTCCTTTATGGATGGTTTTTCTGGTTACAATCAGATTAAGATGGCTCCCGAGGACATGGAGAAGACAACCTTCGTTACACAGTGGGGCACTTTCTGTTACAAGGTAATGCCTTTCGGGTTAAAGAATGTTGGCGCAACTTATCAGCGCGCCATGGTCGCTTTGTTCCACGACATGATTCACCATGAGATTGAGGTTTACGTTGATGACATGATTGCAAGGTCCCAAACTGAAGAAGAACACCTTGACCATCTCCAGAAATTGTTCGACAGGTTGAAGATGTACAAGCTGAGGTTATTCACCAAATACAATGGTGAAACAACACTGTTAAAAGGGTTAAAAACATAAGAAAAATCTTTGAGTAAAATAGGGTAGATAGCTCTTAGTTACTTGATCAAGCTTGCAAAAACATCCTTGCTATTTTCCAAAACACACTTCACAACACAATTTCAAAACCCTACTTTCAAACTTCGAAAACTTTTCAAAAGACAAAAACACCTTTGTATACATTCAAACAAGAATCATTACAAAGGTTGCCACAATGATGGCCTCTTTTCAAAACATCTTTCAAAATCACACACAAGGCACCATTTCAAACCATTGAAAAGCACCATTTCAAACAATTGAAAAGCAAAGCAAGTGATCTAAGCAAGTAACTAAGAGCCCATAGATAACCATGGATAGAATGGGTGCTAATACCTTCCCTTTCTATAATCTACTCCCCGAACCCAAGAAAACATCTCAAAGGTCTTTCCTGTGCTTTTTGACCTTTCCTTAGGATAAAATAAAAAGTCGGTGGCGACTCTTGCTAAACCAAAACATTTGCAAACACAAATGCAAAATCCCAAGTCAATTCTCCCACCGTATCACACAGTGGAATCAGTAAATTTGGGTACAGAGGAAGACAAGAAAGAGGTCAAGATAGGTGCAAATCTGGAGCCTAGTGTCAAGCAATGGTTGATATAAATGCTACGCGACTATGTTGAAATCTTCGCTTGGTCTTATGAAGATATGCCTGGTTTGGACACTAATATTGTGGCACACCGCCTACCAACCAAAGAAGATTGTCCTCCGGTAAAGCAGAAGGTTCTCCGTATGCACCCTGAGATGTCTGAGAAAATCAAAGTTGAGGTCATGAAACACTTTGACGCCGGATTTCTAGCTGTCACTTCTTACCCACAGTGGGTTGCCAACGTGGTTCCGGTGCCGAAGAAGGATGGTAAAGTATGAATGTGTGTGGACTATAGGGATCTAAACAGGGCGAGCCCCAAGGATGATTTCCCATTGCCTCACAATGATGTTCTGGTCGACAACACCGTGCAACATAAGGTCTTCTCCTTTATGGATGGTTTTTCTGGTTACAATCAGATTAAGATGGCTCCCGAGGACATGGAGAAGACAACCTTCGTTACACAGTGGGGCACTTTCTGTTACAAGGTAATGCCTTTCGGGTTAAAGAATGTTGGGGCAACTTATCAGCGCGCCATGGTCGCTTTATTCCACGACATGATTCACCATGAGATTGAGGTTTATGTTGATGACATGATTGCAAGGTCCCAGACTGAAGAAGAACACCTTGACCATCTCCAGAAATTGTTCGACAGATTGAAGATGTACAAGATGAGGTTAAACCCGAACAAGTGCACCTTCGGGGTGGGGTCTGGTAAGCTGCTGGGTTTCGTCGTTAGTGATAAAGGTATTCAAGTGGATCCTAAAAAGGTGAAGGCTATACAGGAGATGCCAGCTCCCCGGATAGAAAAGGAAGTTAAAGGATTTTCGGGACGTCTGAATTACATTGCCCGATTCATTTCACATCTGACTGCTACTTACGAGTCGATCTTCAAGTTGCTGAAGAAAGATCAAGTGGTAAAATGGAATGATGAATGTCATACCGCTTTCGAAAGGATCAAGGAATACCTCCAAGAGCCACCTATTCTGATTCCTCCATTTGAAGGAAGACCTTTGAGTTTATACTTGACAGTGTTGGATAATTCAATGGGGTGTGTGCTGGGGCAGCATGACGAGTATGGCCGAAAAGAGCATGCTATTTACTACCTTAGCAAAAAGTTTACCGATTGCGAGAACCGATACTCGCTGCTCGAGAAAACTTGCTGCACTTTGGCATGGGCTGCTCGCTGGCTGAGACAGTATATGCTGACTCACACTACCCTATTGATATCAAAGATGGATCCAATCAAGTATATCTTCGAAAAGCCTGCCTTATCCGGAAGAATAGCAAGATGGCAGATGATCTTAACTGAGTACGACATCTAATATACAACCCAAAAAGAAATCAAGGGGAGTGTGTTGGTGGATCATTTGGCACATCAGGCCGTGGATGATTACCAATCCATGAATTTTGAGTTCCCGGTTGAGAACATCATGTTGGTGATCGACTGTGAAAAACCTGGACCAGATGAAGGACCTGAGGAAGGATCCCGATGGTCTATGTATTTTGACAGAGCTTCAAACGCGTTGGGTAATTGCATTGGCGCTGTGATC
Organism: Vicia faba; assembly: GCA_948472305.1. Classification (NCBI taxonomy): domain Eukaryota; kingdom Viridiplantae; phylum Streptophyta; class Magnoliopsida; order Fabales; family Fabaceae; genus Vicia; species Vicia faba. The sequence goes on along the minus strand of OX451736.1, from coordinate 514,908,929 downwards.
ATATCTCTTGAGGGCTGTCACACTCCGTTCACCACCCCGATTATGTTTTAACTGCACCAACAATATGGCAGAGTATGAAGCGTGCATCATGGGCCTTCGAGCAGCTATTGACCTAAGGATTAAGTTCTTGAGTGTGTTCGGAGATTCTACTCTAGTTATCAGTCAGATCAAAGGCGAGTTGGATACGAAGCACCCAAATCTTATTCCTTATAAAGAGTATGTGCTGACGTTGCTCCCACACTTTGAACACTTCCCGAGGGAAGAGAATCAGTTAGAGGACGCGCTAACTACTATGTATTATATGTTCAAGGTCAGGTGGGACAATGAAGCTCCCCAGATTACCATTGAGAGGTTGGACGAACCTGCACATTGCCGTGACATCGAGACTGAAGAGGTAGCAGATAAACCCTGGTTTCACGAGGTAAAGAGGTATCTTGAGGCTCAAGAGTACCCTGAGGGTTCATCTGTTAATGATAAAAAGTTTCTGAGGAGGTTCGCTGCGAAGTTCTTCATCAGTAATGGTATTCTTTACAAGCGTAACCATGACTCAACATTACTGCGATGTATGGACAAAAGCGAAGCAGAAAGCATCATGGCAGAGTTACATGAAGGTACTTTCGGAACTCATTCCAGTGGACATACCATGGCAAAGAAAATCCTACGGGCAGGATATTATTGGTCTACTATGGAAGCCGATTGTTATCAGCATTCTCGGACCTGTCATAAGTGCCAAGTCTATGCTGATAAGGTGCATATACCTCTGGTTCCTCTGAACGTCTTGACAGCTCCTTGGCCCTTTGCAATGTGGGGCATCGACATGATTGGTTAGATCAGACCTACTGCGTCTAACGGGCATCGTTTCATTCTGGTAGTTATTGATTATTTCATGAAGTGGGTTGAGGCAGCTTCTTTCGCTACAGTAACCAAGAACGTCATGGCGCGATTCATCCGACACAACTTGATCTGTCGATATGGTGTACCAGAGAAGATCATTACAGACAATGGTATAAATCTCAACAATACGATGATCACCGAGCTCTGCAAACAGTTTAAGATACAGCATCATAACTCTTCTCCGTATCGGCCGAAGATGAATGGGGTTGTTGAAGCGGCTAATAAGAACATCAAGAAAATTGTGCAGAAGATGACGGTGACATACAAAGACTGGCATGAGATGTTACCATTCGCTCTTCATGGATACCGTACCTCAGCACGAACGTCGACAAGGACAACTCCCTACTCTTTGGTGTATGGCATGGAGGCAGTCTTACCCATTGAAGTACAGATACCCTCTCTCCGGATTATGAAGGATGCAGGCTTGAGCGAAGACTATTGGATCCAGACCCAGCTTGATCAGCTGAATTTAATCGATGAAAAGAGACTTACTGCTATTTGTCATGGTCAGACGTATCAAAAGCGAATGATCAAGGAATTTAACAAGAAAGTTAGACGACAAGAATATCAAGTTGAGGATCTGGTGATCAAATGTATCATACTGCCACAAGGTGATCCCATGGGCAAATGGACCCCTACGTACGAAGGGCCATTTGTGGTTAAGAACATTTTCTCGGGAGGAGCTATTATTCTAACCACCATGGATGGTGACAACCTTCCTCACCCCGTCAATGCAGACATAGTGAAAAAATACTATGCATAATCAAAGACCCGCTAGGTTGACTGGCCTAGGTAAAAATAAGGGCTTCCCGGTGAACCAAAAGGGTTCGGGAAAAAGTAAGGGATGAAAATGAAAAAATATGTACACTTGGCAAGTCAAAAACCTGAAAAGGCGGCTTGGGCAAAAAAGGGTATCCCGGTGGACTGAAAACCCGAAAGGGCGGTCCAGGAAAAAATTAGGGATTAAGGGGTAACACTATGTCTCATTGGATCATCTTGCAACTAGACTTCAGTATCGACTATCAAGCTCAGACGGCACCGATCAATCTGATCTACCTTCAACCAAGTAGCAAAGTGATGAGACTCTCGAAGATATAAAGGCAATAGTAGAGTTGGAACCCAGTGGGATTGTTCACATAGCTGTTTTCCTTTGTTTTTCACAAATTGTATAATTTCTATCTTTCGGCGGCGTTCTCTTACTAGGACGTCAGCCTCTTGTACAAAACGCCTATTACAGGCCAACTTCAAAATCAATACAATTCGTTTTACAATAAAATTCAAAATTATTTTTCTTTTTTCTGTTTTGTTTTGCAAGAACGTCCAATGATTCATTTTTGATATATGCATTTGAAAATAGTTGTGGCTTATAAATATTTACATGCGAAACAAAAGATGATTACTCGTAATTTCAGGAACAGGGGCAAACAAAAATGCCCAAACCTTACAGTTGTTATATCCACCAGGTACGGTGATAGACCCAACTGAAGAATATGACTAAAAATACATACACTCCCCGCATAGTAAAAGGTATCTAAAAATATTGGTATTAATTCTCCCCGAGTAGAGTTTATCTATCACCAACAAGGGAAGGTTATCCCCAATGGAGTTTATTTCTTCCATAAGCAAAGACTTAATCCCCAACATGTTTCATTATCACCGGCAACGGTAATTCATCCCCAGCCGAGGTTATTTCTCCAAATCAGCAGATCTTCTGACAGAGTATCTCTTCCCCAGAGTCATTTTCTCGCCAGTTTTATTCTCCAGCCGAGTTATTCTCCCACCAATTTATTCTCGAATCATCTTCGGTTGTTATCCCCAACGAGCGAAACTCTTTTTACTTTCCAGCAGCAGTCCTAGATTTATTTTCCCCAACTAGAGAACATCATAAAAACATTGCATATCCATACATCATGACATGCGCATACGCATCATACAGTACAATCTCATTTATTTTGAGAACATCATTTCTCAATACATGCCATGCATCATGGAACTACATGCGACTAACTCTTTACATTTCAGGAAAAGATACAATCAAATTTTCACAAAGATCAAGCTATGAAGCCCGAGTCCGACCGGATAATATCTTGATTTCTCCATCATATTGTGAAGCCCGGAGAACAACCGGATAACAATATCAAAATACCGTGAATCCTGGAATCGACCAGATAGTGGTTTATCATTGAGCTATGAAGCCCAGATTCGACCAGATAATAGTTTAATCCCCAGCAAGTTATTGTGAAGCCTGGATTACAACCAGATAGCAGTACAAGGACACCATGAAGCCTGGATTCGACCAGATAGTGGTATATTATAAACACAAGCCGTGAAGCCCGGAAATCAAACAGATAACAGCTTAACAAGTTATTGTGAAGCCTGGATTACGACCAGATAGCAATACAAGACACCATGAAGCCTGGACTCGACTAGATAATGGTAGAAGACGTTGTGAATCCTGGATTAAGACCAGATAGCAGCCAAGAATACTACGAAGCCTGGAGTCGACCAGATAGTGGTATATCTTTAATGCAAGTTATGAAGCCCAGATTCGACCAGATAATATCTTGATTTCTCCGAACACCATGAAGCTTGGATCCGACCAGATAATGGTACAATACATCGTGAAGCCTGGATTATGACCAGATAACGGTAAAAGAAATTGAAGCATGGATTACGACCAGATAACAGTGAGGGACATTGCGAATCTTGGATTTCGATCAAATAGCAGTCTACCCGGCCAATTACTATGAAGCCCGGAAACCGACCAGATACTAGTAGACCTTAAAATCAAAGGGAAGCCCAGATGTGACTGGATAACCACTTGATTTCTTATGAAGCCTAGAATGCGACCAGATAAGAAGTAAGGTATTGTGAAGCCTGGAATTGACCAGATAGCAGTACAGGACACTATGAAGCTTGTATTCGACCAGATAATGGTATAAGACATCGTGAAGCCTGGATTACGACCAGATAGCGGTAAAGGACAATGAAGCTTGGGATTACGATGAGATAACATTATGAGACACTGCAAAGCTTGGATTTCGATCGAATAACAGTTTACCTGGACAATTACTAAGAATCCCGGAGTTGACCGGATATTAGTGTGCCCTAAATTCAAGTTGAAGCCCGGATGCAACCGGATAACAATTTAATTCCTTCTGAAACCTGGATTACGACCAGATAAGAATTAAGAAATTGCAAAGCCTGGATTACGACCGAATAACAAGTTTAATCTCATCTCCCCGTTAAGTCACTGTAAAGCCTGGAGCCCGACCAAATAGCAGTCGATCTTATCACTATGAAGCCTTGATCACGACCAGATAGTAGTTCATTTTTACCTCTTCGATCAAGAGACGATTCCCCAGTAGAATAACGGACGACTGAATCTCCTAAAATTCAACTTTTCTCAAGACATAGAACAACATTCCCCAGCGAAATCTTCCTCAACAACATGTATACGGGTTCTCGCTAAGGAATCTCTTAGGCGATCGACACTTCTTCTGATGGCATATTTAAGCCCATCTTCCATCATCAATCTCCAAATGGCATCTATAAGCCCATTCCCGACATCACAAGACAAGTACCACTTCATGCGAGTGCAAATTTCTTGGGCACTGTGATCGGTGGAAATAGAACTGACTGTTTTTAGCTGGTTTCGCAAAATGTCGCGGAAGCAAGAGTCGCCACCGTCTTTTATTTTCTCCAACATGGAAAGGACAAAAACACAGCAAAATTCCTTATGAGATTGTTTCTCGGTTCGGGAGGTAGATTTATAGAAAGGGAAGGTGTTAGCACCCTTTCTATCCGTGGTTATCTACGGGCTCTTGGGTACTTGCTCTTATGTTTTCAAAGTGTTTGCTTTTCAAAATGTGAGTGGGTTTGAAAAAGTTTCATTGAAAGATTTTGGAGTAACTCTTGTATCTGTCCTCAAGAGTGTTTGAAAAATTTGTTTTGAAAGTTTTTGAAAGTGTCAGTGTGAAAAGATTTTTGATTTGTTTTTTAGAGAGCAAGTACCCATGAGTCATTTACCTACCCTAAGGAATTAGGCTGTGTGAAAGTCCTTAAGGTAGTGCCATCCCACCATTGAGAGGTAAGTAGCACCACCGTTGGAGGTGTTCGGGTCAATTCGATTTTAGGGACAGTGTGGTCACCGAAGCAACAGTAGGACGCCTTAGAAGCAACCCCAATGTCCTAGATCCTTTTTAATCCGAGGCAACCGTTTCGAGGCAACTGTTTCGAGGCAACGGGATCTTGGACATAAGAGCGACCGCTAAAACGTCCTATACTTGACGACCACGTTTCGAAGGCAACGAGTGAGGCATACCCTATAAGTGGTGTGTGTATTGTGTGTTGTTTTCAGTTTATATTTATTCTGGATTAGGCAATCGTGAGCTACGAGTTGTTTTTAGTTATCATACATTCTTTCATGCGAGTTTAGCAATTAGGAGTGCGGAAAATTAAAATACGGAAAAGTAAAAGCTACGCTATTACAAGGCGCGGGTCTATACATTGCCAAAATACAAAGACCCGTTTTTGATAAAGATGCGGAAAGTAAAAAAACGATAAACCTAATTACTATTACATCCTTGAGCAGTTACATAATAATCAATAAGAAAAATAATGCGCGAAAAGAATTAAAATCAGGACGTCCGAGGGTTTTGGACCCTTTGCTTGAAATTAAATTAAGACCTAATTATTTAATTAAAGAAAAGAAAGTGTTTTTTATATGTTTTTTGTATTTATTATGGAAATAAAGAAAAAATAATTAAAATTAAAGTTAGTGAAACCCTAGTTCTAAATTATTTTAATTATTAATAAAACGTCAAAGTTGACCTAATTTAAACTAATTGATTAATTTACATGTTTATGTACAAAAATAATAGTAATTAATAAATAATAATAATAATAATAATTAAGAACATGATTAAAAAGTGTCAAAACCTAATTCTACATAATTTTATTTATTAAGAAAGAGTATTAAAATTGAAACCTAAATTAATTGTTAGTATTTATTAAAAAAAGGTTAATGGTGAAATTAATAAACAATTAAAATAATTTACAATTTTGAGTTTCTGATTTTTATTAGGAAAAACTATTTTATAGTGAATTAATAATAATTATTAAAAAAAAACAATTGAAAGAAATTAAAAGAAAAGAAAAGAAAATAAAATTAATTATGCAAACCAAGGGGGTGTCTGGCCCATGTGGAGGTGAACTTCTGGAATTCAGGCCCAAGAAGCACAAGGCCTTATTGACTTTCCTGATCGTGTGCATGTTCATTGACTAAGGCATTGAGTGTTCATCACCTCCTGGCCTTCAGATTGGTGATCAAGGCCACATGGCAAGCTGACGCATGAGGCCCATGGTGGAACGTTTGAGAAGTGCTGCACCTGAAAGCATTAAGAAAAATATGAAGAATATATGGGGGACCTGGGAATCGAACCCAGGTCCCAGTGTTTGCAAGACACGTCCTCCACCATCTGAACCATGCAGCGCGTTTGTATACATATTTTGATAAACAAATATTATATATGAAAAAACAATAACTATGCTGGGAGCTCAAAAACGCGTGCCATATTTAAATACTCCAGTCACGCGTTGCCACCTATTGTCTTCTTCATCTTTTCCTGCAAATATAAACAAGATAGCGGGGGTTTTAAACCCCCACAAAACACAAGCCCCAATAATAGCGATTAGAGCTATGGGTCACATAAAAAGGGCGCGAGGGTCTGGTTGAATTCGTCTGGCCTTGACGAATTCAACCATGCTTGTCTCAAGGTCCAATTTTCCCTTATGCCTAAAGCCCTAATTGCAAGCTTCAGAAACCCTAAATGTCGTTCATGGTGGATTTTGATTCAGGCAGTTATAACTCAATTGGATTATACCAATCGCTTCAGAAGGTACCTATTAGCATGAATCAAACAAGAAAATAGATTAAAAATGCATGAATCGTGTTATGCAATTTTGAAAAACAAGACAAACTGAATGACTCGTGTTCTTTGATTCTTTGCGTGTTAGGATTGGTTTCTGATGGCAAATGCTTCCTGGAGACTCAGGCAATACGTTTGAATCAAATAGAAGCTTTGAATTATGCTGCAAATAGGAAATCAGTTTCACACTTTCTTGAAATTTTGCAACTTGGCTATGGAACTCTATGGCAGCTTTCACGTGTGTTCTACCCTAGGGTTGGCCTCAGCATATGTATGTGATGTGAATTAGCTTAAGATTAAGCCCATAAATCCATTGCAATAATGTTTTCAATCCTTGATTTTTCATCATATAATTTCCAATCTTTTTTCAATGAAAACCTTGCCAATTATGGACGATTTTCCTTTTTTGATTGAGAAACGGGTTTGCCATCTTGCTCTGATATGATTTGCTTCACAAAAGATCCAAAAAACATATCTTTTTAATTTTCCTATAATTAAAATCAATTAAATGAATTAATATAAATATAAATTCAATTAATTAATTAAAAATAAGAAAATAAATTATTTTGAGCTCAATGGGTCGTACATAGGCTTTGGGAAATGATTCAAGAAAGAATTTGAGGCCCATTAGCAAAATAGAAGCTTTTTAGGCAAAGTTGACTTTTGAAAGTTCCCAAAAATTTCCCAACTTCTCCAATGCATATCTTGCTCAATTTTGAAGCTATGAACATGTTCTTGGACATTTTGGAAAGGTCTTGAAGTCCTATAACCAATGCCTTTTGTCCCATGTCATTTTGATTTACCAATCTCAAGTTATGGTCTTTGACTTAAAGTGCCTTTTGTTGACTTTTGAAAATGACCTATAATGTTGAAATTGATAACTTTTTGTGAGAGCGTTTCTTGGACTTGGAGTGTGAAGATGAGTTGTAGGAAATGTCATCCCCTTCAAAATGAGCATTGGATGGGATTTTTCTTTTAAACCATGAAAAAGTTATGCCTTGGTCAATTTGCAGTTGACTTTTCAGCTATCCAAAAATAGAAACTTTTGCATCTTGAGACTTTTTGAGCCATGCTTGTGGAATCATGATCAAGAATTGATCAAATGATGATTGTGGCTTCAAAATAAGATGTTGATAAAAAATTTTGACTTTTGACTGCCAAATGACTATTTTACCCCTGCAGTTGACTGTGGAGCAATTAGGGCTTTTGACTATGCAATTTGATGCTGTGAGTCTTAAACCTTGACATATGGATGCTTAACAATGTATATAGGCATATGGGACTTGATTGGACCCTTGAAAACCTCAATTTATTTGCAAGAACCAAAACCCTAATTTTGACTGTGTTAGGAGGCAATTGGACTGTGCAGCCCTGGAGAGATTTTGAACCATCTGGAGATTGATCTTGCCAAATCTTGAAGAATATGGGAGGGCAAATTTTGGGGTACAACAGGCACTCTAGTGTTCAATCATCTTCCACCTTCGGATCACGAAAGGCAAGCAAGCCAATCTACATCCTCATGTTTAAGAAGATTGAGCAGGGGCAGCTGTTGTACCCCAAAATTTTCCCTCCCATATTTCTCAAAACATTTCAAGTGAGGTCCTCAAATTGCTCAAGGAAGTATGAGGGTTGACCAGACAAACTCTCTCCTAAGGCAGACTACCTCAAATTAGGGTTTTATGTTGCATCAAGATACTTGAGTCCAAGGGATCCAAAATTCTCACCATTGTCCTAATATGTTCTCAAGATCATCCATGTCAAGTTTCAAGACTTACAGAGGAAATTTGCTCAGTCAATTGCTTAAAGGCCTGAAAATCGACTATGCTAGGGCAAAAGTCAACTGCGGTCCCCATACAGTCAAACCTTAATATTTTTGGTCAAACATCCTCATTTTGAAGTATTATTCATCATTTGATCAAGGGTTGATCATGATTCATCAAGGGTTGCTCACAATTCATCAAAACCCAAAAGTTGCTAAATTAGGGTTTTGTAGGAAAAGTCAACTCAACTTTGACCAAGCATAACTTTCTCATACTTTATTGGAAATGACCCATTCAAAGCTCATTTTGAATAGAATGCAATGCCCTATAATTCATCTTCATCTCCCCATTTCAAAATATGCACTCACAAGAAGTTATGAATTTGGACATTATAGGTCACTTTGAAAAGTCAACAAAAACACCTTTTTTGTCAAAGCTCCATACATGAACATGGGAGACTCAATTGAGATGATACTAAAAGGTTTGCTTATAGGACATCTTGAGCTTTCCAAAAAGTCCAAAAACACCTTCGTAGAGTCAAAATTGAAGAAGTTATGCATTGGTGAAGTTGACCCTTTTTGCAAAATTGCCAAAAGTCAAAAGTGCCTCAAATTGCAATTTTTGTCAAATGGGCCCAACTTTTTGTGCTTGTATTGAGTTTGTAACATGGTCCACGACCCATGATCCTTCCCACTTATCTTTATTTTATATTTTCCATTTATTTTGATTTTTATTTCAATTAAATCAAATTAAATCAAAATAAAATCATGGAAATATCAAAATCATTTAAACCTTGAGATTTTGTGCATATTCCAGGTCTCTTATACAGCTAGCAATGAAATCAAATCGTGCAAGGCATTTTTGTACACAAAAAGATTGATTTTCTCTTGTTTTGGAAAGATTGGATACAAGTGTGACTCAAGGATCAAATCTTCATAATTGCAAAGATTGGATACACATTGGTAAACCTAATTCACTCAAGACCATATATAGGATAAATTCAGATCAAAAGAACAAGGGTTAGAGGCGTGTAGAGTGAAGAACAACTTGCAAAGAAATCAAGAAAAAGTGCAATCTATTTTCACAGTTCCAGGCGCTTTCAAGCATTTCCAAGCATTCCTTTCGTTTCCTGGGCATTCAAGGATTCTATACCAATCCTTAGCAAGCATTTCCGTGCGCCAAAACTCATTGTAAGTGATTCACGGCCTTGACATTTTCTTGAAATCCAATATCATTATTTTGGCATTTGTAGCATGAATACTTTGCATATTCGCGTTCAGTGAAACATTTGCAAGCTATTGGTAATGATTAATTGCATTTTTTCTAACCCTACTGAGATATGCCATTGTTAGGGTTTCGGTTTTGTTTTTAGGGTTTTCTTATACAGGTGAAATTGGCCCAAAAGAGAGGCATTATGAGGTTCACAAGACCAAGACGAATTGGTCTGTAGCATTAGATTTCATTTATGGTGCGTGTATGTGATTTTGGAAAATCACAGGGGCTATAGCTACGGACTTTGTCCGTAGGTAAAAGTCTCAGACTTTTAGCAACGGAGAGAGGAAGAAGAAAGGAGACGTGGTGAGCCCTGATTCATCCATTTGAATTTCGCACGCTGGACATTGGTTATTTTGTGCTTTTTAATATAATGATTATTTGTTATTTGATGTACAACAAAGCGCGCTAGTAGAGTTGGTAAGGAGATGTGTGGAAAAGGTCATAGGACCTGGGTTCGAATCCCAGGTCCCCCATGTTATTTCACAATATTTTTTCTTGCATGATCAGGCATGTGTACAGGCAAAAAGACCATCATGGACCATCAGCTTGCAACCATTGGATCTAAAGCAGATCAGATCCAAAGGCCATCACATGAAGGCCTACCATGTATCCTAGTCAACGTGCAACATGGAAATCAGAAGGTCGACATTGGACCAAAGCTTTTGGGCCTAGATTGCTATGGACACCTCCCTTTCTACTTTTGACACCAGGCCCAATTCTCTCTTCTTTTTTTATATTTTCTTTACTTAATTATTTTAATTACTTTCTCACATAAAAAATTAATTCTTTTTATAAAAAACTCATAAAAATTATTTTCATCAAATTAGATTTAGGTTTTATTTTTTTTATCAAAATTAATTTAATTAGTTTAATTTAATTTTAGGGCAATTTTAACCTTTTGTAAATAAATTAAAACAAATTAGAAAATTAGGTTTTTGTTTAATTTAATTTTTATTTTCTATTTTCTCAAAATAACAAAGATACAAAAATAGGTAAAATTAATTATTTTTCTTAATTTTAATTAATTAGTAATTAGGTTTGTATTTATTTAATTAAAACCTTATTTTTCTCAAAATAATCAAAAACATCAAAAAATGACTTTTCTTTTAATTAGGTTTAGACGGGGTCAAAACCCTAATTTTTTCTCGTTCTCGTTTCATCGCGCGCGTTTATTTATTTTTACGATATTAATGTAACTGCTTATGGGATGTAATAGTTTAATTAGGACTTTTTCGTTTATTTATCGTTTTTGCGGGTTTTTGGCTATGTAATTAATCCCCCTCCCTGAAGCCTTGTAATAGCGTAGATTTATTTCTCACATTTTAATTCTCGTAAATATTAACTGTTAGATGTATGATAATAGGATTGCATGACAAGAATGTATGTTAATTTTGAAATGGTTAGCCAACCCTAAATGTGCAAAGATAATAACTTGAAATCAAAACACTCGCACATGCGCACTCTTAGGGTATACTCTCACTTCGGTTGCCTTCGGTAAACGATCATTAAGTATAGGGTATTTTAGTGGTCGCTCTCTTGTCTAAACAAAGATCAAAGTCCCGTTCGAAAATGTTGCCTCGGAAAGGTTGCCTCGGAAATGTTGCCTCGAATATGATCTTAAGACATTAGGGTTATTACTAAGACGTCCTAACATTGCTTTAGTAATCGTACATCCCTTTCGAATTGACCCTTATAACTCCAATGGTGGTGCTACCTACTCCTTAATAGTGGGATAGCATTGTCTAAAGGAAACAAGAACAAAAACATTCTTTTTTTCGAGTAGGTAGATGCTAGTAGGTACTTGCTCAAAATAAACTTTTCCACACTTACACACTTTTCAAACAAAGTTTTCAAAAACACTTCGTAACACCCTTGAAGACAGAAGCAAGGGTTAAATCGAAGTAAAACAAAACTTTTCAAAACACACAAACATGGAAGCAATTTTTAAAATGATGAGCAAGTACCTAAGAGCCCATGGAAAACCATGGATAGAAAGGGTGATAATACCTTCCCTTTTTATAATCTACCCCCCGTACTCAAAATCTCAAAAAAGGGAATTTTTCTATGCTTTTTTCCTTTCCAGTTGGATAAAATAAAAGTCGATGGCGACTCTTGCTTACCGCGACATTTTATGAACACTAACGCAAAACACAAACCAACATTTTCCTAAAACAGTCTGGTTCTGCCACCGTATTACAGAACTGGCGACTCTGCTGGGGAGTAAATAAGTGGGGTATACCTTAGGATTAGTTCATCATAAATTGCTTCTCTTGTTTGATTTGATTGCTTTACTTTTGAGGGTTTTGTATTGGGAGTTACTATAGATCCTAACCTGAATATGAGGAACACCTTTTAGGTAAGTAGCAATAAATTGTGAGAGAATTGTACGGCGTAGGCCGATACGGTTGAAGCTGTAGCTATATTGATGTGGCACATTGCTTGGTACCGATATCCCTTGTGGAGAAACGAGGAGAATACAGGGCTGTTATATGTGTCGTTAAGCATCAATTGACCTTAGAACCTATAATTGACCAACTTGGCCATAGGAAGTAGTGAGATAGCCGGCCTCGGTGTAAAGCTGAGAATTGGTTGATACTCGATACTACACTCATTGAGACCATACTCTCGAGATAGTTCCGGCTGCAAGAAAAGATTGCGTGAGCTAAAACCATGATTGATGGAGGATGGTCTGTGATATTGAGAACCTTTAGAACCCGGTTACTTTTACTAAGACAGGTTAAAACCAACTGAACTTCAAGAGGGTAGTACCTAGACCCCATGCAAGCTTGAAACTTAAGGGCTCTTGTGTGACTTGTTTGCCTTTACCATGTCTGTTATCTGTTATACCTGTTGTGTGTTTTATCATGACAACATGCATCATAACATAGCATGCATACTTCATTACACTAACCATTTCAAAGATCGAGGGGATTTATCTTTGTTCTGTTTTGCAGATTATGGCTTCCATGCACATAAACACCATCCGAGTTAACTTTGTGCAAATACCTTCTCAACTCAAAGATTTAGTCTCAAAGGTTTCTGATACTTCTTCATTCATTAGAAGACATGGTCAGCTTCTTAGCTTGGTTACCTCAAAGTTTGATGAGCAGATGATGAGTGTGCTTTTCCAGTTCTTCGATATGGTGCATCATTGTTTCACCTTCCCGAATTATCAACTAGTTCCCACTTTGGAAGAGTTTTCTTACTTACTGGGCATATCCATCCTTGAGAAGATGCCCTTTACAGGTTTGGAAGAGACTCCTAGACCAGAAGACATTGCTTCAGCTTTGCATCTGACATGGGCTGATGTAGTATCCAACTGGGAGACACGAAGCGGGGTTGAAGGTTTCTTGGCCAAGTTTCTAATAGATCAAGCTCAGTTGTTCTGGGATAATTTAGACTTTCAGGATTTTGAAGACATATTGGCTCTCCTTATCTACGGTTTGGTTCTCTTTCCGAATCCAGATTCCTTCATATATGTGAATGCGGTTAAGATCTTCTTATCTCGCAATCTTGTACCTACTCTTCTGGGTGATATGTTACATGCCATCTATACTCGTACTGTGCGAAGAAGAGGGACACTCATGTGTTGCATGCCGCTGTTGACGAGGTGGTTTATTTCTCACCTCCCCAAGTCCATGTTGAAGAATGAGGAAGGTTTAGGGTGGTCTTACAGGATAATGTCTCTTGCCCATACATACATTCTTTGGAGTTCTAAGGCTATGGAAAGCAATGTTGTCATTGATCGTTGTGGAGGATACCCTAATGTCCTGTTGCTTGGAATCAGAGGGGGAATAACCTACAATCCTTGTTTGGCTTTATGACAGTTTGGTCGCGCTCAGAGATACGATCCTCATGAGCTACTTATTACAGATATTGTCTTTGACTACAAGGGGGACATTGATGAGCACCACCGGAGGTTTATACGAGCCTGGGGCATGGTGAACAAGTCTGACCCTCAAGAGCTAGGACCAAAGACTTCTCTCCCTATGTAACCTTATCTCCAGTGGGTCTGAGCTCGTGCTCAGAAGCTTGGGATGCCTTATGAAGTTGTGTTGCCAATGATTGTGGAGCCTACCAATGAAGTGGGTGTTCCTTATGCATTCCTTTACCCCCTACATGCCCACTGATCTTGGGGCATTGAAGAGATCCTGGATTCAGCTAAGGGAGGAGAGTGATACCTACCGAGAGAAGTATCATGAGCAAGAAAGGAAGATCTTGAAGCTCACGAGGCAACTTGAGAATGAAAGGACGATCAATGACTACGTCAGCACCAAGGGGAAGCGTCCATGGGATTTCTGATTTTTGCTTTTTTCTAGTTTAGATTTGTTTCCAGTTTATTTCTTTTGTAACGCCTTGAAGGAATTGTTAAACATTTTTACAAGATAATCTAATAAAGTTTGTTTATTTCTTGGTTTGAAAATTTAAATCTCCCAAAGTCTTTGAAATCATTCCATACGCATTCCATTATCATGCACATCATTACAGGTACCATTACAGGTTTCTCATCTTCTTCGCTGTATATTTCAGCATGAAATGTCTTCTGAAATACCTACCAATCAAGCCATCAAAGCTCTTCGGGCACAAAATGCCCAATTCCAAGAGATGTTCTTGAACTTGGCTAAAGGGCAAGAGGATTTGAAGACTCTCATCCTGAAAGAAAAGAAGAAAAAGAAGAAGAAGGTGGTTCTTCTGAATATGGGTCACAGATTTAGGAATAGGTTGCGACAGAAAGCTGATCTGTCTCTGTGATCGGTGGAAATAGAACTGACTGTTTTGAAATGCTGGTTTGCGAAATGTCGCGGTAAGCAAGAGTCGCCACTGTATTTTATTTTCTCCAACAAGAAAAGGACAAAAGCACAGCAAAATTCCTTTTCGAGATGTTTCTCGGTTCGGGAGGTAGATTATAGAAAGGGAAGGTGTTAGCACCCTTTCTATCTGTGGTTATCCACGGGCTCTTAGGTAATTGCTCACTATGTTTTCAAAATGTTTGGCTTTTCTTGTGTTTGTGGGTTTTGAAAAAGTTTGTTTGAAAACTTCGATTTAACTCTTGTATTTGTCCTCAAGAGTGTATGAAGTGTTGTTTGAAAACTTTTGTCAGAAAAGTGTAGGTGCGAAAAGTATTTTTGTTTTGAAAGAGCAAGTACCTGAGAACCTCTACCTACTCAAAAGAAATTAAGCTGTGTAAATGTCCTTTAGACAATACTATCCCACTATTGAGAAGTAGGTAGCACCGTCGTTGGAGTTTCGGGTCAATTCGATTATAGGGACATGTGGTCACTAAAGCAATGGTAGGACGCCTTAGAGGTAACCCTAATGTCTTAGATCTTTTTTTATCCGAGGCAACCGTTTCGAGGCAACTTGATCTTTAGACAGGAGGGCGACCTCTAAAACACCCTTTACTCAATGACCACGTCGAAGCAACCAAGTGAGGCGTACCCTAGGAGTGGCATGTGCGAGTGTGTCAGGATTCAGTTAAGTTATCTTTGCACATGTTATGGTGAGCTACGTTTTGATTTTAATTTCAGAGATAAGTCTTGTCATGTATAGCCTAGTTAACATACATCTAACAGTTAATAATTATGCAGAAAGTAAATCTACGCTATTACAAGGCGTCGGGTATTTACATCGCCAAAAACAAACCATTGGAAAGTAAATGCGAGAAAATAAATAAAAGCGATAAAAAGTCCTAATTAAAGCTATTACATCCTCGGAGCAATTACATAAATATGATCAAAAAATAATATGCGCGAAAAGAAATTGAATCGGAGAAGTCCTTAGGGTTTTGACCCTTTTTGAGAAAGAATGAGTTTTTTGTCCTTTTTTTGTATTTAATTAAGTTAATCCTAAAACTAATTAATTAATTAAAATATTTTTTTGGTTTTTTAATGTTTTTAATGAAAAATAATTAAATATATTAATTAACCTAATTCTACATGGATTTTATTTATTGTAAAAAAAAAGTTAAAATTGAACTAATTAACTAAATTAATCTATGTTAGAATTTATTTACAAAAATAATAAATTAAAGGTGAAATTGATAATAAAAATGTTTTAGTTTTCTGATTTTATTATGAAAATAATTAATTTAGTTAATTAAATAATAATAATAATTATTATTAATAGGAAAATAATTAAATGGAAATCATAAAAGAAAAGAAAAAAAAGAATGAATGAACCAGGGGGGTGCTGGCCCATTTAGGAGGTATGTTAGCAATTTGGAAGCCCATCAATACTCAAGCCCGTTTGACTTTGATGATTGCCTATGCGTTTGTTGACTGAGAGCATGGTGATCATCACCTTATGACCTTTGGATCTGTGCTGGAAGACACATGGCGCATGGATGTTTGGAGGTATATGGTGTTTATCCTTTAGAGATCTGCACAAGAACATATAAAGAAAAATAACATAAGCATTTTGGGGGGACCTGAGATTCGAACCCAGGTCCCAATGATCATTGGCCAATCGTTCAACCACTACACCACCTGCATGCTTTTGTTATTATAACAAGTGACATTTATTATATTAAGAAATAATCAAAATGCTGGAAAACAGAAAAACACGCGCGCTTATTTTCAAACCGTCCAATGGTGTATCAACAGCTCATCATCTTCTTCCTTTGTTCCTGTAAAAAACAAATCAGATAGCGGAAGTTTTTAACCCCTACAAACTACAATGACGAAAAATAGCGATTAGAGCTATGGCTTATATAAATATTTCGCGACGGTTGCATCATGTTCATCTGATTCTCTCGATTTTAACCATATGCCTTAGGGGTCTTAATTTTTCCTGGTTGAGGAATCCCCAATTTCAAAACTTATGAACCCTAAAATTCGTCCATGGCATCTTGTGATTCTGTGTGTTTTAATCCAATTAAATGATATCATGAGCTTGGTATGACCTCTGGCAATGCAACACAATCAATAAAACGTGTTAATTATGCATGAATTCAACAATATGATTTTGAGAAAAAAACACAAACCGTGGTTCTGTTCTTAGTGATTCTTTGAGCTTTAATGTGTGATTTCAATTGTAAATCACTCCTGACACTTCCAGTAACGTGTTTAAATCAATATAATGCCTTGAATTGGCTTGGAACATAAGAATCAGTTTTGACTTTTCTTTGAATTTTGCAATATGCTATGGCCTGTTTCCTGCAACTTTCTCACGTGTGTGGCATCAGGGTTTGCTTGAATATATATAGGAGAATGAAATTTGGTCACAATCTTGAGCAAAAATCCATGGAATGATGATTTGAATACTTGATTGGAAATCACATATTTTTGAATCTTCATGATTGAATAAAGTTTCCAATTTTGGAGATTCTTGCATATTTGATTTGTACACGAAATTTCCAGCATATCTTAACCATGTTTGCTTCACAAAAAGATTGAAAAACCATATCTTTGTATTTTCCTACAATTTAAATTAATTAAATGAATTAATATTGATAAAAAATCCAATTAATTAATACAAAATAAGAAAATAAATTCAATTAAGCTTGATGGGTCGTGCATAGGCCATGGATGAAGTTTCAAGAAGATATTTGAGGCCCATTAGCAAAAACAAGGTGTTTTGAGCAAAGTTGACTTTTGCAAATTCATAAAAATTTCCCAACTTCTCCAATGCATATCTTGCTCAATTTTGATCATACGAATATGTTCTTGGACATTTTGGAAAGGTCTTGAAGTCCTCTAACCAATGCCTTTGGTCCCATGTCATTTGTATTTACCAATCTCAAGTTATGGTCTTTGACTTAAAGTGCATTTTTGTTGACTTTTAAATTTGACCTATAATGTAGAAATTGATAACTTCTTGTGAGAGCATTTCTTGGACTTTGAATGTGAAGATAGATTGTATGAAATTTCATCCCCTTCAAAATGAGCATTGGATGGGATTTTTCTGATGAACCATGGAAAAGTTATGCCCAGGTCAAGATACAGTTGACTTTTCTACTGTCCAAAAATAGTAACTTTTTGAACCTTGATGATTTTTGAGCCATTCTTGTGGAATCCTGATCAAGACTTGATCAAATGATGATTGTGGAATCAAAATAATATGTTGACCAAAAATTCTGACTTTTGACTGCAAAATGACCATTTTGCCCTTGCAGTTGACTGTTGATCAAATGTGGCTTTTGACTGTGCAAATTGGCATTGTGAGTCTTGAAACTTGGCATGTAGGTGCTTGAGGATTTATATGGGCCTATGTGACTTGATTGAGCCATTAAAAACCCCAAATTCATTGAAAGAATAAAAACCCTAATTTCAGTTGTCTTAGGAGGTGGTTTGACTGCATAATCTCTTGAGCAATCTTGAACCATTTGAAGATGATTCTTGACAAACCTTGAAGAATATGGAAGGGAAAATTTTGGGGTACAACAGTTGCCCCTGTTCAATCTTCTTAAACCTGAGGATGTAGATTGGCTTGCGTGCCTTTCGTGATCCGAAGGTGGAAGATGATTGAACACTAGAGTGCCCAGAAATTTGCACTCGCATAGTGTAGTATCAGCAAATGTGATGTTGGGAATGGGCTTATAGATGCCATTTAGAGAGATGATGGATAAGAGGATGGGTTTATAGATGCCATCTAGAGATGTGACAGAATCTTGTCGGGGGATGGGCTTATAGATGCCATATGGAGATTGTTCGTTGAATTGTAACTTGGTAGGTTGAAAGAAGGAACCTGTGTAGGGTTGCCTGACGACGAGTTCGTGTAAAACTGCATCTTGGAAGAGAAGGAACCGGTGTAGGATTACTTCATGATGGTCAAGTAGATAGTTGTCCTGTCTGGTTTCAGGTATTAATCTACGATCCGTCGTCCACAGATATTTCCTGGCTAGTTACAGGTGTTGATCCGGGACTTAAGAAGTCGGGCCGATGAGATAGTTTTCCTGGCTAGTTTCAGGTGTTAATCTCTGACTTGAGAAAGAAAGATAGTCTTCCTGGCTTGCTACAGGTATTGATCTTCAGTCTCTTCATGTAGATACTTTCCTGGCTAGTTACAAGTGTAGATCTACAATCAATCGCTCACAGATATTTTCTGGCTAGATACAGGTGTTGATCTGGAACTTAAGAAAGGTTGGTCGAGATAGCTTTCCTGGCTGGATACAGGTGTAGATCTCTGACCTGAGAAAGAAAGATGGTTTCCTAGCCTGTTACAAGTGTTGATCTTTAATCTTTTCAATGTAGATACTTTCCTGGCTAGTTACAGGTGTAGATCTACAATCAATCGCTCACAGATATTTCCTGGCTGGATACAGGTGTTGATCTGGAACTTGAGAAAGGTTGGTCAATGAGAGAGTTTTCCTGTCTGGTTTCAGGTATTAATCTCTGACCTGAGAAAGAAAGATGATTTCCTGGCTTGCTACAGGTATTGTTCTTCAATCTCTTCAATGTAGACAACTTTCCTGTCTGGTTTCATGTATAGATCTACAATCAATCGCTCACATATATTTCTTGGCGAGATACAGGTGTTGATCTGGAACTTAAAAAGGGTTGGTCGAGATAGCTTTCCTGGCTGGTTTCAGGTATTACTCTTTGACCTGAGAAAGAAAGATGATTTCCTGGCTTGCTACAGGTATTGATCTTCAATCTCTTCAATGTATATAACTTTCCTGTCTGGTTTCAGGTATAGATCTACAATCAGTCGTCCACAGATATTTCCTGGCTAGATACAGGTATTAATCCGGAACTTAAAAAGGGTTGGTCGAGATAGCTTTCCTGGCTAGATACAGGTGTAGATCTCTGACCTGAGAAAGAAAGATGATTTCCTGGCTTGCTACAGGTATTGATCTTCAATCTCTTCAATGTAGATAACTTTCCTGTCTGGTTTCAGGTATAGATCTACAATCAGTCGTCCACAGATATTTCCTGGCTAGATACAGGTATTAATCCGGAACTTAAAAAGGGTTGGTTGAGATAGCTTTCCTGGCTGGATATAGGTGTAGATCTCTGACCTGAGAAAGAAAGATGGTTTCCTGGCCTGTTACAGGTGTTGATCTTCAATCTCTTCATGTAGATAACTTTCCTGTCTGGTTTCAGGTATATATCTACAATCAATCGCTCACAGATATTTCCTGGCTAGATACAGGTGTTGATCTGGAACTTAAAAAGGGTTGGTCGAGATAGCTTTCCTGGCTGGATACAGGTGTAGATCTCTGACCTGAGAAAGAAAGATGGTTTCCTGGCCTGTTACAGGTTTTGATCTTCAATCTCTTCAATGTAGATACTTTCCTGGCTAGTTACAGGTGTAGATCTACAATCAATCGCTCACAGATATTTCCTGGCTAGATACAGGTATTAATCTGGAACTTCAAAAGTTGATGGTAATCGTCTTTTGATTGACCCTTTTCCTGAAAAGGCAAAGCATTAGTTGTATGCAATGTCATGATGTATGAAATGCATGATGTCATGATGTTCTCAAAAATAAATGAGATTGTGTCGTATGCACTTTATCATGTATGTAAGCAGGAGGTATGAAATGTGAAATGTTTATGAATGTATTTTCGTCTGGGAAAATAAATCCTTGACGAATGCCGAGAGCTTGTTAAATCCTGGGCTGATGTTGAAGAGTAAAGTTCTTCGCTTCCGCTGGGGATGATGAACGAAGATGATTGCAAGAATAAACCAGTAGGAGAAGATGACTCCGTTGGGGAATAAACCTAGTGAAGAGATTACTCTGCGGGGAATTACTCTGGGAAGAGATGCCTTGCTGAGATTTTAACGATAACTCCGCTGGGGATTCTGTTGATAAGCTCTATTGGGGATTTTGATGATGACTCCGCTGGGGATAGGAAGAACTTTGCTGAGGATAGAAACAACTTCGTTGAGGACGATCTTTCCGTTGCAACTTGCTAAGGATAACCCAGTTAGACTCTGGTGGGGATAACCTTCTGAATTTGGCTGGGGAGATATATTCGTATCCTGCAGGGGACAAGCTTCCAGAATCTACTGGGGAGATGATTCAACTCTGGCGGGGAAGCTTTTTGGATTGTATTGAGGAAATGGCTCCACTGGGGGTATCTTGTATTCCACCGGGGAACCATCTTATATTTTTGTTGAGGAATATTAAGACTGCCGGGGATGCTTGCTGTGATCAGTGGATCTGGAACTGACTGTTTAAAGCTGGTTCGCGAAATGTCGCGGAAGCAAGAGTCGCCACCGTCTTTTATTTTCTCCAAATGGAAAGGACAAAAGCACAGAAAAATTCCTTTAAAGAGATTGCTCTCGGTTCGGGAGGTAGGTTATAGAAAGGGAAGGTGTTAGCACCCTTTCTATCCATGGTTATCCATGGGCTCTTAGATACTTGCTCAATGTGTTTTCAAAATGTTTGCTTGCTTTTCAATGTGGGTTTCAAAAATATTCTTTGAAAAGTTTCAGTTCAACTCGTACGTCAGAGTGTTTGAAAAGTTTGTTTTGAAAGTTTTTGAAAGTGTGTTGGTGTGAAAAGTATTTTGATTTGTTTGAAATTAGAGCAAGTATCCTTGAGAACCTACCTACCCTAAGGAATTCGTCTGTGTAAATGTCCTTTAAAGTAGTGCCATCCCACCATTGAAAGGTAGGTAGCACCACTGTTGGAGGTGTTCGGGTCAATTCGAGTTTTAGGGACATGGTGATCACCGGAGCAATGGGAAGACACCTTAGAAGCTACCCTCATGCCAGGTTCCCGGATCATGAGGACTTACTAAGACGTCTTCTACTCGACGACCACCTTTCGAAAGGCAACAGTGAGGCGTACCCTAGGGGTGGTGTGTGCGAATTGTGTGTCATGTTTCAATTATTTGTCTTGTCATGTTTGTTGTGATCTACGCTTGATTTTATTTTTAAGTCCATACATTCTTTCATGCATATTTATTAACAGTTGTATATTTGCGAGAAAATAAATCTAAACTATTACAAATGGCGCGGGTCCACATCGCCAAAATAAACCGAACCCGATTTGACTGAAAGTAAAAGTGCGAGAAATAAAGTAAAAATTATTACAAGGCTTTGGGGCATATACATAATTATTTAAACGATATAAAATAAATGCGCGAAATAAAGAAATTAAAAAAACAAAACTAGGGCGTTGGACCCTTTTGCAAAAGTATTTAAAGTTAATGAATTAATTAATTAGAACTAATGAAGAATTAAAATTAAAGAAAAAGGAATGTTTTTTTTTTATATTTTTTTGTATTTTTTAAGATTTAAAAGAAAAAGAAAAAGAAGGAATTAATTATTATTGACTAACCCTAATTCTATTGTTTTTTAAGTTTATTGTAAAAATGTTATATTAATCTAAATTAAACCCTAATTTATTTATGTGCAAATTTGATTATAAAAAATAAATAAATAAATAATGTTGTGATAAAAAAAGAAAATTAAAAAGGTATAAAAATTATTAATTAACCTAATTCTATTTTTTTTTGGATTTTTGTTATTAAAAGAAATTAAAGTTGAAAACCTAATTAAACTAAATAATTTACATATTAATTATTTACAAGAGAATAAATAAAATAAACATTTTTTATGTTTTTGTCCTTTTTTGATTTTTTTTGTGATGTTTTTATATTTTATAAAGAAAATAAACTAATTAAATTGAGATAATAAATTAAATAAAGTTGCAATTAAAAATAAGATCTATAAAAAAAAATGAAAGGAAAATGCAAACCAGGGGGGGTGACCCCAAAACTGGAGGTGCAGGCCATAGAACTCTGGCCCATTAAGCTGAAAATTTGTTGGACTTTTTGAATCAGGTGTGACACGTTTGACTAAAGCATAGCATATTCTTCAATCCTAGCCTTTGATGTGGATACTCTGGGACGCGTGGATGATCTGATTTTGAGGTGTATGGTAGGCATCAATGATAGCGCTGCATGGGAATTCACGTTGAAAAATAATATGAGAAATATGTGAGACCTGGGGTTTGAACCCAGGTCATGAGAGTCACAAGCGTATGTCCCTGCCAGCTGAGCTACCACGCGTTAGTTAACATATTATGGCAAATAAATAATAAAAAGAAAAAAGCAGATACGTTAGTGGAGGGCGCGCGAAATTCAAATGCCCCCAATCCCTGCATGCCACGAGTCCTTCTTCTTCGTCCCTGCAAAACAAAACTCAAAGGCAACGGTTTGGCAAACGTTGCCTAATACCATCTAACAGAAAATAGCGAATAGGCCCTTGACGCTCATAAATTGAGCGCGAGGGTTGGAATCTTTTCGTTTGGATGTACTGAGTGCCATGGCAATGGTCTTGAGCTCTGATTTTTCTTATTTGCAAAAGCCCTAAATTAAGCTCTACAAAACCCTAGAATATGAAAATGGTAGAATCACGTATGGCCACTGAAAACTCAATTGAACACATCAGTTAGCTTGTAAACTTCACATTAAACAAGAATTCACAAATAAAAAGTGCAAAGGATGCTTAAAAAATGATGCACGATTTCAACAATTTTTCTTTACAGTTTGAGTTGTAGCCACCACCTCTTTGCGTTTTGATTGATGTTAGGGATTGGCACACGTTCAGAGTTTGTCCAGGATGCTATTAGAAAAAGAATTAAGGCTTCAAACTCACCCCAACTTTGAAATCAGTTTTGTGTTTTTATGCCAAAATTTCAATGTTGCAACAAGCCTTTGAGCGCAGCATATGATGTGTTAGGCTTAGGGTTTGACTCAGTGTTTATGATGGAAGAGAATTGGCTTGTTATTTGGCCTTAATTCATGCTCATGAAGGAACTAGTCCTAGGGTTTTCACCATTAACCAATTTTCCTTCTTTTAAGCCAAGACCAAGACTTAGTGTGAAATTTAACCCTAGCCTGAGTTTTTGAGTTGGCCCATGATATATGGAGGTGGTCCAAATTCACATGACACTATTCCATTGGTTTTTGAATTTTATTTGAATTTTCAAAGATTTAAAATGAATTAAATTATCAAAAATTAAATAAAATAGAAAAATCAATATTTGGTCTTGAAATTAATCATGGGACACGTGTGTGGCATGACAAGGATGAATCAAGTGGAAGAAAGTGGGCCCTTTTGTCAAAAATTGGAGTTTCAAGGATAGTTGACTTTTGCCATTTCACAAAAATTTCCCAACTTCTACAAGACATAACTTGCTCAATTTTTAAGCTTTTCACATGTTCTTGGACATTTTGGAAAGGTCTTTGAGTCCTCTAACCAATGCCTTTGGTCCCATGTCATTTTGATTTACCAATCTCAAGTTATGGTCTTTGACTTAAAGTCCCTTTTTGTTGACTTTTGAAAATGACCTATAATGTTGAAATTGATAACTTTTTGTGAGAGCATTTCTTGGACTTGAAGTATGAAGATGAGTTGTAGGAAATGTCTTTCTCTTCAAAATGAGCTTTGGATGGAATTTTTCTGATAATCCATGTGAAAGTTATGCCCTGGTCAATTTCAGTTGACTTTTTCAGCTGTCCAAATATAGCAACTTTTGCATCTTTGATGATTTCTGAGCCAAATTTTGAGAATCATGATCAAGCATTGATCAAATGATGTTTGTGGCTTCAAAATGATATGTTGACCAAAAATTTGAACTTTTGACTGCCAAATGACCATTTTGCCCCTACAGTTGACTGTAGTGCAATTTAGGGTTTTGACTGTGCAATTTTGAGCTGAATGCCTTGAAACTTGATATGAGGATACTTGACCATGTTTGTAAGCCTATGAGACTTGATTGGGCCTTTGAACACTCCATTTTCTTGATCAGCACACAAACCCTAGTTTTGACTGTATAGGAGACAGTTGACCTGCACAACCCTTGGGGAATTTTGTGACCTGGCTTGGCAATTTCTTGAGGAATATGGGAGGGCAAATTTTGGGGTATAACAGTTGCCCCTGTTCAATCTTCTTAGACCTGAGGATGCAGATTGGCTGACGTGCCTTTCGTAATCCGAGGGTAAAAGATGATTGGACACTAGAGTGCCCGGAAATTTGCGCTCACATGTTAGCAATGATGGTGGAATGGGCTTATAGATGCCATCTGGATGTTTGATTGCGTAGGAGATTCCTTGGCGAGAACCTGTATACCTGCAAAACAGAAAATGAGTACCTGACACGTTGCAGGAGCCGATTTTTTTTAGATGCCTGGTATAGATGTGTCCTGACTGGTTACAGGAGCTGAGTCTGGAGCTTCAAACGGCGATGAAAGAACCAGGGATGGTTACTACCTTAGCATGAATGGTAAGAGAACCTTGGGCGACTTTAACTTCAACAACGCTCGTTGAGAAAAATCTTGGGTGTCTTCTGCTGGAATAAGAATCAGGGAGATCTTAGGGTCGATCTGACTGAACCAGAGAAGGCCTTTGACTGGATAAGCATCAGGAAAATCTTGGGACGATTTAACTGAACCGGTCTAGGTCTTGAAATGTCTTCAACTGGATAAGCATCAGGGAGATCTTAGGGTCGATCTGACTGAACCAGAGAAGGCCTTTGACTGGATAAGCATCAGGAAAATCTTGGGACGATTTAACTGAACCGGTCTAGGTCTTGAAATGTCTTCAACTGGATAAGCATCAGGGAGATCTTAGGGTCGATCTGACTGAACCAGAGAAGGCCTTTGACTGGATAAGCATCAGGAAAATCTTGGGACGATTTAACTGAACCGGTCCAGGTCTTGAAATGTCTTCAACTGGATAAGCATCAGGGAGATCTTAGGGTCGATCTGACTGAACCAGAGAAGGCCTTTGACTGGATAAGCATCGGGAAAATCTTGGGACGATTTAACCGAACCGGTCTAGGTCTTGAAATGTCTTCAACTGGATAAGCATCAGGGAGATCTTAGGGTCGATCTGACTGAACCAGAGAAGGCCTTTGACTGGATAAGCATCAGGAAAATCTTGGGACGATTTAACTGAACCGGTCCAGGTCTTGAAATGTCTTCAACTGGATAAGCATCAGGGAGATCTTAGGGTCGATCTGACTGAACCAGAGAAGGCCTTTGACTGGATAAGCATCGGGAAAATCTTGGGACGATTTAACCGAACCGGTCTAGGTCTTGAAATGTCTTCAACTGGATAAGCATCAGGGAGATCTTAGGGTCGATCTGACTGAACCAGAGAAGGCCTTTGACTGGATAAGCATCGGGAAAATCTTGGGACGATTTAACCGAACCGGTCTAGGTCTTGAAATGTCTTCAACTGGATAAGCATCAGGGAGATCTTAGGGTCGATCTGACTGAACCAGAGAAGGCCTTTGACTGGATAAGCATCAGGAAAATCTTGGGACGATTTAACTGAACCGGTCCAGGTCTTGAAATGTCTTCAACTGGATAAGCATCAGGGAGATCTTAGGGTCGATCTGACTGAACCAGAGAAGGCCTTTGACTGGATAAGCATCGGGAAAATCTTGGGACGATTTAACCGAACCGGTCTAGGTCTTGAAATGTCTTCAACTGGATAAGCATCAGGGAGATCTTAGGGTCGATCTGACTGAACCAGAGAAGGCCTTTGACTGGATAAGCATCAGGAAAATCTTGGGACGATTTAACCGAACCGGTCTAGGTCTTGAAATGTCTTCAACTGGATAAGCATCAGGGAGATCTTAGGGTCGATCTGACTGAACCAGAGAAGGCCTTTGACTGGATAAGCATCAGGAAAATCTTGGGACGATTTAACCGAACCGGTCTAGGTCTTGAAATGTAGCTTGAGAACTTAACTGGATCTTTCCTGAAAGGTAAAAGTCAGTCATATGCAATGCATGATATGGATCAAGCAATGATGTTCTCAACATAAATGAGATTTGTATGATATAATGTGTATATGCATGTTATAATGATGTATGTGATGTTTTATGTATGTTTTTGTCTAGGAAAGTGAATCCTTGACGGGTGCCGGGAAGTCGTATCCTGGGCTGATGTCGAAGAATAGATTTTGCTTCCGCTGGGGATGATAACTGCAAGAATACCGGTAGGAGAAGATGACTCCGTTGCGGAATAAACTTGGCGAATGGGAGATTCTGCGGGGAGAAAAGATACTCTAGCGACCATGCTGGGAAGCAATACTCTGTGGGAAGAGGGATGCCTTGCTGCGTTGTTGATAACTTGCTGAGGATACCGTTGTTATGTTGGAAGTATTGATGGACTTCGCTGGGGATAGGAAAGAACTACGTTGACGACGACCTTTCCTTGGCTTTTGGCTGAGGATAACCCAGTTATATCCTGTTGAGGAAATAACTCTTTAAACCAAGCCGAACGACGCGTTCGTGTTCTGCGAGAGGATAAGCTTCCAGAATATACTGGGGATAAGCTTACTGCTTGGGAAGATGAATTCCACCTTTCCTGGGGAACTTGGATGGGACTCTCCTGGGGAAGTTTTGATATGCTGGGGAAGAATGCACTGACTTGCTGTCTCACTCTCTGGGGAATTTAAGATGCCTGGTTAGGTTCTTTAGCTGAACCTACTTTGGCACCTTGGAGGATAGAACAATTAGACTGCTCAGACAACTCTTTATTGCCCCTGTTTCTAGTGTCACCTGCAATTAATTCTTTGTTTCGTATGCAAATATTTATGAGCTAGCAAATTATTGTCAATGCATATATCACAAATTGAACCTTGGACGTTCTTCGCAAAACAAAACAGAAAAAGAAAACAGTTGGCACGTTTAACTGAAAAGTATATTTGTATTGATTTTGAATAGCCTGTGAATAGGCGTTTTGTATACAAGAGGCTGACGTCCTAGTAAGCGGAATGTCGCCGAGTAAGAGAGCTTATACAAGTTTTGTACAAAAGAAAATAAACAGCTGTGTGAAATATGAATGATCCACTGGGTTTCAACTCTGCTATTGCCTTTATACTCTGCGCGTCTCGTCACTTGATGACCTTGGTTGAAGGTGAAGCTGACTGATCGATGCCGTCTGAACTTGATGTAGATACCGGATTCTGGATGCAAAGTGATCCAATGAGACCTAGTATTACGCTTTTATCCCTAATTTTTGCCTGGACTGCCCTTTCGGGTTTTCAGTCCACCGGGATACCCATTTTTGCCCAAGCCGCCTTTTCAGGTTTTCGACTTGCCGGGTGTACAGATTTTTCATTTTCATCCCTTCATTTTGCTCGAACCCTTTTGGTTCGACGGGAAGCCCTAATTTTTGCCTAGGCATGTCAGCCTAGTGGGTCATCTTTTCATGCGTAGTATTTTTTAACTATGTCTGCATTGGCGGGGTGAGGAAGGTCGTCACCATCCATGTTGGTTAATATCATTGCTCCTCCTGAGAACACATGCTTAACCACAAATGGCCCTTCGTACGTAGGGGTCCATTTGCCCCTTGGATCACTCTGAGGAAGGATGATTCGCTTGATCACCAGATCCCCGACTTGATATTCCTGTGGTCTGACCTTTTTGTTAAATGCCCTGATCATTCGTTTCTGATACGTCTGACCATGGCAGATAGCAGCAAGTCTCTTTTCGTTAATAAGGTTGAGCTGATCAAGTCGTGTCTGGATCCAATCATCTTCATTCAGATTTGCATCCTTCATTATCCGGAGAGAAGGAATTTGTACTTCGATCGGCAAGACTGCCTCCATGCCATAAACCAGAGAGAAAGGAGTTGCCCCGGTTGACGTCCTAGCTGAAGTACGATACCCATGCAGAGCGAACGGTAACATCTCGTGCCAATCTTTATACGTTACTGTCATCTTCTGCACGATCTTCTTGATGTTCTTATTTGCTGCTTCTACAGCCCCATTCATCTTCGGTCGGTAAGGAGAAGAGTTGTGGTGCTGTATCTTGAACTGTTCGCAGAGCTCAGCGATCATCTTATTGTTTAGATTGGTACCGTTGTCTGTAATAATTCTCTCAGGGACGCCGTACCGATAGATCAGGTTATGCCGAATGAACCGTGCTACAACAGTCTTGGTTACCGTAGCATAGGATGCTGCCTCAACCCACTTCGTGAAGTAATCAATTGCCACTAGGATGAAGCGATGTCCATTAGATGCCGTAGGTTTAATCTCACCGATCATGTCTATGCCCCACATTGCAAATGGCCAAGGCGCAGTCAGAACATTCAGGGGAACCGGAGGAACATGAACCTTGTCTGCGTAGATCTGGCATTTATGGCATGTCCTAGAATGTTGGTAGCAATCAGCTTCCATGGTGGACCAGTAATACCCTGCCCGTAGGATCTTCTTTGCCATGGTATGTCCACTGGAGTGTGTACCAAAGGTCCCTTCATGTAGCTCTTCCATGATTCTTTCTGCTTCAGTCTTATCTACACAACGCAGTAGGGTTGAATCCTGGTTTCGCTTGTACAAGATGCCGTTGCTAAGAAAGAACTTGGCTGCAAACCTCCTCAGGAATTTCTTATCATTGACAGATGCTCCTTCAGGGTATTCCTGAGCTTCCAGATATCTCTTCACTTCGTGGTACCAAGGCTTCTCAGTTACCAATTCAGTTCCGAGATCACAACAGTATGCCGGTTCGTCTAATTTCCAGATGATGATCCGGGGAGCTTCATTATCCCATTTAACCTTGAACATTGAAGACATTGTAGCTAACGCGTCCGCCAGCTGATTCTCTTCTCTTGGAAAGTGCTCAAATGTTATCTCTGTGAAGTGGGGGATCAGGGCCAACACACATTCTCTGTAAGGAATCAAGTTTGGGTGTTTCGTATCCCACTCTCCTTTGATCTGATTGATCACAAGAGCGGAATCTCCGAAGACACTCAGAAATTTGATCCTCAGGTCGATCGCAGCTTGAAGACCCATAATACACGCTTCATACTCCGCCATGTTGTTGGTACAGTTGAAGCACAGCCGGGCGGTGAGCGGAGTATGAGTACCTTGTGGAGATACGATTATGGCGCCGATACCATTTCCCAAAGCATTGGAGGCTCCGTCAAAGTGCATAGACCATCGGGATCCTGGTTCAGGTCCTTCATCCGGTCCAGGTATTTCACAGTCAGTTACTATCATAATGCTTTCATCTGGAAACTCGAAGTTCATTGATTGGTAGTCATCCACAGCTTGATGTGCTAGGTGGTCTGCCAATACACTTCCCTTGATGGCTTTTTGGGTCGTGTACTGAATGTCGTATTCCGTCAAGATCATCTGCCATCTTGCAATTCTCCCAGACAGAGCAGGCTTTTCGAATATGTACTTTATAGGATCCATTTTTGAGATCAACAAGGTAGTGTGAGTCAGCATATACTGTCTCAGCCGGCGAGCAACCCATACCAAAGCGCAGCAAGTTTTCTCAAGCAGTGAGTATCGGGTCTCACAGTCGGTAAACTTTTTGCTAAGGTAATAAATGGCATGCTCTTTTCGGCCAGACTCGTCATGCTGCCCCAGCACACACCCCATTGCATTATCAAGCACTGTCAGGTAAAGTATCAAAGGTCTCCCTTCAACTGGTGGCATAAGGATGGGTGGTTCTTGGAGATATTCTTTGATTCTGTCAAAAGCAGCCTGACATTCATCATTCTAACATACTACCTGATCTTTCTTCAGCAGCTTGAAGATTGGTTCACAGGTAGCAGTTAAGTGTGAGATGAACCGAGCAATGTAATTCAGACGTCCTAGAAAGCCTCTGACTTCCTTCTCTGTCTTAGGAACTGGCATCTCTTGAATGGCTTTGACCTTAGCAGGGTCCACTTGAATTCCTTTATCACTGACCACGAAGCCTAGCAACTTCCCAGATCTTACCCCGAAGGTGCACTTGTTAGGGTTCAATCTTAGTTTGTACAGTTTCAACCGGTCAAACAGTTTCTGTAGATGATCAAGGTGTTCTTCCTCAGTCTGGGACCTAGCGATCATGTCGTCAACATACACTTCTATCTCATGATGGATCATGTCATGAAATAAAGTAACCATGGCACGTTGGTAGGTTGCCCCAGCATTCTTTAGTCCGAAAGGCATGACTTTGTAGCAGAAGGTGCCCCACTGAGTAACAAATGTAGTCTTTTCCATGTCTTCAGGAGCCATCTTGATCTGATTGTAGCCTGAAAAGCCATCCATGAAAGAGAACACTTTATGCTGAGCTGTATTATCAACAAGGACATCAATGTGGGGTAGAGGGAAGTCATCCTTGGGGCTGGCCCTGTTCAGATCCCTGTAATCGACACACATCCTGACCTTGCCGTCCTTCTTAGGTACCGGCACCACATTAGCAACCCACTGAGGGTAAGAAGTCACTGCAAGAAAACCGGCATCAAACTGCTTCATAACCTCGGCTTTAATCTTCTCAGACATCTCTGGACGCATACGGCGGACCTTTTGCTTAACCGGAGGGCAATCTTCTTTAGTTGGTAAGTGATGGACCACAATGTCGGTATCTAATCCGGGCATATCTTCGTAGGACCAGGCAAAGATTTCTTTATAGTCATGCAGCATCTGAGTCAACCGTTGCTTCACGCTGAGTTCTAGGTTGGCACCAATCTTCACCTCTTTCTTGTCTTCCTCAGTACCCAAGTTTATTATTTCCACTGGCTCTTCATGGGGTTGAATTGCCCTCTCCTCCTGTTGTAACAGTCTTGCAAGTTCACCAGGCACTTCGCAATCATCTTCACCTTCGTCTGTGGCTAAGTTGATCGGATTTTCGAAGTCATAACTGGCAGTAGCAGAGTCGTTACCAGTGAGATCCAGAGTGGATTGAAACCTGTATGAGTGAGTGTGTGTGTAAATACAGCTGTTTTGCAATATGTAAAGAAAGGAAAGAAAAGGAGCGCAAAATTTGAAATGTGAAAAACGTCCAATGCTTTTATTCATGATATATGACAGTGACAAACAAAAGCCCTCATAAATAAAAACCACAGTGCCCCGGGTAAGACACCGAGCCATATAGTCTCAAATTATTGTTTATTACAAATCAAAAACAAAGAAATTCATTACTGGGGAACAAAAGTTATGGGTGTAAAATCTTTAGCAGTCCAATTGGTCAATCCACCGTCGGTCGTCGGGTAGATCCAGCTATCGAACTCTGACTCTTCCACTTTGTCTTCCTCTCCAATAGCATTCACCACTGAGTGGGTGATGAGCACATGAGGTCTTCCAATTCTCGCCTTGCGCACCGCTTTCTGAGCTTCTGTGGTGAAACCCAGCCCAAACTTGTTAGTCTTAGGAGTAAGATCAGGGAGCTTGCCCCAGTTTGCACATTCACCTTTTTCGATCACAGCCCGGGCGTCCTTTAAGGAGGCCATCTTCATAGGAGAAACCTCTTCATCTGCTTCTGCTGCTGCCAGGGTCTGCGGCACTTCCTCAAAATGTTGAAAGGGGGTTTCAATGAACTCCCCATCCATTTCTACATTTCTGAAGGATTTGAGGTGGCTGACCATGTACTCCTCTTCCCCTTGCACTGTTACGATCTTCCCCCTGACCGGGTACTTGAGCTTCTGATGCAATGTGGAAGTCACAGCTCCAGCCTTGTGGATCCACGGGCGACCCAGCAAACAAGAATAGGACGGATGGATGTCCATCACATAGAATTTTGAATCGAATACCTGTGACCCAACCCTGATTGGGATGTCCACTTCACCATGTACCATTCTTTTGGACCCGTCAAAGGCCCGGACAACAATGTGAGTTGGTTTGAGCTCTAGACCCTCACAATCCAGCCTATCCAGAGCCTTCTTGGGCAGCACGTTTAATGAAGAACCTGTGTCAACCAGCACATGAGCAAGAGTAGTGCCCCTGCATTCAATGGAGACATGCAGAGCGTCATTATGGTTCTTCCCCTTTGCTGTCAGATCGGCATCAGAGAAACCCAGGCCATTATCAGCAGTTAGGTTGGCCACACAGTCGGTGAACTGGTCAGCAGACGTCTCTTGGGGTACGTGGGCTGTCTTTAAGAAAGCAATCAGAGCCTTTGCATGGGCCTCTGAACACAGCAGCAGTGACAACATGGAGATTTTAGAGGGGGTGTGCCCCAGCTGTTCTACAACGTTGAAATCACTTTTCTTTATTATCTTGAGGATTTCTTCCATTTCCTGCTTGGAAGCCTCAACAATGGTCTTTGGCGCCTCCGTCCTGGCAGGCATATCAGCAGCAATTCCCTTGCCCCGAGTATCAGATGAATCAGTAGCAGGGGTGGATACTTGGTCAGGGGGAGAAACAGGCTCTCTGGCAGGTGTGAAGATCAAAGGCCTATGAATTGCCGGAGGAGCAATGTCTGGCGAGAACAGTCTTCCACTACGAGTGACCTTAGCAGGCCCGGTGATGTTGGAGACACCAGTATCAATGTTGCACTCTTGTTTCACACCCAGAACATAAACATCCGCCCCATAGTGCCATGGGACAGCCTTATCAGATTTGTAGGGTATAGGCCCCGGAACAGTAATGGTGATGGGAGCACTCTTGTGAACTGACAAAATTTGTATAGGCTTCTTTGAAGGAGCCTTGGAATGGTTGTTGAAGATGGTAACGATCGACACTTCTTCAACAGGAGCAGCGGGAACAACAGTCTTTCTGAACAAAATCTCTCTACTATCTATCAGGTTTTGGATGCCTGACTTCAACAGAGAACAACCAGCAGGGGAAGCAACACATAGAGGGCAACTTTCGCTACATCCCGGAAATAAACCGGCTAGCAACAGATTCCTCTTGACCATCAGCAACGGAGTAGCAACATCATCCACCGAAGCTACATACAAATCCTCCTCAACAGCATTCACTCCATGCTGGGGCATGGGAGCAGTTACAACATTCGGCCTCTCGGGCGCCTCAAACTGTATCTCCTTTGCATCAATGAGGTCTTGAACCTTATTCTTTAGGGCCCAACAGTCATCTGTGTTATGCCCCGGGCTATCAGAGTGATAAGCACAGCGAGCATTTGGATTGAACTTGGGGGATGCAGTATTGGGAAACTTTGGAGCCTCCCTGACAGTCACTAAATTGGTGGATAGCAACTGTGGCAGGATCTGTGATAAGGTCATGCTTAACCGGGTATACTCTCTCCGGGGTCTTTCGAACTTTTGAGGATTAGTTGGCCGAGGAGCGGCAGCAGGTTTGGCAATCATTACCGCACTGACAGATTGGCGGTGTTCAGGTCGCTCTGTTCTCCGGGAGCTATATACAGCACTAGCCTCCTTTTTGAAGGGTTTCTTCTCAGTACTGGAGGAGGCAACTTTCTGTATCTTCCCCGATTTTATACCGGCCTCAATCCTTTCACCAGTCAGGATTAGATCGGTAAACCCAGCAGAGGAATTACCAATGAGATGATTGAAAAATGGACCAGATAGGGTCCCCAAGAACATATCTACCAGCTCCCGATCCGTCAATGGTGGCTGCACCCTGCCAGCCAGGTCTCTCCATTTCTGAGCGTACTCCTTAAAACCTTCACCCGACCCTAGCGACATACCCTGGAGCTGGGTACGCGTAGGAGCGAGGTCGGCATTATACTGATACTGCTTGTAAAAAGCAGTGGCCAGATCCTCCCAGTTACGAATGCTGATTCCATCCAGCTGATAGAACCAGTCGAGGTGAGTCCCTGAAAGACTCTCCTGGAAGAAGTGGATCCAAAGGTTCTTGTCTGCTGTGTAAGGCTGGATCTTCCTTACATAAGAACGGAGGTGCATCTTGGGATAGGAAGCCCCATCATACTTCACGAAGGCAGGTGTTTTGAACTTGTGGGGGATCACCACCCCAGTAGATAACCCCAAGTCTCCGAAATCCAATCCAGGCACCCGCTGAACTTCCATAGCCTTTAATCTGTCTTCCAGCTGTTTGTACCGGTCTTCAGCAGGAGGGTACTGTTCGTCGTTGAAGTCTGTTTCAGTATCAGAGCCCACAGGAGTAGGGACCTCCCTTTCTTGGTGACTACCTTCCGTCACAGATGGAGGAGTCCTTTCAGCTTCAACCAAAGTGTTCCCGAGTCTGCGCCCAGTGTTAAATAGCACAGTCCTCCTCTTCTTCTTAGTCTTCTTTAAAAGCATGGTCTTCAACTCTTGTTGACCCTGAGCCAAGCCCTTGATCAGCTCCTGAAATTGGGCGTTCTGCGCCTGAAATTGGACGTTCTGCGCTTGAAGAGCCTTGATAGACGCCTCGGTTGATGATTCAGGATTCATGATGCTGAAATAAACAGCGAAGAACAGTAAACAACCTGAAAAGAAGAGTACCTATGATGCACATGATGGATGATATGTGTTTATGCGATGCATTCAAGAGTTCGAAAATTCAAATTTGTTGTAGACCAAAAGGAACACACGTTATTATTAAGAAAATCATTGTTTAATACATCAAAGCCTCATGGGCAAAAGTACGAAAAGATCAAATCAATCCCAAAATATGTTGCGCATCTTCTTTGGAGCTATGTAAGTGTTGAGGTTCCTTTCCTCGTGCAACAGACGGGTGAGCTCCAAGACCTTCTTTTCACTGGCATGCAAACTAGTCTCAAGAGAATTCCGCTCTTCCTTAAGCTGGATCCAGCTCTTCTGCATCTCTTCCCAGGATGTGGGCATATCAGGGTGCTGAACAACGTGAGACACCTCTCCTTCCAAGGCAGGCTCTTTGATTACTGGAAGCATGTGAGGATAAGGCATTACTAACTTCTGAGAGCGGGCTCGTACCCACTTGAGGTAAGGCTCCAAAGGGATGGAGTTCCTGTGCCCCAGTGTCTTGCTGTCTATCCTACTAGGCATCCTCCAAGCTCTGATAAATCTCTGGCGAAGTCCTTGAGTATCGTTGTCGAAGTCAAAAACTATGTCAGGAATCAACATGTCATGAGGACCATCCCTCCGAGCATAACCAAATTGTCTCCAAGCCAGGCATGGACTATAAGTAATACCCCCTCTGATTCCAAGTAAAGGAACATTAGGATACTCCCCGCAACGATCAATGATAGTGACATCTTCTCTGGACCTAGGGCACCAATGTATATCTGCATGTGTAAGAGTCATCAACCGTTGTGACCATCTCAAACCCCGCTCGTTCTTCAGGACTGATTGTGGAAGGTGCGAAATAAACCACTTTCCCAGGAGAGGAGTACAACACATAAGGACACCTCTTTTTCTCATGGTTCGAGTATAACATGAGTGAAGGAGGTCCCCCAGCAACGTAGGTATAGGATTCCTGGACATAAAGATCTGGACAGCATTGATATCAACGAGCTGGTCTGGGTTAGGGAACAACACCAAACCATAAACAAGAAGGGCCACAACCTTTTCAAAAGCTTGTAAGTCAAGGGAGTTCCAACATTCATAGGCCTTTTCAAACAGAAACCTGGCTAAGAACCCTTTGATACCACTTCTAACTTCCCAATGTCCCTTGAGGTCAGATGACTGTAGGTGCAAGGCTTTAGCAATCTCTTCAAGCTTAGGTTCCTTTTCTGTACCGTTGAAGGGTAGCTGATCAAGGATAGGGATCTTCAGGAGTCGGGAGAACTCCTCCAATGTAGGTACCAACTGATAGTCCAAGAAGGTGAAACAGTGATGCAGAGGGTCAAAGAACTGGAACAAGACCTTTATCATATCTTCCTCAATGTTGGTGTTGACCAAGCTGATGAGGCTTCCATGCCTTTCACTGAATGAAGAGTTCTCGGGAATCCTGGATATAAGCTCCTTAAGCTGAGGAGGGATCCTTACAAGACTGATTTGAATTGTCTTTCTACGAACAGTTTCCATGTCCTACAAAACAAGAACAAAGATGAAAATTCGAACCCCTGAAATGGTTAGTTAATGCATATGATGCTGGATGATGTCATGATGTTATGGTTAAACACACCACGGATATTTACAAAGACAAACATGTAAGGCACACAAGGCACACAAGACAGGCCCTTAAGGTTTAAGGCCAGCATGGGGTCTGGGTGGTACCCTCTTGAAGTTGGTGGGTTCAACCTGTCCTATCAAAGTAACCGGGTTCTAAGGTTCCCAATATCACGGGATTGCTTTCATTGTTCATCGTTTCGATTTAGCCACTGAACTGGCGACCGAAATATTCCAGGAAAGCAACCCTCAATTGAGTGTAGTATCGAGTATCAACCAACCTCGGACTGCACCAAAGTCAGTTATCTCACTACCCTAAAGAGGCCAAGATGGTTCAATTAAGGTTCCTAAGGTCTGTTGATGCTTCATGACACCACATGGAGGCCCCGTACTCTCCTTGACTGAACTCAAGGGTTACCGGTACACACCAAAGTGCCACATCAACGTAGCAGACTGTTTCAACCATGTCGGTATACCCCGCACAGTTCCCTCACAGCCTTGTTGCTACTTTCTAAAAGGGTATCCCCCAGATCCGGGTTAGGATCTATAGAACTCCCAAGACAGTACCCACAACTTAAAAGCAAACAATTCAGACAATTGAAAACACAGTTATGAACTACCCTAAGGTACACCCCACTTAAAAAATAATCCCCAGCAGAGTCGCCAGTTCTGTGATCGGTGGATCTGGAACTGACTGTTTAAAGCTGGTTCGCGAAATGTCGCGGAAGCAAGAGTCGCCACCGTCTTTTATTTTCTCCAAATGGAAAGGACAAAAGCACAGAAAAATTCCTTTAAAGAGATTGCTCTCGGTTCGGGAGGTAGGTTATAGAAAGGGAAGGTGTTAGCACCCTTTCTATCCATGGTTATCCATGGGCTCTTAGATACTTGCTCAATGTGTTTTCAAAATGTTTGCTTGCTTTTCAATGTGGGTTTCAAAAATATTCTTTGAAAAGTTTCAGTTCAACTCGTACGTCAGAGTGTTTGAAAAGTTTGTTTTGAAAGTTTTTGAAAGTGTGTTGGTGTGAAAAGTATTTTGATTTGTTTGAAATTAGAGCAAGTATCCTTGAGAACCTACCTACCCTAAGGAATTCGTCTGTGTAAATGTCCTTTAAAGTAGTGCCATCCCACCATTGAAAGGTAGGTAGCACCACTGTTGGAGGTGTTCGGGTCAATTCGAGTTTTAGGGACATGGTGATCACCGGAGCAATGGGAAGACACCTTAGAAGCTACCCTCATGCCAGGTTCCCGGATCATGAGGACTTACTAAGACGTCTTCTACTCGACGACCACCTTTCGAAAGGCAACAGTGAGGCGTACCCTAGGGGTGGTGTGTGCGAATTGTGTGTCATGTTTCAATTATTTGTCTTGTCATGTTTGTTGTGATCTACGCTTGATTTTATTTTTAAGTCCATACATTCTTTCATGCATATTTATTAACAGTTGTATATTTGCGAGAAAATAAATCTAAACTATTACAAATGGCGCGGGTCCACATCGCCAAAATAAACCGAACCCGATTTGACTGAAAGTAAAAGTGCGAGAAATAAAGTAAAAATTATTACAAGGCTTTGGGGCATATACATAATTATTTAAACGATATAAAATAAATGCGCGAAATAAAGAAATTAAAAAAACAAAACTAGGGCGTTGGACCCTTTTGCAAAAGTATTTAAAGTTAATGAATTAATTAATTAGAACTAATGAAGAATTAAAATTAAAGAAAAAGGAATGTTTTTTTTTTATATTTTTTTGTATTTTTTAAGATTTAAAAGAAAAAGAAAAAGAAGGAATTAATTATTATTGACTAACCCTAATTCTATTGTTTTTTAAGTTTATTGTAAAAATGTTATATTAATCTAAATTAAACCCTAATTTATTTATGTGCAAATTTGATTATAAAAAATAAATAAATAAATAATGTTGTGATAAAAAAAGAAAATTAAAAAGGTATAAAAATTATTAATTAACCTAATTCTATTTTTTTTTGGATTTTTGTTATTAAAAGAAATTAAAGTTGAAAACCTAATTAAACTAAATAATTTACATATTAATTATTTACAAGAGAATAAATAAAATAAACATTTTTTATGTTTTTGTCCTTTTTTGATTTTTTTTGTGATGTTTTTATATTTTATAAAGAAAATAAACTAATTAAATTGAGATAATAAATTAAATAAAGTTGCAATTAAAAATAAGATCTATAAAAAAAAATGAAAGGAAAATGCAAACCAGGGGGGGTGACCCCAAAACTGGAGGTGCAGGCCATAGAACTCTGGCCCATTAAGCTGAAAATTTGTTGGACTTTTTGAATCAGGTGTGACACGTTTGACTAAAGCATAGCATATTCTTCAATCCTAGCCTTTGATGTGGATACTCTGGGACGCGTGGATGATCTGATTTTGAGGTGTATGGTAGGCATCAATGATAGCGCTGCATGGGAATTCACGTTGAAAAATAATATGAGAAATATGTGAGACCTGGGGTTTGAACCCAGGTCATGAGAGTCACAAGCGTATGTCCCTGCCAGCTGAGCTACCACGCGTTAGTTAACATATTATGGCAAATAAATAATAAAAAGAAAAAAGCAGATACGTTAGTGGAGGGCGCGCGAAATTCAAATGCCCCCAATCCCTGCATGCCACGAGTCCTTCTTCTTCGTCCCTGCAAAACAAAACTCAAAGGCAACGGTTTGGCAAACGTTGCCTAATACCATCTAACAGAAAATAGCGAATAGGCCCTTGACGCTCATAAATTGAGCGCGAGGGTTGGAATCTTTTCGTTTGGATGTACTGAGTGCCATGGCAATGGTCTTGAGCTCTGATTTTTCTTATTTGCAAAAGCCCTAAATTAAGCTCTACAAAACCCTAGAATATGAAAATGGTAGAATCACGTATGGCCACTGAAAACTCAATTGAACACATCAGTTAGCTTGTAAACTTCACATTAAACAAGAATTCACAAATAAAAAGTGCAAAGGATGCTTAAAAAATGATGCACGATTTCAACAATTTTTCTTTACAGTTTGAGTTGTAGCCACCACCTCTTTGCATTTTGATTGATGTTAGGGATTGGCACACGTTCAGAGTTTGTCCAGGATGCTATTAGAAAAAGAATTAAGGCTTCAAACTCACCCCAACTTTGAAATCAGTTTTGTGTTTTTATGCCAAAATTTCAATGTTGCAACAAGCCTTTGAGCGCAGCATATGATGTGTTAGGCTTAGGGTTTGACTCAGTGTTTATGATGGAAGAGAATTGGCTTGTTATTTGGCCTTAATTCATGCTCATGAAGGAACTAGTCCTAGGGTTTTCACCATTAACCAATTTTCCTTCTTTTAAGCCAAGACCAAGACTTAGTGTGAAATTTAACCCTAGCCTGAGTTTTTGAGTTGGCCCATGATATATGGAGGTGGTCCAAATTCACATGACACTATTCCATTGGTTTTTGAATTTTATTTGAATTTTCAAAGATTTAAAATGA
The DNA here is from genome assembly GCA_948472305.1 of Vicia faba. Classification (NCBI taxonomy): domain Eukaryota; kingdom Viridiplantae; phylum Streptophyta; class Magnoliopsida; order Fabales; family Fabaceae; genus Vicia; species Vicia faba. The sequence goes on along the minus strand of OX451736.1, from coordinate 514,868,958 downwards.
ATTAAATTATCAAAAATTAAATAAAATAGAAAAATCAATATTTGGTCTTGAAATTAATCATGGGACACGTGTGTGGCATGACAAGGATGAATCAAGTGGAAGAAAGTGGGCCCTTTTGTCAAAAATTGGAGTTTCAAGGATAGTTGACTTTTGCCATTTCACAAAAATTTCCCAACTTCTACAAGACATAACTTGCTCAATTTTTAAGCTTTTCACATGTTCTTGGACATTTTGGAAAGGTCTTTGAGTCCTCTAACCAATGCCTTTGGTCCCATGTCATTTTGATTTACCAATCTCAAGTTATGGTCTTTGACTTAAAGTCCCTTTTTGTTGACTTTTGAAAATGACCTATAATGTTGAAATTGATAACTTTTTGTGAGAGCATTTCTTGGACTTGAAGTATGAAGATGAGTTGTAGGAAATGTCTTTCTCTTCAAAATGAGCTTTGGATGGAATTTTTCTGATAATCCATGTGAAAGTTATGCCCTGGTCAATTTCAGTTGACTTTTTCAACTGTCCAAATATAGCAACTTTTGCATCTTTGATGATTTCTGAGCCAAATTTTGAGAATCATGATCAAGCATTGATCAAATGATGTTTGTGGCTTCAAAATGATATGTTGACCAAAAATTTGAACTTTTGACTGCCAAATGACCATTTTGCCCCTACAGTTGACTGTAGTGCAATTTAGGGTTTTGACTGTGCAATTTTGAGCTGAATGCCTTGAAACTTGATATGAGGATACTTGACCATGTTTGTAAGCCTATGAGACTTGATTGGGCCTTTGAACACTCCATTTTCTTGATCAGCACACAAACCCTAGTTTTGACTGTATAGGAGACAGTTGACCTGCACAACCCTTGGGGAATTTTGTGACCTGGCTTGGCAATTTCTTGAGGAATATGGGAGGGTAAATTTTGGGGTATAACACTTGCTGAGGAATATCTGTATACTCTGCTAGGGAATATTAAGATCTTCTGGGGATACCCAACTTTTCAGGACTGATGGTAGACTAACTCTGCTTGGGGGGAGAGTATTGCTGACTTGCTGGGGATACTGTGCCTTTTTAGGGCTGATGGGAGACCAACTCTGCTTGGGGAGAGTATTGCTGAAACTTGTCTTACTCTGTGGGGAGTGAAGGTATCTTGGTCAAATTCTTCAATTGAATCTACCTTGGTACCTGGAGGATAGAGCAGTTCGGACAATTCTTATTGCCCCAGTTTCTGTGGGAGAAGAAGGGCTATGAGGTGCTTGATAACTGCCGATTGACAAGTCTTCTTCTAGTAGGCAAGTGACGAGATGACGGGACATAGTCGTGCGCTTTGATCCCTAATTTTTTCCTGGACCGCCCTTTCGGGTTTTCAGTCCATCGGGATACCCCTTTTTGCCCAAGCCGCCTTTTCAGGTTTTCGACTTGCCGGGTGTACAGATTTTTTCATTTTCATCCCTTATTTTTGTCTGAACCCTTTTGGTTCGCCGGGAAGCCCCTATTTTTGCCTAGGCTAGTCGACCTAGCGGGTCTTTGATTATGCGTAGTATTTTTCCGACTATGTCCACGTTCTTAGAGCACAAGGAGTTGTCATTGTCGGTAGTGTTGTGTTGCCATACTACCAGAAGATCTTCGTTGATCATGCAAGATTCGTTACTGGAATTCATGTCCAATGCCCCAATTGATTCAGATGGAGATTTGCCCCAGGCTATTTGGCATCCTTGAGAGATTCCTTGAATCTTGACTGGACTGCCCCAGATGATGGACAATGATCATGCCGTGCCCCTGGATCGGAAGTGTTTTTCCACTTGAGGTGATCCTTTTTTATTGAAAAGGCTTTTGTTCACAAGATATTCATCGTGCGAATTTCTCTGCTGTTCGAAAAAATAGTCATATGCAAACAAAGTTATTTTAAGAATGCAAAGCTTATGTCTGTCTTGAAGTTTTTGAAAATGCAGTTTTCAATAAAACAAGCGAACTTTTGTAAAATGTGATGTCAACTCAGGATTTTACAGTGAGCCCTACAGGAGTCAGGATACCTTTTGTAACAGTATGCTTTCGAACTAACCCATGCTTCAGCTAGGACTTTTAAGGGTTATAACGTGGCCTAGTTCACGGTTTAAGAAACAAAGGATAAAGGCTCAAAATTTATTTGTACCCACCCGCTCTTCGTGATGTTCTTCGATCCTAAACTCAGTTAATCGTGCATTAGACCTTGTTTGAGTCTTTGCTCTGATATTCCGGTGATGGTTCGGATATTGACAGTTTATTTTGAATAGGCAGTCATTTCTTTTTTGTTGAGGGTTTGTAGGACCTCTTTCTTTTCGATTTTATTATCCCTGTCTTTTTGCCTGAACTGTTTCTTTTGTGATTACAGTCAGCGGGATGCCCCATTTTTGTGTAAGTCTCCTTCATAGGTTTTGACTTATTGGGCTTTTATTTTGAGAGATAATGACTGCTTGTCCTTACGATTATACGGAACCATCACCATCTCTTGTTTCAGAAGGACTTCTTTGATGCCATTCGTTGTGCACTTGGATCAACTGAGAGAACTACCCTGCCCCAGGTTATAATTAAGGGTTTTAATTTGTGAAAATAAAAACTCCAACTTCTTTGGCTCAAAGGGGTTGACTAGGGATTATCTTCCTTATAACTCCACTATTTAGGATTTGAAACAATTCCTGTACTTCATCAGCGGGGTCTATTCAAAAGCATACTGTAAAGATCATGGTATCGTTTTCGTCATCCTCCCTCAAAAGGTTTAGAATTTTTTTTTTAATCGAGAGTTGACATCACAAAAAATGAAAGCAATTTGAATATAGTGAATACGAATGGACTGATTCAAAACAGACATATGCAATGCATTAATGAAATAAAAGAGTTTGACATGATAATTGTTTGAATAAGCAAAATAAAATTACAAATTGAAAATTCTAATGAACAAAAGCTTTCAATGATTCATCATGTGAGCAGTGGTTATGTTTGGAGTCTCCGAAGGGTCAAACTTGATCTCCTTGGCATCAATCATGTCTTGGATCTTGTTCTTCAAACTCCAACAGTTGTTTGTGTCGTGTCCCAGACTGTCATAGTGGTATGCACACCTTTCATTGGGATGATAGGTAGGAGCGGAAGTATTTGGGTTCCGGGGAGGAGCCCTTAATGTAATCATCCCTGTCTTCAACATGTGTTGTAGCGCTTGAGTCAGTGACATATTGATCTTGGTAAATTGCCTCCTGGGCATGTTTGGCTTACTCTGATCAACCTGTTGTTTTTAGTGAGGTTGTTGTTGGACCCTTGAGGTAGTAGCAACTTGGAGAGGTCCATTCTTCACCATACCAAACTCTTGTCTTCTTGAAGGCTGATTACTGGTTTGATCCCCAGCCTTGACCGTTTGCTTCATACTATTGTATCTGTCTTGATGAAGCTGGTTGATCATGGCTCGCAACTCTTCTTGCTCCCGAGCTAAGCCTTGGATAAGAGTCGTCTGCCCCAACATCTGGGTTCTCATTGCATCTACCTCAGCTTGCAGATGTTTCAGTCGTTCGTCCTTACTGTCTTCAGGACTCTTCTTGACCAAATTCCCCATGAGGAGTGTTCTCAACTCTTCCTGCCCCTTGGATAGGCTTAGGAAGATTTCCCTGAACTGAGTCTCTTGAGTATGAAGATCTTGTTTATCTTGTTGGAAAGCCATTGCTGAAATAAACAGCGAGAACGTGAGAGACCTGTAAAGGGTGACCTGTGATGCAATGATATGTATGATATATGTATGCAGTGTTTTCAAGGATCTCGCGGGGTAAACAGGAAACTGTCAGAATTTGAATTTTGCAGCTTGACTGGAGGAACTTCATGTTGTTGAGAGCCCTTCATCAAGGGTCAAGGCTCACCATATCGAGTGGGTCATAGCCCCTGACTCAAGTTATCATGTTTTGATCTCCGACAACCTTGGCTAGAGGAAAATAAATCCCCTTTGCCCATTGCTAGACATTCGGTTCATTATGACCTACATCACAAACCCTTGAGATCCTTGAAATGGGTTAGTCCTTATGCAGGATGTATGCAATGGTATGATGTTATGATGTCATGATAATGGCACACCACAAGTATTCACAACAGGCAAACATGGTAAAGGCACACAAGTCACACAAGACAGCCCTTAGAGTTCAGGCCAACATGAAGTTTAGGTACTGCCCTCTTTCAGTTTCAGTTGGTTAAGACCTGTCCTACAAAATAGTAACCGGGTTCTAGAGGATCTCAATATCACTGACTACCCTCAATCGGTCATAACTCCAGCTTCGCAACCTTTTCTTACGGTCGGAACCATCACGAGAGTTTAACCTCAATGAGTGTAGCATACTGCTACTGTTCTATGGCCAAGTTGGTCAATTTAAGGTGCTAAGGTCAGTTGGTGCTTAATGACTCCTCAGAAGACCCATATTCTCCTCGTTCCAACACAAGGGATATCGGTACAGACCAAGGTGTCACACCAACGTAGCTACTGCTTCACCCGTGTCGGTCCACGCCAGACAGGTCCCTCACAGTTTATTGCTACCTAAAGGGTATTCCCCAGATCCGGGTTAGGATCTATGAAACTCCGATACAAGCCCACAATATTAAAGCAAACAAGGCATACAATTGAAAACATAGAATGATCTAATCCTAAGGTACACCTCACTTATAATATAGTCCCCAGCAGAGTCGCCAGTTCTGTGATCGGTGGAAATAGAACTGACTGTTTTGAAATGCTGGTTCGCGAAATGTTGCGGTAAGCAAGAGTCGCCATCGTCTTTTATTTTCTCCAACAAGGAAAGGACAAAAGCACAGCAAAATTCCTTTTCGAGATGTTTCTCGGTTCGGGAGGTAGATTATAGAAAGGGAAGGTGTTAGCACCCTTTCTATCTGTGGTTATCCACGGGCTCTTAGGTACTTGCTCACTATGTTTTCAAAATGTTTGGCTTTTCTTGTGTTTGTGGGTTTTGAAAAAGTTTGTTAGAAAACTTCGATTTAACTCTTGTATCTGTCCTCAAGAGTGTATGAAGTGTTGTTTGAAAACTTTTGTCAGAAAAGTGTAGGTGCGAAAAGTATTTTTGTTTTGAAAGAGCAAGTACCTGAGAACCTCTACCTACTTAAAATGAAATTAAGCTGTGTAAATGTCCTTTAGACAGTACTATCCCACTATTGAGAAGTAGGTAGCACCGTCGTTGGAGTTTCGGGTCAATTCGATTATAGGGACATGTGGTCACTAAAGCAATGGTAGGACGCCTTAGCGGTAACCCTAATGTCTTAGATCTTTTTTTATCTGAGGCAACCGTTTCGAGGCAACTTGATCTTTAGACAGGAGGGAGACCTCTAAAACACCCTATACTCAATGACCACGTCAAGGCAACCAAGTGAGGCGTACCCTAGGAGTGGCATGTGCGAGTGTGTCAGGATTCAGTTAAGTTATCTTTGCACATGTTATGGTGAGCTACGTTTTGATTTTAATTTCAGAGATAAGTCTTGTCATGCATAGCCTAGTTAACATACATCTAACAGTTAATAATTGTGCGGAAAGTAAATCTACGCTATTACAAGGCGTCAGGTATTTACATCGCCAAAAACAAACCCTTGGAAAGTAAATGCGAGAAAATAAATAAAAGCGATAAAAAGTCCTAATTAAAGCTATTACATCCTCGGAGCAATTACATAAATATGATCAAAAAATAATATGCGCGAAAAGAAATTGAATCGGAGAAGTCCTTAGGGTTTTGACCCTTTTTGAGAAAGAATGAGTTTTTTGTCCTTTTTTGTATTTAATTAAGTTAATCCTAAAACTAATTAATTAATTAAAATATTTTTTTGGTTTTTTAATGTTTTTAATGAAAAATAATTAAATATATTAATTAACCTAATTCTACATGGATTTTATTTATTGTAAAAAAAAAGTTAAAATTGACCTAATTAACTAAATTAATCTATGTTAGAATTTATTTACAAAAATAATAAATTAAAGGTGAAATTGATAATAAAAATGTTTTAGTTTTCTGATTTTATTATGAAAATAATTAATTGAGTTAATTAAATAATAATAATAATAATAATTATTAATAGTAAAATAATTAAATGGAAATCATAAAAGAAAAGAAAAAAAAGAATGAATGAACCAGGGGGGTGCTGGCCCATTTAGGAGGTATGTTAGCAATTTGGAAGCCCATCAATACTCAAGCCCGTTTGACTTTGATGATTGCCTATGCGTTTGTTGACTGAGAGCATGGTGATCATCATCTTATGACCTTTGGATCTATGCTGGAAGATACATGGCGCATGGATGTTTGGAGGTATATGGTGTTTATCCTTTAGAGATCTGCACAAGAACATATAAAGAAAAATAACATAAGCATTTTGGGGGGACCTGGGATTCGAACCCAGGTCCCAATGATCATTGGCCAATCGTTCAACCACTACACCACCTGCATGCTTTTGTTATTATAACAAGTGACAATTATTATATTAAGAAATAATCAAAATGCTGGAAAACAGAAAAACACGCGCGCTTATTTTCAAACCGTCCAATGGTGTATCAACAACTCATCATCTTCTTCCTTTGTTCCTATAAAAAACAAATCAGATAGCGGGGGTTTTTAACCCCCACAAACTACAATGACGAAAAATAGCGATTAGAGCTATGGCTTATATAAATATTTCGCGACGGTTGCATCATGTTCGTCTGATTCTCTCGATTTTAACCATATGCCTTAGGGGTCTTAATTTTTCCTGGTTGAGGAATCCCCAATTTCAAAACTTATGAACCCTAAAATTCATCCATGGCATCTTGTGATTCCGTGTGTTTTAATCCAATTAAATGATATCATGAGCTTGGTATGACCTCTGGCAATGCAACACAATCAATAAAACATGTTAATTATGCATGAATTCAACAATATGATTTTGAGAAAAAAACACAAACCGTGGTTCTGTTCTTAGTGATTCTTTGAGCTTTAACGTGTGATTTCAATTGTAAATCACTCCTGACACTTCCAGTAACGTGTTTAAATCAATATAATGCCTTGAATTGGCTTGGAACACAAGAATCAGTTTTGACTTTTCTTTGAATTTTGCAATATGCTATGGCCTGTTTCCTGCAGCTTTCTCACGTGTGTGGCATCAGGGTTTGCTTGAATATATATAGGAGAATGAAATTAGGTCACAATCTTGAGCAAAAATCCATGGAATGATGATTTGATTATTTGATTGGAAATCACATATTTTTAAATCTTCATGATTGAATAAAGTTGCCAATTTTGTAGATTCTTGCATATTTGATTTGTACACAAAATTTCCAGCATATCTTGACCATGTTTGCTTCACAAAAAGATTGAAAAACCATATCTTTGTATTTTCCTACAATTTAAATTAATTAAATGAATTAATATTGATAAAAAATCCAATTAATTAATAAAAAATAAGAAAATAAATTCAATAAAGCTTGATGGGTCGTTCATAGGCCATGGATGAAGTTTCAAGAAGAGATTTGAGGCCCATTAGCAAAAACAAGGTGTTTTGAGCAAAGTTGACTTTTGCAAATTCATAAAAATTTCCCAACTTCTCCAATGCATATCTTGCTCAATTTTAATCATATGAACATGTTCTTGGACATTTTGGAAAGGTCTTGAAGTCCTCTAACCAATGCCTTTGGTTCCATGTCATTTTGATTTACCAATCTCAAGTTATGGTCTTTGACATAAAGTGCATTTTTGTTGACTTTTGAATTTGACCTATAATGTAGAAATTGATAACTTCTTGTGAGAGCATTTCTTGGACTTGGAATGTGAATATGGATTGTAGGAAATGTCATCCCCTTCAAAATGAGCATTGGATGGGATTTTTATGATGAGCCATGAAAAAGTTATGCCCTGGTCAAGATACAGTTGACTTTTCTGCTGTCCAAAAATAGTAACTTTTTGCACCTTGATGATTTTTGAGCCATTCTTGTGGAATCATGATCAAGACTTGATCAAATGATGATTGTGGACTCAAAATAATATGTTGACCAAAAATTCTGACTTTTGACTGCAAAATGACCATTTTGCCCTTGCAGTTGACTGTTGATCAAATGTGGCTTTTGACTGTGCAAATTGGCACTGTGAGTCTTGAAACTTGGCATGTAGGTGCTTGAGGATGTATATGGGCCTATGTGACTTGATTGAGCCATTAAAAACCCCAAATTCATTGAAAGAATCAAAACCCTAATTTCAGCTGTCTTAGGAGGTGGTTTGACTGCATAATCTCTTGAGCAATCTTGAACCATTTGAAGATGATTCTTGACAAACCTTGAAGAATATGGGAGGGAAAATTTTGGGGTACAACAGTCTCTTTCATCCAAAGGAGGATAGAATCAAGAGGAAGAAAAGGGTCATAGTCCTGTAGTCTCTGATAATGATACTGGTTTTGATGATGAACAGTATCCTTCTACTGAGGATAGGTACAAACAACTTGAAGACCGTCTGAGTGCTATGGAGATTCAGAAGATTCCTGGTTTGGATTTCGGAGATCTGGGATTGGCATTTGGAGTGGTGATCCCTCATAAGTTCAAAGCACCTATTTTCGCCAAGTACGATGGAGTATCCTGTCCAAAACTCCATCTCCGCTCGTACGTCAGAAAAATCCAACCTCACACTGCTGATAGGAATTTGTGGATACATTTTTTTCAAGATAGTCTGTCGGGGACTCAGCTTGAATAGTTTTATCAATTGGAAGGAGCTAATGTCCACAACTGGGAGGACCTTGTTGTTGCTTTTTACAAGAAGTATCAGTATAATGCCAACCTTGCTCCCACTCGTACTCAGCTTCAGGGTATGTCTATGGGTGCAAGTGAAGGTTTTAAGGAATATTCTCAGAAGTGGAGAGATTTGGCTGGAAGAGTCCAACCCCCTTTGTCTGACAGGGAGTTGGTTGACATGTTTCTGGGGACGTTGTCTGGTCCATTTTCAATCATCTGATTGGCAGTTCATCATCTGGGTTTACTGAATTGATTTTGACTGGGGAAAGAGTAGAAGCTGGCATCCGAAGTGATAAGATACAGAAGGATACGTTGTCAAGTGCAATAAAGAAGCCTTTCACTAGTAAGAAAGAAGCTAGTGCAGTTTACAGCTCGAGGAGCCAAAACCGACCTGAACGTCGTCAAGCAGTGAATGAGGTAGTAATATCAAAACCCATCGTTGCCCCACAACGCAACAATCAACAAAGAATGGAGAGGCCGCAGAGACAATACACTCGGCTCAATATGAACTTGTCTCAAATTCTACCGCAATTGTTGAAGACCAACCTGGTAACTTTGAGGGAAGCCCCGAAGAATCCCAGCACGACATCTCCGCTATATAACCCGAACGCCCGCTGCGCCTATCACTCTGATAGCCCAGGTCATGATACGAACAACTGTTGGCCCTTGAAGAATAAGGTGCAAGATTTGATCGAAGCTAAAGAGATTGAGTTTGACGCTCCGGAGAAACCCAACATCATAACTGCACCCATGCCCAAGCATGGCTCAAGAATCAATGCTATTGAGGTTATCTCCGCCACCGAGAATGCTGATGATGAGAACCCGAACATCGACAACTGGATCTACCCGACTACCAACGGTGGATTAAACAACTGGACAGCGAAGGACTTCGTGCCCGTTTCTTTTATTACACATTAATTGACTTTTGTTTTGTAATTTGTAATAGACAGTTTGAAACTTTATGGCCCGGTGCCTTGCCCGAGGCACCCTGGCTTTGGTTGTGAAGGCTTCCAAGGGTATGGTTTTTTATAAAGTGAATCAGTAGCTAGCAACAGGCTATAATCATAGTAACATGTATTTCTTGATTAGTTTGTGAAAATATTCAATAATATATATCAAAGGCCTATCCATGCTAACCCTACAAATATACATATGTTATATATGTTGACATCTCACCCCTACACCTGGGGGTGGCTTGATTGAACTTTGAAACAAATAAATTGTAATGACATAGAAGACTGAAGAACAATGTATTGGATGGCTAGCCTTGGTAGGTAGTTAACGAATAATAATGATTGTTGCATAGATCAATGATATGTATGAATGAGGAGATTTATATACAATAATTTAGACAAAACACTTCATATTTTTCATGCAAACCCACTTGTTCAAAAACACTTCGTAACACCCTTGAAGACAGGAGAAAGGGTTAAATCAAAGTAAAACAAAACTTTTCAAAACACACAAACACGGAAGCAATTTTTAAAATGATGAGCAAGTACCTAAGAGCCCATGGAAAACCATTGATAGAAAGGGTGCTAATACCTTCCCTTTCTATAATCTACCCCCCGTACTCAAAATCTCAAAAAAGGGAATTTTTATGTGCTTTTTTCCTTTCCAATTGGATAAAATAAAAGTCGATGGAGACTCTTGCTTACCGCGACATTTTGCGAACACTAACGCAAAACACAAACCAACATTATCCTAAAACAGTCTGGTTCTACCGCCGTATCACAAACAGTCATGACAAGTTTCATAGTGTTTCAGAAACAAGAGATATCAGAAATATAAATCAAAAGCAAACATGAGTTTGCTAATCCTAATTATGAGTTCTAATTTCTTTAAGAAGCTCTGAACTGGAATTCCCTCTACTTAGGCAGGCAGATGCATGAAATCTCAGAATATGTACATCATCAGAATCAGAATGTCTACATTGTATTTTTAAACGTGCAAATCTGACAATGCTTAAGTAATATGATGAGAGTCAGCAGAAGCTTACCTTGTAGCTGGAAAATACCCTGTGAGCTGGAACCTGGTTCTGGCCAGTTGTGATGTTCTGAATAGCTTCTTCACGTGTTCAGCAGGCTGGAAACTTTCAACTTGGGCTGTAAATGATCAGAAAATTCTGGAACAACCAAGGGATAAAGTTCTGACTTTTTAAGGTGGACGTTGATGGAGAATGTGTGACAGTTTGACTACAGAATTTTGGATGGCTTTTGAATATATATCAGAAACTGTATGGATGGTTTTGGTCAAGAAGCACTTGATAAAAAATGGAGTTTGAATACAAGAATCAAAAAGCTAATAGGTTTTATATTTTTGTGTTTACAGTTTTTTGGACTCTTGGAATTTTTGCAGGGGTTCAAGGCTTTTCTTTCTCAATTTTTCCACCTCTTTACAGTGGCCAATGAAGTTCAATTTATAGGCAAAGGTTTTGTAGTCTGGAGAGGTCAAGTGGCACCAACGTCATACGCTAGACGCTGACTTACTCTTGAAGTAAGCTTAAACGAGCATGGTTCAAGGCACAAAGTAGGATGGTTAGCAGGTTTAGCAGCGCCTAAGCTGGATTTGTCAGCATGAATTAAGGAAAAACAAAAGCAGCGCATGGACCTAGCACACTTTTGCACAAAAGTTTGCTTTCCCAAGACAGTAGAGGTACGCGTGGGGGAAATCCTTTGGATAAAGACTCAAAAGTGGTTGTGAGCATTTAATGAGCATTAAATGATGATGAGATTTATCAAATCAGAAATTCTGCCATATGAAACTCTGCATCATTGCTTAATTCTGGATCAGAAGTTCTGCTTCAGCGTAGCATCCAATCTTCTGATCCTTTTATCTTCTGGCTCCAGCAAGTTCTGAAGGAGCTCTCAGACTTTCCAGGAAGCTTGCAGCACGCCTTGTAACTTTTTTGAATTACCCTTGCAAACTCTGACCGAACCTTTGTGAAAACTGGCCCAGAAGTTCTGACCAAACTCTATCTTGAGAATATCCAGAACTTGCTGAGTGCTTTAGTTTCAAGGACGTGTCTCTGAGGAGTTATAACTTGAAATCCTAGCATTTCTAGGAGAAGTTATGTTCTGCAATGTTTTAGATCTCACTGAAATCTATAACTATTTTATCAGAAGTTCTTCCAGAATCAGCTTGCATTATGGTGATAATCTGATCAGAAGTTCTGAGTTTGTCATGTTTCTTAAACACTTAGAAAAATTCCAAGTATTTAAAATTTTAACTTTTCCAAAGTAAAATTTGACTTTTGAATTTCTTGACGAAACAATTCTCACATTCCAACATGTCTTGATGAAATATGATTCTTGAAGCTTGATTTTGATCCAAAAGTCAAAGTTTGACTTTTCAGTATGCAAATGACCATTTTACCCTCCTTGTGAATAACTTGAAAATTTTGTAGTTCAAGGCTGGGAAATGGATGGAAGAAAACCTGGGGATCCAGGGTGATCTCTTGAGAAATGAGAGGGCAATTTTTGGGGTATAACACTATGCTATTACATCATTTGTAGGGAGGGGATGTACAAATTGAATGGGGATTGCAAGAATTAAAAGCCTAAATAGTCTGTGACAACCATATGAATTGATATTAATGTACAAGAGATTAAATAAATATAATGTGCAAAAAGAATAAATGTGCATTAATGTAAAGGTGAAAAAAATGAATATTTTGTTTGGTTTTCATAAAAAAAAGGATTTTGTCTTAACCTAATTAAATAAATAAAATAATTAATTAAATTTGAATTTTATTAAGAAAAATATTTTAAATAAAACTCTAATTCTATTAATTAATGAAAAGGAAATAAGTTTAAGAAAAATACTTTTGGTATTTTTATCTTAAAAATAATTATAGCATTACAAAATATTTTTAGTCTTTTTTATATCAAAAATAATATATTTAAATTAGTATGAAAGGAAAATAAGTTAATAACCTAATTTTAATTATATTTACAAGATAATATGTAAAAGAAAAAATAAATAATGTATAGTTAATAAAAATATTTTGTGAGAAAAATAAAATAAAATAAGTCAAAATATAAATCTATCATTTTTTGTATTTTTATAATTTTTTAGTATTTAGAAAATATATTTAAGAAAATAAAATGAAATAAATAATAAAAAATAAATGAACTTGGGCCAGGGGTGCCATTAGTCAACAGGGGGGGTCAGCTAGCAAAAACATAAAAACAAACTAGGCCCAAAGGGCCCAGCGCCTGCCAAAAACACAAACAATCAACAAGTAAAAAATGTGAAAAATGAAAAGGATACCACTACGGCTCGAACTCAGGTCCCAAAGGTTACAGGCGCGTGCTTCTACCACTGGAGTGGCTATACATCCGTTAACATAAGCAAAACAATAAATATACAAGGCAAAACGCGCCCTGATGACTTCATCTTCAATCTCCAGCCAGACCAACTGTAACTTGCTCATTTCTCATCAAAAATGAAAACTGTAAACATGAAACTTGTAGAAAATTTTCCCACGCTTCAGAAATGTAAATTATTAAAACTATAGATCAAAGATAAGCATGAATTTTAATGGCCCTAATCTGAACCCTAAAAATTTCAGAAATTTCAATTTCAAAATTCTCTAAGCTCAAGCAAAATTAATGGAAACTATGGACATGGTTAGCTTCAGGGAAATGATATCTACATGTTTTATTCACAAATAAACTATTGATGATACCTGTATGAGGAGTTTCAAGTTGAGAAAACTTACCTCAAAATTGGAAATCGTGTTTTGAGTTTGAGCTTCTTTCAAGTGATGGTGATGATCAGGTTAGCTTCTTTGAGGTCCTAGGAAGCTAATGCAATGGTTTACTTGAGTTGAGAGTGGCTGAAATGACTTGGAGAAGTCAATGTGCAATGCTCTGTTTTTGGTTATGGAGGATATGGTAAATGATGTTACAGTAATGGAACATGGACATGGATAGGTTACACTTGATGTAAGGAAGCTTTAGAAACTAAAAGGCCAAGAAACGTATGAGGGAAATGTGAGTTTGACGTTCAAGGTCAGAAACTGTGCAATAATGGAGTTTTTGGGAAATTTCTGATTTGAGAGAGTTTTGGTGTATTTCAGGGTGCTTAAGCTCGTCCCCTAGCTCACAAATAGTGACTCTATTTATAAGCAACAAGTTTTGAGACCTCTTGTTGATCAGAATTCAAAATCATAAGTTTATGCATAACATGTGATTTTTTTAGAAATTTAAGTTTCAAAGCCTTGTGTACTTGCTAAGATAGAGTGGTTATGCTTTAAACAAGCTTACTTTTGACTTTGTGGAGGGAGTGTGATCAGAGGGAACAAGTTAGAGGCTCAAGAATGAACTTTATACAAAAAGCTTGCTTTACAACAATGGTAATGTTAACTTTGTGCCATTAATGGAAATGCAACTTGGATAATAGCTTAATTGCTTAGATCAAAGCCCTAACAGCTGTGTAAACATTTAATTATGGAGTGAAAAACAAGTTTGAGGCCTACAAAGCAAATATTATGCAGCATAACATGGATTTGGTTCATGTGTTCGTCAAAAAATGACTTGTAATTCAAGTGACAAAACCCTAACTTCATCTCTTCGATTCTCCCTACTCAAGAATGATCTCAAGGAGTTCTTGGACAACTTGGAAAGCTTGTAATGTGTTATACAATCCATATTTTAATTTCTTTTGAATATTCCCCTTGTAACTATATGAAAAAATGTCATGAAGTTGGGTCAAAATCTTGACCAAATTAGGGCAAAATTTCACTAAGTGTTTTGTTTCATGACCTTATGTTCATAAAATTATAACTTGAGATCCAAGCATTTTTGGAAGAAGTTGTGTGATGCAAAGTTGTAGATTTCATGGAGATCTACAACTTTTATGTTGGAAGTTTCTCTTGAATCATCTCTCATCATGGTGAAAATTTTGCTCAAAGTTATGAAAAAATAAGAAATTTCCAACACTTAGAAAAATTTCTAAGTTTAGAAATTTTGACTTTTCAAAATGAAATCTTGACTTTTGATTTCTTGATGAATAAGTTTCATATTTTGACATATTTTGATGAATTATGATCTTTGGCACTTGAATTTGACCAAAAAGTCAAAATTTGACTTTTTAGTATACAATTGACTTTTGATCAGTTGACTGGAAAATTCATCTGTCAATCCAATAGACTTGCAATGTTTTGAACCATGTCATTAGGTCAAAATTATGCAATTGGACTCTTGAGATTATTCCTTAAACCAATTGACCATTTTCTAGGTCAAAAATCAGAAATTGCCCTTTCCCAGTCAAAACCCTAATTTTGACCATTTTCCCTTTTGGAGATTTGATCAAATTTCTCGAGGAGTTATGGTCCAAACTTGATCAAATGATACATATGAGTCTAAAATGTTGATGTGGATAAAAAATTATGAAGTTTGACTGTAAATTGGCCATGATTGACTTTTTCCCCAATACAACTGATTTTTAGGTCAACTGCTCAATTGACTGATAAAAAATGTGATCCAAGGCTTGAAACTTGACATGAGTAATCTTGGGGATCCATAATGATCTATGAAAGTCATATGGGGTATTGGAAGTTCAAAAATCCTTGTGCAAACTCAAACCCTAATTTTGGTCATCAGTGCTGAAGGAGGTGTCTTGAGCTGATCAAACCCTAGTGCAGTATTGAGTCTAAGGAGATCTTGTGAGTAAATTCTTGATAAGTGAGAGGGAAAATGTAGTATACGAATCTTGTTGGATTAGAAATTTTGTACGATGGAGTTGATAATGTAGTATACGAATCTTGTTGGATTAGAAATTTACTATTTAAACTACATTGCCTAGTCGCAACAACCACTTTGATCTATTGTGACAATGTGAGTGCTATTTATTTATCCGACAATCCAATTCAACATCAACGCATCAAAAACATCAAGATAAATATATATTGTGCGTGAAAAGTTGTTTAAGACCAAATTCGAGTCTTATATATTCTTTATATTACTAAATTGACGACATCTTCATCAAATAATTTATATAACTTTTTGATAATTTTCACGATAAAAGAATTAATTAATTAATTAATTTGATAAGTAATTTAATACTAAAATTTCACTCTTACAATCAGATATATTATATAGAGCTATTAATTGAGGTGATTTAACGAAATCATATTTAATTATGTATATTATAATAACATTATAATAATAGCATTGATATATGAAGACATTATAGTAGAAAAAGATCAATACATGAAAATTTCAATCAGATAAATACACTTCATACACGAGAGAGTGGATAATTATTATTCGCGTGTCCTCGTGATTCTTGTATTTTTTTTTTTTTTTGTCAAACTTCTTGCATAAATTAATTATAAATAAATACAAGTATCATATTGTCAATAAATCACAAATCGTACGACTTTAAAAAGATAAATAAAGTAAGATTTCAATTATTAACATTTATATTTATATTTGATTGACAATCATATTAATTAACATTGATACATATAAGGAATTATAAAAATTAAATATTCTATTAAAGACGAATTGTTCAATCTATTTAAATTTAATTTTTGATAAAAATAAGATTTATCAAATAAATCATTTTATTAATCACAAAATTAAATTAATCGATATATAGATCAGAATTGAATGGTTAAATACAAAAAAATATTTTAAATATAAGAGAAAAAAACTCAATTAAATTTTTTATCATTTAATTATATAATTTAAGTAATAATATATTTTTTTTAAAAATTGTTTATTTATAAAATATGAAAACGTGTAAAATCAATATATAAACTTAAATGAATAATATCGTTTAAGAATTATAAATTAGCATGTTCATTTAATTCAAGGAAAACATATCAACACACTCTAAAAAAACAATATAATTAATTCAAATATCTTTTTCAATAACTTTTTCACCTTCTATATTATAAGAGTTTAAAATTTATTCCATTTTCTATTCTGTCTTTTTCATCCCTTATCATAATTTTGAAAATATAAATACAATAATATGACATTCAATTAACATATCAAAATTTTCAAATAAACTTCATTTACATTATTATAATTTTGAAAATATAAACACGTTAAGTTTAATCACATATAGTCGGTAGAGGAAACTTGTAGGGAAGGGACTAGGGAAACAATGAAGCGACATCGTATAACAATTTCCCGCGCGTGAAACAAAGCCACCGTATAAGATACGTCGACCACCGTATATGTGTATGTATTCTACTTTTGTAGTATATGTATGATGTATGATTTCACTCTTCGTCGTTTTCTCTTCAAAATCCCTCGAAAATCTCTCATCTCTGTAGTACTTTCCTCGTGTTCTCCAACGTACACACTCACACACACACATACACTTCACGAACTTCGTCAACAGATTCTATCTCCGATTATCCAAATGGCTGAAACTCGCCGGAGAAGATGAACAGCTCCGGCAAATTCCACTACCCGCCACTCGGCATTAGTTCTAGAAACGTTAACCCTACACAAGACTCAGATCTTCTACCTGCGAAACCGTTTCAACGCCGGAAACCTAGAACGCCGAGGACTCGGTTGAGGAAATACGGAGGTTCTGGCGGTGGTGGTAAACGGAGTAGACCTGAAACTCCGCTGTTAAAATGGAAGATCCATGAGAAGAATGACGATGCGGTTGAAAAGTCTTCGCCGGCGAGGTTAAGTCGGAGGGTGGGGCGGGATGTGAGGAAGCAGACGGAGGTTGGTTCGTCGGTGCGGAGGATTGCTGCTGGACTGTGGCGGCTTCATCAGCCGGAGGTGGTTGTGGTGGATAGTCAGAGGAGGTTAGGGTTTCAGGTGAAGTAAAACTTTTTTGGAATTTTTTTTCCAATTTTGTTCTACTGTTCAAGATCCTTTGTTTCATTCTCATGCGTGTTCTGTTTCTGTTTCTGATTTGAAAGTTTGAATTTTGAAGCTATTGCCAATTGCTATTACTGTATTGTAGGTCCCTCCATTTGGGATTAAAATAGAAATATATATGCATTATAGTACTGTGTTGTTGAAGCTTAATCTTCTGTTGTTGCTTCATTTTGAAGTGTGTCTTTTGAGATTCCATCTTACCCTTGATTCCCTTTATTATTGTTGTACGGAAATCAGTTTGAGTGTTTAGAGTGGAAGGATAAACAACTATTATCATTTAAAGCCTGAATGTTTGTTTTTGGTTGTTTACTTGTGAATGATGAAGTTCTATTTGAAACTTAGTAGTTACTATTATTATTTTTTGTTATGATTGGAGGAATGAGTTGAGTAGGGTTTGTCTCTGTATATAAATGCCATTGTTTTATATACTTGCTTTATTAAATCATTTGCATCCTATGTCCAAACTACATTTATTGTTGGGTCATGTTTGACAGAGTTATAAACAAACATGGTGATCTGTAGTGTTAATAGTGCTGACATTGTGAACCCACTTTGTTTGATGTTTGTTTGCAAGTGAGTTTGGACTTTATTTGGATCCGGCAATTAGCAATTTTTTTTAAGTTCAAGAATATGTTATTTAAGTATCTGCAATTTCTGGTTGAATTAGAGTAATTGGATTGGATATTTATTAGCTTTCATGGATGTTGAATGACTTGCCATTCTCTTCAGTTTCAGATTCTGGTAGTTGGTTTGCGTTATGAAGTTTGATAGGTTTGTAGTTTTACCTCATTACTGATTACTGATGTCACTTGTCTGCAGAATGGAAGCAGTCATGTAGGACTCCCGTTCCTCGGTCGTCCAAATGGCCGGACTCATGATCCTGATCCGAAGAATCATTCTCAAAGTCCTCGATCTGTCTTTGGGACAAAGAGTGGACACAACTGTGAGGTATGGTTCTTATTAGCTCCTCTTAATTAAAGATTATTGAGGCTAAGTCTTATACACGTAAATGACCTGAATTAGAATTATATCCTTTATGGCATAGTGTTCTTGGTGGCTTTTCCCTGGTTACTCCTGTTTTAATCATTTTTGGGCAAAAGGGTATGGTTTTTTGTAAAGTGAATCTGTAGCTAGCAACAGGCTATAATCATAGTAACATGTATTTCTTGATTAGTTTGTGAAAATATTCAATAATATATATCAAAGGCCTATCCATGCTAACCCTACAAATATACATATGCTATATATGTTGACATCACCCCTACCCCTGTGGGTGGCTTGATTGAACTTTGAAACAAATAAATTGTAATGACATAGAAGACTGAAGAACAATGTATTGGATGCCTAGCCTTGGTAGGTAGTTAACGAATAATAATGATTGTTGCATAGATCAATGATATGTATGAATGAGGAGATTTATATACAATAATTTAGACAAAACACTTCATATTTTTCATGCAAACCCACTTGTTCAAAATAGCATTTATAGTTTATAGCTTAAGGGTTTAAAGTGAAGGAATAAACAGTTAAAGTGTTAATTTCATGCATCATGTTCTTCAGCTCAAGCCTTTCCAGTTGCTCAACACTGAAATGGAGGGTGCAACAAAGTGGGATCCTGTATGTCTAAAAACATCCGATGAGGCGCAGCATATCTACGCGAAACTTCTTGATCGAAAGGTAAGTACTGTATCTGTTGTATCTGCCCTTGAAGCTGAACTACAGCAGGCACGTGCACGCATTCAGGAGCTTGAGACTGAACAACATTCCTCCAAAAAGAAACTTGATCATATTTTGAAGAAAGTTGGCGAGGAAAAGGCCCAATGGAGAAGCAGAGAGCATGAGAAAATCCGTGCTTACATTGATGATATTAAAACAGAGTTGAATAGAGAAAGGAAAAGTCGCCAGAGGATTGAAATTGTCAATTCTAGGTTGGTAAATGAGTTGGCAAATGTGAAGCTATCAGCAAAACGCTTCATGCAGGATTTTGATAAGGAGAGGAAGGGAAGAGAACTGATTGAGGAAGTGTGTGATGAGCTTGCCAAGGAAATTGGAGAAGACAAGGCTGAAGTTGAAGCATTGAAAAGGGAATCTATGAAATTTAGGGAAGAACTGGAAGAGGAGAGAAGGATGTTACAGATGGCTGAAGTATGGCGTGAAGAACGTGTTCAAATGAAGTTGATAGATGCAAAAGTTGCTCTTGAAGAGAAGTATTCACAGATGAATAAACTTGTTACAGACTTAGAAGCTTTTTTCAAGTCAAAAAATGTGCATCTAAACACAAAGGAGATGAAAGAAGCTCAGTCACTTCAACAGGCTGCAGCTGCAATGAACATTGAAGACGTTAAGGAATTTTCATATGAACCTCCCAAGTCAGATGATATTTATGCCATTTTTGAAGATTTAAATATTGGTGAGCACAGCGAGCGGGAGATTGAACCATGTGTTTCTCACAGTCCTCCTAATCATGCCTCCAAGATTCACACAGTGAGTCCTGAAGCGAATGTAATGAGTAAGGATGGCATTCTGAGGCGTTCTGATGTATATATGGATGATAATGGTGATATAGAGGGTGATGAAAGTGGATGGGAAACTGTGAGCCAAGCTGAGGATCAAGGCTTGAGTTATTCTCCCGAGGAGAGTGACAGATCTTTCAACAAGAACCAACGAGAGAGTAATGTTTCACGGAGGAGTGTACTCGAATGGGAAGAAAATGATGGTGAGGAGACACCAATAACTGAAATTAATGAAGTGTACTCTATACCAGCTAAGCAATCTAAAAAGGCCTCTTCCATAAAGAAACTTTGGAGGTCAGGCCTGAACAAAGAGGATAATTACAAGATAATCTCAGTGGAGGGAGTGAATGGTAAACTTTCAAATGGAAGGCTATCCAACGCGAGCATTGTATCTCCTGACCGTGGATCAGGTAAAGGGGTGCTGAGCCCTAATGACCTCCAATACCAGTTTAGTCCTTCTGAGTCCGGAAGTCCACATTCACAACGAGGTATGAAAGGATGCATTCCTCGTGGAGCACAGAAAAATAGCTTGAAAGCTAAGCTTTTGGAGGCCAGAATGGAGAGCCAGAAGATTCAGCTGCGCCATGTTCTTAATCAGAAGATTTAGGTCTGAGCATATAAGCATTGCATAAATTGTCCTCCTGGAATGACTTTAGGGAAGCAATTTATTTTAGATTGTGAACGAGGTACTAATGTGCTACCTATGTAAAAAAAAACTGCTAAAAAGATTTAAGAAGCCATGAATAGATTGTGCATAACCCTTTTAAGCAAATATTTTCCTTCCCTTGTGCTATAAATATAATATGTAGGGAAAAGACTTGCTTTGTAATATGTTGAAACTGGTCTTTACTTCATTGCATAGGGCCTCTAGAAAAATTATGAAAAGCATTTAACTTGTGATGTATCAATTCTAGTTATAGGGCAAATGTCAATTAAAAACCGTAATGTCATAAAATATAGATGATTGCTTTCTAGATTTTGATTTTCTGTCATTGTTGCAGCTGCTTAAGAATTTATTGTAGATTGTAGAAGATTTACAAGAGTGATGTGGTCCTAGCATAGATGATATTTATATTTGAATGCTTGAACTGTTGTTTAAATATCTAAACAAAAAGTAAAATTTAGATTAGCAGTTTATTTTTTGACAAAAGATTAACCGAAATATTTTTTAAGTAGGAAATGTAATTTTTGTTGTTGATATTTTAGTAATTTGATAGTTTGTAAATTGTAACAATGTTTTAAAACTTAGGTCATTGGTGGATCATTGAGTCACGGATTAGAGTGCATGACTTGACTTCTAATTCAGTTTATACAAATTAAAAAATATATCTATATAATTATACTACAAATTAATATGTAACATAAATAAAAATCTACAAATAAAAGAGTTAATTAATATAATGTAGTTTTTATTTAAAAATAATAACGAGACTTATATTGAAAATAATGTGAAAATTTAATTCAATTTTATTTTTAAATAATGAGATTTATATTAAAAATAATATGAAAATATAATATTTTTTTTGTTAACATGATCTTTTTCTTTCATTTTTTTAAATTTATAGTATTATTTACTGTATAATTAATTTTCTAACTTTATTAATTATATTATTATATTATATAATTAATAATTAATAATTTCAATGAAAATGTATCAAGAGAAATGTTGTAATTATATAATATATATTTTTATTTGGCAAAATTAAATATCTAAGGATTTAAGACGTATTATAATTTCTATCTCCCATTTATAAGTTCGAAATCTTGTTCGACGTATACAACAATGACTTTCTAATTGTAGCAAAACTAGTATGACACAAATGAAATGGACTCCCTTGACAAGTTAGAAAGAAAATATGGTTTATGTCGTCAGGTCGGACACAATCGAAAAAATTATATACAAAGAATTATATACAAACCATCTGCACTTTTTTAAGTTCTAAACATTACTGTTTTTCATTAAGAACATTTGTTACAATAAACCATACGCAAACAACAAATAAAAATACGATAAAACGTCTAAGAAATTACAACCGTTAAAATAATTTCATCTGAGCCATGCATCATCACAATTTCATTTTTATCGGAGGTTTGGTGACCGAGAAAATAACATATCCATCTCTGGTGAAAATCTGAGGTTTGATGGCCGAGAAAATAACATATTCATCTCTGGTGAAAATTATGGGAGATGTTATGACGTAAATAACAAAGAAAAAAATAAGAAGACAGTGAAAGAAAGTGTGAAGAATGACGGGGAAATGAGTGATTTGTTTATAGAAAACATAATTGCACCTAGTAGTCAAGTGAGATGACGCCTCATCTTTTTTTTTATAGTGCATGCTTCATCTCACTTGGCTAAAATAAAGTGCATGCGTCAAGTGAGATGACATTTAGGGCAAAAGGGTGAGTACATGCGTCATCTCACTTGACTCCTCCATTGTGAGATTTTCTAAAATATATTTATTTGCGTAATTTTCTCCGAAACATAATTATTATTATTATTATTTTTTAATACTTGATTATTGTTAAAAAAATTCGAGGTTTATAGATTATATTGTGCAGGTTATTGAAAAAGGATAAAATTGAAATTAAACAAAAACATGAGAGTTTTTGTTCCTTTCTTTGCTGGTTAGAGAAGACTTAAAAAAATGTGTGGGTCTCGTGAAAATCATATCTCTTTTTAATTTCTCTCCATTCCAAGTAGTAGAAATCAAACCCTTCTTTTCTACTTCTCTCTTCATTCTCCCTCTCTCCACAATTTCTCTTATAACAAACACACACTAAGAGATAAGAAAGGAGCAAAAAGGTCCCCTTACTTAAAACCCATTTGAATATTAACCTTTTTGTCGGAAACCATTAACAAACATGAACAAGGTACTTGAAAATACACAAGCACACATCCAAGCCTGCCACACTATCACTAAACTCTTGCATCTTAAACATATAACAATTTTTGTAATGTACTTTTAAAAAAAAATGACACATTCATTTTTTGTTTTGTTTTCTTTACCACATCAATTATTTCATTCACCCCACCACTTCATCCACCAATTATCTCCCTATGATAAAAGTCGTTTTATTTGTTGATACAATATTATCCATAACCAATGCTAGTCTGATTTCATGCATCTTAGTCATAAATTTATAAAAAGGCATGCCTAAATTATCTCAAATGAGTTAGGGATTCCATCTAGAAGATACGAAGAAGATCAGATCTATATGTAAAAGACAAACTAAAGAAACTGTCACATAACTCTAACACCCGCTCATAACATATTCTAAAACCTCTTAAGTGAGAATTTGAAACCAGTCCCAAACTCTTGTTTTCAACACAATGAGCCACCACATAATCAATCCCATAAAGAGATAACGGGGCATATTGTTTACCGTGGGAATTGGTAAACAACCGTTGATCTTCCAAAAGGTTACTTATTTGGTGACTCGCAGGATTGATCAGATTGATCCTAAGACATGGTTGATTTTGGGGTTTTGACTAAGTTTGATAATGGTTAAATGACAAGAAAACAAAGAAGCTTTATGTAAATTGCATGAAGAAGAAAACTTGACAGAATAAAGAAAAGCTTGAAATGAAAGGCTTCGACTGGAAAAGTAAAGGAGAAAGCAAGTAAAGTTTCTGGAAAATAAATGACTTTGATTAATTAAAGTGGTGTTTCACACATACATTCTCAACAATTCTTTCTCTCACGCTGGGTACTCGAATCTATATGAGTAACTTGTATATAATTGTGAACACACGCGAAAAACTGCGTGAACTACTAATATTTATACTAAACACATCCCAAGTAACCGTCGGGCAGTTACACTGCTTCGAGATGACTCCACTTGGCACGTTCACAGCGTTCGACGCTCCAGATCTTGGCACGTTGCACTTGGTAACCGTTGGGAACCGTTTTCTCTCCAAACGTTTGAATCTCAAACCGTTCCACTCTGAACAATCGAACACCTTCGTCGAGAAGCACCTTCGACGTCGAAGGCAACAAGATTCCTACTTAGAAGAAATTCTCTAAGTACATTTCCATCTTCTGATGGGTATTTCGACAGACCCAGTTGGTCGAAACCATCCTTCAGCTTTAATGGCTGATATTAATAAAAACAAGGGTGTCGAATTTAGGAGCCAACAAATTGCCCCCCAAGAATTCCTTATTTCGACTCTGAAAAGAAAAAGGCATTCTTTGAAATTCCATTCGACACCTGTCTTTTCATTCTTAGCCACAAATTAAACTGTGCACTTTTTGTCTTCTACCAACCACTGACAATCCCAAGAAAAAGCCAGTATTTCATTCGTACCTAAGACGTCACCTCAGTACGGCGTGCAGCGTGCCCAATGTCTTTTCACAAATTGTCATCATGACAATTTCCCAAAAACGAGGGCGCACGCTGCACCCTTTCATTTCTGCAGAACGACTATGTCAACAGGGGGACGCCACGTGTCCCACTATCTTCTGCAACATTAAATGGCCTCGAATTTGGGGATTTCCCAACCACTATAAATAGCGCCAAGTACCCATTGTGGGACTTTTTCACGCTATCCTGCCTTCAAACTTCCCTGTTGAACATAAAATCTCTGCAAACTTGCAAACACCTTGTTCTTCACTTCATCTTCAACCTTAACATCAACAATGGCCTCAGGTTCCTCTACCGCTCCTAGTTCTAACATCCCTTCCAGAAATGCTAAACCCAAGATCTTCTCAACTGTCCCCATAGTTACCCCTACAGGCCAACGAAGGGTTCCTGAACCCCTAGAAACTGCTGAACGTGAAGCTTATTCACACCAACTCATGATTCCGGTTGGATACTCCAACCAAATCTTCGCCATGTCTGGCCCGCTCACCCCATGCATCGATGAAGCCATGAAGATCAAAAGAACAACAGCCAAAAGAGATTCAAGTGGTCGATCTGTCGGAGGAACAACATGATGAAGGGGATCACGCTGATGCTAGCACTGCTAAAGTTCAAGTCGAAGATAGTCATGTCGATGCAGACGCTGCTCAACAACTTCAACCCCAAGACAGCGCTGCTGCAAAGGTTACCACCTCAACAAAGCATAAGTCCAAAGAAGACTTAGCAATCTTGAAGCAAACTGATCCCATTGGCTATCTGAATGCCATTATCGAGAGCAGGGGAAGTTCCTCTGATCTTAGTCAGGAGGCTTATACTCAATCGGGGAAGTCCACTGAGACTTCTCCTCTCGATGAGGCTTTGACGAAGGTCAAGGCTCAGTTCTTCAAGAAAGACTTGATGAAGGCTTTGGAGGGGGATCCCACTGCTCCGTCGTGTTTGGGAGCTGTTTTGAATGCAGTAGACTTGCTAGCTGTGACTCCAGAGGTTTCGAGCTTTATCATGGAGTTATACTCCATTATTGATCAAGTCTCAGCAGACTATCGACGACAGAGGGGCTTCAACAGCCAGCTCGAAGCGTTATATGGAAAGAGTTCTTCTACCTGGACTGCTGTAGTAGAGACGACTTCTGGAATTGCAGAGTTGTCGAAGCAAAAGGCATCTAAGCAAGAAGAAATTGATGCCATAGATCGAGACAATGCTTCCATAAAGGCGCAAATCGAAGAGCTGGAGGCCAAGATGAACGCCAATACTAAACGCAAGGAGGAGCTTCTCTCGACTGTTTCAGACACCGAGAGTCAAGCTGAAATCACACAAGGCCTAGAGTTTGCTGAGAAAGCTCAAGCCTTCGACGACCAAATTGCCAAGTTTGCCCAGGCGAATGCCTTGTGCAACAAAAGACTGGAGTTGCAGCATGCGAAGTACCTTCGACTCAAAGATTCTATCCCCTTCTGATTGACTCAGCCCTTTAACCACATATTGTAATATGTATTTGACAATATCGCCATTTTGGCTAATTTATAAAATTTTCCATTTTGGCTATTTATGGTTAATTTAGTCATTACTTGCTATTTATTTTTATCTCTTGGAGCATAGGTCTATACTTTTTCAAATATTTTCCATTTACTCTCAAGAGCCTTTTATTTTCACCCAACTCTTCGACTTCATAAGCTCCACCAGAAAAAGTTTGGATAATTCTGAATGGTCCTTCCCATTTGGGTGACCATTTTCCCATGCTTCGATCCCTTCGATCCATGGGAAGAATTACCTTCCAAACTAATTCTCCAGGCGAGAATGCCTTAGGTTTCACTTTTTTATTGTAAGAGTCTTCCACTCTTTTCTTCTGAAGCCTTAGTAAGTCGAGAGCGCGCAGTCTTTCTTCGTCTGAATCTACTAGTTCGTCTAACATCATATCCCAATAAACTTCAGAGGGGATATCATGGTGTCTCTGAACCCTTGCAGATTGAAGACAAATTTCTGCTGGCAACACTGCGTCATGACCAAAAGTTAGCCTATATGGTGTTGTACCTATGGCTTCTTTTGGGGACGTTCGACAGGCCCACAAGATCTGGTCTAACGTCTTATGCCAATTTTTTGGCTTCTTCCCAACATGCTTTTTTATCAAGCCAATCACTACTTTGTTCGCCGCTTCGACTTGGCCATTTGCCTGTGCATAATAAGGCGTCGATGTTAGGAGTTTAAAGCCTATTTCCTGAGCGAATTCCTGCATCTTTCGACCGGTGAAAACTGATCCTTGATCAGTAGTTATAGTTTCAGGGATTCCATATCTAAAGATAATGTTCTTTTGAATAAATTCAATGACATTTTCTTGGTCTACATTGACTAAAGGAATAGCTTCGATCCACTTAGTAAAATAATCAATGCCTACCAATATATACTTCTGGCTCTTTGATGATGCTGGTCGAATCTCTCCAATAAGGTCCAACGCCCATCCTCTAAAGGGCCAAGGTTTCACTATCGAGTGAAGTTCGCTTGCTGGTACATGCTGGATGCCTGTATGGACTTGACATTCTTGACAACCCTTGGCGAACTCGATACAATCTTTCAACATGGTGGGCCAGTATAGTCCTTGTCGAAACAACAACCATTTCATCTTATGGCCTACTTGGTGAGCCCTACATGCTCCAGCGTGCGTAATCGAAAGGGCTATGTATGCTTCAGTTTCACTTAAGCACTTTAGCAATACCCCTTCAGGCGTCTTTTTAAATAACTCATTACCCATGAGTACGTAACTCAACGCCCTATATTTTGTTTTTCGTTTTGTCGAAGCTACTGGATTTTGAAGATAATCCACAATGGGTTTCCTCCAATCTTGCTCTGACAAATTGTCTATGAACGAAATTTCGAAGTTCCTTTGATCAGCATACCCTAGTCTTGTCGATTCCAAGTCTGTTGGTGACAGACAAGTTGCCTTTATTTTCTCCCGAACTTCGATTGCTCTTTGCAATCTCGTTTTTGAAATTTTGTACCCAGATGCAATTTGTGCCAAATCGTTGGCTATTTGATTTTCCAACCTGGGTATGTGTCGAATGCTGACCATTTCGAATTTTTTCAATAAACGATTTGCTATCACAAAGTACATAATGAGATTTTCTCTTATGCATTTATATTCTTTTGTGACTTGCTTAATGACTAACTCTGAGTCTCCCATTATTTCGACTCGAGTTGCCCCCAATTCCAACAATATCTCAAGGCCAGTAATTAGAGCTTCATACTCAGCCTCATTGTTCGAACAAGAACCTGATATCTTGTACTTGAATGTTGTTGGAATTTTTTCTGGAGAAATAATCAAGACTCCTACTCCTGTCCCATCTTTATGGCTGGAACCATCGAAGTAGAATTTCCAAGGCTCTATCTCCACATAATTAATACTCTCAACTTGAATTGAGTGGTCGACTATAAAGTCTGCCACCACTTGTCCTTTCAATGCCTTAAGAGGCATAAAGGTCAAAGAGTATTCAGTTAATGCTAGTGCCCACTTGCCAATTCGACTGTGCAAGATGGGTTTCGACAACATGTACTTGAAAACATCCAAATGAGACGAAACATACACATCAACTGGTTTTATATATTGTTTGAGCTTTGTACAAGAGAAATACAGACATAGACACAATTTTTCAACTTCGCTATATCTAGTTTCTACATCGTTCAAAACTCTACTAAGATAGTAAATGGGTCTTTCGACTCCATTTTCATCTTCTTGGGCTAACATGCTTCCCAAAGTTTTGTCGGATGCAGCTATGTACAATCTCATACTCTTGTTGCTACAAGGAGGCACCAAAATAGGTGGCTTTGTGAGGTACCCTTTGATTTTGTCGAAGGCTTCTTGTTGCTCTTGCCCCCATTCGAATCCCTCTTTGTTCAATCGAAGTAAGGGTGAAAAGGCTTGAGCTTTCCCACTGAGGTTAGATATGAATCTCCTTAAGAAATGTATCTTTCCTAACAGAGATTGCAGTTCCTTTTTGTTTGCTGGCGCTTTCGCTTCCAGAATTGCCTTCGTCTTGTTCTGGTTGATTTCGATTCCTTTCTTGTGGACAACGAAGCCCAAGAAATCTCCAGCTTTCACGCAGAATGCACACTTCAAAGGGTTCATCTTCAGACCATGTTCTCTCATTCTTTCGAATGATTGTCGAAGGTGGTCTATATGGTTCTTCCTGAAAACAGATTTTATAACAATGTCATCAATATATACTTGGATAAAGGTGTTAATAAAATCATGGAAGATGGAATTCATCGCTCGCTGATATGTTGCCCCAGCGTTCTTTAGGCCAAAAGGCATCACTACCCATTCGTAAGTTCCTAAAGCCCCGGGGCATCGAAAAGCTGTTTTCGACACATCTTCTTCAGCAATGAAAATTTGATTATATCCTGAATAATCGTCGAGCATACTCAGGTACTCGTAGCCAGCGGCAGAATCGACTAGCATTTCCGCCACAGGCATAGGATATTCATCTTTGGGTGTAGCAGCATTCAAATCTCTGAAATCTATGCACACCCTCAATGTACCATTTTTCTTAATCACTGGCACAATGTTTGCAATCCATTCGACATACCTCGTAACGCGTATGAATTTTCACTTCAGCAGTCTTTCGACTTCCGTTTTGATCTTCGACAGTATTTCTGGAGCGAAGCGTCTTGGACTTTGCTTGATTGGTTTCTTCCCAGGTTTGATTGGCAACTGAAGTTCTACCAATCCTCTGTCGAGACAAGGCATCTCGTCGTAATCCCATGCAAAACAGTCCTTGAACTCTTTTAACAAATGGATTACTTCCAACCTAAGTTCTGGGTCAATTTTTGCGCTAATGTAAGTTGGTTTTTTCTCTAACCCTTCGCCTAAGTTGATTTCTTCTAAAGGATCTTGCGCTAGCATCTTGATGTTATTCGCTAAGGGGTCCTTTTTGAATCCCAAAGGCTCATCGTCATAGATGGCGTCGAGCCTTTGTTCCTGCATCCCTTCTGGCATGATATCAGGAGGTTCTGGATCGAAGTCCTTTCCAGGACCTGTAGAAGATAACTGTTGATCATTGGCCTGTGTGGCCATATATTTTACTTCGGCTTCGAGAGCCGTTATCATCTTTGTTTCGGCTACGTAAGCCGAAATTCGCTGCAATGATTGTGACTCAGTCATTGTCACTGAATTCACTTCCCCAACCAGTTGGTTGGATATCAGTTAACCCACTAAAGTCAATGTGGGACAAGTCTTCTCTGTCCCATTGAAAACCATGCTCAGGGTGCAGGTGTAGGGAACAAAAAGTATTTGGCGCTGGCGCCAAGTCGAAGTCAGGTGTTGGGCATGGCCCAATGTGAGCCAGGTTCTTGTTGAAGTCTGCCAGCCCTAGGTGATTTACTTCGCCCAGGTAATAGCTTTGGTCCGCTTCTATGTTTTCGACCATTCCATCAGGACGCCATAGTAGCAACCTCTGGTGCATTGATGATGGTACAACTCCAACACCATGAATCCATTCACGGCCCAACAAAAGATTATAGTTAGGTTTGGCCGATATGACCATAAACATAGTTGGTCGAAGGATAGATCCCACCTTGATGTCCAGTTGGATCACACCCATAGTGGTCCCTATGCCGCCTTCATAATTCGACAGGACCATGTTGTGAGGCTTGATGTTCTCATCACTTTTGCCTATTTTTCTCAGCATAAAGTGAGGGATGATGTTGATGGTTGCCCCACAATCTACCAAGATCTTATTTACTGTGGTTTCTTCGAGTTTAGCCCTTATAAATAAAGGCTTAAGGTGATTTTTCATCGCCTCTGTAGGAGGTTCGAAGAACCCATTCTGCTCTTCAGTAGCGCCATTATCCATGACGAAATAGCACACTGGCCTATGCTTGGCCATTTCTTGCTCCACTTCCCAATCGCTTGTTTCGACCTCAACCTGGCGGTTGAACTCCCTTGGCAAAACTGAGACTATGTTCACCATGATGTCCAAGGTGTCATCAGACTCAGAACCATCTTCGTTATCGACTTCACCTTGGTTAGGCCAAAATAGCCTATTGGTTACTGGTTGTCTCTCCAGAGGCTTTCTCTGCTTTCTCTGAGGAACATTTGAACTGGATTCTGCCTTTGGTTCATTAGCAGCTTCCCTCTCAGCTTTTCGTCGCCTCTGGTATCTCCTCCATTGAGATCGAGACATGGGATTTTTCCCTTTGTAGTTGCTTGACACCTGTGTCACTTTAGGGGTAGCAACCTGAGGCTCTTTCTTATGTGTTAAAGACGAACCTCTTGGCACTTCGAAGGAGTGCCATCTTTCCTCGCTTGGTCTCTTTCGACCAGATGTTTTGTACCATGTATCTACTGGCACATTAGTCGGAGGCCTGAAAGTCAGTGGCCTCTTTTCTTGATTTGAACTCCTTTGGGGGGTTCTTCTGGGGTCATGTCGAGTATCAACACTTTCCCTTTTTTTATTTGCTGCTCTTACACCTTGAATATGCTCCGCAGCTTTTTTGTCAAAGATCGAACTGCATCTGGGACACATCATCACTTCTGACTTCTTTTTCTGGCATCTTTGCAGGAAATCTGCCAGATTTTCATTTTCCCGAGGGAAAGCAGTTTTGTTGGCTTGTTCTTGCCTCATGGCCTCCTCTGATGCTTTTGGTTCAGAGACTTCGACCATGTTGACATTCATGGTGTCTTTGTTGGCAAGAGTCAACTGCTTCATCTGAATCTCCAAGTCCTCTGTCTGGCCTTGAACTGCAGCCAAGTGAGAACTTGGTTTTGTTCCAGATTTTTGGGCTCCAACCGCCTTTTGGACCGCTTCAATTGTCTTTTTGGATAGATTCCCAGAAAAACTGCTAAAGATTGGCATGTTGACATGGTCCTTTGAGACTTCGACCATTGTGATTCCTGGCCTCTTCGACTGGCTTCTGGATGCCTCGATCACGTTCACCTCTGAAGGTTCAGCATAATGGGCTTCAGCCTGCAAAGGGTTGGAGTCCACCGTCATGGGGGTCTTGTCAGCAAACTTCAACCTCCCTTCTTCGATAGCGTCTTGCACAAGATTCCTGAAAAGAAAACATTGAGACGTTTTATGGCCCAGAAAATTATGATATTTACAAAAGCCTCTCTTCTTTCTTTGATCAAGAGGAGGCATTTTTACCCCTGGGGGTACTATCATTTGGCCATCTTTTACAAGTAAGTCAAAGATTTCATCACATTTTGTAATATCAAAACTATAAGTCTTTTTGGGGAACCTATCGTTGGTCCTTTCTGGACCAGTGGGATTTTTTCCACTTGAGGGGACTAACAGTTTGCAAGAGTATGGTGGCCCTTGTTTTAGTTCCGCTAAATCGACCTCGCCTTCTTCGACGGTTATAGTTTCGTCGAAGGTTTCTGGATCTTCGTCATCCATCTCGACATACGCTATCCTCTCTCTTTTATGAGTTTTCGTTGCCTTGGCTTTCTCAGCTTTAAGGCGTTCTACCTGTCGAACTCTATCGGCCAATTGGGCCATGTCTCTCAGGTATTGAGTGTCTAACTTCTTCCTAATGGAATAATCTAAACCGTCTGCGGCTATTTCGACTAACTCATGTTCTGGCACTTGTGTAAAACATCTTGCTTTGAGCAACCTAAACCTATTTAGATATTCGTCTATAGGTTCAGTGAAACGTCTCTTTACACTGGCCAATTCTTTCAGGCTTATCTTGGTTTGTCCCATGTAGAATTGCTCATGGAACAATCTCTCCAACTGGGTCCAATGATGGATTGAATTGGGGGGGGGGGAGAGTTGTAAACCACGTAAATGCGTTCTTTGTTAAAGAACTTGGGAAGTACTTAATCCTTAGGTTTTCGTTGTTTGAAATATCTCCTGCTTCGATCAAGTATCTCGCCACATGTTCGACAATAGATTCTGTCGTGTCCTCAGAGAATTTAGTGAACTTAGGGACTTTACATCTAGGAGGTAAGTCTGTTTGTAACACATATTCTGACAGTGGGGATGTGAAGTTGGGCCTACGAAAGCCCATGTTCATCCCATTTTGAGTCATGATTCTTTCGATCATGGCTGCCAGATTATTTTCCAAACCCATATTTTGGCATTGGATATGCTGAACCACTTCGTCAGCATTTTGGTTTCTGTTAACTAACCTTACCTCTGGGGCTATAACCCTAGGTTCTTCGACAGGCTGCTCCAATCGTGCCCTAAGGTTTTCTTCGACAGACTGCTGGACTTGGTTGATAGTGGTTTCTTCCTCTAAGAGTATACCTTGGTTTCCCCTTATTTGCGCCCTTTAGGGCTGTCGAATAGGTTGGGGTACTCCAAAGAAATCAGCCAAACGCGTCATTTGCGCTGTCATCTGCTGATTCAATTGGGTGGTGTTTTGTATTAGAGGATTCAGCACTGTAGTTAAAGTTTGTGCAACATTTGAACCATATCATGGTTGCTTTCGTCCATTTGTTGCCTCAAGACTGCTGTCGAGGCATTTGTAAGGCCATGTGCTACTTGGGACGTTCCTCCTAAGAGTTGGGTCCTATTTCTGTTCGCCATACCTACTCCAGAACCTTGGAGTGGCGAAGAGGCGCTCACTAAAGGGTCTGAAAAAGTGGACGCAACGTTCGTTAGGCTAGCCAATTCAGACGTTGGCATGCCATAGAGTGGTTCTCGATTTTGACCGCCTGTCATAAATCCTGGGGGAACATAAGGCCTTTGTTCTGGACTGGGCCCGACAGGCCCAAAGGCATTGCTAAGGCCCGGTCCAAAGGGACTTACTAGGGACCACGCCGAGCAAAGGAGCCACGTCAGTGTCCGACATCCTGATGTCCAGCTCGACATCCGCTGTCCAACTCCACGTGACGATGTCCAGCTCGACACCCTGATGTCCAGCTCGACACCCTGCTGTCCAGCTCGACATCCTGCCGTCCAGCTTCACGCCCTAACGTCCAGCTCGACACCCTGCTGTCCAGCTCGACGTGGGCTCGAGCAACCCAGCTAGGGCAGACTCAGTCCACCGTTCCCCCCTACGATGCTCCGGAAAGACCGCGTCTCCGTCCGCCCGCACTTCACGCAGAACATCCAGGAAGAGGACCACGTGCGGGTCCCCACTACCCACGTAGAACCTGGCAGTTCCTCCATTGGGCCAAATCCGCCCGGCCCAATGGAGGAACCTTGGCCCAGCGCTGGGGGCTATAAATACCCTCTGTTTCCAGAGGGTCAGGTATTGATCATTCTAACCTCAACTTCTATTATCTGCTCGTACTCCTACTTACTTCAGCATCAGAGTGTCTTGCAGGTACCCCCCCCCCCCCCCCACCTCGTTCAAAAAAGCTTTCTGCTCGGAGCCAGCCGTGACGGTCCAAACCTTCTGATCAGGCCAGATCAATGGCGCCGTCTGTGGGAAACAGCTTCCCCGTCTAACGAACAATTCCAAAGACCAAAGCTCAATTCAATTACCTGTCATGGCTGATCCAGCTCGTGAAGAGCAGCACGTCCGCGTCACCGACACTAACAACGGTCCCGCGGACAAGAATGGACACCTCGACAATCTCGGTGATCCCGGTCACAATGCCACCCCTGTGACAACCGCCCCTGGACCTTCCTCCCGCAGGGACGGGAACACTGCGTCATCCTCGACGACCCCTCCAGCACTCGAAGACGACCCGGAAGCTCTCGCCTATCACAGAGCTGCCCGGTTCTATGAAGTCCCAGTTCCTGCCGGGGCAGATGCCACGACTCAGGCACTGTTCGCGGCCATCAACCAGACAAATTATCTCATATTCGCCCAAGGAGAAAGACTAAGGGCACTTGAAAATGATCGACGACCCCCGAGGAGGCATCAGAGGCCACCATCTCCACCTCCTCGGGTCGAAGAAGTTCGACACCCTACTCCCCCGCGGAGACACTACAGGGAGAACTCTAGGAGCCCCTCTCCCTGACCAAAGCAGAGGCGGCCCCAATATGAGAGACAGCCCGTCATCCCTACCGAAGAACCCAGTCGCGACCCATCAAGGCACGACAGGAGGCACAACAGAGACGGGCGTGTGACCTTCAACCACCGAGCATCACGCTCGAGGGAATCTCAGCACGATCATCGTGCCAGACATAACTACATGACCCCTTCTCTTTCTCCGGAGAGGAGCGACGAGGACGACCCCCGCGGTCCCCTGTCGCAGGCCATCATGGACGCACCTATTCCCCCGGGCATGGAGAAGCCCTCACATCTGAAGGAGTACGACGGCGTAGCAGACCCAGTCGACCACATTGACGGGTTCGAAGCCATGCTCCACTATCATAATGTCGGGGGGCCCATCAAGTGCCGTCTCTTCCCCACAACTCTCAGGAAGGCGGCCATGGACTGGTACAAAGGACTCGCCCCGGGCTCCATTACCTCGTGGCGGAACCTGAAGAACCAGTTCATCAGTTCCTTCACAGCTTCTCGGCGCCACCCGAAGACCGAGGCGGCCCTCGAGGCCATCATCCAAAGACAGGATGAAACCTTGAGGGAATTCATCAACCGCTTCAACCGGGAAGCAATACAGGTCCCCTGCGCGGACCATATGAAAAGATATTTGCTGGAGAGGGGCCTCCTCCCCGGCACAGAATTCAGAAAAGCTGTGGGTATTGAGCCACCTGCAACTTTTGATGCTCTCCTCGACAAAGCCCGAGCATACATGGACTACGAGGAGAGAGAAGCTGCCAACAGGGCACGAGACTCCAGGGCTCGCAATCATAGCAGCAGCTCGAGACAAGACCCTCCTCCCCGACGTACCGGAGAGAAGAGGAAGGAAGATCGACCCCGGGAGGTCCGGGAACAAAGGGGCCCCTCGGGCCGTTTCACCGAGTACACTCCGCTCACGGCTTCCCGCGAGCGTATTTTGGCGTGTGCTAGCACAGATTTTAAAGACGGTGGCGTCAAGCGTCCCCGACCAGCTCCTGCCAAGCCAGGGGTAGACAAAAATAAATATTGTCAATACCATAGGAGTCATGGTCATTTGACAGAGGACTGCGTCCACCTCAAGGACGCCATCGAAACCCTCATCAAAGGAGGGAGGCTCGCACAGTACAGGCGAAACGACGCTCCCCGTCGTGACGCCCATGAAGCTAAGGAGCCCGAAGAAGATGCCCGACCATCTGACGAGTCGGTGCCAATCCAGACCGCCTTCTCGGTAACCAGGCCCGAGGATTTCGAAATTCCCGAGCTCCTGCAGGAGCCCCTGACGACACACAGCAGGTGGGAATACTTCCCCTCCGCCATGGTCATCAACGGGGGCGGGTTCAACGACCTCACCATCAATTCAGCCAAGAGGAAGTTGGACGAACTGGTCGACGCAGCTCCTCCACAAACTGTGACTTTCGAAAGAGTGAAGGGCAGATCAGAGCCCATCACCTTCTACTTAGAAGAGCTCCCCGGCGGAGCCCCGAACGCAATCATCCCCTTGCTGATAAGGGCAAAGATGGCCAATTTTGACGTGCATCGCATCCTGGTCGACGAAGGGAGTTCCGTCGACGTGATGTACAGCCAGCTGTTCCGGACCTTGCAACTGGACGACTCACACCTCTCTCCGTATGTGGGTTCAGACCTTCAAGGCTTCAACGGCTCGACTTCCAAACCTTGGGGTTATGTCGAGCTCCTCATGACGTTCGGGGAAGGAACAGCTACAAGACAGGTGAAGGTCCGCTTCCTCGTCATTGATTGCCCGTCCCTATACAATTGCATCTTGGGAAGGCCGACATTGGCGGAGCTGACAGCGGTGCCCTCAACTGTCCATCTAAAAATGAAGTTCTATACCAAAAGGGCAAGGGTAGCCACCATCCAGGGAGACCTCGCCGCTGCCCGCAGGTGCTTCAACGCCGCTTCAAGGGGACGGGATACCGTCGACGTGGGTACCAGCACCAGACCCATCAAGAAGACAAAGCAAGAGCCCGACAGAGCATCCCCCGAGGTAGAAGTTCAGAAGGCTCCACCAAAGGTCGACTCCATAGCCCTCGACGCCCGTTTCGACCAAGACGAGCCATCCAGCAGCGAGCAAATCCCCCTCCGACCTATTCCGGACGGTGATTTTGAACTCGTTCCCCTCGGAGCAGACCCGACCAAGGGAGTAAAGATTGGCAAAGACCTCCCCGACTTGGCCAGGAAGCAAATCAAGGCCTGTCTACGCGAGAATGCTGATCTCTTCGCCTGGAGCGCTGTAGAGATGCCCGGACTCGACCCTGAGGTCGCCTGTCATCACCTCGCCATTGATCCAGCCGCCAAGGCCGTAGTACAACGTAGGCGTAGGCAGTCTCCAGAAAAAACGGAGGCTGCTGAAAAAGCTGTAAAAGACCTCTTAGAGGCAAATTTTATTTCTGAAGCCCGGTACTCCACCTGGCTGTCAAATGTTGTACTTGTTAAAAAGAATAATGGAAAATGGAGAATGTGTGTTGACTATACCGACCTCAACCGGGCTTGCCCGAAGGATGCTTTTCCTCTACCTAACATTGACATGCTGGTCGACAATTCGGCCGGCTACAAGACTTTGTCGTTCATGGACGCCTACTCGGGATACAATCAAATCCCAATGGCCCTGGGCGACAAATGCTGCACGGCGTTCATGACCAGCTCGGGTAACTATTACTACAATGTAATGCCCTTCGGACTGAAGAACGCCGGTGCGACTTACCAACGCATGATGAACAAAGTGTTCAACAAACAGATTGGCGACATGCTCGAGGTATATATGGACGACATGATCGTCAAATCTCGAGCAGACACCGCTCACGCAGCTCATCTCAAGACAGTCTTCGCCCAAGCAAGACAGTGCAAAATGAGGTTCAACCCCGAGAAGTGCATGTTCGGGGTTAAGGCAGGAAAATTCCTCGGATTCTATCTAACAGAACGAGGGATTGAAGCCAACCCCGACAAGTGTCGGGCATTCTCCGACCTCTCGACACCAACGTCGAAGAAGTCGATACAGGTCATGAACGGCATGTTGACGTCACTATCACGCTTCGTCGCGAA
The DNA here is from genome assembly GCA_948472305.1 of Vicia faba. Classification (NCBI taxonomy): domain Eukaryota; kingdom Viridiplantae; phylum Streptophyta; class Magnoliopsida; order Fabales; family Fabaceae; genus Vicia; species Vicia faba. The sequence continues at coordinate 514,831,518 of OX451736.1, read as the reverse complement.
GTCCGCTCAGCACGCCCTTCCCTTCTTCAAACTCCTTCGAAAGGAAGCAGCCTTCGAGTGGATCGAGGAATGCGAACGCGCACTTCGCCATCTGAAGCAGAGCCTGTCTCAACCGCCCGTGTTGTCTCGACCAGATGACGATGAACCACTATACCTATACTTGGCAGTTTCAAACGAAGCCATCAGCGCAGCTCTTGTCCGCGAGACCCCTGACGGGCAGAAACCTGTCTACTTCACGAGCAAAGCCTTACAAGGCCCCGAGAGCAGGTATCAACAGATAGAAAAGGTTGCTCTGGCCCTCGTCAACGCTGCGAGGAGGCTCAGACACTACTTTCTAGCGCACACCATCATCGTGCGAACCGATCAGCCGGTGAGGCAACTCCTGGGTCGGCCAGATATGGCGGGCAGAATGCTGAAGTGGTCCTTGGAACTCTCCGAATTCGACATTCAGTACGAGAGAAGGAAGGCCCTGAAAGCACAAGCCTTGGCCGACTTCGTCGCGGAGATGACCACTAACGACATTCCCCCGGGGAAGGAACACAAGTGGACCATCTTCGTCGACGGAGCCTCCAGCTCGTCCGGAAGCGGCGCAGGGATCCTCCTGGAAAACGAAGAAGGTGTGGTAATCGAGCACTCCTTGGTTCTCTCCTTCCCAACGTCAAATAACCAGGCAGAATACGAAGCCCTGCTCGCAGGTCTGAGATTAGCCAAGGACCTAGGAGCCCGCGAAGTTCAAATTTACACCGACTCCCAGCTCGTCGCTTCCCAAGTACAGGGAAGCTACCAGGCCAAGAATGACAACCTCATTGAGTACTTGAACTTAGTCAAAAAACACATGGCAAAGTTCGTACGTGCAGAAATTTCTCATGTTCCCCGCGAGCAAAACACGAGGGCGGACATATTGTCCAAACTCGCGAGCACACGAAAGAAGGGCGGGAATAAATCCGTCATCCAGGAATCTCTGGCACGTCCGAGTATCGAACCACCCTCGACTACGGTCGAGGTCCACGCCATCGGGGATGCCACGTCCTGGATGACCCCGGTTTATAATTTCCTGACTAAAGGAGAGCTCCCGTCGAACCAGGCCGAAGCTGCCATAATCAAGCGACGAGCATGTTCCTATGTTGTTCTCGAACAGAAACTGTACCGAAGAGGATTCTCCATTCCCCTCCTGAAATGCATCGACGAGTCCGCCATCCCCGACGTACTGCGGGAGATACACGAAGGTATCAACGCCCAGCACATGGGCGGTAAATCCTTGGCAAGGAAAGCCCTTCGAGCAGGATACTACTGGCCGACGATGCAACAGGACGCCAAGGAACACGTGAAAAAATGTGACAAGTGCCAGAAGCACGGGGATATGCACCTCGCCCCCCCGCACGAGCTGAATACATTGTCGTCCCCATGGCCGTTCGCCTGGTGGGGTATGGACATCCTCGGGCCCTTCGTGCAAGGGACCTACCAGAACAAATTTCTAATCGTCGCCGTGGATTACTTCACGAAGTGGATCGAGGCCGAGGCACTCGCAAAAATCACCTCACACAATATCCTCCGTTTCTACAAAAGAAACGTCCTCGCCAGATTCGGAATTCCGCAGGCCCTGGTGACCGACAACGGTACCCAGTTCACCGACCACGGGTTCCGAGACTTCGTCACCAAACTGGGGACCAAACAACATTTCACGTCGGTCGAGCACCCTCAGACCAACGGGCAAGCCGAAGCCGCGAACAAAGTCATCCTCCGAGGGCTCAAGCGTCGACTCGGCGAAGCCAAAAGAGGATGGGTCGAGGAGCTCCACAGCGTCCTGTGGGCATACCGCACCACACCCCACTCAACGACTGGAGAAACACCATTCCGACTGACCTACGGCACCGAAGCCGTCATCCCGGTCGAAATCATGGAACCTTCCCGACGAACGGAGGAACCCCTCGACGAAGAGATGAATGACGAAGCACTAAGGGATGAACTCGACCTAGTCGAGGAAATCCGATCGGGGGCTGCCTTGCGCGAAGCCACCCTAAAACAACGAGTGGCTCTACGCCACAACGACAAGGTCATCAAGCGCGAGTTCGAAATAGGCAGCCTGGTACTACGCAGGAACCAGAAAGACTCCCGCGAAGGGAAGTTGGCCGCGAACTGGGAAGGACCTTACCGCGTCCACGGCACCACGGGTACCGGGGCGTACTACCTCGAGCAGTTAGACGGAGAGCCATTACCAAGACCCTGGAATGCTGCTAAGCTAAAGCAGTACTACAGTTAGAAACTGTCAACACCTGGGACCCTCGACCAGCAGCACCCGCGCTCGGTCAACGAGGAAAAACGTCCAATTTCGTATAAGGCTAAGGTACAAGCCCGACGTACGACCAAAATAGCACAGCATCGCGCGGTAAACGATGACGATCGATAGTGCCCGACGTGGACAGCTGTACCGAGCCCCACCGTCGTCGTACCCATAAGGCAGAACACCCAGCTCGCGATGGGCAGTTCACGCCAAGGGCGAATCGTCCCTAACGGGCTCCACGCCCGACTGAGCAACCTCGCTCCGAAATGCCCGACATTCCATCAAGAATAACGGGACATCTACAAGGGTCAAAAGAAAATCTCTCCCCTCGAGCGCAACACTTAGGTGGTTCTGGCCAATCGAAACAGGGCCGGGAACGCATACAAACGGAGTCGAGCATATTCGCTCGTCAAATCAAAACCGTTTACGGGCACTCCTCGAGTCCATGACTTAGGCTAAATTCATACAAGCATGTGATTTCAAACAAGGGCAAAAAATCCAAAATGTATAACAAGATATAAATGCCCGAAGGCAACAAAACAATAGTAAACCGACCAAGAAGGCCGGCGATGTTCATAACATACAATAAACGGGCACGCAGGCCCAAAGAATACAAATATCAAGAGCACGCAGGCCCGCTATCCTACTCAGACTTCCACGGAATCATCATTGTCGACGCTAGGAGAGTCGGGCGGAGGAACGATCATGCCACCTACAACCCGGTGTGTGTGACCGATACCCTCAGTGACCAGGCCAGGGTTTAGCAATGAGAGCTGATCGACCGCAGAATTGAACCCGTCCTCCAGAGCACCGACGCAGTCCACCTCGAGGAGCCGGATGTGGGCGACCAGCTCCGCCCGACTCTTCAAAGCTACTATGTCCTCGGGCTCATCTTCGGCAGGTTGCAGGGTAGCATGCATTTCCTCGACCTGTTTACCCAAGCGTTCGACTTCGGCCGCCAGGCGATCCCTGTCCGCCCGAAGAAGCTCCCCTTCCTCAGTCAACTTCCCCGATTTCTCCTTCTCTAGGGTCAACATCTCCCTCTCAGCATCGAGCATCGCGGTCTGCTCTCGGAACATCCCCTCGGAGCGTTCCAGAGCGACCTTCAATTTCCGCGAGCTCGCGGTCAGCGCCGCCTTCTCCTGCTCAAGCTCTTCAACACGGGCAGCATCCCCCCCATCCTTAGATAACACCAAAGCCATTTCGGCCATTTTTACCAGCCCATCCACGCTGGCGGCCAGATACGCCTTCCTTTCCTCTTTAGTCATCTTTTTTATGGCTTCAGCTTCATGGGCAACCACTGTCGGGGGGAATCGCTCGAAAAAGCCCGCCTCTTCAAAGCAAGGGGGGAAGGCGAAAGATCTAACAGCGCCGGCGTCCTCGCCGACATTCGAACCACCGTCCACGCGGGTCCTCTTCCTCTGCGTCAAAACGGCACTGGGGTCGATCTCCTCGACTTCTGGGTCCGACGCGGGCCCCGAGCTCGACGGCGAGACCACCCTTGCCAGCTGAGGAGCGTTTGGACTTTGTGACGGACCCATTGTCGTCGCCTGTGGGGGCTTCACGACCCTCCTGCCTCGCCTCTCGTCACAGGATAGTTTCAGGAGCCTTTCATGTCGGCTAGCCATCGTACCTGCACGAAATAAAGAAAAAGTCAGTATCGAGCAAACCTCATGAGTAAATGACGAATAAAGAATTTCAAGCAAACAACCTAACAGGCGGGCAGCCTGCCTGTATGTCGGGCACTCCACCAGCGCCTTGGTGTCGATCGGACGGGACTCGAACGTCGGGTAACCGTCTTTGTCCAGGATATCATCCCCCTCCCGCGTAACCCATTGGGCGGGATGGAAACTGTCGACAAACCGACAAAGAGTGTCGTATGCCTGCTCGTCTTCCGAGCACATGTCCCCGGCCGCGGTATGGTAATAACCGGTCCCGTGCTCGTAATGCCGAGACATCCAGTACACCGGGATTTTAGCCCTACGACCCAACACGGGGTTCCCGTCGTCGTTCAACATCGCCTCCCCATCGTCGTCACTCACCGGCCCCTCCTCCTCGAAAAGGGAATTTAAAGCAGCGTCGGTAATTGGCCGTACCATGTACCACTTGTCTTTAAACCCCCTCACGGAGTCCATATACATCTTAAAGAGCCTCCTCGACTGCTTCAGGGAGACCCAACTATGTTTCCCTCCTCGGGACTGACGCTGCAAGTGAAATACCCGGAAGAAAAGCGGGATGGTCGCCCCGATCCTCAGGTATCGACACGTCAACTCAAACGCCCGGATGAAGGCGAGAGAGTTTGGGTGCAATTGGGACGGGGCCAGCTCCAAGTGCATAAAGACCGCGGCCTGGAAATCAGTGAATGGTAGCCGCAGCCCTAGGTCTTTGAACGCGATCTCATACATCGCGAGGCTATAATTAGGATAAACCGAGCAAATCCTTGCACGGGTTGACGGAATCATGACCACGAAGTTCTGCTGGAAGTCGGGCTGGTCTTGACCCTCTTCAATGACAGTGAATGGATGTCGATCATCCCGACTATATACCGACGCTATCCCCCGCGGCTCGACGCCCACCCATTCCAGCAATGGGTCGGTCACGGTATCAATTAGGGTGACCGATTCGTCGACACTCTGTTCTTCACGGTCACGGCGTCCGGAGGAGCTCGGCTCGTCCGCCATGGTTACCTGCAGAGCACGGGAAACCAGTCAGTTGAGCACGAAGTCCTACGCTCGACAAAAACATGTCGTCCCTTACACGACTACATAAGTCCGTTTCCACAAATGGATGCCTCCCCGACGCCCTGAACCCGGTGTTCGTCCTCAAACCAATTGCGCGGCCACTCTTCAAGCATGTCGACCCGGGGTATGAACATGTCGAGCCGCACCATGAAGCCCACGACCACGACCATGAACATACCGGGCGCAATCATGAATCAGGCGCCCTGGATCATGAAGACCCCGAGCAGCTCTGAAGTTTATCACCTAAAACTATGAATGTGCCGACCACAAACATGCGTTTGCCGGTCCTAGACATGAATACGTCGGGCTAAACACGAGTTTACCGGGCTAATCCCACGCGCACGATCCTAAAACATCTATAAACGCCAGAAATCATGCTTTCTAAACAGAAAAACGAAGAAGATAGATCACTTACTTGGATCAAGGTGTGGGATCTGGCTACGAAATGGAAGAATCTGTGACGAGAAGTCGCAACTGGAAGAGCGTCTGGAAGGGCAGCGACAGAGAGAGCAGAGAGCAGAAAACGTATTATGGGGCCCAAGGTACCTATTTATAGTGATGACGTGGAATACCAAACGTCACCTCGGTCAACCACGGACTCCATCTCCTCGACGCGCTGCTCCCAACGCAATGATGGCCCTACCCCCATAGGGTGGCGGCACGGTTCCCGAAAGATACCTCGTATGCTCGCCGACGCGCCCGGTAAGGATCCTCCGCGCATCCACTCCCGAGGACATCTCCGAGCGCGACACGAGGAAGCCCCTCGAGGACCCACACCTATATCCCGGGCACGAGGCCTCAACGAGGGAATAACTTGGATTCAAGTCATGGCTCCTCGCAAAGGAGCCACGACTTGGGGGGCTCCTGTTCTGGACTGGGCCCGACAGGCCCAAAGGCATTGCTAAGGCCCAGTCCAAAGGGACTTACTAGGGACCACGCCGAGCAAAGGAGCCACGTCAGTGTCCGACATCCTAATGTCCAGCTCGACATCCGCTGTCCAACTTCACGTGACGATGTCCAGCTCGACACCCTGATGTCCAGCTCGACACCCTGCTGTCCAGCTCGACATCCTGCCGTCCAGCTCCACGCCCTAACGTCCAGCTCGACACCCTGCTGTCCAGCTCGACGTGGGCTCGAGCAACCCAGCTAGGGCAGACTCAGTCCACCGTTCCCCCCTACGATGCTCCAGAAAGACCGCGTCTCCGTCCGCCCGCACTTCACGCAAAACATCCAGGAAGGGGACCACGTGCGGGTCCCCACTACCCACGTAGAACCTGGCAGTTCCTCCATTGGGCCAAATCCGCCCGGCCCAATGGAGGAACCTTGGCCCAGCGCTGGGGGCTATAAATACCCTCTGTTTCCAGAGGGTCAGGTATTGATCATTCTAACCTCAACTTCTATTATCTGCTCGTACTCCTACTTACTTCAGCATCGGAGTGTCTTGCAGGTACCCCCCCCCCCCCCACCTCGTTCAAAAAAGCTTTCTGCTCAGAGCCAGCCGTGACGGTCCAAACCTTCTGATCAGGCCAAATCAGCCTTGTTCCTGGATTTCCCCTTGGTGGGGGAGTTCCTAAAGGCACTCTGGGGCCAGTGAACGGGGGTAATGGCCCCGTTGTTGTGACTGTTACTGCTGGTGTTGAACCAGCGGTTATTGCTTCACTTACGGTTGGGATAACCGTTGTTCCCACATTCGTTTGTGGGATTTCGTTGTTGTTTGGCGGATTCGCCATCGCTTCTCTTCCTTTGGCAGTATTGGTATTGTTAGTGTATATTCTACTACTTCTCAATAACATGCAATACTTCTCGAAAAAGATGATATTCTGTGTAAAAAGGTTAAACTTCAAAATCAACACAAGGTCCCACCGGGTGTGCCAATTTGTTTACCGTGGGAATTGGTAAACAACCACTGATCTTCCAAAAGGTTACTTATTTGGTGACTCGCAGGATCGATCAGATTGATCCTAAGACATGGTTGATTTTGGGGTTTTGACTAAGTTTGATAATGGTTAAATGACAAGAAAACAAAGAAGCTTTATGTAAATTGCATGAAGAAGAAAACTTGACAGAATAAAGAAAAGCTTGAAATGAAAGGCTTCGACTGGAAAAGTAAAGGAGAAAGCAAGTAAAGTTTCTGGAAAATAAATGACTTTGATTAATTAAAGTGGTGTTTCACACATACATTCTCAACAATTCTTTCTCTCACGCTGGGTACTCGAATCTATATGAGTAACTTGTATATAATTGTGAACACACGCGAAAAACTGCGTGAACTACTAATATTTATACTAAACACATCCCAAGTAACCGTCGGACAGTTACACTGCTTCGAGATGACTCCACTTGGCACGTTCACAACGTTCGACGCTCCAGATCTTGGCACGTTGCACTTGGTAACCGCTGGGAACCGTTTTCCCTCCAAACGTTTGAATCTCAAACCGTTCCACTCTGAACAATCGAACACCTTCGTCGAGAAGCACCTTCAACGTCGAAGGCAACAAGATTCCTACTTAGAAGAAATTCTCTAAGTACATTGCCATCTTCTGATGGGCATTTCGACAGACCCAGCTGGTCGAAACCATCCTTCAGCTTTAATGGCTGATATTAATAAAAACAAGGGTGTCGAATTTAGGAGCCAACACATATATAATCGTGTTATTGTCTAGAGCGTTTGATCAACTGAAACCCAATTCAATCAAGAACATGCATATCATAGATAAGTTTTACGAGCTGGTTGGTGCTTAAACACATCCATTGTCCTTTACTTCTAAGACTCCTTTCACTCATATAGTCCATACCCTTATAGCCACTTAACAGTTTTCCATCATCTTTTTTCACACAAGCATGAAAGAACTTGTATTAACATCACATTTCTTTACCCACCTTACTATCAATCTCTCATGAAATTCAGTGGATGATTTTATAAAATTTTAAAAGCCCATTAGATTTCATTAAAATATTCTATTTACTAATAATCTAATTTACTAATCTAATTTATTTAATAGATAATTTTGAAAAAAACAATATATTGATGAAAATAGTATAAAAAGAGTGTATTAATTTTAATAAAAATTACATAAAAAAAAGGAAAAGTGTCAGGTTAGTTTATGGACCCGTATAGTTCACATGGGTTGGACGAAAATTTTACTCCTTATCTCAACATTTATTTCCTATCCTTACATTATATTTTTTTGACCAGATGTCTTTATAAAAAAATTTAATTTTATTAAAAAGTTAAAAAATGTGAATAAAATTGAATTTTGAAATTCTTTTCCAAAGTCTTTTATATACAAAATTAAAAATTAAAAAAACATTTAAAAAATGATTTTTGGAATATTATTCTAATACAAAAAATAAAATTAACATTAAAAATAATTTTTGAAATACTTTTGTAAAATTTTCTAATACACAAAATAAAAGTTAAAAAATGATTTGCAGGACACTTTTGAATTTTTTTTCGATATATAAAATAAAATTAATGTTAAAAATTACTTTCGAAACACTTTTGTAAAGTCTTCTAATATATAAAATAAAAATTAATATAAAAAATTGACTTTCTAATTACTTTTGAAAAATATTACGGTATACAAAATAAAATCTAAAAAATAATTTTCAGAACACTTTTGAAAAAGTCTTCCGATATACAAAATAAAATTAACATTAAAAATGACTTTCAAAACATTTCTACAAAGTCTATCAATATATAAAATAAAAATTAATATAAAAAGTTAATTTAAAAAACACTTTTATAAAGTTTTTTTCTATATATAAAATAAAATTAATATTAAAAATGACTTCTATAACACGTTCGCAAAGTTTTTTAAAATATAAAAATAAAATTTTAGAAATATTTAGTTATTAAAATAAAGTTAATATTTTTTATAAAAAGTAGAAGTATGAGAATGAATGTAAGAATATGAGGTAAAATTTTCGGGTTGAACTAAGAGCAACAATTTTGAGTCCAATAATAAACGGGTCAGCCAATCTAAGCCATCTATGTTAAATTAACGGCTGAGATTAGTTATTTTTTTTTCTGACAACTTGTTCTCGATGATCTTGAAATCCAGATTCGTAAAATTGTTTAGCTTCCCCATCACTCTGAATTTACACCGCCAATATAAAATAGAATTTCAAATTCCCTCCATTTCCACCAAATTTAATCAAATTTAATCAAATTTATCCTCAACAATAAGCAAATATCAAAATCAAAACCCTCTCACATTCTCATTTCCATGGCGGAACTCGACGCTCCCTCATTCTCTCTAGGTCTCGATCTCGACGACACACCCCCACCTTCTCCACCTCCCTCCCCCATCCCCGACCCGCTCCTCATAGTCCCCGACTCCGATCCGGAAACCCGATCCGATCCACCTTCTCGTACTCTCAAACGCCTCCGTCGAGGCCCCCCTTCATCCTCCGTCCACTGCGAAACGCAACCGCAGCCTTCGTACTTCGACGCCGACGACGATATCGAGGAGTTCTCTTCACCAGAAAAACCCGTTCAAGGTCAATTTCTTTATTCTTAAATCTGTTAGGGTTTAGTAGAAATATAATTATAACAGAATTTCATTATTTCTGCTAAAAATTAGGATTGTTAGTTTGAATTACAGTTATTTTGATTCTGAAGCGTGTTCGTTTTGTGACATTAGTGTGTAGAAGCTCGGTTCAAAATAACTCTATATGTAGCAGCTCAAAAGTCTCACTGAAAAGCATTGGAGTTTTAACTCCTCATTCATTTACCAACTCTAGGGAGAACAAAAGAAAACACGCTTCTAGTCCTCTTTGCAGGTTTCAATTGCTTGATTCCGATGATGATGATTCTGATGATGATATGTTTAGCGAGGAAGATGTTGACGGTGTTAATAAAGTTGGCCCCTCAGGGCCATTTGGTAACCAAAGCACACCTTTCACTTCTTTGGAACAAGATGGAAAGACACAATTTGATGGGAACAAAAGCCGGGATTTATGGAAAGATCTTTCTCCGGTGAAGAATTTTTCCGTTCCTACACCTGCGTTCAATGAGATGTATGAAGAGTACTTTAGTTCTGTCAAGAACACGGAAGTGCCAAGATCAGGGATTGGTATATCGGAGAATCACAATGAGATGTATCATGGAGTTGATTCTGGTTGGAAGCATGATGAACAGATATGGGAGGCGGCAGGTCCACTTCCTCCTGCTCATCGTTATTTTTTCCACGAGGATTCAAGAATTCAAAATTTGGTACGAAGTCGCCTGTGTAATTTTTCTCCATTAGGTGTTAATGGAGCGAATCAGCAACAAAATGTCTCTCACATTGATTACATGTAAGATGTAATCTAGTAATATATTCTTTCCTTGACCAGTTTTATCTTTTGATAACAGGTAGGATCTCTAATCAACTTATATTTTTCTGTTTTGATTTTAGGGGACAATTTGATAATGGAGGAGCTTCTAAAACGCCAGGAGTTCCTAGAGGACGTGTTAATGGCTCAACAAGCAGAAGAAGCAAATCAGTTGATTTGAATGTTCAAGAAACCTTTAATGCTTCTGAAGGTTGGGTGGATCCCAAAATCGTTTCTCCTCTCGGCAGTGGAACATCTAGTAGAAAGAAAGCAACGAAGAGAAGCAGCACTAAGAGCAGTGTGTCAAAAAGAAAAAGTGAACAATCCATATTAAACTCTTCAAATGTTTCTGGAAATTGGGTGGAACCCAAGAGCGGCACTATGCCGAAAGATGCAGGTAGAAGACGCGTCCAAGCAAGTGGTCAATCTGCTGGTCAATCTACTGGTCATTGGTTTACAGGATCCGATGGAAGAAAGGTATGTGAAATTTTTTGAAGAATGTTAAATTTTATTAGTTGGTTGGATTTATTTGCTCTCATAGCTAGATGCTGATCATAAAAAGTTGAAAACATGTGTTATATTGTTGACAAATTTCTGAAACCACTCAGGTAGTATATAACCCAAGTATTTTACAGATATGGATGAAATTTAAATTATAGCACCTTTTTGTATTGCCAATTCCTCTGAGGAATTATTGTTGTATAATTTGATCCCCAAGTTTGCATCTTTCTAATGTGGTTCTTAATACTTATTTTTGTCAAAATGAAAATCACTTGCCTTCAAGATGAATACTTAAGGTACTATATCTGTTGTTAGTCATAATACAGACACCTGTCATATACTCAAATTATTATTCATTATACGATGTCATTATATTCCATATTGTTCTAGACATTGCAACAACTTAAACAAAGAAAATGTCAGTGTTATACATCTCATGGTAGAAATCAAGGATTTAAAGCTGTTTTTGGTATGCCTGGATGTGATTTTGTTTTTATACTGAACTTTTTTCACAACCAAAATGTAAAGTAAATGGTTCTTAGCTGATCCAGATGATGGCAATTTATTTCCCAAATCCTTTTATCTTCTACTAGCAATTAACATAAAATACCAATATTGCAAATGGCTGCAGGCATATGCTCCCCTTGTAGTCATTCTTGTAGTTCTCCATTTGATTGACTTGAATCTTCTGTTACTTGGCAAAAACACATTTTGCATATTGTATCCATTGACCAGAACCTAAATCTTTTCTTAACATTGTAGGTTTATGTCAGCAAAAATGGACAAGAGATGACTGGCCGAAGTGCTTATATACATTATCGGAAGGTACATTCACTTGCAAAATTACTTTGATGTTTTATGATCTATTTGGACGGGTTATAGTTGACACTGAATTCCTTCAATGCTTACAGGAGAGTGGAACAGGATTCAAGAAATCCAAAAAGAAAACAAGTACCAAGAAGGCAAATGCCAAGAAGCGAAACTAAACATTTGATGCAACACAATTTTCCCTGCCGGGTGCACATTAAATTACTTTTTCACAGAATCTGGTAAATCATTTGTTGATCTTATGGCGAGTATACTCAGGAGGTTTGATTGTGTTCAATTGCCATAAACTTTTGGAGTTGTTCTCGATGGGGCAAGGAAGTACATGTTTGGGGCTTTTGTTGCTTATCCAGATGGTTCTGTAATATGCATCAAGATCTAAGGTCTTGCCACCATGAAACTGTTGTAGCCTTGAGAGATTGATTCACTTTTTATTTTCACCCACTAATCCTTGATTCACTACATGGTTACTTAGTGCTATCTCAGTTTGTAAATGAGATACTGTTACGAAAAGAAGGAAAAAATTATTGAAGTTGATTAAGACATTGAGAAGACCCTTCTTTCAAACTCGTATTCAGTGTACAATAAACAGTATTATAGCTTTATGTCTGAATGTTTACTTTTAATGACGTGTGTATGAATAATATTAAGAGTACAAGAAAATGTTGACTTTTTTTTAAAATCTTTTATTTGTATGAATAATATTAGAGTTCAGAAAGGTCTTTTTTCTTGTGCATGGAGGATGACTCACTTTTAGGGGTAAGTGGCAACTTCGTACTCTAGCTCGCTAAAGCCTGAAGCTTAATTGAGCACTCTAGTGCTCCTCATGTGGTCATAACTGTGCTCCTCATAGGTCTTTTTTTAAATGAGTAATTTTTTAAACAGCACTCGGATTTTAAGAACCAAATAAAAGATTGCAAATAAATTTAACTTTTTAACCAATTTTAATAAGTATTTTAAGATTTTTCCTTAAGAGATGTATGCGTTTTCTGGGCTTTCAAAACAATATTGAGTTAGTATTATTAGAAGATAAGGTAAGACTTTGTCGCTCATGATGTTGTTAGACCATCAAATATGAGTGTTGGACTGTCATGACTATTGTATCTCATGAGTAATTTGTTGAATATAAACCTTGAACTATCATGAATATTTCTCATGTTCATACATCATTTCCTAACTGAGTCAAGAAAATTGTATTTCATGTTCATACAACATTCCTTAATTGGCCCACACAGTTATGACCACATGAGGAGCACTAGAGTGCTCAATTAAGCTTCAGGCTTTAGCGAGCTAGAGTATGAAGTTGCCACTTACCCCTAAAAGTGAGTCATCCTCCATGCACATGATAAAGTAGGGCCGTACTAGTCATGATAGAGGAAATAATCTTAGGACTCCACACATATTGCTAGGAAATAATCCTGGAAGCGGCCTTGTCCATGCTTTACGCCACAAAGAATTACCACCTAGATAGCGGGAGGGCGGGGCCATGAAAATAGATCAATAGGTGTTCAAGAAATGCTATCAAGATTGCCTCACAATATAAAGGGCATTAATTATTGACAAACCACCTCCCAAACTAAGCACCCACAATGTTGACTTTGTGGACTTTGACCCAAAGGAATAGTACTTGGAAGAAACATCGGCCCCTATTGAAGATCTTAATGAGGTTTATATCGGATCCGAAAGTTTCTAGACTATGAGGTTGGGTACTGTGTTAACGAATGAAAGAGAGGAAGAGTTAATCTGTCTTTTCTATAAAAATGTGGATTTATTGTTTAGGAGTTCTTTTAATACGGAAGAAACAAACACATATATCATCAATTATGGTGTTATATCCTAAAATTTGTCCTCTTTATTTTTTAACTCTAACTGGTTTTTATTTTGTTTTGAGCTAATTCCTTAGGCATTGAAACTTTCTCGGTATTTTCTTTATTTCATTTGTTCAGGCCAGAAGTCTATTATATGCAAAGAGTCTCTGAATAATTTGTTTTCTCTAAAGCGGTGTTTGGATTTAATGACTGATTATCTGTTCACCGAGTGTTTGGAAATTCGTAACTTTCATCCAATTTGGTATTTTCAGTGGATTCCTTTAACATTGTGACTGTATTGATTCTCTTATCATTTCTCATGTTTAGATCAAAGGCTAATTGTGTGAAAAAAATCTTCTGGAATTTTAATTCTTTGAAGACAGTATATTGAATTTATTTGTTGGTCTGTCGTCGCGCGGGTAATCAAAAATTCGTATCTTTTGATTGAAATAATGTTTTGGAGCGATCATGGAGGCGTTAAAACCTTCTTAATGTCTTCTCCAACTCTTGTGTTCAGACCGAAAACTAATTCTTTGAGGAAGGCTTCCGAATACGCAATTCTCCTATAAGTGATACAGTGAAAAAACGGTGAAAATACTGTGTTGAACCGTGGTTGTGCCGACGTTCGAAAATTCATAACTTTTGACTGAAATACCGTTTTGGAGCGGTTCTTTTTAGGAAAAATCCATCTTAATGTCTTCTTCGTTTTGTATTTTTGGACTGAAAGCCGATTCCTTGAGGAAAGTCCCCGGAATTATGGATTACCGGAGAAATAATGGTGCTGAACCGAAATTTTTATTCACCGTTTCTCGACATTGTAAAATTTGCAACTCCTTCGATTTTCATCGTATTGAGACAATTCTTTCGGCATAATTTCAAAAATGATGTCAGCTACAAGTTTGCTTCAGATGCCAAATTCAAATTTTGATCAAAGGATTGTTGTTCGCAACATTCTTTTCAGACTGAACAATGAAAAAAAGCTGAAAACGAAATAAATTTGTCTGTGACAGTGTTAGTGCATCTTCGAAAATTAATAACTTTCTCGTCTTTTATTTAATTGAGCCTGTTCTTTCAGCAATGCGTCACAAATTTTGTGATCTTCGATTTTTGTGTTGAGCTCGAGTCGAGATTTCACACTGATGATGATGTGGCATTTTTTTCCGCGTTGTGTATTAAATTTACTTACAGTGTCAAAACAAGGCCCAACTCAAATTCAAATTCAAGGCCTAATTGGGTGAAACTATATATTGAGTTTCTCTTCACAATTAAAAAAAAGAAACATTTTTGCAGAGTTTTCTCAAAAAATTTCAGAGAATTCAAATCAACTCTCTTGTTCTCTATGCGCAAAAATTCTGTTCTCTCTCCCTCGTCAGTGGCGCATGCCACTCCCTCCTTCTACAACTAGGTGGAACACGCAACCCTTTCCTTAGTGGCCACCACCACACTTGCCTTTGGCACCCGCCACCATCCCTCCTAATCCTCCTTCTGACGCTCGCCACATACACTCCTCACACGACCGCCACAGCCTTCAGGCGACCGCCACACGCGCATAATTCAGTCTGTTTCGCTCGTGAATTCAGTTGATTCTTCCACTTTCCACGCTGATTCAACTTCACCGATTAAATCTTCGATCCGTTAATTCCTAATTCACTTGATTAATTACTTTTGATGGAATAAGTGCTTAATTGAGCAATACATGATTAACTGAATTGAATCTGTAAATCCTATTTTCTTGAATTTTAATGACAGAATCA
Source organism: Vicia faba (assembly GCA_948472305.1). Classification (NCBI taxonomy): domain Eukaryota; kingdom Viridiplantae; phylum Streptophyta; class Magnoliopsida; order Fabales; family Fabaceae; genus Vicia; species Vicia faba. The sequence goes on along the minus strand of OX451736.1, from coordinate 514,816,289 downwards.
TGTGGAATAAGTTAGATCTATATGATCTGAATGATTAATTGCGTTGATACTTGAATTACCGTGACTTTGAATTGGTGCATCATATTAATTTTTGAACTGAGAGTTGTGTTTCACGAAGAGAATTTTGGATTGAATTCTGAAGTTACATAAGTCCTTGTGAAATTGTGTTTGATATCAATTTGCTACTAAACCTTGAGATCCTGATTTAAGACAATGCGCTGTCAACGATGAAAATTGGAATTGGTTGATTAACTGTTAAGTGCTTTTGCAATTATCAATCAAGAATCGTTTCGGTGTCAGGATCAAACTTAAAGTTGTTGTGATTTTTGGAAAGTAACACTAATATCATAGGTTGATTTTATTTCCAGATGGATTTTAATGGTTAATGTTTGAGCTTATTATTCTGACATCGACATTTGGATCCGATTGATAATTTCAAATAACTTTTCACTTTCTAATGCTTTTCTGTTTTCGCTTTCTTCATGCTTAATTGGTAAGTTCAATTGTGATGGAAATGTATAACTCCAGTCTTGATGTTGCGTTGTTATTTGCTAACCAATTTTGTGACTTGTGCAAGGTACACTGTGAGAAGCTTTCGATCATGTAACTTATTGTTGGTTATTTTATCGAAAATCATTCTGTTTGAGATTCTCTTCCGATGCAATTCACTCTTGTTTCTCATTTCATGAGAAATATATTTCTTGTGATTTTAGTTTGGATTGTGTTTTTGTTTGGATATGTATTGTGTGCAGGAACTCTGATTGATGCGATACGTTCATGGCTCGCGATTTATTTCCGTACGTGATATTCATTGGATATTATTTCTGACTATTGCGCTTTCTTGGTGAAGCTTGCTTGAAGTATTTAGGGTTTCATGCTTTCGCTTGCTTTGCTAATGAACGGTTGTTCGATTGGTATTCTCTCCTATTTTATTTTACCCCTTGCACCTTTTACCGCATTTTACCGCTTTTCTAGATATCATGAGAAGTAGAAAATAGAGTGTGCACTCGAAGTCTCTATTTAAAGATCTGTAGCATGCATTCTGCAATTATTTTCTACTTGTGTTTGTGCTTGTGTTTTTCTCTTTTGTTGATGATCGATGATGTTACTAAATTAGAATTGAGATGACGAATTCGATCTTTGCATGCTCTCCTTAGGATTTTATCGTTTTCCTTTGTTGATGATCGATGATGTCACTCAATTAGAATTGAGATAACGACTTCGATCTTTGCATGCTCCCCTTAGGATTTTATCATTTTCCTTTGTTGACGATCAATGATGTCACTCAATTAGAATTGAGATAAAGACTTCGGTCTCATTGCATGTTCCTATAGGATAGTTATCTTCGCCCTTAGGTTTCTAGTATGCTAACTTAAGTATGAATTTTCCTTGTGTGCTCTCTTAATCTTGTTGATTGTTTGTTTTATTTTCATCTTTGTATATGCCATGTTCCCTTAGGCTTTGAATCATTGTATGTTCCCTTAGGATCACTCGATTAGGATAGTTTTGAGCTAGACATTAGGATATGTATCCATGCATGCTAATATAGGTTAGAGATTTCCCTTTCGAAACTCAACCTTAGGATCAATCATTGTATGATAATATTAGTGATTAGATTCTAGATAGTCTTCCTTAGATGTTTTTTTCTTTCTTTTTGCATCCTTAAGACTAAAATCTTTTTCTCGGCAAATGTATAAAACATCTAACAACTTTCAAATTCTTTTTCAAGGTAAAAAAACACCAACCAACTCAAACCTTTTTCCGCCTTCGGGCTTTGCATAAAAACTAACCAACTTTTCAAAACGAACATATTAATTCACTTCTATGCTGTCGCGTGAGTCTCCAAAGGTCGAGCTGTGGTAGAAGGAGAGATTAACATTGTTCATTAAAAAACACAAAACAAACAGAAACACGTGAGTCGAACTACGACACTCTGATTTCTTAAAATGGATACGCAGGCATCTGGTCACGGGGCTCAACCGAGCAAAACTTTGTAAATATTTCCCTCTTTTCCCCGTGTTTTATTATTTTGCATGCATTCCCACTTTGTATTTTTCTTTTAGCTCGTAAGCTTAGATTTGAACACATCATTTGATTATAACAACAATAGTGGATATCATAGAGTACTACGAGCGTGTGGGATGCTATTACCTTCCCCTCGCGTAAAAGACTCCCTTATCCGATCTCTCAGTCATTCGACCTTGATATCACCCTTCTCAGGTTTATACAATATTTACTGTTCCCTTCCCGTGGGATAAAAAACGTTCAATGGTGACTTCATTGATTTCATCTCGATGATTTGTTCAGCCGATTGTTTCAGATGGAGACTTCACTGGGGACAGGTCGACCAAATGCTGGTCCGTCCCGAAGTCACTCTTAGCTATTGTTTTATTTTCTTTAGGTGTTTATTTTTATGCTTTTAGTTTATTCTTTTGTACATGTTTGTCTGTGCATATGTTTGCATGCATTTTTCTGCTATATTGTTGTTGTGTTGACTTCTGTGTTTCTTTATTGGGTGGGTGTTACTACGAGGTAAAAAGACCAATACCTAGGCCAAGTGATAAACAATAGGAACACTGAGAATAGAGTGGAACACGGCGGATATGGATGTAGATTACCCTAGACGGATGTGTCGTCCACTCTCAGATGAAGTTTTAATAAGGTGCTATCGTTATCATATAGGTGTACAATGACAGTACTCTCAAGCGAACCCGTGATTTTGAGTTACCATTGGCTTTACCTAGACCTAGTCTTGACCCGTGAGTGGGGCGGGAATAATATTTACAGGTACAAATGGTGACTATGTTCTGATGGTGACTATTTTATTTTGTTGGTGACTATTGTTGTTTGATTATGTTCTGGACCTTTGATCCTGATATATTCAACTTGGCCAGATATTATACAATAGTTATTTACTGTACTTGGTTCCGTTGTGTTCTGAAATTGGTGTCGAACCTTTGATCCTATGATATTCAGATCATTCAGCAGATTTATACAATAGTTATCCAGAGGATTGTACAGTTGTTATGCTGAACTTTTGAACCTATGGTAATGCGCCTGCATCATAGCATATTTATTTTCACACAAAAAGAAATGTGTAAAAAAAGTATGCATGAAAAAAAAGTTAACACAAATGTTCTTTCTATTTCCAAGGAATCGTGCTTGTGAACATTATGTTGTGTTTGTCTATATCTTGCTGGATCGAAATCAAAACTAAAAACATGTGGGTTCCTTGAAAATAATTGAACATGTCATTGCATCCACTCATTCATCTCATGCATCTCCATGCATCCATAACAGGTACTCAGAGTGGGGAATTCTTATTCAGGCCCGATATTCTTTTCAGAATTGTGAATCTTGACTTCTCACCGCTCCACGATCCAAAAAAATCCAGGAATGACTTCGTGGGAATTTAGGTGAGATGAAAAATCAGATGGGGCTATGTAATACGGTGGGAGAACTGACTTTGAGATGTTTTGTGTTTTATCGCAATTGTTGCGGTTAGCAAGAGTCGCCACCGACTTTTCTTTTATCCAAAAGGAAAGATGGAAAAGAACAGGAAAGACTTTTGAGATTATTTTCTTGAGTTCGGGGGGTAGATTATGAAAAGGGAAGGTGTTAGCACCCTTTGCATCCATAGTTATCTATGGGTTCTTAGTTTCTTGCTAGATCACTTGCTTTTGTTTGAAAGTGTGCTTTGTGGTGGTTTTTGAAAGTATTTTTGAAAAGGCGCCTTCGTTTAGGAAAACTTTGTAATGGTTCTCATTTTGGCGAGAATGTATACAAAGTGTTGGACTTTTGAAAATATTTCATGGAAAGTCTTGGTGTATTTGAAAAGATGTTTGTTTTTGAAAATGTTTGGTGTGTTTTGTTTTAAAAGTGAGCAAGTAACTAAGAACGTTTTTACCTACTCAAAAATTCTTTTGTTCATTTCTTCCTTTCCTTTGATATTGCTATCTTACCATTGATTGGTAAGAAGCCTTATCTTTGGATGTAAAGGGACGGACGTGAGTCATCGTATAGTCATGATAGAAATGTTGTGAGATATCTTAGCATTTCTCTTGAGGGACTAAGATCATTTGTAAGGCAACATTTGTAGCGTCATCGAGGGACTATGATCTTGTATTTTTGATTGTTTTTGCTAAGACATCCCACATGCGTAACATGACCATTTTCTCAAGGCAACAAGTGGAGTTAACCCTAGAGGTGTAAGTGTGCAAGTGTTAATTTTTCATGCTTGGTTTATCTTGAATTAGGGTTCTCTAAGCATTGATTTTATCTTTCCATACAAACCCTAATTTACTAGCATTGACATGAAAGCGATAAATTGGGGAAAGTAAATTTACTACGCTATTACATTATTTGGGGATGGGGTATACAAATTTACAAATGGAGATTGCAAGAAATTAAAGTGCTAATTATCTATTACAATCATATTGAAATTTGAATAATGTACAAGAATTGAAAGGAATATAATGTACAAGGATATAAATGGAAAAGAAATGGATTTTTGTTTGGATTTTGTTAAGAAAGAGTTTGATTTTGACCTAATTAACTAAAAGAAATAATTAATTAAATTAAGAAAAATAAACCTAAATTAACTAAGAAAAGAAATTAAATTTAATCAAGAAAGCATTTTTAGGTTTTTTTTAGAAAATATTTTAAGTTTAATCAAAATAGTATGGAAATTAATGAATTAAAAGAAAACCTAAATTCTAAGTTAATTTTAATTAAAAGAAAATAACTAAACTTAAATCTAATTATTAATTTATTTAATAAAAAAGAAATTAAGTTTGTTTAAGAAAATATTTTTTGTCTTTTTGTATTGAAAAATAAAATAAGTATATAGAATAAAAAAATATTTTTGGATTTTTTGATTTAATAAATAATAATAATAATAATAATAATAATAATAATAATAATAATAATAATAATAATAATAAAAATAATAAATTAGAGAAAATAAAATAAAAATATGAAAAATAAAGTCATGAGGTAAAAATGGAAATTAGGGTGTTTAAGAGTAAAATATTTTTTTTTTTTAGTTTGACCCATTATTATTTTTGTTTGGAAATCAGAAAAAAAAGAATGAAAATAAAATAAATGGGTTGTGTTGTCAAAAGGAAATAGGGGGGGTTTAGGAGAAGCAAAAATATAAAGGCCCAGTGAGGGATGGCCTAGGCGTGCATGTTGTGTGACAAAAGGAAAAAAATGTTAGAAAATAAGCAAAATGGCAGCGCTGGGGCTTGAACCCACACCCTTGACTATAAACGCGCGCTGCCTTACCACTAGGGTGGCTATACATCCGTGTATTAAACTGAAACCATGTTATTATATTACAAAACAAATTCTAGGCATGCACTTCATCTTCTTTCCTGCGTGCGTTTACAGTGAGAACAACAACATTTTTGAATTTGTGAACTTGTTCATTTCTCAACCATTCTCAAAACTTCAAACATCAAACTTGTTAGAAATTTCACCATGATTTCAAATATGTAAATAACTTAAGCAATTGATCAAAGATGAACACAAATTTTAAATGGTACCAAATATGACCTAATTTTTTCCATAGATTCAAACTTAAAATTCTCTAAGCTCAGGAAAAATAAATGAAAACTATGGATATGTACAACTTCAGGGAAATAATATCTACATTTTGTCTTTGAAAATGCAAGCCTAACAATGCCTAAATGAAGGGATGGAAGTTCAGAAAAATACCTCAAAAATTGGAAATCGTGAAATGAGTTTGAGCTTGTTTCAAGTGATGGTGATGATCAAGTTAGCTTCCTCAAGTTCCCAGGAAGCTAATGTAATGCTTAGCTTGAGTTATGGATGGCTGGAATGGTCTGGAGAAGTCAAGATGCAAGCTCTATTTTTTTTGTTATGGAGGAAGGTGATGGAGATGTTACAATCGTGTAACAGGGTGTAAGATTGTTTGTAGATGATGTTTAGGAACTTTTGGAAGTGAAAGGCTAAGAAACGCACGAGTGGATTAAGTGTTTGAGATTTCTGGCCAGAAAGTGCAACAATGGATGTTGTTTATGCAATCCTGACTTTGAGAGAGTTTGAGGGCTTAAGCATTTGTGTGTTAGCTTGCAAATAGTGTATGTATTTATAGGCAAGAGGTTTTGTATGCTACAACAAGTCAGAATTGTAAAACCTTTACTTGTTTTTGAAGTAACCATGACAAACATCTTCCCAAAGTTGTACCATGCTATTGTAGAGTGGATGAACTTTAAACAAGCTTTCTTCTGACTTATAGATGTTGTGTGTGCAAAAGGAACAAGTGCAAAGCTCAAGACAAGTTGACTTTGCATACAACTTGCTTTTTCAAAATGGAAGTGGTGACTTTCTTCCTTAAATGGCAAGGTGTATTGGACAAAGCTTAAATCAAGTGGTTCATAGCTCAAACGCTTATGAAATCTTCTGATTAAGGATATATACACAAGTTAGAGGGTCTGAAAAGTGGGATTATGCAGCATTGCTTGCAATGGGATAAAATGTTCATCATGAAAATGACTTGAAAAACAAGTTTGAAACCCCACCTTCTTGCCTTCGATTCTCTTAGATCAAGTATGATGTCAATGAGTTCTTGGATATTTTGTAAAGCTTGTAACATCCCCTACAACCTTCATGTTGGACATTTTTGAAGATTCAATTTGGAACTAGGTGAAAAGTTGCCATGAAGTTAGGTCAAAATCCTGACTAACTATGGCAAAATTTCACTAAGTCTTTTTAGTTTCACGGACATGTCTTCATAAATTCATAACTTGAAATCCAAGAATTTCTAGAAAAAGTTCTGCCCTACAATGTTTTAGATCTCATTGAGATCTACAACTTTCATGTTGGAAGTTTTCCTTGAATCATGGTGGAAATTTGGCACAAAGTTATGAAAAAATGTTAACTTTCCAACACTTAGAAAAAATTCCAAGTCTTAGAAATTTTGACTTTTCAAAAATGAATTTTGACTTTTTGATTTCTTGATGAACAAACTTCATATTTTGCCATGTCTTGATGAATATGGTTTTTGAAACTTGATTTTGATCAAAAAGTCAAAATTTGACTTTTTAGTGTACAGTTGACTTTTCATCAGTTGACTGAAATTCATCTGTCAATCCAATGATCTTGAGAGGTGATTTGAATCATGCAATTAGGTAAAGATGGTGCATTTGAATCCTTGAGATCATGTCTTGAACCAATAAGTCATTTTCTTGGTCAAAAGTTAAGAACTGAGCCTTCTCAATCAAAACCCTAATTTTGACCATTTTGCCCTTTTGGTGTTCTGATCAAATTTATTTGAGGAATTGTGATCCAAACTTGATCAATTAACATATATGAGTTCATAATGTTGATATGGATAAAAAATTATGAATTTTGACTGCAAATTGACCTTAGTTGACTTTTTATCCAATACAACTGATTTTAGGTCATCTGATCAAATAATTGAGCAATTTTGTGATCCAAGACTTGAAACTTGACATGAGAAATATTGAGGGTTCATAATGATCCATGAAAGTAATTTGAGGCCTTGAAATTCCAATTGTCCTTGTGAAAACTCAAACCCTAATTTTGAGTTGTTAGTGTTTGAGGAGGTGTCTTGAGCTGATCAAACCTTGTGTAGTCTTGAATCAATGGAGATATTATAAGAGATTTCTTGAGAAATGAGAGGGAAAATTTTGGGGTACAAGAGCTTCCCCTGTTCAATCTTCTTAAACCTGAAGAGTTAGATTGGAGGATCCGCCATTCGTGACTTGAAGGTGAAAGATGATTGAACACTAGAGTGCCCATAAATTTGCACTCGAAGATGTATTGTGAATGGGCTTATAGATGCCATTTGGAGGAATGATGATAAATACTGGAAGAAGTATCAACACAAATCTTTGGTCCATTTGTACTAAAACTTGATGTTTTGCCTGTGGGAAAAGGGTTAGTTAAATGCAGATGTATGCATGGCATTCTCAAGATGAATGTGATTAGGCTAAATGCGTTTCACATGCATATGCTATGATGTATGAATATGGGATTTATATTTGTCTGGGAAAATAAGTCCCTGACTACTGCTGAGGAGTTCTGTTAAGCTGAATCCCGGATTACTGTTGGAGATGAAGAATATACATATCTTCAAATTTTGCTACAAGAATGCTTCCGCCGGGGATTATCTCTTTGAAAGTTAATTGCTATCTGGTCGGATCCAGGCTTCGCAATAACTCGTTGAGGACGAGGAAGTCAACTACTATCTGGTCGGATTCTAGGTTTCACAGTAACTTACCGGGGAAGAATAAATTAACTGTTATCTGGTTGGATTCCAGGCTTCGCAAAAAATTTCTTGAAGTTGAACTGTTATTTGGTCGGATCCAGGCTTCACAGTAACTTGCTTGGAACTAGTTGTTATCTGGTCGGATTCCAGGCTTCACAACGAATTTCTGAGGGAATAAAGTTAATTGCTATTTGGTAGGATCCAGGCTTCACAATAACTTGTTGGGGTAGAGGCAAACTCTAATGGGGAAAAGGAGTTAAACCCTTGTCCGGTTGAGTCCAGGTTCTTCAATATCTCGAAGAGTTAAACTATTATCTGGTCGGATCCAGGCTTCATAGTAATTGGAGTTAAACTATTATCTGGTCGGGTCCAGACTTCATAGTAACTGAAAATTGTACTATTATCTGGTCGGGGCCAAGCTTCATATTATCTTTGAGAAGTTACACTATTATCTGGTCGGGTCCAGGATTTATAGTGACTGAGAGCTGTACTATTATCTGGTCGGGTCCAGGCTTCATAGTATTTGAAAGTTGTACTATTATCTGGTCGGGTCCAGGCTTCATAGTATTTGAAAAGTTACAATATTATCTTGTCCGGTCCAGGCTTCATAGTAACTTGTTTGAAAGAATGAAGTTGAATGTTATCTAGTCGGATCTAGGCTTCACAATAACTTACTGAAGTTAAAACTGTTATCTAGTCAGATTCCAGGCTTCACAGTAACTTTTGGAGATAGCAATGACTTCATTGGCGACTTCACTGGGGATTAGGGGTTGTGGCCCTCTGGTTTGTAATTGTCCGAGAGGCAAACTCAAATTGTAGAGGATAGACTCATCCGGGGCAGACAAATTTAGCTGGGTAAATAAACCCTGATGGGGGAAATAAACCCTGTTGAAGAAATAAACCCTGTTAAGGAATACTTGACGAACTACTGACGAGGTGAGTTCTTTTAGGAAGAGATCCACAAGGATTCTTCTTTTAGGACCAACTTAGATGGGTAGAGAGTTGTCAAGAGATTGAGACTCTGGCTGGGAATCAACCTACACAAAGAGACTTTATGGGCAACTCTGTTAGGGATTGGTTTATTGTAGCCGGTCCTTGTGGGGATAATGCTAATGAAATAACTCTGTGGGGATATTCCATATACATTAAAGAGGTGCTTGATGCTGCTTAGCAGGACACATGTGCCAAATGGTTTTAATCATATTCAAATGCATATGTTCGTTCAATTTTAGTCATTGGACATTTTTGCATTCAAAACAAAAACAGAAAGTTTGCACTTCAAAGTATATTTGTATTGATATTTTTCCCAAGAATAGGCGTTTTGTACAAAGAGATGGAGATCCTAGTAAGAGGAAATCGTCGAAAAGAAAACAAAATTGAAAACAAAAACAATAGCCACGTGGAAGTGATCTCACTGCGTTCCAACTCTACTATTTCCCCAATGTCTTCGAATGTCCCTTGCTGTTGACAGAAGTTGATTAGATTGATCTTGGACCGTTTGAACTCGGACCTTCGTAATAAAGTCGACTATGGTGATTCCACGTATATAGTCATACGCTTTTAATCCTTAACTTTTTCCTGGACCGCCCTTTCGGGTTTTCAGCCCACCAGGATACCCATTTTTTCCCAAGTCGCCCTTTCAAGTTTTCAACTTGCCGGGTGTACAATCTTTTGCATATATCCCTAATTTTTTCCCAAACCTTTTGGTTTTCCGAGATGCCCTTATCTTGTCTAGGTGGGTCAACCTAACGGGTCTCTTATGCATAGTATTTTTTAACTATGTCTGCATTCACAGGATATGGGAAGTCTTCACCGTCCATGGTAGTCAGCATCATGGCACCACCAGAGAAAACTCTCTTGACAACAAATGACCCTTCATAAGTGGGAGTCCATTTGCCCATGGGGTCGCCTTGTGGAAGAATGATGCGCTTTATTACCAAGTCACTAGCTTGATATACTCGAGGCTTGACCTTTTTGTTGAAAGCCTTGATCATACATTTTTGGTACATCTGACCATGACAAACAACAACCAGTTGTTTTTCATCGATCAAGTTCAATTAATCCAATCTTGTCTGAATCCATTCGTCTTCGCCTAGGCCTGCCTCATTCAAAATCCTTAATGAGGGAATCTGAACTTCCACTGGTAGAACAACTTCCATGCCATAGACCAAAGAAAAGGGAGTTGCCCCAGTTGATGTCCGAGCTGAAGTACGGCAGCCATGAAGAGAAAACGGTAACATCTCATGCCATTCTTTGTAGGTTACTACCATCTTCTGCATAATCTTCTTAATGTTTTTCTTGGCCGCTTCCACTGCACCATTCATTTTAGGTCTATAAGGAGAAGAATTGTGATGCTTGATTTTGAACTGAGTGTAAAGTTCTGTAATCATAGCATTGTTGAGGTTAGTACCATTGTTGGTGATGATCCTTTAGGGGATACCATAGCGGCAGATGAGGTTGTGTTTAATGAATCTGGTTACCATGTTCTTTGTGACTGAGGCAAAAGAGGCAACTTCGACCCATTTGGTGAAATAATCAATAACGACAAGAATGAAGCGATGCCCATTGGAAGCAGTAGGTTTAATCTCTCCAATCATGTCAATGCCCCACATTGCAAATGGCCATGGAGCGGTCATGACGTTTAGAGGGATAAGAGGCACATGGACCCTGTCAGCATAACTTTGGTATTTATGGCAAGTTCTTGAATGGTGATGGAAATCAGTCTCCATCATTGAAAAATAGTAGCCAGCTCTCAGGATCTTCTTGGCCATAGTATGTCCGCTAGAGTGAGTCCCAAAGAGACCATCATGCATGTCTTCCATAATTTCCTCTGCCTCCTTCTTATCCATACATCGGAGTAGAGTAGAATCATGGTTGCGTTTGTACAAGATTCCATTACTTAGGAAGAATTTGGCTGAAAATCTCCGTAAGAACTTTATGTCATTGATGGATGCTCCTTCAGGGTACTCTTGTGCTTTAAGGTATCTCTTTACCTCATGGTACCATGGCTTTTCTGTGTCAGTGTCGAGCTCATAGCAGTGTGCAGGTTCGTCGAATCTCTCAATTGTAATCATAGGAGCTTCATTGTCCCATTTGACTTTGAACATAGAAGACATGGTGGCCAAAGCATCGACTAACTGATTTTCTTCCGTGGCGAAGTGTTCAAAGGTGATCTCTTTGAAGTAAGGAATCAAATATAACACAAGATCCTTGTAAGGGATGAGATTAGGGTGCTTAGTGTTCCAATCTCCTTTTACTTGGCTAATCACTAGAGCGGAATCCCCGAACACATTCAAATACTTAATCCTCAAATTAATGGCAGCCTTCAGACCCAAAATGCATGCTTCGTACTCAGCCATATTGTTCGTACAATCGAAGCATAGTCTGTCAGTGAAAGGAGTGTGGCAACCTTCATGGAAGATGATCACAACACCAATTCCGTTACCCAAAGTGTTGGAAGCCCCATCGAAGACCATAGTCCATCGGGATCCTTGTTCAGGTCCGTCATACAGTCCAGGTTTCACGCAATCAGTCACTAGCATGATATTCTCATCCGGGAAGTCAAAGTTCATAGACTGATAATTGTCAACAGCTTGATGGGCCAAATGATCTTCTAATACACTTCCTTTGATGTCCTTTTACGTTGTGTATTGAATATCGTACTCAGTCAAGATCATTTTCCATCTAGCTATCTGTTGTACCCCAAAATTTTCCCTATCATTTCATCAATATTTTCTCACCACAAGACCCTTGGAGCTCAAGATCAAGTTAGAGTTTGCTCTGCTCAAGACTCCTCCTTGCACTGTTGACCCAAATTAGGGTTTGAGTTTGCACAAAGATGTTTTGACTTAAAATTCCCAAAGTGACTTTCATACCTCATGTTGGACTCACAAGTTTATCCATACCAAGTTTCAAGCCTTAATTCCAATCTTTGCCCAGTCAATTGGACAGTTGACCTAGAAATTAGCTGTATTGGGGAAAAAGTCAACTGTGACCAATTGATAGTCAAACCTCATGAAATTTGACCCACATCAACATAATGAACTCATATGGACCATTTGATCAAGTTTGGATCACAATTCCACAAGGAATTTGATCAGATCACCAAAAGGGCAAAATGGTCATTTTTAGGGTTTTGACTGCACAAAGGCAATTTTTGACTGTTTGACCTAACCAATGGCAAACCAAGCTCATATATGGACTCAAAGACTCAATGGCATGGTTTTGACACATTCAACAAGTTCAAAAGATCTCAAATGCACAGGATTGACAGATGAATTTTCCAGTCAACTGATCAAAATTTGACTGTATACTGAAAAGTCAAACTTTGACTTTTTGGTCAAAATCAAATGCCAAGATTCATTTTTCATCAAGACATGTCAAATTATGAAACTTGTTCATCAAGAAACCCAAATTTTCAAATTAGGGTTTAAAATGAGAAAATTTCATAACTTAGAATTTTTCTAAGTTATGAAACTTCCTTATTTTTTCCTAACTTTGTCTTATTTTTTCATCAAGATACATTTGGATTCAAACAAAAATCAAAACATGAAAAATGTAGTCCATTGCAAAATCTATAACTTTGATTCACAAAGTTTCCTCAAAAGAAGCTTGTAGCTCAAGTTATGATTTTTGGAACAAGGGTGCAAAACATTCTTAACTTAGAGAAATTTTGACCTATTCTAGGCAGGATTTTTGTCCAACTTCATGGCCACTTTTTACATAGTTCCACTTGGAATTTAAATTTGCATTACAAAGATGGAGTGTAGTACACATTCCAAGCTTTCCAAATTGTCCAAGAACTTCTCAAACACCCTTGTGGTTAGGGAGAATCGAATTTGCAAAGATGGGCAAAAGTCACTTTGTTCATAGCCAAATACATGTTCATAACATTGCCATTTTCAAGTCAACATGGTTCAAGCTAGATTACAGGCCTCTAATACTTTTCACACTCAATAATTAAATGCCAAACCATTGTGCCAAGATGTTATTTTGTTCATTTGGTCATTACATGCAAGGTTAATCCATATTTAGAAAAAAAGCAATTTTGCCATTCTTGTAAAGATACACTTTATGTCAAATAACAAATCCAAGAGGCATGGGCCAGATCTTTGAAGCTAGCATTTGTACACAAATCACTCTGATCAAGAACAAGAGGTGCAGCATAGTTTAGGGCATTGGATAGGCTTGTTTTGAAACTTGCATTTCCTTGCTTACATAAGAAGAAACATGGAAAAAGATATCCAACTTTGATCTCCTGTCAACACAAGCCTAAACAAACTTCATGAACACTTTCCAGACATCAAACCAAGTTTGAAACACGACCAAACCATCCATCAAACCTCCTCATTCATCAAAACACCATTTTTCTGCAAGAAACAGGGCATTCCTGCATTTTGACTTGGTCAACATCATTCACTCGCGCGTTTTTGCCCAAACAAGTTCCAATACACTCCATACCATCCATTGAAGCTGTCCCAAGCCTTAGGTACAAGTTGTAACATCCATAGCCAAGTTTGCCATTTTCAATTTTCAGTGTTGTAGGTTGACTTCCATAGCTTGATTCAGAAAGATTCAAGGCAAGCTAAGCATAGGGGAAGCATCCTTGGACTTCAGGCAAGCTGTACCAAAGTTCAAACTCCATTGAAGATACCTCCATTGCTGTACACGACTCAAGCTGAACAGGTAAAAATATGAACTCTTATCTCTCTATCCAGGCATGGTTAGGCTTAAGTTTGTGAAGAAAGCATGTTCTACTCATAGCCCTGAAGCCATCCATGTAGTTACTTTTCATTTATATTGTGTGTGCTATGAGAATTTTGGACCTGAACATGGAAGAAAACTTAGGTTAGAAATTGGGGGTGGAGAAATTCTCCCTCATTTCTGAGAGTTAGGTCAAGATTTTTATACGTATGAACTCGTGATTTAATGCTCTACATTATTTATGTTATGAGTTTTGTGTAAAAGTCAAAGAATCAGGAGTTTGTTGTTTGAGCAAGGAGGCGCGCGAAATTCAAACAGAATGACTGGAGGTTGAAGAAAGGTGGACTTGGGCTGGGCCTGAGTTGTTCTTGCTGCTTGCACCCTCTTTTTCCACTTACACCCCCTTGGCCCATTGTGTGATATTTTGATCATTTTTGACTTTTTCTTTTTTCTTCTGACTTGATATTTTTTGTCAAAACATAAAAAATATTAAAAATATTTTTTCACCCATTTTTGCATTTATTTGACATTTATTTGTTTTATTTAGCTTATACATGTAAATAAATATATATATACTTTTTATTCAAAACCCTAGAAAATAATATAAAAAATATATTTTTTAGTTTTTATTTCTTATTTACATTTTGGAAACATTTTCTAAAAATATACTTTTTTTGTAAATAATTAATATTTCATTTTTGTATATATTTAGTATATTTAATATATAATATAAATACTTATACATATTTTATTAAATATTTAGGATAAAATGTAAAAAATAATACCTTTTTATTTTTATTAACATTTGACATCAAAAATACTTTTTTTACAATATACTTCTGTTTTATTTATTTTTTTTATGAATAAATATATAAATATTGTATATAATTAGTAAATAATTACTATTTATTAAAAAAATTAGGGTTTTGCCCTAAAACCACAAAATATCCAAAAATTTACTTTTTTATTTTATTTTTGTTTATATGTTGCATTGAAAAATACTTTCTCATACATAAAAAATCCTTTTGTGCATAATACATTTTGCATTTACATTTGTTTAATTATTGTACAATTAAATAATTTGCATATTCAAGTTGGATGTAATAGTTTAGATTTAAATTTCTTGCTAAATATCCCCCCATTCAAACATTTGTACCCCCATCCCCATAATTATGTTGTAATAATTTAGGACTTTAAATTTCCACATTTTAAAGCTTTCTAATTATGTCATGATAGACCTAGGGTTTGTATGCAAAAATCAAATAACAAATAACTTGACTAATGCAAAGACAAAAAAGCATGAAAATGGACAACACCAATCACACTTGCACCCCTAGGGTAATCCCGCTTGTTGCCTTCCAAAATGGGCCATGCTTGCATGTTGAGTTTCTTTGGCAAACCAAAACAAATCAAATGATCATAGTCCCTCGATGACGCTTTCGAAGTTGCCTAAACAAAATGATCATAGTCCCTTCAAGCAAAATTGCCAAAGACACTTGGCACCATTGCATTCATGGTCTAAACGATGACCCGCGCCCGTCCCGTTAACATCCTAACACAAGATTGTCCACCAAATACAATGGTGGAACAATACTGTTAAAAGGGTTAAAACATGAGAAAAATATTTGAGTAAATTTAGGGGTAGACAACTCTTAGTTACTTGATCAAACTTGCAAAACACACTTGACTACTTTTCAAAACCCACTCCACAAACACTTTCAAAACAACTTCCAAAAACATTGAAACATCTTTTCGAAAAGACACACACCTTTGTAAAACATTCGAGTAAAGAATTGTTACAACGGTTGCCTAGACAAGGCATCTTTTTCAAAACATTTTCAAACACACACACACACACACACACACACACACACACACCACCATTTCAAGCAATTGAAAATCAAGGCAAGTGATCTAAAACAAGTAACTAAGAGCCCATGGATAACCATGGATGAAAAGGGTGCTAATACCTTCCCTTTTCATAATCTACCCCCCAAACCCACGAAACATCTCAAAGGTTTTTTCTGTGCTTTTTAACCTTTCCTTTAGGATAAAATAAAAAGTCGGTGGCGACTCTTGCTAAACCGAACAAGTGCGAATACAAACGCAAAACCTCAAGTCAGTTCTCCCACCGTATCACAGAACTGGCGACTCTGCTGGGGAGTAAACTTAAAAGTGGGGTTACCTTAGGGTTTAGATCATATTTACATACTTGCTTTGATTTCCTTGATTGCTTTACTTTTTGGGTCCTTGTTTGGGTTTGTTGTAAATCCTACACCCAGATTTGGGGCACCTTTTTAGGTAAATAGCAATAAAACTGTGAGGGAACTGTGTGTGGTATACCGACATGGTTGAAGCAGTAAGCTATGTTAGTGTGACATATTTGTGAGTACCGGTAACCCTTGAGTTCAATCAAGGAGAGTACGGGGCCGCTGAGCGATGTCATGAAGCACTAACGAACTCTTAGAACCTTAATTGACCACCTTAGCCTTTTTAGGGGTAGTGAGATGACCGACTTTGGTGGAGTCCGAAGTTGGTAGATACTCGATACTACACTCATTGAGGGTTGTTTTCTTGGAATATTTTGGTCGCCAGTTAAGTGGCTAAACCAAAACAATGAACACAGAAAATAATCCAATGATATTGAGCTCCTTAGAACCCGGTTTCTATTTTAGGACAGGATGAGCCAGCTAACTTCAAGAGGGTACTTACCTACAAACCCCATGCAAGCGTAAACCTAAGGACTTGTTTGCTTTGTGTGAATATGATTACCTGTATATACACTTACTTGCTTTTGCATACATGTACATAACATCATGACATCATACCATAGCATTTTCAATAACCATTTCAAGGATCTCGAGGGTTCTTTTGATGAAGGGTTACGTTGAACCAGACGTCTACCAAGGGGCAAGAGGTTTCTCCTCTAACAAATGCCATCAAAGATCAAGTGCAACAACTTGAATCAGGGGCTATGACCCACTTGACATGGTGAGCTTGATTCTTGTGGAAAGACATCCACCACTACAAAGTTCTCAAAACCAAAGATCAAAGTTCAACCTCTAACATTCTCTTGTGTTTACCCCAAGAGATCCTTGAAAACATTGCATACATATATCATACATATCATTGCATAGCAGGTTTCTCCCATACAGGTCTCCTTATCTTCCTACTGTTTATTTCAGTAAGATGGATATGGAACAAACGGTGAAAGATCTCCAAGCTCAAAGTGCTCAATTCCAACAAATGCTTCTGGCTATGGGTAAAGGGAAAGAGGATCTGACAACTCTCCTTCTCAAAGACAAGAAGAAGAAGTCCAAGAAGGCAGCGAGCATCCTGAACTTGAGAAGAAGACCTAAGACCCTAGACCTTGCAACTCCATCCAACATAGGGGATAGTCTTGAAGAAGACCACAATTTGGAGATTGATGAAGCTGGTTACTCCGAAGAACAATATCCTCCCGCTGATGACAAGTACAAAGAGTTGGAGGATCGCCTCAATGCTATGGAGATTCAACAAATACATGGCTTAGATTTAGGAGACATAGGTTTAGTTCCTGGATTGGTCATTCCTCCAAAATTTAAAGTCCCTACCTTGGCCCTGTATGATGGAGTCTCTTGCCCTAAGATGCATCTAAAGTCTTATGCCCGCAAGATTCAACCGTACACAGCTGATCCAAAGCTTTGGATCCATTTCTTCCAAGAAAGCTTGGTAGGTACTCAACTCGAGTGGTTCTATCAATTGGAGAGTTCTCGAATCCACACCTGGGAAGATTTAGCTATGGCTTTTTACAAATAGTATCAATACAATGCTGATCTTGCACCAACTCGTGTGCAATTGCAGAATATGACCATGGGTCCCGACGAGAGCTTCAAAGGATACGCTCAAAAGTGGAGATATCTGGATGGTAGGGTGCAACCCCCTTTAACTGACAGAGAGCTGATTGACATCTTCATAGGAACTTTGACAGGGCCTTTCTTCAATCACTTAATTTGAAGCTCCTCAACCGGGTTCACCGAGCTAATACTGACTGGCGAGAGGGTCGAAGCTGGCATCAAGAGTGGAAAGATCCAAGGAGCTACACCCTCTGATGTTCAGAAAATTCCCCACAATGGGAAGAAAGAGTCCAATGCTGTGAACAGTCAAAAGAGTCACTGTGATACGGTGGGAGAACTGACTTGAGGTTTTGCGTTTGTTTTCGCAAATGTTTCGGTTGAGCAAGAGTCGCCACCGACTTTTTATTTTATCCTAGGGAAAGGTTAAAAAGCACAGCAAAAAACCTTTGAGATGTTTTCTTGGGTTCGGGGAGTAGATTATAGAAAGGGAAGGTATTAGCACCCTTTCTATCCATGGTTATCCATGGGCTCTTAGTTACTTGCTTAGATCACTTGCCTTTTATTTTCAATTGTTTTAAATGGTGCTTGTGTGTGTGTGCGTGTGGGTTTGAAAATGTTTTGAAAAGAAGCCATTGTGGTGGCAACCTTTGTAATGATCCATGTGGGGATGTATACAAAGATGTAGGTCTTTTGAAAAGGTTTTCATTTGTTTTTGAAAGTTGTTTTGAAAGTATAGTGATGTGTGGTTTTTTTGACATAGGCAAGTGTTTTAGTTTGCAAGATTGATTCAAGTAACTAAGAGGTTATCTACTCCTAAATTTCTCAAAGTTTATTGCTATGTTTTAACCCTTTTAACAAGTTTGTTCCACCATTGTATTTGGTGGACAATCTTATGTTAGGATGTGAAAGGGACAGACGCGGGTCATCGTTTAGGCCATAATTGCAATGGTGCCAAATATCTTTGGGCATTTTCTTTAAGGGACTTGATCATTTGTTTTGGCAATATTTTGAAAGTATTATTGAGGGACTATGATCATTTGATTTGTTTGTTTTGCCCAAAGAGACCTAACATACAATATGGCCCAATTTTGAAAGGAAACAAGTGGAATACCCTAGGGGGTGCAAGTGTGATTTGTGTGTTCATTTTCATGCTTATTTGTCTTGAGATTAGGTCATAACTATTTTATCGTTTTTCACATACAAACCCTAATTCTAACATGGTATAATTGGAAAGCAATAAAGTGCGAAAATAAATTTACTAAGCTATTACAAAACCAAATATGGGAAGGGGGGTACAAATGTTCAAATGGGGATTTTGACAAGGAATTTAAACCTAAAACTATTACATCAATGTTGAATATTTACAAGACAAATATTTTGCATAGATTAAATAAAATAAGACAAATATGCAAGGATGCAAAAAGAATTTTTATATGTATGAAAAAAGAATTATTTATGTAAGACTAAAAAGGAAATAAAAAGGTATTATTTTTTGGAGTTTTTCATATTTAGGGCAAAACCCTAATTCTATTAAATAAAATGTATTATTATTTAATTTAATACAAGTATTTATTTATCATGTACAAAAATAAAATAAAGTGAAGTATTTGTCAAAAATGTATTTTTATATTAATAATTAATAATAATAAAAAAAAACAAAAGTGCATATATTTTGTATTTACCCTAAATATATTAATAAATATATGTATATATGTATTATTTTAAATATGTGTTATATATATAAATAATAATAATTTTTAATATTTGTAAAAAAAGTATTTTTTATGTAAAATATTTTCAGAAGGTAAAATAAAATAAAAATGAAAATAAAAGTATTTTTACATATTTCTCAATATTTTAATGAAATGTATATATACATTTATTTATGCATTAATCAAAAGAAAATCACATAAATACCTAATAAATTAAAAAATGGTGAGAAAAAAGATTTTTATATTTTTAATAACATGAGAAAAAAATAAATGAATCAATCAAAAAAAGAAAAAGTCAGAAATCATTAAAAATAAATGAAATGGGCTCAGGGGGGTGTAAAACAAGAAAAGTGGTGTGAATAAGAAAAACACTCAGGCCCAGCCCAAGAAGCCACTGTCTTCAACCTCCAGCCAGAAACGTTCAAAAAACGCGCGCCCTTCTTCCCAAACTTCTAACTCCTGATTCCTGGCTTTTCAATGAAAACTCATAACATAAAAAATGTTCAGCATGAAGAGACGAATCCAACCATATACAGAACTTGATCTAACTCTCTAAGATGAGGGAGAATTTCTTCTCCCCCAAATTCTAACCTAGATTTTCTGCCATTTTCAAACCTCAAATTCTCACAGCTCAAGCAAAAGAAATGAAAAGTAAAAACATGTACATGTTCAGTGGTATGAGTAGAACATTGTTTATTCACAAACTTAAAGCTAATGATGCCTAATAAAAGAGATACGAATTCAAAAACTTACCTGTTCAGTTGAAGTTCTATCTGGAAATATAGAAACTTTCAGTGCAAGGTGATGATTGGAAAAGCTTCCTTGAGGTCCAGGGATGCTATTCCAATGTTTACTTTGTCTTGAAAGCTTTTGAATCGAGTTAGAGCACTTCACCTGCAAGTCAGAAATGTGAAAATGGTGGAATCAGTTAGAGGGATCACATGTCGTGTTTTTGCTTTTGGTTAGCTTGCATAGATGTTAGGGGATGTATGTGAACTGGTTTGGGCAAGAATGCTTGAAAGGATTGAGAGTTGGAACTCAATCTGCAGAGGTTGCTCTGTTTGAGCAGTTTCAAGGTGATTCTGAGTTTTGGGAGGGATTGGAGGTAAAAGGCTCGTGCAATGGCTTGGTTTTGATGTCTGGAATGTGTTTGATAAGTTTGTCTAAGTGTTTGTAAGCTGAGATTGAAGTTGGTACAAGTTATGCTACTTTTCTTGAATTTGAAGCAAGCAATGGCCACTTGATCATTCTAGCCTGTACAGGCCCTCACACTATGCTGCATCTTTTAGTCTTGATCAGTGTGTTATGTCCATGAATCTTGTGTCCAAAGATATGCATTGTACCATTTGATTTGCAAACTTGACATAAAGTTCTACTTTTCACAAATGGAAATAATGCTTTTTCTAGTTTAGGGTTAATTCTTCATGTAATGTCCAAAGGCTTAGAATAACAACTTGGTTCAATGGTTTTGCATTAAATTTATGAGTGTCAAAGGGTTTTAGGACCTGTAATGTAGCACAAACTATGCTGATTTGAAAATGGTCCAAGTTATGAACATGTTCATGAACCATTCAAAAGTGGATTTTTGCCATATTGTGAAATTCGATTCTCTCAAGTTATGAGGTTGTTTGAGAAGTTCTTGGACATTTTGGAAAGCTTGGAATGTGTAATACAATCCATATTTGAAATGCAAATTGAAATTCCAAGTGGAAGTGTATGGAAAATGGTCTTGAAGTTAGGTAGAAAACCTTGTCAAAAAGGTCAAATTTTCACTAAGTTATGAATGGTTTAGTGCCCTTATTCAAAAATTTATAACTTGAGATACAAGCCTAATTTAGGAAAACTTTGTGAATCAAAGTTGTAGATTATGCAACAAGCTACAACTTTCATGTTTTGACTTTTGTTTGAATCCAAATAAATCTTGGTGAAAAAGTGGGGCAAAGTTGGGAAAAAATTAGGGTTTTCCATAACTTAGAAAAATTCTAAGTTATGAAAAATTCCATTTCAAATCCTAATTTGCATTTCTTGGTTTCTTGGTGAACAAGTTTCATGATTTGGTATGTTTTGATGAAAAATGAATCTTGACTCTTGATTTTGACCAAAAAGTCAAAGTTTGACTTTTCAGTATACAGTCAAAATTGATCAATTGACTGGGAAATTCAACTGTCAATTTTGTGTACTTGGGATTTTTTGAGCTTGATGAATGTGTCAAGACCATTTCATTGAGTCCTTGAGTCCATGTGTGAGCTTGGTTTGCCATTGGCTAGGTCAAACAGTCAAAAATTACCCTTGTGCAGTCAAAACCCTAAAAATGACCATTTTGCCCTTCTGGTGATCTGATCAAATTTCTTGTGGAATTGTGATCCAAACTTGATCAAATGGTCCATGTGAGTTCATAATGTTGATGTGGGTCAATTTTCATGAGATTTGACTGTCAATTGGCCACAGTTGACTTTTTCCCCAATACAGCTGATTTCTAGGTCAACTGTCCAATTGACTGGGCAAAACTTGGGATCAAGACTTGAAACTTGGTATGGATGAACTTGGGAGTCCAACATGAAGCATGAAAGTCATCTTAGGCATTTTAGGTCAAAACATCTTTGTTCAACCACAAACCCTAATTTGGGTTAACAGTGCAAGGAGAAGTCTTGAGCAGAGGAAACCCTAACTGGATCTTGATCTTCAAAGGTCTTGTGATGAGAAAAATGTTGAGGAAATGGGAGGGCAAATTTTGGGGTACAACAGTTGCCCCTGTTCAATCTTCTTGAACCTGAAGAGTTAGATTGGCAAGTTTGCCTTTCGTGACTCGAGGGTAAAAGGAGATTGGACACTAGAGTGCCCGGAAATTTGCACTCGCATGTCGAAGTATCAGTAATGTGATGTTGGGAATGGGCTTATAGATGCCATTTGGAGAGGTGGTGGATAGGGAGATGGGCTTATAGATGCCATCTGGAAATGTGACGGAACTTTTTCGGGAATGGGCTTATAGGTGCCATTTGGAAGTATTGATCGCATAAGAGATTCCTTAGCGAAAACTTGTGTATTTGAGAAAGACAGATGTTTTCCTGGCTTGTTACAGGTGTTTGATCTTCAGTCTCCTCATGTAGATATGCCCTGGCTAGATACAGGTATCGAATCTACAATCGGTTGTTCACAGATGTGCCCTGGCTGGGTACAGGAGTCGAATCTGGAAATAGTTGTCAATAGATATGCCCTGGCTGGATGCAGGAATCGAATCTTCGAACTCTTCAGACGTGCCCTGGCTAGATACAGGAATCGAGTCTGGAAATGTGGTCAACAGATATGCCCTGGCTAGATACAGGAGTTGAATCTGGAAATAGTTGTCAACAGATATGCCCTGGCTGGATGCAGGAATCGAATCTTCGAACTCTTCAGACGTGCCCTGGCTAGATACAGGAATCGAGTCTGGAAATGTGGTCAACAGATATGCCCTGGCTAGATACAGGAGTTGAATTTGGAAATAGTTGTAAACAGATATGCCCTGGCTGGATGCAGGAATAGAATCTTCGAACTCTTCAGACGTGCCCTGGCTAGATACAGGAATCGAGTCTGGAAATGTTCACTCTCAGATATGCCCTGGCTAGATACAGGTATCGAATCTGGAATTGTGACAGTTGAAGGTAGTTTGTCTTTGGGATTGTCTTTTTCCCTGAAAAGGCAAAACATAAGTTGTATGCAATGTCATGATGTATGATATTCATGATGTCATGATGTTCAACATGAGATAGTGTTGTATGCACTTTATCATGTATGTAAACAAGATGTATGAAAATGTGAAATGTTTATGAATGTAATTTCGTCTTAGGAAAATAAATCCTTGACGACCGGCCGGGGAATTGCTCTGTGGAAGAGATACTTTGCCGAAGTTTTGATGAGAGGCCTGCTGAGGACTTTAATGATGGATTCCGCTGGGGATAATGATGATAAACTCCGCTGGGGATAGAAAGAACTTTGCCGAGAGCGATCTTCCGTGGCAATTAGCTGAGGATAACCCAGTTATAAGCCCTTGTGAGGAATAACTCTGAATAAAGCTCGGGAGAGACGTCCGTATCCCGTAGGGAACAAGCTTCCGGAATCTAACGGGGATGAGCTTTAAGACTTGCCGGGGAATGTTGTGCCTTTTCAGGATTGACAGGGAATCAACTCCGCTTGGGGAAAGTATTGCTGAATCTTGTCTTACTCTGCGGGGTGTTGAGATGATTTGGTCACATTCTTCAGTCGAACCTACCTTGGTACCTTGGCGAACAAAGCAACCAGACTGCATCAGACAACTTTACATTGCCCCTGTCTCTGATGTCACCTGTAGTTAATCTTTTGTTCCATATGCAAATATTTATGAATCAACAATTTTAATGTCAAGTGCATATATCAAAAATGAACATTGGACGTTCTTCGCAAGACAAGACAGAAAAAGGAAAAACAATGGCCATTTGTATGGACAAGTGAATTTGTATTGATTTGAATTTTGCCTGTGAATAGGCGTTTTTGTACAAGAGGCTGACATCCTAGTAAGAGGATGCCGCCAAATAACATAGAGTTTATAATTTTGAAAAGAAAACAAAACAGCTATGTGAAAAATCCCACTGGGTTCCAACTCTGCTATCGCCTTTATGTCTCCAAGCGTCTCATCACTTTGCTGCTTGGTCGAAGATGAAGCTGATTGGTCGATGCCGAAATCTGAGCCAGATAGTTGATGCCGAACTCCGGATGCGAAGTGATCCAATGAGACATAGTGTTACGCTTTATCCCTAACTTTTGCCTGGACCGCCCTTTCGGGTTTTCAGTCCACCGGGATACCCATTTTTACCCAAGCCGCCCTTTCAGGTTTTCGACTTGCCGGGTGTACAGATTTTTATTCATTTCATCCCTTATTTATGCCCGAACCCTTTTGGTTCGCCGGGAAGCCTTTATTTTTGCCTAGGTATGTCAACCTAGCGGGTCTTTTATTTATGCGTAGTATCTTTTCACCATGTCTGCATTAGCGGGGTGAGGAAGGTCGTCACCATCCATGGTGGTTAGGATCATGGCTCCTCCTGAGAACACATGTTTAACCACAAATGACCCTTCGTACGTAGGGGTCCATTTGCCCCGGGGATCACTTTGAGGAAGGATGATGCGTTTGATTACCAGGTCCCCGACTTGATACTCTTGTGGTCTAACTTTCTTGTTAAATGCCCTGATCATCCGTTTTTGATACGTCTGACCATGACAGATAGCGGTGAGTCTCTTTTCGTCAATCAGATTTAATTGGTCAAGTCGAGTCTAGATCCAGTCATCTTCACTCAAGTCTGCATCTTTCATTATTCGGAGAGAGGGTATCTGGACTTCAATTGGCAAGACTGCCTCCATGCCATAGACCAAGGAGAAAGGAGTTGCCCCGGTTGACGTCCTTGCTGAGGTACGGTACCCATGAAGAGCGAACGGTAACATCTCGTGCCAATCTTTATAGGTCACTGTCATCTTCTGCACAATTTTCTTGATATTCTTATTAGCTGCTTCTACAGCCCCATTCATCTTCGGCCGGTAGGGAGAAGAGTTGTGGTGCTGTATCTTGAATTGTTCGCAGAGTTCAGTGATCATCTTATTATTGAGATTGGTACCATTGTTCGTAATGATTCTTTCCGGGACGCTGTACCGACAGATCAGATTATGCCGGATGAAACGTGCCACAACACTCTTGGTTACCGTTGCGTAGGAAGCTGCCTCAACCCACTTCGTGAAGTAATCGATCGCCACTAAGATGAAACGATGCCCATTGGATGCCGTCGGTCGGATCTCACCGATCATATCGATGCCCCACATTGCAAAAGGCCAAGGTGCCGTCAGGACGTTCAAAGGAACCGGAGGGATATGCACCTTTTCAGCATAGATCTGGCATTTGTGACAAGTTCGGGAGTGTTGGTAACAATCAGCTTCCATTGTGGACCAGAAATATCCTGCCCGAAGGATTTTCTTAGCCATGGTGTGTCCACTGAAATGTGTCCTGAATGTACCTTCATGCAGTTCTAACATGATCTTCTCTGCTTCAGCCTTATCCATACAACGTAGTAGAGTTGAATCATGATTCCGTTTGTAGAGAATGCCGTTGCTGAGGAAGAATTTTGCCGCAAACCTCCTCATGAACTTCTTGTCATTGACAGAGGCGCCTTCAGGGTATTCCTGGGCTTCCAAATACCTCTTCACCTCATGATACCAGGGTTTTTCAGTCACCTTCTCAGCCTCAAGCTCGCAGCAGTATGCCGGTTCGTCCAACTTCCAGATAATGATCCGGGGAGCCTCATTGTCCCATTTAACTTTGAACATTGAAGACATCGTAGCCAGTGCATCCGCTAGCTGATTCTCCTCTCTTGGGAAGTGCTCAAAAGTTATTTCTTCAAAGTGGGGAAGCAAGGTTGACACATACTCCTTGTAAGGAATAAGATTTGGGTGTTTCGTATCCCACTCGCCTTTGATCTGATTGATCACGAGAGCAGAATCTCCGAAGACATTCAGAAACTTGATCCTTAAGTCGATTGCAGCTTGTAAACCCATGATACATGCCTCATATTCTGCCATGTTGTTGGTGCAGTTGAAACATAATCGGGCGGTGAGTGGAGTATGAGTTCCTTTGGGAGATATGATTACAGCACCGACGCCGTTACCCAAAGCGTTGGAGGCTCCGTCTAAATGCATAGACCATCGGGATCCTTCCTCAGGTCCTTCATCCGGTCCAGGTACTTCACAGTCAGTTACCACCATGATGTCTTTGTCCGGAAAGTCAAAGTTCAATGACTGGTAATCGTCCACAGGTTGGTGTGCCAAATGATCTGCCAGTACACTTCCTTTAATTGCTTTCTGAGTTGTATACTGGATGTCATATTTTGTTAAGATCATTTGCCATCTCGCTATTCTTCCAGACAGAGCAGGCTTTTCAAATATGTACTTGATGGGATCCATCTTTGAAATCAATAGAGTAGTATGAGTCAGCATATACTGTCTCAGCCGGCGAGCAGCCCATACTAGAGCGCATCAAGTTTTCTCAAGCAGTGAGTAACGAGACTCACAGTCGGTAAACTTTTTGCTCAAGTAATAAATAGCGTGCTCTTTTCGGCCAGACTCGTCATGCTGCCCCAGCACACACCCCATTGAATTATCAAGCACTATCAAGTATAGTATCAGAGGTCTTCCTTCCACTGGTGGCATAAGAATGGGTGGCTCTTGGAGATATTCCTTTATCTTTTCAAAGGCAGCCTGACATTCATCATTCCAGCGTACTACTTGATCTTTCTTCAGTAATTTGAAGATTGGCTCACAAGTAGCAGTCAGATGTGAGATGAATCGGGCAATGTAGTTCAGTCGTCCCAGGAAGCCTCTGACTTCTTTCTCTGTCTTTGGAGTCGACATCTCTTGTATGGCTTTTACCTTGGCAGGGTCCACCTGAATACCTTTGTCACTTACAATGAAACCTAGCAATTTTCCGGATCTTACCCCAAAGGTGCATTTGTTGGGATTCAACCTCAGCTTGTATAACTTGAGTCGGTCAAACAACTTCCTCAGATGGTCAAGGTGCTCTTCCTCAGTTTGAGACCTTGCAATCATGTCATCAACGTATACCTCAATCTCATGATGGATCATATCATGAAATAAAGCAACCATGGCACGTTGATAGGTTGCCCCAACATTTTTCAATCCGAATGGCATGACCTTATAACAGAAGGTGCCCCACTGAGTCACAAAGGTAGTCTTTTCCATATCCCCCGGAGCCATCTTGATCTGATTATACCCTGAAAAACCATCCATGAAGGAGAACACCTTGTGTTGTGCAATATTGTCAACAAGAACGTCGATGTGAGGTAAGGGGAAGTCATCCTTGGGGCTTTCCCTGTTCAAGTCCCTATAGTCGACACACATTCTGACTTTACCGTCCTTCTTCGGCACTGGCACCACATTGGCAACCCACTAAGGGTAAGAAGTCACTGCAAGAAACCCGGCGTCGAATTGCTTCATAACTTCAGCCTTGATCTTTTCAGACATCTCTGGGCGCATACGTCGGACCTTTTGCTTTACCGGAGGGCAATCTTCCTTGGTTGGCAGGTGATGAACTACAATGTCGGCATCTAAACCAGGCATGTCTTCATAGGACCAAGCAAATATCTCCATGTAATCCTGTAGCATCTGGATCAATCGTTGCTTCACGCTGAGCTCTAGATTAGCCCCAATCTTGACCTCTTTCCTATCTGTCTCAGTACCCAGGTTAATTGTTTCTACCGGCTCTTCATGTGGTTGAATAGCCCTCTCTTCCTGGAGTAGTAGTCTTGCGAGTTCACCAGGCACTTCGCAATCATCTTCACCTTCGTCTTCGGCCAAGTTGATCGGATTCTCGAAGTCATAACTGGCGGTAGCAGAGCTGTTACCAGTGAGATCCAGAGTGGATTGAAACCTATATGAGTGAGTGTGTGTAAATATAGCTGTTTTGCAATATATATAACACAGAAAGGAAAAGAGCATAAGATTTGAAATGCAACAAACGTCCAATGTTTTGATTGATGATATATGGAAATGTCATACAGAAAACCCTCACAAATGGAGCTACGATGCCCCGGGTAGGACACCGAGCCAACAAAGTTTTAACATATTGTTTGTTACAAATTGGAAATCAAAAGAAATTAATTACCGCGTGACAAATGTGATAGGTGTAAAATCCTTTGCCGTCCAGTTGCTCGGTCCGTTGCTGGTAGTCGGGTAGATCCAACTGTCAAACTCTGCTTCCTCTACATCCTCCTCGATAGTATTTACCCTTGGGTTGGAGATAAACACTGGAGCCTTTCTGATCTTGTCCTTGCGCACAGCCTTCTGAGCCTCTGCAGTAAAGCCCAGCCCAAACTTGTCATTCTTTTGAGTGAAGTCAGGAAGCTGACCCCAGTTTGCACAATTGCCTTTCTCGATTACAGCCCGGGCATCCTTCAAGGACGCCATCTTCAACGGAAAATCTTCTTCAACTATTGCTTCAGCTGATGCCAACACTGGAGGTACTTCCTCAAAATGCTGAAAGGGGGTTTCAATAAACTCCCCGTCCATCTCGATATACCGGAATGAATTCAAGTGACTAACCATGTATTCCTCCTCACCCTGCACAGTAACAATCTTCCCTTTGACGGGGTATTTGAGCTTTTGGTGTAGAGTGGATGTTACTGCCCCAGCTTTGTGAATCCAGGGTCGACCCAACAAGCAGGAGTAAGATGGAAGAATATCCATTACATAGAACGTTGAGTTGAAAACTTGGGAACCCACACGAATAGGGATGTCTACTTCACCGTGCACCATCCTCTTAGAACCGTCGAAGGCTCTAACAATGATGTTACTAGGTTTCAACTCCAGGCCCTCACAATCCAAGCGGTCCAATGCCTTCTTGGGCAAAACATTCAGGGAAGAGCCGGTATCTACTAACACGTGTGCGAGAGTAGTGCCCCTGCATTCTATGGAAACATGCAGGGCATCATTGTGATTTTTCCTTTTGGCGGTAAGGTCAGCATCCGAGAACCCTAAGCCATTGTCAGCCATCAAATTAGCCACACAGTCGGTGAATTGATCCGCGGAGGTCTCTTGCGGCACATGGGCCATTTTCAGAAATGAAATCAGGGCTTTTGCATGGGCCTCTGAGCATAGCAGTAATGATAACATAGAGATTTTGGAGGGAGTATGCCCCAACTGTTCGACAACGTTAAAGTCACTCTTTTTGATAATTTTAAGGATTTCCTCCATTTCTTGTTGGGAGGCTTCCACAACAGTCTTCTTTTTTGGTGCCTCCGTCCTGGCAGGCGAATCAGTAGCAACTTCTTTGCCCCGAGTATCAGAGGACTCGGCGGCAGTAGTAGACACAGGAACTTGAATTGGAACATGCACACTCGCGGGTGTGATGGTGAGAGGTTTTCGGATAACTGGCGGTGCAATGTCAGGCGAGAAGAGCCTGCCACTGCGGGTAATCTTTGCGGGACCAGTGATATTACTGATACTGGTATTGGTGTTGAACTCCTGCTTCACCCCAAGCACATATACGTCGACTCCATAATGCCATGGAACAGCTTTATCAGACTCATACGGGAGAGGCCCCGGGACAGTGATAGTGATGGGTGCAACAGACATAATTTGGACGGGTTTCTTCACAGGAGCTTTGGCAGGATTGTAAATTGTGATAACAGATATTTCTTCAATGGAAACAGACGGAACAACAGTTTTCTTGAACAGAATCTCCTTGCTATCCATCAGGCTTTGGATGCCTGATTTCAGCAGTGGACAACCGGTAGGGATAACAACACATAGGAGGCAACCCTTACTACAACCCGGAAATAAACCGGCTAGTAGCAAGTTCCTCTTAACAGTCAAAAGAGGGGTAACAACTTCATTCACTGAAACAGGATACAACTCTTCCTCAATGGCATTTACTCTATGCTGGGGCATAGGAGCAGTTACAACATTTGGTCTCTCAGGCGCTTCAAACTGAATTTCCTTTGTGTCGATAAGATCCTGCACTTTGTTTCTCAAGGCCCAACAATCGTCAGTAGTGTGCCCGGGACTATCAGAATGATAAGCACACCGGGCATTTGGGTTATACTTAGGAGACGCAGTGTTGACGACCTTAGGAGCTTCTTTGAGGGTCACCAAGTTGGTTGATAACAGTTGGGGTAAAATTTGAGATAGGGTCATACTCAGCCGAGTATACTGCCTCTTGGGCCTTTCACTTCTTTGTTGATTGTACTGCTGAGGAGCAGCAACAGGTTTTGAAATGACCAAAGCATTGACGGCTTGGCGACTTTCGGGCTTGACTTGTCGTCTAGGACCATAGACGGCGCTTGCTTCTTTCTTAAACGGCCTCTTCTCAGTACTTGTAGAGGCAGCCTTTTGTATCTTGCCTGACCTGATGCCAGCTTCAATTCTTTCTCCCGTTAGAATCAAATCCGTAAACCCAGCGGAGGAGTTACCAACCAAATGATTGAAAAATGGACCAGACAAAGTTCCTAGGAACATATCAACCAGCTCACGATCAGTCAATGGAGGCTGCACCCTGCCAGCCAAATCTCTCCATTTTTGTGCGTATTCTTTGAACCCTTCACCCATTCCTAGAGACATACCCTGAAGTTGGGTACGCGTAGGAGCGAGATCAGAATTGTATTGGTATTGTCTGTAGAATGCGGTCGCCAAATCTTCCCAGTGTCGGATACTAGTTCCATCAAGTTGATAGAACCATTCAAGCTGCGACCCCGAAAGGCTATCTTGGAAGAAGTGAATCCAAAGGTTCTTATCCGCCGTGTAAGGTTGGATCTTCCTTACGTACGACCTTAGATGCAGCTTAGGGCAGGAGACCCCATCATACTTGGCGAAGGTAGGCGCCTTAAGCTTGTGTGGAATTACTACCCCAGAGGATAACCCCAGATCTCCGAAATCCAGTCCCGGCACATTCTGAATTTCCATGGCGCTCAAACGGTCCTCCAATTGCTTGTATCTGTCACCAGCAGGTGGGTATTATTCGTCATTATAGTCCGTCTCGTTGTCGGAGACTGCGGGACTAGGAGCTCCTCCCCCTTGGGGACTGTTTTTCTCAGCAGAAGAAGTAGTTGGTTCAGCTTCATTATGGAGTGTGTTCCCAAATCTGCGTCCGGTGTTGAACAACGCAGTCCTCTTTTTCTTCTTCTTCTTCAGGAGTAGAGTCTTCAACTCTTGCTGACCTTGAGCCAGGCTTAGGGCCATCTCTTGAAACTGTGCACTTTGGGCCTGAAGGGCCTTGATTGCTTGCTCACTGGATGAGTCTGGATTCATGATGACTGTTCAAAATAAACAGCGAAGGAGATTAAGCAACCTGTGAAATAGGGTACCTGCTATGCATATGGTGCAATGGAATGCGTATGTTTTATGTTTTCAAAGACAAACAAGATTCAACTTTGTAGACAAAAAGGGAAACACACTTCATTAGATTAAAATTTTCAATTGTTCAACAATTTTCCCTTAGGCATTACAGGAATGAAAAATACGGGAAAGGAAATAAAAGCTATAAAAGGGAATATCCAAAGCTCATCAATGCTCTCATGGCCTCCTTTTCTCAGTGCTGATGTAGTTGTTCAGGACCCGTTCTTCCTCCAATTGCTTAGTCAGCCTTTGGATCTTCCGTTCCTGCTCGTTGAACTTCTCCTGATAGAAATCCCGCTCTTCCTTTAGCTGCGCCCAAGATCTCTTCATTGTGTCAAAATCAGTAGGTATCTGAGGAGGGAGGACAGTTGGAGGAACCTCATCTTCATTAGGAGATTCAAGAATGAGAGGTCTAACAGCTTCGTATGGCATACCTAACCTCTGAGCACGGATGCGGACCCATTTGCAATAGGGCTCCATTAGTAGAGAAGTCTTTGGTCCCAACTCATGTGGGTCAGCTTTGTGAATTCTGCCCCAAGCTCTAACGAATCCATGGCGTAGTTTGTCACCGTCTGCCTGAAACTCAAAATGGAAGTGAGGAACCAGCATTTCATGAGGCCCATCTCCTCTGGCTCTTCCAAACTGACGGAGAGCTAAGCATGGATTGTAAGAGATTCCTCCTTGGATACCAATCAACGGAACATTAGGGTATTCTCCGCAATGGTCAATAACAGCTACCTCATCTAAACCTCTGAGAGTCCAAGTGATGTCATTATCAGTGAGAGACATTAACCTCCGAGCCCAACCTTTTCGTTCTTCATTCTTCAGCACGAATTTAGGAAGGTACGAAATAAACCACCTTACTAGCAAAGGAGCACAACACCACGGAGTTCCCCGTTTTCGAGCAGTACGAGCATAAAGTTGTTGTAGAACATCACCCAAAAGAGTGGGTACCGGATTCCGAGACATGAAGATCCTTATGACATGGGTACTGATAAAGGTGTCAGGGTTGGGAAACAATACCAGACCATAGATCAAAAGAGCCAGAATATCCTCGTACGCCTTGAAGTCCAAGTCATTCCAGAAATCATTAGCCTTGCCAACCAGGAATTTGACCAAAAAGCCCTTGACCCCATTTCTAGTTTCCCAGTTGGACAATACCTCTTCTTTGGTCAAGGGGAGAATTGCAGCAATCTCTTCAGGCCTAGGAGTCTTTTCCAAACCAGTGAATGGAGTTTGTTCCAAGACAGGGATCCCAAGCAGGTAAGAGAATTCTTCCAGGGTAGGAACCAGCTGGAAGTCTTGAAAGGTGAAACAATGATACAGAGGGTCATAAAACTGGGTCAGAACACTTATCAGTTGTTGGTCCCATTTTACAGTGATCAAGCCAAGGAGAGAACCATGTCTGTTGATGAAGGAAGAAGTGTTTGGAATCCTTCCAACCAAATCCTTGAGTAAAACTGGTGGTTGAACAAAGTTGAGCCGGATGGTGTTCCTACGTACGGGCATCACGATGTCCTACAAAACAGAGCAAAGATGAAACTTTTTGTCTTTGAAATGGGTTAGTCTTTCATACAGGATGCATGCAATGGTATGATGGCATGATGCTATGATGAAGCACAACACAAGTATTCACGCGGGCAAACATGATAAGGCACACAAGTCACACAAGACACCCTTAGGTTTCAGGCCAGCATGAATTTCAGGTATTACCCTCTTTTGGTTTTGTTGGTTAAAACCTGTCCTATCAAAAGTAATCGGGTTCTAGAGGATCTCAAATCATTGGCTACCCTCAATCGGTCATAACTCCAGCATCACAATCTTTTCTCGCGGCCAGAACCAACTCGAGAGTTTAGCCTCAATGAGTGTAGCATACTGCTACTGTCCTAATAGCCAAGTTGGTCAATTTAGGGTTCTAAGGTTGGTTGGTGTTTAATGACTCCTTAGAAGACCTATATTCTCCCCGTTGCAACACAAGGGATATAGGTACAGACTAAGATGCCACACCAACGTAGCCACTGCTTCACCCATGTCGGTCTATGCCGGACAGGTCCCTCACAGATTATGCTACCTAAAAAGGGTATTTCCCAGATCTGGGTTAGGATCTATGAAACTCCGATGCAAAGCCCACAAATATAAAAGCAAACAAAGCAATGGCCACTTGATCATTCTAGCCTGTACAGGCCCTCACACTATGCTGCATCTTTTAGTCTTGATCAGTGTGTTATGTCCATGAATCTTGTGTCCAAAGATATGCATTGTACCATTTGATTTGCAAACTTGACATAAAGTTCTACTTTTCACAAATGGAAATAATGCTTTTTCTAGTTTAGGGTTAATTCTTCATGTAATGTCCAAAGGCTTAGAATAACAACTTGGTTCAATGGTTTTGCATTAAATTTATGAGTGTCAAAGGGTTTTAGGACCTGTAATGTAGCACAAACTATGCTGATTTGAAAATGGTCCAAGTTATGAACATGTTCATGAACCATTCAAAAGTGGATTTTTGCCATATTGTGAAATTCGATTCTCTCAAGTTATGAGGTTGTTTGAGAAGTTCTTGGACATTTTGGAAAGCTTGGAATGTGTACTACAATCCATATTTGAAATGCAAATTGAAATTCCAAGTGGAAGTGTATGGAAAATGGTCTTGAAGTTAGGTAGAAAACCTTGTCAAAAAGGTCAAATTTTCACTAAGTTATGAATGGTTTAGTGCCCTTATTCAAAAATTTATAACTTGAGATACAAGCCTAATTTTGGAAAACTTTGTGAATCAAAGTTGTAGATTATGCAACAAGCTACAACTTTCATGTTTTGACTTTTGTTTGAATCCAAATAAATCTTGGTGAAAAAGTGGGGCAAAGTTGGGAAAAAATTAGGGTTTTCCATAACTTAGAAAAATTCTAAGTTATGAAAAATTCCATTTCAAATCCTAATTTGCATTTCTTGGTTTCTTGGTGAACAAGTTTCATGATTTGGTATGTTTTGATGAAAAATGAATCTTGACTCTTGATTTTTACCAAAAAGTCAAAGTTTGACTTTTCAGTATACAGTCAAAATTGATCAATTGACTGGGAAATTCAACTGTCAATTTTGTGTACTTGGGATTTTTTGAGCTTGATGAATGTGTCAAGACCATTTCATTGAGTCCTTGAGTCCATGTGTGAGCTTGGTTTGCCATTGGCTAGGTCAAACAGTCAAAAATTACCCTTGTGCAGTCAAAACCCTAAAAATGACCATTTTGCCCTTCTGGTGATCTGATCAAATTTCTTGTGGAATTGTGATCCAAACTTGATCAAATGGTCCATGTGAGTTCATAATGTTGATGTGGGTCAATTTTCATGAGATTTGACTGTCAATTGGCCACAGTTGACTTTTTCCCCAATACAGCTGATTTCTAGGTCAACTGTCCAATTGACTGGGCAAAACTTGGGATCAAGACTTGAAACTTGGTATGGATGAACTTGGGAGTCCAACATGAAGCATGAAAGTCATCTTAGGCATTTTAGGTCAAAACATCTTTGTTCAACCACAAACCCTAATTTGGGTTAACAGTGCAAGGAGAAGTCTTGAGCAGAGGAAACCCTAACTGGATCTTGATCTTCAAAGGTCTTGTGATGAGAAAAATGTTGAGGAAATGGGAGGGCAAATTTTGGGGTACAACAGTTGCCCCTGTTCAATCTTCTTGAACCTGAAGAGTTAGATTGGCAAGTTTGCCTTTCGTGACTCGAGGGTAAAAGGAGATTGGACACTAGAGTGCCCGGAAATTTGCACTCGCATGTCGAAGTATCAGTAATGTGATGTTGGGAATGGGCTTATAGATGCCATTTGGAGAGGTGGTGGATAGGGAGATGGGCTTATAGATGCCATCTGGAAATGTGACGGAACTTTTTCGGGAATGGGCTTATAGGTGCCATTTGGAAGTATTGATCGCATAAGAGATTCCTTAGCGAAAACTTGTGTATTTGAGAAAGACAGATGTTTTCCTGGCTTGTTACAGGTGTTTGATCTTCAGTCTCCTCATGTAGATATGCCCTGGCTAGATACAGGTATCGAATCTACAATCGGTTGTTCACAGATGTGCCCTGGCTGGGTACAGGAGTCGAATCTGGAAATAGTTGTCAACAGATATGCCCTGGCTGGATGCAGGAATCGAATCTTCGAACTCTTCAGACGTGCCCTGGCTAGATACAGGAATCGAGTCTGGAAATGTGGTCAACAGATATGCCCTGGCTAGATACAGGAGTTGAATCTGGAAATAGTTGTCAACAGATATGCCCTGGCTGGATGCAGGAATCGAATCTTCGAACTCTTCAGACGTGCCCTGGCTAGATACAGGAATCGAGTCTGGAAATGTGGTCAACAGATATGCCCTGGCTAGATACAGGAGTTGAATTTGGAAATAGTTGTAAACAGATATGCCCTGGCTGGATGCAGGAATAGAATCTTCGAACTCTTCAGACGTGCCCTGGCTAGATACAGGAATCGAGTCTGGAAATGTTCACTCTCAGATATGCCCTGGCTAGATACAGGTATCGAATCTGGAATTGTGACAGTTGAAGGTAGTTTGTCTTTGGGATTGTCTTTTTCCCTGAAAAGGCAAAACATAAGTTGTATGCAATGTCATGATGTATGATATTCATGATGTCATGATGTTCAACATGAGATAGTGTTGTATGCACTTTATCATGTATGTAAACAAGATGTATGAAAATGTGAAATGTTTATGAATGTAATTTCGTCTTAGGAAAATAAATCCTTGACGACCGGCCGGGGAATTGCTCTGTGGAAGAGATACTTTGCCGAAGTTTTGATGAGAGGCCTGCTGAGGACTTTAATGATGGATTCCGCTGGGGATAATGATGATAAACTCCGCTGGGGATAGAAAGAACTTTGCCGAGAGCGATCTTCCGTGGCAATTAGCTGAGGATAACCCAGTTATAAGCCCTTGTGAGGAATAACTCTGAATAAAGCTCAGGAGAGACGTCCGTATCCCGTAGGGAACAAGCTTCCGGAATCTAACGGGGATGAGCTTTAAGACTTGCCGGGGAATGTTGTGCCTTTTCAGGATTGACAGGGAATCAACTCCGCTTGGGGAAAGTATTGCTGAATCTTGTCTTACTCTGCGGGGTGTTGAGATGATTTGGTCACATTCTTCAGTCGAACCTACCTTGGTACCTTGGCGAACAAAGCAACCAGACTGCATCAGACAACTTTACATTGCCCCTGTCTCTGATGTCACCTGTAGTTAATCTTTTGTTCCATATGCAAATATTTATGAATCAACAATTTTAATGTCAAGTGCATATATCAAAAATGAACATTGGACGTTCTTCGCAAGACAAGACAGAAAAAGGAAAAACAATGGCCATTTGTATGGACAAGTGAATTTGTATTGATTTGAATTTTGCCTGTGAATAGGCGTTTTTGTACAAGAGGCTGACATCCTAGTAAGAGGATGCCGCCAAATAACATAGAGTTTATAATTTTGAAAAGAAAACAAAACAGCTATGTGAAAAATCCCACTGGGTTCCAACTCTGCTATCGCCTTTATATCTCCAAGCGTCTCATCACTTTGCTGCTTGGTCGAAGATGAAGCTGATTGGTCGATGCCGAAATCTGAGCCAGATAGTTGATGCCGAACTCCGGATGCGAAGTGATCCAATGAGACATAGTGTTACGCTTTATCCCTAACTTTTGCCTGGACCGCCCTTTCGGGTTTTCAGTCCACCGGGATACCCATTTTTGCCCAAGCCGCCCTTTCAGGTTTTCGACTTGCCGGGTGTACAGATTTTTATTCATTTCATCCCTTATTTATGCCCGAACCCTTTTGGTTCGCCGGGAAGCCTTTATTTTTGCCTAGGTATGTCAACCTAGCGGGTCTTTTATTTATGCGTAGTATCTTTTCACCATGTCTGCATTAGCGGGGTGAGGAAGGTCGTCACCATCCATGGTGGTTAGGATCATGGCTCCTCCTGAGAACACATGTTTAACCACAAATGACCCTTCGTACGTAGGGGTCCATTTGCCCCGGGGATCACTTTGAGGAAGGATGATGCGTTTGATTACCAGGTCCCCGACTTGATACTCTTGTGGTCTAACTTTCTTGTTAAATGCCCTGATCATCCGTTTTTGATACGTCTGACCATGACAGATAGCGGTGAGTCTCTTTTCGTCAATCAGATTTAATTGGTCAAGTCGAGTCTAGATCCAGTCATCTTCACTCAAGTCTGCATCTTTCATTATTCGGAGAGAGGGTATCTGGACTTCAATTGGCAAGACTGCCTCCATGCCATAGACCAAGGAGAAAGGAGTTGCCCCGGTTGACGTCCTTGCTGAGGTACGGTACCCATGAAGAGCGAACGGTAACATCTCGTGCCAATCTTTATAGGTCACTGTCATCTTCTGCACAATTTTCTTGATATTCTTATTAGCTGCTTCTACAGCCCCATTCATCTTCGGCCGGTAGGGAGAAGAGTTGTGGTGATGTATCTTGAATTGTTCACAGAGTTCAGTGATCATCTTATTATTGAGATTGGTACCATTGTTCGTAATGATTCTTTCCGGGACGCTGTACCGACAGATCAGATTATGCCGGATGAAACGTGCCACAACACTCTTGGTTACCGTTGCGTAGGAAGCTGCCTCAACCCACTTCGTGAAGTAATCGATCGCCACTAAGATGAAACGATGCCCATTGGATGCCGTCGGTCGGATCTCACCGATCATATCGATGCCCCACATTGCAAAAGGCCAAGGTGCCGTCAGGACGTTCAAAGGAACCGGAGGGATATGCACCTTTTCAGCATAGATCTGGCATTTGTGACAAGTTCGGGAGTGTTGGTAACAATCAGCTTCCATTGTGGACCAGAAATATCCTGCCCGAAGGATTTTCTTAGCCATGGTGTGTCCACTGAAATGTGTCCTGAATGTACCTTCATGCAGTTCTAACATGATCTTCTCTGCTTCAGCCTTATCCATACAACGTAGTAGAGTTGAATCATGATTCCGTTTGTAGAGAATGCCGTTGCTGAGGAAGAATTTTGCCGCAAACCTCCTCATGAACTTCTTGTCATTGACAGAGGCGCCTTCAGGGTATTCCTGGGCTTCCAAATACCTCTTCACCTCATGATACCAGGGTTTTTCAGTCACCTTCTCAGCCTCAAGCTCGCAGCAGTATGCCGGTTCGTCCAACTTCCAGATAATGATCCGGGGAGCCTCATTGTCCCATTTAACTTTGAACATTGAAGACATCGTAGCCAGTGCATCCGCTAGCTGATTCTCCTCTCTTGGGAAGTGCTCAAAAGTTATTTCTTCAAAGTGGGGAAGCAAGGTTGACACATACTCCTTGTAAGGAATAAGATTTGGGTGTTTCGTATCCCACTCGCCTTTGATCTGATTGATCACGAGAGCAGAATCTCCGAAGACATTCAGAAACTTGATCCTTAAGTCGATTGCAGCTTGTAAACCCATGATACATGCCTCATATTCTGCCATGTTGTTGGTGCAGTTGAAACATAATCGGGCGGTGAGTGGAGTATGAGTTCCTTTGGGAGATATGATTACAGCACCGACGCCGTTACCCAAAGCGTTGGAGGCTCCGTCTAAATGCATAGACCATCGGGATCCTTCCTCAGGTCCTTCATCCGGTCCAGGTACTTCACAGTCAGTTACCACCATGATGTCTTTGTCCGGAAAGTCAAAGTTCAATGACTGGTAATCGTCCACAGGTTGGTGTGCCAAATGATCTGCCAGTACACTTCCTTTAATTGCTTTCTGAGTTGTATACTGGATGTCATATTTTGTTAAGATCATTTGCCATCTCGCTATTCTTCCAGACAGAGCAGGCTTTTCAAATATGTACTTGATGGGATCCATCTTTGAAATCAATAGAGTAGTATGAGTCAGCATATACTGTCTCAGCCGGCGAGCAGCCCATACTAGAGCGCATCAAGTTTTCTCAAGCAGTGAGTAACGAGACTCACAGTCGGTAAACTTTTTGCTCAAGTAATAAATAGCGTGCTCTTTTCGGCCAGACTCGTCATGCTGCCCCAGCACACACCCCATTGAATTATCAAGCACTATCAAGTATAGTATCAGAGGTCTTCCTTCCACTGGTGGCATAAGAATGGGTGGCTCTTGGAGATATTCCTTTATCTTTTCAAAGGCAGCCTGACATTCATCATTCCAGCGTACTACTTGATCTTTCTTCAGTAATTTGAAGATTGGCTCACAAGTAGCAGTCAGATGTGAGATGAATCGGGCAATGTAGTTCAGTCGTCCCAGGAAGCCTCTGACTTCTTTCTCTGTCTTTGGAGTCGACATCTCTTGTATGGCTTTTACCTTGGCAGGGTCCACCTGAATACCTTTGTCACTTACA
Organism: Vicia faba; assembly: GCA_948472305.1. Classification (NCBI taxonomy): domain Eukaryota; kingdom Viridiplantae; phylum Streptophyta; class Magnoliopsida; order Fabales; family Fabaceae; genus Vicia; species Vicia faba. The sequence continues at coordinate 514,776,500 of OX451736.1, read as the reverse complement.
ATGAAACCTAGCAATTTTCCGAATCTTACCCCAAAGGTGCATTTGTTGGGATTCAACCTCAGCTTGTATAACTTGAGTCGGTCAAACAACTTCCTCAGATGGTCAAGGTGCTCTTCCTCAGTTTGAGACCTTGCAATCATGTCATCAACGTATACCTCAATCTCATGATGGATCATATCATGAAATAAAGCAACCATGGCACGTTGATAGGTTGCCCCAGCATTTTTCAATCCGAATGGCATGACCTTATAACAGAAGGTGCCCCACTGAGTCACAAAGGTAGTCTTTTCCATATCCCCCGGAGCCATCTTGATCTGATTATACCCTGAAAAACCATCCATGAAGGAGAACACCTTGTGTTGTGCAATATTGTCAACAAGAACGTCGATGTGAGGTAAGGGGAAGTCATCCTTGGGGCTTTCCCTGTTCAAGTCCCTATAGTCGACACACATTCTGACTTTACCGTCCTTCTTCGGCACTGGCACCACATTGGCAACCCACTAAGGGTAAGAAGTCACTGCAAGAAACCCGGCGTCGAATTGCTTCATAACTTCAGCCTTGATCTTTTCAGACATCTCTGGGCGCATACGTCGGACCTTTTGCTTTACCGGAGGGCAATCTTCCTTGGTTGGCAGGTGATGAACTACAATGTCGGCATCTAAACCAGGCATGTCTTCATAGGACCAAGCAAATATCTCCATGTAATCCTGTAGCATCTGGATCAATCGTTGCTTCACGCTGAGCTCTAGATTAGCCCCAATCTTGACCTCTTTCCTATCTGTCTCAGTACCCAGGTTAATTGTTTCTACCGGCTCTTCATGTGGTTGAATAGCCCTCTCTTCCTGGAGTAGTAGTCTTGCGAGTTCACCAGGCACTTCGCAATCATCTTCACCTTCGTCTTCGGCCAAGTTGATCGGATTCTCGAAGTCATAACTGGCGGTAGCAGAGCTGTTACCAGTGAGATCCAGAGTGGATTGAAACCTATATGAGTGAGTGTGTGTAAATATAGCTGTTTTGCAATATATATAACACAGAAAGGAAAAGAGCATAAGATTTGAAATGCAACAAACGTCCAATGTTTTGATTGATGATATATGGAAATGTCATACAGAAAACCCTCACAAATGGAGCTACGATGCCCCGGGTAGGACACCGAGCCAACAAAGTTTTAACATATTGTTTGTTACAAATTGGAAATCAAAAGAAATTAATTACCGCGTGACAAATGTGATAGGTGTAAAATCCTTTGCCGTCCAGTTGCTCGGTCCGTTGCTGGTAGTCGGGTAGATCCAACTGTCAAACTCTGCTTCCTCTACATCCTCCTCGATAGTATTTACCCTTGGGTTGGAGATAAACACTGGAGCCTTTCTGATCTTGTCCTTGCGCACAGCCTTCTGAGCCTCTGCAGTAAAGCCCAGCCCAAACTTGTCATTCTTTTGAGTGAAGTCAGGAAGCTGACCCCAGTTTGCACAATTGCCTTTCTCGATTACAGCCCGGGCATCCTTCAAGGACGCCATCTTCAACGGAAAATCTTCTTCAACTATTGCTTCAGCTGATGCCAACACTGGAGGTACTTCCTCAAAATGCTGAAAGGGGGTTTCAATAAACTCCCCGTCCATCTCGATATACCGGAATGAATTCAAGTGACTAACCATGTATTCCTCCTCACCCTGCACAGTAACAATCTTCCCTTTGACGGGGTATTTGAGCTTTTGGTGTAGAGTGGATGTTACTGCCCCAGCTTTGTGAATCCAGGGTCGACCCAACAAGCAGGAGTAAGATGGACGAATATCCATTACATAGAACGTTGAGTTGAAAACTTGGGAACCCACACGAATAGGGATGTCTACTTCACCGTGCACCATCCTCTTAGAACCGTCGAAGGCTCTAACAATGATGTTACTAGGTTTCAACTCCAGGCCCTCACAATCCAAGCGGTCCAATGCCTTCTTGGGCAAAACATTCAGGGAAGAGCCGGTATCTACTAACACGTGTGCGAGAGTAGTGCCCCTGCATTCTATGGAAACATGCAGGGCATCATTGTGATTTTTCCTTTTGGCGGTAAGGTCAGCATCCGAGAACCCTAAGCCATTGTCAGCCATCAAATTAGCCACACAGTCGGTGAATTGATCCGCGGAGGTCTCTTGCGGCACATGGGCCATTTTCAGAAATGAAATCAGGGCTTTTGCATGGGCCTCTGAGCATAGCAGTAATGATAACATAGAGATTTTGGAGGGAGTATGCCCCAACTGTTCGACAACGTTAAAGTCACTCTTTTTGATAATTTTAAGGATTTCCTCCATTTCTTGTTGGGAGGCTTCTACAACAGTCTTCTTTTTTGGTGCCTCCGTCCTGGCAGGCGAATCAGTAGCAACTTCTTTGCCCCGAGTATCAGAGGACTCGGCGGCAGTAGTAGACACAGGAACTTGAATTGGAACATGCACACTCGCGGGTGTGATGGTGAGAGGTTTTCGGATAACTGGCGGTGCAATGTCAGGCGAGAAGAGCCTGCCACTGCGGGTAATCTTTGCGGGACCAGTGATATTACTGATACTGGTATTGGTGTTGAACTCCTGCTTCACCCCAAGCACATATACGTCGACTCCATAATGCCATGGAACAGCTTTATCAGACTCATACGGGAGAGGCCCCGGGACAGTGATAGTGATGGGTGCAACAGACATAATTTGGACGGGTTTCTTCACAGGAGCTTTGGCAGGATTGTAAATTGTGATAACAGATATTTCTTCAATGGAAACAGACGGAACAACAGTTTTCTTGAACAGAATCTCCTTGCTATCCATCAGGCTTTGGATGCCTGATTTCAGCAGTGGACAACCGGTAGGGATAACAACACATAGGAGGCAACCCTTACTACAACCCGGAAATAAACCGGCTAGTAGCAAGTTCCTCTTAACAGTCAAAAGAGGGGTAACAACTTCATTCACTGAAACAGGATACAACTCTTCCTCAATGGCATTTACTCTATGCTGGGGCATAGGAGCAGTTACAACATTTGGTCTCTCAGGCGCTTCAAACTGAATTTCCTTTGTGTCGATAAGATCTTGCACTTTGTTTCTCAAGGCCCAACAATCGTCAGTAGTGTGCCCGGGACTATCAGAATGATAAGCACACCGGGCATTTGGGTTATACTTAGGAGACGCAGTGTTGACGACCTTAGGAGCTTCTTTGAGGGTCACCAAGTTGGTTGATAACAGTTGGGGTAAAATTTGAGATAGGGTCATACTCAGCCGAGTATACTGCCTCTTGGGCCTTTCACTTCTTTGTTGATTGTACTGCTGAGGAGCAGCAACAGGTTTTGAAATGACCAAAGCATTGACGGCTTGGCGACTTTCGGGCTTGACTTGTCGTCTAGGACCATAGACGGCGCTTGCTTCTTTCTTAAACGGCCTCTTCTCAGTACTTGTAGAGGCAGCCTTTTGTATCTTGCCTGACCTGATGCCAGCTTCAATTCTTTCTCCCGTTAGAATCAAATCCGTAAACCCAGCGGAGGAGTTACCAACCAAATGATTGAAAAATGGACCAGACAAAGTTCCTAGGAACATATCAACCAGCTCACGATCAGTCAATGGAGGCTGCACCCTGCCAGCCAAATCTCTCCATTTTTGTGCGTATTCTTTGAACCCTTCACCCATTCCTAGAGACATACCCTGAAGTTGGGTACGCGTAGGAGCGAGATCAGAATTGTATTGGTATTGTCTGTAGAATGCGGTCGCCAAATCTTCCCAGTGTCGGATACTAGTTCCATCAAGTTGATAGAACCATTCAAGCTGCGACCCCGAAAGGCTATCTTGGAAGAAGTGAATCCAAAGGTTCTTATCCGCCGTGTAAGGTTGGATCTTCCTTACGTACGACCTTAGATGCAGCTTTGGGCAGGAGACCCCATCATACTTGGCGAAGGTAGGCGCCTTAAGCTTGTGTGGAATTACTACCCCAGAGGATAACCCCAGATCTCCGAAATCCAGTCCCGGCACATTCTGAATTTCCATGGCGCTCAAACGGTCCTCCAATTGCTTGTATCTGTCACCAGCAGGTGGGTATTGTTCGTCATTATAGTCCGTCTCGTTGTCGGAGACTGCGGGACTAGGAGCTCCTCCCCCTTGGGGACTGTTTTTCTCAGCAGAAGAAGTAGTTGGTTCAGCTTCATTATGGAGTGTGTTCCCAAATCTGCGTCCGGTGTTGAACAACGCAGTCCTCTTTTTCTTCTTCTTCTTCTTCAGGAGTAGAGTCTTCAACTCTTGCTGACCTTGAGCCAGACTTAGGGCCATCTCTTGAAACTGTGCACTTTGGGCCTGAAGGGCCTTGATTTCTTGCTCACTGGATGAGTCTGGATTCATGATGACTGTTCAAAATAAACAGCGAAGGAGATTAAGCAACCTGTGAAATAGGGTACCTGCTATGCATATGGTGCAATGGAATGCGTATGTTTTATGTTTTCAAAGACAAACAAGATTCAACTTTGTAGACAAAAAGGGAAACACACTTCATTAGATTAAAATTTTCAATTGTTCAACAATTTGCCCTTAGGCATTACAGGAATGAAAAATACGGGAAAGGAAATAAAAGCTATAAAAGGGAATATCCAAAGCTCATCAATGCTCCCATGGCCTCCTTTTCTCAGTGCTGATGTAGTTGTTCAGGACCCGTTCTTCCTCCAATTGCTTAGTCAGCCTTTGGATCTTCCGTTCCTGCTCGTTGAACTTCTCCTGATAGAAATCCCGCTCTTCCTTTAGCTGCGCCCAAGATCTCTTCATTGTGTCAAAATCAGTAGGTATCTGAGGAGGGAGGACAGTTGGAGGAACCTCATCTTCATTAGGAGATTCAAGAATGAGAGGTCTAACAGCTTCGTATGGCATACCTAACCTCTGAGCACGGATGCGGACCCATTTGCAATAGGGCTCCATTGGTAGAGAAGTCTTTGGTCCCAACTCATGTGGGTCAGCTTTGTGAATTCTGCCCCAAGCTCTAACGAATCCATGGCGTAGTTTGTCACCGTCTGCCTGAAACTCAAAATGGAAGTGAGGAACCAGCATTTCATGAGGCCCATCTCCTCTGGCTCTTCCAAACTGACGGAGAGCTAAGCATGGATTGTAAGAGATTCCTCCTTGGATACCAATCAACGGAACATTAGGGTATTCTCCGCAATGGTCAATAACAGCTACCTCATCTAAACCTCTGAGAGTCCAAGTGATGTCATTATCAGTGAGAGACATTAACCTCCGAGCCCAACCTTTTCGTTCTTCATTCTTCAGCACGAATTTAGGAAGGTGCGAAATAAACCACCTTACTAGCAAAGGAGCACAACACCACGGAGTTCCCCGTTTTCGAGCAGTACGAGCATAAAGTTGTTGTAGAACATCACCCAAAAGAGTGGGTACCGGATTCCGAGACATGAAGATCCTTATGACATGGGTACTGATAAAGGTGTCAGGGTTGGGAAACAATACCAGACCATAGATCAAAAGAGCCAGAATATCCTCGTACGCCTTGAAGTCCAAGTCATTCCAGAAATCATTAGCCTTGCCAACCAGGAATTTGACCAAAAAGCCCTTGACCCCATTTCTAGTTTCCCAGTTGGACAATACCTCTTCTTTGGTCAAGGGGAGAATTGCAGCAATCTCTTCAGGCCTAGGAGTCTTTTCCAAACCAGTGAATGGAGTTTGTTCCAAGACAGGGATCCCAAGCAGGTAAGAGAATTCTTCCAGGGTAGGAACCAGCTGGAAGTCTTGAAAGGTGAAACAATGATACAGAGGGTCATAAAACTGGGTCAGAACACTTATCAGTTGTTGGTCCCATTTTACAGTGATCAAGCCAAGGAGAGAACCATGTCTGTTGATGAAGGAAGAAGTGTTTGGAATCCTTCCAACCAAATCCTTGAGTAAAACTGGTGGTTGAACAAAGTTGAGCCGGATGGTGTTCCTACGTACGGGCATCACGATGTCCTACAAAACAGAGCAAAGATGAAACTTTTTGTCTTTGAAATGGGTTAGTCTTTCATACAGGATGCATGCAATGGTATGATGGCATGATGCTATGATGAAGCACAACACAAGTATTCACGCGGGCAAACATGATAAGGCACACAAGTCACACAAGACACCCTTAGGTTTCAGGCCAGCATGAATTTCAGGTATTACCCTCTTTTGGTTTTGTTGGTTAAAACCTGTCCTATCAAAAGTAATCGGGTTCTAGAGGATCTCAAATCATTGGCTACCCTCAATCGGTCATAACTCCAGCATCACAATCTTTTCTCGCGGCCAGAACCAACTCGAGAGTTTAGCCTCAATGAGTGTAGCATACTGCTACTGTCCTAATAGCCAAGTTGGTCAATTTAGGGTTCTAAGGTTGGTTGGTGTTTAATGACTCCTTAGAAGACCTATATTCTCCCCGTTGCAACACAAGGGATATAGGTACAGACTAAGATGCCACACCAACGTAGCCACTGCTTCACCCATGTCGGTCTACGCCGGACAGGTCCCTCACAGATTATGCTACCTAAAAAGGGTATTTCCCAGATCCGGGTTAGGATCTATGAAACTCCGATGCAAAGCCCACAAATATAAAAGCAAACAAAGCAAACAATTGAAAACAAAGGGGATCTAAGCCCTAAGGTTACTCCACTTTAAGCATTCCCCAACAGAGTCGCCAGTTCTGTGATACGGTGGGAGAACTGACTTGAGGTTTTGCGTTTGTTTTCGCAAATGTTTCGGTTGAGCAAGAGTCGCCACAGACTTTTTATTTTATCCTAGGGAAAGGTTAAAAAGCACAGCAAAAAACCTTTGAGATGTTTTCTTGGGTTCGGGGAGTAGATTATAGAAAGGGAAGGTATTAGCACCCTTTCTATCCATGGTTATCCATGGGCTCTTAGTTACTTGCTTAGATCACTTGCCTTTTATTTTCAATTGTTTTAAATGGTGCTTGTGTGTGTGTGTGTGTGGGTTTGAAAATGTTTTGAAAAGAAGCCATTGTGGTGGCAACCTTTGTAATGATCCATGTGGGAATGTATACAAAGATGTAGGTCTTTTGAAAAGGTTTTCATTTGTTTTTGAAAGTTGTTTTGAAAGTATAGTGATGTGTGGTTTTTTTGACATAGGCAAGTGTTTTAGTTTGCAAGATTGATTCAAGTAACTAAGAGGTTATCTACTCCTAAATTTCTCAAAGTTTATTGCTATGTTTTAACCCTTTTAACAAGTTTGTTCCACCATTGTATTTGGTGGACAATCTTATGTTAGGATGTGAAAGGGACAGGCGCGGGTCATCGTTTAGGCCATAATTGCAATGGTGCCAAGTATCTTTGGGCATTTTCTTTAAGGGACTTGATCATTTGTTTTGGCAATATTTTGAAAGTATTATCGAGGGACTATGATCATTTGATTTGTTTGTTTTGCCCAAAGAGACCTAACATACAATATGGCCCAATTTTGAAAGGCAACAAGTGGAATACCCTAGGGGGTGCAAGTGTGATTTGTGTGTTCATTTTCATGCTTATTTGTCTTGAGATTAGGTCATAACTATTTTATCGTTTTTCGCATACAAACCCTAATTCTAACATGGTATAATTGGAAAGCAATAAAGTGCGAAAATAAATTTACTAAGCTATTACAAAACCAAATATGGGAAGGGGGGTACAAATGTTCAAATGGGGATTTTGACAAGGAATTTAAACCTAAAACTATTACATCAATGTTGAATATTTACAAGACAAATATTTTGCATAGATTAAATAAAATAAGACAAATATGCAAGGATGCAAAAAGAATTTTTATATGTATGAAAAAAGAATTATTTATGTAAGACTAAAAAGGAAATAAAAAGGTATTATTTTTTGGAGTTTTTCATATTTAGGGCAAAACCCTAATTCTATTAAATAAAATGTATTATTATTTAATTTAATAAAAGTATTTATTTATCATGTACAAAAATAAAATAAAGTGAAGTATTTGTCAAAAATGTATTTTTATATTAATAATTAATAATAATAAAAAAAACAAAAGTGCATATATTTTGTATTTACCCTAAATATATTAATAAATATATGTATATATGTATTATTTTAAATATGTGTTATATATATAAATAATAATAATTTTTAATATTTGTAAAAAAAGTATTTTTTATGTAAAATATTTTCAGAAGGTAAAATAAAATAAAAATGAAAATAAAAGTATTTTTACATATTTCTCAATATTTTAATGAAATGTATATATACATTTATTTATGCATTAATCAAAAGAAAATCACATAAATACCTAATAAATTAAAAAATGGTGAGAAAAAAGATTTTTATATTTTTAATAACATGAGAAAAAAATAAATGAATCAATCAAAAAAAGAAAAAGTCAGAAATCATTAAAAATAAATGAAATGGGCTCAGGGGGGTGTAAAACAAGAAAAGTGGTGTGAATAAGAAAAACACTCAGGCCCAGCCCAAGAAGCCACTGTCTTCAACCTCCAGCCAGAAACGTTCAAAAAATGCGCGCCCTTCTTCCCAAACTTCTAACTCCTGATTCCTGGCTTTTCAATGAAAACTCATAACATAAAAAATGTTCAGCATGAAGAGACGAATCCAACCATATACAGAACTTGATCTAACTCTCTAAGATGAGGGAGAATTTCTTCTCCCCCAAATTCTAACCTAGATTTTCTGCCATTTTCAAACCTCAAATTCTCACAGCTCAAGCAAAAGAAATGAAAAGTAAAAACATGTACATGTTCAGTGGTATGAGTAGAACATTGTTTATTCACAAACTTAAAGCTAATGATGCCTAATAAAAGAGATACGAATTCAAAAACTTACCTGTTCAGTTGAAGTTCTATCTGGAAATATAGAAACTTTCAGTGCAAGGTGATGATTGGAAAAGCTTCCTTGAGGTCCAGGGATGCTATTCCAATGTTTACTTTGTCTTGAAAGCTTTTGAATCAAGTTAGAGCACTTCACCTGCAAGTCAGAAATGTGAAAATGGTGGAATCAGTTAGAGGGATCACAGGTCGTGTTTTTGCTTTTGGTTAGCTTGCATAGATGTTAGGGGATGTATGTGAACTGGTTTGGGCAAGAATGCTTGAAAGGATTGAGAGTTGGAACTCAATCTGCAGAGGTTGCTCTGTTTGAGCAGTTTCAAGGTGATTCTGAGTTTTGGGAGGGATTGGAGGTAAAAGGCTCGTGCAATGGCTTGGTTTTGATGTCTGGAATGTGTTTGATAAGTTTGTCTAAGTGTTTGTAAGCTGAGATTGAAGTTGGTACAAGTTATGCTACTTTTCTTGAATTTGAAGCAAGCAATGGCCACTTGATCATTCTAGCCTGTACAGGCCCTCACACTATGCTGCATCTTTTAGTCTTGATCAGTGTGTTATGTCCATGAATCTTGTGTCCAAAGATATGCATTGTACCATTTGATTTGCAAACTTGACATAAAGTTCTACTTTTCACAAATGGAAATAATGCTTTTTCTAGTTTAGGGTTAATTCTTCATGTAATGTCCAAAGGCTTAGAATAACAACTTGGTTCAATGGTTTTGCATTAAATTTATGAGTGTCAAAGGGTTTTAGGACCTGTAATGTAGCACAAACTATGTTGATTTGAAAATGGTCCAAGTTATGAACATGTTCATGAACCATTCAAAAGTGGATTTTTGCCATATTGTGAAATTCGATTCTCTCAAGTTATGAGGTTGTTTGAGAAGTTCTTGGACATTTTGGAAAGCTTGGAATGTGTACTACAATCCATCTTTGAAATGCAAATTGAAATTCCAAGTGGAAGTGTATGGAAAATGGTCTTGAAGTTAGGTAGAAAACCTTGTCAAAAAGGTCAAATTTTCACTAAGTTATGAATGGTTTAGTGCCCTTATTCAAAAATTTATAACTTGAGATACAAGCCTCATTTGGGAAAACTTTGTGAATCAAAGTTGTAGATTATACAACAAGCTACAACTTTCATGTTTTGACTTTTGTTTGAATCCAAATAAATCTTGGTGAAAAAGTGGGGCAAAGTTGGGAAAAAATTAGGATTTTCCATAACTTAGAAAAATTCTAAGTTATGAAAAATTCCATTTCAAACCCTAATTTGCATTTCTTGGTTTCTTGGTGAACAAGTTTCATGATTTGGTATGTTTTGATGAAAAATGAATCTCGACTCTTGATTTTGACCAAAAAGTCAAAGTTTGACTTTTCAGTATACAGTCAAAATTGATCAATTGACTGGGAAATTCAACTGTCAATTTTGTGTACTTGGGATTTTTTGAGCTTGATGAATGTGTCAAGACCATTTCATTGAGTCCTTGAGTCCATGTGTGAGCTTGGTTTGCCATTGGCTAGGTCAAACAGTCAAAAATTACCCTTGTGTTGTCAAAACCCTAAAAATGACCATTTTGCCCTTCTGGTGATCTGATCAAATTTCTTGTGGAATTGTGATCCAAACTTGATCAAATGGTCCATGTGAGTTCATAATGTTGATGTGGGTCAATTTTCATGAGATTTGACTGTCAATTGGCCACAGTTGACTTTTTCCCCAATACAGCTGATTTCTAGGTCAACTGTCCAATTGACTAGGCAAAACTTGGGATCAAGACTTGAAACTTGGTATGGATGAACTTGGGAGTCCAACATGAAGCATGAAAGTCATCTTAGGCATTTTAGGTCAAAACATCTTTGTTCAACCACAAACCCTAATTTGGGTTAACAGTGCAAGGAGAAGTCTTGAGCAGAGGAAACCCTAACTGGATCTTGATCTTCAAAGGTCTTGTGATGAGAAAAATGTTGAGGAAATGGGAGGGCAAATTTTGGGGTACAACAGTCACCATGACCAACACGTAGGAGCAATCCTGATCTCTAATCCTACGCATGCTCAACAAAGACAGGGGCATCAACATAAGGAGGTCGCACCTAAGAGACAGTTCACCAACATTAACATGCCGCTGTCTCAAGCACTGCAACACTTGTTGAAGAGGGATCTAATTACGTTGAGGGCTCCCCTCCGGAACCCAAATACTCATACTCCTACCTATCATCCCAATGAAAGGTGTGCATACCACTCCGACAGTCAGGGACATGATACAAACAACTGTTGACCTCTGAAGAACAAGATCCAAGACATGATTGATGCCAAGGAGATCGAGTTTGACCCTCCGGAGACTCTAGCATGATCGCTGCTCCTATGCCAAATCATTGAGAATGTCTTTGTTTCATTTGAATTTTCGAAGTTGTAATTTCTTTTGTTGTTCAAACAATATCTTTTAATGTCAAACTCTTGTTTCATTAATGCATTGCATATGTTTGTCTTGAATTCATCCATTCGTTTTCACTACTCTTATGCTTTGTTTATGATATTTAACTCTTGATAAAAAGCTGCAAGCCTTTAGAGGGAGGATGACGAAACAATACCATAATCTCATACAGTATGCTTTTGAACAGACCGTGCTGATGATGTACAGGCATTTCTTTCAATTCCCAAACACTGGAGTTATAAGGAAGATAATCCCTAGTCAACCCCTTCGAGCTAAAGAAGTAGGAGTTTTCTGTTCTAAACAAATTGAAACCTTTGATATAAACCTGGGGCAGGGTAGTATTTCAGTTAATTCAAAAAAAAAGGGTGCGCATTGAAATCACAAACTCTCAGTTCGTAATACAATGAACGACATCAAAAAGAGAAAAGCATTCCTCTGGAATCAAAAGACAGTGATGGTTCCTTATCTCATAAGCAGTCATTATCTCTCAAAAAAAGAAAAAGCCCACTGAGCCAAAACCTATAAAGGAGGCTTAAGAAAGCTGGGGCATCCCGCTGACTGTAATCTCGAAAACAGGAACAGTCAGGCAAAAGTTAGGGATAACAAATCAAAAGAAAGAGGTCATTACAAATCCTCAACAACATGAAAAATGTTGCAAAAGAAAAAAGGAGAGGATGACTTCCCTCCAAATTCAATTGGTGAACCATCACCCAAAAGGTCGTTCCAAATTTGAATGGAGTTCGACGCACAAATTAACTGAGCCTAGGATTGAAGAACATCACGAAGAGCGGGTGGGTACAAATATACTTTGAGCGTTTATCCTTTGTTTCTTAAACCGTGAACCAAGCCATGTTACAACCCTTCAAAAGTCCTAATTGAAGCATGGGTTAGTTCGAAAGCATACTGTTACAAAAGGTATCCTGATTCTTGTAAGGCTTTGCTCTAAAATCTTGTGTTGAATTTGTCTTACAAAAAGTTTTCTGCTAAAAAATGCATTTTTCAAAACTTCGAGCCAGACATAAACTTTGCATTACTTGAATATCACTGTTTGCATATGGCTATTTGTTTGACAGCGGAGAAATTCACACAATGAATATCCAGTGAACAAAAGCTCTCTCAGTGAACAAAATCACTTCAAGAAGGATGACACTTCCATTGACAAATCTCCTATCGACAAGGGGGCATGACAGGTCACCATCCAATTAACCTGGGGCAGTCCAATCAAGGTTTCAACAGATCTTTCAAAGTTCAGTTAACCTGGGGGAGTCCAGTAAAGATTTCAAGAAATCTCTCAATTTGCAGAGTAACCTGATTCAAGACTCCTTCATCATCACTTGGGGCATTCGAATGTCAATCACCAAGGTCATCAAAATTCCTTCATCACCTGCTGGAAGTTACAACTACCAACAAAATAACGGACAATTAAAGCTCCTAAAAATCTAACCCTCAAGAATGAAGACTCTCATCCTTAAAACCTCAGAAGATTGGTATTATCCCAGTTTCTGACCATTAATAGAATAAAGATTATTATCATCTCAGAAGATTGGTATACTCCCAATTTCTGACCCTTAACAAAATCAAGATCAAGATTTCATTCTAGAGATAGTTCAGATGTGACCCAGGTTTGGCGACATTCCGATACTTATTCCAGATTCCCTTCTAGAGATAGTTCAGATGTGACCCAGGTTTGGCGACATTCCGATACTTATTCCAGATTCCCTTCTAGAGATAGTTCAGATGTGACCCAGAGATGGCGACATTCCGAAACTTATTCCAGATTTGCTTCTAGAGATAGTTCAGATGTGACCCAGAGATGGCAACATTCCGATACTTATTCCAGATTTGCTTCTAGAGATAGTTCAGATGTGACCCAGAGATGGCGACATTCCGAAACTTATTCAAGATTTCATTCTAGAGATAGTTCAGATGTGACCCAGAGATGGCGACATTCCGAAACTTATTCAAGATTTCATTCTAGAGATAGTTCAGATGTGACCCAGAGATGGCGACATTCCGAAACTTATTCCAGATTCCCTTCTAGAGATAGTTCAGATGTGACCCAGATTTGGCGATATTCCGATACTTATTCCAGATTCCCTTCTAGAGATAGTTCAGATGTGACCCAGAGATGGCGACATTCCGATACTTATTCCAAATTCCCTTCTAGAGATAGTTCAGATGTGACCCAGAGATGGCGACATTCTGATACTTATTCCAGATTCCCTTCTAGAGATAGTTCAGATGTGACCCAGATTTGGCGACATTCCGATACTTATTCTAGATTTCCTTCTAGAGATAGTTCAGATGTGACCCAGATTTGGCGACATTCCGATACTTATTCCAGATTCCCTCCTAGAGATAGTTCAGATGTGACCCAGAGATGGAGACATTCCGATACTTATTCCAGATTCCCTTCTAGAGATAGTTCAGATGTGACCCAGAGATGGCGACATTCCGATACTTATTCCAGATTTGCTTATAGAGATAGTTCAGATGTGACCCAGAGATGGCGACATTCCGAAACTTATTCCAGGTTTCCTTCTAGAGATAGTTCAGATGTGACCCAGAGATGGCGACATTCCGAAACTTATTCCAGATTTGCTTCTAGAGATAGTTCAGATGTGACCCAGAGATGACGACATTCCGATACTTATTCCAGATTTGCTTCTAGAGATAGTTCAGATGTGACGCAGAGATGGCGAAATTCCGATACTTATTCCAGATTTGCTTCTAGAGATAGTTCAGATGTGACCCAGAGATGGCGACATTCCGATACTTATTCCAGATTTCCTTCTAGAGATAGTTCAGATGTGAACCAGAGATGGCGACATTCCGATACTTATTCAAGATTTCATTCTAGAGATAGTTCAGATGTGACCCAGAGATGGCGACATTCCGATACTTATTCCAGATTTCCTTCTAGAGATAGTTCAGATGTGACCCAGAGATGGCGACATCCCGATACTTATTCCAGATTTCATTCTAGAGATAGTTCAGATGTGACCCAGAGATGGCGATATTCCGATACTTATTCCAGATTCCATTCTAGAGATAGTTCAGATGTGACCCAGAGATGGCGACATTCCGATACTTATTCCAGATTCCCTTCTAGAGATAGTTCAGATGTGACCCAGAGATGGCGACATCCCGATACTTATTCCAGATTTCCTTCTAGAGATAGTTCAGATGTGACCCAGACATGGCGACATTCCGATACTTATTCCAGATTTCCTTCTAGAGATAGTTCAGATGTGACCCAGACATGGCGACATTCCGATACTTATTCCAGATTTCATTCTAGAGATAGTTCAGATGTGACCCATAGATGGCGATATTCCGAAACTTATTCAGGATTTCTTGCTAGAGATAGTTCAGATGTGACCCAGATTTGGCGACATTCCGATACTTATTCCAGATTCCCTTCTAGAGATAGTTCAGATGTGACCCAGAGATGGCGACATTCCGATACTTATTCAAGATTTCCTTCTAGAGATAGTTCAGATGTGACCCAGATTTGGCGACATTCCGATACTTATTCCAGATTTCATTCTAGAGATAGTTCAGATGTGACCCAGGTTTGGCGACATTCCGAAACTTATCCCAGATCAGTACCTGCAGCAACCAAAAGATTCTTACAATCCCCAGCGGAGCTAAAACTTCCAACTATCAATCCCCAAGCAGAATGAAGACTCTCATTCCTAGTTCCTCACAGGATATTCAAATATTCCCCAGTGAAGATCTCCTCAAGACAGGAATCCCCAGTAGACTGGCCTACAACCCAAGCTCCTGATTCCCCAACAGTGGTCCCATGACTTCTCATTTTCAAAAATCAAAGGATTTTCAAATCCCCTACAGCAGTCAAAGATTCACTTTCCCCGACAGCAGTCAAGATTCTATTATCTCCAGCTATCCAGGATTCGTCATCCTCAGCAAGACAGCTCATCAGCCTACATGCGCATTCATTACATTCATATCATAAACATTGATATAACATACATTGCATCATACATTTCATGCAACATGACTTTGTGTTTCAACTAATATCTTACCCTTTTTTCAGGATAAAGATTAATAAGCTTCAGACTCAACCTCTGAAAACAGTTTACGGGTTCTCCAGATACGGATGTTAACCTATCGCTTGTTCAAATTCCAAGACTTCTGAAAACAGTTCACGGGTTCTCCAGTAACGGATGTTAACCTATCGCTTGTTCAGATTCTTCAACCTCTGAAAACAGTTCACGGATTCTCCAAACACGGATGTTAATCTATCTCTTGTTCAGACTCAACTTTTGAAAACAGTTTACGGACGCTTCCCAACAATGGATGCTGCTCTATTGCTTATTCAACTCCAAGACTTCTGAAAACAGTTTACGGATTCTCCAAACACGGATGTTAATCTATCGCTTGTTCAGGTGCAGCTTTTGAAAACAGTTTACCGACGCCTCCCGCCATGGATGCTGATCTATTGCTTATTCAACTTCAACTCCTGAAAACAGTTTACGGATTCTCCAAACATGGATGTCAATCTATTGCTTGTTCAGACCCCCAGTTCAGAGATGTTCCAAAACATGGATACCTTTCTGATACTCGTCCACTCACCAACAACATACAGTTCAACAAACACTTCCAGATGGCATATCTAAGCCCATCCCCCGACAAGATTCTGTCACATTTCCAGATGGCATCCCTAAGCCCATCCTCCAACTAGCAATTCCCAGATGGCATCTCTAAGCCCATCCTCTTACCAACAATTTCCAGATGGCATCTCTAAGCCCATCCCCCGACAAGATTCTGTCACATCCCTAGATGGCATCTCTAAGCCCATCACCAAATGGCATCTTTAAGCCCATTCCCTCTACCATCACATCACCGAGTGCAAATTTTTTTGGGCACTCTAGTGTCCAATCTCCTTTTACCTTCGAGACGCGAAAGGCAAACCTGCCAATCTAACTCTTCAGGTGCAAGAAGATTGAACAGGGGAAACTGTTGTACCCCAAAATTTTCCCTCTCATTTCATCAATATTTTCTCACCACAAGACCCTTGGAGCTCAAGATCAAGTTAGAGTTTGCTCTGCTCAAGACTCCTCCTTGCACTGTTGACCCAAATTAGGGTTTGAGTTTGCACAAAGATGTTTTGACTTAAAATGCCCAAAGTGACTTTCATACCTCATGTTGGACTCACAAGTTTATCCATACCAAGTTTCAAGCCTTGATTCCAATCTTTGCCCAGTCAATTGGACAGTTGACCTAGAAATTAGCTATATTGGGGAAAAAGTCAATTGTGACCAATTGACAGTCAAACCTCATGAAATTTGACCCACATCAACATAATGAACTCATATGGACCATTTGATCAAGTTTAGATCACAATTCCACAAGGAATTTGATCAGATCACCAAAAGGGCAAAATGGTCATTTTTAGGGTTTTGACTGCACAAAGGCAATTTTTGACTGTTTGACCTAACCAATGGCAAACCAAGCTCATATATGGACTCAAAGACTCAATGGCATGGTTTTGACACATTCAACAAGTTCAAAAGATCTCAAATGCACAGGATTGACAGATGAATTTTCCAGTCAAATGATCAAAATTTGACTGTATACTGAAAAGTCAAACTTTGACTTTTTGGTCAAAATCAAATGCCAAGATTCATTTTTCATCAAGACATGTCAAATTATGAAACTTGTTCATCAAGAAACCCAAATTTTCAAATTTGGGTTTAAAATGAGAAAATTTCATAACTTAGAATTTTTCTAAGTTATGAAACTTCCTTATTTTTTCCTAACTTTGTCTCATTTTTTCATCAAGATACATTTGGATTCAAACAAAAATCAAAACATGAAAGTTGTAGTCCATTGCAAAATCTATAACTTTGATTCACAAAGTTTCCTCAAAAGAAGCTTGTAGCTCAAGTTATGATTTTTGGAACAAGGGTGCAAAACATTCTTAACTTAGAGAAATTTTGACCTATTCTAGGCAGGATTTTTGTCCAACTTCATGGCCACTTTTCACATAGTTCCACTTGGAATTTCAATTTGCATTACAAAGATGGAGTGTAGTACACATTCCAAGCTTTCCAAATTGTCCAAGAACTTCTCAAACACCCTTGTGGTTAGGGAGAATCGAATTTGCAAAGATGGGCAAAAGTCACTTTGTTCATAGCCAAATACATGTTCATAACATTGCCATTTTCAAGTCAACATGGTTCAAGCTAGATTACAGGCCTCTAATACTTTTCACACTCAATAATTAAATGCCAAACCATTGTGCCAAGATGTTATTTTGTTCATTTGGTCATTACATGCAAGGTTAATCCATATTTAGAAAAAAACAATTTTGCCATTCTTGTAAAGATACACTTTATGTCAAATAACAAATCCAAGAGGCATGGGCCAGATCTTTGAAGCTAGCATTTGTACACAAATCACTCTGATCAAGAACAAGAGGTGCAGCATAGTTTAGGGCATTGGATAGGCTTGTTTTGAAACTTGCATTTCCTTGCTTACATAAGAAGAAACATGGAAAAAGATATCCAACTTTGATCTCCTGTCAACACAAGCCTAAACAAACTTCATGAACACTTTCCAGACATCAAACCAAGTTTGAAACACGACCAAACCATCCATCAAACCTCCTCATTCATCAAAACACCATTTTTCTGCAAGAAACAGGGCATTCCTGCATTTTGACTTGGTCAGCATCATTCACTCGCGCGTTTTTGCCCAAACAAGTTCCAATACACTCCATACCATCCATTGAAGCTGTCCCAAGCCTTAGGTACAAGTTGTAACATCCATAGCCAAGTTTTCCATTTTCAATTTTCAGTGTTGTAGGTTGACTTCCATAGCTTGATTCAGAAAGATTCAAGGCAAGCTAAGCATAGGGGAAGCATCCTTGGACTTCAGGCAAGCTGTACCAAAGTTCAAACTCCATTGAAGATACCTCCATTGCTGTACACGACTCAAGCTGAACAGGTAAAAATATGAACTCTTATCTCTCTATCCAGGCATGGTTAGGCTTAAGTTTGTGAAAAAAGCATGTTCTACTCATAGCCCTGAAGCCATCCATGTAGTTACTTTTCATTTATATTGTGTGTGCTATGAGAATTTTGGACCTGAACATGGAAGAAAACTTAGGTTAGAAATTGGGGGTGGAGAAATTCTCCCTCATTTCTGAGAGTTAGGTCAAGATTTTTATATGTATGAACTCGTGATTTAATGCTCTACATTATTTATGTTATGAGTTGTGTAAAAGTCAAAGAATCAGGAGTTTGTTGTTTGAGCAAGGAGGCGCGCGAAATTCAAACAGAATGGCTGGAGGTTGAAGAAAGGTGGACTTGGGCTGGGCCTGAGTTGTTCTTGCTGCTTGCACCCTCTTTTTCCACTTACACCCCATTGGCCCATTGTGTGATATTTTGATCATTTTTGACTTTTTCTTTTTTCTTCTGACTTGATATTTTTTGTCAAAACATAAAAAATATTAAAAATATTTTTTCACCCATTTTTGCATTTATTTGACATTTATTTGTTTTATTTAGCTTATACATGTAAATAAATATATATATACTTTTTATTCAAAACCCTAGAAAATAATATAAAAAATATATTTTTTAGTTTTTATTTCTTATTTACATTTTGAAAACATTTTCTAAAAATATACTTTTTTTGTAAATAATTAATATTTCATTTTTGTATATATTTAGTATATTTAATATATAATATAAATACTTATACATATTTTATTAAATATTTAGGATAAAATGTAAAAAATAATACCTTTTTATTTTTATTAACATTTGACATCAAAAATACTTTTTTACAATATACTTCTCTTTTATTTATTTTTTGTATAAATAAATATATAAATATTGTATATAATTAGTAAATAATTACTATATATTAAAAAAATTAGGGTTTTGCCCTAAAACCACAAAATATCCAAAAATTTACTTTTTTTTATTTTTGTTTATATGTTGCATTGAAAAATACTTTCTCATACATAAAAAATCCTTTTGTGCATAATACATTTTGCATTTACATTTGTTTAATTATTGTACAATTAAATAATTTGCATATTCAAGTTGGATGTAATAGTTTAGATTTAAATTTCTTGCTAAATATCCCCCCATTCAAACATTTGTACCCCCATCCCCATAATTATGTTGTAATAATTTAGGACTTTAAATTTCCGCATTTTAAAGCTTTCTAATTATGTCATGATAGACCTAGGGTTTGTATGCAAAAATCAAATAACAAATAACTTGACTAATGCAAAGACAAAAAAGCATGAAAATGGACAACACCAATCACACTTGCACCCCTAGGGTAATCCCGCTTGTTGCCTTCCAAAATGGGCCATACTTGCATGTTGAGTTTCTTTGGCAAACCAAAACAAATCAAATGATCATAGTCCCTCGATGACGCTTTCGAAGTTGCCTAAACAAAATGATCATAGTCCCTTCAAGCAAAATTGCCAAAGACACTTGGCACCATTGCACTCATGGTCTAAACGATGACCCGCGCCCGTCCCGTTAACATCCTAACACAAGATTGTCCACCAAATACAATGGTGGAACAATACTGTTAAAAGGGTTAAAACATGAGAAAAATATTTGAGTAAATTTAGGGGTAGACAACTCTTAGTTACTTGATCAAACTTGCAAAACACACTTGACTACTTTTCAAAACCCACTCCACAAACACTTTCAAAACAACTTCCAAAAACATTGAAACATCTTTTCGAAAAGACACACACCTTTGTAAAACATTCGAGTAAAGAATTGTTACAACGGTTGCCTAGACAAGGCATATTTTTCAAAACATTTTCAAACACACACACACACACACACACACACACCACCATTTCAAGCAATTGAAAATCAAGGCAAGTGATCTAAAACAAGTAACTAAGAGCCCATGGATAACCATGGATGAAAAGGGTGCTAATACCTTCCCTTTTCATAATCTACCCCCCAAACCCACGAAACATCTCAAAGGTTTTTCCTGTGCTTTTTAACCTTTCCTTTAGGATAAAATAAAAAGTCGGTGGCGACTCTTGCTAAACCGAACAAGTGCGAATACAAACGCAAAACCTCAAGTCAGTTCTCCCACCGTATCATACTATCCATTCGGAAAGAGCGGGTTTCTCGAAGATGTATTTGATAGGGTCCATCTTAGAAATCAGTAGAGTGGTATGAGTTAACATATACTGTCTTAGCCGGCGAGCAGCCCATGCCAGAGCGCAACAAGTTTTCTCGAGCAGTGAATATCTGGTTTCACAGTCAGTAAACTTTTTTCTCAGGTAGTAAATAGCATTCTCTTTTTGGCCAGACTCGCCATGTTGGCCCAAAACACACCCCATAGAATTCTACAGCACCGTCAAGTACATGATCAAAGGTCTTCCTTTAACTAGAGGCATGAGGATATGAGGTTCTTGCATATATTCTTTGATTTTATCAAAGGCATCTTGACATTCATCATTTCATCTGACTACTTGATCTTTCTTCAAGAGTCTGAAGATCGTCTCACAAGTAGCATTTAAGTGGGATATGAAGCGGGCGATATAGTTAAGACGACCCAAGAATCCTCTAACTTCCTTTTCAGAGTGGGGGACTAGCATTTCTTGGATGGCCTTTACCTTGGCAGGACCGACTTCGATGCCTTTACCACTGACAACAAAACCTAGAAGCTTTCCAGATCGTACTCCGAATGTGCACTTATTAGTGTTCAACCTCAACTTGTACTTTTTCAGCCTCTCGAATAGCTTGTATAGGTGATCGAGATGTTCCTCTTTAATTTGTGATCTTACAATCATATCATCCACATAGACCTCTATTTCATGATGGATCATGTCATGAAACAAAGCTACCATAGCCATTTGATATGTTGCTCCTGCATTCTTTAATTTGAACGACATGACCTTGTAACAAAAGGTGCCCCACTGCGTAATGAAAGTGGTCTTCTCCATGTCTTCAGGAGCCATCCTAATTTTATTATAGCCGGAGAAACCATCCATGAAAGAGAAGACTTTATGCTGAGCAGTGTTATCGACCAAGACATCAATATGTGGTAGAGAGAAGTCGTCCTTAGGGCTTGCCCTATTCAGATCCCTATAATCTACACACATACGAACTTTTCCATCTTTCTTTGGTACTGGAACCACATTTTCAACCCAATGGGGATAAGATGTCACATCTAAGAATCCTGCGTCAAATTGTTTCATCGCCTCAGCTTTTATCTTTTCAGACATGTCAGGCCTCATGCGATGAACTTTTTGTTTGACAGGAGGACAATCTTCCTTTGTCGGCAGACGATAAACTACAATTTCGGTATCCAACCCTGGCATATCTTCATACGACCAAGCAAACACTTCCACATGGTCATGCAACATCTGAACCAATCTTCTTTTGACACTGCTTTCCAGGTTAGTGCCGATTTTGACCTCTTTCTTGTCTGTCTCGGTACCCAGATTGATGACTTCAACTAACTCTTCGTGTGGCTGAATATCTTTTTCCTCTTGTAATAGAAGTCTGGCTAGTTCTCCCAGTATTTTACAATCTTCCCCTCCTTTGTCTTCGGCTTGGTTAATTGGATGTTCGAAATCATAGTTGGTAATAGTAGAGTCGTTGGCAATGAGATCCAGAGTGGATGAGGACCTGTAAGCGTGTGTATGTGTGTGCATTTAAGATACATGGATATTTTGAAAAATGCATTGAAGAAAAAATAAAGACAATGAGCACAAAAGTTCGAATGCAAAAAGTCTAATGATTTGTATTGAATGAACATATGATAAAATGAACATAAATAAAACCTTTGACAAATGAACCATAGTGCCCCGGGCCAGACACACGACTTAAAAGTCATTGTTTAATATTACATACATAATATTCTTGAATTAATAGAAAGCAATAAACAAGTAATTACTCCTCAATGAAGGAGACGGGAACGAAGTCCTTTGCGTGCCAATTGTTGAGCTCTGTTGTAGTAGGGTATACCCATTCTTCAAATGCACATTCATCATCAGAGTCACCTACAACATTAACTTCATGACTTATAATACGAAGAGAGGACTTCCCTGCACGAGCGTGCCTCACTTCTTTCTGAGCCTTGATAGTGAAACCCAAACCACATTTGTCTGCTTTGAATGGGATCTCGGGGAGTTTACCCTAAGTATCATAACTTCCTTCTTCGACTGCAGCACGAGCATCTCTAAACTAAACCATCTTTGGCACAACCTTAACAACTTTGGACACATCAGAGGAAAAATTGGCAGTAGCAACCATTGGTGGCACAACTTCAAAAGCCTGACACATGGTTTCTATAAATTCGCCATCCATCTCCACATATTTGAAAGAGTTAAGGTGGCTTACCATGAACTCCTCTTCACCACAGACAGTGAATCCTTCCTTTGACCGGATACTTGAGCTTTTGATGAAGGGTTGACGTCATTTCCCCTGCTCCATGGATCCAAGGGCGACCCAGCAAACAGGAGTAAGCAGGACGGATATCCATGATGTATAAAGTAGAGTTGAAAATTTATGAGCCCACCTTGATCGGGAGATCCACCTCTCCATGAAATGTCCTTTTGGACCCATCGAAAGCCCTCACAATAATATCACTTGGTTTCAAAACTAGTCCTTCATAGTCTAAACGGTTCAAAGCCCCCTTGGGTAGTGCATTTAAAGAAGAGCCCGTGTCAACCAGAACATGTGCTAGAGTAGTCCCCTTACATTCAACAGAAATATGCAGAGCTTTGTTATGGTTCTTTCCAAGTGGTGTCAGATCAACATCCGAGAACCCTAAACCATTGTCATCCGTCAAGCTTGCCACACAATTTTCAAACTGGTCAGTTGTGGTCTCATGAGGGACACGAGCCTTCTTCAAGAATTTGATTAACGCCCGGGCATGAGCATCGGAACAAAGTAGCAAAGATAACATGTAAATCTTAGAAGGGGTTTCCTCTAACTGCTCCACTATCTTGAAATCACTCCTTTTTATAATTCTCAAGATCTCATCCATTTCTCGAGCGGAAGGTTCCTCAACAATAATGTCTTTTGCGAGTATTTCTGTCTCAGTAGGCTCAACTACTTTCTCCTTTCCCCTTGTGTCAGCACTAGGCTTAGCAGTGGTGATACAGACAGGCGCCTTTGTAACAGTTGGTGGTGAGATGTTGGGTGAAAATATTCTCCCAGTTCTGGTCACCTTACTAGAGCTAGTAATGTTACCAATGTCATCAACTTTGCTTTCTTCAATCCAAGCATCTTGCTTTATTCCATGGTAAAAGACCTCAGCACCATAGTTCCATGGCACTGCTTTGTTGCAAGAGTACGGAATTGGCTCCGGGGCGGTAATTATCAGAGGAGCAACAGTCGGTTCATTTAAAATCCTTACAGTACCCTTGAAGGAGATCCTAAGAGGCTTGTTTGATATTGTTATGATGGAGAGGTCTTCAAACTTATTGGTCAAACTTTTGGCAGATGGAGTCTTTTCAAATAGGATCTCATGGCTATTCATCAGGCGTTGAACGCCTTCCTTCAGCCATTTGCATCCATTGAGTTGTTTGGAACAACAATCACAGTCCTTCAAACATCCAGGGAAAATCTCAACTTTCAGAAGATTCTTTTTGATAATGGTTAACGGAGTAGTCATGTCTTCGACAGAGGAAACAAAAATGGTGTCTTCAACAAAATTGACACCATTGCCATGATTTGGCATAGGCGCGGTGATTACATTAGGAGTTGGAGGAGGATCAAATTAAATGGTCGTGTTGTCTATTAAGTCTTGAATTTTATTCTTCAGTGCCCAGAATTGGTCAGTCTCATGCCTGGGACTATTAGAGTGATATGCACACTTGGTATTCATATTGCATTTAGGTGAAGAGGTATCTGGATTGGCCGGAGGATCACGCAGTGTCACTAAATTAGCCTTTAACAGGTGTTGTAAGGCTTGGATAAAGATATTCCTATCCTTGTGTATTGTCTTTTCGGAGCCTCAAACCGTTGATGATTGGAAGATTGTCTTTGAACAGGTGGTGGTTTGGAAATCCAGACAGCATTAACGGATTGACAGTCATCCTTCTTGGTACGGGCCCTTGCCCCATACACAACATTCACTTATTTCTTCCCAGTGAAGGGTTTCTTTATGGGATTGGACATGGAGGCAGATGATATGAGAATCTTCCCGCTTTTGATACCACTTTCAACTCTTTCACCGGTTAAGATCAGTTCAGTGAAACCGGATGAAGAACAACCAACCAACAAGTTGAAAAACGGACCAAATAAAGTGACCATAAACATATCAATGTGTTCCCTATCGGTTAATGGCGGTTGGTTCCCCATTGTCATGTCTTGCAGTTGAACTCTTGTCGGCGCCAAGTCAGCATTGTATTGGTATTGGTGGTAGAAAGTGGTGGCTAAGTCTTCCCATGTATGGATACGGGAACCCTCCAATTGGTAAAACCACTCTAGTTGCGTCCTAGCCAAGCTTTCTTGAAAGAAGTGAACCCATAGTTTCTTGTCGGCAGTGTGCGGTTGAATTTTGTGCACATAAGACTTCAGGTGAAGCTTTGGGCAGGATACCCCATCGTATTTCGCAAAGACTGGTATCTTGAATTTGTGGGGAATGACAACCCCAGATATTAAACCCAAATCATCGAAATCCAAACTGGGGACGACTTGAATCTCAACGGCCTTCAGTCTGTCCTATAGCTGCTTGTACTTAACATCGGCAGGAGGATACTTCTTGTCAAAATAATCCTCATCATCAGACGCTTCATCATTGATACACCCAGCCTGGGTACTCCTTTCTTCTCTAATTTTATTTTCGTCTTCCTCAGACGAGTCTTCCACTACCGGTATCTGATGGATTGGCTCTCTGAATCTCTTACCCATATTGACTAGGGCTTTCCTCTTTGGCTTCTTTTTGGCTACCAGGAACGTTATCAACTCTTGTTGTCCCTTGGCTAGGGTCAACAAAGTCTCTTGAAACTGGGAGTTTTGTGCTTGTAGGTCTTTCATTGTTTTCTCGATCTCCATCTTGCTGAAATAAACAGCAGAAAGATAAGGAAACCTGTCGTGGAAAACCTATTATGTTATGATACATTGAAGATGTGTATGCAAATGATTTCAAGGATTTATGAAATTTAAATTTATATAGACAAAGAATGAACAAACGTCAATTTTCATTAATTAGTTCAAAATGATTACAACATGCCTTTTGGGCTTACAAAATAAATCTCTAAGATAAAAAGGTCGAATACATCCTCTTCGGTGCAAGGTAGGCGTTCAAGCTTTGTTCTTCATGGAGTTGCTTTGTAAGTTCCAGAATCCTTTTCTCGCTAGCATAGAATTGAGCTTCAAAGGTATCTCGTTCTTCCTTTAGCTGAATCCAACCTTTTGCAAGTCTTCAAGATAAGTAGGCATGTTGGGATGAAGGACAGTGTACGGGATATCTTCTTCAGCCACAAGCTCCATGATAACTGGTAGGATGGAGGGATAAGGCATCATGAGCTTCTGAGCACGAGCTCGTACCCACCTAAGGTAAGGCTTAAGGGGAATAAAATTCTTGTGTCCCAACGTATTACTGTCCACTTTGTTTGCCATCCTCCAAGCTCGTACAAACCTCTAACGGTAGCCTTGATCATCGCTCTCATAGTCGAATACCACTCCTTGGATGAGCATATCATGAGGACCATCTCTTCAGGCATAAGAAAACTGTCGTAAGGCTAAACAAGGGTTGTAAGTGATACCTCCCCTAATCCCAAGCAAAGGGACATTAGGGAATTCTCCACAACGACCGATGATAGTAACATTCTCTAAGGATCGAGAACACCTGTGAATATCCAAATTCCCGAGTGACACCAACCTATGGAACCACCTCAAACCTTGCGCGTTCTTCAAAATAGACCGGGGAAGATGCGAGACAAACCATCTAGCCAAAAGAGGAGTGCAACACATGAGTATCCCTCTGTGATACGGTGGGAGAACTGACTTGAGGTTTTGCGTTTGTTTTTGCAAATGTTTTGGTTTAGCAAGAGTCGCCACCGACTTTTTATTTTATCCTAAGAAAAGGTTAAAAAGCACAGCAAAAACCTTTGAGATGTTTTCATGGCTTCGGGGAGTAGATTATAGAAAGGGAAGGTATTAGCACCCTTTCTATCCATGGTTATCCATGGGATCTTAGTTACTTGCTTAGATCACTTGCCTTGCATTTTCAATTGTTTGAAATGGTGCTTTCAATTGTTTGAAATGGTGCTTTGTGTGTGGGTTTGAAAATGTTTTGAAAAAGATGCCTTGTCTAGGCAACCCTTGTAACAATTCTTTACTCGAATGTTTTACAAAAGGTGTTTGTCTTTTTGAAAAGATGTTTCAAGGTTTTGAAAGTTGTTTTTTTGAAAGTTGTGTTTTTGAAAATAAGCAAGGTTTTGTTTTGCAAGTTGATCAAGTAACCAAGAGCTATCTACTCTAAATTTCTCAAAGATCTTTCCTATGTTTTAACCGTTTTAACAGTATTGTTCTACCATTGCATTTGGTGGACAATCTTGTGTTAGGATGTTAACGGGACGAGCGCAGGTCATCGTATGGACCATGAATGCAATGGTGCCAAGTGTCTTTGGCAATTTTTCCTTCAAGGGACTTGATCATTTTTTAGGCAACTTTCGAAAGCGTCATCGAGGGACTATGATCATTTTGATTTGTTTTTGCTTTGCCAAAGACATTCAACATGCAACATGGCCCATTATTGAAGGCAACAAGTGGAGTAACCCTAAGGGGTGCAAGTGTGATTGGTGTTGTCCATTTTCATGCTTTTTGTCTTTTGTTTAGTCAAGCTATTTGTTTGGTTGATTTTTTTGCATACAAACCCTAGGTCTATCATGGCATAATTAGAAAGCTTTTAAATGCGGAATTTTAAAGTCCTAAATTATTACAACATATTTATGGGGATGGGGGTACAAATGTTCAAATGGGGGATATTTAGCAAGAAATTTAAATCTAAACTATTACATCCAAATTGAATATATAAGTTATTTAATTGTACAATAATTAAATAAATAAATATGCAAAATGTATTATGCACAAAAATATTTTTTATGTATGCAAAAGTATTTTTCATGTGACATATAAATAAAAAAAAGGTTAATTTTTTGGATATTTTCATGGTTTAGGGCAAAACCCTAATTTTCTAAATAGTATTTATTATTTATATCATATACAATACTTATTAATTATATACAAAAAATAAAAGAGAAGTATATTGTAAAAAGTATTTTTGAGGTCATATATTAATAAAAATAAAAATGTGTTATTTTCATATTTTTATCCTAAATGTTTAATAAATATACAAGTATTATATTATATATATTTACATATACTAAATATGTACAAAAATAAAAAATATTAATTATTTACAAAAAAAGTGTATTTTATAGAAAATGTTTTCAAAAGGTAATAAAAAATAATGACTGAAAATATACATGTTTTTGTATCATTTTTAATATTTTAAATAATAAGTATTATATTTATTTATATGTACAAGTTCAAATAAAACAAATAAAATCCAAATAAAATGCAAAAATGGGTGGAAAAATGTTTTTAATATTTTTTATATTTTGACAAAAATAATAAGTCAGAAGAAAAAATAAAAAGTCAAAAATGATTAAAAAATCACACAATGGGCCAAGGGGGTGTAAGTGAAAAATGAGGGTGCAAACAGAAAAACCACTCAGGCCCAGCCCAAGGGGCTTGTCTTCAACCTCCAGCTATTCAAACAGAAGCAAAAACGCGCGTTTCCTCTTGTCAAGCACAGATCCTGATTCTTTGACTTTTAACAAAAACTTACAACATCAATATTGTAGAGCAAACTGTCACGATTCCAAATATATAAAAAAGTTGTTCTAACTCTCAGAAATGAGAGAGAATTTCTCCTCCCCCAATTCTTGACCTAACTTTTTTTTAATGTTCAGGTTCAAAATTCTCTCAGTACACACAACATAAATGAAAAGTGGGGATATGGGTAGCTTCAGGGCCATGAGTAGAACATGCTTTCTTCACAAACTTAAGCCTAAATATGCTTGGATAGAGAGATAGAAGTTCAAAGTTTTACCTGTTCAGCTTGAGTCGTGCACAATAATGGAGGTACTTTCAATGAAGTTTGAGGACTTGTACAGCTTGCCTGAGGTCCAAGGATGCTTCCTCTATGCTTGGCTTGCTTTGAATCTTACTGAATCGAGCTATGGAAGTCAACCTGCACAGATGAAAAATGAAAATGGAAACCTTGGTTATGGATGTTACAGTTCCAGTTCAATGCTTGGAATAACTTCAATGGATGGTAGGGAGTGTGTATGAAGAGGTTTTAGCCAAAACGCAAGACATGAATGGACTGTGGGATTCAAGTTGCAAAAGGGACTATGTTTTTGCAGCAAGAAGGTGTTTCTGTGAATGAGGAGGTATTGAAGGTGGTTTGGTCGTGCCTTAGGTCTGGTTTGATGTTTGGAAAATGTTCAAGATGTTTGCTTAGGCATATGTTGACAGGAGCTCAATGTTGGATCTCTTTTGCAATGTTTCTCCTTAGATAAGTAAGAAAATGCAAGTTTCTATACAAGCCTGTCCAATACCCTAAACTATGTTGCACATCTTGTTCTTGATCAGAGTGATTTGTGTACAAAATGCTAGCTCTAAATATTTTGCCCATGCCTCTTGGATTTGTATTTGACATAAAGTGTACCTTTTCCAAAATGGCAAAAATGCTTTATCCATTTAAAGGTTAATCTTTCATGTAATGACCAAATGAACAAAATAACATCTTGGCACAATGGTTTAGCATTGAATTATTGAGTTTGAGAAGGATTAGAGGCCTGTAATATAGCTTGTACAAGCTGACTTGAAAAATGCCAAAGTTATGAACATGTATTTGGCCATGAACAAAGTGACTTTTGCCCATCTTTGCAAATTCGAATCTCCCTAACCACAAGGGTGTTTGATGAGTTCTTGGACAATTTGGAAATCTTGGAATGTGTAATACAATCCATCTTTGTAATGAAAATTGAAATTCCAAGTGGAAGCATGTGAAAGGTGGCCATGAAGTTGGGCAAAAATCCTGCCTAAAATAGGTAAAAAATTTTCTAAGTTAAGAATGTTTTGCACCCTTATTCCAAAAATCATAACTTGAGCTACAAGATTCTTTTGAGGAAACTTTGTGAATCAAAGTTGTAGATTTTGCAATGGACTATAACTTTCATGTTTTGAGTTTTTTTTGAATCCAAATATATCTTGATGAAAAAATGGGACAAAGTTAGGAAAAAATGAGGAAATTTTATAACTTAGAAAGTTTCTAAGTTATGAAATTTCTTCATTTTAAACCCTAATTTGCAATTTTGGGTTTCTTGGGGAACAAGTTTCATAATTTGACATGTCTTGATGAAAAATGAATCTTGGCACTTGATTTTGACCAAAAAGTCCAAGTTTGACTTTTCAGTACATAGTCAAATTTGGATCAGTTGACTGGAAAATTCATCTGTCAATCTTCTGCATTTGGGATTCTTTGAACTTGTTGAATGTGTCAAGACCATGCCATTGAGTCCTTGAGGCCATATGTGAGCCTGATTTTCCATTGGTTAGGTCAAACAGTCAAAAATTGCCTTTGTGCAGTCAAAACCCTAAAAATGACCATTTTGCCCTTTTGGTGATCTGATCAAATTTCTTGTGGAGTTGTGATCCAAACTTGACCAAGTGGTTCATATGAGTTTAAAATGTTGATGTGGGTCAAAAATCATGAGGTTTGACTGTCAATTGGCCATAGTTGACTTTTTCCCCAATACAGTTGATTTCTAGGTCAACTGTCCAATGGACTGGGCAAAGATTGGAATCAAGGCTTGAAACTTGGTATGGGTAAACTTGTGAGTCCAATATGAAGCATGAAAGTCATATTGGGAATTTTAGGTCAAAACATCTCTGTGCAAACTCAAACCCTAATTGGGTCAACAGTGCAAGGAGGAGTCTTGAGCAGAGCAAACTCTAACTTGATCTTGAGCTCCAAGGGTCTTGTGGTGAGAAAATATTAATGAAATGAGAGGGCAAATTTTGGGGTACAAAAGTTGCCCCTGTTCAATCTTCTTGCACCTGAAGAGTTAGATTGGCAGGTTTGCCTTTCGCGTCTCGAAGGTAAAAGGAGATTGGACATTTGAGTGCCCTTAAATTTGCACTCGTCAAGGCATGGATGCAGGAATGGGCTTAGAGATGCCATTTGGAGATGGGCTTAAAGATGCCATCTAGAGGGGTGACAGAATCTTGCCGGGGATGGGCTTAAAGATGCCATCTGGAATGAGTATCAGAAAGGTGTCCATGTTTCAGAACATCTCTGAACTGGGGGTCTTGAATAAGCAATGGATTGATATCCGTGTTTGGAGAATCCGTAAACTGTTTTCAAAAGTTGCATCTGAGCAAGCGATAGATTAACATCCGTTACTGGAGAATCCGTAAACTATTTTCAGAAGTCTTGAAATTGAATAAGCAATAGAGCAGCATCCGTTGTTGGGAAGCGTCCGTAAACTGTTTTCAAAAGTTGCATCTGAACAAGCGATAGATTAACATCCGTGGTTGGGAAGAATCCGTGAACTGTTTTCAGAAGTCTTGAAATTGAATAAGAAATAGAGCAGCATCCGTTGTTGGGAAGCGTCCGTGAACTGTTTTCAAAAGTTGCATCTGAACAAGCGATAGATTAACATCCGTTGTTGGGAAGAATCCGTGAACTGTTTTCAGAAGTCTTGAAATTGAATAAGAAATAGAGAAGCATCCGTTGTTGGGAAGCGTCCGTAAACTGTTTTCAAAAGTTGCATCTGAACAAGCGATAGATTAACATCCGTTGTTGGGAAGAATCCGTAAACTATTTTCAGAAGTTGAGAAGAATCTGAACAAGTGATAGGTTAACATCCGTTACTGGAGAACCCGTGAACTGTTTTCAGAAGTCTTGAAGTTGAATAAGCAATAGAGCAGCATCCGTTGTTGGGAAGCGTCCGTAAACTGTTTTCAAAAGTTGAGAAGAATCTGAACAAGCGATAGGTTAACATCCGTTACTGGAGAACCCGTGAACTGTTTTCAGAAGTCTTGAAGTTGAATAAGCTTATTAATCTTTATCCTGTTCAAGGGTAAGATATTAGCTAAAACACAAAGTCATGATGCATGAAATGTATGATGCAATATATGTTATATCAATGTTTATGATATGCGTGTAATGAATGCGCATGTAAGCTGATGAGCTGTCCTGCTGAGGATAGATGAATCCCAAATGGATGGAGATAAAAGAATCTTGACTGCTGTCGGAGAAAGGGAGTCTTTGACTGATGCAGGGGAAAGTGAGTCTTTGACTGCTGCAGGGGATTGCAAGAATCTTTGATTGCTAAAGATGAGACATCCTTGTTGACTATTGCTGGTGAATTAGGAGCTTGGGTTGTAAGCCAATCTACTGGGGATTCCTGTCTTGAGGAGATCTTCACTGGAGAATATTCGAATATCCTGTGAGGAATTGAGAATGAGAGTCTTCATTCTGCTTGGGAAATGCAAGATCTTCAATTGTTGAGGAACCTTAGGACCACTGCTGGGGATTGGAACTCCTTGGTGACTTGTAGGGGGTGAGAATTTCTGATGATCTCTACTGGGGAGTCCAGAATCTGGTAGACTTATGCTGGAGGAGCATGACTGAGAACCTTCAGTTTGGTGGGAAATAACTCTGTGGGGAGAAGGGCTATTAGTCTGGTTCCGCTGGGGATTGATAGTTGGAAGTTTTAGTTCCGCTGGGGATTCCATTTTCAGATTTTGAGGCTCCAGTGGGGATACTGAAACTTAACTCTGGGGGGAATTGAGTTCTGGAAGGCCCTCTGGCTGGGGAGATCGGTTTTGAGAAAGCTTTTGCTCTGAAGTTTAACTTTGTTTGGGGAATTAAGTTCTGTTGGGGAAATTGGAGTTTAACTCTGTTGAGGATTCCCTCTGAAAGGGCATCAAGATATCCATCTGTACTTTCAACCTATCAGCAATCATCTTTCTTGATTTGTAAGTGAATGATTATGTTCAAATGCATATGCCTATTTAACAAAACATTAGACGTTTCTCAAATAAAACATAAGTGCAAAAGAAAGGAAAAGGAAGACAAAGCAAATTTCTGTATTTGGAAAAGTATTTGTATTAACTTTTATGAATATCTTTGTACAAAGGAGACAGGCATCCTAGTAAGAGGATGTCGTCGTAAAAAATTGAAAAATTTATACAAAAGAAAGATGGCTATGTGAAACAATTCCATGGGATTCCATTCTGCTATAGCCTTCACAACTCTGAATATTTGTCCATTCAATGCTTCGTCTGCCGATGACTAGATTGATCAGAAGCTTGGAGCTGGTTGATGAAGAGATTGTCCTTAAAGTGATCCGACGAGACATAGTCATACGCTTTAATTCCCTAACTTTTGCCTGAATCGCCCTTTCGGGTTTTCGGTCCACCGGGAAACCCCTTTTTGCCCAAGCCACCCTTTCGGGTTTTCGACTTGCCGGGTGTACAGATTTTTTTTGTCTTATCCCTAATTTTGCCTGAACTGCCCTTTCAGGTTTTCGGTTCACCGGGATGCCCATTTTTTCCTAATCCTCCCTTTCGGGTTTTCGACTTGTCGGGTTATCTTATGCGTAGTATCTTTTGACTATGTCTGCGTTCGTAGGGTGCGGCAAATCGTCGCCGTCCATGGTGGTCAGAATCATTGCACCACCAGAAAATATACTCTTGATCACAAATGGTCCTTCGTATGTAGGAGTCCATTTGCCCCTGGGATCACTTTGCGGTAAGATAATCTGCTTGATTACGAGATCTCCGACTTGATACACTTGACGTTTGACTTTCTTGTTGAAAGCCTTGATCATCCGTTTTTGGTACGTTTGACCATGGCAAATAGCAGCGAGTCACTTCTCGTCGATCAAATTGAGTTGATCAAGCCGGGTCTGAATCCAATCATTTTCATTCAAACCTGCGTCCTTCATAATCCTTAAGGAAGGAATCTGAACTTCCATGGGCAGGACAACTTCCATGCCATATACCAAAGAAAATGGGGTTGCCCCGGTTGAAGTACGCGTCGTGGTACGGTATCCATGCAGAGCAAACGGTAGCATCTCATGCCAGTCTTTGTAAGTGACCGTCATTTTCTGAATGATCTTCTTGATGTTTTTGTTCGCAGCTTCAACAACACCGTTCATCTTCGGCCGATAGGGAGATGAATTGTGATGATAAATCTTGAACTGTTCGCACAATGCGGTGATCATAGTATTATTCAGATTTGTACCGTTGTCTGTGATGATCCTGTCGGGAACACCATACCGACATATAAGGTTCTGCTTGATGAAGCGGGCAACCACATTTTTAGTAACAGAGGCAAAGGAAGCTGCTTCGACCCATTTGGTGAAATAGTCAATGGCGACCAGGATGAAACGATGTCCATTGGATGCCGTGGGCTTGATCTCTCCAATCATGTCAATGCCCCACATTGCAAATGGCCAAGGAGCTGTCAGAACGTTGAGAGGAACAGGAGGGATATGAATCTTATCAGCGTAGACTTGACATTTGTGGCAAGTACGGGCATGTTGATGGCAGTCAGCTTCCATGGTAGACCAGTAATAGCCTGCCCTTAGGATCTTCTTAGCCATTGTATGCCCGCTCAAGTGGGTTCCAAATGTACCTCTGTGTATCTCAGTCATGATTAACTCTGCTTCAGCTTTATCCACACATCGGAGTAAAACACAATCATGGCTGCGTTTATAGAGGATGCCATTGCTCAGGAAGAACTTGGCAGCAAATTTCCTTAGGAACTTCTTGTCATTTACGGAAGCTCCTTCGGGATATTCTCTGGTCTGGAGATACCTTTTGATTTCGTGAAACCAGGGTTGTTCCACCACTTCTTCGGCATTAATCTCATGACAATGTGCAGGTTCATCCATTCGCTCTATGGTGATTTGGGGAGCCTCATTATCCCAGTTGAGTTTAAACATGGAAGACATTGTAGCCAGAGCATCTGCTAGCTGATTCTCTTCTCGCGGGAAATGCTCGAAGGTGATTTGCTCGAAATGAGGCAACAATGTCAGGACATGTTCTTTGTATGGGATAATATTAGGATGTTTGGTGTCCCACTCTCCTTTGATTTGACTTATAACCAAAGCCGAGTCCCCAAATACGATCAAAGATTTGATCCCCAAGTCTATAGCAGCCTTGAGACCAAAGATGCAAGCTTCGTACTCAGCCATGTTGTTGGTACAACTGAAGCAAAGTCGGGCCGTGAAAGGTGTGAGGCAACCTTCCGGGGAAATGAGTATCGCACCGATACCGTTTCCAAGTGCATTTGAAGCACCATCAAAGTATAGGGTCCATCGGGATCCTTTTTCAGGTCCGTCATACGGTCCGTTACCTTCGATGTTGTCCAAGTTCATGATGTCCTCGTCTGGGAAGTCGAATCTCATGGATTGATAATCTTCGATAGCTTGATGAGCTAGATGGTCAGCTAGTACACTCCCTTTTATAGCTTTTTGGGTGGTGTATTGGATGTCATACTCAGTTAGGATCATTTTCCATCTAGCTATTCTTCCAGATAAAGCAGGCTTCTCAAAGATATACTTGATAGGATCCATTTTTGAAATCAACAGAGTGGTATGAGTCAACATATACTACCTTAGTCGGCGAGCAGCCCATACCAAAGCGCAACAAGTTTTCTCGAGCAGTGAGTAGCGAGTCTCACAGTCGGTAAACTTTTTGCTAAGGTAATAAATGGCATGCTCTTTTCGACCAGACTCGTCATGCTGGCCCAACACGCAACCCATTGAGTTATCCAAGACGGTTAGATACATGATCAACGGTCTTCCTTCGACGGGTGGCATAAGAATAGGAGGTTCTAGCAAATACTCCTTGATCTTATCAAAAGCAGCTTGGCAATCGTCGTTCCATTCGACTACCTGATCTTTCTTCAATAGTTTGAAAATTGGCTCACAGGTAGACGTCAGATGAGAGATGAATCTGGCAATATAGTTCAAGCGCCCCAAGAACCCTCTAACCTCCTTTTCAGTACGGGGAGCAGGAATTTCTCGTATAGCTTTTACTTTTGCCGGATCGACTTCAATGCCTTTGTTGCTGACAATAAATCCTAGCAGTTTACCAGACCTAACTCTAAAAGTACACTTACTTGGATTCAACCTGAGTTTGTATTCTTTCAATCTGGCAAACAGCTTCTGCAAATGCTCAAGGTGTTCCTCCTCTGTTTGTGATCGAGCTATCATATCGTCTACGTAAACTTCGATCTCATGATGTATCATATCATGAAATAAAGCTACCATGGCGCGTTGATAAGTTGCCCCTGCGTTCTTCAGTCCGAACGGCATCACCTTGTAGCAGAAGGTACCCCATTGTGTAACAAAGGTTGTTTTCTCCATGTCCTCGGGGGCCATTTTGATTTGGTTGTAGCCCGAGAATCCATCCATGAAGGAAAACACCTTGTGCTAAGCTATGTTGTCAATCAAAATGTCGATGTGCAGTAGCGGAAAATCATCCTTAGGGCTGGCCCTATTCAAATCCCGGTAGTCCACACACATTCTCACCTTGCCGTCTTTTTTAGGTATTGGCACGATGTTAGCAACCCATTGTGGATAGGATGTAACAGCCAGAAAGCCAGCGTTGAATTGCTTCATTACTTCTGCTTTAATCTTCTCAGACATGTCGAGCCTCATTCGGCGGACTTTTTGCTTGATCGGTGGACAATCCTCTCTAGTAGGGAGACGGTGAACCACAATATCTGTGTCTAAACCCGGCATGTCTTCATAAGACCAGGCGAATATTTCGACATATTCATTTAACAGCTGTATCAGGCGCTCCTTGACACTTGGTTCCAGATTGGCACCCACTTGTACTTCTTTCCGGTCTTCCTCTGTTCCTAAATTGACAGTTTCCAACAATTCTTCGTGAGGCAAGATGGCCCTTTCCTCTTATTGTAGAAGTCTGGCTAGCTCCCCTGGTACTTCACAATCTTCGTCGTCTTCATACTCAGCTTGATTGACCAGATCTTCAGAGTTATTGAAGGACATAGCAGAATGGTCACCCATAGAATCCAGAGTGGATGGGTACCTGCACTCGTGAGTGTGGGTGTGTGTAAGGGATAGCCATCCTTAAACAAGCAAAAATGCAAAAGAAAAGAGAATGATCACAACAGTTTATTAATGAAAAACGTCCAATGAATCATTAAACATGGCATATGGATATGAAGATAATCAAAAACCCTCATAAATGGACCTACATGCCCCGGGCAAAGCATGAGGTGAAAAAGTAGTGTACGGATTGTTCAAAAGTAATTATTACAAACCAACAAGAAATGTTTGACAGGTAATTACTGATTAATAAAAGTAATGGGGACAAAGTCTTTTTCCTCCCAGTTGCGTAGTCCCCCTTCGATATTCGGGTAGATCCAATCTTCAATGTTGGCCTCTTCGTCTTCACCCTCCAAAGCGTTGATTCCATAAGGAGAAATCTTGATGGGCGTTCTTTCAACCTTTGAGCAACGCATAGCTTTCTGCCCCGCAGTAGTGAATCCTAATCCAAACTTGTCTGTTTTGTGAGGAATATCAGGCAACTGCCCCCATGTTAAGCTCTTCCCTTCCTTCCTTGTGGCCTTCACGTCTTTTAGAGATGCCATCCTGGCCATCTGCTTTGGTACCTCTACTACCACTTTCACTACCGCCACCTCAGGAGAGACTTCCTCAAAGTGCTGGAATGGGGTCTCAATGAATTCACCCTCCACCTCTACATACCGAAAGGAGTTCAAGTGGCTGATCATATATTCCTCTTCACCGTGCACAGTTATGATCTTTCCCTTGACAGGGTACTTCAACATTTGATGTAAGGAGGAGGTAACCGCCCCAGCATTGTGTATCCATGGCCTCCCCAGTAAGCAAGAGTATGACGGACGGATGTCCATCACATAGAAAGTCGAAGGGAACACTTCAGTGCCTACTTTAATGGGAATGTCTACCTCCCCATGTACCATTCTCTTTGACCCGTCAAATGCTCTTACAATGATATTACTTGGCCTTAACTCTAAGCCTTCACAATCTAATCGGTCGAGGGCCTTCTTAGGAAGCACGTTCAGAGAAGAACCAGTGTCGACCAGAACATGGGCCAGAGTAGTTCCTTGGCATTCTACTGACACATGTAATGCGTCGTTGTGTTTTCTTCCTTTTGGGGTCAGGTCAGCATCAGAGAACCCTAGGCCGTTGTCTGCGGTAAGGCTGGCCACGCAATCTTGGAATTGGTCGGCAGAGGTTTCCTGGGGCACATGGGCTGTCTTCAGGAATTTTATCAATGCTTTAGCGTGCACCTTAGAGTAAAGCAGTAATGCTAACATGGAGATCTTTGAGGGGGTTTGCCCAGTTGTTCTACCACATCATAATCACTCTTTTTAATTATCTTCAAGATCTCCTCCATCTCTTTCTTAGAGGTTTCAGGGATGACCAAAGGTTGAGCCCTCATCCTGACGAGCTCATCTTGGATCCCTTTCCCCTTATCAGCAGAGGTAGGATGGACAACAACAGGAATAACATCATCTTCAATCAAAGGGGTTCTAGCCGAAAGTTTTATTGGTGCAGGAATAACTTTGGCAGCAGATGAGGGTCCAAAGATTGCCTTTGGGGGGGGGCAATCTCTGGAGAAAATATTCTCCCACTTCGGGTGATCTTGCTTGTACCGGCAATGTTTCCAATACCGGCATCTTCTTCATCAGAGCTTCCTTCGGTTATCTCAACTTGTTTAACACCATGGTAGTAGATTTCTCCATCGTAATTCCATGGTATTGTCTTGTTAGAACTGTAGGGGACAGGCCCTGGCATAGTTATTTTCAGAGGAACAGACTTTGTAGCGGATGTAATCTTAACAAGCTTTTTGACGGCCTTGGAAAGATTGGCGTAAATGGTGATAATTGAAACATCTTCAGTAGGGGTTGGAATAGCAGGAACTTTTTCAAACAAAATTTGTTGACTGTCCATTAGGCCTTGGATGCCTTTCTTCAGCAATGGACAGTTGATTGGTAGAGAGTAACAACAGTAGAAATCTTCTTTGCAACCTGGGAAAATCCCAGCTTTTAACATATTTAACTTGATTGTTAACAGTGGAGTCATCAGGTTATCAACATCAGAAACATACAAATCTTCTTCAATAGCATGGACATTTCGACCATGCTTCGGCATCGGAGCGTATATTACGTTTGGCTTTTCTAGAGCATCGAATTCCACCTCTTTCGCCTCTATTAAATCTTGAATTTTATGCTTAAGTGCCCAACAATCGTTGGTGTCGTGCCCGACACTGTCAGAATGATAGGCGCATTTAGCATTGGGATGATAATACGGAGAAGATGTGTTCAGATTTTTTGGTTCCTCTTTGATAGTGGCGAGATTCAACTTCAACAGATGGGGAAGCACTTGCGCTGGTGTCATATTGATGCGGGTGAACTGCCGTTGTGGCCGTTCCACCCATTACTGATTTGGTCTGGACTGGTTATAACGAGGCTGATCATTTGATGGATTTTGGATCATCACGGCCCCCACAGTCGGCCGGCGCTCAGTCTTTCCCGCTCTTCTCTGAGAGTACACAACAACTGTTTCCTTCTTTGCTGGAAATGATTTCTTAACAGTTGTAGATGCAGAGGCATCCTTTTGAATCTTCCCATTCTTGATACCGGCTTCCACCCATTCGCCAGTCAAAATTAACTCCGTAAACCCCGCGGAAGAACTCCCGATTAAGTGGTTGAAGAACGGGCCAGATAGTGTCCCCAGGAACATGTCAACTAATTCTCTATCAGAAAGAGGTGGCTGCACTCTTCTGCCCAGATTGCCTCATTTCTGGGCATACTCCTTGAATCCCTCACCTGAGGCCATTCCCATACTCTGTAGCTGAGTACGGGTTGGCGCCAAGTCAGAGTTATATTGATATTGGCGATAAAAAGCAGCGGCCAAATCCTCCCAACTACGTATCTCTGACCTTTCCAGCTTGTAAAACCAGTCTAGCTGAGTGCCAGACAGGCTATCTTGAAAGAAGTGTACCCAAAGATTTCTGTCTGATGTGTGAGGTTGAATTCTTCGGACGTACGACCTTAGGTGCATTTTTGGGCAAGATAGCCCGTCATACCTTGCAAAAATTGGCACCTTAAACTTTGGGGGGATCACAATTCCAACAATTAATCCCAAATCCTCGAAATCTAAACCGGGAACTCTTTGCAGCTCCATAGATGCCAGCCTGTCCTCTAAGTTTTTGTACTTATCATCGGCGGGCGGGTATTATTGCTCTGAGTAGTCTTCATCCTCTTCAGCCTCTTCTTCTTCAGCTTCTGATTCAGAAGGTACCGCTCTCCCTTTTCCTTTACTGGTTTCTTCTTCAGATGCGGAGGGAAATTCAAGAACTCTTCTGGCTTCACCCTCAAACCTTCTTCCCAGGGTAGCCACCCCGACTCTCTTCTTCTTCTTTTTCACTTGCTCTTTGTTCCCAAGCAGGGCTTTTAGATCCTCCTGACCCTTTGCCAAGGTCATTAGGAGATGTTGAAACTGTGAGTTTTGAGACTGCAAATCTTTGACCGTCTGTCCGAGATCCATCTTACTGAAATAAACAACAGAAAGATAAGGAAACCTGGTGTGGAGACCTACTTATGCACATGATAAATGATATGTTTATTTATGCAATGCATTCAAGGATTTAGAAAATTCAAAATTGTTGCAGACAAAAAGAACACACGTCATATTAATAAGAAGAAATTTTGTCAGTACATAAATGCCCCATGGGCCAAATATTACAAAAAAACTTCTCAAGGTAAAAAGACGTTGCGCATCCTCTTTGGTGCGATGTAGGTGTTGAGGGTCTCTTCCTCATGGAGTCGGCGGGTAAGCTCCAAAACCTTCTTCTCACTGGCGTAGAAGCTGGCTTCAAAAGTATTCTGTTCTTCCTTGAGTTGGATCCAACTCTTCTGCATCTCCTCCCATGATGTAGGCATGTCAGGGTGTAGGATAGTGTAGGGAACCTCTCCTTCCTTAACGGGCTCTTTAATCACAGGGAGAACATGAGGGTAAGGCATCATTAGACTCTGGGCTCGGGTTCGTACCCACTTGAGATAAGGCTCAAGAGGGATGGAGTTCTTGTGCCCCAGTGTCTTGCTATCCACCTTGTTAGGCATCCTCCAAGCTCTGATGAATCTTTGGCGAAGTCCTTGCGCATCGTTGTCGAAGTCAAAAACTAGGTCAGGAATCAGCATGTCATGAGTTCCATCCCTCCGTGCATATCCAAATTGTCTTAAAGCTAGACAAGGGTTGTAGGTAATGCCTCCCCTAATGCCAAGTAATGGAACATTAGGGAACTCTCCACAACGATCGACGATGATGACATTTTCTATGGACCGAGAACACCAATGTACATCAGAGTGCGTGAGGGTCATCAACCGTTGTGACCACCTTAAGCCTTGGTCATTCTTCAAAACAGATTGTGGAAGGTGCGAAATAAACCACCTTGCAAGGAGGGGAATACAACACATGAGAACCCCCCTCTTTCTCATTGTTCGTGTGTAAAATGAGTGGAGGATGTCCCCAAGTAATGTTGGTATGGGATTCCTGGATAAGAAGATCTTGACGGTGTTGACATCTATAAGCTGGTCAGGATTTGAGAACAAGACCAACCCATAAATGAGAAGTGCCATAATTTCTTCAAAGGCTTGTAAATCCAATGAATTCCAACACTCTTGTGCCTTCTCAAACAAGAATTTTGCCAAGAAGCCTTTGACACCACTTCTAGTTTCCAAATGCCCCTTGATGTCAGATGGTTGCAAGTGTAGTGCGTGAGTAACATCTTCAGGCTTTGGTTCTTTTTCCGTACCGTTGTAGGGTAGTTGATTAAGAATAGGAATTCTCAGGAGTTGAGAAAATTCCTCCAAAGTGGGCACCAATTGGTAGTCGGGGAATGTGAAACAGTGGTGAAGGGGGTCAAAGAACTGGAACAACACTTTTACCATGTCCTCTTCAATGCTGGTGTTGACTAGGCTGAGCAGTCTACCATGTCTTTCACTGAAGGGAGAGCTTTCTGGAATTCTGGATGTGAGCTCCTTGAGTTGAGGAGGGATTCTCACAAGGTTGACTTGGATAGTTTTCCTGCGAAGAATTTCCATGACCTACAAAACAAGAACAAAGATGAAGATCCAAACCCTTGAAATGGTTAGTGGATGCATATGATGCTTTATGATGTTCATGATGTATGCACAAACATATGTACAAGCAATTCACACAAAACCCTAGTTTCAGGCTTGCATGAGGTTTCATAGGTAAGTACCCTCTTGAGTGTAGTTGGCTTAAAAACATGTCCTATAAATAGTAACCGGGTTCTAAGGAGCTCAAATATCATTGGATTGTTTTCCATGTTCATTGTTTTGGTTTAGCCACTTAACTAGCGACCAAAATATTCCAAGAAAACAACCCTCAATGAGTGTAGTATCGAGTATCTACCAACTTCGGACTGTACCAAAGCCGGTCATCTCACTACCCCTAATGAAAGGCCAAGATGGTCAAGTAAGGTTCTAGGTCATTAGTGCTTAGTGACATCACTCAGCGGCCCCGTACTCTCCTTGATTGAACTCAAGGGTTACCGGTACTCACAAATATGTCGCACTAATATAGCTATTGCTTCAACCGTGTCGGTATACCCTGCACAGTTTCCACAATGTATTGCTATCTATGAATGTTTCCCAAATCCGGGTGTAGGATTTCAAGCCCAAACAAGAGAACCAAAATATAAAGCAACCAAAGCAAACAATTAGTCATGCAAGAGGGTGATCTAAGCCCTAAGGTTACTCCACTTTAAAATATTTTCCCCAGCAGAGTCGCCAGTTCTGTGATACGGTGGGAGAACTGACTTGAGGTTTTGCGTTTGTTTTCGCAAATGTTTCGGTTTAGCAAGAGTCGCCACCGACTTTTTATTTTATCCTAAGAAAAGGTTAAAAAGCACAGCAACAACCTTTGAGATGTCTTCATGGGTTCGGGGAGTAGATTATAGAAAGGGAAGGTATTAGCACCATTTCTATCCATGGTTATCCATGGGATCTTAGTTACTTGCTTAGATCACTTGCCTTACATTTTCAATTGTTTGAAATGGTGCTTTCAATTGTTTGAATGGTGCTTTGTGTGTGGGTTTGAAAATGTTTTGAAAAAGATGCCTTGTCTAGGCAACCCTTGTAACAATTCTTTACTCGAATGTTTTACAAAAGGTGTTTGTCTTTTTGAAAAGATGTTTCAAGGTTTTGAAAGTTGTTTTTTTGAAAGTTGTGTTTTTGAAAATAAGCAAGGTTTTATTTTGCAAGTTGATCAAGTAACCAAGAGCTATCTACTCTAAATTTCTCAAAGATCTTTCCTATGTTTTAACCCTTTTAACAGTATTGTTCCACCATTGCATTTGGTGGACAATCTTGTGTTAGGATGTTAACGGGACGGGCGCGGGTCATCGTATGGACCATGAATGCAATGGTGCCAAGTGTCTTTGGCAATTTTTCCTTCAAGGGACTTGATCATTTTTTAGGCAACTTTCGAAAGCGTCATCGAGGGACTATGATCATTTTGATTTGTTTTTGTTTTGCCAAAGACATTCAACATGGCCCATTATTGAAGGCAACAAGTGGAGTAACCCTAAGGGGTGCAAGTGTGATTGGTGTTGTCCATTTTCATGCTTTTTGTCTTTTGTTTAGTCAAGCTATTTGTTTGGTTGATTTTTTTGCATACAAACCCTAGGTCTATCATGGCATAAT
Source organism: Vicia faba (assembly GCA_948472305.1). Taxonomy (NCBI): domain Eukaryota; kingdom Viridiplantae; phylum Streptophyta; class Magnoliopsida; order Fabales; family Fabaceae; genus Vicia; species Vicia faba. Next base: position 514,733,439 of record OX451736.1, on the reverse strand, counting down.
TAGAAAGCTTTTAAATGCAGAATTTTAAAGTCCTAAATTATTACAACATATTTATGGGGATGGGGGTACAAATGTTCAAATGGGGGATATTTAGCAAGAAATTTAAATCTAAACTATTACATCCAAATTGAATATATAAGTTATTTAATTGTACAATAATTAAATAAATAAATATGCAAAATGTATTATGCACAAAAATGTTTTTTATGTATGCAAAAGTATTTTTCATGTGACATATAAATAAAAAAAAGGTTAATTTTTTTGGATATTTTCATGGTTTAGGGCAAAACCCTAATTTTCTAAATAGTATTTATTATTTATATCATATACAATATTTATTAATTATATACAAAAAATAAAAGAGAAGTATATTGTAAAAAGTATTTTTGAGGTCATATATTAATAAAAATTAAAATGTGTTATTTTCATATTTTTATCCTAAATGTTTAATAAATATACAAGTATTATATTATATATATTTACATATACTAAATATGTACAAAAATAAAAAATATTAATTATTTACAAAAAAAGTGTATTTTTTAGAAAATGTTTTCAAAAGGTAATAAAAAATAATGACTGAAAATATACATGTTTTTGTATCATTTTTAATATTTTAAATAATAAGTATTATATTTATTTATATGTACAAGTTCAAATAAAACAAATAAAATCCAAATAAAATTCAAAAATGGGTGGAAAATATTTTTAATATTTTTTATATTTTGACAAAAAAATAATAAGTCAGAAGAAAAAATAAAAAGTCAAAAATGATTAAAAAATCACACAATGGGCCAAGGGGGTGTAAGTGGAAAATGAGGGTGCAAACAGAAAAACCACTCAGGCCCAGCCCAAGGGGCTTGTCTTCAACCTCCAGCTATTCAAACAGAAGCAAAAACGCGCGTTTCCTCTTGTCAAGCACATATCCCGATTCTTTGACTTTTAACAAAAACTTACAACATCAATATTGTAGAGCAAACTGCCACGATTCCAAATATATAAAAAAGTTGTTATAACTCTCAGAAATGAGAGAGAATTTCTCCTCCCCCAATTCCTGACCTAACTTTTTTTCAATGTTCAGGTTCAAAATTCTCTCAGTACACACAACATAAATGAAAAGTGGGGATATGGGTAGCTTCAGAGCCATGAGTAGAACATGCTTTCTTCACAAACTTAAGCCTAAATATGCTTGGATAGAGAGATAGAAGTTCAAAGTTTTATCTGTTTAGCTTGAGTCGTGCACAACAATGGAGGTACTTTCAATGAAGTTTGAGGACTTGTACAGCTTGCCTGAGGTCCAAGGATGCTTCCTCTATGCTTGGCTTGCTTTGAATCTTACTGAATCGAGCTATGGAAGTCAACCTGCACAGATGAAAAATGAAAATGGAAACCTTGGTTATGGATGTTACAGTTCCAGTTCAATGCTTGGAATAGCTTCAATGGATGGTAGGGAGTGTGTATGAAGAGGTTTTAGCCAAAACGCACGACATGAATGGACTGTGGGATTCAAGTTGCAGAAGGGACTCTATTTTTGAAGCAAGAAGGTGTTTCTGTGAATGAGGAGGTATTGAAGGTGGTTTGGTCGTGCCTTAGGTCTGGTTTGATGTTTGGAAAATGTTCAAGATGTTTGCTTAGGCTTGTGCTGACAGGAGCTCAATGTTGGATCTCTTTTGCAATGTTTCTCCTTAGATAAGTAAGAAAATGCAAGTTTCTATACAAGCCTGTCCAATACCCTAAACTATGTTGCACCTCTTGTTCTTGATCAGAGTGATTTGTGTACAAAATGCTAGCTCTAAAGATTTTGCCCATGCCTCTTGGATTTGTATTTGACATAAAGTGTACCTTTTCCAAAATGGCAAAAATGCTTTATCCATTTAAAGGTTAATCTTGAAGTAGTGAAAAACATAAGAAGGGGGGGGGGGGGGGGTTGAATTGTAAAACTGAAAATCAATGCAATGAACAAGATATTTTTATCCTGGTTCGTTTGATCTCAAACTACTCCAGTCCACCCGTCAAGGTGATTTCGCCTCTCTCCAACGAGGTCTTAATCCACTATATCCAACTGAATATTACAAACTGCTTTAACAACTGCTAAAGCCTTCTTGATGCAAACCACAACCCAGTTTGTCAAGGAAATACTTTCTTACAAAGAAGATAAATCTAAGTGTGTGGATGTTTTCTACAAAACTGTATCACAACTGTGATGTATACACAACTTTAAGCTTAGAAACTAGATTGCTAAACAATAATTGAGTAAGGAGATATGAGGTGTTTAGCAAACTGAGAGAAGGAAGATTATGATCAGCTTTTAGACGTGTAAAGAGTTGGAGAGCATTAGCCAATTCAATCTTCATATTCTTGTTTATATAGCACTGAGATTCTTGAACGTTGGAGCAATATTCTTGATTCAATGCTAATAACAAACTTTCCTTATTGAGCAGATCTTGTCTGGAATGAGGCCGTTGGTAATAATTTGCTTTCAATGCACAGTACCGTTGCTTACTTAATGCATATTCTGGCTTGGCTCATTCTGACTCTGCTTAACTGCTGATGAACTGTTGTTTTCTTTATCAGAGTGTTGAGCGCAGTTCTGTTCATCAAGCTTCAGCATACACGTGAGTTGATCTTCTGATTCTGGTATTCTGATATAGAAACTTCTGATGCTGATGTCAAGAATCAATATTCTGATGCTGATTAAGTGTGACCTTGCTTATACCTATCAGAGTATCTGCAAATCAGAACGTAATAATTTAGGCAGCAAATAGTTCATACATGAATCATATAAATAATATATCTTTTCATTTTGTTATCATCAAAACTTAAACATAGGGTAGTAGATTCAAACATTGTTCTAACAATCTCCCCCTTTTTGATGATGACAAAAACTGGATATTTTTAATTGAAAATAACGTGAAAAGGTATCAGAGATATGTATCAGAGTAAGAGGTTTATCAAGGATAAGGGATAAGAGTTGAGAGATACTCCCCCTGAATTTATTACTTCCCTTTTTGATTCCAAGAGTTCTTTAGGATCAGATCTTTTTGCCTTTCTTTGAACATTAGAGTATCAGAATCTTTGACTATCAGAAGCTTTAGATCAGCATATCAGAGTAGAGCTTCAGATCAGCGTATCAGAGCTTTTCTTTGTCAGAGCTTTGCTTTGGGTCAGAGTATCAGGGCTTTGGTCTTCAGCGTATCATGGAGCTTTCTTGTACCTGTAGACTTAAGCAAAACATAAAACATATTCAAGTATAACAGAGTTAGAATGTTCGAGAATTTCTGTCTTAGTAATCCGTTATTATTTAAAATATCATTCTTGCTCTCCCCCTTTTTGTCAGCAATCAAAAAGTGTAAGTGATGTGCTAAAAACAATTAAGATCAGAAAAACTTGTCATATTAAGAGGTTCAGAGTCAAACAAAACATATTAAAACAGTACAACAGATAATCAAAGAAAACATGAAAATGACATGAATGAAAAACTAAGGTTGGGGAGGAAAGCGTGTGAACAGGTTCTCCAGCATGGCTTTGATCTGATCAGCAGTCTCATTCTGCTTGTGTACCATGCTGACAATAATGTCAATCTTGCTATCCTGCACATCCATTCTTTCTTGCATCTTCTGGTCGTTTTCATCCATCCTCTGCTGCAGACGCATGTCATTCAGCTTCAGCTCTTCCAGAGTCTGCCTGTCCAAGGCAGTTTGAGAAACATCAGAGGTAGGAAGCTTCTGAGAGCTTTCTGTAACATCTTCTGCTTGACTTGCTTCAGCTTGAATGGTCTTGTCTTCTTCTGGTTGCACCATTGAAGCTAGCTGTTTCTCTGACCAAGGTTCACTATCTAGAGGAAGCACAGCTTCCTGAGGCAGCTGACTTTCAACTTCCTTCAGCAGCTTGCTGAAGTTCTGTTGTGCCTGCTCATAGTTGATATCCTGCAACTTGAGGGCTTCAGCATGTACCCATATTCTGAATTGTGACCAGAGCTGGTCAGAAGCAGCTGGGTCAATTATTCCAGGACAGACTTGCTTCAAAGAAGCAATCCACTGCTGCATACCTGTTTCAAAATTCATAATACCAGAGCCAACATCTGGTTGTTTTGGTTTTGGGATGGCTATTTTATTTTTCAGATCAGCAAGACGGTCAAGGCTGTTTAAGTCTATGAAGGTCCTGCTGGGGCTTTCGGTGGTTTGCTTGGCAGCTGTTTGTTTTGGAGATGGAGTGGGAGAATCAGAAATTATGATTGGACTGTGTGGTGTTTTGGGAGTATTGGGTGGTGTAGATTCTGGTGAGGATGGCAACTGGGCCATTGTGACTGTTGTTCCACATGGCAGCTGGATTGCCAGAGGTGATGGTTGAGGTGAATGAGGTTGTTGGAATTTCTGGTTGTTCAGGGATGAGAGGTTCTTCTGGAATGGATGAGAGAGGTTGTTGTTGTTCTGGTTCTTCAGCAGATTGCTGTTGTTCTGGTTGTGGAGGAGGGACAATTTGTGGTTCAGAGTTTGGATTGGAGGAGTGATCAGAAGTGTGTTGATCAATGTCAGACAGTACTTTGTCAATTGCTGATGTTGTTGAAATTGTTGGTTTTGGGTGTTTGGTTCTGGGTCTTCTGAGTTGGCGCTTGATACTGTTCAGATGATGCTTTCTTCTGAGGACCTGCAGAAGCACTGCTGGAGGTTGCCATGTTCACACTAAAAGATTTTGAGAAGAAACTGAGAAAAAGAGTTTGCAAGAGATGAACACAGAAAAATGCAGAGAATGCTTGAGAAAAAGTGAGAAACTGTAAAAGATTAGAATGAGAGGTTAACGTGTTTAAATAGAGTTCATAATATTTTGAAATTGTAAACGTTTTTAAGAGAGAGAAATAAAATCATGATTACGTTTTAAAAGCATGATTACTTTTCATTTAATGCTTGCTGATTTTGGGGGATTTGAGAAAGATACTTAAAAACGGTTACCAGACATGTGTCTCAATGCACCCAATCAGCGTTTTGCCTTCTCAGAAGCGTGCACACGTTCTGCTTCAGAGATTTGCTGATGATTGGATGACACTTGTTTGATGTAGTGATCAGCACGTCTGTCTTTGAGCTTAGACTCTCAGATCTTTAGACTTGCATCTGATACAATCTGCATGTTCTATCTTTTTGAAAGGAGATTGATCAGAAGTTCACAGTAAAACAAATTCATTCTGATGATAAATATATGGAATTAAAACATTTTCACTCTGGGCAGATTTTCATGCTGAGATGTTTCAGAATGAAATTAAACCTATCTTCAGAAAGAGGTTTAGTGAAGATATCAGCCCATTGATGGTCTGTATCTATAAATTTTAAATTCAAAATTCCTTTCTGAATATAGTCCCTAATGAAATGATGTTTTATTTCTATATGCTTAGCTCTAGAATGTAAAATGGGATTCTTACTTAAGCAAATAGCAGAAGTATTATCACAGAGTATAGGGATGTTACTCTCAAAAATCTGGAAATCTTCAAGCTGACTTTTCATCCAGAGCATTTGTGTGCTACATCCTGCTGCTGCTATGTACTCAGCTTCTGCTGTTGATAGCGCAATTGTTGATTGCCTTTTGCTGGACCAAGAGATCAGATTTTCTCCCAGAAACTGGCAGCTTCCAGAAGTACTTTTACGCTCCACTCTGTCTCCAGCAAAGTCAGCATCGCAGTAGCCTACTAAACTGTAATCACTAGATTTTCTATAAAACAAACCCAGATTAGTAGTAGCTTTCAGATACTTCAAAATTCGCTTAACAGCTGTTAAGTGAGATTCTCTAGGATCTGATTGGAATCTAGCACAAATACAAACGCTGAATAATATATCAGGTCTTGAAGCAGTCAGATAGAGGAGAGAACCAATCATACCTCTGTAGACTTTCTGTTCTACATTTTTGCTTACCTCTTCTCTTTCCAGGATGCACGTGGGATGCATTGGAATCTTTGATGGCTTACATTCTGAGAGGTCAAATTTCTTCAGAAGATCTCTGATGTATTTGCTCTGATGAATGTAAGTTCCCTCTGGAGTTTGATTGATCTGAATTCCTAGAAAGAATTTCAGTTCCCCCATGAGGCTCATCTCAAATTCTGCCTGCATACACTTAGCAAATTTTCTTCCAAGAGAAGGATTAGTAGAACCAAAAATAATATCATCAACGTAAATTTGACAGACTAAGATGTCATTCTTAACTGATTTACAGAATAAGGTAGTGTCCACTTTCCCTCTGGTGAATTCATTTTCTAACAGAAAGTTACTTAGCCTTTCATACCAAGCTCTGGGAGCTTGTTTCAGACCATATAGTGACTTCTTTAGTTTGAAAACATGTTCTGGATGTTTTGTATTTTCAAAACCAGGGGGTTGATGCACATAAACCTCTTCTTCTATATAACCATTTAAGAATTCACTTTTGACATCCATCTGATACAGAGTGATGCCTCTATTAACAGCAAATGAAATTAAAAGTCTGATAGATTCTAACCTGGCGACTGGAGCAAAGGTTTTTGTATAGTCTATCCCCTCTTGCTGACTATATCCTTGTGCAACCAGTCGTGCCTTGTTTCTGATGACTTCACCTTGTTCATTTAGCTTGTTTCTGAACACCCATCTTGTTCCAATGACGTTGAATCCTTTTGGTCTGGGAACGAGATCCCATACGTCATTTCTGGTGAATTGATTCAGCTCTTCTTGCATTGCCAGAATCCAGTCATTATCCAGAAGTGCTTCATCAATAGAAGAAGGTTCAATCAGAGACACAAGTCCCATGAGTGTTTCTTCAGAGTTTCTGAAGCTTGCTCTTGTTCTGATTGGATCTTCTTTTCTTCCTAAGATAGTCTCTTCTGGGTGATCCAAGCTGCTTCTGGGTAATCTCTTCTGAGGTTGACCAACAGCTGTTGTAGGATTTCTAGCAGTGCTCCTTTCAGACGTTGAAGGAGTGTTTGTGTTGAGAGCTTCTGATGACTTGTCTTCGGAACCTGTAAATTCAATTTCCATACCTGCAAAAACTTCATTCTGCTTTGACTTTTCAGAGTCAAGCTTATCATCAAAACGAACACTGATTGATTCTTCCACAATCTGTGTTTCTGTATTGTATACTCTGTACTCTCTTGAGCGTTCAGAGTATCCTAACATAATACACTTCTGTGCTTTAGAGTCAAACTTGTTCAAATAATTCTTTGTATTTAACATAAAGCAAGTACATCCAAATGGATGAAAATATAAAATGTTGGGCTTTATGTTCTTCCACAATTCATATGGAGTCTTTTCCAGAATAGGTCTTATTGAGATTCTATTCTGAATGTAGCACGCTGTGTTTATTGCCTCTGCCCAGAAGATCTTAGCAACGTTTGTCTCATTGATCATGGTTCTGGCCATTTCTTGCAATGTTCTGTTCTTTCGTTCTACAACTCCATTTTGTTGGGGAGTTCTAGGACAAGAGAAATCATGCAGAATGCCTCTGTCATTAAAGAATGACTCAAAGTCTTTGTTTTCAAATTCTCCACCATGATCACTTCTGACTTTAACGATTCTAAGATCCTTTTCATTCTGAACTTGGTTACAGAAGGTAACAAACACAGAGTGTGACTCGTCCTTGTGTCTTAAGAACTTTACCCATGTCCATCTGCTATAGTCATCTACGATTACTAACCCATACTTCTTACCACTGACTGAAGCAGTTTTAACTGGTCCAAATAAGTCAATGTGAAGAAGTTCTAATGGCTTAGAGGTAGAAACAACATTTTTAGATTTAAAAGAAGGTTTTGCAAACTTGCCTTTCTGACATGCTTCACACAAAGCATCTGAATTGAACTTCAGATTAGGAAGTCCTCTGACCAGATTGAGTTTGTTAATCTGAGATATTCTTCTCATACTAACATGCCCCAATCTTCTGTGCCAGATCCATTGCTCGTTGTTAACAGACAGAAGACACTTTACATTCTGACTTTTCAGTTCAGAAAGTTTGATTTTATAAATGTTGTTTTTCCTCTTTCCATTAAATAGGATAGTCCCATCTTTCTGACTAACAGCTTTACATGATTTTTGATTAAAGATTATATCATAACCGTTATCACTTAATTGACTTATGGATAACAGATTATGCATTAATCCATCTACTAGCAGAAAATTATTAATAGAGGGAAGATTTCCATTACCTACAGTTCCAGAGCCAATTATCTTTCCCTTCTGATTGCCTCCAAAGCCAACGTGGCCTCCAGGCTTAAGTTCCAGGCTTTGGAACATATGCCTTCTTCCCGTCATGTGTCGCGAGCAGCCAGAGTCCAGGTACCATGACTGGTGTTTTTGACTTGCTGCTAAAGATATCTGCAACATGTATTATTTTATCCTTAGGTACCCAGATTTTCTTGGGTCCTGATTTGTTAGTTTTACCAAAACTCTGGTTGAATTTTGGTTTCACAGAGTGCTTACTGTTAGTGTATTTAATATCATGTGTGTGACCATACACAAAATGTGAATTCAGAGGAGTGTGTTTAATGGTTAAGTCCATAACATTCTTTGGTGTAGGAACCTTACCTTGGTATCCTATTCCTTTCCTGCCGTTTCTGCTAACTCCATAGATCATTGAAGCCATTTTGCTTCTATCTATGCTTTTAGCAAGGAACTTCTGGAAACTGTGATCATACTCCTTGATGATCTCATCAGCGTTGCTGGGAGTTTCAGAAATTGGTTCCTTCTGAGAGTTTTGTAAAGTGTTTTCTAATTTTTAAATCTTATTTCTCAGCTCAGAATTCTCCAATTTGAGACTCTCAGTCTTATTAGAGTCAGATTCAAGATTCCTTTTCAGGTCTCTGAATTTAACTCTAATTTGCTGATACCTTTCCAGAATCTCATTAAGGCTTTCAGCAAGTTCAGCCTTGGTAAAATTAACAGCAAAGTTAGGAAATACCTCTTCAGTGTCTGATTCAGAGTCTGATTCAGAAGCTTCACTATCTTCTGAAATATTAGCCATGAGAGCTATGTTGGCTCTCTCATCATCTGATTTTGAGTCAGCTTCAGACGAGTCAGAGTCATCCCATGTAGCCATGAGACTTTTCTTCTTTTCTCTTCCAAACTTCTTTTTGGGCTTTTCCCTCTGAAGCTTTGGACAGTCACTCTTGTAGTGTCCTTGCTCATTGCACTCATAGCAGATGATGTCCTTGGTGTTTGGCTTTTTGCTACTGGATGAGCCTTCAGATCTTCTGTATCCAGAGGAAGAATCTGTCTTTCTGTATCTGGAAGAAGACTCGTTCTGATCAGATCTTCTGGGATTCCTGAACTTCCTTTGTCTTTGCTTCCACAGTTGATTTACTCTTCTGGAGAGGAGGGAGAGTTCGTCTTCTTCTGATGAGGATCCATCAGATGTTTCTTCAACTGCCTGCAAAACTTTAGACTCAGATTTTTTGTTAGATTTTAATGCTAAAGGCTTACCTTGCTTCTGAGGCTCGTCAGCTTCTAGCTCTATCTCATAGCTTCTGAGGGAGCTGATAAGTTCCTCCAGAGTGATTTTGTTGAGATCTTTTGCTAGCTTCAGAGCTGTAACCATTGGTCTCCACTGCTTGGGTAAACTTCTGATGATTTTCTTGACATGGTCAACAGTAGAGTATCCTTTGTCCAGAACCTTGAGACCAGCTACCAGAATCTGGAATCTTGAGAACATTGTTTCAATGGATTCAGATTCTTCCATTTTGAACGCCTCATACTTCTGAATGAGCGCCAGAGCTTTAGTTTCTTTGACCTGAACGTTGCCCTCATGCGTCATTCTGAGTGAGTCAAAAATGTTCTTTGCTGTGTCTCTGTTGGAGATCTTTTCATATTCAGTATAGGAGATGGCGCTGAGAAGGATGGTTCTGGCCTTGTGGTGATTCTTGAAGTCACGCTTTTGTTGGTCAGACATTGTTTTTCTATCAATCTTCTGACCGCTTGCATTCACAAGGTGCGTGTATCCATCTGTCACCATATCCCACAAATCAACATCATGTGCCAGAAAGAAGCTTTCAATTCTGTCTTTCCAGTAATCAAAGTTTTCTCCATCAAAGACTGGAGGTTTGCCGCTGAATCTGTCTCTGTCCTCTTGGTTGTCATTGCTGGTGTGAGAATAGTTTCCTGCCATTGTGTTTTTCTGACGCTGGATCTTATACTGACACGGTTAAGTGTTTTAGCTCAGAACCAGGCGCTCTGATACCAATTGAAGTAGTGAAAAACACAAGAAGGGGGGGGGGGTTGAATTGTAAAACTGAAAATCAATGCAATGAACAAGATATTTTTATCCTGGTTCGTTTGATATCAAACTACTCCAGTCCACCCGTCAAGGTGATTTCGCCTCTCTCCAACGAGGTCTTAATCCACTATATTCAACTGAATATTACAAGCTGCTTTAACAACTGCTAAAGCCTTCTTGATGCAAACCACAACCCGGTTTGTCAAGGAAATACTTTCTTACAAAGAAGATAAATCTAAGTGTGTGGATGTTTTCTACAAAAATGTATCACAACTGTGATGTATACACAACTTTAAGCTTAGAAACTAGATTGCTAAACAATAATTGAGTAAGGAGATATGAGGTGTTTAGCAAACTGAGAGAAGGAAGATTATGATCAGCTTTTAGACGTGTAAAGAGTTGGAGAGCATTAGCCAATTCAATCTTCATATTCTTGTTTATATAGCACTGAGATTCTTGAACGTTGGAGCAATATTCTTGATTCAATGCTAATAACAAACTTTCCTTATTGAGCAGATCTTGTCTGGAATGAGGCCGTTGGTAATAATTTGCTTTCAATGCACAATACCGTTGCTTACTTAATGCATGTTCTGGCTTGGCTCATTCTGAATCTGCTTAACTGCTGATGAACTGTTGTTTTCTTTATCAGAGTGTTGAGCGCAGTTCTGTTCATCAAGCTTCAGCATACACGTGAGTTGATCTTCTGATTCTGGTATTCTGATATAGCAACTTCTGATGCTGATGTCAAGAATCAATATTCTGATGCTGATTAAGTGTGACCTTGCTTATACCTATCAGAGTATCTGCAAATCAGAACGTAATAATTTAGGCAGCAAATAGTTCATACATGAATCATATAAATAATATATCTTTTCATTTTGTTATCATCAAAACTTAAACATAGGGTAGTAGATTCAAACATTGTTCTAACAAATCTTTCATGTAATGACCAAATGAACAAAATAACATCTTGTCACAATGGTTTAGCATTGAATTATTCAGTGTGAGAAGTATTAGAGGCCTGTAATCTAGCTTGTACAAGCTGACTTGAAAAATGCCAAAGTTATGAACATGTATTTGGCCATGAACAAAGTGACTTTTTCCCATCTTTGCAAATTCGAATCTCCCTAACCACAAGGGTGTTTGATGAGTTCTTTTATAATTTGGAAAGCTTGGAATGTGTACTACAATCCATCTTTGTAATGCAAATTTAAATTCCAAGTGGAAGCATGTGAAAAGTGGCCATGAAGTTGGGCAAAAATCCTGCCTAAAATAGGTCAAAAATTTTCTAAGTTAAGAATGTTTTGCACCGTTATTCCAAAAATTATAACTTGAGCTACAAGCTTCTTTTGAGGAAACTTTGTGAATAAAAGTTGTAGATTTTGCAATGGACTATAACTTTCATGTTTTGAGTTTTGTTTGAATCCAAATATATCTTGATGAAAAAATGGGACAAAGTTAGGAAAAAATGAGGAAATTTTATAACTTAGAAAATTTCTAAGTTATGAAATTTCTTCATTTTAAACCCTAATTTGCAATTTTGGGTTTCTTGGGGAACAAGTTTCATAATTTGACATGTCTTGATGAAAAATGAATCTTGGCACTTGATTTTGATCAAAAAGTCCAAGTTTGACTTTTCAATACACAGTCAAATTTGGATCAGTTGACTGGAAAATTCATCTATCAATCTTGTGCATTTGGGATTCTTTGAACTTGTTGAATGTGTCAAGACCATGCCATTGAGTCCTTGAGGCCATATGTGAGCCTGATTTTCCATTGGTTAGGTCAAACAGTCAAAAATTGCCTTTGTGCAGTCAAAACCCTAAAAATGACCATTTTGCCCTTTTGGTGATCTGATCAAATTTCTTGTGGAGTTGTGATCCAAACTTGACCAAGTGGTTCATATGAGTTTAAAATGTTGATGTGGGTCAAAAATCATGAGGTTTGACTGTCAATTGGCCATAGTTGACTTTTTCCCCAATACAGCTGATTTCTAGGTCAACTGTCCAATTGACTGGGCAAAGATTGGAATCAAGGCTTGAAACTTGGTATGGGTAAACTTGTGAGTCCAATATGAAGCATGAAAGTCATCTTGGGCATTTTAGGTCAAAACATCTCTGTGCAAACTCAAACCCTAATTGGGTCAACAGTGCAAGGAGGAGTCTTGAGCAGAGCAAACCCTAACTTGATCTTGAGCTCCAAGGGTCTTGTGGTGAGAAAATATTGATGAAATGAGAGGGAAAATTTTTGGGTACAACACCCTCTTTTCCTCATAGTGCGAGAGTGGAGAGAATGTATGATATCTCCCAACAAAGTAGGCACCAGGTTACGAGACATGAAGATTTTGACAGCATTTACATCTATGAGTCGGTCAGGATTTGGAAATAAAACCATCCTATAGATGATAAGGGCCAATATTTCTTCAAGAGCTTGTAATTCCAAAGAGTTCCAACAATCTTGAGCTTTTTGAAACAAGAACTTGGCTAAGAACCCTCTGACACCACTCCTTGTTTCCCAATTAGTCGTGACATCGGATTGTTGCAAGTGTAGCACTCGGGAAATCTCTTCAGGGCTTGGATCTCTTTCTGTACCGTTGAAGGGTAGTTGATTGAGAATAGGAATCCCCAAGATTTGAGCGAATTCTTCCATAATAGGTACAAGCTGGTAATCAGGAAAGGTGAAGCAATGGTGCAAAGGGTCGAAGAATTGGAAAAACACCTTCATCATATCTTCATCAGTGCTCGAGGTAACCAAGTTTAGGAGGCGACCATGTCTTTCGGTGAATGAAGAATTCTCAAGGACCCTTGATGCTAATTATTTGAGTTGAGAAGGAATAATTATGAGATTGACTTGGAAAGTATTCCTGCTGATGGAAGTCATGTCTTACAAAACAGAACAAAGATAAATCCCAATAATCATTGAAATGGTTAGTGAGAATGCTTATGATGTTATGATGTTTATAATGTTATGTATAAGTAAGCATATTCACACAAGGCAAACAAATCCTTATGTTTAGGCTTGCATGGAGTCTTATAGGTAAGTACCCTCTTGAAGTTTAGTTGGCTCAACCTGCCCTAGTAATAGTAACCGGGTTCTAAGGGATCTCAATATCACTTATCTTTCTTTTCGGGAATTGTTTCAGCGCAAGCCTCTTTAATAACGACCGAAATATCCCGATAAGTCCGATCTAAATGAGCGTAGTATCGAGTATCAACCAACTTCAGACTGCACCAAAGCCGGCTATCTCACTACTTCCTAATGGCCAAGTTGGTCAAGTAAAGGTTCTAAAGTCAGTTAGTGCTTTATGACACCACACAACGGCCCCGTATTCTCCTTGACTACTCAAGGGCTACCGGTACCCACAAATGTGTCACACTGACGTAGCTATTGCTTAGACCATGTTGGTATACCCCACACAGTTTCCACAATGTATTGCTACTTACCTATAAGGTATGCCAGATCCGGGTAGAGGATCAAAACAAACCCAAACAAGGAACCAAAATGTAAAGCAAGCAAGTCAAACAATGAAAGCAAATAAATATGATCTAGGCCTAAGATAACCCCCCTTTTAAGTATTCCCCAGCAGAGTCTCCAGTTCTATAATACGATTAGAGAACTGATTTTGGGATGTTTTGTGTTTTATCGCAATTGTTGCGGTTAGCAAGAGTCGCCACCGACTTTTATTTTATCCAAAAGGAAATACGGAAAAGAACAGGAAAGACCTTTGAGATTATTTTCTTGAGTTTGGGGGGTAGATTATGAAAAGGGAAGGTGTTAGCACCCTTTTCATCCATAGTTATCTATGTGATCTTAGTTTCTTGCTAGATCACTTGCCTTTGTTTGAAAGTGTGCTTTGTGGTGGTTTTTGAAATTATTTTTGAAAAGGGGCCTTTGTTTAGGAAAACTTTGTAATGATTCTCGTTTCGGCGAGAATGTATACAAAGTATTGGAATTTTGAAAATATTTTATGGAAAGTCTTGGTGTATTTGAAAAGAAGTTTGTTTTTGAAAATGTTTGGTGTGTTTTGTTTTGAAAGTGAGCAAGCAACTAAGAACGTTTCTACCTACTCAAAAAGTCTTTTGTTCATTTCTTCCTTTCCTTTTATATCGCTATCTTACCATTGATTGGTAAGAAGCCTTATCTTTGGATGTAAAGGGAGGGGCATGGGTCTTCGTATAGTCATGATAGCAATGTTGTGAGATATCTTAGAATTTCTCTTGAGGGACTAAGATCATTTGTAAGGCAACATTTGTAGCGTCATCGAGGGACTATGATATTGTATTTTTGATTGTTTTTGCTAAGACATCCCACATGCGTAACATGACCATTTTCTCAAGGAAACAAGTGGAGTTAACCCTAGAGGTGTAAGTGTGCAAGTGTTTATTTTTCATGCTTGGTTTATCTTGAATTAGGATTCTCTAAGCATTGATTTTATCTTTCCATACAAACCCTAATTTACTAGCATTGATATGAAAGCGATAAATTGCAGAAAGTAAATTTACTATGCTATTACATCATTTGGGGATGGGGTATACAAATTTACAAATGGGGATTGCAAGAAATTAAATTCCTAATTATCTATTACAACCATATTGAAATTTGAATAATGTACAAGAATTGAAAGGAATATAATGTACACGGATATAAATGGAAAAAATGGATTTTTGTTTGGATTTTGTTAAGAAAGAGTTTGGTTTTGACCTAATTAACTAAAAGAAATGATTAATTAAATTAAGAAAATTAAACCTAAATCAACTAAGAAAAGAAATTAAATTTAATCAAGAAAGCATTTTTATGTTTTTTTAGAAAAGGTTTTAAGTTTAATCAAAATAGTATGGAAATTAATTAATTAAAAGAAAACCTAAGTTCTAAGTTAATTTTAATTAAAAGAAAATAACTAAACCTGAATCTAATTATTAATTTATTTAAGAAAAAATAAATTAAGTTTGTTTAAGAAAATACTTTTTTGTCATTTTGTATTGATAAATAAAATAAGTATATAGAATAAAAATATATTTTTTTGGATTTTTGGATTTAATAAATAATAATAATAATAATAATAATAATAAAAATAATAAATTAGAGAAAATAAAATAAAAATATGAAAAATAAAGTCAGGAGGTAAAAATGGAAATTAGGGTGTTTAGGAGTAAAACAATTTTTTTGAGTTTGGCCCATTATTATTTTTGTTTGGAAATCAGAAAAAAAAAGAATGAAAATAAAATAAATGGATTGTCTTGTCAAAAGGAAACAAGGGGGTTAGGAGAAGCAAAAATGCAAAGGCCCAGTGAGGGATGGCCCAGGCGTCCATGCTGTGTGACAAAAGGAAAAAAATGTTAGAAAATAAGCAAAATGGCAGCACTAGGGCTTGAACCCACGCCTTTGACTATAAACGTGCGCTGCCTTACCACTGGGGTGGGTGGCTATACATCTGTGTATTAAACTGAAACCATGTTATTATATTACAAAACAAATTCTAGGCTTGCACTTCATCTTCTTCCCTGCGCGCGTTTACAGTGAGAACAACAACATTTTTGAATATGTGAACTTGTTCATTTCTCAACCATTCTCAAAAATTCAAACATCAAACTTGTTAGAAATTTCACCATGATTTCAAATATGTAAATAACTTAAGCAATGGATCAAATATGAACACGAATTTTAAATGGTACCAAATCTGACCTAATTTTTTTCCAGAGATTCAAACTTAAAATTCTCTAAGCTCAGGCAAAATAAATGAAAACTATGGATATGTATAGCTTCAGAGCAATGATATCTACATTTTGTCTTTGAAAATGCAAGCCTAACAATGCCTAAATGAAGGGATGGAAGTTCAAAAAAATACCTCAAAAACTAGAAATTGTGAAATGAGTTTGAGCTTGTTTCAAGTGATGGTGATGATCAGGTTAGCTTCCTCAAGTTCCCAGGAAGCTAATGCAATCCTTAGCTTGAGTTATGGATGGCTGGAATGGTTTGGAGAAGTCAAGTTGAAAGCTCTATTTTTTTGGTTATGGAGGAAGGTGATGAAGATGTTACAATCGTGTAACAGGGTGTGGGATTGTTTGTAGATGATGTTTAGGAACTTTTGGAAGTGAAAGGCCAAGAAACGCACGAGTGGATTATGTGTTTGGGATTTCTGGCCAGAAAGTGAAACAATGGATGTTGTTTATGCAATCCTGACTTTGACAGGGTTTGAGGGCTTAAGAATTCGTGTGTTAGCTTGCAAATAGTGTATGTATTTATAGGCAAGAGGTATTGTGTGCTACAACAAGTCATAATTTGAAATATCAAGTTGTAAAACCTTTCCTTGTTTTTGAAGCAACCATGACAAACATCTTCCCAAAGCTTGTACCATTCTATTTTAGAGTGGTTGAACTTTAAACAAGCTTGCTTCTAACTTATAGATGTTGTGTGTGCAAAAGGAACATGTTCAAAGCTCAAAACAAGTTGACTTTGCATAAAGCTTGCTTTTTCAAAATGGAAGTGGTGACTTTCTTCCTTAAATGGCAAGGTGTATTGGACAAAGCTTAAATCAAATGGTTCATAGATCAAAAGCTTGTGCAATCTTATGATTAAGGATAAACACACAAGTTAGAGGGCCTGAAAAGTGGGATTATGCAACATTGCTTGGAATTGGATCAAATGTTCATCATGAAAATGACTTGAAAAACAAGTTTGAAACTCTACCTTCTTGCCTTAGATTCTCTTAGATCAAGTATGATCTCAATGAGTTCTTGGACATTTTGTAAAGCTTGTAACATCCCCTATAACCTTCATGTTGGACATTTTTGAAGATTCAATTTGGAACTAGGTGAAAAGTTGCCATGAAGTTAGGTCAAAATCCTGACTAACTAGTGCAAAATTTCACTAAGTCTTTTTAGTTTCATGGACATGTCTTCATAAATTCATAACTTGAAATCCAAGCATTTCTAGAAAAAGTTATGCCCTATAATGTTTTAGATATCATTTAGATCTACAACTTTCATGTTGGAAGTTTTCCTTGAATCATCTCACATCATGGTGGAAATTCGGCACAAAGTTATGAAAAAATGTTAACTTTCCAACACTTAGAAAAAATTCTAAGTCTTGGAAATTTTGACTTTTCAAAAATGAATTTTGACTTTTTGATTTCCTGATGAACAAACTTCATATTTTGGCATGTCTTGATGAAATATGGTTTTTGAAACTTGATTTTGATCAAAAAGTCAAAGTTTGACTTTTCAGTGTACAATTGACTTTTTATCAGTTGACTGAGATTCATCTGTCAATCCAATGATCTTGAGAGGTGATTTGAACCATGCAATCAGGTCAAGATGGTGCATTTGAATCCTTGAGATCATGTCTTGAACCAATAAGTCATTTTCTTGGTCAAAAGTCAAGAACCGAGCCTTCTCAATCAAAACCCTAATTTTGACCATTTTGTCCTTTTGGTGTTCTGATCAAATTTCTTTGAAGAATTGTGATCCAAACTTTATCAATTGACATATATGAGTTCATAATGTTTATATGTGTGATACGGTGGGATAGAACTGACTGTTTTGAAATGCTGGTTTGCGTTTTGCGTTTGTTTTCGCAAAATGTCGCGGTAAGCAAAAGTCGCAACCGTCTTTTATTTTATCCAACAAGGAAAGGAAAAAAGCATAGAAAAATTCCTTATTCGAGATGTTTCTCGGGTCCGGGGGGTATATTATAGAAAGGGAAGGTGTTAGCACCCTTTCTATCCGTGGTTATCCACGGGCTCTTAGTTACTTGCTCAAAGTGTTTTCAAAATTTGCTTTTCTTTGTGTTTGTGGGTTTGAAATGAGTTTTTGTTTGAAATGTGTAAGTGCGAAAAGTTTTGTTTTGTTTTAGAATGAGCAAGTATTTAAGAACCATCTACCTACTCGAAAAAGGAATTAATCTGTACAAATGTCCTTTAGACAATGCTATCCCACTATTGATGAATAGGTAGCATCGTCGTTGGAGTTTTAAGGGTCAATTCGATTAAGGGACGTGTGGTCACTAAAGCAATGTTAGGACGTCTTAGCGGTAACCCTAATGTCTTAGATCATTTTTCCGAGGCAACCATTTCGAGGCAACTATGATCTTTGGACAAGAGGGCGACCTCTAAAACTTCCTATACTCAATGACCACGTTCGAAGGCAACCAAGCGAGGTGTACCCTAAGAGTGCGCATGTGCGAGTGTGTTATTTCGGTTAGTTTTATCTTTGTACATGTCATGGGTGAGCTATGTTGATTTTAAGTTCATACATTTGATCTTGTCATGCATTCCCTATTATCAAACATCTAACAGTTTATGATTTGCGGAAATTAAATCTAAACTATTACAAGGCGTCGGGTATTTACATCGCCAAAAAAACAACCCTTGAAATTAAATTGCGGAAAAGTAAAATAAAGCGATAAAATAATTCAAAGTCCTATTTAAAGCTATTACATTCCGGAAGCAATTACATCAATATGGTAAATGGAACGCATGCGAGAAAATTAAATCGAATGTATTTTTAGGGTTTTGACCCTTTTTGAAAGAAAGCATTTTTTGTTATTTTTGAATTAAAAAGGAATTAAGTTAAATTAATTAAATAAATAAATTAATTAAAAAAGATATTTTTGGATTTTTTTTATATTTAGAGAAATAAAATAAATTTGATTTAAAGTTAGTAAAAAACCTAATTCTGCATTAATTTTAATTATTTGCAAAAGATATTAAAAGTTAAACCTAATTAAACTAAGTTAATTGAATTAATTTATTTACAAAAAATAAAATAATGAATTTAATTTTAATAAATAAAATATATTTTTTGTGTTTTTGATTTTATTAAGAAAAATTTAATTGGTTAATTAAACAATAAAAATAAAAACAAAACAATTAAATAAATAGATTAAAAAGAAAGAAAAAAGAAATAACCCAGGGGTTTGGGCCCAGATCAGGGGGTTGATTTGCAATTTTCCAAGCCCATTAACGTGCAGGTCTGGGTTGACTCTCTGATTCCATGTGACACGTTGACCTTGGCATATGGTGGATGTTCAAGCTTGACCATCAGATTTGGCCTGGAGGCCATCTGGCATCTGGAGATCTGAAGGTGTATGGTGCGTTGCAAGGCATGAGGCACACTGGAACGCCTGAAAGAAAATAATAGAAAATATATGGGGGACCTGGGATTCGAACCCAGGTCCCAATGGATTTTGCACTAGCTCCCTTACCAAATCAACCATCATGCTTAATTGTTAGTATAATAAGAAAAGAATATAATATATGAAACAACAACAATATGCCAGCAATGCAAAAAACACGCGCGAAGCTTTTGAATGGGCCAGTTGGAAGAGGACACGTCTTCGACTTCTCCACTAAACCCTGGTTCTTTTTCCTGCGGATTTGAATCCGCAACTAAATCCCTAGGTTGATCCTAAAATCTTCTCTAGGCCATGGGAATTAATTCT
Source organism: Vicia faba (assembly GCA_948472305.1). Lineage (NCBI taxonomy): Eukaryota > Viridiplantae > Streptophyta > Magnoliopsida > Fabales > Fabaceae > Vicia > Vicia faba. The sequence continues at coordinate 514,713,789 of OX451736.1, read as the reverse complement.
AAACACATGGTTGTGTTCGTCTCCTTCCACTGATCATGTCCATGTCCATTATTAGCATCAATTTTTCCTGCAATTGAAATCCCCAAAAACAAGAACCAAGAACCCTAGAATCGGCTAGGGGGTTACAGGCTATGAAAACAAAATCAAATATTGCAGAAAGTTTCGAAACCATTCAAGAATCATGAATATGTCAATGTTTTGTCAAGAAAATGCCAGAATAAGAGATTGCGATTTCAAATACAGGGCAAGGTTTAGGGAGACTTACAACGCTATTGGGAAGGTGTGATGGCCTGATTTTGATTGCTTTAGACTCAATGGATGTCCAGTAAGAGGTCTACGTTGAGATTTGACCTTGAATCTGCCTCTAGAATGGATTTCAGTTTCAAGTTTTTTTTGCCTTTTTTCAAGTTTTTTGTCTTTGTGATTTAGCAGCCTCTTGGTTATGATTTTCTTGCCTTTGAATTGTACAAGTAATATGGAAGCAATTAGGTCAAGTTTTGGGCTTTCAATCCTTATGCATTGATGATTTAGGATTTGATATGATCCTCCAGGAAAATCTTTCCAATTTGATAAAAAAATCCAATATTTTGTGCATGATATGGCTTGATACGAGTTTGATCCTATCCATGATGATAATTAAAGCCTGTATCAATCAAAAATATGCCAAGTTATCAATGTTTAGATTTTATTTGGATTTAAATTGATTTAAAATGAATTAATTCAATAAAAATCAAATAAAATGGAAAAATTAATAAATGGACCCAAGACTAAAGATAGATCACGTGTGTAATGTGAAAAGATCAAATCAAGTGGAAAAAAGTGGGCCCATTTGACAAAATTTGATGTTTTGGGGGTAGTTGACTTTTGGCAATTTTGGAAAAATCCCCAACTTCAACAATGCATAACTTCTTCAATTTTGAACTTTTGGAAGTGTTCTTGGAATTTTTAGACACCTTGAGATGTCCTGTAACCAACCCTTTTGGTCTCATCTCATTTTGATATTCCATGCTCAAGTTATAAGCTTTGAAAAAAATGTGTTTTTGTTGACTTTCAAAAATGACCTATAATGTCCAAATTTGTAACTTTTTGTGAGTGCATTTATTGATTTTGGGGTGTGAATATGGATTGTAAGAAATTTCATCCTATTAAAAATGAGCTTTGGATGGGTCATTTATCATAAAGTATGAGAAAGTTATGCTTGGTCAAAGTTGAGTTGACTTTTCCTACGAAACCCTAATTTAACAACTTTTGAATCTTGATGAATCTTGAGCAATCCTTGATGAATCATGATCAAACCTTGATAAAATGATTAATTATCCTTCAAAATGATGATTTTGACAAAAAATCTTGAGGTTTGACTCTTCATAGGTCACAGTTGACTTTTGCGTTAGCACAGTCGATTTTTGGGCTTCTTGAGCAATTGACTGACCAAACTTCCTCTGCAAGGCTTGAAATTTGACATGGATTAACTTGAGAACATATTAGGACATTTGGGAGCATTTGAGGCCATTTGGATGTAAGGACCTTGATGCAACACAAAACCCTAATTTTGAATTGACTGCCTTAGGAGATGATTTGACTGTCCAACTCTTGAGCAACCTTGAGCCATTTGGAGATTATTCTTGGCATGTCTTGAGAAATATGGGATGGAAAATTTTGGGGTACAATAGTTGCCCATGTTCAATCTTCTTAAACCTGAGGGTATAGATTGGCTTTCGGGCCTTTCGTGATCCGAAGGTGGAAGATGATTGAACACTAGAGTGCCCAGAAATTTGCACTCGCATGAAGAGGTATCAGCCTGGTGATGACGGGAATGGGATTACAGATGCCATTTGGAGACTGTTGATAGGTGGTCTGAACTTTGACTGGATTAGGAATCAGAGAGATCTTATCGGCGACCTGACTGAACCAGAGGAGGTCTTGTCTTCTTTGACTGGATTGGCATCAGAAAAATCTTTAGGAATCAATTTAACTGGACCAAAGGAGGTTTTGTCTTCTTTGACTGGATTGGTATCAGAAAAATCTTTAGGAATCAATTTGACTGGAACAAAGGAGGTTTTGTCTTCTTTGACTAGATTGACATCAGAAAAATCTTTAGGAATCGATTTAATTGGTTTTGTCTTCTTTGACTGGATTGGCCTCAGAAAAATCTTTAGGAATCAATTTAACTGGTTTTGTCTCCTTTGACTGGGTTGGCCTCAGAAAAATCTTTATGAATCGATTTAACAGGTCTTGTCTCCTTTGACTAGGCTGGCCTCAGAAAAATCTTTAGGAATCGATTTAACTGGTTTTGTCTCCTTTGACTGGATTGGCCTCAGAAAAATCTTTAGGAATCGATTTAACTGGTTTTGTCTCCTTTGAATGGATTGGCCTCAGAAAAATCTTTAGGAATCGATTTAACTGGTTTTGTCTCTTTTGACTGGGTTGGCCTCAGAAAAATCTTTAGGAATCGATTTAACTAGTTTTGTCTCCTTTGACTGGATTGGCCTCAGAAAAATATTTAGGAATCGATTTGACTGGACCAGAGAAGGTTTTGTCTGGATCAGTGTCAGAAAAATCTTTAGGAATCGATTTAACTGGACCAGGCAAGGTCTTCCACATAGTTGAGAATTTAACTGCATCTTTCCTGAAAGGTAAAGGTCAGTCATATGCAGTGCATGATATGGATCAAGCAATGATGTTCTCAACATAAATGAGATTGTATGGTATGATGCGTATATGCATGTATTATGATTAATGGAAATGTAATGCTTTAGCTGGGGAAAATAAATCCCGGGTAGCTGCTGGAGAATAGAGTTGAATTCTTCGTTTCCGCTGGGGATGGTGAACGAAGGTGGTTGCGAGAATAAACCTGCGGGAGAAGAGAACTCCGTTAGGGAATAAACTGATGAAGAGATTACTCTGTGGGGAAGATATGCTCTGTTGAGGATTTTAACGATAAACTTTGCTGGGGATTCCGCTAATAAACTCCGTTGGGGATTTCAACGATAAACTCTGTTGGGGATTTCACTGATAAACTCCGCTGGGGTTGAATTAACATTGCTGGTGATACTGAATCTGTTGAGGATTGAATTCCTGTTTGTGAAAGGAAGGAACTCCGCTGGGGATGATCTTTCAGTTGCAACTTGCTAGGGATAATCTTGTTAGACTCCTGTGGGGGTAAATCTCTGAGTTCTGCTAGGAATGATCCTTTGAACTTGGCTGGGGAGATTTATTGTACTCCGCTGGGGATAAACTTCCAGAGTCTACTAGGGATGATGATTCAACTCCGTTGGGGAAGCTTTTTCAGATTGTGCTTGGAAATATTGACTCCACTGGAGTATCTTATATTCTGCCGGGGAACATTCTTATACTCCGTTGCGGAATGTTAAGACTGCCGGGGATACTCTTATACTTGATGTGAAATATTCTTATACTCCGTTGGGGAATATTAAGACGTTTTTAGTGCTGATGGTAGATCAACTCTGCTTGGGGAGAGTATTGCTGATTCGTTCACGGTTGCACGTCTCGGCTGGGGAGAGCTACCATTACTGCCTTACTCTGCGGGGAGTGAAAGTATGTTAGCCCTATTCTTCAGATGAATTTACCTTGTACCTAATGGACAAATAAACTATATTGGACACTTCTTATGCCCATGTTCTTGTTGTTACCAGTAATTCATCTTTTGTTTCGCATGTAAATATTTATGAGCAGCAATTAGTGTCAAATGCATATATAAAAAATGAATATTGGACGTTCTTTGCAAAACAAAACCGATAAAGGAAAAACAGTTTGGAATTTGTCTGAAAATGAATTTGTATTGATTTGAAGTTTGGCCTGTAAATAGGCGTTTTTGTGCAAGAGGCTGACGTCCTAGTAAGAGAACGCCGCCGAACAAATAAAATCTACAATTTGTAAAAAGAAAACAAAACATCTATGTGAATAATCCCACTGGGTTCCAACTCTGCTATTGCCTTTCTGTCCTCGAGCATCTCATCACTTTACTACTTGGTTGAAGATGAATCAGATTGATTGGTGCCGTTCGAGCTTGATAGTCAATACCGAAGTCTGGATGCAAGGTGATCCAATGAGACATAATGTTACGCTTATCCCTAATTTTTTCCTGGACTGCCCTTTCGGGTTTTCAGTCCACCGGGATACCCTTTTTTGCCCAAGTTGCCCTTTCAGGTTTTTGACTTGCCGGGTGTACAAATTTTTTCATTTTCATCCCTTATTTTTGCCCGAACCCTTTTGGTTCACCGGGAAACCCTTATTTTTGGCCGAACCCTTTTGGTTCACCGGGAAACCCTTATTTTTGCCTAGGCCAGTCAACCTAGCGGGTCTTTGATTATGCGTAGTATCTTTTCACTATGTCTGCATCAACTCCGCTGAGGAAGGTCGTCACCATCCATGGTGGTTAGAATCATAGCTCCTCCTGAGAAAATGTTCTTAACCACAAATGGCCCTTCGTAGGTAGGGGTCCATTTTCCCCTGGGATCACCTTGAGGTAGGATAATGTGCTTGATTACCAGATCCCTAACTTGATACTCTTGTCGTCTAACTTTCTTGTTAAATGCCTTGATCATCCGTTTTTGGTACGTCTGACCATGACAAATAGCAGTAAGTCTCTTTTCGTTGATTAGGTTCAACTAATCAAGCCGGGTTTGGATCCAGTCATCTTCGCTCGAACCTGCATCTGTCATGATCCGAAGAGAGGGTATCTGAACTTCAATGGGCAAGACTGCCTCCATACCATATACCAAGGAATAGGGTGTTTCCCCTGTTGACGTCCGTGCTGAGGTACGGTACCCATGAAGAGCAAATGGTAACATCTCGTGCCAGTCTTTGTATGTCACTGTCATCTTCTGCACAATCTTCTTAATGTTCTTATTAGCTGCTTCTACAACCCCATTCATCTTCGGTCGGTAAGGAGAAGAGTTGTGATGCTGTATCTTGAACTGCTCCCAGAACTCAGTGATCATCTTGTTATTGAGATTTGTACCATTGTCCGTTATGATCCTCTTGGGTACACCGTATCGACAGATCAGATTGTGCCGAATGAACCGTGCCACGACGTTCTTGGTTATAGTAGCAAAGGAAGCTGCTTCAACCCACTTCGTGAAGTAATCAATGGCTACCCGGATAAAACAATGCCTGTTGGATGCTGTAGGTCTGATCTCGCCGATCATATCAATGCCCCAAATTGCAAAAGGCTAAGGTGCCGTCAAGAGGTTTAGAGGAACTGGAGGTATGTGCACCTTATCAGCATAGACTTGGCACTTGTGACATGTCCGAGAATGCTGATAACAGTCGGCTTCCATTGTGGACCAATAGTATCTTGCCCGAAGGATCTTCTTTGCCATGGTGTGTCCACTGGAATGAGTCCAGAAAGTACCTTCATGTAACTCCGCCATTATCCTTTCTGCTTCCTTCTTATCCACACAACGTAGTAAGGTCGAATCATGGTTACGCTTGTAAAGAATGCCATTGCTGATGAAGAACTTCACCGCGAACCTCCTTAGAAACTTCTTGTCATTAACAGATGCACCCTCAGGGTATTCCTGAGCTTCAAGATACCTCTTAACCTCATGGAACCAGGGCTTTTCTGTTACCTCTTCAGTCTCAATATCACAACAATGTGCGGGTTCGTCTAATCTTTCAATGATAATCCGGGGAGCTTCGTTGTCCCAATTGACCTTGAACATAGAAGAAATCGTAGCTAGCGCGTCCACTAACTGATTCTCCTCTCTAGGGAAATGTTCAAAGGTTATCTCCTCGAAATGGGAAAGCAACGTCGATACATACTCTTGGTAAGGAATAAGATTTGGGTGTTTCGTATCCCACTCGCCTTTGGTCTGACTGATCACGAGAGCAGAATCTCCGAAGACACTTAGAAACTTAATCCTTAGGTCAATTGCTGCTCGAAGACCCATGATGCACGCTTCATACTCCGCCATGTTGTTGGTGAGGTTGAAACATAGTCGGGAGGTGAACGGAGTATGGGAGTCTTTAGGAGATGTGATCATGGCGCCAATGCCATTACCCAAAGCGTTCGAAGCTCCATCAAAGTACATAGACCATCGGGATCCTTCCTCAGGTCCTTCATCCGGTCCAGGTGTCTCACAATTAGTTACCAACATGATATTCTCGTCCGGAAACTCAAAGTTCATAGACTGGTAATCACCCACTGCCTGATGTGCCAAATGGTCTACCAACACACTTCCCTTGATTGCTTTTTGAGCCGTGTATTGGATGTCATACTCCGTCAAGATCATCTGACATCTTGCTATTCTTCTGGACACGACAGGCATTTCAAAGATATACTTGATTGGATCCATCTTTGAAATCAACAGAGTAGTGTGAGTCAGCATATACTGTCTCAGTCGGCGAGCAGCCCATGCCAAAGCGCAACAAGTTTTCTCAAGCAGTGAGTATCGGGTCTCACAGTCGGTAAACTTTTTGCTAAGGTAATAAATAGCATGCTCTTTTCGGCCAGACTCGTCATGTTGACCCAACACACACCCCATCGAGTTGTTGAGTACTGTCAAGTATAAGATCAGAGGTCTCCCTTCAACTGGTGGCATCAGAATGGGTGGCTCTTGGAGATACTCTTTGATCCTTTCGAAAGCGGCCTGGCATTCATCATTCCAATGTACTACTTGATCTTTCTTCAGCAGCTTGAAGATTGGCTCACAAGTAGCAGTTAGGTGTGAGATGAATTTGGCAATTTAGTTCAGACGTCCCAGAAAGCCTCTAACTTCTTTCTCTGTTCTGGGAGCTGGCATTTCCTGTATGGCTTTCACTTTTGCAGGATCCACTTGAATACCTTTGTCGCTCACGACGAAACCCAGTAGCTTACCAGATGTCACCCCGAAGGTGCACTTGTTCGGGTTCAACCTCAGCTTGTACAACTTCAGCCTGTCAAACAGCTTCTGCAGATGGTCAAGGTGTTCTTCCTTAGTCTGGGACCTTGCAATCATATCGTCGACGTATACTTCAATCTCATGATGGATCATGTCATGAAACAAAGCAATCATGGCACGCTGATATGTTGCCCCAATATTCTTCAATCCAAAAGGCATGACCTTGTAGCAAAAGGTACCCCACTGAGTAACAAAGGTTGTTTTCTCCATGTCTTCGGGAGCCATTTTAATCTGATTATAACCGGAGAAACCATCCATAAAGGAGAATACCTTGTGCTGGGCAGTGTTGTCAACCAGAACATCGATATGAGGTAGAGGAAAATCATCCTTGGGGCTTGCCCTGTTCAGATCCCTATAGTCAACACACATTCGAACCTTACCATCTTTCTTCGGCACAGGAACCACATTGGCACCTGAGGGTAAGACGTAACTGCTAGAAAACCGGTGTCAAACTGTTTCATAACTTCAACCTTGATTTTCTCAGACATCTCTGGGCATATTCGGCGGACCTTTTGTTTCACTGGAGGACAGTCTTCCTTGGTAGGCAGGCGATGAACCACAATATCAGTATCCAAACCAGGCATATCCTCGTAAGACCAGGCAAAGATCTCAACATAGTCATGAAGCATCTGAATCAACCGTTGTTTCACACTAAGCTCCAGATTTGCACCGATCTTGACTTCCTTCTTGTCTGTCTCTGTACCCAGATTTACAAATTCCACTGGCTCTTCGTGCGGCTAAATAACCCTCTCTTCTTGGAGTAACAGTCTAGCAAGTTCACCAGGCACTTCGCAATCATCTTCACCTTCGTCTTCGGCTAAGTTGATCGAATTTTCGAAGTCATAACTGGAAGTAGCAGAGTCGTTACCAGTGAGATCGAGAGTGGATGTAGACCTGTATTTGTGAGTGTGTGTAAAATAGCTATTTTGCAATATATAATAAAAGAAAAACAAGGAGCACAAAATTTGAAATGCAAGAAAACGTCCAATTCTTTTATTAATGATATATGTAGATGACACACATAAAGCCCTCACAAATGAAGCCACGGTGCCCCGGGTAAGACACCGGGCCGTAAAGTTTAAAACATTGTCTGTTACAAATTCAAAACAAAAAGTTTCATTACTGGGTGATAACAGAAACGGGCATAGAATCCTTCGCTGTCCAGTTTCTTAATCCACCGTTCGCAGTCGGGTAGATCCAACTGTCAATGTCAAACTCTTCATCATCGTCATCCCTGATAGCATTCACCCCTGCATCCTGTTTAGGCTTATCTGGTGCTCCGAACTCAATCTCCTTCGCATCGATCAAGTCTTGTACCTTGTTCTTCAAAACCCAACAATCATCTGTATTGTGCCCCAGGCTATCAGAGTGAAAAGCACAGCGGGCATTAGGGTTATACTTAGGTGATATAGAATTTGGATTCTTCGGGAGTTCCTTTGGAATCACCAGATTGGTCTTCAACAACTGTGGCCGAATCTAAGATAAGGTCATGCTGAGACGAGTGAATTGCCTTCGAGGTCTCTCGTCCTTTTGTTGATGGTTGTGCTGAGGAGCACCAGCAGGTTTTGAAATAACAACCGCATTAACAACTTGGCGGTGTTCAGGTCTATTATGTCTTTTCGAACTGTAGACAACACTGGACTCTTTCTTAAAGGGCTTCTTCTCGGTGCTTGATGAGGCACCCTTCTGTATCTTCCCAGCCTTAATACCAGCTCCAATCCTCTCACCGGTCAAAATAAGCTCTATAAACCCAGACGGAGGGCTTCCAATTAAGTGGTTGAAAAATGGACCAGACAGGGTCCCCAGGAACATGTCCACAAGCTCCCGATCAGCCAAGGGTGGTTGCACTCTTCCGGTGAGGTCCCTCCACTTCTGAGCATAATATTTGAATCCTTCACTCGTTCCCATTGACATACCCTGGAGTTGGGTACGCGTAGGAGCGAGGTCGGAGTTGTACTGGTACTGCCTGTAGAATGCAGTAGCCAAATCTTCCCAATCGCGGATACTGGCTCCGTCTAACTGATAGAACCACTCAAGCTGAGTCCCTGAGAGACTGTCTTGGAAGAAGTGGATCCATAGGTTCTTATCAGCGGTGTATGGCTGAATCTTCCTCACATATGACCAGAGGTGCAACTTCGGACAAGAAACTTCGTCATACTTGGCAAAGGCTGGTGCTTTGAATTTGTGGGGAATCACCACCCCAGATGATAGACCTAGATCAACAAAGTCCAGACCAGGCACTTTATGAACTTCCTGGCACTCAACCTATCTTCCAGTTGTTTGTATCTATCCTCGGCCGGAGGATACTGTTCTTCGTCGAAGTCCGTCTCATTGTCGGAGACCACAGGGCTAGGAGCCCTCCTTTCCTCTTGACTGTCTTTCCCTCCAGATGAGGTGGTCAAATCAACTTCATTTTGTAGCCTATTTCCAAACCTGTGACCAGTGTTGAACATGATTGTCCTCTTCTTCTTCTTCTTCTCCTTCAGAATCAGGGTCTTCAGGTCTTCCTGGCCCTTAGCTAGATTCATGAACAGCTCTTGAAATTGGGCATTCTGGGCCTGGAGGGCCTTGATGGCTTGCTCAGTTGAAGGTTCAGCAGACATGATGAGTGCTGAAATAAACAGCGAAGAAGATAAGAGACCTGTAATGGGTACCTGTTTATGAAGTGCATGGGATGAAATGCGTATGATTATGATTTCAAAGACAATCGAGAGATTCAAATTTGTAAACCAGAAAGGAAACACACTTTATTAGATAAACTTTAGAATTCAAATGTTTAACTAATGCCCTTAAGGCATTACATGAAAAGAAATACAGAAAAGTAAATAAAAACTGGAAAGGAAATCATCAAAGGCCAATCAACACTCCCATTGTCTCTTCTTCTCAGTGCAGACATAGTCATTAAGAATCTGCTCATTCTCCAACTGCCTAGTCAACTTCTGGATCTTCTGCTCTTGCTTGTTGAACTTTTCTCGGTAAGAATCCCGTTCCTCTCTCAGCTGTATCCAAGACCTTTTCAGTGCCCCAATATCAGTGGGCATATGAGGATGGAGGATGGTCGGAAGAACCCCTTCTGCATTAGCAACTTCAACAATGATAGGCCGAACGGCTTCATAAGGCATACCCATCTTTTGGGCACGGGTGCGGACCCATCTGAGATATGGCTCCATCGAAAGAGAAGTCTTTGGACCCAGCTCGTGTGGATCAGATTGGTGAACTCTATCCCAAGCCCTTATGAATCTACGACGTTGCTCGTCGCTATCCCCTTGAAAATCAAAGATGATGTTAGGCATTAACAGCTCACGAGGTCCTTCTCTTCTGGAACGCCCAAACTGACGTAAGGCCAAGCATGGATTGTAAGAAATTCCCCCACAGGTTCCTATCAGTGGAACATTGGGGTACTCCCCACATCGATCAATAATAGTCACCTCATCCATACCCTTGAGAGTCCAGATAATGTCATTATGAGATAGAGACATAACTCTATAGGTCCAACCCATGCCTTCTTTGTTCTTCAGCACTGACTTGGGAAGGTGCAAAATAAACCACCTTGACAGTAATGGAGCACAGCACATCAAGGTTCCCCGCTTTCGGGCAGTACGAGCATAAAGCTGATGAAGGATGTCACCCAAGAGAGTGGGTACCGGATTGCGAGAGATGAAGATTTTTATCGCATTCACATCAACAAAAGTTTCAGGATTCAGAAACAATACCAAGCCATATATCAGAAGAGCCAGAATATCCTCGAATGCCTTGAAGTCTAGACTATCCCAGAAATAGTTAGCCTTACCAAACAAGAATTTAGTCAGAAAGCCCTTTGCTCCACTTCTAGTCTCCCAATTAGCCATTACCTCTTCCTTGGTCAAATGAAGGGCTGCAGCAATCTCTTCGGGCCTAAGAATCTTCTCCCAACCAGTAAACGGGGTCTGCTTCAGAACAGAGATACCGAGCAGCTCAGAGAACTCTTCTAGGGTGGGAACCAACTGATAGTCCTGAAAAGTGAAGAAATGGTACAACGGATCATAGAAATGGACTAGGACACTCATCATCTGCTCGTCCAATTTTGAGGTGACCAGACTGAGAAGATAACCATGTCTCCTGGGGAAGGAAGTAGTATCAGGCATCTTTGCAACCAAATCTTTAAGCAAGGTGGGAACCTGAACAAAGTTGATCCGGATGGTATTCTTACGCATGGGCATCATGATGACCTACAAAATAGAACAAAGATGAATCCCTCCTGTCTTTGAAATAGGTTAGTCCAATGCAAGATGTATGCAATGTTATGATGTCATGATAGTAAGCACACCACAAGTATCCACAAACAGCAAACATGGTAAAGGCACACAAGTCACACAGAGAGCCCTTAGATTTCAGGTTGGCAAGGAGCTTAGGTACTACCCTCTTTCAGTTCTGTTGGTTTAAACTTGTCCTAAAAATAGTAACCGGGTTCTAGAGGATCTCTATATCATTGACTACCCTCAATCGGTCATAATTCCAGTTTAGCAACCTTTTCTTGCAGACGAAATCATCGCGAGACTTTAGTCTCAATGAGTGTAGCATACTGCTACTATTCTATGGCCAAGTTGGTCAATTTAAAGGTTCTAAGGTCAGTTGGTGCTTAACGACTCCTTAGAAGACACATATTCTCCTTGTTCCAACACAAGGGATATTGGTACAGACTAAAGTGCCACACCAACGTAGCTACTGCTTCAACCTTATCGGTCTACACCGTACAGTTCCCTCACAGTTTATTGCTACTTACCTAAAGGGTATCCCCAGATCCGGGTTAGGATCTATAGTAACTCTGATACAATTCCACAAATATAAATCATACAAAGCATACAATTGAAAACACAATGATCTAATCCTAAGGTACACCCCACTTATTATTCCCCAGCAGAGTCGCCAGTTCTGTGATACAGTGGGATAGAACTGACTGTTTTGAAATGCTGGTTTGCGTTTTGCGTTTGTTTTCTCAAAATGTCGTGGTAAGCAAGAGTCGCCACCGTCTTTTATTTTATCCAACAAGGAAAGGAAAAAAGCACAGAAAAATTCCTTTTTCGAGATGTTTCTCGGGTCCTGGGGGTAGATTATAGAAAGGGAAGGTGTTAGCACCCTTTCTATCCGTGGTTATCCACGGGCTCTTAGGTACTTGCTTAAAGTGTTTTCAAAATTTGCTTTTCTTTGTGTTTGTGGGTTTGAAAGGAGTTTTTGTTTGAAAGGTGTAAGTGCGAAAAGTTTTGTTTTGTTTTAGAATGAGCAAGTATTTAAGAACCATCTACCTACTCGAAAAAGGAATTAATCTGTACAAATGTCCTTTAGACAATGCTATCCTACTATTGATGAGTAGGTAGCATCGTCGTTGGAGTTTTAAGGGTCAATTCGATTAAGGGACGTGTGGTCACTAAAGTAATGTTAGGACGTCTTAGCGGTAACCCTAATGTCTTAGATAATTTTTCCGAGGCAACCGTTTCGAGGCAACTATGATCTTTGGACAAGAGGGCGACCTCTAAAACTTCCTATACTCAATGACCACGTTCGAAGGCAACCAAGCGAGGTGTACCCTAAGAGTGCGCATGTGCGAGTATGTTATTTCGGTTAATTTTATCTTTGTACATGTCATGGGTGAGCTATGTTGATTTTAAGTTCATACATTTGATCTTGTCATGCATTCCCTATTATCAAACATCTAACAGTTTATGATTTGCGGAAATTAAATCTAAACTATTACAAGGCGTCGGGTATTTACATCGCTAAAAAAACAACCATTGAAATTAAATTGCGGAAAAGTAAAATAAAGCGATAAAATAATTCAAAGTCCTATTTAAAGCTATTACATTCCGGAAGCAATTACATCAATATGGTAAATGGAACGCATGCGGGAAAATTAAATCGAATGTATTTTTAGGGTTTTGACCCTTTTTGAAAGAAAGCATTTTTTGTTATTTTTGAATTAAAAAGGAATTAAGTTAAATTAATTAAATAAATAAATAAATTAAAAAAGATATTTTTGGATATTTTTTTATATTTAGAGAAATAAAATAAATTTGATTTAAAGTTAGTAAAAAACCTAATTCTGTATTAATTTTAATTATTTGCAAAAGATATTAAAAGTTAAACCTAATTAAACTAAGTTAATTGAATTAATTTATTTACAAAAAATAAAATGATGAATTTACTTTTAATAAATAAAATATATTTTTTGTGTTTTTGATTTTATTAAGAAAATTTTAATTGGTTAATTAAACAATAAAAATAAAAACAAAACAATTAAATAAATAGATTAAAAAGAAAGAAAAAAGAAATAACCCAGGGGTTTGGGCCCAGATCAGGGGGTTGATTTGCAATTTTCCAAGCCCATTAACGTGCAGGCCTGGGTTGACTCTCTGATTCCATGTGACACGTTGACCTTGGCATATGGTGGATGTTCAAGCTTGACAGTCAGATTTGGCCTGGAGGCCATCTGGCATCTAGAGATCTGAAGGTGTATGGTGCGTTCCAAGGCATGAGGCACACTGGAACGTCTGAAAGAAAATAATAGCAAATATATGGGGGACCTGGGATTCGAACCCAGGTCCCAATGGATTTTGCACTAGCGCCCTTACCAACTCAACCATCATGCTTAATTGTTAGTATAATAAGAAAAGAATATAATATATGAAATAACAACAATATGCCAGCAATGCAAAAAACACGCGCGAAGCTTTTGAATGGGCCAGTTGGAAGAGGACACGTCTTCGTCTTCTCCACTGAACCCTGGTTCTTTTTCCTGCGGATTTGAATCCGCAACTAAATCCCTAGGTTGATCCTAAAATCTTCTCTAGGCCATGGGAATTAATTCTAAACACATGGTTGTGTTCGTCTCCTTCCACTGATCATGTCCATGTCCATTATTAGCATCAATTTTGCCTGCAATTGAAATCCCCAAAAACAAGAACCAAGAACCCTAGAATCGGCTAGGGGGTTACAGGCTATGAAAACAAAATCAAATATTGCAGAAAGTTTCGAAACCATTCAAGAATCATGAATATGTCAATGTTTTGTCAAGAAAATGCCAGAATAAGAGATTGCGATTTCAAATACAGGGCAAGGTTTAGGGAGACTTACAACGCTATTGGGAAGGTGTGATGGCCTGATTTTGATTGCTTTAGACTCAATGGATGTCCAACAAGAGGTCTACGTTGAGATTTGACCTTGAATCTGCCTCTAGAATGGATTTCAGTTTCAAGTTTTTTTGCCTTTTTTCAAGTTTTTGTCTTTGTGATTTAGCAACCTCTTGGTTATGATTTTCGTGCCTTTGAATTGTACAAGTAATATGGAAGCAATTAGGTCAAGTTTTGGGCTTTCAATCCTTATGCATTGATGATTTAGGATTTGATATGATCCTCCATGAAAATCTTTCCAATTTGATCAAAAATCCAATATTTTGTGCATGATATGGCTTGATACGAGTTTGATCCTATCCATGATGATAATTAAAGCCTGTATCAATAAAAAAGATGCCAAGTTATCAATGTTTAGATTTTATTTGGATTTAAATTGATTTAAAATGAATTAATTCAATAAAAATCAAATAAAATGGAAAAATTAATAAATGGACCCAAGACTAAATATAGAGCACGTGTGTAATGTGAAAAGATCAAATCAAGTGGAAAAAAGTGGGCCCATTTTACAAAATTTGATGTTTTGGGGGTAGTTGACTTTTGGCAATTTTGGAAACATCCCTTACTTCAACAATGCATAACTTCTTCAATTTTGAACTTTTAGAAGTGTTCTTGGATGTTTTAGAAACCTTGAGATGTCCTTTAACCAACCCGTTTGGTCTTATCTCATTTTGATATTCCATGCTCAAGTTATAAGCTTTGGAAAAAAATGTGTTTTTCTTGACTTTCAAAAATGACCTATAATGTCCAAATTTGTAACTTTTTGTGAGTGCATTTCTTGATCTTGGGGTGTGAATATGGATTGTAAGAAATTTCATCCTATTAAAAATGAGCTTTGGATGGGTCATTTATCATAAAGTATGAGAAAGTTATGCTTGGTCAAAGTTGAGTTGACTTTTCCTACGAAACCCTAATTTAACAACTTTTGAATCTTGATGAATCTTGAGAAATCTTTGATGAATCATGATCAACCCTTGTAAAATGATGAATTATCCTTAAAAATGATAATTTTGACAAAAAATCTTGAGGTTTGACTGTTCATAGGTCACAGTTGACTTTTGCCCTAGCACAGTCGATTTTTGGGCTTCTTGAGCAATTGACTGACCAAACTTCCTCTGCAAGGCTTGAAATTTGACATGGATTAACTTGAGAACATATTAGGACATTGGGGAGAATTTGAGGCCATTTGGATGTAAGGGCCTTGATGCAACACAAAACCCTAATTTTGAATTGATTGTCTTAGGAGATGATTTGACTGTCCAACTCTTGAGCAACCTTGAGCCATTTGGAGATTATTCTTGGCATGTCTTGAGAAATATGGGAGGGAAAATTTTTGGGTACAACAGTTGCCCCTGTTCAATCTTCTTAAACCTGAGGGTATAGATTGGCTTTCGGGCCTTTCGTGATCCGAAGGTGGAAGATGATTGAACACTAGAGTGCCCAGAAATTTGCACTCGCATGAAGAGGTATCAGCCTGGTGATGACGGGAATGGGATTACGGATGCCATTTGGAGACTGTTGATAGGTGGTCTGAACTTTGACTGGAATAGGAATCAGAGAGATCTTATCAGCGACCTGACTGAACCAGAGGAGGTCTTGTCTTCTTTGACTGGATTGGCATCAGAAAAATCTTTAGGAATCGATTTAACTGGACCAAAGGAGGTTTTGTCTTCTTTGACTGGATTGGTATCAGAAAAATCTTTAGGAATCAATTTGACTGGAACAAAGGAGGTTTTGTCTTCTTTGACTGGATTGGCATCAGAAAAATCTTTAGGAATCGATTTAATTGGTTTTGTCTTCTTTGACTGGATTGGCCTCAGAAAAATCTTTAGGAATCAATTTAACTGGTTTTGTCTCCTTTGACTGGGTTGGCCTCAGAAAAATCTTTAGGAATCGATTTAACAGGTCTTGTCTCCTTTGACTGGGCTGGCCTCAGAAAAACCTTTAGGAATCGATTTAACTGGTTTTGTCTCCTTTGACTGGATTGGCCTCAGAAAAATCTTTAGGAATCGATTTAACTGGTTTTGTCTCCTTTGACTGGATTGGCCTCAGAAAAATCTTTAGGAATCGATTTAACTGGTTTTGTCTCTTTTGACTGGGTTGGCCTCAGAAAAATCTTTAGGAATCAATTTAACTAGTTTTGTCTCCTTTGACTGGATTGGCCTCAGAAAAATCTTTAGGAATCGATTTGACTGGACCAGAGAAGGTTTTGTCTGGATCAGCATCAGAAAAATCTTTAGGAATCGATTTAACTGGACCAGGCAAGGTCTTCCACATAGTTGAGAATTTAACTGCATCATTCCTGAAAGGTAAAGGTCAGTCATATGCAATGCATGATATGGATCAAGCAATGATGTTCTCAACATAAATGAGATTGTATGGTATGATGCGTATATGCATGTATTATGATGTATGGAAATGTAATGCTTTAGCTGGGGAAAATAAATCCCGGGTAGCTGCTGGAGAATAGAGTAGAATTCTTCGTTTCCGCTGGGGATGGTGAACGAAGGTGGTTGCGAGAATAAACCTGCGGGAGAAGAGAACTCCGTTGGGGAATAAACTGATGAAGAGATTACTCTGTGGGGAAGATATGCTCTGTTGAGGATTTTAACGATAAACTCTGCTGGGGATTCCGCTAATAAACTCCGTTGGGGATTTCAACGATAAACTCTGCTGGGGATTTCACTGATAAACTCCGCTGGGGTTGAATTAACATTGCTGGTGATACTGAATCTATTGAGGATTGAATTCCTGTTTGTGAAAGGAAGGAACTCCGCTGGGGATGATCTTTCAGTTGCAACTTGCTAGGGATAATCTTGTTAGACTCCTGTGGGGGTAAATCTCTGAGTTCTGCTAGGAATGATCCTTTGAACTTGGCTGGGGAGATTTATTGTACTCCACTGGGGATAAACTTCCAGAGTCTACTGGGGATGATGATTCAACTCTGTTGGGGAAGCTTTTTCAGATTGTGCTGGGAAATATTGACTCCACTGGAGTATCTTATATTCTGCCGGGGAACATTCTTATACTCCATTGCGGAATGTTAAGACTGCCGGGGATACTCTTATACTTGCTGGGAAATATTCTTATACTCCGCTGGGGAATATTAAGACCTTTTTAGTGCTGATGGTAGATCAACTCTGCTTGGGGAGAGTATTGCTGATTCGTTCACGATTGCACGTCTCGGCTGGGGAGAGCTACCATTACTGCCTTACTCTGCGGGGAGTGAAAGTATCTTAGCCCTATTCTTCAGATGAATTTACCTTGTACCTGATGGACAAAGCAACTATATTGGACACTTCTTATGCCCCTGTTCTTGTTGTTACCAGTAATTCATCTTTTGTTTCGCATGTAAATATTTATGAGCAGCAATTAGTGTCAAATGCATATATAAAAAATGAATATTGGACGTTCTTTGCAAAACAAAACCGATAAAGGAAAAACAGTTTGGAATTTGTCTGAAAATGAATTTGTATTGATTTGAAGTTTGGCCTGTAAATAGGCGTTTTTGTGCAAGAGGCTGACGTCCTAGTAAGAGAACGCCGCCGAACAAATAAAATCTACAATTTGTAAAAAGAAAACAAAACATATATGTGAATAATCCCACTGGGTTCCAACTCTGCTATTGCCTTTATGTCCTCGAGCATCTCATCACTTTGCTACTTGGTTGAAGATGAATCAGATTGATTGGTGCCGTTCGAGCTTGATAGTCGATACCGAAGTCTGGATGCAAGGTGATCTAATGAGACATAATGTTACGCTTATCCCTAATTTTTTCCTGGACTGCCCTTTCGGGTTTTCAGTCCACCGGGATACCCTTTTTTGCCCAAGTTGCCCTTTCAGGTTTTTGACTTGCCGGGTGTACAAATTTTTTTATTTTCATCCCTTATTTTTTCCCGAACCCTTTTGGTTCACCGGGAAACCCTTATTTTTGCCCGAACCCTTTTGGTTAACCGGGAAACCCTTATTTTTGCCTAGGCCAGTAAACCTAGCGGGTCTTTGATTATGCGTAGTATCTTTTCACTATGTCTGCATTGACGGGGTGAGGAAGGTCGTCACCATCCATGGTGGTTAGAATCATAGCTCCTCCTAAGAAAATGTTCTTAACCACAAATGGCCCTTCGTAGGTAGGGGTCCATTTGCCCCTGGGATCACCTTGAGGTAGGATAATATGCTTGACTACCAGATCCCTAACTTGATACTCTTGTCATCTAACTTTCTTTTTAAATGCCTTGATCATCCGTTTTTGGTACGTCTGACCATGACAAATAGCAGTAAGTCTCTTTTCGTCGATTAGGTTCAACTAATCAAGCCGGGTTTGGATCCAGTCATCTTCGCTCGAACCTGCATCCTTCATAATCCGAAGAGAGGGTATCTGAACTTCAATGGGCAAGACTGCCTCCATACCATATACCAAGGAATAGGGTGTTGCCCCTGTTGACGTCCGTGCTGAGGTACGGTACCCATGAAGAGAAAATGGTAACATCTCGTGCCAGTCTTTGTATGTCACTGTCATCTTCTGCACAATCTTCTTAATGTTCTTATTAGCTGCTTCTACAACCCCATTCATCTTCGGCCGGTAAGGAGAAGAGTTGTGATGCTGTATCTTGAACTGCTCCCAGAACTCAGTGATCATCTTGTTATTGAGATTTGTACCATTGTCCGTTATGATCCTCTCGGGTACACCGTATCGACAGATCAGATTGTGCCGAATGAACCGTGCCACGACGTTCTTGGTTACAGTAGCAAAGGAAGCTGCTTCAACCCACTTCGTGAAGTAATCAATGGCTACCCGGATGAAACGATGCCCGTTGGATGTTGTAGGTATGATCTCGCCGATCATATCAATGCCCCAAATTGCAAAAGGCTAAGGTTCCGTCAAGACGTTTAGAGGAACTGGAGGTATGTGCACCTTATCAGCATAGACTTGGCACTTGTGACATGTCCGAGAATGCTGATAACATTCGGCTTCCATTGTGGACCAATAGTATCTTGCCCGAAGGATCTTCTTTGCCATGGTGTGTCCACTGGAATGAGTCCAGAAAGTACCTTCATGTAACTCTGCCATTATCCTTTCTGCTTCCTTCTTATCCACACAACGTAGTAAGGTCGAATCATGGTTACGCTTGTAAAGAATGCCATTGCTGATGAAGAACTTCACCGCGAACCTCCTTAGAAAATTCTTGTCATTAACAGATGCACCCTCAGGGTATTCCTGAGCTTCAAGATACCTCTTAACCTCATGGAACCAGGGCTTTTCTGTTACCTCTTCAGTCTCAATATCACAATAATGTGCGGGTTCGTCCAATCTTTCAATGATAATCCGGGGAGCTTCGTTGTCCCAATTGACCTTGAACATAGAAGACATCGTAGCTAGCGCGTCCGCTAACTGATTCTCCTCTCTAGGGAAGTGTTCAAAGGTTATCTCCTCGAAATGGGAAAGCAACATCGATACATACTCTTTGTAAGGAATAAGATTTGGGTGTTTCGTATCCCACTCGCCTTTGGTCTGACTGATCACGAGAGAAGAATCTCCGAAGACACTTAGAAACTTAATCCTTAGGTCAATTGCTGCTCGAAGACCCATGATGCACGCTTCATACTCCGCCATGTTGTTGGTGCAGTTGAAACATAGTCGGGCGGTGAACGGAGTATGAGAGTCTTTAGGAGATGTGATCATGGCGCCAATGCCATTACCCAAAGCGTTCGAAACTCCGTCAAAGTACATAGACCATCAGGATCCTTCCTCAGGTCCTTCATCCGGTCCAGGTGTCTCACAATTAGTTACCAACATGATATTCTCATCCGGAAACACAAAGTTCATAGACTGGTAATCACCCACTGCCTGATGTGCCAAATGGTCTGCCAACACACTTCCCTTGATTGCTTTTTGAGCCGTGTATTGGATGTCATACTCAGTCAAGATCATCTGACATCTTGCTATTCTTCCGGACACGACAGGATTTTCAAAGATATACTTGATTGGACCCATCTTTGAAATCAACAGAGTAGTGTGAGTCAGCATATACTATCTCAGTCGGCGAGCAGCCCATGCCAAAGCGCAACAAGTTTTCTCAAGCAGTGAGTATCGGGTCTCACAGTCGGTAAACTTTTTGCTAAGGTAATAAATAGCATGCTCTTTTTGGCCATACTATGTTGACCCAACACACACCCCATCGAGTTGTCGAGTACTGTCAAGTATAAGATCAGAGGTCTCCCTTCAACTGGTGGCATCAGAATGGGTGGCTCTTGGAGATACTCTTTGATCCTTTCGAAAGCGGCCTGGCATTCATCATTCCAATGTACTACTTGATCTTTCTTCAGCAGCTTGAATATTGGCTCACAAGTAGCAGTTAGGTGTGAGATGAATCGGGCAATGTAGTTCAGACGTCCCAGAAAGCCTCTGACTTCTTTCTCTGTTCTGGGAGCTGGAATTTCCTGTATGGCTTTCACTTTTGCAGGATCCACTTGAATACCTTTGTCTCTCACGACGAAACCCAGTAGCTTACCAGATCTCACCCCGAAGGTGCACTTGTTCGGGTTCAACCTCAGCTTGTACAACTTCAGCCTGTCAAACAGCTTCTGTAGATGGTCAAGGTGTTCTTCCTTAGTCTGGGACCTTGCAATCATATCGTCGACGTATACTTCAATCTCATGATGGATCATGTCATGAAACAAAGAAATCATGGCACACTGATACGTTGCCCCAACATTCTTCAATCCAAAAGGCATGACCTTGTAGCAAAAGGTACCCCACTGAGTAACAAAGGTTGTTTTCTCCATGTCTTCGGGAGCCATTTTAATCTGATTATAACCGGAGAAACCATCCATAAAGGAGAATACCTTGTGCTGGGCGGTGTTGTCAACCAGAACATCGATATGAGGTAGAGGGAAATCATCCTTGGGGCTTGCCCTGTTCAGATCCCTATAGTCAACACACATTCGAACCTTACCATCTTTCTTCGGCATAGGAACCACATTGGCAACCCACTGAGGGTAAGACGTAACTGCTAGAAAACCGGTGTCAAACTGTTTCATAACTTTAACCTTGATTTTCTCAGATATCTCTGGGCACATTCGGCGGACCTTTTGTTTCACTGGAGGACAGTCTTCCTTGGTAGGCAGGCGATGAACCACAATATCAGTATCCAAACCAGGCATATCCTCGTAAGACCAGACAAAGATCTCAACATAGTCATGAAGCATCTGAATCAACCGTTGTTTCACACTAAGCTCCAGATTTGCACCGATCTTGACTTCCTTCTTGTCTGTCTCTATACCCAGATTTACAAATTCCACAGGCTCTTCGTGCGGCTAAATAACCCTCTCTTCTTGGAGTAACAGTCTAGCAAGTTAACCAGGCACTTCGCAATCATCTTCACCTTCGTCTTCGGCAAAGTTGATCGAATTTTCGAAGTCATAACTGGAAGTAGAAGAGTCGTTACCAGTGAGATCCAGAGTGGATGTAGACCTGTATTTGTGAGTGTGTGTAAAATAGCTATTTTGCAATATATAATAAAAGAAAAACAAGGAGCGCAAAATTTGAAATGCAAGAAAACGTCCAATTCTTTTATTAATGATATATGTAGATGACACACATAAAGCCCTCACAAATGAAGCCACGGTGCCCCGGGTAAGACACCGGGCTGTAAAGTTTAAAACATTGTCTGTTACAAATTCAAAACAAAAAGTTTCATTACTGGGTGATAACAGAAACGGGCATAGAATCCTTCGTCGTCCAGTTGCTTAATCCACCGTTCGCAGTCGGGTAGATCCAACTGTCAATGTCAAACTCTTCATCATCGTCATCCCTGATAACATTCACCCCTGCATCTTGTTTAGGCTTATCTGGTGCTCCGAACTCAATCTCCTTCGCATCGATCAAGTCTTGTACCTTGTTCTTCAAAACCCAACAATCATCTGTATTATGCCCCAGGCTATCAGAGTGAAAAGCACAACGGGCATTAGGGTTATACTTAGGTGATGTAGTATTTGGATTCTTCGGGGCTTCCTTTGGAATCACCAGATTGGTCTTCAGCAACTGTGGCAGAATCTAAGATAAGGTCATGCTGAGACGAGTGAATTGCCTTCGAGGTCTCTCGTCCTTTTGTTGATGGTTGTGCTGAGGAGCACCAGCAGGTTTTGAAATAACAACCACATTAACAGCTTGGCGGTGTTCAGGTCTATTATGTCTTTTCGAACTGTAGACAGCACTAGACTCTTTCTTAAAGGGCTTCTTCTCGGTGCTTGATGAGGCACCCTTCTGTATCTTCCCAGCCTTAATACCAGCTCCAATCCTCTCACCGGTCAAAATAAGCTCTATAAACCCAGACGAAGGGCTTCCAATTAAGTGGTTGAAAAATGGACCAGACAGGGTCCCCAGGAACATGTCCACAAGCTCCCGATCAGCCAAGGGTGGTTGAACTCTTCCGGCGAGGTCCCTCCACTTCTGAGCATAATATTTGAATCCTTCACTCGTTCCATTGACATACCCTGGAGTTGGGTACGCGTAGGAGCGAGGTCGGAGTTGTACTGGTACTGCCTGTAGAATGCAGTAGCCAAATCTTCCCAATCGCGAATACTGGCTCCGTCTAACTGATAGAACCACTCAAGCTGAGTCCCTGAGAGACTGTCTTGGAAGAAGTGGATCCATAGGTTCTTATCAGCGGTGTACGGCTGAATCTTCCTCACATATGACCATAGGTGCAACTTCGGACAAGAAACTTCGTCATACTTGGCAAAGGCTGGTGCTTTGAATTTGTGGGGAATCACCACCCCAGATGATAGACCTAGATCAACAAAGTCCAGACCAGGAACTTTCTGAACTTCCATAGCACTCAACCTATCTTCCAGTTGTTTGTATCTATCCTCGGCCGGAGGATACTGTTCTTCGTCGAAGTCCGTCTCATTGTCGGAGACCACAGGGCTAGGAGCCCTCCTTTCCTCTTGACTGTCTTTCCCTCCAGATGAGGTGGTCAAATCAACTTCATTTTGTAGCCTATTTCCAAACCTATGACCAGTGTTGAACATGATTGTCCTCTTCTTCTTTTTCTTCTCCTTCAGAATCAGGGTCTTCAGGTCTTGCTGGACCTTAGCTAGATTCATGAACAGCTCTTGAAATTGGGCATTTTGGGCCTGGAGGGCCTTGATGGCTTGCTCAGTTGAAGGTTCAGCAGACATGATGAGTGCTGAAATAAACAGCGAAGAAGATAAGAGACCTGTAATGGTTACCTGTTTATGAAGTGCATGGGATGAAATGCGTATGATTATGATTTCAAAGACAATCGAGAGATTCAAATTTGTAAACCAGAAAGGAAACACACTTTATTAGATAAACTTTAGAATTCAAATTGTTTAACTAATGCCCTTAAGGCGTTACATGAAAAGAAATACTGAAAAGTAAATAAAAACTGGAAAGGAAATCATCAAAGGCCAATCAACACTCCCATTGTCTCTTCTTCTCAGTGCAGACATAATCATTAAGAATCCGCTCGTTCTCCAACTGCCTAGTCAACTTCTGGATCTTCTGCTCTTGCTTGTTGAACTTTTCTCGGTAAGAATCCCGTTCCTCTATCAGCTGCATCCAAGACCTTTTCAGTGCCCCAATATCAGTGGGAATATGAGGATGGAGGATGGTCGGAAGAACCCCTTCTGCATTAGCAACTTCAACAATGATAGGCCGGACGGCTTCATAAGGCATACCCAGCTTTTGGGCACGGGTGCGGACCCATCTGAGATATGGCTCCATCGAAAGAGAAGTCTTTGGACCAAGCTCGTGTGGATCATATTGGTGAACTCTATCCCAAGCCCTTATGAATCTACGACGTTGCTCGTCGCTATCCCCTTGAAAATCAAAGATGATGTTAGGCATTAACAGCTCATTAGGTCCTTCTCTTCTGGAACGCCCAAACTGACGTAAGGCCAAGCATGGATTGTAAGAAATTCCCCCACAGGTTCCTATCAGTGGAACATTGGGGTACTCCCCACATAGATCAATAATAGTCACCTCATCCATACCCTTGAGAGTCCAGATAATGTCATTATGAGATAGAGACATAACTCTATAGGCCCAACCCATGCCTTCTTTGTTCTTCAACACTGACTTGGGAAGGTGCAAAATAAACCACCTTGACAGTAATGGAGCACAGCACATCAAGGTTCCCCGCTTTCAGGCAGTACGAGCATAAAGCTGATGAAGGATGTCACCCAAGAGAGTGGGTACCGGATTGCGAGAGATGAAGATTTTTATCGCATTCACATCAACAAAAGTTTCAGGATTCGGAAACAATACCAAGCCATATATCAGAAGAGCCAGAATATCCTCGAATGCCTTGAAGTCTAGACTATCCCAGAAATAATTAGCCTTACCAAATAAGAATTTAGTCAGAAAGCCCTTTGCTCCACTTCTAGTCTCCCAATTAGCCATTACCTCTTCCTTGGTCAAATGAAGGGCTGTAGCAATCTCTTCGGGCCTAAGAATCTTCTCCCAACCAGTAAACGGGGTCTGCTTTAGAACAGAGATACCGAGCAGCTCAGAGAACTCTTCTAGGGTGGGACCCAACTGATAGTCCTGAAAAGTGAAGAAATGGTACAGCGGATCATAGAAATGGACTAGGACACTCATCATCTGCTCGTCCAATTTGGAGGTGACCAGACTGAGAAGATAACCATGTCTCCTGAGGAAGGAAGTAGTATCAGGCATCTTTGCAACCAAATATTTAAGCAAGGTGGGAACCTGAACAAAGTTGATCCGGATGGTATTCTTACGCATGGGCATCATGATGACCTACAAAATAGAACAAAGATGAATCCCTCCTGTCTTTGAAATAGGTTAGTCCAATGCAAGATGTATGCAATGTTATGATGTCATAATGTCATGATAGTAAGCACACCACAAGTATCCACAAACAGCAAACATGGTAAAGGCACACAAGTCACACAGAGAGCCCTTAGATTTCAGGTTAGCAAGGAGCTTAGGTACTACCCTCTTTCAGTTCAGTTGGTTTAAACTTGTCCTAAAAATAGTAACCGGGTTCTAGAGGATCTCAATATCATTGACTACCCTCAATCAGTCATAATTCCAGTTTAGCAACCTTTTCTTGTGGCCGGAATCATCGCGAGACTTTAGTCTCAATGAGTGTAGCATACTGCTACTATTCTATGGCCAAGTTGGTCAATTTAAAGGTTCTAAGGTCAGTTGGTGCTTAACGACTCCTTAGAAGACCCATATTCTCCTCGTTCTAACACAAGGGATATTGGTACAGACTAAAGTGCCACACCAATGTAGCTACTGCTTCAACCGTATCAGTCTACGCTGTACAGTTCCCTCACAGTTTATTGCTACTTACCTAAAGGGTATCCCTCAGATCCGGGTTAGGATCTATAATAACTCTGATACAATCCCACAAATATAAATCATACAAAGCATACAATTAAAAACACAATGATCTAATCCTAAGGTACACCCCACTTATTATTCCCCAGCAGAGTCGCCAGTTCTGTGATACAGTGGGATAGAACTGACTGTTTTGAAATGCTGGTTTGTGTTTTGCGTTTGTTTTCTCAAAATGTCGCGGTAAGCAAGAGTCGCCACCGTCTTTTATTTTATCCAACAAGGAAAGGAAAAAAGCACAGAAAATTCCTTTTTCGAGATGTTTCTCGGGTCCGGGGGGTAGATTATAGAAAGGGAAGGTGTTAGCACCCTTTCTATCCATGGTTATCCACGGGCTCTTAGGTACTTGCTTAAAGTGTTTCCAAAATTTGCTTTTCTTTGTGTTTGTGGGTTTGAAAGGAGTTTTTGTTTGAAAGGTGTAAGTGCGAAAAGTTTTTTTTTGTTTTAGAATGAGCAAGTATTTAAGAACCATCTACCTACTCGAAAAAGGAATTAATCTGTACAAATGTCCTTTAGACAATGCTATCCCACTATTGATGAGTAGGTAGCATCGTCGTTGGAGTTTTAAGGGTCAATTCGATTAAGGGACGTGTGGTCACTAAAGTAATGTTAGGACGTCTTAGCGGTAACCCTAATGTCTTAGATAATTTTTCCGAGGCAACCGTTTCGAGGCAACTATGATCTTTGGACAAAAGGGCGACCTCTAAAACTTCCTATACTCAATGACCACGTTCGAAGGCAACCAAGCGAGGTGTACCCTAAGAGTGCGCATGTGCGAGTGTGTTATTTCGGTTAATTTTATCTTTGTACATGTCATGGGTGAGCTATGTTGATTTTAAGTTCATACATTTGATCTTGTCATGCATTCCCTATTATCAAACATCTAACAGTTTATGATTTGCGGAAATTAAATCTAAACTATTACAAGGCATCGGGTATTTACATCGCCAAAAAAACAACCCTTGAAATTAAATTGCGGAAAAGTAAAATAAAGCGATAAAATAATTCAAAGTTCTATTTAAAGTTATTACATTCCGGAAGCAATTACATCAATATGGTAAATGGAACGTATGCGGGAAAATTAAATCAAATGTATTTTTAGGGTTTTGACCCTTTTTGAAAGAAAGCATTTTTTGTTATTTTTGAATTAAAAAGGAATTAAGTTAAATTAATTAAATAAATAAATAAATTAAAAAAGATATTTTTGGATATTTTTTTTATATTTAGAGAAATAAAATAAATTTGATTTAAAGTTAGTAAAAAACCTAATTCTGCATTAATTTTAATTATTTGCAAAAGATATTAAAAGTTAAACCTAATTAAACTAAGTTAATTGAATTAATTTATTTACAAAAAATAAAATGATGAATTTACTTTTAATAAATAAAATATATTTTTTGTGTTTTTGATTTTATTAAGAAAATTTTAATTGGTTAGTTAAACAATAAAAATAAAAACAAAACAATTAAATAAATAGATTAAAAAGAAAGAAAAAAGAAATAACCCAGGGGTTTGGGCCCAAATCAGGGGGTTGATTAGCAATTTTCCAAGCCCATTAACGTGCAGGCCTGGGTTGACTCTCTGATTCCATGTGACACGTTGACCTTGGCATATGGTGGATGTTCAAGCTTGACAGTCAGATTTGGCCTGGAGGCCATCTGGCATCTAGAGATCTGAAGGTGTATGGTGCGTTGCAAGGCATGAGGCACACTGGAATGCCTGAAAGAAAATAATAGCAAATATATGGGGGACCTGGGATTCGAACCCAGGTCCCAATGGATTTTGCACTAGCGCCCTTACCAACTCAACCATCATGCTTAATTATTAGTATAATAAGAAAAGAATATAATATATGAAATAACAACAATATGCCAGCAAAGCAAAAAACACGCGCGAAGCTTTTGAATGGGCCAGTTGGAAGAGGACACGTCTTAGTCTTCTCCACTGAACCCTGGTTCTTTTTCCTGCGGATTTGAATCCGCAACTAAATCCCTAGGTTGATCCTAAAATCTTCTCTAGGCCATGGGAATTAATTCTAAACACATGGTTGTGTTCGTCTCCTTCCACTGATCATGTCCATGTCCATTATTAGCATCAATTTTGCCTGCAATTGAAATCCCCAAAAACAAGAACCAAGAACCCTAGAATCGGCTAGGGGGTTATAGGCTATGAAAACAAAATCAAATATTGCAGAAAGTTTCGAAACCATTCAAGAATCATGAATATGTCAATGTTTTGTCAAGAAAATGCCAGAATAAGAGATTGCGATTTCAAATACAGGGCACGGTTTAGGGAGACTTGCAACGCTATTGGGAAGGTGTGATGGCCTGATTTTGATTGCTTTAGACTCAATGGATGTCCAGCAAGAGGTCTACGTTGAGATTTGACCTTGAATCTGCCTCAAGAATGGATTTCAGTTTCAAGTTTTTTTTGCCTTTTTTCAAGTTTTTGTCTTTGTGATTTAGCAGCCTCTTGGTTCTGATTTTCGTGCCTTTGCATTGTACAAGTAATATGGAAGCAATTAGGTCAAGTTTTGGACTTTCAATCCTTATGCATTGATGATTTAGGATTTGATATGATCCTCCATGAAAATCTTTCCAATTTGATCAAAAATCTAATATTTTGTGCATGATATGGCTTGATACGAGTTTTATCCTATCCATGATGATAATTAAAGCATGTATCAATAAAAAAGATTCCAAGTTATCAATGTTTAGATTTTATTTGGATTTAAATTGATTTAAAATGAATTAATTCAATAAAAATCAAATAAAATGGAAAAATTAATAAATGGAACCAATACTAAAGATAGAGAACGTGTGTAATGTGACAAGATCAAATCAAGTGGAAAAAAGTGGGCCCATTTGACAAAATTTGAAGTTTTGGGGATAGTTGACTTTTGGCAATTTTGGAAAAATGCCCAACTTCAACAATGCATAACTTCTTCAATTTTGAACTTTTAGAAGTGTTCTTGGACTTTTTATAAACCTTGAGATGTCCTCTAACCAACCCTTCTGGTCTCATCTCATTTTGATATTCCATGCTCAAGTTATAAGCTTTGGAAAAAATATGTTTTTGTTGACTTTCAAAATTGACCTATAATGTCCAAATTTGTAACTTTTTGTGAGTGCATTTATTGATCTTGGGGTGTGAAGATGGATTGTAGGAAATTGCATCCTATTAAAAATGAGCTTTGGATGGGTCATTTCTCATAAAGTATGAGAAATTTATGCTTGGTCAAAGTTGAGTTGACTTTTCCTACAAAACCCTAATTTAGCAACTTTTGAATCTTGATGAATCTTGAGAAATCTTTGATGAATCATGATCAACCCTTGATAAAATGATGAATTATCCTTCAAAATGAGAATGTTGACAAAAAATCTTGAGGTTTGACTGTTCATAGGTCACAGTTGACTTTTGCCCTAACACAGTCGATTTTTGGGCTTCTTGAGCAATTGACTGACCAAACTTCCTCTGCAAGGCTTGAAATTTGACATGGATTAACTTGAGAACATATTAGGACATTGGGGAGAATTTGAGGCCATTTGGATGTAAGGACCTTGATGCAACACAAAACCCTAATTTTGAATTGACTGCCTTAGGAGATGATTTGACAGTCTAACTCTTGAGCAACCTTGAGCCATTTGGAGATTATTCTTGGCATGTCTTGAGAAATATGGAAGGGAAAATTTTTGGGTACAACAGTTTCCCCTGTTCAATCTTCTTAAACCCGAGGATATAGATTGGCTTTCGGGCCTTTCGTGATCCGAAGGTGGAAGATGATTGAACACTAGAGTGCCCAGAAATTTGCACTCGCATGAAGAGGTATCAGCCTGGTGATGACGGGAATGGGCTTACGGATGCCATTTTGAGACTGTTGATAGGTGGTCTGAACTTTGACTGGAATAGGAATCAGAGAGATCTTATCGACGACCTGACTGAACCAGAGGAGGTCTTGTCTTCTTTGATTGGATTGGCATCAGAAAAATCTTTAGGAATCGATTTAACTGGACCAAAGGAGGTTTTGTCTTCTTTGACTAGATTGGTATCAGAAAAATCTTTAGGAATCGATTTGACTGGACCAAAGGAGGTTTTGTCTTCTTTGACTGGATTGGCATCAGAAAAATCTTTAAGAATCGATTTAACTGGTTTTGTCTTCTTTGACTGGATTGGCCTCAGAAAAATCTTCAGGAATCGATTTAACTGGTTTTGTCTCCTTTGACTGGGTTGGCCTCATAAAAATCTTTAGGAATCGATTTAACTGGTCTTGTCTCCTTTGACTGGGCTGGCCTCAGAAAAATCTTTAGGAATCGATTTAATTGGTTTTGTCTCCTTTGACTGGGTTGGCCTCAGAAAAATCTTTAGGAATCGATTTAACTGGTTTTGTCTCCTTTGACTGGATTGGCCTCAGAAAAATATTTAGGAATCAATTTAACTGGTTTTGTCTCTTTTGACTGGGTTGGCCTCAGAAAAATCTTTAGGAATCGATTTAACTAGTTTTGTCTCCTTTGACTGGATTGGCCTCAGAAAAATCTTTAGGAATCAATTTGACTGGACCAGAGAAGGTTTTGTCTGGATCGGCATCAGAAAAATCTTTAGGAATCGATTTAACTAGACCAGGCAAGGTCTTCCACATAGTTGAGAATTTAACTGCATCTTTCCTGAAAGGTAAAGGTCAATCATATACAATGCATGATATGGATCAAGCAATGATGTTCTCAACATAAATGAGATTGTGTGGTATGATGCATATATGCATGTAATATGATGTATGGAAATGTAATGCTTTAGATGGGGAAAATAAATCCCGGGTAGCTGTTGTAGAATAGAGTTGAATTCTTCGTTTCCGCTGGGGATGGTGAACGAAGGTGGTTGCGAGAATAAACCGACGGGAGAAGAGAACTCTGCTGGGGAATAAACTGATGAAGAGATTACTCTGTGGGGAAGAGATGCTCTGTTGAGGATTTTAACGATAAACTCCACTGGGGATTCCACTGATAAACTCCGCTGGGATTTCAACGATAAACACCGCTGGGGATTTCACTGATAAACTCCGCTGGGGATGGATTAACGTTGCTGGTGATACTGAATCTGTTGAGGATTGAATTCCTATTTGTGAAAGGAAGGAACTCCGTTGGGGATGATCTTTCAGTTGCAACTTGCTGGGGATAATCTTGTTAGACTCCTGTGGGGGTAAATCTCTGAGTTCTGCTAGGAATGATCCTTTAAACTTGGCTGGGGAGATTTATTGTACTCCACTGGGGATAAAATTCCAGAGTCTACTGGGGATGATGATTCAACTCTGTTGGGGAAGCTTTTTCAGATTGTGCTGGGAAATATTGACTCCACTGGAGTATCTTGTATTCTGCCGGGGAACATTCTTATACTCCATTGCGGAATGTTAAGACTGCCGGGGATACTCTTATACTTGCTGGGAAATATTCTTATACTCCGCTGGGGAATATTAAGACCTTTTTAGTGCTGATGGTAGACCAACTCTGCTTAGGGAGAGTATCGCTGATTCGTTCACGGTTGCACGTCTTAGCGGGGGAGAGCTACCATTACTGCCTTACTCTGCGGGGAGTGAAAGTATCTTAGCCCTATTCTTCAGACGAATTTACCTTGTACCTGATGGACAAAGCAACTATACAGCTTGGACACTTCTTATGCCCCTGTTCTTGATGTTACCAAAAATTCATCTTTTGTTTCGCATGTAAATATTTATGAGCAGCAATTAGTGTCAAATGCATATATCAAAAATGAATATTGGACGTTCTTTGCAAAACAAACAGATAAAGGAAAAACAGTTTGGAATTTGTCTGAAAATGAATTTGTATTGATTTGAAGTTTGGCCTGTAAATAGGCGTTTTTGTACAAGAAGCAGACGTCCTAGTAAGAGAACGCCGCCGAACAAATAGAATCTACAATTTGTAAAAAGAAAACAAAACAGCTATGTGAATAATCCCACTGGGTTCCAACTCTGCTATTTCCTTTCCTCGAGCATCTCATCACTTGGCTACTTGGTTGAAGATGAATCAGATTGATTGGTGCCGTTCGAGCTTGATAGTCGATACCGAAGTCTGGATGCAAGGTGATCCAATGATACATAGTGTTACGCTTATCCCTAATTTTTTCCTGGACTGCCCTTTCGGGTTTTCAGTCCACCAGGATACCCTTTTTTGCCCAAGTCGCCCTTTCAGGTTTTCGACTTCCTAGGTGTACATATTTTTTCATTTTCATCCCTTATTTTTTCCCGAACCCTTTTGGTTCGCCGGGAAACCCTTATTTTTGCCTAGGCCAGTCAACCTAGCGGGTCTTTGATTATGCATAGTATCTTTTCACTATGTCTGCATTGACGGGGTGAGGAAGGTCGTCACCATCCATGGTGGTTAGAATCATATCTCTTCCTGAGAAAATGTTCTTATCCACAAATGGCCCTTCGTAGGTAGGGGTCCATTTTCCCCTGGGATCACCTTGAGGTAGGATAATGCGCTTGATTACCAGATCCCTAACTTGATACTCTTGTCGTCTAACTTTCTTGTTAAATGCCTTGATCATCCGTTTTTGGTACGTCTGACCATGATAAATAGCAGTAAGTCTCTTTTCGTCGATTAGGTTCAACTGATCAAGCCGGGTTTGGATCCAGTCATCTTCGCTCGAACCTGCATCCGTCATGATCCGAAGAGAGGGTATCTGAACTTCAATGGGCAAGACTGCCTCCATACCATATACCAAGGAATAGGGTGTTGCCCCTGTTGACGTCCGTGCTGAGGTACGGTACCCATGAAGAGAAAATGGTAACATCTCGTGCCAGTCTTTGTATGTCACTGTTATCTTCTGCACAATATTCTTAATGTTCTTATTAGCCGCTTCTACAACCCCATTCATCTTCGACCGGTAAGGAGAAGAGTTATGATGTTGTATCTTGAACTGCTCGCAGAGCTCAATGATCATCTTGTTGTTGAGATTTGTACCATTGTCCGTTATGATCCTCTCGGGTACACCGTATCGACAGATCAGATTGTGCCGAATGAACCGTGCCACGATGTTCTTGGTTACAATAGCGAAGGAAGCTTCTTCAACCCACTTCGTGAAGTAATTAATGGCTACCAGGATGAAATGATGCCCGTTGGATGCTGTAGGTCTGATCTCGCCGATCATATCAATGCCCCACATTGCAAAAGGCCAAGTTGCTGTCAATACGTTTAGAGGAACTGGAGGTATGTGTACCTTATCAGCATAGACTTGGCACTTGTGACATGTCCGAGAATGCTGATAACAGTCGGCTTCCATTGTGGACTAAAAGTATCCTTCCCGAAGGATCTTCTTTGCCATGGTGTGTCCACTGGAATGAGTCCCGAAAGTACCTTCATGTAACTCCTCCATGATCCTTTCTACTTCCTTCTTATCCACACAACATAGTAAGGTCGAATCATGGTTACGCTTGTAAAGAATGCCATTGCTGATGAAGAACTTCGCCGCGAACCTCCTCAGAAACTTCTTGTCATTAACAGATGCACCCTCGG
This sequence comes from Vicia faba, assembly GCA_948472305.1. Taxonomy (NCBI): domain Eukaryota; kingdom Viridiplantae; phylum Streptophyta; class Magnoliopsida; order Fabales; family Fabaceae; genus Vicia; species Vicia faba. Next base: position 514,680,806 of record OX451736.1, on the reverse strand, counting down.
GGTATTCCTGAGCTTCAAGATACCTCTTCACCTCATGGAACCATGGCTTTTCTATTACCTCTTCAGTCTCAATATCACAGCAATGTGAGGGTTCGTCCAATCTTTCAATGATAATCCGGGGAGCTTCGTTGTCCCAATTGACCTTGAACATAGAAGACATCGTAGCTAGCGCGTCCACTAACTGATTCTCCTCTCTAGGGAAGTGTTCAAAGGTTATCTCCTGATTTTGATGCAAATGCTAGATGTGCCTCCCATTCTAGGGCACCTGGTTATGATATTGAAAACTGCAAGAGGTTGAAGTATGAAGTACGACACTTGTCTGGCTTCCTTTCAAAAGTCCAAGTCTTGTTTGGAAAACCTTTTCAGACTCTTTCTCCTCAACTGAATGCGCCTTTTGTGTAGTAAAAGACGGGGTGATGCTTCTGTGATGAAGAAGCATAAGATATCAAGATCTTGGACATGTACTGCCGTGTAGAAGGAAAATACCTCAAAGGTCGAGTTCTACATTCAACGTTTATTTTCTTCTGTGTAGTAGAAGATCCTTTGGTATGGCTGCTGAATTTTGCTTATGTGTAGTAGAAGATGAAGATTCTTTTGTGAAGAAGGAGATTCCCCGAAATTCAGTTTCTAAAACTTCTCTTTTGTGAAGTAGGAGATGAAGTTCATTTTCTTCTATGTAATATAAGATCTTATTATAGTTTCTGGATTTTTGCTTATGTGTAGTAGAAGACAATTCTTATTTTGTGTAGCAGAGATGCTCCAGAATTTAGCGGTTGATTTTCTCTTCTGTGTAGTAGAAGATGGTTGGCATTTCTTCTCTATAGTAGAAGATACTTTGTGATTCAGTTTATGCAAATTCTCTTGATAAAACATTCATCACATATGTTGAGAGAATCAGATGTGAATACCATACCGGGGCACCAAGCCATTCAACTGAAGGTTATAAACCATTCAAAGATGAAGTGTAAGACTTTCTTGGAGCAAAAGCTATCATTTTCACACCAGATGGTCAAATTTGAAGTCTCCTTTAACTCAGTGATGGTCAAGACTACCAAAGTATCTTCTGAAGCAACAAGTCCATATGGAGACTAGTCTCCTCAACATGGCAATTTCAAATTACATTTGCATTCTAATTTGTAATCTTTCTTGTTTGGTTCAATACTTTCTTGTATGCAAAACTTGCTTATTTTTGAATACTAATCATAATGCATTGAATATGTTTGTATTGAATTAATCCATTCGTATGCACTCTTAAATGTTTTTTTCTTTTCTTTCTCTTTTTTTCTTTTGATACTCAACTCTTGAGAACAAAGCAAAAAAACTCTGGAGGGAGGATGATGAGAAATATACCAAAATCTTAAATTATATGCTTTTAATTAAAATTCTACCGACGATGTACATACATTGTTTCATTTCTTAAACACCAAATATATAATGGAGATAGACCCTCGTTAACCCACTTTGAACCTCGAAGTAGGAGTTTCTTTTCTTGTCAGAAAAAACTCTCACATTTAACTCGGGGCAGGGTGTATTTAAGTTAATTTGATTGAGCATTCAAATTTCTTAAGGAGTGCGCATTTAAGGATCAACTACAATTGGTGTTATCCTTCAGAAGGTTGAGTAAAGTCAAAACCGCAATGGTTAACCCTCATCTATCATCATCGTGCATGAAAGAGAACGATATCCCAATAGGCATCTCTCGCACGTCAGGAGGTCAAAGATGACGATACAACAATGATTATCCCTCATCTACCAAGGAGTCAGGCAGTCACAATCACTTACAACAAATCGAAGATGACATAAAGATCAACGAATTGTTCAAAAGGAAAGAAAGCACCAAAGTCCAAAAAAAAGAGGGTAGAAAAAAATGACTTAGGCAGGGAAATAGCAAAGTAAATAAAAAAGGGACGATGAAAATTACGAGCAAGAACAAAGTCGTGTGATGATAAACCAGAAGGATGAAGAGGTGAGTGACTACCATGTCCAAGAAGCTCAGTGATTCCTCAATTATTTTAAACTCCTCTCAAAATATGAGTGCTCGTATCAAGTTAACTGAACGTAGGAATGGAGAAAATAATGGAGAATTGGTGGGCACCAAATATTTTGAGCCTTAAATCCTTTTTTCTAAAACCGTGAACCAGACCACGTTACAACCCTTAAAATTCCTAACTAAAGCATGGGTTAATTTGAAAACGCACAGTAACGAGAGTATGATAATCTGACTTCTAGGAGGCTTGCTAAAACTGTCGAGTTGGTATCACTCCATCTTTTTACTTTCTTTTGCACAAGAAAAATTCGATGTTTCGACATGTTTTCAATAAAAAGTTTTTAAACTTCAAGACAAACATGAGTGTTACATTATAATTATAATTCTTAGAATAAATATTCTTTGCATGTGAATAAGTGCTTAAACATCAAGTGAGCTTGCATAATGAGCATCAGATAAAAGTTTGATTATCTCGAGGGATAAATTGCTTCACGATACCGTTGAAAGGTAAGCCAATTTGAGAAATAATCTGAAGCAGATTGCAAAAGTTGATTTCCCAGAGTCTCTGTCGAGCAGTGGTGCATTACTTTTAGTTGGTCTCGAGGGACCTATTTCTTCAAGTATCCGACTGGAGAATGAACCAGTTTAAGTTAAGAAGCACAATTGTGTACTAACCTAATTTCAAGACGTAAGTCAATTACCTTGAGGATGTGTTGTCTTCAAAACTCTGTGAGTTTCTCATTTCTCCATGAACATGAGGCGAGGAAATGGTTTGTCGAGACTCTGTTAAGAAGGGGTAGGATATTTCAATGGTAGTACTCTTGTGAGTAAAAATAGAGGCATCTTCGAGTTTGTCTACCCTAAGGGGTAAAGAGCATGTTGAATACTCTATTGAGTAAGTTTTTAGCCAATCTGAGGCATTCAAGTCTAGACTTGATCCATAAAAGTGTAGTCAAATTGGGGCAGTTATGTCGAGATTTGACAAATCTCCCTGAGAATCCGTTGATTGGAGGTGAATCTTTTCAGAATCTGAAGATGCATGGGAATTCACTCAAGAATGGTTGAAACCGCTTTCAACATTAGTCAGTCAGGGTCAATATTCTGAAGTTCATAACACTAAGGAAAATTATCTTTATGGTACATATCTCATGAAGTCCTCTCGAGGAAATTTTCTTCAAAGGCCTTATGGACTGGGGCAAGAAATTATGCAGGGGAATTTTCTCCTCTTCAAGGGTTGATCAGAGTAAGTCAGGTGCGGACTAAATAATTTGTGAATTTGAAAATCATGTCGGAAAGTCAAGATCGTTATCCTCGGCTCATCAAAGACTTAGTTCCATTTATTGATGTTCCACCATCAGAAGTCAGGATCATTATCTCCAATTGAAGTTTTGATTATTATCCTCAGCAGGATACGAGTAGGAACACAAATAGCATGTGAGATTGTTACCCATACAAGGTTCGTGATGGAAATGTTGTTTCCTAGAAGGACTCCTTTCGTAAGTAAAGGATTTGTTACTACTTGACAAAGGTCTGTCTGTCAAGGAGTTTCTCTTCATAGATTTTTATTCTCCAGCGAAGCATTCCTCATTTCTCTATAGGAGGAGAATAGATCTTCTCCCCATAAATTTAGGAGTTGCTTGAAATAAAGATGATTTCTTCTTAATGGACTACAATTTATTTTTACAATATCCTCTCCAAAGTCCACTTTTCAGTGGCATTCCTCCTCGGAGTTGACATGATGAAGTTGCAATCTTGCATCACAATTTTTTTCAGTGGTAATATTGGTCTTTTGTGACAAGAAGGGTACCAGTAAATGGGAAAAGAAAGGCCTAGTTTTGACCTACATGAGTTTCCTATTGGAAGGTTTTTTTTTCTCAGAATGAAATCCTGTATCCCCAATGAAGGTGTACTCTATCCCAGGAAGAATCCCTTATCTCCAGTGAAAGCATAACCATGTGTAATCCCCACTGAAGTCAGCATTCTTGATAAGGGGTTGCTTAAGAGTTTGTCTCTTCCAGAGGGCTGATCTCCAAGAAGTGCATTTTAGCAGGATTCTGTACAATCTTCTTCTTCAATGCAGTCTACTCTTTTCGAAGAATCTGGGAAGTTCAGAGGGATTTTCTCTATAGAAGTTCAGATGTGTAAAGATAATCATTTGGAAGTTCCTGGTCTTCTCAACAGCCGATTATTGACGTGCTTTCCCTAGTGCACTACTAAACATGCATCATTACACTGCATCTACCAAAAAGCGTAGCACTTCCATTATATGGAGCATTATGCTATAAAAAATTCAAACATGCATTAAGGTATAAGCCAATCATGTTCACCTGCAGTAACCAAATTGTTATGCACTCAGATTTGAATTATCTCCACAACAAGCTTAGGGTGATCCTATATTGTTTTCCCAATGGAGTCTATTTTGATTTACCACTAGTCGGGTCTTTGGTTCTTTCCATTTCCCCAACGAGTCGTGGTTTTCACCTGCCCTTACAAGCCCTTGGTTATTTTTACCCGTGTTTGTTTTGTATTATGAGTGAGACTAAGAGCCAGTGTATATCCTTTCTTATTTCTCGAGTATTTGAGTATCCATGCTTGGTGTATGGTAATTAATATAATTGCCACTCTTGAAGAATTACACCCCAGTTTTGGCCTTAGGGATATTATAGTTCTTGCGCATGTGTAACTTATCAAAAGCCAAATGTGTTTTGGTAATCCTTATTAGAGTCCCCTTCGACTGGTCTCTTTCTCTTGTAGAATTTACCTTCGATCGGTGCTCTCTGAAGGTCCTGCTTAGTCAGTTCCTTGCCTTTGGTATCCATGCTAGTCGGGTTCTCCTTGCGTTAGCTTAGCTAACTTTATTTGTTAAGAGTCCTTCAGTGTCTCTTTAAAGTCCAATTGTCTGGCATCTTTGGCTAGGTAAATGTATCATTTCTTGTTGGGGATTTCTTCGGTAAGTCTCTTTCTTGTGTTTGCTACCAACTCCGAACATTTGTTTCTTGATGCCCAATTTAACTTTTGTGTGTCTAACTCTGACCATACATGCATATCTTTATCCCCTATGAGTTTTCCTTTGATCTGCATTCTTTTCTTGGGAATCTACCCTCGGCTAGTATTCCTTGATAAAGACCCCCCTTAGGCTGGTTTCTTTATCCTTAAATCCACCTTCGACTGGTACCTTTTGTTAAGAGTCCTCTTCGGCTGATCTCTTTTCATTGTAAGTTCTCCTTTGATTGGTGTTCTTTACCCAAGAATCTACCTTCAACTATTATTCCTTGATAAAGATTCCTCTTCATCTAGTTTCTTTATCCTTAAACCCACCTTCGACTGGTACCTTTTGTTAAGAGTCCCATTCGGTTGGTCTTTTTTCAATTTAAGTTTTCCTTTTATGGGCGTTCTTTCCCCAGGAATCTTCCTTCGGCATAGTATTCCTTGATGAAGATTCCCTTTTGGATGGTTTCTTTATTTTTAAGTCCACCTTTGGATGACACCCTTTAAATCCACCTTCGGTTGGTACCTTTTGTTAAGAGTCCCCTTCGGCTGGTCTCTTTTCACTGTAAGTTCGCCTTTGATCGGCGTTCTTTCCACAAGAATCTACCTTCAGCATGATATTCCTTGTTAAAGATACCTCTTCTATTGGCACCCCTTGAATCCACCTTTGGCTAGTATCAGTTGTTAGGAGGCCCCTTTGGCTGGTCTCTTTTCTTTGTAAGTTCGCCCTTGATCTGTGTTCTTTCCCCTTTAAATCCACCTCCGACTGGTGTCATTTGTTAAGAGTCTCCTCTGGTGGGTCTCTTCATTTTTGTATGTCTTCCCTCGGCATGACATATATCTCCTGATAATAGAAAATACAGAAGAAAAAAACAAAATCACAATAAAACCCGACTGGTTTCAGAGTGCAAATTTTATAATTCTATTAAGTATTCAATCCTTTCCACCTTGATTATTCGAAAGACGTCCGTCAATCTCACCCTCTGGTTAAAGAAGATTGAATAGGGGAAACTGTTGTACCCTAAAATTTGCCCTATTTATTTTTAACTCTAATTGGCTTTTACTTTGTTAGCATATGCATGCATACATGTCATTGGATCTATACTCATAAGATCAAGGCATTTTATCAGCATCAAGCTCTGAGACAAGTGTTTTACCAAGCGGTACAACAAAAATGGAAACTCAAGGTTTTCCGCATTTTAATATGCTCCACATAATTTCCAAGTTATCCAAGAAATTTCCAAGCAAGTCCTTATCAAAGCTCTCATGTATTTCAATGCACTCTAAATTATGGAGGAATGGGGTGTTTCGGTAAATTTGAGGCAGTGTGAACCAGAAACAACGTCTTTGCTGGTTTGACCTTAGAAATTCGCAACTTGCCATCCGAGTACTTTTTCGAGCTGATTCCTCAGGAATTAGAACCGTCTTAATATTTTCTTTATTTCATCTGTTCAGGCCAGAAGTCAATTATATGCGGAAAGTCTCCGAATAATTTGTTTTCTCTAAAGCGGTGTTTGGATTTAATGATTGGTTATCTGTTCACTGAATGTTTGGAAATTCGTAACTTTCATCCGATTTGGTATATTCAGTGGATTCCTCAAGCATTGAGACTATATTGACTCTCTTATCATTTCTCATGTTCATATCAAAGGCTATTTGTGTGAAGAAAATCTCCCGGAATTTTAATTTTTTGAAGACAATATATTGAATTTATTTGTTGGTCCGTTGTCACGTAGGTAATAAAAAATTCATATCTTTTGATTAGAATACTGTTTTGGGGAGATTTTGGAGGCATTAAACCCGTTTTAATGTCTTCTCCAACTCTCGTGTTCGGACCGAAAGATAATTCTTTGAGGAAGGCTTCCTAATACGTGATTCTCCTGGAAGTGATACAGTGATAAAACGATGAAAATACTATGTTGAACCGTAGTTGTGCGGACTTTCAAAAATTCATAACTTCTGACTGGAATACCATTTTGGAGCGGTTATTTATAGGAAAAATCCATCTTAATTTCTTCTTTGTTTTGTATTTTTGGACCGAAAGCCGATTCCTTGAGGAAAGTCCCCAGAATCATGGATTAGTCGGAATTTTTATACTGTTTCTCGATATTGTAAAATTCATAACTCCTTCGATTTTCATTGTATTGAGACAGTTCTTTCGGAATAATTTCAAAAATGATGTCAGATACAAGTTTTCTTCAGATCTCAAATTCAAATTTTGATCAAAGGATTGTTATTCACGATATTCTTTCCAGACTGAACAATGAAAAAAAGCTGAAAACGAAATAAGTTTGTCTGAGACAATGTTAGTACATCTTCGGAAATTCATAATTTTCTCGTCTTTTATCTGATTGAGCCTGTTCTTTCAGCAACGCGTCACAAATTTTGTGAACTTCGATTTTTTTGTTGAGCTCGAGTCAAGATTTTTGCACCGATGATGACGTGGCATTTTTTCCGTGTTATGTATTAAATTTACTTACAATGTCAAAACAAGGTCTAACTCAAACTCAAATCCAAGGCCCGATTGGGTGGAACTATATATTGAGTTTCTCTTCACAATTAAAAAAAAGAAACATTTTTGCAGAGTTTTCTCAAAAAAATTCAGAGAATTCAAATCAACTCTCTTGTTTTCCGCCCGCAAGAACTCTCTTTTCTCTCTCCCTCGTCAGTGGCGCACGCCACTCTCTCCTTCTACAACTAGGTGGCGCATGCTACCATTTCCTTAGTGGCCACCACCACACTTGCCTTTAGCACCCGCCACCATCCCTCATAATCCTCCTTCTTATGCTTGCCACATACACTCCTCACATGACCTCCACGACATTCAGGCGACCGCCACACGCGCATAATTTAGTCTGTTTCGCTCGTGAATTCAGTTGATTCTTCATTTTCCACGCTGATTCAACTTCACCGATCAAAGCTTGGATTTGTTAATTCATAATTTCACTTGATTGATTTCTTTTATTAAGTGATTTTGATGAATAAGTGATTAATTGAGCAATACATGATTAACTGAATATGTAAATCCTATTTTCTTGAATTTCAATGACAGAAGCATGTGGAATAAGTTAGATCTATATAATATGACTTATTAATTGCGTTGATACTTGAATTACTGTGACTTTGAATTGGGGCATCATATTAACTTTTGAACTGAGAGTTGTGTTTCACGAAGATAATTTTGTATTGAATTATGAAGTTATATAATTCCTTGTGAAACTATATTTGATATCAATTTGCTACTAAACCTTGAGATCCTGATTTAAGACAATGCACTGTTAACGATTAAAATTGGAATTGGTTGATTAACTGTTAAGTGCTTTTGCAATTATCAATCACGAATTGTTTCGGTGTCAGGATCAAACTTAAAGTTGCTTTGATTTTTGGAAAGTAACACTAATCTCACAGGTTAATTTTGTTTGAGATTATTATTCTGACATCGACATTCGGATCCGATTGATAATTGCAAATAACTTTTCACTTTCTTATGCTTTTCTGTTTTCGCTTTCTTCATGCTTAATTGGTAAGTTCAATTGTGATGGAAGTGTATAACTCCAGTCTTGATGTTGCGTTGTTATTTGCTAACCAATTTTGTGACTTGTGCAACATACACTGTGAGAAGCTTTCAATCATGTAACTTATTATTGGTTATTTGATCAAAAAGAATTTAGTTTGAGATTTTCTTCCGATGTGATTCACTCTTGTTTCTCATTTCATGAGAAATTTATTGCTTGTGCTTTTCGTCTGGATTGTGTTTTTGTTTAGATATGCATTGTATGCAGGAACTCTGATTGATGCGATGCTTCCATGGCTCACGATTTATTTCTGCACGTGAGATTCATTGGATATTATTTCTGACTATTGCGCTTTCTTGGTGAAGCTTGCTTGAAGTATTACGAGTTTCTTGCTTTCGCTTGCTTTGCTAACGAATGGTTGTTCGATTAGTATTCTCGCCTATTTTCTTCTACCTCTTGCACCTTTTACCGTATTTTTCCGCTATTCTAGATATCATGATAAGTAGGAAGTAAAGAGCGTGCGCTCGAAGTCGCTGTTTAAAGACCCATCGCAAGTATTCCACACTTATTTGCTACTTGTGTTTGTGCTTGTGTTTGCCTCATTTGTTAACAATCAATGATGTCACTCAATTAGAATTGAGATGACGACTTTGATCTTTGCATGCTCTCCTTAAGATTTTATCGTTTTCCTTTGTTGATGATCGATGATGTCACTCAATTAGAATTGAGATAACGACTTCGATCTTTGTATGCTCCCCTTATGATTTTATCATTTTTCTTTGTTGACGATCAATGATGTCACTCAATTAGAATCGAGATAACGACTTCGGTCTCATTTCATGTCCCCTATAGGATAGTTATCTTCGCCCTTAGGTTTCTGGTATGCTAACTTAGGTAGGGATTTCCCTTGTGTGATCTCTTAAGTTTGTTGATTGTTTGTTTGCTTTTCATATTTGTATATGCTATGATCCCTTAGGCTTTGAACCGTTGTATGTTCCCTTAGGATCGCTCGATTAGGGTAGCTTTCGAGCTATACATTAGGATATGTATCCAAGCATGCTAATATAGGGTAGAGATTTCCCTTTCAAAACTCATCCTTAGGATCAATCATTGTATGAAAATATTAGGGATTAGATTCTAGATAGTCTCCCCTAGATGTTTTTTTTCTTTCTTTTTGCATCCTTAAGACTAAAACCTTTTACTCGGCAAATGCATAAAAAATCTAACAACTTTCAAATCCTTTTTCAAGGTAAAAAACACCAACCAACTCAAACCTTTTTCTGCCTTCGGGCTTTGCCTCAAAACTAATCAACTTTTCAAAAAGAACATGTTAATTCACTTCTATGCTGACGCGTGAGTCTCCAAAGGTCGAGCTGCGGCAGAAGGCGAAATTAACAGTGTTTATTGAAAAACATAAAACAAACAGAAACACATGAGCCGGACTACAATGCTCTGATTTCTTAAAAGGGATACGTAGGCATATGGTCACGGGGCTCAGCCTAGCGAAACTTTTTTAAATATTTACTTCTTTTCCCCATGTTTTCTTCTTTTGCATGCATTCTCTCTTTGCATTTTTCTTTTAGCTCGTAAGCTTAGATTTGAACACACCCTTTGATTATAACAACAAGAGTGGATACCGTAGAGTACTACGGGTGTGTGGGGTGCTAATACCTTCCCCTCACATAACAAACTCACTTACCTGATCTCTCAGTGGTTCGACCTTGATTTCACCCTTCTCAGGTTTACTCGATGTTTATGTTCCCTTCCTGTGGAATAAAAACGTTTAATGGCGACTTAATTGATGTTATCTCGATGATTTATTCTGCCGGTTATTTCACATGGCCTCGCCCTAAATACCTCCGTCAAACCATTCATACTGAAGAAACGAAAAAATGGGAAAGAATATGAGAATAATCATTGACGAGGAAGTGAAAAAGATAAATGAGGTAAGGTTCATAAATGAGATTAAGTATTCTACATAGTTAACCTACATTATGACAATGAAAAAAGCCCTAGGATAAATGGTGGATATACATTAACTTCACCAATCTTAATCTCACATTTCCAAAGGATCCATATTATCTGCCAAATATATACACGTTGGTTAACAAAGCTTTAGGGTACAAAATTATCAGTTTCATGAACACATACTCATGGCAAAATCAAATCAAGATGAACCTCGTGGATGCACCTAAGAGTGTCTTTAGGACCAACAATACTTGTAATTATTATGCACTGATTCCTTTTGGCCTCAAGAATGTCTATGCCACATAAAGAGAACGATGAACATGTATTTTATAGAGAATATAGAGAATAACTTGAAGGTATAAATAGATGACATGGTAGTAAAGACATTAGGAAAAAAGAAACACTATAAGGATTTTGAAGAAATATTAAGGTCTGTTAGGAGGTATATCATGTGCCTAAACCTGACCAAGTGCTCTTTTGGAGTCACAACTTGGAAGTTCCCGGGCTTTATGTTAACGAGAAGAGGAACCAAAGCCAACCCATACAAATGCCATGCTATAACTAACATGAGAAGCCCATCAATAGTCAAATAAGTTCAACAATTTACAGGGTGGATAACCACTATATATTGCTTCCTATCACATGTAGGGCATAAGGCCTTCCACTTATTTTCCACACTGAAGAAGAGGGAGAAGTTTTAGTGGAAGAAGTGCGATGAATCTTTCAAAAATCTAAAAAATATTTTTGGCGACACCTTTGATCCTGACCCACACAAAGGAAGACATATTGTTGTATATATATACCTTTTAGTAACTGAAAATGCCATGAGATCCGTGCTAGTCTATTGTACCCCAAAATTTTCCCTCTCATTTTACTCAATTCATACTCCTAGAGATCCTCAATTTGCTCAAGTTTGCCCAAGAGTTGACCAAACAAACTCTCTCCTGAGGCAGTGTGTCTCAAATTAGGGTTTCCATTTTTATCAAGATAGGTGAAATCCAAAGACTTCATATGCTTTCCATGGTACTAATATGTTCCTAAGACCTTCCATGTCAAATTTCAATTCTTGCACAAGAGGTTTGCTCAGTCAACTGCTCGGATGCTTGAGAATCGACTGTATTAGGTCAAAAGTCAACTATGGCCCACATACAGTCAAACTCTAATATTTTTGGTAAACATCAAAATTTTGAAGTTATATACATCATTTGATCAAGGGTTGATCATGATTCCTCATGGAATGCCCTAAATTCATCAAAACCCAAAAGTTGCTAAATTAGGGTTTCTCAAGAAAAGTCAACCAAATTTTGACCAAGCATAACATCCACATACTTTATCAGAAATTTTCCATCCAAGGCTCAATTTGAAGAGTATGAAATTACCTACAACTAATCTTCAACCCAAAAGTTAAAAATATGCACTCATAAAAAGATATGAATTTCTACATTATAGGTCCTTTTGAAAAGTCAACAAAAACACTTTTTGGGTCAAAGCTTCTTACATGAACATGGAAGACCCAATTGAGATGAGACAAAAAGGGTTGCTTAGGGGCTATACTAAGCTTTCTAAAAAGTCCAAGAACACCTCCCTATGGTTAAAATTGGAGGAGATATGCCTTGTCAAAGTTGACCTTTTTTGCAAAATTGCCAAAAGTCAAATATGCTCAAAAGTGCATTTTTTTACCAAATGGGCTTAGCATTTCATGATTGCACCTCACTTGTAGCATGATCCACGACCCAAGTGTTCACTCACATGTTATTTTCTTTATTATTTATTTTATTTTGATTTTTTATTTATTAAAAATTGAATAAAATCAAATAATTGGTAAATAATATCAAAGATATGTTTTGGTATGATTTTGGACAGAATCTCAATCAAAATATTCTGAAATATCAAGACAAAATTGCATCAAGAATGATTGGTAAAAAAATGGGATAATTTGGCTCAATTTAGAAAGTTTGCATATGGCTAAAGAATCAAATCAAATCTCATCAAAACTTCAAGATCCAATCTGTTTTGCAACTCTAATTCATTGAGGGATATATAATGAACAAGAACAAAGCATGAAACAAGGTTTTTGGCAGTCGTGGGAATAGAGAACAAAACTCAATCTTTTTGTCAAAAAGTAGGGATCGTATTTCACTCCACAAGATATCTCAAAGCAATTTAAGGCCAGCAATCTCTTCCTGGGCGTGCACTGAAGCTAACTGGATCATTTGCAAGGCCTGAAGCATCAAGAAATGCAAGCTGTAACTCACACAGTTTGCATTTTTTTCAAAATCGATTACTATAATCCCTGCACCATTAGCACATTTAATTGATATATTTGTGATGTTTGAGATGTTTGCAACATGACTGTATGGTTCAATTGTATTTTTGATGCCTATATCTGTATTTGCCATTGCTAGGGTTTCCATGTGCGTTTTAGGGTTTTTGTTTACAGGAAAAATCAGACCATGAACAAGGTATCATGTTGATCGTGACATCAAGACCAATTGAATTCTGGTCTCCAATTTCATTTATCATGCATTTTATGAGTTTTTGAAGGTGACAGGGCTATAGCTACAAACACTCAACTGTAGGTAAAAGTTATATACCTAATACGACGGTTCCAGGAAGAAGAAGATATGCAGCGTGATTCCATTGGGCCATTTGAATTCCGCGCGTGTTTTTTTCTTTCTAACTAACTCACTTTGTTTGAATATATTATGTTTTATTTTCATAACATTAACAACTAAGCAGGTTGATCTAGTGGAAGAGCGCGTTGGTGGGAAGCATAAGGACCTGGGTTCGATCCCAGGCCCCAACAATTTCCTTTGTTTTATTTTCTTATACAAGATCAGGTGCATCCTCCGTTCAAGCATCTACCATACGCCTTTCACATCCAGCCATTAGATCATTACAACATCAGATCTAACGCGCTCATGGAGGCAGAGCATGGTGGACCATCAGACGCTGCCATCATTGGATCAGGCGCAGGATTGGGCCATCAACCTTGGGCCCAACAATTTCAACAATACACCCCCCCAGATTTGCTACTCAACACATGCCCATTTTCTTTTCTTTATTTATTTCCTTTATTTAATTATTTTGTTTAATTATTTTTCCACAAAAATTAATTACCTTTTTTTATTAATCATAAAATCAACAAACCACAAAATCACAAAAACTCATTTTTTCATAAAATATTTATTTTAATTTAATTAGAAAATTAGGTTAATTCTAATGTACTTTTTTTCCATAATTAAAACAATTAGAAATTAGGGTTTTAATTTATTTGCAATTAAATTCTTTTCTCAAATAAAAATGTACAAAAATATTTTTCTCTCAATTAGGGTTTTAAGTTATTTTTTTAAGCGTCCTCGTATTTAATTCGCCGCGCGTTTAATTAATTCTTTTCATATTTTTGTAACTGCCAATGGTTTGTAATAGTTAAACTAGGTTTTTTCATTTATCGCTTTGTTCCCCGATTTTGGTTATGTAATTAATCCCTATCCCCGAAGCCTTGTAATAGCTAGGTTTATTTTCTCTCATTTTTAATTTCCGCAATCTTTAACTATTAGATGCATGGTTAATAGGATTGTATGGAAAGATGTTTGAAAATTAAAACGGCAACTCACTTAATGTGCAAAGACTAATTAACTGAAAGAATCACGTGCACATATTTCACTCCTAGGGTTTGCCTCACTTCGGTTGCCTTCGGTAAAATAGTCATTTAAGCATAGTAGATTTTAGTGGTTGCCCTCCTGTCTAAAATATCAAATTCCCCATTCGAATGTTGCCTCAGAAATGTTGCCTCGAAAATGTTGTCTTAGAAAGATCTTAAGACTCTTGGGTTACTACTAAGGTTTCCTATCCATTGCTCTGGTGACTGTACTTGTCCCTTTCGAACATCCCTTACAAACTCCAACGACGGGGATACCGACTCCTTAATAATAGGATAGTGTTGTCTAAAGGAAATGAGAACAAAACAACCTTTTTTCGAGTAGGTAGAATCTGAAGTACTTGCTCAACAAAACTTTTCACACAAACACCTTTCAAAACAACTTTGCAAAACAAACTTCGTCACACCCTTGAGGACTAATACAAGGGTTATCACGAAGTAAAACTTTTTTTTTTTTAAAAACAAGCACACACAAGCAATTTTAAAAAGATGAGCAAGTACCTAAGAGCCCATGGAAAACCATGGATAGAAAGGGTGCTAATACCTTCCCTTTCTATAATCTACCCCCCGTACTCAGAAATCTCAAAAAAAGGTTTTTTATGTTCTTTTTCCTTTTCCATGATTGGATAAAATAAAAGTCGGTGGAGGCTCTTGCTTACCGCGACATTTTGCAAACAAAAAACGCAAAATGCAAACCAGTATAATAGTCGGTTCTGCCACCGTATCACAGAACTGGCGACTCTGCTGGGGAATAAATAAAGTGGGGTTTACCTTAGGATCTAGGTCATTTTAAAATTGCTTCCTTGTTATGTCTTGCCTGCTTTAAATTCAAGGGTTTTGTTTGGGTATTACTATAGATCCTACGCCTAGATCTGGGGGGCACTTATTAGGTAAACAACAATAGATTTTGGAGACTGTACGACGTAGACCGATATGGTTTAAGCGATGGCTGTGTTGGTGTGGCACTTTGGTTGGTACCGGTATCTTTCATGGGGAAACGAGGAGAATGCGGGGCCGCCGTGTGGTGTCGTGAAGCACTAACGGACCTTAGAACCTTAGTTGAACAAACTTGGCCATTAGAAAGTAGTGAGATAGCCGACCTCGGTATAAAGCTAAGGATTGGTTGATACTCGATGCTACACTCATTAAGATCGAACTTTCAGGATATTTCGGCCGCAAGAAAAGATTGCTTGAGCTGAGACAATGCCCGATAAAGGATGGTCAGTGGTATTGAGATCCTTTAGAACCCGATTACTTTTTAAGACATGTTTGAAACTAACTAAACTTCAAGAGGGTATAACCTTTAACCTCATGCAAGCCTTAAACCTAAGAACTTAGTGTCATTTGTCTGTGTTTGCTATACCTGTGGTTTATTATAACATCATGCATCATAATATAGCATCCATTCTTATTGCACTAACCATTTCAAAGACCAAAGGAATTTATCTTTGTTCTGTTTTGCAGATCTGTTTACCGTGGTTTTTAGTAAACAACCGCTGATCCTCCAAAAAGTAAAAGCCCTTTTGGTTACTCGCGGGATCGATCAGATTGATCCCAGAATATATACTAATTTTATGCTGGTTTGATGTAAAAGTTAATATCTAGGAAGAACACACGTTTGACCGGGGATATGATGTTTGTGGTTTTGGAAAGCAAATAGAGATACAGATAAAATGCAGGAAACGTAAACTTTGCAAAAGAAGATCAAAACAATGTGAAAGATTTGATTAATAAATGGTGGTGTTTCCAACGTACATTCTCAGTTATTCTTTCACACACAACGGGTACTTGAATAATGTTGAGTGACTAGTACAATAGGTTGAACACACGGAAAATCTACACAAACTTCCTATCTTTATACTAAAATTATGTAACTGTCGAGGGGTTGCCTTGCTCCAGGATGAAGACAAGTGTCCTCTGCATGCCCCTCAACCTCTATCTTCCTGCCACATCGCTTTCCCTTAACTGTTGGGCAAACTGTATTTCCCTCCAATCTTCAAATTCAAATATCCTTCGCCTTTGATGCTGACACGAGGGTTATTCTTCTAGTCGAAGGTCACAAGACCTTTTTAGTCGAAGGCTTGATGGCGATGTCTGGTTGAAGACCAATTCGTAGCTCACATATTTCTCTAAGTTTTTCCATCCGTCAAAGCATTTTCCAGCTTGGCTTTATTTGCTCTATTTTTGGCCCATAAGGCCAATTTATCGTGGGTGTCGAATTCAAGAGCCAACAAATTTCCCCCCAAGAATGTCTACTTCGACGTCGAGAGAAATAGTCATTCTTTGATATTCCTATTCGACACCTGTCTCTTTTGTCCGTAAAGGCTTAATGTGTACTTTTCACCTTCCAACAGCTGCCACACTTAGAACCATCATTACTCTTTTCCCAAGACGTCTTTTCAATTATCCGTTACCATGCTGCCATGATAACCATTACTCCTAGAACCTAGGAAAGCATGTCAAACGTTCTCCACTACGTTTATTACTTTACTGCTTGCCACGTGCCCCACTACGTTTATAGCATTAAATGGCCTTGACGAGAAACACTTCTCCCTGGACACTATAAATAGCCTTGAGCTCTCTCTTTTGGAACTTTCACAACACTTAGAATTTTTCATCTCTTCTGCAGAAAAACACCTTACACCATAATGACTCTATCATCTTCGTTTTTCACCAACCCATAACAATGGCCTTCCTCTCCAATGCTCCAAACAACCATAAGCCCAAGAATGTTTCTGACGTATAACGTCAACCGAAGATTTTTCCCACAGGTTCTCCTCCTGCTTCGATTGAGGGGCTAAGGTTCATCTCTGAACCTATGACCAAAGAAAGGCGTGAAGCGTACAACTCCCAACTCCTCATCCCCATCAGGTATTCTGAGAATATATATGCCATGTCTGGCCCTTTGTCTGCATGCATCAAAAATCCCACAAAAAATCGTGCTTTCTTCCCGACTCACCCTAGGCTTAAGCCTATAGGCTGTGCAAAGAAACCCAGAAATGATCCTGAGGATACGACCCCAGCCAATAAACAATATGCGCATACGAAGGAAGATATTAATCTTCAGTTCATGAATAAAGGGAATATGATCTTTCGATCGTGCCCTAGCCTTTCTTCAGAATATTCAGACTGGCTGAACAAAATGGAGAAGGCACAAACCCCAATCTGGAAAGAAATGGGGATTTATGACATGGTGATGCTGTCGAAGACAGGCTTATCTTACTGCCCTCTCATGTTAGTCTCTTCATTATACTTCTGGGACAACACCCATTTTACATTTCATCTTCCTTGTGGAATGGTGACCCCGACCCTCTTTGATATAGCAGCAATTACCGGTCTTCGACCGACTGGTGATTACTTCGACCCAGAAGATTTATCTGAGGATGTCATTGGGTTTTCAGCTATGAATCCCACATATACCACATTCATCAATCATTTTCATGATAAATCATGCATCACTATGTCAGAGGTGGAACATATAGCCTTCTTATCTATGTGGCTATCTCGCTTCGTCTTCTGAACTAAGTCACTTCAAGTGACTAAGAAGATGCTTACGCTTGCAACACAGTTTCACCATGGCTACCCTCTATGTTTGGATGAATTGATTTTGGCCAATCTGTACGAGTCCATCAGCAATGGTGTGACTCAACTCAAAGTCATTGGAGACAGGGGAAGCTTGCTCCTTTCTGGCCCCTTTTGGCTTCTTCAACTCTGGCTCAATGCCACTTTTGAATCTTTTCTTCCTAAAAAGAATAAGATAAATGAAGAGGCCCCAGAAATTGTAAATAGGAGGGTTGAAGGTACCGGGTTAGTCTTGTTGACTCCGACTGATGTGGGTCAGCAATTTCAAAAATCCTTCACCAGCTTTGTGATGTTTTTTGCAGAGCGCCAAAATTTTCTTTCGACCATGGCTCCCTTCGCCAGTCAAAAAGTTGGTCCAGAATGGTTCACTCGACCATTTCCTTCGACTGATGAGGAGGACCAAGAGGGCGAATATGTGGCTATTTGGGAGTAATTTATTCGACCCAGAATCATGCCGTTGAGATTCAAGAGTTCGAAGAATCAACTGAGTTTGATTGCTTACCAACCGAATCTTATCTCTCGACAGTTCGGTATTATTCAGTCACTTCCGTCTTCCATCTACTCTCGAGAGAAGCTGCTATTGTTTTATAATGCAGATTACTCAGAGGATGCTGCTACCAAGCACATTGGTAGGTACGTTGGTCGGACCGTACTAACTCTGTTCGACTTTAATCTTAGTTTTATGTGTTCGCCCATTTTTGAGGGGTGGTGGAGGCAATATTACAACGAAGAATTCTTCGACGAGAAGGATTTCGCCTACCATCTTCGCGAGGCGTTCAAGCTGGTCTTTGACAAGATCAAGAAAGGTAATATTTTTTTTTATTTTGTCTCTTTGTCTTAGATTCAATCATTTGACACCCAACTTATATTTGCTTCTTGTATAGCAGTTAAGAGGACCACCATCAAAAAGGCTGCTGAAAGCACCAAAGGGGGAGACCCTTCTGTGAACCCTTCACCAAAGGTATTCACTTTCTGCTATACCTTTCTCCTTCACTATTTTCTGGTATAGATGTTGATTCCTCTGACTCTTATCTTTATGGGTGTTCAGAAAACCACTCCCAAGAAACGAAAGGTTCAGGAGATTGAAATCTCTAGTGATGAAGAAGAGGAATCTCCTCCTGTTCCTCTGGAGAGAAAAAAATTAAAGAAACCAGCTCCTATACCTGAGCTTCGGCCAAAGACAAAAATCAAGATTTCATCTACCAAATTGAGGCCTCCTCCTGTAATTATCAGAGAGCCCACTAAGAAAGAGGTAGCCACTAGGCTGAATAATCCTAGTGAGAGTGACAACTCGAGTCCCGGCGCCGAAATTCCTCTTTAGGTATTTACTTCACAGACTCTGCTTATTTCCTGAACTAGCCCCCTTTTCCATAATAATTCTGAGAATAAAACTTTTTTATCTCTAGGATACTGCTGGCACTTCTAAACTTTTTTATCTGTCACTCTGCTAAATAGTGAGGGAGATCCTACTTATAGGCCTTCTTCAGCAAAAGGCTCCTTTGTGAGCTCAGCTAGTGAGGTGAACCAAACTTCTGAGCATCAACATGAGACCATAGGAGAAACAAATGAAGATTGCCCTATAGGAGAACAAGAAGAAATCAGGGCTTCACTAGAGGATGTACAGGAAGGTGAAAAGGAGGAGGCTACTGATGTCGTAGTTGGAAAAGAGAGGGAAGGTATGCTGGAGGGGGAGAATCAGAATGAAAAAATTCCAGAGGCTGATGGCAGAGAAAACTCTACCAAGGGGGCCCAAAATCTTGCAAATACTGAAGCTGCCCATGTTCAAGCACAAGTAGCAAATGTGGCTTCTTCTATTAACGAGGGCGCCCCTTCGAAAGGGTCTCGTACCAAAGACGATTTGGCCTTGTTGAAACAGCAAACTCCTCTGGGTTATTTGACTGCCATTCTTGAGTGTCGGGAAAGTTCTTCTGATCACAGCATTTCGACTGCGTCTGGAAAATCTACCTCAACATCTCCTCTTGATGAGGCGCTTCAGAAGGTTAAGGCGCAAATTTTCAAAAGAGATTTAATTCTAACCTTGGAGGGAGAACCTATTGCTCCCTCCTTCCTGAAGACCACTTTGAGGGATGTTGATCTCCTTGTTGTTTCTCCAGATATAGCTAGCATTATTTTGGATTTAACTTCCATCATTGACCAAGTGTCAGTAGACTACAACCGTCGAAGGACTCTCACTCGCGAGATCGAAGAGGCCAACGGTCACGTAGCTGCTACCTGGCACGCTGCTACTAAATCAGCCTCCAAAGTGAAAGAGCTGTCGAAGGCTCAAGAGGCTAGGCAAAAAGAAGCTGAGGAGATTGATCAAGATACAACTAATATGAGGGCGCAAATCAAAGAACTGGAGGCTAAAATTTCTGCCAACGGTAAAAGGAAAGAAGAACTCCTTGCCATCAACACTGAGCCTGAAAGCATAGAGGAACTTGCTGAAGGGTTAAAACATGCTAATCGGGCTCAAACACTCGATGCTAAACTTGAAACCCTACATCAGTCGAAGGCTCTGTGTGAAAGGCGTCTGGAATTACAAAAGACCAAATACCTTCAGATCAAATCCAATCTCCCCTTTTAAATTCCATCTATGTATTTGTATAATCATCTATTGTAATGACTTAAGGCCATTTTGGCAATTTTTAATGAAATTTCCGTTTTGGCTTTTTCCTTATTTCGACTGTGACTATAAATTGGCTATTTTAACCTCTTGATCTTCATTTAACTCCTCGATCTCACAGGCTCCACCAGAGAAAGTTTGGATAATTTTGAAAGGTCCTTCCCACTTAGGGGACCATTTTCCCATACTTCTATCCTTTCGATCCATTGGGAGAATTACCTTCCATACTAGATCCTCAGGAAGAAATCTCTTAGGTTTTACTCTTCAATTGTAGGATTTTTCCACCCTTTTCTTCTGTAATCTTAAGAGGTCTAAAGCTTTCAACCTTTCTTCGTCTAAATCAACTAATTCGTCCAACATCATATTCCAATAAACTTCAGAAAGGATACCCTGATGTCTCTGAACCCTCGTTGACTGTAGACAAATTTCCACTGACAATACCGCATCATGACCATAAGTTAGACGAAATGGTGTTGTTCTTGTAGCCTCTTTAAGAGAGGTTCGACAAGCCCATAAAACTTGATCTAACGTATTATGCCAGTTTCTTGGCTTCTTTCCCACGTGTTTCTTTATTAAACTGATTACTACCTTATTTGCAGCTTCGACTTGGCCGTTGGCTTGCGCGTAGTAAGGGGTAGACGTCAACAGTTTGAATCTTATCTCCGTAGCAAATTCTTGCATTTTTCGACCAGTAAAGACTGATCCTTGATCTGTCGTTATTGTCTCAGGGGTTCCAAATCTATATATAATGTACTTTTGAATAAATTTAATGACATTCTCTTTGTCTACATTGACTAAAGGAATTGCTTCAATCCATTTAGTAGAATAATCAATGCCCACCAATATGTATTTCTGGATTTTAGAGGATGCTATTCGAATTTCTCCAATAAGGTCTAAAGCCCATCCTCTAAAAGGCCAAGGTTTCACAATCGAATGAAGTTCGCTTGCCGGTACGTGTTGGACGCCTGTATGTACTTGACATTCTTGATATCCCTTTGCAAACTCAACACAATCTTTTAACATAATGGGCCAATACAATCCTTGTCGAAACAACAACCATTTCATCTTATGGCCTACTTGATGTGCTCCACATGCCCCGACGTGTGTGGTAGAAAGGGCTATGTATGCTTTTGTTTCACTTAGGCATTTCAGTAGCACACCTTCAAGTGTTTTCTTGAATAATTCATTTCCCATTAGTATATAGCTTAATGCCCTATATTTTATCTTTCGCTCCGTCGAATCCACTGGATTCCGTAAATAATTTACTATAGGATTTCTCCAATCTTGTTCTGTCAGATTGTCTATGAAAGAAATTTCTAAGTTTTCATGATCAGTGTATCCCAATGTTGTTGTTTCGAAATCTATTGGAGACAACTTAGTGGATGATACTCTTCCTATAACCTTGATTGCTTGTTGTAGTTTTTCTTTGGAAACTTTATACCCGGAAGCGATCTATGCTAAATCATTAGCCACTTGATTTTCCAATCTTGGTATATGTCGAATGTTAACCACTTTGAAATTCTTCAAAAAACGCCTGGCTATTACGAAATACATGATAAGATTTTCTCTTATGCATTTGTATTCTTTCGTAACTTATTTTAGGACTAACTCTGAGTCTCCCATTATTTCAACTCGAGTTGCCCCAAATTCCAACAAGATTTCAAGGCCTACGAATAAAGCTTCGTATTCAGCCTCATTATTCGAACAATCTCCTTCGATCTTTTATTTAAATGTTATTGGAATTTTGTTTGGAGAAATAATTAGAACCCCCACTCCTGTTTCGTCTTTATGACTAGAACCGTCAAACTATAACTTCCAAGGTTCAATCTCCAAGTAATTTAGTGATTCTTCATTTATTGAGTGGTCGACTATAAAGTTTGCTACCACTTGACCTTTTATAGCTTTGAGAGGCATAAAGGTTACTCAGTTAATGCAAGTGCCCATTTTCCAATTCTACTGTGCAAAATAGGTTCCGATAACATATATTTGAAGACATCAAAATGAGACAAAATGTAAACATTAACTGGTTTAATATATTGCTTGAGTTTTATACATGAGAAGTAAAGACATAAACATAGTTTTTCAACTTCGTTATATCTAGTTTCTGCATCATTTAAAACTCTATTGAGGTAGTAGATGGGTCTTTCGACGCCATTCTCATCCTCTTGAGCTAACATGTTCCCTAAGGTTTTATCAGATGCATCTATGTACAATCTCATA
The DNA here is from genome assembly GCA_948472305.1 of Vicia faba. Lineage (NCBI taxonomy): Eukaryota > Viridiplantae > Streptophyta > Magnoliopsida > Fabales > Fabaceae > Vicia > Vicia faba. The sequence goes on along the minus strand of OX451736.1, from coordinate 514,658,262 downwards.
CTTCTATTTCTACAAGGAGGTACCAGAATAGGTGGCTTGGTGAGGTACTCTTTGATGTTGTTGAAGGCCTCTTGTTTTTCCTGCCCCCATTCAAATCCTCCTTTGCCGATTCGAAGTAGTGGTGAGAAGGCTTGCGTTTTCCCACTGAGGTTGTATATAAATCTCCTTAGGAAATTTATTTTGCCAAGTAGAGACTGCAACTCCTTCTTGTTGGTTGGCGTTTTGGCCTCCAAAATAGATTTAGTCTTGTTTTGGTTTATCTCGATTCCCTTTTTATGGACCACAAAGCCTAAGAAGTCTCCTGCTTTGACACAAAAAGCGCACTTTAGAGGATTCATTTTTAGACCATAGTGTCTTATCCTCTCAAAGGATTGTCGAAGATGGTCCATGTGAGCCTTCCCTGAAACAAATTTGACAACAATATCATCAATATAAATCTGCACAAAAGTCTCAATAAAATCATGGAAGATAGAATTCATCGCTCTTTGATACGTTGCCCCTGCATTTTTTAGGCCAAAAGGCATCACTACCCATTCGTAAGTGCCTAAGGCCCCAGGGCAGCAGAATGCTGTTTTCGACATATCCTCTTCAGCAATAAAAATTTGATTATATCCAGAGTATCCATCAAGCATACTCATGTATTCGAAACCAGCGACAGAATCGACAAGCATTTTCTCCACATGCATTGGAGATTCATCTTTGGGTGTTGCAGCATTCAGATCTCTGAAATCAATGCACACCCTTAAGGTACCATTTTTCTTTATAACATGTACTATATTTGCAATCCATTCGACATACTTGGTCGTTCGGGTGAACTTTCATTTCAGCAGTCTTTCGACTTCCGTTTTGATTTTCGATAGAATCTCCAGTGCAAAGCGCCTTGGAGTTTGCTTGACAAGCTTCTTTCCAGGTTTTGTTGGCAATTGTAGTTCCACCAAACTTCTATCGAGACCAGGCATTTCGTCATAATCCCATGTAAAGCAATCTCTGAACTCTTTTAACAATTGGATCATTTCGATCCTGAGTTCAGGATCTATCTTCGCGCTGATATATGTTGGCTTTTTCATAGGACCTTCACCTAGGTTTATTTCTTCTAAGGGGTCTTGTGCTAGCATTCTAACACTGTTCGCCAACAGATCTTTTTCGAAACCTAGAGGTTCATCATCATATATAGCGTCTAACCTCTAGTTTCGTAATTCTTTCTCTTCCGAGTCAGGAGGTTCTGGGTCAAAATCCCCCCCAGGGCCTTCTTGGAAAGATACCTACTCATTGGCTTCAAGAGCCATATATTTGACTTCAGCCTCTAAGGCCGCTATCATTCTACTTTCGGCTAGATATGCTGAAATCCTTTGTAGATCCTGTGATTCAGTCATCATCACCAAACTCACTTCCCCAACCTATTGGCCGTATGTCATCAACCCCTCCATAGTCGATGTTTGATAAATCCTATCTATCCCACTGAAAACCATGATCAGAGTGTAGATAAAGAGAGCAAAAAGCATTGGGTGCTGGAGTCAGAGCGAATTCAGGAGTGCTGCATGGCCCTATATGAGCCAAGTTCCTGTCGAAGCTATTTTTTCCAATGTTGTTAACTTCGCCCAGATAGTAACTTTGATCAACCTCGATGTTCTCTATGATACCATCAGGGCACCATATTGTAACCCTCTGATGCATCGAAGATGACACTGCACCTATGCCATGTATCCACTCTCGACCTAAAAGCATATTATAATTTGGTTTTGCTGAAATTACCATAAACATGGTAGGTCGAAGAATTCAGCCCACCTTGAGATCCAGTTGTATAACTCCCATGGTGGTTCCAATACCCCCTTCATGATTTGAGAGAACCATGTTGTGGGGCTTAATATCAACATCCCCTTTTCCTACTTTCCTCAGCATAGATTATGGAATTATATTTATGGTCGCCCCACAATCAACCAAGATTTTATTTATGGTTACTTCCCCTATCTTTTCTCTAATAAATAGGGGCTTGAGAGAATTTTTCATCGCCTCAGTAGGTGGCTCAAAGAAAGCATTCTTCTCCTCAACGCAACCATTATTCATCACGTAGTAACACATTGGCTTATGTCTGACCATTTCTTGTTCGACCATCAAGTCAGTTTCGTCGACTTCGACCTGACAGTTGTACTCCCTGGGAAGCACTGATATTATGTTTACCATAATATCTAAAGTATCGTCGGAGTTAGAATTACCTTCGTCATTCGAACCACATTGTTCTGGCTACACCGGTCTTCTAGCAATTGGTTCCCTCTCCAGAGGTTTCCTTTGCTTTCATTTTTCGTTTCTTGGCACGTTGGTGCTATATTCTGGGTGAGGCTCTGCTGCAGCCTCTTTCTCAGCTTTTCGCCATCTTTGAAATCTTTGCCATTGGGAGAAAGACATGGGGTTCTTCCCCTTGTAGTTGCTTGATATGTGAGCCACTTTATTCGTTGTAGTAGTATGGTACTCTTTCCTGTAATCCAAAGAAGAGCCCATTGGAACGTCAAACGTTCGCCATTTTTCTTCATTGGGCCTTTTTCTGCCCACAGTATTGAGCCAAGTATCCACAGGTACATTAGTTGAAGGCCGAAAAGTTGGTGGCCTCCTCACTTGGTTAATGGGTCCCTTTTGATATCCCCTCTTGGGATCATATCTAAATTCTGGATCCATTTTTGGCTGAGCATTGGTGCCCCATTTTTCCTTCACTGCTCTCACACCTTGTATGTGCTCCACCGCCTTCTTGTCGAAAATGGAACTGTATCTGGGACACAGCATCACTTCAGACTTTTTCTTCTGGTATCGATGTAAAAATTATGCCAGATTCTCATTTTCTTTTGGAAATGCTGTCTTGTTCACTTCCTCCTGTCGAATGGCCTCCTCCGAAGCCTTGGCCTCAGATACCTCGACCATGTTTACCTCCACGTTGCTCTTGGCAACGAGGTTCATTTTTTGCATCTTGGTTTCCAAGTTTTCTATCGAACCCTTAACGGCAGCCATGTAAGAACCTGTAGTGGTTCTCTTGTTGGAGCTTTCAGCAGCTCCTTTGTTTCAGCTTTTAGTAGCTCTTTTGCTTGAGCCTTCAATAGCTCCTTTGTTCAGGAATTCAGTGGCCTTCCTCACCCCTTCTACAGTTTTCCTAGATATGTTTCCAGTAAAACTGCCAAATACAGGCTTGTTGATGAAATCCTCAAAAACTTCGACCATATGGATGCCAACTGGTTCAGCATAGTGTGCATCCATTTGCAGCGGGTTCGCATCAATTTTCATTGCCGGCTTATCAGCGAAGATGAGCCTTCCTTTTTCGAGTGCTTTTTGAACAAGATCCCTGAAAAGAAAACATTCTTAGGTTTTATGGCCCAGAAAATTGTGATATTTACAAAAACCTCTTTTCTTTCTTTGTTCTAAAGGAGGCATTTTTTCCCCAGGGGCACTATCATTTGGCCATCTTTGACTAATAAATCAAATATTTCGTCATATTTAGTGATGTCGAAACTATATGTTTTCTTTGGGAATCTGTCATTGTTCCTTTCGGACTCAACATATTCTTCCCATTTGAGGGCACTAGCAATTTACAAGAGTTTGGCAGCCCTTGTTTTAATTCTGCTAAATCTATTTCTCCTTCTTCGACATCTATAGGATCTCTATATGTCTCTGGATTGTCATCACCCATTTCGACATAGGCTACTCTTTCTCTTCGATGAGTTTTGGTCGCTTTAGCCTTTTCGGATTTAAGGCGTTCTACTTGTCGAACTCTATCGGCCAGCTGAGCCATGTCTCTCAAGTATTGGGTATCTAATTTTTTCCTAATGGAATAATCTAGGCTTTAAGCCGTCAAAACCTATTCAGATACTCATCTATTGGCTCAGTGAATCTCCTCTTCACACTAGATAATTCTTTCAAACTTATTTTGGTTCGTCCCATGTAAAATTGTTCATGGAACAACCTTTCCAATTGATTCCAATTATGGATCGAATTGGATGGGAGGGTAGTGAACCAAGTAAAAGCATTTTTTGTTAGAGAACTTGGGAAATATTTAATCCTAAGGTTTTCGTTGTTTGTTATTTCTCCGGCTTCTATCAAATATCTCGCCACATGTTCGACAGTAGACTCTGTCGTATCCCCTGAAAATTTGGTAAACTTGGGGACTTTTCCCCTAGGGGTAAATCTATTTGCAAAATATATTCTGACAATGGATATGTGAAGTTTGGTCTGTGAAAACCAACGTTCATCCCATTCTGTATCATAATTCTTTCGATCATGGCAGTTAGATTATTATATGTTCCATAATTCTGATGTCGAACTTGCTGTATCAATTCATCAGCGTTTTGGTTCCTGTTCACCATAATCACTCCTGGATCGACTTCTCTAGGGATCTGTGGGGATTTCGAGGTATTTCGACCCTAGGTTGTTCTATTTCTACTCTAGGGATCTGTGGATTTTGATTAATGGTTAAATCTTCCTCCAAGATTACCCCTTGGTTCACTCTTGTTGGTATTCTCTGGGGTTGTCGAATAGTTTGGGGGACCCCAAAGAATTCAGCCATGCGCGTCATTTGTGCTGCCATTTGTTGATTTGATTGGGTAGTATTTTGTATTAGGGGGTTCAGCATTATACTTAGGGTTTGTGCCAGCATTTGCACCATATCATGGTTGCTTTCATCCATCTGTTGCCTTAAAATTGCTGTAGAAGCATTTGTGAGGCTTGGTATTGTATGTGATGGCCCTCCTAAAAGTTGGTTTCTACCCAAATTTACCATACTGGCTCCAGATCCCTGTAATGTTGAAGACGTATTCACCACAGGTTCTGAAAATGTAGACGCATCATTCATAAGGCTAGCCATTTCAGTGGTTGGCATGCCATATGACTGTTCTCGAGCCATCCAGGCTGTCGAAAATCCTGGGGGAATGTACGGTCAAGATCCTGGATTTTCCCTTGGCGGGGGTGTTCCTAATGGACCTCTAGGACCTACATACGAAAGTATGGGTCCTGTTCGATTCTTGGTTAATGTTGGTACTGAACCAACAGATGTTGAGATATTTTCTCCAACGGTAGTTATAACCGCTGTTCCTGTAGTATTTGGTGAAGGTATTTCTCCATGATTTGGCTCATTAGCCATTCTACTTTTGCTATTTCTCTTCCTAACAGTACACTCGTTGGTGGTTATTCTACCACTTCTTAATAACATGCAACACTGTATACGTGTAAAAGGAAAGCAATAACATAAGTGAACAAACAAATGATAAAAATTAGCAAGGTCCCACCAGGTGTGCCAATTTGTTTACCGTGGTTTTTGGTAAACAACCGCTGATCCTCCAAAAAGGAAAAGCCCTTTTGGTTACTTGCGGGATCGATCAGATTGATCCCATAACATATGCTAATTTTTATGTTGGTTTGATGTAAAAGTTAATATCTAGGAAGAACACACGTTCGACCGGGGATATGGTGTTTGTGGTTTTGGAAAGAAAATTGAGATACAGATAAAATGCAGGAAACGTAAACTTTGCAAAAGAAGATCAAAACAATGTGAAATATTTGATTAATAAACGGTGGTGTTTCCAACGTACATTCTCAGTTATTCTTTCACACACAACGGGTACTTGAATAATGTTGAGTGACTAGTACAATAGGTTGAACACACGGAAAATCTACACAAACTTCCTATCTTTATACTAAAATTATGTAACTGTCGAGGGGTTGCCTTTCTCTGGGATGAAGATAAGTGTCCGCTGCATGCCCCTCAACCTCTATCTTCCTGCCACGTCGCTTTCCCTTAACTGCTGGGAGAACTGCATTTCCCTCCAATCTTCCAATTCAAATATCCTTCGCCTTTGATGCTGACACGAGGGTTATTCTTCTAGTCGAAGGTCACAGGACCTTTTCAGTCGAAGGCTTGATGGCGATGTCTGGTCGAAGACCAATTCGTAGCTCAGATATTTCTCTAAGTTTTTCCATCCGTCGAAGCATTTTCCAACTTGGCTTTATTTGCTCTATTTTTGGCCCATAAGGCCAATTTATCGTGGGTGTCGAATTCAAGAGCTAACAAGATCATGGCTTCTGTTCGTAAAAACACCATCCGAATCAGCTTTGTGAAGATACGTTCCCAACTCAAAGAGCTAGTATCAAAGGTTTCCGAAAATTCTGCGTTCACTAAGAGACATGGTTAACTTCTCAACCTGGTTACTTCAAACTTTGATGAAAAGATGATGAGTGTACTCTTTCAGTTCTTTGATCCCAAGCACCACTGCTTCACCTTTCCAGACAATCAATTTGTGCCTACCTTGGAAGAATTCTCTCAGCTACTGGATATACCCATTCTTGAATAGTTGCCCTTCATAGGTCTAGAAGAAGTTCCTAAGCCAGAAGTCATTGCCTCAATTTTGCATCTGAAATGGGCCAACATGGTACCCAATTGGGAAACAAGAAGTAGAGTCAAGGGTTTTCTAGCTAAGTTTCTGATAGACAAGGCCCAACTGTTTTGGGATGATATGGATTTTCAGGCTTTTGAGGAGGTTTTGGCTCTTCTAATCTATGGGTTAGTCCTATTACCTAATCCGGACTCGTTCATAGATGTGAATGCTATCAAGATCTTCCTCTCCCGCAATCCTGTGCCTACCTTGCTTGGAGATATTTTGCATGCTCTCCATACTCGTACCATGAAGAGAAGAGGGGTTCTTATGTGTTGCATGCCATTGCTGTCGAGGTGGTTTATTTCTCACCTCCCTAAGTCTGTACTGAAGAATGAAGAAGGTTTAGGTTGGTCACAAAGGATAATGTCACTTGCTCACATGGATATTCTCTGGTGTTCCCGAGCTATGGAAAACACTACTATTATAGACCGCTGCGGGGAGTACCCTAATGTCCCATTACTTGGTATCAGAGGAGGTATAACCTATAATCCTTGTTTAGCTCTGCGACAATTTGGTTACGCTCGAAGAGATGGTCCCCATGAGTTACTTATCAAGGGAATTGTATTCAACTATGAGGATGATGTTCAAGAGTATCTCCGGAGGTTCATACGAGCTTGGGGCATGGTAAACAGATATGGCGCCAAGGCTTTGGGGCCAAAGGCTTCCATTCCTATGGAACCTTACCTCCAATGGGTACGAGATCGCACCCAAAAGCTTATGATGCCCTATGTGGCTGTTTTACCAGTGATTGTGGAACCCACTACTGAAGGGGGTATTCCTTACACAGTTCTCTATCCTTATATAACCACTGATCTTGGGGAATTATAGAGGTCTTGGCTTCAATTTATGAAGGAGCGGGATACTTACATGGATCAGTTCCATGCTCATAAGAGGAAGGTTTTAGAGCTCACAAAGCAGCTCCACAAGGAAAAAGGACTCAATGATTATCTCGGCACAAAAAGGAAGCATCCATGGGAATTTTGATTTCTTTTCTAGTTTTAGATTTATTTTTAACTGTGTGATATGGTGGGAGAACTGACTTGAGGGTTTTGCGTTTGATCGCAAATGTTGCGGTTAGCAAGAGTCGCCACCGACTTTTCTTTTATCCAAAAGGAAAGGTGAAAAAGCATAGGAAAGACCTTTGCAATTATTTGTTAAGTTCGGGGGGTAAATTATGAAAAGGGAAGTGTTGTACCCTAAAATTTTCCCTCCCATATTTCTCAAAACATTTCAAGAAAGATCCCCAAGTTGCTCAAGGAAGTCCAATGGTTGGCCAGACAAGCTCTCTCCTAAGGCAGTCTACCCCAAATTAGGGTTTCATGTTGCATCAAGATACTTGAGTCCAAGTGATCCCAAGTGCTCACCAATGTCCTAATATGTTCTCAAGATCATCCATGTCAATTTTCAAGCCTTGCAGAGGAAGTTTGCTCAGTCAATTGCTCAAAGGTCCAAAAATCGAATGTGCTAGGACAAAAGTCAACTGTGACCCACATACAGTCAAACTTCAAGATTTTTGGTCAACATCCTCATTTTGAAGTATATTTCATCATTTTATCAAGGGTTGATCATGATTCATCAAGGATTTCTCACAATTCATCAAGACTCAAAAGTTGCTAAATTAGGGTTTTGTAGGAAAAGTCAACTCAACTTTGACCAAGTATAAAATTCTCATACTTTATGAGAAATGACCCATCCAAAGCTCATTTTGAATAGTATGCAATTCCCTATAATCCATCTTCAGCTCCCAATATTAAAATATGCACTCACAAAAAGTTATGAATTTGGACATTATAGGTCATTTTGAAAAGTCAACAAAAACACCTTTTGTGTCAAAGATTCATACATGAGAATGGAATATCAAAATGATATGATACTAAAATGGTTGATTAGCGGACATCTCAAGCTTTCCAAAAAGTCAAATAACACCTCCAAATAGTCAAAATTGAGGAAGTTATGCATTGTTGAAGTTGACCTTTTTTGCAAAATTGCCAAAAGTCAACTATGCCCAAAACTTCAAATTTTGCAAAATGGGCCCAATCTTTTTCACTTGTTTTGAGTTGGCATCATATCCCACGTGCTCTAGCCTTTGCCACTTGTCCATATCATATTTTTATTAACTAGTTTGATTTTTATTTGAATTAATTTGATTTAAATCAAAATAAATCAAATAAAAATCCAAAACATTGATAACCAAGGATTTTGTGTTGTTTCAGGCTTCATTGAACAACTAGCATCATTCCCAATTCGCATTAAGGCTTGAGTAAAAAAAAAGATTCAAAATAAGCCATGTTTGGAAAGATCTTCAAAGCAAATCAAATCAATATCCAAAGCATTGAAAGAAGAAGATTTGGATGCAATTTGCAACCCTAATCCATTCACTAATACACAAGGAGGGAGTGCAGATCAAAAATCAGGTTAGAAGGAGGCGCTAGAGAAAGAACAAAATTTGAAAAAAGAAGCAAAAAGTGTGAGGTTGAATTGGTGGTTAGAGGCATCCTCAAGGCTTGGTATCAGTCCCAATCGTTTCCTGGCATTCTCAGGAACCTAAAGCAATCAAAACCAAGCGTTTTCAGGCCCTCCCATGCACTGTAAGTCCGTAACGGTATCACCCTTTTCTTGAATTTGAAAAGCTTTATTCTTGTATCCATAGTATAAAATAACGGCATAATCTTGATCACCATGATGTTTGCAAGCTTTTGGCATTATTCAATTTCATTTATATGACCTGTGCTATAAATCACCATTGTTAGGGTTTCGGATTTGGTGTTAGGGCTTTTTATTTCAGGAACAATTAGCCTTCATAATGGGCATGGTTGTGATCAGGAGGACGAGACGAATCTAATGATGGCGTTAGATTCCATTTACATGGCCTGTGGAAGGTTTTGAGAATGTTTGGTTTGTAGCAACGGACATTTGTCCGTGGGTATAGGTATTGCAGGTTTTAGCCACGGAGAGAGGAAGGAGATGATGCGTTGTCACTCCCCTACTGGCCTGTTTGAATTTCGCGCAGATTTTCTTTTGTCTTTTTCTTGTTTCTTATATTATTATTATTTTGTAATATATTAACAATAAAAAACAAGTGCTCTAGTGGTTACCAGATGGATATTCAAGGCGTTAGAGGCTGGAGGTCAGGGGTTCGACCCCTGCCTCCAGCAATTGCTATTTTTCCATTTATTTTCAGGAGATCCAATACATGCATGAGCTTGGGATCCATCATACTCCCTCACTATCCAACGAGCCAGATGGCCAGATGGCCAGATCTGATGGCCACCATTGCAAGCACACCATGGACCAAGTCAAACATGCCACACTGGATGGCAAAAGTCAGCATGGACCTTCTCCAATTGGACCCAGAAAATTGCTATTGGCACACCACTTTCAGGCCCATCTCTCATCTTTTTATTTTATTTTATTTATTCTATTTAATTTATTTTCTATTTATTTTATTAACCAAAAATTATTTTATTTTTTATCAAAAATCACCAAAAAATTATTTTATGTTAAATTAAATTTAGGATATTTATTTTTAGTAAAAAATCAATTAATTAATTAGGTTTGATTAATTAGACAACTATAAATTATTTTTTGTAAATAATTAAAATCAATTAGAATAAATAGGTTTTTAACATTGACTTAATTATTTTATCTCTTTCCTAAAATAACAAAAAAACCAAAAATATGTTATTTAATTATTTTTCATTTATTTATTTAATTAACTAATTAATGTAGCATTTAATTTTAGGATTTAATTTATTTTCTTAAAAAAAATATATTAAAAACAACAAAAAAAATTTTCTTTTAATTAGGAGGGTCAAAACCCTAGTTTTCACATTCGATCTAATTGTCTCGCGCACTTTATTTTAATTTTTATCCAATTATTGCATCTGCTCCCAGTTTGTAATAATTAAATTAGGACATTTATTTACTTTTACCGGTTTTAAGTTTCAAAGGGTTTGTTTTTGGCGATGTAAATACCCGACGCCTTGTAATAGTTTAGTTTAAATTCTGCATTTTAATTATGCAAATATTCAACTGCTAGATGTTTGATAATAGGGTATGCATGACAAGAATGAATGACTAAATTTAAAACAGTTAGATCACCCTTAATTGTGCAAAGATAAAAATAACTGAAATCAACACATTCGCACACGCGCACTCCTAGGGTACACTCCGCTTGGTTGCCTTCGTAAACAATCATTGAGTATAGGTTGTTTTAGAGGTCGCCCTCTTGTCTAAAAGATCATAAGTTGCCTCAGAAAGGTTGCCTCAGATATCATTGCCTCGGATAAATGATCTAAGACATTAGGGTTACCGCTAAGACGTCCTAACGTTGCTTTAGTGACCGTACGTCCCTTTTGAATTGACCCTCAAACTCCAACGACGGTGCTACCTACTCACTAATAGTGGGATAACATTGTATAAGGAAACAAACATAGAACGATTCCTTTTTCGAGTAGGTAGATTAATTCTTAGATACTTGCTCATTCCAAACAAAATTTTCACACTTACACTCTTTTACAAACAAGTTTTCAAAAAAACACTTCATTACACTTTTGAAGACAAAAGCAAGAGTTAAATCGAAGTTAAAACAAAAAATTTTCAAAACCCACAAACACAAAGAAAACAATTTTGAAAACAATGAGCAAGTACCTAAGAGCCCGTAGATAACTACGGATAGAAAGGGTGCTAATACCTTCCCTTTCTATAATCTACCCCCCCGTACTCAGAAATATCTCGAAAAAGGAATTTTTCTGTGCTTTTTTCCTTTCCTTGTTGGATAAAATAAAAGACAGTGGCGAATCTTACTTACCGCGACATTTTTCTAAAACAAACGCAAAACGCAAACCAACATTCCAAAAACAGTCAGTTCTTCCACCGTATCACTGAACTGGCGACTCTGCTGGGGACGCTTAATAAGTGGGGTGTACCTTAGGAATAATTCATATTGTTTTCAATTGTTTGATCTGTATGCTTTATCTTTGTGGGTTTGAATTGGAGTTACTATAGATCCTAACTCGGATCTGGGGATACCTTTTAGGTAAGTAGCAATAGACTATGAGGGAACTATACGGTGTAGACCGATACGGTTGAAGTAGTAGCTACGTTGGTGTGGCACTTTAGTTTGTACCGATATCCCTTGTGGTGGAACAAGGAGAATATGGGACTGCTAAGGGGTCATTAAGCACCAACTGACCTTAGAACCTATAATTGACCAACTTGGCCATAGAAAAGTAGTAGTATGCTACACTCATTGAGACCAAACTCTCGCGATGATTCCGGCTGCAAGAAAAGGTTGCTAAACTGGAATTATGACCGATCGAGGGTGGTCAGTGATATTGAGATCCTCTAGAACCCAATTACTATTACTAGGACAAGTTGAACCAACTAAACTGAAAGAGGGTAATACCTAAACTCCATGCCAGCCTGAAATTTAAGGGCTACTGTGTGACTTGTTTGCCCTTACCATGTTTTCTATCTGTGAATACCTGTGGTGTGTTTCTATCATGACATCATGCATCATGACATTGCATGCATATTTCATCAGACTAACCCATTTCAAAGACCGAGGGGATTCGTCTTTGTTCTGTTTTACGGATCATGGCATATATGCGTAGAAACACTATTCAGATCAGATTTGTACAGATTCCTACTCAACTTAGAGATTTGGTTTCCAAGGTTCCTGACACTTCCTCTTTTGACAGAAGACATGGTCACCTCCTTAGTCTAGTCACTTCCAAGCTGGATGAATAGATGATGAGCGTCTTATTCCAGTTCTTTGATCCATTATACCACTGCTTTACCTTCCCGGACTATCAATTGGTACCTACTTTGGAGGAGTTCTCTGATCTACTCGGCATCTCTATTCTAGAGCAGACCCCATTTACAGGTTTGAAGACAACTCCTAGGCCGAAGGATATTGCTTCAGCCCTCCATCTTACAAAGGCTGAGGTAATGTCTAACTGGGAGACTCGGAGTGGGGCTAAAGGCTTCCTGGCTAAGTTCTTGAATGATCGGGCTCAACAATTTTTGGACAGTTTGGACTTTCAAGCATTCGAAGATATCCTAGCACTTCTCATTTATGGATTGGTTTTGTTCCCTAATTCAGATTCTATTGTCGATGTGAACGCAGTGAAGATCTTCATGTCCCGTAATCCGGTTCCCACTCTCTTAGGTGATATTCTGCATGCTCTTTATACCCGTACTGCTCAGAAACGGGGAACCCTTATGTGTTGTGCACCATTGCTGGTGAGGTGGTTTATTTCTCACCTCCCCAAATCTGTTTTGAAGAACAAGGAAGGCATGGGTTGGGCCTATAGGATCATGTCCCTTGCTCACACGGACATTATCTAGAGCACTAAAGACATGGAAGAAGTTGCTTTTATTGATCGCTGTGGGGAATACCCCAATGTTCAACTACTTGGAATTAGAGGAGGGATCACCTATAATCCTTGTTTGGCCTTACGACAATTTGGGAAAGCTAGGAGGGACGGACCTCATGAGTTGCTGCTTCCGGACATTGTCTTTGACTTCATGGGGGATGTTGATGGACATCGCCGCAGATTCATACGAGCTTGGAACAGGGTGCACAGGTCTGATTCGCATGAGCTAGGAATGAAGACCTCTCTTCCGATGGAACCGTATCTCCGGTGGGTTCGAACCCGTGCTCAAAAACTAGGGATGCTATACGAAGCTGTCTTACTGGTAATTGTTGAGAGTACTGATGAAGAAGGGGTTCCACATATTGTCCTCCATCCATACATGCCTCTGACATTGGGGCATTAAAGAGGTCTTGGATCCAGTTGAGGGAAGAGCGGGATACTTACAGAGAGAAGTATCATGAACAAGAACAGAAGATCCTAAAGCTTACAAGGCACCTGGAGAATGAGAAGGTCCTCAACGACTATGTCAGCACACAAGGAAAACGACCATGGGAGCCCTGATGTCTTTTGTTATTTCTAGTTTTGATTTACTTTTCAATTTTTCTTTTCGTAACACCTTAAAGGCACTTGTTAAACATTGAATTCAAGTTTTTATCTAATAAAAGTGTGTTTCATTTTGGTTTATGAATTTAAATCTCCCTAAAGTCTTTGAAATCATATCATATGCATTCCATTCTCATGCATCTCATCACAGGTACCCTTACAGGTTTCTCATCTTCTTCGTTGTTTATTTCAGCATAACATGTCTTCTGAAACATCAACTGATCAAGATATTAAGGCTCTTCAAGCTCAAAATGCTCAGTTCCAGGAAATGTTCATGAACCTGGCCAAGGGGCAGAAATATATGAAGACTCTTATCTTGAGGGATAAGAAGAAGAAGACGAAGAGGACGGTCCTCCTGAACATGGGTCACAGGTTTGGGAACATGATACGGGAAGAAGTTGATTTGTCCCACTCATCTAGAGGGGGAGAGAACCAAGAAGAAAGGAGGGCTCCTAGCCCTGTGGTTTCTGACAATGAAACTGACTTTGATGAAGACCAGTATCCTCCGGCTGAGGATAGGTATAAGAAACTCGAAGACCGGTTAAGTGCGATGGATATCCAGAAGATACCTGGATTGGACTTCGGTGATTTAGGTCTGGCGTCTGAGGTGGTGATTCCCCACAAGTTCAAAGCACCAGTCTTTGCTAAGTACGATGGGGTCTCCTGCACAAAGCCACACCTTCGCTCGTATGTCAGAAAGATTCAGCCATATACTACTGATAAGAACCTCTAGATCCATTTCTTTCAAGATAGTCTTTCAGGGACTCAACTTGAATGGTTCTACCAACGTGAAGGAGCCAACGTCCGTAACTGGGAGGACCTTGCCTCTACTTTCTACAAGCAATACCAGTACAATGCCGACCTCGCTCCCACGCGTACTCAACTTCAGGGTATGTCTATGGGTGCGAGCGAAGGTTTTAAGGACTATGCTCAGAAATGGAGGGACCTTGCTGGGAAAGTACAACCCCCTCTGGCTGATAGGGAGTTAGTAGATATGTTTCTTGGGACCTTGTCTGGTCCGTATTTTAATCATCTGATCGGTAGCTCCTCGTCTGGGATCACCGAATTAATAATGACTGGGGAGAGAGTTGAAGCCGGTATCAAGAGCGGAAAAATACAGAAAGGTGCTTCGTCAAGTACCGAGAAGAAGCCTTTCAAGAAGGAGTCCAATGCGGTTTACAGCTCAAGGAGCCAGAACCGACCTGAACGCCACCAAGCAGTGAATGCGGTGGTTATATCAAGGCCTGCTGGTGCCCCACAATGCAATAATCATCCAAGAACAGAGAGGCTGCAAAGACAATTCACTCGGCTCAACATGACTTTATCTCAAGTTATGCCGCAGTTGTTAAAGACCAACTTGGTGATTCTGAAGGAGGCTCCAAAGAATCCCAACACCACATCGCCGCTATATAATCCGAACGCCCACTGTGCTTATCACTCTGATAGCCCAGGGCATGATACCAATAATTGCTGGGCTTTGAAGAGTAAGGTGCAGGATCTGATTGATACCAAAGAGATCGAGTTTGAAGTGCCGGAAAATCCTAATGTCATAACGGCTCCTATGCAAAAACATGACACGGGAGTGAATGCTATTGGGGATGATGAAGAAGAGTTTGACATTGACAGCTGAATTTACCCGACTACCAATGGCGGCTTGAGCAATTGGACAATGAAGGATTCTATGTCCGTTTCTTTTATTACCCAATAATGAGACTTTTGTTTTGAGTTTGTAACAGACAATTTTAAACTTTTACGGCCCAGTGTCTTACCCGAGGCACCGTGGCTTTGTTTGTGAGGGCTTGATATTTGTCATCTCCATATAAAAGCATTGGAAATTTTCTTGCATCACAAATTTTGCGCTCCTTGTTTTTTATTTTCTATCTTGCAAAACAACTATTTTACACACACTAACATATACAGGTCTACATCTACTCTGGATCCCACTGATAACGACTCCGCTACTGCCAGTTATGACTTCGAAAGTCCGATCAACCAAGCCGAGGATGAAGGTGAGGATGATTGCGAAGTGCCTGGGGAACTTGCTAGACTGTTACTTCAGGAAGAGAGGGCCATACAGCCGCATGAAGAGCCGGTGGAAACAGTAAATCTGGGTACAGAGATAGACAAGAAAGAGGTCAAGATCGGTGCAAATCTGGAGCCTAGTGTTAAGCAACGGTTGATTCAGATGCTACGTGACTACGTTGAGATCTTTTCCTGGTCTTATGAAGATATGCCTGGGTTGGATATCGATATTGTGGTTCACCGCCTGCCTACCAAGGAAGACTGTCCTCCAGTGAAGCAGAAAGTTCGCCGAATGTGCCCAGAGATGTCTGAGAAAATCAAGGCTGAGCCTATGAAACAGTTTGACGCTGATTTTCTAGAAGTTACTTCTTACCCTCAGTGGGTTACCAACGTGGTTCCAGTGCCAAAGAAGGATGGTAAGGTTCGAATGTGTGTTGACTATAGGGATCTGAACAGGGAGAGCCCCAAGGATGATTTCCCTCTGCCTCATATCGATGTTCTGGTTGACAACACCACACATCATAAGGTCTTCTCCTTTATGGATGGTTTCTCTGGTTACAATCAGATTAAGATGGCTCCCGAAGACATGGAGAAGACCACTTTTGTTACACAGTGGGGTACCTTTTGCTACAAAGTCATGCCTTTCGGATTGAAGAATGTTGGGGCAACATATCAGTGTCCCATGGTCGCTTTGTTCCACGACATGATTCACCATGAGATTGAGGTATACGTTGACGACATGATTGCAAGATCCCAAACTGAAGAAGAACATCTTGACCACCTTCAGAAGCTATTCGACAGGTTGAAGTTGTACAAGCTGAGGTTAAACCCGAACAAGTGCACCTTCGGGGTGAGATCTGGTAAGCTGCTGGGTTTCATTGTAAGTGATAAAGGTATTCAAGTGGATCCTGCAAAGGTGAAGGCTATACAGGAAATGCCAGCTCCCCGAACAGAAAAAGAAGTCAGAGGCTTTTTGGGACGGTTGAATTACATTGCCCGATTCATCTCACACCTAACTGCTACTTGTGAGCCAATCTTCAAACTACTGAAGAAAGATCAAGTGATAAGATGGAATGATGAATGTCAGGCCGCTTTCAAAAGGATCAAAGAAAATCTCCAAGAGCCTCCTATTTTGATGCCTCCAGTTGAAGGGAGACCTCTGATCTTATACTTGACAGTACTCGACAATTCAATGGGGTACGTGCTGGGGCAGCATGACGAGTCTGGCCGAAAAGAGCATGCTATTTATTACCTTAGCAAAAAGTTTACCGACTGCGAGACCCGATACTCGTTGCTTGAGAAAACTTGCTGCGTTTGGAATGGGCTGCTCGCCAGCTGAGACAGTATATGCTGACTCACACTACTCTGTTGATATCAAAGATGGATCCAATCAAGTATATCTTCGAAAAGCCTACCTTATTCGGAAGAATAGCAAGATGGAAGATGATCTTGACTAAGTATGACATTCAATATACAACCCAAAAGGAAAACAAGGGAAGTGTGTTGGCAGATCATCTGGCACATCAGGCAGTGGACGATTACCAGTCTATGAACTTCGAGTTCCCAGATGAGAATATCATGATAGTGACTGACTGTGAGACACCTGGACCGGATGAAGGACCTGAGGAGGGATCCCGATGGTGTATGTACTTTGACAGAGCTTCAAACGCTTTGGGTAATGGCATTGGTGCCGTGATCATATCTCCTGAAGGCTCTCATACTCCGTTCACCGCCCGGCCATGCTTCAACTGCACCAACAACATGGCGGAGTATGAAGCATGCATCATGGGTCTTCGAGCAGAAATTGACCTAAGGATTAAGTTCTTAAGTGTATTCGGAGATTCCTCTCTCGTGATCAGTCATATCAAAGGCGAGTGGGATACGAAGCACCCAAATCTTATTCCTTACAAAGAGTATATATTGACGTTGCTTCCACACTTCAAGGAGATAACCTTTGAACACTTCCCTAGAGAGGAGAATCAGTTGGCGGACGCGCTAGCTACGATATCTTCTATGTTCAAGGTTAGATGGGACAACGAGGCTCCCTAGATTACCATTGAAAGGTTAGACGAACCTGCACATTACTGTGATGTTGAGACTGAAGAGGTAACAGATAAACCTTGGTTTCACGAGGTAAAGAGATATCTTGAGGCTCAAGAATACCCTAAGGGTGCATCTGTTAATGATAAGAAGTTTCTGAGGAGATTCGCGGCGAAGTTCTTCATCAGCAATGGCATTCTTTACAAGCGTAACCATGATTCAACCTTACTGCGATGTGTGGATAAGAACGAGGCAGAAAGGATTATGGTAGAGTTACATGAAGGTACTTTTGGAACTCATTCAAGTGGACATACCATGGAAAAGAAGATCCTTCGGGCAGGATATTATTGGTCCACCATGGAAGCCGACTATTATCTGCATTTTTGGACCTGTCATAAGTGCCAAGTCTATGCTAATAAGGTGAACATACCTCCAGTTCCTCTGAACGTCTTGACAGCTCCGTGGTCTTTTACAATGTGGGGCATCAATATGATCAGCGAGATCAGACCTACGACATCCAACGGGCATTATTTCATCCTGGTAGCAATTGATTACTTTACAAAGTGGGTTGAAATAGCTTCCTGTGCTACTGTAACCAAGAACGTCGTGGCTCGGTTCATTCAGCATGATCTGATCTGTTGGTATGGTGTACCACAGAGGATCATTACGGACAATGGTACAAATCTCAACAATAAAATGATTACCGAGCTCTGCAAGCAATTCAAGATACAGCATCATAACTCTTCTCCCTACCGGCCGAAGATAAATGGGGATGTTGAAGCCGCTAATAAGAACATTAAGAAGATTGTGCAGAAGATGACGGTGACATACAAAGACTGGCACGAGATGTTACCATTTGCTCTTCATGGGTACCATACCTCAGCGCAGACGTCAACAGGGGAAACACCCTATTCCTTGGTATATGGCATGGAGGCAGTCTTGCCCATTGAAGTTCAGATACCCTCTCTTCGGATTATGAAGGATGCAGGTTTGAGCGAAGATGACTGGATTCAGACCCGGCTTGATCAGCTGAACTTAATCGATGAAAAGAGACTTACTGCTATTTGTCATGGTCAAATGTATCAAAAACAGATGATCAAGGCATTTAACAAAAAAGTTAGATGACAAGAGTATCAAGTTGGGGATCTGGTAATCAAGCGTATTATCTTACCTCAAGGTGATCCCAGGGGCAAATGGACCCCTACGTACGAAGGGCCATTTGTGGTTAAGAACATCTTCTCAGGAGGAGCTATGATTCTAACCACCATGGATGGTGACAACCTTCCTCACCCCGTCAATGCAGACATAGTGAAAAGATACTACGCATAATCAAAGACCCTCCAGGTCGACTGGCCTAGGCAAAAATAAGGGCTTCCTAGCGAACCAAAAGGGTTCGTAAAAAAATAAGGTATGAAAATGAAAAAAATCTGTACACCCGACAAGTCGAAAACCTGAAAAGACGGCTTGGGCAAAAAAGGGTATCCCGGTGGACTGAAAACCCGAAAGGGCGGTCCAGGAAAAATTAGGGATCAAAGCGTAACACTATGTCTCATTGGATCACCTTGCAACCAGACTTCGGTATCAACTATCAAGCTCGGACGACGCTAATCAATCTGATCTACCTTCAACCAAGTAGCAAAGTGATGAGATGCTCGAGGATATAAAGGCAATAGCAGAGTTGGAACCCAGTGGGATTGTTCACATAGCTGTTTCTCTTTCTTTTACACAAATTGTATAAACTCTATTGATTCGGCAGCATTCCCTTACTAGGACGCCAACCTCTTGTACAAAAACGCCTATTCACAGGCCAAACTTCAAAGTAAATATAATTCATTTTCAAAGAAATTTCAAACTGTTTTTCCTTTTTCTGTTTTGTTTTGCAAAGAACGTCCAATGTTCATTTTTGATATATGCATTTGACATTAATTGCTGCTCATAAATATTTACATGCGAAACAAAAGAAGATTACTAGTAATATCAGAAACAGGGGCAAATAAGAATTGTCCAATCTTTACGATTTCTCTATCCACCAGGTACAAAGGTAGATTTAGCTAAAGAATATGGCCAAGATACATTCATTCCCCGCAGAGTAAGAGAAAGTTAGTGGTGTTAACTCTCCCCATCTGAGACTCGCAACTGCAAATGAGTTGGCAATATTCTCCCCAAGCAGAGTTTATCTACCATCAGCACTAAAAAGTCTTAATATCCCCAGCAAAGTATAAAAAAAATATATCCCCAGTGGAGTTTGAAAAATCATCCCCAACGGAGTTTGGAAAAATCATCCCTAATAGACTCTGGAAGATTGTCCCCAGTAGAGTCTAAAAGGTTATTCCCCGTGAAGTCGCAACTGGAAAATCATCCCCAACGGAGTTCATTCCTTTCACCAACAGGAATTCAATCCCCAACAAGTTTCAGTATCACCAGCAACTGGAAAATCATCCCCAGTGGAGTTCATTCCTTTCACCAACGGAAACTCAATCTTCGACAGGTTTCATTATCTCCAGCAACGGTAATTCATCCCTAGCTGAATTTGTCAGTGGAATCCTCAGCAGATCATCTCTTCCCCACAGAGTAATCTCCTCATCAATTTATTCCCCAGAAGAGTTATCCTCTCTTGCAGGTTTATTCTCACAAACATCTTCATTCACTATCTCCAGCGGAAACGAAGACTCCAATTCTTTTCTCCAGCAGCTATCCGGGATTTATTTTCCCCAGCTAAAAACATCACATTTCCATACATCATGACATATGCATACGCATCATACAACACAATCTCATTTATTTTGAGAACATCATTGCTTGATACATATCATGCGTTACATACAACTAACCTTTACCTTTCAGGAAAGGATACGATTAAATTCTCACAAGTTCAAGCTATGAAGCTTTTACCTCAGTCAAATTACGGACGAGCTCCTAAATCTCGACAAAGATATTACCTCAGTTGAATTACGGACGAGTTCCTAAATCTCAGCAGAGATATTCCCTCAGTTAAATTACGGACAAGTTCCTAAATCTCGACAAAGATATTTCCTCAGTTGAATTACAGACGAGTTCCTAAATCTCAGCCGAGATGGTTTCTTAGTTGAATTACGGACGAGTTCCTAAATCTCAGTAGATATTACCTCAGTTGAATTACGGACGAGCTCCTAAATCTCAGCAGAGATGTTTCCCCAGTTGAATTACGGACGAGGTCCTAAATCTCAACAAAAATATTTCCTCAATTGAGTACGGACGATCGAAGTTCCTAAATATCAACAGAGATGATTCCTCAGTTGAATTAGGGACGTGTTCCTAAATCTCAGCAGAGTTGTTTCTTCAGTTGAATTACGGACGAGCTCCTAAATCTCAGCAGAGATGTTTTCCCAGTTGAATTACGGACGAGCTCCTAAATCTCAGCAAAAATATTTCCTCAGTTGAGTACGGACGATCGAAGTTCCTAAATATCAACAGAGATGATTCCTCAGTTGAGTACAGACGATCGAATTTCCTAAATATCAACAGAGATGATTTCTCCATTGAGTAGGACGATCGAAGTTCCTAAATATCACCAGAGATGACTCACCAGCAGAATAACAGACGTCGAAGCTCCTAAATTTCTATTTCTCTCAATAAAGATCAACCTTCCCCAGCGGAATCTTCCTCAACAACAGGTATGCAAGCCCTCGCTAAGGAATCTCTTATGCGATCGACACCCTTCAGATGGCATATTTAAGCCTATCCCCTCGTCAGCAATTTCCAAATGGAATCTGTAAGCCCATTCCCGATATCACAAGACGATTACCACTTCATGCGAGTGCAAATTTCTGGGCACACTAGTGTTCAATCCTCTTCCCCCTTCGGATCACGAAAGGCACGAAAGCCAATCTATATCCTCAGGTTTAAGAAGATTGAACAGGGGAAGCTATTGTACCCCAATATTTTCCCTCCCATATTTCTCAAAATATTTCAAGAAAGATCCCCAAGTTGCTCAAGGAAGTCCAAGGGTTGGCCATACAAGCTCTCTCCTAAGGCAGTATACCCCAAATTAGGGTTTCATGTTGCATCAAGATACTTGAGTCCAAGTGATCCCAAGTTCTCTCCAATATTATAATATGTTATCAAGATCATCCATGTCAAGTTTCAAGCCTTGCATAGGAAGTTTGCTCAGTCAATTGCTCAAAGGTCCAAAAATCGACTGTGCTAGGGCAAAAGTCAACTGTGACCCACATACAGTCAAACTTCAAGATTTTTTGTCAACATCCTCATTTTGAAGTATATTTCATCATTTTATCAATGGTTGATCATGATTCATCAAGGATTTCTCACAATTCATCAAGACTCAAAAGTTGCTAAATTAGGGTTTTGTAGGAAACGTCAACTCAACTTTGACCAAGCATAACTTTCTCATACTTTATGAGAAATGATCCATCCAAAGCTAATTTTGAAGAAGATGAAATTACCTACAATCCATATTCATATCCCAAGATCAAAATATGCACTCACAAAAAGTTATGAATTTGGACATTATAGGTCATTTTGAAAAGTCAACAAAAACACCTTTTTTGTCAAGGATTCATACATGAGAATGGAATATCAAAATGAGATGAGACCAAAAGGGTAGATTAGAGGACATATCAAGATTTATAAAAAGTCCCAGAACACCTCCAAAGAGTCGAAATTGAGGAAGTTATGCATTGTTGAAGTTGACCTTTTTTGCAAAATTGCCAAAAGTCAACTATGCCCAAAACTTTAAATTTTGCCAAATGGGCCCAATCTTTTTCACTTGTTTTGAGTTGGCATCATAGCCCACGTGCTCTAGCCTTTGCCACTTGTCCATATCATATTTTTATTAATTATTTTGATTTTGATTTGAATTAATTTGATTTAAATCAAAATAAATCAAATAAAAATCCAAAACATTGATAACCAAGGATTTTGTGTTGTTTCAGGCTTCATTGAACAGCTAGCATCATTCCAAATTCTCATTAAGGCTTGAGTGAACAAAAAGATTCAAAATAAGCCATGTTTGGAAAGATCTTCAATGCAAATCAAATCAATATCCAAAGCATTGAAAGAAGAAGATTTGGATGCAATTTGCAACCCTAATCCCTTCACTAATACATAAGGAGGGCGTGCAGATCAAAAAGGAGGTTAGAAGGAGGCGCTAGAGAAAGAACATAATTTGAAAAAAGAAGCAAAAAGTGTGAGGTCGAATTGGTGGTTAGAGGCATCCTCAAGGCTTGGTATCGGTCCCAATCATTTCCTGGCATTCTCAGGAACCTAAAGCAATCAAAACCAAGCGTTTTCAAGACCTCCCACGCACTGTAAGTCCGTAACGGTATCACCCTTTTCTTGAATTCGAAATGCTTTATTTTTGCATCCATAGTGTAAAATAACGGCATAATCTTGATCACCATGATGTTTGCAAGCTTTTGGCATTATTAAATTTCATTTATATGACCTGTGCTGTAAATCACCACTGTAAGGGTTTCGGATTTGGTGTTAGGGCTTTTTATTTCAGGAACAATTAGCCTTCATAATGGGCATGGTTGTGATCAGGAGGACGAGACGAATCTAACCATGGCGTTAGATTCCATTTACATGGCCTGTGGAAGGTTTTGAGAATGTTTGGTTTGTAGCAACGGACATTTGTCTGTGGGTATATGTATTGCAGGTTTTCGCCATGGAGAGAGGAAGGAGATGATGCGTTGTCACTTCCCTACTGGCCTGTTTGAATTTCGCGCATATTTTCTTTTGTCTTTTTCTTGTTTCTTATATTATTATTATTTTGTAATATATTAACAATAAAAAACAAGTGCTCCAGTGGTTACCAGATGGATATTCAAGGCGTTAGAGGCTGGAGGTCAGGGGTTCGACCCCTGCCTCCAGTAATTGCTATTTTTCCATTTATTTTCAGGAGATCCAATACATGCATGAGCTTGGGATCCATCATACTCCCTCACTATCCAACGCGCCAAATGGCCAGATTTGGTGGCCACCATTGCAAGCACACTATGGACCAAGTCAAACATGCCACACTGGATGGCAAAAGTAAGCGTGGACCTTCTCCAATTGGGCCCAAAAAATTGCTATTGGCACACCACTTTCAGGCCCATCTCTCATCTTTGTTTTTTAATTTTATTTATTCTATTTAATTTATTTGCTATTTATTTTATTAACCAAAAATTATTTTATTTTTTATCAAAAATCACCAAAAAATTATTTTATGTTAAATTAGGTTTGATTAATTAGACAACTTTAAATTATTTTTTGTAAATAATTAAAATCAATTAGAATAAATAGGTTTTTAACATTGACTTAATTATTTTATCTCTTTCCTAAAATAACAAAAAAACCAAAAATATGTTATTTAATTATTTTTCATTTATTAATTTAATTAACTAATTAATGTAGCATTTAATTTTAGGATTTAATTTCTTTTCTTAAAAAAATATTAAAAACAACAAAAAACATTTTCTTTTAATTAGGAGGGTCAAAACCCTAGTTTTCGCATTCGATCTAATTGTCTCGCGCGCTTTATTTTAATTTTTTATCCAATTATTGTATCTGCTCCCTGTTTGTAATAATTAAATTAGGACATTTATTTACTTTTACCGCTTTTAAGGTTCAAAGGGTTTGTTTTTGGCGATGTAAATACCCGACGCCTTGTAATAGTTTAGTTTAAATTCTGCATTTTAATTATGCAAATATTTATCTGCTAGATATTTGATAATAGGGTATGCATGACAAGAATGAATGACTAAATTTAAAACAGTTAGATCACCCTTAATTGTGCAAAGATAAAAATAACTGAAATCAACACATTCGCACATGCACACTCCTAGGGTACACCCCGCTTGGTTGCCTTCGTAAACGGTCATTGAGTATAGGTTGTTTTAGAGCATGCTCCCCTTCACAATGACCACCTTTCCTTCACGAACAAATTTCAGCTTCTGGTGCAAGGTTGAAGTAACGACTCCTACTTGATGGATCCATGGTCGTTTCAACAGACAGCTATAAGCGGGAACAATATCCATAACCTGGAAAGTGATCTGGAATAAGTGTGGTCCTATGTGAATAGGAAAATCTACCTCTCCGATGACAGACTTCCTCGAACCATCAAATGCTTTCACGATGACTCCACTTGGATGCATGGGATCCCCCTGGTACTTAAGCCTCATAAGTGTACTTATTGGTATGACATTTAAAGCAGACCCATTATCAATCAACACATTGGATAAAGAGTCATTCTTATAATTCATGGAAATATGGAGAGTCGGGTTATGGTTCCTTCATCAGGCAACTCATCATCACAAAAGCTCAGATTATTACAAGATGTAATATCCCCACAACATTGCTGAACTGATCCAGACATATCATTGCCTCAGATAAATGATCTAAGACATTAGGGTTACCGCTAAGACGTCCTAACGTTGCTTTAGTGATCGTACGTCCCTTTCGAATTGAACCTCAAACTCCAACGACGGTGCTACCTACTTATTAATAGTGGGATAGCATTATCTAAAGGAAACAAACATAGAACGATTCCTTTTTCGAGTAGGTAGATTAATTCTTAGATACTTGCTCATTCCAAACAAATTTTTCACACTTACACTCTTTTACAAACAAGTTTTCAAAAAAACACTTCATTACACTCTTGAAGACATAAGCAAGAGTTAAATCGAAGTTAAAACAAAAAATTTTCAAAACCCACAAACACAAAGAAAACAATTTTGAAAACAATGAGCAAGTACCTAAGAGCCCGTAAATAACTACAGATAGAAAGGGTGCTAATACCTTCCCTTTCTATAATCTACCCCCCGTACTCAGAAATATCTCGAAAAAGGAATTTTTTTGTGCTTGTTTACTTTCCTTGTTGGATAAAATAAAAGACGGTGGCGACTCTTGCTTACCGTGACATTTTGCGAAAACAAACGCTAAACGCAAACTAGCATTCCAAAAACAGTCAGTTCTTCCACCGTATCACTGGAAGGTATTATCACCCTTTTCATCCATGGTTATCCATGGGCTCTTAGTTATTTGCTAGATCACTTAATTTTGTTTGAAATTGTGCTTTGTGTGGTTTTTTTGAAGTATTTTGTAAAGAGGCGATTGTTTGGGAAATCTTTGTAATGATTCTCGTTTGTAAGAATGTATACAAAGATGTTGGTCTTTTGAAAATGTTTTCAATTTTTGTAAGATGTTTGAAAGTGTATGTGATTGTTTTTGAAAATAGAAAGGATGTTTATTTTGAAATGGAGCAAGTAATTAGGAGCTATCTACCTACTCAAAAGTCTTTCTTGTTCATTTTCTTTTCCTTTGACATTGTTGTCTTACCATTGATTTGGTAAGCAACCCTATCTTTGGATGTAAACGGGGACGGGCGCGAGTCATCGTATAACCATGATTAGCAATGTTGCAAGGTATCTTAGCATTCTTTTTGAGGGACTAAGATCATTTTGGTAAGGAAACTTTTAATAGCATCATCGAGGGACTATGATCTTGTATTTGTTTGTTTTTGCTAAGATACCTTACACGTGTAATATGGCCATTTTGTATAAGGCAACCAAGTGGAATAACCCTAGGGGTGTTTGTGTGCAAGTGTGTTATTTTCATGCTTGTTTTTGTCTTGGATTAGGGTTTTCTATTTGATTGACTTTATCTTCCCATACAAATCCTAATTACTAGCATGTTATGTAAAAGCGATAAATTGCGAAATTTAAAGTTACTACGCTATTACAACATTTGTGGGAGGGGGGTATACAATTTATAAATTGGGATTACAATAATATAAACCTAATTAATCTATTAAAACCAAATTGAATATTGTAAAAATAATTGAAATAAGTAATATACAAGATGAATTAAATATGCAAGAAATGTAAATGCAAAGAAAAAGATTTTTTTGTTTGGTTTTTTTCTTTAGGAAAAGTGTTTTGATCTAAACCTAATTAGAGAAAAAAGAGTAGTTACATTAAAATAAATTAAGTTAATTAAGAAAAGAAAATTGATTAAGAAAGATTTTTCATGTGAAACCCTAAATCTATTTTAGTTGATTAAAGGAAAATTAGTTTAAAGAAAAAAGTATTTTTTTAAATATTTTTTTGTCTTGAAAATAGTATATGGTATTAAAAATATATTTTCATTAGTATAAAATAAATAATGTTTATTTTTAATTAAATCTTTACAAGGAAATTAATAAAAATGAAATAAAGTGTGATAAATAAAATAATTTTTTTATGTGGAAAAAATAATTAAATTATGTCAAAATATAAATCTACATTTTTTATACTTTTTATGATTTTTTTTGGTATTTTAGAAAATATATTTAAAAGAAAAATAAATAAATAAATAAAAATAAAATGGGTCAGGGTGGTGTCACAAGTAAACAAGGTGTATATTAGCAAAAACAAAAAAGAATGTCGGGCCCAAAGGGCCCAGCGCCTGCAAGCAAAAATCAGAAAATGTCAAAATTGAAAAAAAAAACAAAATGGTCTCACTAGGGCTTGAACCCACGATCATATGGTGAACAGGCGCGCGCTTTACCACTGGGGTGGCTATACATCTGTTTATATAGGCAAAACCATAAATATATAAGGCAAATCCAGTCCTGATGACTTCATCTTCAACCTCCAGCCGGTGTACCTGTAACTTCTTCATTTCTCAACAAAAATGGAAAGTAACAAAACGAAAGTTGTTGCATTCTTCCTCACGATTCTAACCATGTAAATAACTAAGGCTGAAAGTCAAAGATAAGTGAGAATTTATTTGGCCCTAATTTAAACCCTTAAATTTTTAGAAACTTCAACTCTAAAATTCTCTAAGCTCAAGCCATATAAATGCAAACTATGGATATGTACAGCTTCGTGGCAATGAGGTCTACATTTTATCTTCACAAATGTAAGTCTGACAATGCCTAAGTAATGAGATAGAAGTTCGAGAAAAATACCTAAAAACTGGAAATCGTGAAATGCAAATGAGCTTGTTTTAGTCAGTGCTGATGATTAGGTTAACTTCCTTGGACCTCTAGGAAGCTAGTGCAATGGATGGCTTGAGCTAAGGATGGCTGGAATGGCCTGGAGAAGTCCAACTGTGACTCTCTGTTTTTGGTTATGGAAGATAGGGAAACTTGTGTTACAGAAATGAAACAGGTACAAGGATGAGTTAGTCTTGATGCAAGGAAGCTTTAGAAATTAAAAGTCCAATAAACGCATGAGGGAAATGTGAGTTTGGTATGAAAAGTCAGAACTTGCACAACAATGGTGTTTTGGGACAATTTATGGATAGAGGTAGTTTGAGTGAGTTTTAGAGGCTTCTTACTCATGTGTCAACTTGAAAATAGTGTGTCTACTTATAAGCAAGAGATTTGGATACTTGTAACAACTCAGAATTTGAATTTGCATCCTTAAGCCAAATATGTGATTTTTGAGAAAATAAGTTTCAATGCTTGTGTACTTGCTAAGGTAGAGTAGTTCATGCTTTAAACAAGTTTGTTTATGACTTTGTGGATGGATTGTGATCAGAGGGAACAAGTTAGAGGCTCAAGAATGACTTTATGCAAAAAGCTTGCTTTACAAGAATGGAAGTGTTCACTTTGTGCCATTAATGGAAATGCAACTTGGATAATAGCTCATTTGCTTGGATCAAAGCCTTAACAGCTGTGTAAGCATTTAATTAAGGAGTGACAAAAAAGTTTAAGGCCTGCAAACCAAAGATTATGCAGCCTAGCATGGATTTGCATTTGTGTCCATCATGAAAATGACCTAAATTCAAGTGACAAAACCCTAATTTCATCTCTTCGATTCTCCTTACTCAAGAATTATCTCAAGGAGTTCGGTGACATTTTGGAAAGCTTGCAATGTTCTCTATAACTTATCTTTGAATTGATTTTGAAGATTCCCATTGTAACTATGTGAAAAATTGCCATGAAGTTAGGTCAAAAATCTGCCTAACTAGGGCAAAATTTCACTAAGTCTTTTTTAGTTCATGAGCATGTATTCACAAAATTATAACTTGAGATCCAAGAATTTTTAGGAGAAGTTGTGTGAAGCAAAGTTGTAGATTTCATGGAGATATACAACTTTCATGTTGGAAGTTTCCCTTGAATCATTTTGCATCATGGCGAAAACTTGGCTCAAAGTTGTGAAATCTTGAATTATTGATTTCTTGATTTCTTGGTGAACAAGTTTCATATTTTGACATGTTTTGATGAATTATGATCTTTGGCATTTGATTTTGACCAAAAAGTCAAAGTTTGACTTTTTAGTATATAGTTGAATTTTGATCAGTTGACTGAAAAATTCATCTGTCAATCCAATGGACTTGTGGTGTTTTGAAACATGTCATTAGGTCAAAGTGATGAAATTGGACTCTTGAGATCATGACTTAACCCAATTGATCATTTTCTAGGTCAAAAATAAGAAATTTCCCTTTCCCAGTCAAAACCCTAATTTTGACCATTTTGCCCTTTTGATGATTTGATCAATTTTCTTGAGGAATTATGGTCCAAACTTGATCAAATGATACATATGAGTCTAAAATGTTGATGTGAATCAAAAATTATGAAGTTTGACTGTAAATTGGCTATGGTTGACTTTTTCCCAATACAACTGATTTTTAGGTCAACTGATCAATTGACTGGGCAAAAATGTGATTCAAGACTTGAAACTTGACATGAGCAATCTTGAGGGTCCAAAATGATCCATGAAAGTCATATGGGGAATTAAAAGTCCATTTTTCCTTGTTCAATCTCAAACCCTAATTTGTAGTCATCAGTGCTTGAGGAGGTGTCTTGAGCTGATCAAACCCTAGTGCAGTCTTGAGTCAAGGGAGATCTTGTTAGCAAATTCTTGATAAGTGAGAGGGAAAATTTTGGGGTACAAAAAAATGTAACGCCTAAAAGGAATTTGAACTTTGAATTCAGCTAATAAAATCTTTGTTTTATTTTGGGTTCACAAATTTAAATATCCCAAAGTCTTTGAAATCATTGCATGCGGATCCCATTCATAGCATTGCATGTACAGGTACCATTACAGGTTTCTCATCTTCTTCACTGTTTATTTCAGCAGAAATGTCTTCTGAACAAAGCATCAAGGACCTTCAGGCACAAAACGCCCAGTTCCAATAAATGTGCATAAGTCTGGAAAAAGGGCAGGAGGATCTGAAAGCCCTCATCCTGAAAGAGAAAAAGAAAAAGAAGAAGGCTGCCGGTATTCTGAATATGGGCAGAAGGTTTGGAGAGTGGTTGAAGCAACAAGTCGATCTGACCTCTTCATCTAAGGAAGGGGAGAATCAAGAAGAAGAGACAGGGGAGAAGGTCCCCGGTCCTGCAGTTTCTGACAACGATACCGACTACAATGATGAGCAATATCCTCCTGCTAAGGATAAATACAAGCAATTGGAAGATTGTTTGAGTGCCATGGAAGTTCAGCGGATCCCTGGACTGAATTTCGAAGAATTGGGATTGGTGTCGGGAGTGGTCATCCTGCAGAAGGTCAAAGCTCCAGTTTTTGCTAAGTATGATGGGGTGTCCTGCCCAAAACTCCATCTCCGTTCTTATGTTAGAAAGATCTAGCCCCACACCGCTGAAAGAAATTTGTGGGTTCATTTCTTTCAAGATAATCTATCAGGGACTCAGCTTGAATGGTTCTACCAGCTGGAGGGAGCCAATGTCCGAAATTGGGAAGATCTGTCTGCTGCTTTCTACAAGAAGTATCAATACAACGCCGACCTTGCTCCTACTCATACTCAACTCTAGAGTATGTCCATGGGTGCAAGTGAAGGCTTTAAAGACTACGAACAGAAATGGAGAGACTTGGCTGGAAGATTTCAACCCCCGTTGTCTGATAGGGAGTTGGTTGATATGTTTCTGGGGACACTATCTCGTCCATTTTTCAATCATTTGATCGGCAGCTCATCAGCTGGTTTCACCGAGCTGATTCTAACTGGAGAAAGAGTAGAAGCTGGGATTCGAAGTGGTAAGATACAAAAGGATACCTCTTCGAGCTCAGTGAAGAAGCCTTTTGCTGGTAAGAAGGAAGCGAGTGCCATCTATAGCATGAGGGATCAAAACAGGGCTGAACATCGTCAGACAGTAAGTGCCGTAATGATACCTAGGCCTGCAGTTGCTCCACAATGCAATAATCAACAAAGAATGGAAAGACCATAATGACAGTTTACCCGAATCAACATGACATTGGCTGAAGTTCTACCTTATCTGATGAGATCCAACTTGACAACCTTGAAAGAGGCTCCCAAGAATCCAAATACTACATCTCCCTGATATAATCCAAATGCTCGGTGTGCCTATCATTCGGAGAGTCCTGGCCACGATACCAATGACTGCTGGGCTATAAGAAATAAGGTACAAGATCTGATTGAAGCCAAGGAAATCGAGTTCGATGCTCCGGAGAAGCCCAATGTCATAACTTCTCCCATGCCTAAGCACGATCGTGGAATTAATGATGTTGATACCGACTTGTTTGTGACCTTGGTGGATGAAGTTTCTACTCCTCTCATGATGGTGAAGAAGAATTTGCTGTTGGCGGGTTTATTTCTGGGTTGTGGTAAAGGTTGTCACATGTGTTCATTTCTACCTTCTGGTTGCCATTTGCTGAAGTCAGGTGTTTAACGCATGATGGACAAAAAAGAAATTTTGTTCGAGAAAACTTTGGTTCCTGTTGTTCCATCTAAATAAGTTACCATTATAACCATTTCCGCCAATCCTTCCAAGGTCTCCCCGAGAAGACCTGTTAGGATTACATCTGCTCCAAGAATTGCTCTGCTGATAATCACTGTTCCTGGTCCTGTCCCGTATGTCTCGGACAAAGATGTCCCCTGGCATTATGGTGCCGATGTGTACTATCATGGCATCAAACAAGATTTGAAAGATGAAGAGGATGATCCTGATATTGGTAACATTATCGGAACCAACAAAGTTACCCGAAGTGGAAGGATCTTCTCTCCCGAGATTTCCCCTAAGACTGTCAACAGGCCTATTGTCATTCCATCTGCTGTTCCTTCTAGTACATCAAATACTGCTCCTGTTCTTACTCCAGTTATTACCCCTGTCGGTGAATCGTCTGATACTCGTGGCAAAGAAATTATAGGTGAGCCTGCCCGGACGGAGGCGCCTAGGAAAATTGTTGTGGAAGTCTCTAAGCAAGAGATAGAGGAAATACTAAAAATAATTAAGAAGAATGACTACAATGTGGTCGAGCAGCTGGGGCATACCCCATCAAAGATATCCATGTTGTCTTTGCTGTTGTGTTCTAAAGACCATGCGAAGGCTTTGATTGCATTCCTCAAGATTGCGCATGTGCCGCAGGAAACTTCAACTGATCAGTTCAAAGATTGTGTGGCCAGCCTGACTGTTGATAATGGGCTGGGTTTTTCAGATGCAGACTTAACACCAAAGGGAAGGAAGCATAATGATGCTCTGTATGTCTCGATTGAATGCAGGGGCACCACTATGGCTCATGTTTTGGTAGATACTGGGTCTTTGCTGAATGTTCTGCTGAAGAAGGTGTTGGACCGGTTGGATTGCGAGGGTTTGACTCTAAATCCTAGTAACATTGTGGTAAGGGCTTTTGATGGATCAAAGAGAATGGTGTACGGGGAGGTGGACATCCCTGTCAAAGTGGGTTCTCAGACTTTTGGGTCCACCTTCTATGTAATGGATATCAGGCCGTCATATTCTTGTTTGCTGGGTCGTCCTTGGATCCACGAGGCTGGGGCATTTACCTCCACACTACACCAAATGCTGAAGTATCCAGTGAAATGGAAGATTATCACTGTGCGAGGTGAAGAGAAGTATATGGTGAGCCACCTCAATTCTTTCCGGTACGTAGAGATGGACAGAGAATTCATAGAAACTCCTTGTCAGAACTTCAAAGAGGTCCCTCAGATCTTAGCATCGACTGAAACTACTACCAACAACAAACCTCCTCTGAAGATGGCTTCCCTCAAGGATGCCAGGGCCGTGGTTGAAGAAGGTGGGTGTGCCAATTGAGGTCAGCTCCCTGATTTCACTCACAAAACTGACAAATTTGGTTTGGGCTTTACTACAGGGGCTCAAAGGGGTGTTTGATGCACTCGGGCTGGAGGACCTCCCCTACACATCAATAATCAGGGAATTAATGTCATTGAAGATAGTGAGGAAGACTTAGACATTGAAAGCTGGACCTACCCAACTACCAACGATGGACCGAGTAACTGGACGGCTAGGGATTTTATACCAGTTTCTTTTATTCCGCAGTAAATGTCTTACTTGTTTTGAGAGTTGTAATAAACAATTGAAAACATTATGGCCTTGTGCCTTTCCCGAGGCACATTAGTTTTTCTTGTGAGGGCTATTGTAGCGGTAGAAATTTTCAAGACTAAGACATTAGATTGACTAGACTTTATACAAATAAAAAATAAAAAATTGCCACCGCGCTTTATTATTTCCAAAGTAATGGGAAAAGAGCGAATAACCCAAAAAGAGGGGGAAATATTCAAGGTAAGGGGGTTGGTTATGAAAAGGGAAGGTATTAGCCCCATAAACATCTACGGTACTCCGCATGAACCTCTTTGAAAAATATGTATATTTTGGCTATAAAATATGTTGTATAGAAATAGATGGTGGAGGTGAGAAGAGAAGTTTTTTTTAATGATTTTTGCACCCGCCGCGGTTGCGAACCTTTAGTGCCAATGTACCACATTTCCTGCAATAGGGGATCAGGGTACACATAGTTCCTCTTTTAAAAATTTGAAACCCAAGTGTGTTGGTTAATTTTAAGAGATAAGACATCATCGTCATTGTCCGTGTGGAAAACATACTTACTACCCACAATCATGAGAAAGGAGAATTTGCATCATCTCAAAGTGGAGGATATAGCTTGTTTAAAATCAACAATGCCTCACTCAACACCCAAGTGGAAAATATCTCACTTCACTATATATTGTAGAAGTATAGTTGTTTGCATCACTACAAGAATTGACAAAAGTCTAGTCTTTTTAGAAAAAGTTTAAAAATAAAAAAGCCAAAGTGACAAAATGGTTTGAAATGAGATTGATCGACTTTTAGTCTTCAAATAAAAAATGTCAAGGTATTATTAAATTGATTGAAGTTTATTTATGAAAATATTTTGAAAGTGCATGGACATAAGTCCAAGTTTATTATGAAAGTAGTTTAAGTTTCAAAACAAGAAGAGTTTTCAAAAGGAGGAAGAAGATTTTGAAATTAAAGAAGATGGGAGGAGAAGAAGAGGCTATCCTAAAGCATAAGGTAAAAGCTAGGGACAAGAACCATCTAACCAACAAGAAGCAAAAACTTGTCATTATGTGTCGAGATAGAATTCCCATTCTTTGGATTGAAACCAAGCAAGCAAAGATACTAGACCTCTTGAGAGAACCAAACTTCAAGTGTATTAAGTCTTCACAAAAATTGGGCAGAGTAACGGCTGTATACGAGTGAATTCCAGATTACAAACAAAGAGTGTAATCACAAAAACCTGCACACAAAAACAAATAAGAAACCCAATGTCTTGAGGTAAACCTCAAGAACTCCAGACAAAATAATCAGATAAGATCACAAGGTCTCCAAGATAGGCCAAGGTTTCTAATCCTAAGTCCAAGAAAAAGTCCCATGCTCCTTAATGCCAAGGATAGTAACCAAATAGTCCAAGTACCATTAAGAGTTTTTTAGGGTTTATGTTGATTATTAAGTATCTTAAGAAAAGAAAAGAAAAGCTCAAGTGAGCAAAGTAAAAATGGCAAGAAAATAAATGCTCAAATGAGCAAAGATGAAAATGGCATGAAATGAAAATGCTAAAAATAAATAGTACATAAAGCATAAAAAAGAATAAAAGCATAAGATAAAACAAGTCAATAATTAGTGGTTAGTTGGATGAACATCTTGAAACTTGCATTTGGAACTCATTAGAGGATTGGTAGAACCAAAGCCTTCACACAACAAGTTGCATTTGCTTTTTGTTAAGTATATCATCCATTTGGAATTCTCACAAGTACCATTTAATGATCAATGATGTTTAAGTGATCCGCGTTGACTAAAGGTGTTGTAGATCCATTAGAGGATTAGTAGAACCAAAGCCTCCACACAATAAATCTCAAGGTTATTGGATCAAAGAGATCAAATTAACATACTTGGGCTTGCAATCATAAGTTTGGCCACAAATGATCGTTTATCCGAATCGGGACAAAATTTAGCGCTATGCTAAGCAATCGTAAGTGGACTTATATAGAAGTCACACCTATTTTGAGTCCGGTCAATAGCTATCTATGCACCATTTGTTTTGAGACATGATATAAAGATCATGCTCCAACAACATTTAGTGCAATAAGAAGGGGATGAGATGAAGAGGATTAGGATAAAAAAGAATATACAAACCACATTTGAATTAAATTTTAATCAAACTATTATTAAAATCATTCATCCATTTTTTGTGGAGTTAAACTCAACACCATGGATCCAATGATGTTAATAAAGTTCATGATCCAAAACCTAACCCAAGATTAGCCAGAAAATAATCACAAAATAATATCACATTTAATATATACATTAAAAGGGTAAAAAAACAAAGTTTAAAAATAGAAAATAATGAGAAATATATCAACTATGTTCAAATTAATCAAGAAGTTAAAAAATAAGGCCATAGAAAAATCATAAATGGATCCAAATATTTTTATAAAAATTTTGGTAATTTTTAAAAGTCAGAAACTATTTTTAAACTATTTAAAATTGCTAAAACAAACATAAAATAGATCAAAAATAGTAAAACTCAACATAAAATTCCATAAAATTTTCAGAAAGTCAAAAATATGCAAAATAATATTAATGAATTTTTCCAGAATTAAAAAATGTCAAAAAGTATTTTTTAAGTAATTAAAAGAAAGAAAATAATACAAAAAATATAAAAATACCAAATGTTAAAATAAAAATGTGAAAAAATAGTCATAAGATCATAAATAATTCAAAGTATTTTTGTGATTTTTTTCATAATTTTTGAATAAAAAATAAAAGAGTTATGAATTTTTGAAAATTTAATCAATAAAAATATAAAATACAGAAAATAAAATAAAACCAAAAATATGTGGATCATCAGATCATAGTCAAAACGCGTTAGTAAGCTAATCCAATGGACCAGACGCGCTGTGCTTGATATGGACCTTAGTGAAACACACATGTGATCAGAAAAAGGGAAACCAATGAAATTAAAACGTTTGGCACGCTATTATTGACTGAGACGAGACATGTCATCATCTTCAACCTCCAGACACCCTGCAATGGGGATTTTGTGAGATCTTTCAAATGGAAAAATTAGGATCCTAGGCTAGCATCATTGAACTCGTCTCTTCAAGACGATTCTAACACAACCATCGCGCCAAATTTATATAAGGTATGGAGAGAGATATGAATCAAAAACCCAGAAAATAGTGAGCACCTTAAATTTGAGATTTCTCTCAATTCTCAATGGATTTAAACATTGTAAGCAGCATCAGAATCAGAAGAAGGAGTAGAATAGATTATTGTTTGATTTGGATCCAAATGGTGGGGAATTCTACCTTTTCGAAGTTCAAGTAAGAAGCTCTAAAACTGGACTTCTATAGCTTGAATTATGGCTCGTTTTGATTGGTTTAAGTGCTGGAGAGTTTGTATGATGCTCAAGGATGATGAATACGCAAAGAATTTTGGAAAAGGAAGCTTAAATCTCAGAAACTGAATTAAAAAAAAAGTGGGTTCGTGTGAGGTTTTGGCAGGGTATTCTTGGATCTCTAAGCTTAGGAAAATGGATGGGGGATGATCCTCTATTTATAGGGAAGGGAATGGGAATGAAAATTTGAAGAAACAAGGAAGTTTGGAGGGAAATTGAGTGAAGGTCGAGCACGAGTGAAGTGTGACTTCATTTTCATCAAAACTCAGCCAAACCTTGCGTTTTTGGGGTGCTAACCACTTCTGGAAAGTTTGCTAATCAAGTTTAAATCAAAACACGCATAAATCTTGTGTTTAGAAGTCACATTATGGATTTCAAAATTCGGACTTTGTGAAAAAATCAGTTTCAAGTTACCAAATTCAAATCGATGGCATTTCCAACTCAAGGGGTCTTAGGGCATAATTCTTGATGCTTTGGAAAGATGAGGTTACAAGCTTTGCAATGGACAAAGAATGGAATCAAATGGATGCTTGAGCTGAAAGTTACACGGAGTCAAAGTTGAAGAAAAAGAGTTGACTTTCCATACTTAGAAATATTTCAAATTCTTCTTCAAAAATGACCTATAATCTTTTGTATCCAAACATGGCCTTCCACTTAGAATTTGCTCTTGACCAAAAAATATGGAATGAAGTAAATCTCCTGAATGACATTTTGAAATTTGAACCACTCAAAATCTCCAAAAAATGAGCAATTTATGACTTGTTGAAGTTGGCCAAAAATCATGAAATGACCTATAATCTTTTGCATATTTAAGGAAACTTCCATCCATTTTCTCACTTTGCACATGAAAGAAGGCATAAAGTACACATCGTTAAGATCATCATGGAAAAAGAATGGACTCAAGGTGATAAAAATTGACCAAGTTATGACCATTTGAAGTCACATATGGAAAATTATGGATTCATCTGGATGACTTGTAATCTTTCTTCTTCACCAAGTTCCTTCCACATGAAAACTCCTTGGAACTTTTGAAGTGATTTGTTGTTAACTCTTTAAAGTGAAAGATGTGTTTGGAATCACTCAAAAATATCAAAAGGTGAGAAATATATGCTCCTTTGAAGTTCAAAACCCTAGCCTCTAGATCAAGAGAATGCTTTGACGAACTTTGACAAGTTTGAACAAACTTCTTGTGCCAATATTATTTCTTTGTGAATAGAAGTTGTTGAGGATGATGATGAGGACTCATAGCCACCAAAACCACTTCCATATCTTGAAATTTGATAGAAATATGCTCTTGTGACCAATAGGAACAAGACCTTGTCCAATCATGACAACTTCTTCCCTCAATCCCTTGTACTTTTGTATCAATTTTGATAACTTTGAAATATGTTGAACCAAAATAAAACTTTTCATGCCATTTCTTCCAAAACAACTTCAATGGCGAGGTTTGAATTTCTCAAGATTTATTGACTAGGGCATGGAAATAAACTCATGAACCCATGAAGCAACTTGCTAAACCTCATTGCCTTTACCTACATTATTAATAAGTAAGACAAACCAACATTGCATTTTATTAATTAGAAAGAAAATTAAAGCAAAATATTCATGATCACAAAAGAAAACAAGTCAAGGTGCTTTGGGATTGCTCAAAGAGCAAAGCTAAAGATAGGGAGAAGAACCAAAAGCCCTAATGTGATCTTGTTGTGATTGAATCAATATGGTATGATGAAGGGATCTTAGGGGCAAAAATTGGGGTACAACAGCTGCCCTTATTTAAGTTTCTTCTATCTGGAGATACTAAGGTTAAAAATATTTATGTCGATGTGATCGAAGATACTTAAATATAAAACAAACCCTATTTTTGGCCTTAAGATGCCATGCAAATGTTTATGCATATGAATGCATATGAACAGTACCAAAGAGACGCAAAGTATCACTGGGGATGCAACGAAAATAAAGAAACAAAGGAGAAACCCCACCAGGAAAATAAATCACTGGTGGACCAAAAGAACTGAATCAGAGAGGAAGATAACAAGCATCGACGTTCACTACCGATGGTCTACCA
The DNA here is from genome assembly GCA_948472305.1 of Vicia faba. NCBI lineage: Eukaryota > Viridiplantae > Streptophyta > Magnoliopsida > Fabales > Fabaceae > Vicia > Vicia faba. Next base: position 514,620,110 of record OX451736.1, on the reverse strand, counting down.
ACTTTCACTGAAGGTAGAAAGAGAAAACATATCATATCACCGCCGTTCACTGACGATGAACTATCAACGTTCACTAAAGATGGCAAAAAGATAATAAACACCGACGTTCACTGCCGATGGTCTACCAACGTTCACTGAAGGTAGAAAGAGAAAATATATCATATCACCACCGTTCACTGATGATGAACTATCAACGTTCACAGAAGATAGCAAAAAGATAACAAACACTGACGTTCACTGCCGATGGTCTACCAACGTTCACTGAAGGTAGAAAGAGAAAATATATCATATCACCGCCGTTCACTGATGATGAACTATCAACGTTCACTGAAGATAGAAAAAGATAATAAACACCAACGTTCACTGCCGATGTCCTACCAACGTTCACTGAAGGTAGAAAGAGAAAATATATCATATCACCGCCATTCACTGACGATGAACTATCAACGTTCACTGAAGATAGCAAAAAGATAACAAACACCGACGTTCACTGTCGATGGTCTACCAACGTTCACTGAAGGTAGAAAGAGAAAATATATCATATCACCTCCATCCACTGACGATGAACTATCAACGTTCACTGAAGATAGTAAAAAGATAACAAACACCGACGTTCACTGCCGATGTCCTACCAACATTCACTGAAGGTAGAAAGAGAAAATATATCATATCACCGCCGTTCACTGACGATGAACTATCAACGTTTACTGAAGATAGCAAAAAGATAACAAACACTGATGTTCACTGCCGATGGTCTACCAACGTTCACTAAAGGTAGAACTAAAGGTAGAAAGAGAAAATATATCATATCACCGCCGTTCACTGACAATCAACTATTAACGTTCACTGAAGATAGCAAAAAGATAATAAACACCGACGTTCACTGCCGATGGTCTACCAATGTTCACTGAAGGTAGAAAGAGAAAATATATCATATCACCGCCATTCACTGATGATGAACTATCAATGTTCACTGAAGATAGAAAAAAGATAACAAACACCGACGTTCACTGCCGATGTCCTACCAACGTTCACTGAAGGTAGAAAGAGAAAATATATGATATCACTGCCGTTCACTGACGATGAACTATCAATGTTCACTAAAGATAGCAAAAAGATAATAAACACCGATGTTCACTGCTAATGTCCTACCAACGTACACTGAAGGTAGAAAAAAGATAATAAACACCGACGTTCACTGCCGATGGTCTACCAATGTTCACTGAAGGTAGAAAGAGAAAATATATCATATCAAGTTTTCCCCAAAATTCTGGTGTTTCACCTAGAACGGGTCTCAACTTCTTCTTTAACCAAGGAAATCTTCCTGGAAAAGATCAAACATAAGTTGTCTCAAATAAAGAGACTTGTTACTTGTTGTCATGGAGAATTGCAAAAAGAAATGACTTTCTGGGGATAGAAATATGACTTCCCGGGGAAATTCCACGATATTCCTTCTGAGGAGATAAAGTCTTCTCGTGTAAAATAAATGCACAAACTAAAACTCAAAGTTTTTAGAAATCCAAAGTAAATAATATTGTCATGCAACTACAGATCCAAATCAGAAATAAACTGGAGCAAGACAGCCAACAAAGATACATCCTTTGAGAAATAAACTCAAGAGGGAAAACCAAATCCATCTAAGCAAGGAGCGCTGCAGGAAGGTCAGAACACAATATCAATGAACAATGATTTGTAAATTTTAGCCATGCATGATGTATGTATGAATGTATGGGTGCTATCGTGCGTATGCTAGTAAACAGATACACAATCAGTAGGGATAAAAAAACAAAACCGCCTCAGGTACTAACAACACTTGGCTAAACTTCAACCAGAATGATCATTTCAAGAAAGGTAAAGGCTAACTGCGGAAACCAAACCTATTTCCTGCCTTTAACTTTACTAAAGAGAAACATAATTCAGAGGTAGACAAATTAAACAGATACCGGGATAAAACATCCTTCTTCCGACTTCATCGGAGAAACCAGTTTTTTCCAAAAGAAACATGCCTACTGGAGATTGCAAGACCAACCTCAAATAAAGCAGACTGACGCCGAAACAATTAAACCTCACTGGGGAATTCAAGCCTACCTCCCTGGAGAAAGATACAGATTGAAACTTTACATCATGAAAACTTATTCCAACTAAAGATTCCCTGGGATAGTCTTCCTGGGGAATCAAGAAGTCAACATTATAGAAAGAGGTCAAACTCATGGGTATTTTAAATCAAACCCAACACTTGGCCGGTGAAAACCCAAAGGTTGATAATCATTTCAACACTTCTCAGAAAAGATATTGCCCTGGTCTAGTTGCCTGGGAAAATAAATACCAACAATAATGCCAATACTGTAGAAAGAGCGACATCTCAGCACACCAAGGGAATAAAACCTTTCATCATATGAGGGAAGACTTCGTTGGGGAACCTGGGACAGAGGCTTCTGACCGTGCAAACCCAAAATCAAACATGAACCAAGACCTGACTGGGGACAATGGAATCACCAACCCAATACTGCACCTTACACCAATTGGTATCGTCTTTAACTATCTGAGAAACATACAAAGATCATGCACATACCAGCAAAACGACCTGAGAGATCCTTTATGAAGGAAGTAAATCTTCTCAAAACAACCAGAGTTTGTTCATTCCTGGGATTACCTTTTTTTTGTTGTCATTGTGTCATCACAAATCTCAAAGTAAATTGCATTGTAAAGATCTCTCTTTTTTTGAAAAGTCAATTTTGCTTTTTAATCTTTTTGCTTTGAAAGTTATCATCAGTAATAAATGGAGTCTTTGCAAGCTTAATAAAATAAGAACACCAAGAATTGGGTAAAACCTCAAATTTCATTAATAGAATGGTAGTCTGCGAATGGCGAGACTCCATGGATGATTACAAAGTTTGAGAAATGGTAATACATAATGGAAAAGATACATTGAGATACAATGACCACTATTCCCCCTAACAACTTTTGAAATCCTGAGCAGTAGCTTTTGTTGAAGTATGGTGAGGATCCGAGAAGATTGTTGCTTCAATGATCAAGTTTTGTCTGACGCAGTTACTTGCCAAGAAAAATCCCTAACTTTTGCCTAAGCTGCCATTGCGGGTTTTCAACTTAGCGGGAAATTTATTCTATTTATGTCTCTAATTTTTGCCTAGACCGCCCTTTCGGGTTTTTGGCCTACCGAGACGCTCCTTTTTGCCTAAGCCGCCCTTTCGGGTTTTCAACTTAGCGAACTGTTCTTTTATTTCTTTAGGCGAAGTATTTCTTGACTGCGTCAGCATTCATGGGACGTGGGAACTCCTCGCCATCCATAGTTTCAAGAATTAATGCACCACCAGAGAAGGATTTCTTGACAACATACGAGCCTTCAAAATTGGGAGTCCACTTGCCCCTAGAATCAGTGTTGAAAGACATGATCTTCCTGAGCACGAGGTCGCCTTCTATGAATTCACGAGGTTTGACCTTTTTATCAAATGCTTTCTTCATTCTTCTCTGATATAAATGCCCATGACATAAAGCTGTCATTCTCTTTTCCTCAATCAAATTCAATTGGTCAAACCTGTTCTGGACCCATTCAGCCTCTCAATTTGGTTTCCATTATCACACACAACGAGGGAATCTCTACCTCGACAGAGAGTACAACTTCCATTCCATACACCAGGGAGAACGGGGTTGCTCCTGTTGAAGTGCGAACAGATGTTCGATATCCATGCAGAGCAAAAGGGAGCATTTCATGCCAATCCTTATAAGTAACAACCATTTTCTGGATAATTCTCTTGATATTCTTATTAGCAGCTTCAACAGCCCCATTCATCTTTGGCCTGTATGGAGATGAATTGTGATGGACAATCTTGAATTCTTCACACAATTTTGTCATTATCTTGTTGTTCAAATTCGAGCCATTATCGGTGATGATTCTGCTCGGCACACCATACCGACATATAAGATTATTTTTGATGAAACGCACAACCACCTGTTTGGTAACATTGGCATATGAAGCAGCCTCTACCCATTTGGTGAAGTAGTCAATTGCTACCTGTTGTACCCCAAAATCTGCCCTCTCTCTTTTTCAGAAGAAATCACAGCTTCAGGCTTTTCCTGATTTTTCAGATTGGTTTAAGAATCGGCCAAACAGACTTTTCTCATCAGTCGGACAAAATTAGGGTTTTTCATTGATTTTGAATCAGTCAGACAAAATTAGGGTTTCTTTTGATTTGTTTGAGTTTGGCTCAGGGTTTGATCAAGCAGACGCTTCTTTAACATTAAATCAAGAATTAGGGTTTGCACGCGCATTCTCAGAAGAATTTGAATCCACAGTGTCTTAATTGGCTGTCACACTGCTTTGACGCCTGATTTCAGTTTGTTTCTCAAAACCTGAACCTCTGGATTAGAAGTTGAGGCTTCTGGTTAGAAATTTGCAGTGTTTGGTTTAATCAGTAGAAGGAAAGGCATATGGATGTTTGTTTGATTAACTGTGCAATGTTTATGGTTGATTGGAACGCCGGGTTTATTATTGGTTAATGCGAAGTTGCAAGACTACAGTGTTTATTGATTATTTATAGTTTCTAAAGTTAAGATTATTGGGAAAAACTTCTAATTATTATGAATTAAGAAATTTAAATAATTAAATAAGCAATGGCAGAAGAATTAAAAGAGATATTTGACAAAGAAAATTTTTATTCATTTTTAATTGTTTGTTACAAATATTATTTGAACACTGTAAATTTATTTACAATTGTTTACAATAATATTATTACAATGATTAAAAGTAAATTAAAACTATATCCTAATTCTCTGGAAATCTTCATCTTCTACTAATTGCATCCTTTGTTCAACTGATATTTACCTGCAAAAAGAGAAGAAAGAAGTCAACACAGATAAATTAAAAAAAAAGCATTTTCAGACAGTTAATCATAAAAACTCATCATTAAAGATTTTGGCCGGAATCAGTTTGTTCATCCTCTCTACAAATCGCAAGAAGATGCCTCTTCTTGGTTCACAAAGAGGGAAATGTAATGTTTGCAAGCATGAACTAATCAAATACAAGGCTGCACAAATTCAAACAAACTGCACATGGGAAAACTGAATGTGCCAAACAATTACAAGGTTCAAACTGAATTATATTATCAGACTAGGCAAATCAAAGGGGCAAACTAAGTCACAAGTACAAAGCTGTCAACAAAACAATGTCAACCAAGCTGTAAACTGTCAAAAAGTGGTCAACAAGTACACAAAAGCAAGGCAGAAAATCTGGAGGTATGCAGAGGAAAGACAAATGCAAGCAAGCTTGTGAAAAATATATTTTTATCCATCATTTTCCAGGCCAAAATATTTTCAGAAAAAAAAGAGACATTCTAAGCAAAGATGTGCTTTCTGTGGAGAGAGAAAAAGAGGGAAAAGTAGCAGGCTTACAGTTTTCCAGGCAGGCTTAGAGATAAAACAAACAAAATCAGAACACTGTCAGAAGGGGGCAGAATACACATAGAAGAAGATATCACAAAAAACTGCAAACCTCAAGCCTTGTAACCTGTTAAAACATTGAAGCCTGTTCCAAGCTTGGATGCGAAGAAAACAACAAACAGCCTGCCTATTACATAACACAAACGGGAAGGCTAACTACACACCAGAAAAAAGCCAAGCAAAAACACAAGCCTGTTTCCAAGCATCCTGCATCAAAAACCTCTCAAAAGCAAACAAGCTTAGAAACTGAAGCAAGCCTTCAAAATCAAAAAGCCTTTCAAAGCCAAAGTTACAAACACCCAAACTACCTTCAAGCTTACAAACTGAAGCAAGCCTTCAAACCAAAGCTTGCCTCAAGCCTTAACCTGCCTGTTTTAAAACACAAGCCAAAAGGCCTGCATAAAACATAAGCAAACCTGTTACAACTTCAAGCCTGCTTAAGCTTGCCTCCAACCTGCTTCATCCTGCCTAAAACAACAATCAAAAGAAGCCTGCTTCAAAACAACCAGGAAAAAGCACAAGCATAAAACCTGTTATAGCTACCAAACACATAAACTTCAAACAACCTAAGAGCCTGCCTGTACAACCAACCAAACCAAGCAAACCTCAAAAACAAATCTTTGTTCAAAAGCAAATCCATCCAAATGTCCAAACAACAGAAATGAATGCCTCAGTATCAAAATCATCATAGGCTAAACAAATCCAAACTCTCAGAACTAAAGTTCATCATTGAGTAATACATCATCAAAAGAGAAAAAGAGAATCAGAAGTAAGCAAACAGGCCTCAGAACTAGCTTCCTCATAGGAAAAGAACAACAAAGTTCATCAGAAGTCAGAAGTGAAGTAATAGCAAATAAGCATCTCAGAAGCACAAATACTCAGAATCAAAGTCATCATAGCATTGGAAATAAAGCAAGCAATCAGAAGCAAGCAGTCTGAAGCAAGCAATCAAAAGCAAACAGAGGAATTGCATTCAAGCAAGCAGAAGAGAGAACTAAAGATTCGTGTTTTCAGAAAGAGTCATCATAAAACATCAAAAAAGAGTTAAAAGATACAAGTACCAGGTAGCTAGTGTCACCGTCATAGCCTCCTCCTCCCGGCCGCCTAAGACGCCTCCCGTCCTCCTCCTTCTCCTCTCCAAAGGTATTATCCCTCCTCCCTTTTCTTTAATATCTCACTCAAACATAAACAACATAGAAGATTAGAATAGGTAAAAATTCAAGAGCATGCATGAAAACCCTAAAACATAAAAATAGAAAATAATACCTTATTGTCACCGCCTGAGTTACCATGAGGAGAAGGAAGCGGAGATGGCGTCCAGTAGCCAGGCGTGGAAGGAGAACATCAGTGGCTGGCTTGAGAAAGTGAAAAGACGAAGAAGAAGAAGGTGGAAGCGGCGCCGTTTGCACAAACCCTATTCTGAGCCAAGCATTTCAAATCCTAAACAAATGTTGTAAAACATTTGGGCCCGTCCCTTGAATACAAACCCCTAAGCCCATAAAAGACTGGCGCGTTACACCCCCCCCCCCCTTTTCCCTTTGAATCAATTTGTTTTGTTTGGGCCAAGCATTTCCTCCTTAGGCCTATTCAACCTTTTTTTATTTTTTTCTTATATACTTACAAAACAAATCTTTTTTTTATATCACTTTATTTTCTTTTTCTTTGATCAAAATAATACATTATTTTGTTGTATAAATTTCACCAATACTTTTTTTACACTTAAAATTTGTATGTATGAAAACATTTATAAAAAATATATATATAAATAGTTAATCTGTTTTTTAGGTTAAATATTTCCTCTTAATTAAAACTTTTATATAATTTAACAAAAAAAACAAAAATAACATTAACTAAAATATATAAATATTAGACTCATTAAGTTAATAGATTTTTGTCTTAAAACTTTTTTGTTTAATAAATCTTTTTATATAAATTTCTAAAAAACATTAACGAAAACGATAGATTTTTTTTAAGTTAAAATTTTCTTTTCACTAAAACTTTTGTTTATATATAATTAACAAAAACCCAAAAATAAGTAAAATACTTAATAAATACACTAGGTTAATATCTGCATCATTTGTAAATAATCATGTGCATCTTACATACTTTTATTTCTCTTTGACTTTTATACATTGTTATATTTTACATTGAGAATGTGATTCGATTTGGTTGTAAATATTATTTGGACACTACTATTCCGACAAGTCTCATCCCCCATTTGTAAATATTTGTATCCCCATCCCCATAATCATGTTGTAATAATTTAGGACTTTAAATTTCCGCATTTAAAAGCTTTCAAATTATGCCATGATAGACCTAGGGTTTGTATGTAAATAAAACCAACAAATAGTTTGACCTAAACACAAAGATAAATGCATGAAAATCAATACACAAATCACACTTGCACCCCTAGGGTAATCCCGCTTGTTGCCTTCAAAAAATGGGCCATGTTGCATGTCGAGTGTCTTTGGCAAAACAAAAACAAATCAAATGATCATAGTCCCTCAATGACGCTTTCGAAGTTGCCTAAACAAAATGATCATAGTCCCTCAAGCAAATTTCCAAAATACTTGACACCATTGCATTCATGGTCTAAACGATGACCCGCGCCCGTCCCGTTAACATCCTAACACAAGGTTTTTCACCAAATACAATGGTGAAACAACACTGTTAAAAGGGTTAAAAACATAAGGAAAGATCTTTGAGTAAATTTAGGGGTAGACAACTCTTAGTTACTTGATCAAACTTGCAAAACACACTTGCATACTTTCAAAACACACTCCACAACACAACTTTCAAAACAACTTTCAAAAACATTGAAACATCTTTTCAAAAAGACAAACACCTTTGTAAAACATTTGAGTAAAGAATTGTTAAAACGGTTGCCTAGACAAGGCATCTTTTCCAAAACATTTTCAAAACCACGCACACAAAGTACCATTTCAAACAATTGAAAATCAAGGCAAGTGATATAAAACAAGTAACTAAGAGCCCATGGATAACCATGGATGAAAAGGGTGCTAGCACCTTCCCTTTTCATAATCTACCCCCCGAACCCACGAAAACATCTCAAAGGTTTTTTTCTGTGCTTTTTTAACCTTTCCTTTAGGATAAAATAAAAAGTCGGTGGCGACTCTTGCTAAACCGAACAAGTGCGAATACAAACGCAAAACCTCAAGTCAGTTCTCCCACCGTATCACACTACCAAGATAAAACGGTGTCCATTCAAAGCTTTGGGTTCTATCATCCCGATCATGTCTATACCCCACATAGAGAAAGGCAATAAGGAGGAAATCACATTGAGAAGTGTCAGAGGCACATGAACCTTATCTGCATAAACCTGGCATTTATGGCACTTCTTTGCAAATTTGTAACATTCAGATTCCATTGTCAACCAATAATAACCTGCCCTTAGCATCTTTTTAGCAATTGAATGTCCATTAGCATGAGTGCCAAATGAAACTTCATGAATCTCATGCATCAAAACGTTTTCTTTGTGTCTATCCACGCATCTGAGCAAGACCATGTCATAATTTCTCTTGTATAGCACATTTTCACTGAGGAAGAAACTGCCTGCCAATCTTCTCAGTGTCTTTCTATCTTTCCTCGACGCACCAATCGGGTATTCCTGAGTCTGAAGAAAATGCTTGATATCATAATACCAAGGTTTTTCATCTGCTACCTCCTTTGTCGTAAACACATGAGCGGGCTTATCTAGCGGTCGAACTGTAATTCAGGGTATATCATTCCAAGTATTCACTTGGTACATGGAAGCCAGAGTTGCCAAAGCATCCGCCATTTGATTTTCATCTCTAGGGATGTGATGGAATTCAACTTTATTGAAGAAGGGTAATAATATTCTAGCATAATCTTTGTAAGGGATCAGGCCAGGGTGACGAGTGTCCCATTCTCCTTTAATCTGATTTATTACCAAAGCTGAATCACCATACACATCTAGAATTTTGATTCTGAGATCAATAGCTTCCTCAAGACCCATGATGTAAGCCTCATACTCCGCCATATTGTTAGTGCAATCGAATGTTAACCTTGCGGTAAAAGGAATGTGCGATCCATGAGGAGTGACAATCACATCACCAATTCCTTTACCATAAGCATTCACCGCTCCATCAAAAATCATACTCCAATGAGATTCAGGGTCAGGGCCTTCCACAGGCAATGGTTCATCACAATCTTTCACTTTCAGGAACATCACATCCTCATCGGGGAATTCATATTCTGCAGACTGATGATCTTCCACCGGCTGGTGAGCAAGGTAATCTGCCAACACACTACTTTTAATAGCCTTTTAAGTGCGATACTCGATATCGTATTCATATAACAACATCTGCCAGCGGGCAATTCTCCCAGTAAGAGCAGGCTTTTCAAAAATATACTTGATTGGATCCATTTTGGAGATCAACCAAGTGGTATGATTCAACATATGCTGCCGCAAATGCTTTTCCGCCCAGGCCAAAGCACAACATTTCTTTTCTAGCGTGGAATACCGCGACTCACAATCAGTGAATTTTTTGCTGAGATAATAAATGGCGAATTCCTTCTTCCCTGTTTCATCCTATTGTCCCAGAATACAACCCATGGATTTATCTAACACTGTTAGATACATAATCAACGGTCTTCCTTTTACGGGAGGGAGCAAGATATGAGGTTCAAGCAGATATTCTTTAATACTCTCAAATTCCCTTTGGCAGTCATCCATCCACACACAACCTTGATCTTTCTTTAACAACTTAAAGATCGGTTCACATGTTGCAGTCATGTTGGAAATAAATCTGGAAATATAATTCAAACGCCCGAGGAAACCTCTGATTTGCTTTTCAGTTCTTGGTGCTGGCATTTCTTGAATTGATTTGACTTTATCAGGGTCAACTTCAGTTCCTTTTTGGATAACAATGAAACCCAACAATTTCCCCGATTGAACACCGAACGTCCATTTATTTGGATTCAAGAAGAGACGATACTTCCTCAAACACTGAAATAACTTCAACAAATCTTTTATATGACCTTCTTCAGTCTGGGATTTGGCAATCATATCATCAACATATACTTAGATTTCTTTATGCATCAGATCATGGAATAGGGTTGTCATATCCCTCTGGTACGTTGCACCAGTGTTCTTCAACCCGAAGGGCATCACTCTGTAATAGAATTGTCCCCAGGGTGTGATAAACGTTGTTTTTTCCATGTCCTCTGGAGCCATTCTTATTTGATTATACCCGGAAAATCCTTCCATGAACAAGAATACTTTGAATTTTGTTGTGTTGTCTACTAACATGTCGATGTGAGGCAATGGATAATCATCTTTCAGACTAGCTTTATTTAGATCTCTGTAATCTACGCACATGCGGACTTTTCCGTCTTTTTTCGGTACTGGGACAATATTGGCAATCCATTGAGGATACAATGACGTCACAAGAAAACTAGCATTAATCTACTTTAGGACCTCCTCTTTGATCTTTACTGCCATATCTGGGTGGGTTCTTCTCAACTTTTGTTTAACTGGCGGACACTCTGGCTTCAACGGCAAATGATGCTCGACAATATCTGTATCTAGACCAGGCATATCTTGATAAGACCAAGCAAAAATATCCACATACTCTTCCAACAACTCAATCAACCTTCTCTTCACACCGGGATGTAACGATGCTCCAATCTTAACTTCCTTCGGATCTTCTTCTGAACCCAAATTGATCACTTCCAAAGGCTCCTTATATGGTTTAATGGTATTTTCCTCGTGCTCAAAAAACCGTGAGACCTCTTCTGGAATCTCATCATAATCTTCTTCTTCAGCCCCAAACATAGGACATTCAAAGTTGGGAGAGGGTGCAGGGTCATTGTATTCAACGGTTTTTTAATTAATCTACACATATGATTTATGATTGCTTTTAGAAACTAACACATATAATAAGTGATCATGCATATTTATTTTCAGTTATTATTTATTTTGAAAGGTTTTTTCTGATTACCATTTCCAAGAAAAAGCAGAAGACAAAGACATAATTTGGGAAGCAAAGACAATTTTTATTAATGATCTTAAAGTCACAACAAACAGATAAGCCCTACAACATTAATACCTCCACCTTGGGCAGAGTGAAAGCTTTTCAAAAGAAAGAAACAGATTAACAAAACAAATCACTTTGAAACATGTATGCAAGAAGGAACATCAATGGTGACCCAGTTATGAACTTTGACTCCATGCGTCACATAATTCAGTACTTCCTACTCTGCTTCATCCTATTCGACAACATTAATTCCAGAATCAATTGGATGGAGGTAGCCTCCGCTGCGGAAAACATCATGATAACTGTTCACAGTAGACTTTGACTTCAAACTTTCTCCTTTTCCATTCTTTGAAGAGAAACCTAAACCAGTTCTACTTTTGTTCACAGGTGGATCCACAAGTCGTCCCCAAACTATATTATGACCATTGCGCACAACCTGTTGCGCGTCCTTCAGCGAAACCACAGAATCCTCATTTCTCCTTATGTTGTCAATGGATAGGGCTTGGAACTGGGTTCCAACAGAAGCCTCATCCGCTTCTATAATACTTAAAGAGGATAAATGGGATATCAACAGTGCCTGCTCCCCATTTATGATCACTACCTTCCCTTCACGCACAAACTTTAGCTTCTGATGCAGAGTTGAAGTGATAACCCCTGCTTCGTGTATCCATGGCCATCCTAGAAAACAACTATATGCGGGAATAATGTCCATGACCTGGAAGGTTATCAGGAACAAATGTGGTCCTATATGGATGGGTAAGTCCACTTCACCGATGACAGATTTCCTCGACCCATCAAATGCTTTCACAATGATGCCACTCGTGCGCATAAGTGCTCCTTGATACCTTAACTTCATCAGAGTACTCCTCGGTATAACATTCAACGCAAATCCATTATCAATTAGCACATTGGACAGCGAATCATTCTTGCAGTTCATAGAAATGTGGAGGGCCAGGTTGTGATTCCTTCCTTCATCTGGTAATTCATTATTGCAGAAACTCAAGTTGTTATATGACGTAATGTTTCCAATTAAGCTGCTGAATTGATCTAATGGCATGTCACTCTCCACAAAAGCTTGGTCTAGTACTCTCATCAATGATTCTCTATGAGCAGAGGAGTTCATTAATAAAGCTAGGATATATATCTTTGAAGGAGTCTGCAATAGCTGATCTATAATTCTGTAGTCGCTCATCTTAATTATCTTCAAAATATCATCCACTTCTTTCCCTAATGTAGCTCCACTAGTCTCTCCCATAGCCTTCTTAGGCTCATCATTCTCAGCAATTTTCTTCCCAGCAACAACATCTCTTCGAACAACCGGCACAAACACACGACCACTACGGGTCACCCTTCTATTTTCGGCTATATTTCCAACATCAGGCATTGGTTGGATGAGAACTTCCACCCCATCTTCTAAGATTGTAGCGTTGTATTTGTAAGGCATAACCTTATCCGATCTGTAGGGGATAGGACCTGGAAAACTAATTACCAATGGGGTAACAACTGGTTTGCTATGGTATTCCACTTCAAGATGAGCGGGTGCACCAAAACAAGGCACAATGAGGTTTACCCCTTCTTCAACACAATAAGTTATTAAAAAGTCATTTCTGGCAAACAAATCTTTGTCTGAAGAGAAGTACTCATCCGCGGAAGCATACTCTTCCTCTGACTCTTCTTCCATTAAACAAACTTCAACCATATCAATCTCATGATAATCATCCCTATGACCTGTGATCTTAATAGTTCCATTATTTAACAGCAACTGAACACCCTCCCTCACAATAGAACATCCTCGGAGGTCTCGACAACAAACTATGTAAGACCCATATTGGTGTTCCACCTGACCAGCAGTACGGCAGAAGGTAGCATGCAACTGCACGAGATCCTCATTCAAATATTCCACATCAAAAATTCTGAATTCACCAGGACATCCAAAAACCATATTCATTTCCTCTTCATACTCTGCCCTAGGCCTGATTATATGGATTAAACCCTCATCCATCATCTCCTGTAAATCAGCCTTTATCTTCTCGCAACCCTGTATGTCTGTACTGTAAACAACACAACTGGCGTGGTCATGCGTATAGTAGCTGAATTCAGAGGTCTGCATGCATTTTCACCAAATCTCCTTTAACCAGATTAATGTTAAAAATTCGGAAGTCTCCTGGACAACCGGCCACCATATTTACAGCATTTACTCCCCCGTGCTTGGGTAGAGGATTATCTTTCACATTAGGTCCCATGTCCTTGAAAGATAGAATTCCAGACTTCACCAACCTTTGCACTTCAGTCCTCAAAGGATAACAATTCTCAATACTATGCCCTGGTGCTCCTTGATGAAAAGCACACATTTGGTCTGCCTTGTAATACCAAGGCAATGGTGATGGTACGACGGGAGGTGGTCGTGTCTGGACCAACTTCTTCTGAATCAATGCCGGTAGTAGCTCTGCATAGCTCATGGGAATAGGGTCAAAGTTCTCCCTTCTCTGATTATTCCCTTGGTTCCCCTACTGGGACGGTCTTTGATAAGAAACGACAGTCGGAGCAGCACTCATCACAAGAGTAATTGAGGCGACTTGTTGGTGACGCTGATAATTCCTTCTAGGAGCGTTTACCCTCCTCTCTTGTATAACATCATTGGTATCCCCTTCTTTCTTCTTGGTAAACCCATACGATGGCTTCATCACACCTCCGGATCCTTCACTCTTCGTCAAACGACCTTCTCTTACCACCTCTTCTAAGCGGATACCCATTCCTACCATCTCTGTAAAATCACTTGGCGCACTTGATACCATCCTTTCGTAGTAGAAAGCACCCAACGTATTCAGAAAAATCTTAGTCATTTATTTCTCTTCCATGGGGGAATCACTTGGACAGCTACCTCGTGCCATCTCTGCGCATACTCTTTGAACGATTCCCTATCTTTCTGAACCATGGTCCTAAGTTGGTCACGGTCGGGCGCCATGTCCACACTGTACTTGTATTGTTTGATGAATGCTTCTCCCAAATCATTAAAAGTATGGATGTTAGCGCTATCTAAACTCATATACCACTTCAACACTGCGCCGATCAATCTATCCTGAAAAAAGTGAATCAGCAGACGCTGATCATCAGCGTGGGTAGACATTCTCCTTACGTACATCACCAAGTAAGCACGAGGAAAAGTGTTTCCTTTATACTTCTCAAATTCCGGGACCTTGAACTTAGAAGGTATCTTAACATTCGGGGACCAAACATAGCTCATTCACATTCTGCCCAAATAGCTCTTTTCCCCTAAGATCCTTCATCTCTCTTTGCATTTTATCAAACTGCTCTTGAAAATCATCCATTCTGTCATAAAGACCCAAATCTTCACTCAGCGGAGGGAAAGGACGACACACATCTTCATTAACAAATGGAACCAAATTCACCGAAGGAGGTGCAACAGGAACAATATGCACCACAGAAGGTGCCGGAGTAACAACAGTCTGAACCACTGGAGTATCTTAAGGACCAAGATTGAAACCTTTAGGTGCAAAATTCTCTGGCATTCCCCATGGATAACCTTGAGGCATACGATTTTGAACAACATCTGTAGTAGCGGATACAAGAACAGTCGGAACTTCAGTATTTGCCCTTGTTGGTTGAGGTTGAACACTCGGTGGCTAATTCTGAGCAACCATCAGAGCTTCCATCAGAGTAGTCAAATTGGCCAAGCCGACCTTCAAAGCAGAAACTTCTTCGCGCAGCTCGCGATTCTCCTATTCTAAGTTGTCCATCTTCCTTTTCAAATTAGCCCGAGTGTTGTAGTGATGAGTCAGCTTGCTGAATGAAGTAAAAAGCTGGGTAAGGCACCTAGATATGCATAATAAATGCAAGAAATATGTGCAATATGATGCATGACATGCAATGCACATGATTATTTTCACTTCATTATTTAATATTTCAAGGGATTTAAGATTTATAGGCATATTGCAAACATCAAAGTAATAAAGCTTTTGAAATACTGAAATTTTTTATTATAATAACTTCAAAATGGATTACAAGTTTCAATGATCCCAAGTACAAGATGAAAATACAATCTAAAATCCTGAGAAAAAGAACTGACGAAGATCAATCTGTACGCTGGCGCTTCCCTGTGAGCCTGACAATCTGAGCCCTCAACCTCTGGTTTTCTTCCACATGTCTGATGGAAACCTCCTTCCAATCATCTGGATCAGGAAGTGAGTAACCAGCACCTGTTTAAGGCTTAGGGGAAAATAAATCCCCTTGCCTCTCCATAGACTCTACCGCTGGACTCTCAAGGATCTCGATCAAATCGTCTTTCTCCTTCAGGTCTGCTCTATAGGAACTCTCTAAAGTCTATAACTTGTTCTTCCAAGCATCCCTTTCCTGTTGCATCCTAACCAAAGCGAGTTGCATCTCTTCTAGATCATCTAATAAGGGAGGAGTGTTCTTCACAAAAACATCAGGCATGGGTGTCTCCCGAGTATACAACATCTTCAACTGAATGGCTCTCGATCGGACCCACTGAAGATATGGCTCCAAAGAAACAGCACCCCTAGGTCCCAAATCCTTCCTACTCTTCTTATGAAAGTGACGCCAGACCTTCGCAATCTTCTCCCTAGCTTCCCTATGGTCTTCTCCTTCCTTCATAAAGAAACTACTCAAATGAATGCTATTCGGTTTATCCCTCATTGGGTAACCAAGTTGTCGCTGTGCAAGAACAGGGTTATAGTTAATTCCTCCCTTTGTACCAAGAAGAGGTACATTGGGGAAACTACCACAACTATCAATAATCTCCACATCCTGATAAGCTCGATGATACCAATCAATATCCGAGTGAGTAAGTGCCATGATCTTAGCAGCCCACCGGGGTTCCTTCTTGACATCCCAAAAAGCATCATACTGAGGCATATGAGAGATGAACCACCGGTACAACAAAGGCGTGCAACAGATAATCATTCCCCCATGATAAGAACTCCGAAGATGTACAGAGTAATAAGCATCACCCAACAGTGTAGGAACTGGGTTTCCAATCATGAAAATCGTAATAGCGTTAATGTCGACAAACTTGTTCAAATTAGGAAATAAGAACAATCCATAAGCAAGTAAAGCAAAGATGGCCTCAAAAGAAACCGTACTCTTCATTCTAGCAAAGTAACGAGCTTTATCCAATAAGAACTGAGCTGGTAATCCTCTAACCCCTCCTTTAGTAGTCATATGGGCTTCCACCTCAGACTTCCCCAGATGAATCAAAGCAGTAATCTCATGTGGTTTTGGCTCACCTTCTAAACCAGTAAAAGGAACACGACCAGTAATAGGTAAATCCAATAGATAAGAATACTCCTCCAACGTAGGCATCAACTGATAATCAGGAAAAGTAAAGCAGTGGTACATCGGATCATAGAATTGGACCAAGGTCGAGAGAATACCCTCCTTCATCTTCAACTTCATGAGAGGAATAATGGATCCATACTTCTTCTGAAAGTATGCAGAACACTCGATCTCTGGAATTAGACTGACCAACTCATCTATCTTAGGATCCTTGAAACTGTATTTCCCTGTCTTTCTCTTTCCAGAATCCATGGTTAAAAGTACCTGAGATATTCACAAATAGTCAACCTTTAAATCCCTTGAAATATTGTTTTCCTCAAAAGATGCTTATGAGTGCATGGATGCATGATGCAACAATCACACACAAGATCACACATATAGGGTTTATAGGTTCAACGTCACGAGCATGAGGTCGAAGGTACTACCCATAAGGTGTTGGTCTAAAAAGTTATCATCTGCCGAACAAGGTTCTAGAGGTTCCCAGAGTCTACATCCTTCCTTCGGATATTACCAACTTCCTGATTAACTCGGTAATTAGTAATATTCTCAAGAAAGACTCGTCCGAGCGTGGTATCGCGTGACAACTATTTCTAGATTACTCTGTCATAGCTTCTGCACTACAACTAAGAGGCCAAGATGGGTTTGGTATTCTACAGTCCTCAGTTTCAGCAGGCTTCCATGTCGAAAGAAGTACGTCTTCCCGATTACTCGGTAAACAACACTACAGTCAAAGGGGCATCCACTGAGTGGGGGATCTCATGCCTCCTTTTTTAGGATTACTCCCTCAAAGTTAACATGACTATACCGCCCGTCCTATCTTAAAGTTTTCCCAAATCCGGGTATAGGACTTATGAGTAATCACCAAGCACCCTGAAAACCAGGAAACTCCAAACAAACATATATACAAAATATAACACATAAACAACAATAGCACATATACAGATATAAACAAAGATAGGCACAACCCACTTAGGGATGAACCAGCAAGAGGTCAATCTTTCCCCAATGAAGTCGCCATTCTTTTGTAGCGGTAGAAATGTTCAAGACTAAGCCATTGGATTGACTAGACTTTATACAAATCAAAAATCAAAAATCGCCACCGCGCTTTATTAATTCCAAGGGAATTGGAAAAGAGCGAATAACCCAAAAAGAGGGGGAAAGATTCAAGGTAAGGGGGTTGGTTATGCAAAGGGAAGGTATTATCACCCTAAACATCTACGGTACTCCGCAGGAACCTCTTTGAAAAATCTGTATATTTTAGCTATAAAATATGTTGTATAGAAATAGATGGTGGAGGTGAGAAGAGAAGTTTTTTTTTAATGATTTTTGCACCCGCCGCGGTTGCGAACCTTTAGTGCCTACGTACCACCTTTCGTGCAATAGGGCATCAGGGTACACGTAGTTCCTCTTTTAAAAATTTGAAACCCAAGTGTGTTGGTTAATGTTAAGAGATAAAACATCATCGTCATTGTCCGTGTGGAAAACATACTTACTACCCACAATCATGAGAAAGGAGAATTTGCATCATCTCAAAGTGGAGGATATGGCTTAGATTTTAAAATCAACAATGCCTCACTCAACACACAAGTGGAAAATATCTCACTTCACTACATATTGTAGAAGTATAGTTGTTTGCATCATTACAAGGATTGACAAGAGTCTAGTCTTTTGAGAAAAAGTTTAAAGATAAAAATGCCAAAGTGGCAAAATGGTTTGAAATGAGATTGATCGACTTTTAGTCTTCACACAAAAAATGTCAAGGTATTATTAAATTTGTTGTACCCAAAAATTTGCCCTCCCATATTCTTCAAGATTTGCCAAGATTAATCTTCAAATTGCTCAAGATGGCTCAAGGGTTGGACAGTCAAATCACCTCCTAAGGTAGTCAAGTCAAATTAGGGTTTTGTGTTGCACTAAGGTCCTCATATCAAAATGGCCCCAAGTACTTCCCAATGTCTTAATATGTTCTTAAGTTCATCCATGTCAAATTTCAAGCCTTGCAGAGGAAGTTTGGTCAGTCAATTGCTCAAGAGGCCCAAAAATCGACTGTGCTAGGGAAAAAGTCAACTATGACCTACAAATAGTCATACCTTAATATTTTTTGTCAACATTATCATTTTTAAGGATAATTCATCAGTTGATCAAGGGTTGATCATGATTCATCAAGGATTGCTCAAAATTCATCAAGATTCAAAAGTTGCTAAATTAGGGTTTTATAGGAAAAGTCAACTCAAATTTGACCAAGCATAACTTTCTCATACTTTATGAGAAATGACACATCCAAATCTCATTTTGAAGATGATGCAATATCCTACAATCCATATTCACACCCCAAGATCAAGAAATGCTCTCACAAAAAGTTACAAATTTGGACATTATAGGTCATTTTTGAAAGTCAACAAAACATCTTTTTTTGCCAAAGCTTATAACTTGAGCATGGAACATCAAAATTAGATGTGACCAAAAGGTTTGATTATAGGACATCTCAAGGTTTCTAAAAAGTCCAAGAACACCTCCAAAAGTTCAAAATTGAAGAAGTTATGCATTGTTGAAGTTGGGCATTTTTCCAAAATTGCCAAAAGTCAACTAACCTCAAAACTCCAATTTTTGACAAAAGGGCCCACTTTTCCCACTTTATTTGGTCTTGTCATGCCACACACGTGTCCCATTTTTAATTTCATGACCAAACATTTATTTTTCTATTTTATTTAATTTTTATTGATTTAATTCATTTTAAATCCATATTAATTCAAATAAAATCCAAAAATTAATGTAAAAGGATTTTTGTGATTTGTACAGCTTGCAAATACCATGTGACACCCAACCAACTCGTGCCAAGGCTCATTCAAGCACAAAATCTTAGATATGACCTATATTTGTAAACATGTTAATGGTGATCAAAGGGCAATCTTGATTCTTCAATGCACAAGGATATTGGCCCATATTTTAACCTAGAATCATCCCATTATATGCAAGCAAGCCTCACAAATCAAAAACACGCATAGAAGTCTGCAGAAACGGCCATACCACTTTGAGAAAAAAGCTTGAAAAGTGTGAGATTGAAAACAACCTTAGAGGCGAATTCAGACCAAAAGCAAAGCGTAGCTCTATTCCTTGACATCTAGTGGAGCTATACCAATAAAAAAGAAGCCTTTTCATCACCTAAATCGCACTGTAAGTGTTCTTGAAAACGCCTCTGAACATGAAAATGCAACTCATCATTCTTGCACCTTTTTTCCAATTTTCTTGTGCATTCATACTCACCATTCAATTTCCAACGTTTCTATAATATTTGATTTTATTTTTATGGCTTATAACCCTGTATCAAGAACCTAGGGTTCTTGTTCTTGTTTTTGGGCGTTCTTTGTGCAGGTTAAATTAAGGCCAATAATGGCCATGGAGGAGTTCAGGGGAGTGAGACGAGTACATTGGTACTCTTGGATTTCATTTTTGTGGCCTAGGGAGGATTTTGGAGAGATCCTAGGAACCTTCCTGCGGATAAAAATCCCAGGTAATCGAACCAGGTTTTGTGAAGAAGATGATTACGTGGTGGGGCGTGATTGGTTCATTTGAATCAATTGCGCGCTTTTTATTTTTGGCCAGACATAATTGAATTGTTTGTATATAATATTTAGCTTCTATTCCACTAACAGGTTAACATCTTGGTTCAGTTGGTAACGCGCTAGTTGATTTGTCCCATGGGACATGGGTTCGAATCCCAGGTCCCCCAAAACATTATTTGGTTTTTCTTTTCAGATATTCAGGTGCAACGTTCCAAGTGTGGTTCACCAAATACCTCCAGATCCCAATTGCCAAGTGGCTGCAAACCAAGATCCAATGGACCAGGCTGATGGACCACCATAGACTAAGGTCAACCAGGGCATATGGGAATGGAAAGTCAAACAAGCTGATTGAATATGGGCCAAAAATTGTAATTCATACCCTCTTTTTCAAGCCCAGCAACCCCTGAGTTTGTTACTATATTTTATTTTCTTTTTTACTATTTTTATTTTATTATCATTATTATCATAATTAAAATTAACCAATTAACTTTTATTTCATAAAATCAGAAAACAAAAAATATTTTATTAACTTTATTATTTATTTTTGTAAATAAACCATTAATTAATTTATTTAGTTTAATTAGGTTCAATAATAATATTTTTACAATAAATTAAAAATTGATTTAGAATTAGGATTTTGATATTTTTTACCTTTCTAATTTTGTTGCCTTAATTAAAATAAAAAACTCAAAAATATTTTCCTTTTTAATTAATTATTAGTTTAGACTTAATTCTTAAATAAAAAATAACACAAAAAATATGCTTTATTTAATGAAAAAGGGGTCAAAACCCTAGGACGCTCCGATTCAATTTTCCTCGCGCGTTTTATCTTTGATCTATATTTGTGTATTTGCTCCGAGGATGTAATAATTTTAACTTAGGATTTTATTTACCGCTTTTATTTATTTTTCGCAATTTAATTTTCAAGGGTTTGTTTTTGGCGATGTAAATACCCGACGCCTTGTAATAGCTTAGATTTATTTTCCGCAATTTATATTCCGCAACTATTAACTGTTAGATGTTTGAATAATAGGCTATGCATAATAAGATAAATCTTAATTTAGAATCAACAGTAGCTCACCATTAACATCTACAAAGATAAATAACTGAAAAAACAATACACTCGCACATGCCACTCTTAGGGTACGCCTCACTTGGTTGCCTCGAACGTGGTCATTAAGTATAGGATGTTTTAGAGGTCGCCCTCTTGTCCAAAGATCATAAGTTTCCTCGAAACGGTTGCCTCGGATAAAATGATCTAAGACATTAGGGTTACCGCTAAGGCGTCCTAACATTGCTTTAGTGACCACACGTCCCTTAATCGAATTGACCCGAAAACTCCAACGACAATGCTACCTACTCCTCAATAGTGGGATGACATTGTCTAAAGGACACTGGTACAGTTTAATTCCTTTTTGAGTAGGTAGATTTTCTTAAGTACTTTCTCCTTTTAAAGTAAAACAAAACTTTTCGCACTTACACCCCTTTTAAACAAAAAACTCTTTTCAAACCCACAAACACAAAGAAGAGCAAACTTTTGAAAACATAATGAGCAAGTACCTAAGAGCCCGTGGATAACCACAGATAGAAAGGGTGTTAACACCTTCCCTTTCTATAATCTACCTCCCGAACCCGAGAAATATCTCAAAAGGGAATTTTTCTGTGCTTTTGTCCTTTCCTTGTTGGATAAAATAAAAGACAGTGGCGACTCTTGCTTACCGCAACATTTTGCAAAAACAAACGCAAACGCGAACCAGCATTCCAAAACAGTCAGTTCTCTTTCCCACCGATTGATCGGGACTTTATAAGTCTGTTGGGATACTAACTGCAAGTATACAGTTCAGTCGTTCTAGTTTTAAAAGATTATCGAACCCACAGAGACTGAGGATCAATCACATACGATCTAATGCTACAATTTGTCTAACTAAGCGATGAATATTTGATTTTTGGGGGAAACAGTTTAATTAAAAATAATAGTACTAATTATACTGGTATGTGATAATCGGACTTAGGGAATTCGGTGAATCGCTTGGCCTATAAAGTATTTCGGTAAAAGCTAATTGTTTAAAAACCTGAGACATACACTCTCGTGTTTATGAAATAAGTCATGCTACTAAACCTAGTGGATGCACTTTAAATTTAATAACACTTTTTGAAAACAATTTGAATTTAATTAATTTATTAAAACACTCTCGTGTATTTAAAAATCAATGCTTCGTTACCACTATCTGGGTTGAACTCCAACTCTCGCATGCAAGTTCTTGCCTTAATTAATTTCCCACTCTCGTGGCAAAATTGTGTTAATTAACCTCTCACTCTCGTGACAAGGATAGTTAAATTAATCTTGGAAATTGGAAACCAGAAATTGTTTTATAAATATTTTTGGCCAAGGTATCATTGAATTCTTTCAGTTCTTACGGTCACATACCGGTATTAATAATTTAGCCGGACATAATTAACTTGGAAGCAATATGTTGTACCCCAAAATTTGCCCTCCCATTTCCTCAATATTTTCTCACCACAAGACCCTTGGAGCTCAAGATCCAGTTAGGGTTTGCTCTGCTCAAGACTCCCCCTTTGCACTGTTGACCCAAATTAGGGTTTGAGTTTGCACAAAGATGTTTTGACCTAAAATGCCTAAGATGACTTTCATGATTCATATTGGACCCCCAAGTTTATCCATACCAAGTTTCAAGCCTTGATTCCAATCTTTGCCCAGTCAATTGCACAGTTGACCTAGAAATCAGCTGTATTGGGGAAAAAGTCAACTGTGGTCAATTGACAGTCAAACCTCATGATTTTTGACCCACATCAACATTATGAACTCATATGTACCATTTGATCAAGTTTGGATCACAATTCTACAAGAAATTTGATCAGATCACCAAAAGGGCAAAATGGTCATTTTTAGGGTTTTGACTGCACAAAGGCAATTTTTGACTGTTTGACCTAGCCAATGGCCAACCAAGCTCACATATGGACTCAAGGACCCCATGGAATTGTCTTGACATGTTCAACAACTTCAAAAGATCCCAAATGCACAAGATTGACAGATGAATTTTCCAGTCAACTGAGCCAAATTTGACTGTATACTAAAAAGTCAAACTTTGACTTTTTGGTCAAAATCAAGTGTCAAGATTCATTTTTCATCAAAACATGTCAAATTATGAAACTTGTTCATCAAGAAATCAAAAATCACAAATTAGGGTTTGAAATGAAGGAATTTCATAACTTAGAATTTTTCTAAGTTATGAAAATCCCTAATTTTTTCCTAACTTTGTCTCATTTTTTCACCAAGATACATTTGGATTCAAACAAAACACAAAACATGAAAGTTGTAGTCCATTGCAAAATCTACAACTTTGATTCACAAAGTTTCCTCAAAAGAAGCTTGTAGCTCAAGTTACAAGTTTTGGAACAAGGGTGCAAAACATTCTTAACTTAGAAAATTTTGGACCTATTTTAGGCAGGATTTTTGCCTAACTTCATGGCCACTTTTCACATGCTTCCACTTGGAATTTCAATTTTCATTACAAATATGGATTGTAGTACACATTCCAAGCTTTCCAAAATGTCAAAGAACTTCTCTAACACCCTTGTGGTTAGGGAGAATCGAATTTGTCAATATGGGCAAAAGTCACTTTATTCATGAGCCATTTCCATGTTCATAACTTGTGCATTTTCAAATTCAGCATATGCAAGCTACATTACAGGCCTCTAATCTCATTTACAATCAAAAATTAAATGCCAATCCATTGTGTTCTAGCTTTGTTTTGTTCATATAGTCATTACACAAAGAATTAAGCCTTAATTGGAAAAAAGCAATTTATCCAATTTTGTAAAGTTACACTTTATGTCAAAATTGCAATCCAAGTGGTACAATGCATATCTTTGGACACAAGATTCATGGAGATATCACACTGATCAAGAGGGATTGAGGCAGCATACTTGAGGGGCCTGCATAAGCCTAGAAACCAACTTGGCATTTTTTGACTTACATTAGAAGAAACTTGGCATATTGATATAAAACACACATTGCTGCAACCACAAGCCTAGACAAACTTGTTGAACATATTCCAAACATTAAACCTGAGCTAAGGCACGAGCTAACTACCTTCCATACCTCCCTAAACCTCAAAACACCATTGTACTTCACAAAAACAGGGCATCCCTGCAGTTTGAGGTCCATAACTCAATCCATTCGTGCGCCTTGGCCAAAACCAGTTCATACACACTCCATACCACCTATACAAACTATCCCAAGCATTGGACACGAACTGTAACACCCCTAACCAACTTCACCATTTTCACTTTTTCTGTTTTGCAGGTTGACTTCCATAGCTTGATTCACTCAGTTTCAAGGCAAGCTAAAGGTTGGAGAAGCATCCCTGAACTTCAAGCAAGCTGTACAAGTCCTCACATTGCCTTGAAGGTGCCTCCATTGTCATTCACGACCCAAGCTGAACAGGTAAGTTCATGGACTTCTATCTCTCAATCTAGGAAGAGTTAGGTTTAGATTTATGAATGAAAAGTGTCATACTCATGTCCCTGAAGCCACTCATATCCTCGCTTTCCATTTATATTGCATATGCTGAGTGAATTTAAGACCTGAACATTGACAAAAACTTAGGTCAAAAATTGGGGGAGAAGAAATTCTCTCTCATTTCTGAGAGTTAGATCAAGTTTTTTATATGTATGAACTCGTGGCATGATGCTCTACATTTTTGGTGTTATGAGTTTTGCTTGAAAGTCCAGGAATCATGAGATAGCATGAAGCACGCGTTTGCTCTGTTTGAACATCCAGAGGTTGAAGACAAAGTCTTTGGGCTGGGCCTGAATTTGTTTTCCCTTTTGCACCACATTCTCACACATGCACCCCCTTGGCCCATTGTGTTTTATTTTCATTATTTTTGACTTTTGATTTTTGTTTCTGACTTGTTTATTTTTGTCAAAGCATAAAAAATATTAAAAATATTTTTCTCACACTTTTTGCATTTTATTTGATATTTATTTTGTTTCATTTAGTTTTATATGTAAATAAATACATAATATCTTTTATTTAAAAATACTAAAAATAATACAAACACATTTTATTTCTGATTTTTATTTTATCTTTTGAAAACATTTTATAAAAAATATACTTTTTTTTTGCAAATATTAAATATTTTATTTTTTGTACATATTTAATATATTTATTAAATAATAAATACTTATATATTTATTAGTATATTTAGGTTAAAAACATAAAAATGATACATTTTTATTTTTTATTAATATTTGACTTGGAAAATCATTTTTTTACAATATACTTTCTTTTTATTTATTTCTTATACATAATTAATAAATATTGCATACATAAATGATAAACATTTTATTTAGCAAAATTAGGGTTTTACCCTAAAACATCAAAAATACCAAAATTAATCCTTTTTATTTTGTTTATTTGTCACATAAAAAAACACTTTTACATACATATAAAAAATCATTTTTTGCATCTTGCATATTTATTGTATTTTTCTTTAATTGTTGTATATTAAATAATTTGTATAATTCAATTTGGATGTAATAATTTAGGTTTTAATTTCTTGCTAAAATATCCCCATTTGAACATTTGTACCCCCCATCCCATAATTTGTGTTGTAATAATTTAGGACCTTTAAATTCCGCATTTAAAAGCTTTCTAAATATGCCATGATAGAATTAGGGTTTGTATGCAAAAATCAACCAAAACAAATAGCTTGACATAATTCCAAGATAAAAGCATGAAAATGAACAAACACCAATCACACTTGCACCCCTTAGGGTTACTCCACTTGTTGCCTTCAATAATGGGCCATATTGCATGTTGGGTGTCTTTGGAAAAACAAAACAATATCAAATGATCATAGTCCCTCGATGACGCTTTCGAAAGTTGCCTAAAAATGATCAAGTCCCTTAAAGGAAAATTGCCCAAAGACACTTGGCACCATTGCAATCATGGTCTAAACGATGACCCGCGCCCGTTCCGTTCACATCCTAAATAAGATTGTCCACCAAATACAATGGTGGAACAAAATTGTTAAAAGGGTTAAAACATAGCAATGATCTTTGAGAAATTTAGGGTAGATAGCTCTTGGTTACTTGCCAACTTGCAAAACAAAAACACTTGCCTATTTTTTTTAAAAACCATACATCATAACACACTTTCAAAATAACTTTCAAAAACATTGAAAACTTTTCAAAAGACATACGCCTTTGTATACATCCCAACATGGATCATTACAAAGGTTGCCACCACATTGGCCTCTTTTCAAAACATTTTCAAAACCCACACACAAAGCACCATTTCAAACAATTGAAAATCAAGGCAAGTTGATCTAAGCAAGTAACTAAGAGCCCATGGATAACCATGGATAGAAAGGGTGCTAATACCTTCCCTTTCTATAATCTACTCCCCGAACCCAAGAAAACATCTCAAAGGTTTTTGCTGTGCTTTTTAACCTTTCCTTAGGATAAAATAAAAAGTCGGTGGCGACTCTTGCTCAACCGAAACAATTGCGAAAACAAACGCAAAACCCAAGTCAGTTCTCCCACCGTATCACACAATACAATTCAAAATATAATTCATAACAACAATTGGCATAATATAAAAACTGAATAAATATTAATTTCAATAAAAACCTGGAATCAAAGTTGCTATGGTAATCTTGAAGTATTACAATAATCCTTGAGCTTGATTGCAGTAAATAATTCGTGTTAATTCTTGAAGGAAGAATTAACACTTAAAACTAAAAACTAAAACTTGAAATGAAAATTACAGGAACGTGAAAACAATATTCCAAAACAAGGAAATGGAAAATAATTGCAAAAGAATAGAAATTTGGTCTGTAGAAAATTCTTCGACCCCCGCAGCTTTGCACTACCACACATATATATAGCAGAGGAAATGGCAGTTGAAAGTGTCTTGAGAAGAGGCTTGAGTGGCGTAAAAATAGGATGCATGGTCACTGAGTGGAGGAAATATTGGAGAAGGATTCTTCCTCACGTTGCCCACGTCTCCACCAAAGCATAACGTTCCTCTTTACGCACGTGACGGTCGTGACAGGTGGGTGACGGTCGTAATGCGCTTAAATAGTGCATTACACTCGTCATCAATGTGTTACGAGCGTTATTTCTAGTTGGGGAGGCGTGACGGTCGTCAGAGGGTGTGACGGTCGTCACGGGTGCAAAAATCCAAACTTTGTATTTTTAGTTCTTTTTCTCTTTGTCTATTGTCTAGCCTTCTTCATGTTGTCCTTTTCCATTGGTTTGAGTTGACAAATGTTATACCTGTAAAAAGACAAATAAACTCGGAATAATCGGGGGTTAGACAACTTAATGTAATATAAAATCGGTAAAAAGCATAGTAATTATACGATACGTTTTCTCGTTATCAAATTCCCCCGTACTTAAACCTTTGCTTCTCCTCAAGCAAATAGTAATTTAAAGGGTCGGACAAGTTTTGTCAAGCGCATATGCATGACATACCTTGGATTTTTAAAGCAATTTCAGGAAATCCTCATCGGTTCGGCCAATACTTGAGTAAAACACTAAAGATACGCTAATGACACAAGCGATAAGCTTAGCTGTAGACTTCCATTTTAAACGAGCTATCCAACAGTTCCTTTATAACTCTGCCCGGAGTTCCTTGTATCTATTTCACCCGGTTTCGTTCTGGCGCAATCACATTAAGCCATTTGTCTTAGCACGCACGTAGTGGAGTAACCAGTTAGTGACTTTGATCCTTTAGCACGGGGTATGGTACATGAATGTGGTAACCCTACATATGTTATACAAATTGGAGGTTGTGGGGGATCGGGCCGTAGCACGCCCTACCGAGTTTAGAACCAGATACCTCTGAACCAACCAACACTGGATTCCTTCATTAATTGCTCAGTTCTTATATGTGCCCGTGTATTTTGGTACACAAATTTTCTTTTCTTTTAGCAGCGAGATAGGCAGTATATTTTTAGAACCAGGCATCAAACACTTATATTCATCGATTCTCCACGTGGTTTATGTCAAGACGGTGCTGACTGCTAGTATAAACTACTAGGGGTTACTTCTAGAACTTGAAACTCCAGATATCGGTATAATGGTTATTGAAACGGATCGTGTAAGTAGGAAGTCTACGGTGACAGAACCGTATCGATCTTGTTATGTCGTTTTCGGCTTCCTCAACTGGGATTTCGTTAAAATAGGTATGTCGGGCTAATGCGAAGATAAAAAATTTCGGTATGGATAAATAAAGCGAAGAATTTGGATTGAGACATATCGTAAAAATTTACTAGTTTATAAAAGATGGAAAGGTACCTCTCCCACACTAAATCCGACATTGTCCTCAATGTTGCGGTATATAGGCGGGGAAGTACAATTACAAAAACAAACAGAAAGGAAATGAAACAGAAAAAAGTAAACTTCATAGAAAATAAAGAAAAACTACTGGTGACCACGTCCTCTACTCCTGGTGCGAGAGCGTCTGGTAGGAGTGGCTTCTGTGTCAGTATCTTGGAAACCAAGGGTGCTGACGTCCATCCTTAAGGAATTAAGCTCTGACAGGGCCTCATCCAACCTCTCATTCATGTTCCGCTGCCCAGTCAAGATTTGAGTGTTTGGAGCGCATAGATACTCATATTGCTCCTGCTGTCTTCTTTCAAGCGCTGCGCTCATTTAAAAACTGTAAAAAGTAGACTTGTTTAAAATGAAATCATAAACTGCCTAGAAACATAAAACACAAGGTAAAAATAAGTGTTGATTTTGCTGCTTCATCCCAGTCGCATCTTCAAGTCTTCGAAAGCTGCATGTATGTGATAAAATTGTTCCACAGTTATATCAGTTAAGCGTATCATGTCCATACGCATACCCTTTAACTCGTTCTTGATTCCATTGATGTCCGTCTGATAAACATCCAGCGTAGAAAAGATTTTATTCAAATTTTCAGCATATTCCCCTTTTGTTATTGCAGGGGCATCAACTTCCTCTACGATGTTGTTACCATCATGGTAACCAGGGGGGGTCTCGGGGTCACTCTCATCAGACATTGTGGTATCATAAACTTGGTAGGATTGGGGTGTCTCAGTTGTCGAAGGGTGGTCGGGAGGGTTAAGCTCCTACAACCAATTGTCGCAATTTTGGGCACTTGTTTTGGCATGGTTAGGAAGTGTAAATACCGTGACTACTTCATCCCTTATCAAGTAATCGAAGGGTGCAAGACCTAGGTTACCTATTATTCGTAGGTGGAAACAAAAATCAATGTTTATAGGGTGGATTGAAACAAATTGTGTGCACCTATGTAGCTGGTATCTAAGTCTGAGGGCGTTAGCAATCATGGTAACAAGGCCTCCTATGATGATTGGCTCGCTAGGGTTCTCAGCAATGCGGGTAAATGTCTGCATCAGGAATGGCACTGCATTTACAGGTCGGCCCTGGGTCATGCACTGCAGCAAAAATATCTCATCTTTAGATACGGCGGTGCGGTTCTGTTCTTTTCCGAAAATGGTATGTGCTAGAATCTTATGGAAATAGTGGATAGCAGGGTTGTGTATTTCATTATTATCCATGCTATCCGGCTCAGGGTGGTAGTTCCCGGTTTAAGTCCCCCAAAAGTAGTCTAGCTCAAAATCCATTAACTCTGCCTGGGTGGTAGAAAAAGCAAAAGGTCCGCAAGGGAATCCTAGAAGGTTGGATAATTCTTTATGGGTATAAGAAAATTCAATACCAAACAACCCAAAGGCTATAAATCCCTTTCTAGTTCCGAAACCGCGCTCGGGTATATGAACTAAAGAGCTCAGAAACTCAAGGGTGAGCTCGCGGTATGTAACAAACCTAGATTTAATGTGGGCTTTTTCCACCCCAGTTGGCTAAACAGACAATGGACACTATCCTTAATGCCTAAAGTGTCCATTGGTGGTCATCATAATATAAGGTCATACCAATATTTCTGTGTGATAATTCCTCAAACCTCCTCATTTGGTTCCTGCCTCTAAAAGTGGTTTCCATAGTAAATAGCAAAGGGGAAAGCAAATCAGGGGAGAAGGTAGGATAGAAAAAGACTTTTTCAGAAATCTGTAAAGTTGATTGAAAATCAGCAGCAGTTGTATAATTTTTTTTTTTATTTTAGAAAAGATGAAAAAGAAAATAATGAAAATAATGCTTTAAAAGAAAACGAATATAGAAACGGAATAGAAAGTCAAAGACAAAAAAAAACAGGTGGGTCGCCTCCCACGCAACACTTTGTTTAACGTCATATGCCTGACGAACAGGAGTGCAAGCACTCATGGTGGTTCTCTCGAGGATGACTCCTCGGTTGAACTTTTAATAGTTGTCATTTTCCATGGCCACTTATCAAGCCATCTCACATATCCCTCGCCTTTTCTTTTCTTTCTTTTGTGGGGTGGTTCATTCTTCTGAACTTGTGGTGGTGGTTCTGGATCTATCCTAAGTATCAACTTTTCAAGTTTGGGCTTAGTGATTTCATCCACCACCTCAAAGGTTAACCTTACCTTCCTAACAGTAATTATATCCCTAGTTTCACGGTCCTCTAATTTTCTCTTTTTATGCAAGACTTCCAACAAGGGTGCATTAGTGTGGATATTTTCCAATAACTTCACATACGTTTTAGATTTGGAGTCTATCTGAGCTTCCATAAAACTTTTCGAGAAAGGAAACGGTGGGGTATAGGGGTGAGGCATAACAATAGGTGCTCCCTTTTCTACCTCTTCTACAACCTCCCTTTTAGATGGTGTTGGAGGATTTTTCTTAATATTTACTCTTTCCTCGTATGAACTCTCTTCATCCACATCATCACTCTCCTCAACCTCATTATCACTCCCCTCAACCTCATTATCACTCTCCTTAGGATTTTCAACTTGTTTTTCACTACTGGTTGTTACAACACCTAATTTCTCCTCAGGGAAGGGTCCTAGAGGGTTTTGTTCAAGCTGGGAGATTTGGGTCTCTAAGGCTATGTTGTGGGTCGCGAGCGACTCAACCACAGTGGTCAGTTGCCTAAGGTTTTCACTATTTTGAAGACTTTGTTTTCTAAATTCTTCGTTCTGGACAGTTTGTGTCTCTACAAAGTGCTCCATCATAGATTTTAACCTAGAGTGAATTAGCGTCGCGTCGGAATCCTCCATTGATGTTTCGAAGTTGAAATCATGCGATTCTTCTGATTCTTCAATTGAGTTAGAGTCGCATTTTGTGTTTCCGTAAAGCGCTTTGTCGTCATTGATATTTCATTAAAATTTCCCATTAATATTTCGAGGTCGGATTTATAGGATACTTGCGTCTCCTCGAAATATTGGGTGTAGTGATTGTAGGGGAAATTTGGTTGAGGATAAGTTTGGTTGGATCTATAATATTCTTGCGATTCCTCAAAACTTTGGGATTGGTGGTTGGAAAGGTAATTCGGATGAGAATGAGTTCGTGATGCATTGAGATTCTCCAATAGTATTTCGAGGTCGGATTTATGGGATTCTTGTGATTCCTCGAAATACTCAGAGTGGGGGTTGTAGAAAAAATTCGGGTGATACATAGTAACTGGGACAAGATTTGTAGATACAAAGGCTCACTTCGGGAGTGAGTATTTGGCATACAAATCGAAAGAGGGTTTTTGTTGCCTAGTCTAAACGCGCAACATAAGAATCGTACTTAATTGATTAATCAGTCCCCAGCAACGACGCCAAAAACTTGATCGGGACTTTATAAGTCTGTCGGGATACTAACTGCAAGTATACAGTTCAGTCGTTCTAGTTTTAAAAGATTATCGAACCCACAGAGACTGAGGATCAATCGCATACGATCTAATGCTACAGTTTGTCTAACTAAGCGATGAATATTCGATTTTTGGGGGAAACAGTTTAATTAAAAATAATAGTACTAATTATACCGGTATGTGATAATCGGACTTAGGGAATTCGGTGAATCGCTTGGCCTATAAAGTATTTCGGTAAAAGCTAATTGTTTAAAAACCTGAGACATACACTCTCATGTTTATGAAATAAGTCATGCTACTAAACCTAGTGGATGCACTTTAAATTTAATAACACTTTTTGAAAACAATTTGAATTTAATTAATTTATTAAAACACTCTCGTGTATTCAAAAATCAATGGTTCGTTACCACTATCTGGGTTGAACCCCAGCTCTCGCATGCAGGTTCTTGCCTTAATTAATTTCCCACTCTCGTGGCAAAATCGTGTTAATTAACCTCTCACTCTCGTGACAAGGATAGTTAAATTAATCTTGGAAATTGGAAACCAGAAATTGTTTTATAAATATTTTTGGCCAAGGTATCATTGAATTCTTTCAGTTCTTACGATCACATACCGGTATTAATAATTTAGCCGGACATAATTAACTTGGAAGCAATACAATTCAAAATATAATTCATAACAACAATTGGCATAATATAAAAACTGAATAAATATTAATTTCAATAAAAACCTGGAATCAAAGTTGCTATGGTAATCTTGAAGTATTACAATAATCCTTGAGCTTGATTGCAGTAAATAATTCGTGTTAATTCTTGAAGGAAGAATTAACACTTAAAACTAAAAACTAAAACTTGAAATGAAAATTACAGGAACGTGAAAACAATATTCCAAAACAAGGAAATGGAAAATAATTGCAAAAGAATAGAAATTTGGTCTGTAGAAAATTCTTCGACCCCCGCAGCTTTGCACTACCACACATATATATAGCAGAGGAAATGGCAGTTGAAAGTTTCTTGAGAAGAGGCTTGAGTTGCGTAAAAATAGGATGCATGGTCACTGAGTGGAGGAAATATTGGAGAAGGATTCTTCCTCACGTTGCCCACGTCTCCACCAAAGCATAACGTTCCTCTTTACGCGCGTGACGGTTGTCACAGGTGGGTGACGTTTGTAATGTGCTTAAATAGCGCATTACGCTCGTCATCAATGTGTTACGAGCGTTATTTCTAGTTGGGGAGGTGTGACGGTCGTCACAGGGTGTGACGGTCGTCACAGGTGCAAAAATCCAAACTTTGTATTTTTAGTTCTTTTTCTCTTTGTCTATTGTCTAGACTTCTTCATGTTGTCCTTTTCCATTGGTTTGAGTTGACAAATGTTATACCTATAAAAAGACAAATAAACTCGCAATAA
Organism: Vicia faba; assembly: GCA_948472305.1. NCBI lineage: Eukaryota > Viridiplantae > Streptophyta > Magnoliopsida > Fabales > Fabaceae > Vicia > Vicia faba. The sequence continues at coordinate 514,586,616 of OX451736.1, read as the reverse complement.
TTGGGGGTTAGACGACTTAATGTAATATAAAATCGGTAAAAAGCATAGTAATTATACGATACGTTTTCTCGTTATCACCGATCATAGAACTGGCGACTCTGCTGGGGAATACTTATAAGTGAGGTGTACCTTAGGATTAGATCACTATGTTTTCAATTGTATGCTTTGTATGCTTTAATTTTGTGGGCTTGTATCGGAGTTCTATAGATCCTAACCCGGATCTGGGGATACCCTTTAGGCAAGTAGCAATAAACTATGAGGGATCTGTACGGCGTAGACCGATACGGATGAAGCAGTAGCTACGTTGGTGTGGCACTTTAGTCTATACCGATATCCCTTGTGTTGGAACAAGGAGAATATGGGTCTTCTAAGGGGTCATTAAGCACCAACTGACCTTAGAACCTTAAATTGACCAACTTGGCCATAGAACAGTAGCAGTATGCTACACTCATTGAGACTAAACTCTCGCGATGATTCCGGCTGCAAGAAAAGGTTACTAAACTGTAATTATGACCGATTGAGGGTAGTCAGTGATATTGAGATCCTCTAGAACCCGATTACTATTTTTAGGACAGGTTTAAACTAACTGAACTGAAAGAGGGTAGTACCTAAACTCCATGCTAGCCTGAAATCTAAGGGCTCTTTGTGTGACTTGTGTGCCTTCAAACTTGAACTACTTGCACATTCTTGTTATCTGACAACATGAGTTCCTTGCAGGTTTTGTTTACAGCCCTTATCTAATAATTTGGATTTATCGCAGGGTTTACTTATAGCACCTCACACTTTTGCTTAAACGCATATCATACACATCATAACATCATGCCTTAACATTTCCTTAACCATTTCAAGGATCTCAAGGGTTTGTGATGCAGGTTATGGTAAATCAAATGTCTAGCAAGGGGCAAAGGGGATTTATTTTCCTCTAGCCAAGGTTGTCTAGAAATCAAAACACGATAACTTGAGTCAAGGGCTATGACCCACTCGATATGGTGAGCTTGACTCTTGAAGAAGGACTCTCAGCAACTTGAAGTTCCTTCAATCAAGCTACCCGATTCAAATTCTAACAGTTTCTTGTTTACCCCGCGAGATCCTTGAAAACATTGCATACATATATCATACATATCATTGCATAACATGTCATCCAATACAGGTCTCTCACGTTCCCGCTGTTTATTTCAGCAATGGCTCTCCCACAAGACAACCAAGATCTCCAGGCTCAAAACGCTCAACTTCAAGAAATGTTCCTGAACCTATCCCAGGGGGAGGAAGAAATAAAAGCTCTCCTCACAAGGGGCTTAGTCCTAGGGAATCCAGGCGGCGTCAGGAATGATCAGTTGGAAGGGCTACAAATTGAGTTGGCAACAATGAAGATCCAGATGATGGGACAGTTGGTGGGCCAGATGGATCTCATTCAAGACCTGGCCCAAAGACAAGAAGAGCTTAGGGTCCTCGTCAACAAACTACTTCGAAGTGACCAAGTGGGGCAAACAACTAGAGTTGAAGATCAAGTCATCATTCAACCACCTTTGGGGCAAGAAGACAAGGGAAAAGCTCCTCAACTTGCTTCAGGGTCACAAGCCCAGCATCAACCTCGCCAGCGTCAACGGGGTAGTCGGCGTAAGCAAAATACGCCTGGAAGACATTTCTCTGAGACTGATATACCATCATCTCTAATACTGAAACGCTTGTTGGAGGTCAATCTGATTCCTTTAAGGGATCCTCCCCGGAATCCCAATACCTCTGCTCCTAGCTATCATCCTGACGTAGTTTGTGCATACCACTCCTATAGTCCTGGACATGACACCGACGACTGTTGGGCTTTGAAAAACAAGATCCATGACTTGATTGATGGAAGAGTGCTGGAATTCATGTCGGATGGCGAAATGAAAATCTTCCGTTGAGGATTCTCCACCTGAAATGACTAGTTCAAATTAAGAGACTTTTGTTCATTTAAATTCTGAAGTTGTATCTTTCTTTGCTTATTCAAACAATTATTATCATGTCAAACTTTATTACTTTATCAATGCATTGCATATGTCTGTTCTGAATCAATCCCTTCACTATATTCAAATTACTTTCATTTTTTGTGATGTTCAACTCTCAATTAAAAAATTCTAAGCCTTTTGAGGGAGGATGACGAAAATGATATCAAAATCTCTACAGTATGCTTTTGAACAGACCCCGCTGACGATGTACCGACATTGCTTCAAATCCTAAACAATGGAGTTATAAGGAAGATAATCCCTAGTCAACCCCTTTGAGCCAAAGAAGTTGGAGTTTTTCGTTTCACAAATTAAAACCCGTAATTATAACCTGGGGCAGGGTAGTTTTCTCAGTTAATCCAGGTGCACAATGAATGGCATCAAAGAAGTCCTTCCGAAACAAAAGACGATGATGGTTCCATATAATTGTAAGGACAGGCAGTCATTATCTCTCGAAATGAAAGCCCATTAAGTCAAAACCTATGAAGGAGACTTACAAAAACCGGGGCATCCCGCTGACTGTAATCACAAAAAAACAGTTCAGGCAAAAAGACAGGGATAAAGAAGTCAAAAAGAAAGAGGTCCTACAAACTCTTATAAAAATGACTGCCTATTCAAAATAAACTGTCAGTATCCGAACCATCACCGGAATATCAGAGCAAAGACTCAAACAAGATCTAATGCACGATTAGCTGAGTTTAGGATCGAAGAACATCACGAAGAATGGGTGGGTACAAATAAAATTTGAGCCTTTATCCTTTGTTTCTTAAACCGTGAACCAGAACACGTTATAACCCTTAAAAGTCCTAGCTGAATCATGGGTTAGTCTGAAAGCATACTGTTACAAAAGGTATCCTGACTCCTGTAGGGCTTGCTGTAAATCCTGAGTCGACATCACATTTTACAAAAAAAAAATTACATGTTTTACCGGAAAAATGCATTTTCAAAAGACAGACATAAGCTTTGCATTCTTAAAATAACATTGTTTGCATATGACTATTTGTTCAAACAGCAGAGAAGTTCGCACGACGAATATCTAGTGAACAAAAACCTTCTAAATAAAAAGGTCACCTCAAGTGGAAAAAACACTTCCAATCAAGGGGCACGGCATGATCATTGTCCATAATCTGGGGCAGTCAAGTCAAGATTCAAGGAATCTCTCAAAATGCCAAATAGCCAGGGGCAAATCTCCACCTGAGTCACTTGGGGCATTAGACATGGATTCCCGCAACGAATCTTGCATGATCAAACGAAGATCTTCTAGTAGTATGGCAACACAACACTACTGACAGTGACAACTCCCTACACTCTGAGAGCGTGGACATAGTCAAAAAGTACTACGCATAATCAAAGACCCGCTAGGTTGACTGGCCTAGGAAAAAATTAGGGCTTCCCGGCGAACCAAAAGGGTTCGGGCAAAAATAAGGGATGAAAATGAAAAATTTGTACACCCGACAAGTTGAAAACCTGAAAAGGCAGCTTGGGCAAAAAAGGGTATCCCAGTGAACTGAAAACCCGAAAGGGCGGTCCAGGCAAAAATTAGGGATCAAAGCGTACGACTATGTCTCGTCATCTCGTCACTGGCCTACCAGAAGAAGACTTGTCATTTTGACCGAAAGATACCAAGCACCTCATAGGTGGGGATAATACTCGATCCACAGGGCCTCCGCAGACACCTTCTCCTGCAAAAATATGGGCAAATAAGAATTGTCCGAACTGTACAAGTTGCCTTGTCCACCAGGTACCAAGGTATATATTCAGCTGAAGAATATGGCTAAGATACTTTCACTCCCTGCAGAGTAAAACAGTAATGGTAGCTCTCCCCATGGAGACTTGCAACTGTGAACAAATCAGTAATACTCTCCCCAAGAAGAGTTAATCTACCATCAGCCCTGAAAAGGTTGGGTATCCCCAGAAGGTCTTAATATTCCCCAACAGAGTATAAAGATATTCTCCAGCAAACGTAAGAGCATCCTCGGCAGTCTTAATATTCCTCAACAGAATATAAGAATGTTCCCCGACGGAATACAAGCTACCACAGTGGAGTCATTTCCCCAGCGCAGTCTAAAAAAGGGCTTCCCCGATGGAGTTGAATCATCTTCCCCCAGTAGACTCTGGAAGCTTATCCCCTGCGAAGCACAAATAGATCTCCCCAGCCAAATTCAGAAGGTTATCCTCACAAGAGTCCAACTGGGTCATCCTCAGCAAGTTGCAACTGAAGGATCATCCCCAGCGAAATTCTTTCTATCCCCAGCGAAGTTCATCATTAAAATCCCCAACAGAGCTTATCAACGAAATCCCCAGCGGAGTTTATCGTTAAAATCTCAGCAAAGTATCTCTTCCCCACAAAGTAATTCCCCGCAGAGTAATCTCTTCATCAGCTTATTCCCCAACAACGTTCTCTTCTCTTGCAGGCTTCTTCTCACAATCATCTTCGTTCATTATCCCCAACGGAAACGAAGAACTCAACTCTATTCTCCAGTGGCTCTGGGATTTATTTTCCCCAGCTAAAACATCACATTTCCATACATCATAATACATGCATGTACGCATCATACCATACAATCTCATTTATGTTGAGAACATCATTGCTTGATTCATCTCATGCATTGCATGTGACTGACCTTTACCTTTCAGGAAAAATACAGTTAAGTTCTCAGCTTAGTCGAAGATCTGACCAGTTCCTAAATCTCAATTGAATTATCCTCGGTTGAATTTCAGATAAGGTTCTCAATCTCGACAGTTTCTCTACGTCATAGTGTGGACTAGTTCTATAACCTCAACGGTATACTCCCGGTGAGCACGAGACAGTTCCTAGATCTTGATGAAGATGCTTCCCTACGTCATAGTATGGACGAGTACTATAACCTCAATGGTATACTCTCGATGAGCACGAGTCAGTTCCTAGATCTTGATGTTTTCCTCCGTCATAGTTTGGACAAGTTCTATAACCTCAACGGTATACTCCCGGTGAGCACGAGACAGTTCCTAGATCTTGATGAAGATGCTTCCCTAAGTCATAGTATGGACGAGTACTATAACCTCAACGGTATACTCCCGGTGAGCACGAGTCAGTTCCTAGATCTTGATGTTTTCCTCCGTCATAGTGTGGACGAGTTCTATAACCTCAATAGTATACTCCCGGTGAGAACGAGACAGTTCCTAGATCTTGATGAAGATGCTTCCCTATGTCATAGTGTGGACGAGTACTATAACCTCAACGGTATACTCCCGGTGAGCACGAGTCAGTTCCTAGATCTTGATGTTTTCCTCCGTCATAGTGTGGACAAGTTCTATAACCTAAACCGTATACTCCCGGTGAGCACGAGACAATTCCTAGATCTTGATGAAGATGTTTCCCCCAGTTGAATTATGAACAGGTCCTTAAGACTCAGCCGAGGCATTCTCTCAGTTGAAGTACAGGTGAGTTCCTAAATCTCAACAAAAGTTAGACTTCCCCAACGGAATCTTATACAACAACAAGTATGCAAGTTCTCGCTAAGGAATTTCTTATGCGATCGACACTCCTGCAAATGGAATCTATAAGCCCATCCTCCTACCAACAATCTCCAAATGGCATCTGTAAGCCCATTCCCGACATCACAATGTTGATACTACACCATGCGAGTGCAAATTTATGGGCACTCTAGTGTTCAACTATCTTCCACCTTCGGATCACGAAAGGCTCCAAAGCAAATCTATATCCTCAGGTTTAAGAAAATTGAACAGGGGAAACTGTTGTACCCCAAAATTTTCCCTCCCATATTCTTCAAGATTTGCCAAGATTAATCTTCAAATTGCTCAAGATGGCTCAAGGGTTGGATAGTCAAATCACCTCCTAAGGCAGTCAAGTCAAATTAGGGTTTTGTGTTGCACTAAGGTCCTAATATCCAAATGGACCCAAGTTCTTCCCAATTTCTTAATATGTTCTTAATTTCATCCATGTCAAATTTCAAGCCTTGCAGAGGAAGTTTGGTCAGTCAATTGCTCAAGAGGACCAAAAATCGACTGTGCTAGGGCAAGTCAAATGTGACCTAAAAATAGTCAAACCTCAAACTTTTTTGTCAACATTATCGTTTTGAAGGATAATTCATCATTTGATCAAGGGTTGATCATGATTCATCAAGGATTGCTCAAAATTCATCAAGATTCAAAAGTTGCTAAATTAGGGTTTTGTAGGAAAAGTCAACTCAACTTTGACCAAGCATAACTTTCTCATACTTTATGAGAAATGACCCATCCAAAGCTCATTTTGAAGAGGATGCAATCTCCTACAATCCATATTCACACCCCAAGATCAAGAAATTCTCTCACAAAAAGTTACAAATTTGGACATTATAGGTCATTTTTGAAAGTCAAGAAAAACACCTTTTTTGACAAAGCTTATAACTTGAGCATGGAACATCAAAATGAGATGAGACAAAAATGTTTGATTAGAGAACATATCAAGGTTTCTAAAAGGTCCAATAACACCTCCAAAAGTTCAAAATTGAAGAAGTTATGCATTGTTGAAGTTGGGCATTTTTCCAAAATTGCCAAAAGTCAACTAACCTCAAAACTCCAATTTTTGACAAAAGGCCCCACTTTTTTCCACTTGATTTGGTCTTGTCATGCCACACACGTGTCCCATTTTTAATTTCATGACCAAACATTTATTTTTCTATTTTATTTAATTTTTATTGATTTAATTCATTTTAAATCCATATTAATTCAAATAAAATCCAAAAATTAATGTAAAAGGATTTTTGTGATTTGTACAACTTGCAAATACCATGTGACACCCAACCAACTCGTGCCAAGGCTCATTCAAGCACAAAATCTTAGATATGGCCTATATTTGGAAACATGTTAATGGTGATCAAAGGGCAATCTTGATTCTTCAATGCACAAGGATATTGGCCCATGTTTTAACCTAGAATCATCCCGTTATATGCAAGCAAGACTCACAAATCAAAAACACGCATAGAAGTCTGCAGAAACGGCCATACCACTTTGAGAAAAAAGCTTGAAAAGTGTGAGATTGAAAACAACCTTAGAGGTAAATTCAGACCAAAAGCAAAGCGTAGCTCTATTCCTTGACATCCAGTGGAGCTATACCGATCAAAAAGAAGCCTTTTCATCACCTAAATCGCACTGTAAGTGTTCTTGAAAATGCCTCTGAACATGAAAACGCAACTCATCATTCTTGCACCTTTTTGCCAATTTTCTTGTGCATTCATACTCACCATTCAATTTCCAACGTTTCTATAATATTTGATTTTATTTTTATGGCTTATAACCCTGTATCTAGAACCTAGGATTCTTGTTCTTGTTTTTGGGCGTTCTTTGTGCAGGTTAAATTAAGGCCAATAATGGCCATGGAGGAGTTCAGGGGAGTGAGACGAGTACATTGGTACTCTTGGATTTCATTTTTTGTGGCCTAGGGAGGATTTTGGAGAGATCCTAGGAACCTTCCTGAGGATAAAAATCCGCAGGTAATCGAACCAGGTTTTGTGAAGAAGATGATTACGTGGTGGGGCGTGATTGGTTCATTTGAATCAATTGCGCGTTTTTTATTTTTGGCCAGACATAATTGAATTATTTGTATATAATATTTAGCTTCTATTCCACTAACAGGTTAACATCTTGGTTCAGTTGGTAGCGCGCTAGTTGATTTGTCCCATGGCACCTGGGTTCGAATCCCAGGTCCCCCAAAACATTATTTGGTTTTGCTTTTCAGATATTCAGGTGCAACGTTCCAAGCGCGGTTCACCAAATACCTCTAGATCCCAATTGCCAAGTGGATGCAAACCAAGATCCAATGGACCAGGCTGATGGACCACCATAGACTAAGGTCAACAGCGCATATGGGAATGGAAAGTCAAACAGGCTGATTGAATATGGGCCAGAAATTGCAATTCATACCCTCTTTTTCAAGCTCAGCACCCCCTGAGTTTGTTACTATATTTTATTTTCTTTTTCACTATTTTTGTTTTATTATCATTATTATCATAATTAAAATTAACCAATTAACTTTTATTTCATAAAATCAGAAAACAAAAAATATTTTATTAACTTTATTATTTATTTTTGTAAATAAACCATTAATTAATTTATTTAGTTTAAATAGGTTCAATAATAATATTTTTGCAATAAATTAAAAATTGATTTAGAATTAGGATTTTGATATTTTTTACCTTTCTAATTTTGTTTCCTTAATTAAAATAAAAAACTCAAAAATATTTTCCTTTTTAATTAATTATTAGTTTACTTAATTATTAAATAAAAAATAACACAAAAAATATGCTTTATTTAATGAAAAAGGGGTCAAAACCCTAGGACGCTCCGATTCAATTTTCCTCGCGCGTATTATCTTTGATCTATATTTGTGTATTTGCTTCGAGGATGTAATAGTTTTAACTTAGGATTTTATTTACCGCTTTTATTTATTTTTCGCAATTTAATTTTCAAGGGTTTGTTTTTGGTAATGTAAATACCCGACGCCTTGTAATAGCTTAGATTTATTTTCCGCAATTTATATTCCGCAACTATTAACTGTTAGATGTTTGAATAATAGGCTATGCATGATAAGATAAATCTTAATTTAAAATCAACAGTAGCTCACCATTAACATGTACAAAGATGAATAACTGAAAAAACAATACACTCGCACAAGCCACTCTTAGGATACGCCTCACTTGGTTGCCTCGAACGTGGTCATTAAGTATAGGATGTTTTAGAGGTCATCCTCTTGTCCAAAGATCATAAGTTGCCTCGAAACGGTTGCCTCGGATAAAATGATCTAAGACATTAGGGTTACCGCTAAGGCGTCCTAAGATTGCTTTAGTGACCACACGTCCCTTAATCGAATTGACCCGAAAACTCCAACGACAATGCTACCTACTCCTCAATAGTGGGATGACATTGTCTAAAGGACACTGGTACAGTTTAATTCCTTTTTGAGTAGGTAGATGTTCTTAAGTACTTGCTCCTTTTAAAACAAAACAAAACTTTTCGCACTTACACCCCTTTTAAACAAAAAACTCTTTTCAAACCCACAAACACAAAGAAGAGCAAACTTTTGAAAACATAATGAGCAAGTACCTAAGAGCCCGTGGATAACCACAGATAGAAAGGGTGCTAACACCTTCCCTTTCTATAATCTACCTCCCGAACCCGAGAAATATCTCAAAAGGGAATTTTTCTGTGCTTTTGTCCTTTCCTTGTTGGATAAAATAAAAGGTGGCGACTCTTGCTTACTGCGACATTTTGAGAAAACAAACGCAAACGCGAACCAGCATTCCAAAACAGTCAGTTCTCATTCCCACCGATCACAAAATTGATTTAAGTTTATTTATGAAAATATTTTGAAAGTGAATGGACATAAGTCCAAGTTTATTATGAAAGTAGTTTAAGTTTCAAAACAAGAAGAGTTTTCAAAAGGAGGAAGAAGATTTTGAAATTAAAGAAGATGGGAGGAGAAGAAGAGGCTATCCTAAAGCATAAGGTAAAAGCTAGGGACAAGAACCATCTAACCAACAAGAAGCAAAAACTTGTCATTATGTGTCGAGATAGAATTCCCATTCTTTTTGAAACCAAGCAAGCAAAGATACTAGACCTCTTGAGAGAACCAAACTTCAAGTGTATTAAGTCTTCACAAAAATCAGGCAGAGTAACAACTGTATACGAGTGAATTCCAGATTACAAACAAAGAGTGTAATCACAAAAACCTGCACACAAAAACAAACAAGCAACCCAATATCTTGAGGTAAACCTCAAGAACTCCAAACAAAATAATCAGATAAGATCACAAGGTCTCCAAGATAGGCTAAGGTTTCTAATCTGAAGTCCAAGAAAAAGTCCCATGCTCCATAATGCCAAGGATAGTAACCAAATAGTCCAAGTACCATTAAGAGTTTTTTAGGGTTTATGTTGATTATTAAGTATCTTAAGAAAAGAAAAGAAAAGCTCAAGTGAGCAAAGTAAAAATGGCAAGAAAATAAATGCTTAAATGAGCAAAGATGAAAATGGCTTGAAATGAGAATTCTAAAAATAAATAGTACATAAAGCATAAAAAAGAATAAAAGAATAAGATAAAACAAGTCAATAATTAGTGGTTAGTTGAATGACAATCTTGAAACTTGCATTTGGAACTCATTAGAGGATTGATAGAACCAAAGCTTCCATACAACAAGTTGCATTTGCTTTTTGTCAAGTATATCATCCATTTGGAATTCTCACAAGTACCATTTAATGATCAACAGTGTTTAAGTGATCCGTGTTGACCAAACGTGTTGTAGATCTATTAGAGGATTGGTAGAACCAAAGCCTCCATACAATGAATCTCAAGGTTATTGGATCAAAGAGATCAAATTAACATACTTGGGCTTGCAATCATAAGTTTGGGCCACGAATGATCATTTATTTGAATCGGGACAAAATTTAGCGCTATGTTAAGCAATCGTAAGTGGACTTATATAGAAGTCGCACCTATTTTGAGGCCAGTCAATAGCAATCTATGCACCATTTGTTTTGAGACATGATATAGAGATCATGCTCCAACAACATTTAGTGCAATAAGAAGGGGATGAGATGAAGAGGATTAGGGTAAAAAAGAATATACAAACCACATTTGAATTAAATTTTAATCAAACTATTATTAAAATCATTCATCCATTTTTTATGGAGTTAAACTCAACACCATGGATCCAATGATGTTAATAAAGTTCATGATCCAAAACCTAACCCAGGATTAGCCAGAAAATAATCACAAAATAATATCACATTTAATATATACATTAAAAGGGTAAAAAAACAAAGTTTAAAAATAGAAAATAATGAGAAATTTATCAACTATGTTCAAATTAATCAAGAAGTGAAAAAATAAGGCCATAGAAAAATTAGAAATGGATCCAAATATTTTTATGAAAATTTTGGTAATTTTTAAAAGTCAGAAACTATTTTTAAACTATTTAAAATTGCTAAAACAAACATAAAATAGATCAAAAATAGTAAAACTCAACATAAAATTTCATAAAATTTTCATAAAGTCAAAAATATGCAAAATAATATTTATGAATTTTTCCAGAATTAAAAAATGTCAGAAAGTATTTTTAAGTAATTAAAAGAAAGCAAATAATACAAAAAATATAAAAAATACCAAATATTAAAATAAAAATGTGAAAAAATAGTCATGAGATCAGAAATAATTCAAAGTATTTTTGTGAATTTTTTCATAATTTTTGGATAAAAAATAAAAGAGTTATGAATTTTTGAAAATTTAATCAATAAAAATATAAAATAAGAAAATAAAATAAAACCAAAAAGATGTGGAGCATCAGATCATAGTCAAAACGGGTTAGTAAGCTAATCCAATGGACCAGATGCGCTGTGCTTGATATGGACCTTAGTGAAACACACATGTGATCAGAAAATGGGCAACCAATGAAATTAAAACGTTTGACACACTATCATTGGCTGAGACGAGACATGTCATCATCTTCAACCTCCAAACACCCTGCAATGGGGATTTTGTGAGATCCTTCAAATGGAAAAATTATGATCCTAGGTTAGCATCATTGAACTCGTCTCTTCAAGACGATTCTAACACAACCATCGCGCCAAATTTATATAAGATATGGAGAGAGATATGAATCAAAAACCCAGAAAATAATGAGCACCTTCAATTTGAGATTTCTCTCTCAGTTCTCAATGGATTTAAAAATTGTAAGCAGCATTAGAATCAGAAGAAGGAGTAGAATAGATTAGTGCTTGATTTGAATCCTAATGGTGGGGAATTCCACCTTTTCGAAGTTCAAGTAAGAAGCTCTGAAACTGGACTTCTGTAGCTTGAATTATGACTCGTTTTGATTGGTTTAAGGGCTGGAGAGTTTGTATGATGCTCAAGGATGATGAATGTGCAAAGAATTTTGGAAAAGGAAGCTTAAATCTCAGAAACTGAATTAAAAAAAAAAGTGGGTTCGTGTGAGCTTTTTGCAGGGTGTTCTTGGCTCTCTAAGATTGGGAAAATGGATGGGAGATGACCCTCTATTTATAAGGAAGTGAGTAGGAATGAAAATTTGAAGAAACAAAGAAGTTTAGAGGGAAATTGAGTGAAGGTCGAGCACGAGTGAAGTGTGACTTCATTTCCATCAAAACTCAGCCAAATCTTGCATTTTGGGGTGCTAATCACTTCTGGAAAGTTTGCTAATCAAGTTTAAATCAAAAACGCGCATAAATCTTGTGTTTAGAAGTCACATTATGGATTTCAAAATTCTGACTTTGTGAAAAATTTAGTTTCAAGTTACCAAATTCAAACCCCTGGCATTTCCAACTCATGGGGTCTTAGGGAATAATTCTTGATGATTTGGAAAGATGATGTTACAAGCTTTGAAATGGAAAAAGAATGGAATCAAATGGATGCTTGAGCTGAAAGTTACATGGAGTCAAAGTTGAAGAAAAAGAGTTGACTTTCCATACTTATAAATATTTCAAATTCTTCAAAAATGACCTATAATCTTTTGTATCCAAACATGGCCTTCCACTTAGAATTTGCTCTTGACCAAAAAAGATGGAATGGAGTAGATCTCCTGAATGACATTTTGAAATTTGAACCACTCAAAATATCCAAAAAATAAGCAAGTTAGGACTTGTTGAAGTTGGCCAAAAATTATAAAATGACCTATAATCTTTTGCATATTTAAGGAAACTTCCATCCATTTTATCACTTTGTACATAAAAGAAGGCATAAAGTACACATCTTTAAGATCATCATGGAAAAAGAATGGACTCAAGGTGATAAAAATTGACCAAGTTATGACCATTTGAAGTCACATATGGAAAATTGTGGATTCATCTGGATGACTTGTAATCTTTCTTCTTCACCAAGTTCCTTCCACATGAAAACTCTTTGGAAATTTTGAAGTGATTTTTTGGTAACTCTTTGAAGAGAAAGATGTCTTTGTAATAAATCAAAAAATACCAAAAGGTGAGAAAGATATGCTCCTTTGAAGTTCAAAACCCTAGCCTCTAGATCTAGAGAATGCTTTGAGGAACTTTAACAAGTTTGAACAAACTTCTTGTGCCAATATTCTTCCTTTGTGAATAGAAGTTGTTGAGGATGATTATGAGGACTCATAGCCACCAAAACCACTTCCATATCTTGAAATTTGAGAGAAATGTGCTCTTGTGACCAATAGGAACAAAACCTTGTCCAATCATGACAACTTCTTCCCTCATCCCCTTGTACTTTTGAATCAATTTTGATAACTTTGAAATATGTTGAACCAAAATAAGCCTTGTCATGCCATTTCTTCCAAAACAACTTCAATGGTGAGGTTTGAATTTCTTAAGATTTATTGACTAGGGCATGGAAATAAACACATGAACCCATGAAGCAACTTGCTAAACCTCATTGCCTTTACCTACATTATTAATAAGTAAGACAAACCAACATTGCATTTTATTAATTAGAAAGAAAATCAAAGCAAAATATTCATGATCACAAAAGAAAACAAGTCAAGGTGCTTTGGGATTCCTCAAAGAGCAAAGCTAAAGATAGGGAGAAGAACCAAAAGCCCTAATGTGATCTTGTTGTGATTGAATCAATATGGTATGATGAAGGGATCTTAGGGAAAAAATTGGGGTACAACAACTATTATTTGTCATTTCATATATCATTAATAAAGCATTGGACGTTTCTTGCATACAAATTTTATGCTCTCTATTTTTATTTTCTGTTTTTCACTTTATTGAAACAACTATTCTCTTACACACACTCACGTATCATAATGCAGATCCATATCCACTCTGGATCCCATTGATAACAGCTCTGCTATTTCCAGTTATGACTTCAAAAATCCGATCAACCAAGCCGAAGACGAAGGTGAGGAGTATTGTGAAGTTCCTGGAGAACTTTCTAGACTACTACAGCAGGAAGAGAGGGCCATACATCCTCATGAAGAGCCGGTTGAGACAGTGAACTTGGGTACTGAGGAAGACATAAAAGAGGTTAAAATAGGTGCAAATTTGGAGCTTAGCTTCAAACAGATGTTGATACAAATGTTGCACGACTACATTGAGATCTTTGCTTGGTCCTATGAAGACATGCCTGGTTTGGACACTGATATTATGGTACATCGCCTACCGACTAAAGAAGATTGTCCTCCGATTAAACAGAAGGTCCGCCGTATGCGTCCCAAAATGTTAGAGAAGATCAAGGTAAAGGTCATGAAACAGTTCGACACATGATTCTTAACTGTCACTTCGTATCCACAGTGGGTTGCTAACGTCGTTCCGGTACCTAAGAAGGACAATAAGGTACAAATGTGTGTAGATTACAGAGATCTGAACAGGGCAAGCCCCAAGGATGACTTCCTACTTCCTCACATTGATGTTCTGGTCGACAACACCGCGCAGCATAAAATCTTCTCCTTCATGGATGGTTTCTCTGGCTACAACCAGATCAAGATGGCTCCTGAAGACATAGAGAAGACAACCTTTGTTACACAGTGGGGCACCTTCTGCTACAAGGTGATGCCTTTTGGATTAAAGAATGCTGGGGAAACTTATCAACACGCCATGATCGCTTTGTTCCATGATATGATTCACCATGAGATCAAAGTCTATGTTGATTACATGATAGCCAGGTCTCAGACTGAGGAAAAGCACCTGGACCATCTCCAAAAGTTGTTCAACAGGTTAAAGATGTATAAGCTGAGGTTGAATCCGAACAAGTGTACCTTCAGGGTAAGGTCTGGTAAACTTCTCGGTTTCATTGTCAGTGACAAAGGCATCCAAGTAGATCCTGCAAAGGTAAAAGCTATACAAGAAATTCCAGCTCCCCGTACAGAGAAGGAAGTTAGGGGTTTCTTGGGACGCGTGAGTTATATCGCCAGGTTCATTTCACATCTAACTACTACTTGTGAGCCAATCTTCAAGCTTCTGAAGAAAGATCAAGTGGTAAAGTGGAATGATGAATGCCAGACCGATTTTGAAAGAATCAAGGAATACCTTCAAGAACCACCAATTATGATGCCTCCAGTTGAAGGAAGACCTTTGATATTATACTTAACAGTGCTAGACAATTCAATGGGCTATGTGTTGGGGCAGCATGACGAGTCTGGTCGAAAATAGCATGCAATATACTACCTTAGCAAAAAGTTTACCGACTGTGAGGCACGATACTCATTGCTCGAGAAAACTTGTTGTGCTTTGGCATGGGCTGCTCGCCGACTGAGACAGTATATGCTGAGTCACACTACCTTGTTGATATCAAAGATGGATCCGATCAAGTACATTTTCGAGAAGCCCGCACTCTCCGGAAGGATAGCAAGGTGGAAAATGATCTTAATTGAGTACGACATACAATATACAGCCCAAAAAGCAATAAAGGGGAGTGTATTGGCTGATCATTTGGCTCATCAGGCCGTGGATGACTACCAGTCCATGAATTTTGAGTTCCTGGATGAGAATATTATGTTGGTGACTGACTACGAAGAACCTGGACCGGATGAAGAACCCGAGGAGGGATCCCGATGGTCTATGTATTTTGATGGAGCCTCAAACGCACTAGGTAATGGCATTGGCGCTGTAATCATATCTCCCGAGGGCTGTCATACTCCGTTCACTGCCCGATTATGTTTCAATTACACCTATAACATGGCGGAGTATGAAGCGTGCATCATAGGCCTTCGAGCTGCTATTGACCTATGGATCAAGTTCTTGAGTGTATTTGGGGATTCCGCTTTGGTGATAATTCAGATCAAAGGCGAGTGGGATACGAAGCACCCTAATCTCATCCCATACAAAGAGTACATACTGACATTGCTCCCACACTTTGAGGAGGTAACCTTCGAACATTTCCCACGAGAGGAGAACCAGTTAGCGGACGCGCTAGCTACCATATCTTCTATGTTCAAGGTTAGGTGGGATAATGAAGCTCCTCAAATTACCATTGAGAGGTTGGATGAACCAGCACATTAATGTGAAATCGATACCGAAGAAGTGGCAGACAAACCCTGGTTTCACGAAGTCAAAAGATATCTCGAGGCTCAAGAGTATCCCAAAGGGGCATCTGTCAATGATAAGAAGTTTCTGAGAAGGTTCGCTGTAAAGTTCTTCCTCAGTAATGGAATCCTCTATAAACGCAACCATGACTCCACACTACTACGATGTGTAGACAAGAGCGAAGCAGAGAGGATCATGACAGATCTACATGAAGGCTCCTTCGGAACCCATTGTAGTGGACACACCATGGCTAAGAAGATCCTACGGGTAGGATATTACTGGTCCACTATGGAAGCCGATTTCTATCAGCACTCTTGAACTTGTCATAAGTGCCAAATCTACGCTGATAAGGTGCATATGCCTCCGGTCCCCTTAAACGTCTTGACAGCTCCGTGGCCCTTCGCAATGTGGGGCATCAACATGATCGGAGAAATCAGACCACCGCTTCCAGTGGACATCGCTTCATCTTAGTAGCCATTGATTACTTCACGAAGTGGGTTGAGGAAGCTTCCTTCACTACAGTAACCAAGAACGTCGTGGCACGGTTTATCCGACACAATTTGATATGTCGATATGGTGTGCTAGAGAGAATTATTACTGACAATGGTACGAATCTTAACAACACAATTATCACCGAGCTCTGTAAACAGTTCAAGATACAACATCATAATTCTTCCCCTAACGACCGAAGATGAATGGCGCTGTTGAAGCAGCTAACAAGAACATCAAGAAGATTGTGTAGAAGATGACAGTGACATATAAAGACTGGCATGAGATGTTACCATTCGCTCTTCATGGGTACCGTACCTCAGCACGGACGTCGACAGGGGCAACCCTCTATTCTCTGGTATATGGCATGGAGGCAGTCCTACCCATCGAAGTCTAGATACCTTCTCTCAGGATTATGAAGGATGCGGGTTTGAACGAAGACGACTAGATCCGAACCCGACTTGATCAGTTAAATCTAATCGATGAAAAGAGACTTACTGCTATCTGCCATGGTTAAACGTACCAAAAGAGAATGATTAAGGCTTTTAACAAGAAAGTCAGGCGTCAAGAATATCAAGTCGGGGATCTAGTGATCAAACGCATCATACTGCTGCAAGGTGATCCTAGGCGAAAATGGACCCCCACGTACGAAGGGCCATTTATGGTTAAGAACATTTTCTCAGGAGGAGCTATGATTTTAACCACCATGGATAGTGACGACCTTCCTCACCCTGTCAATGCAGACATAGTGAAAAGATACTACGCCTAACCAAAGACCCGCTAGGTTGACTGAGCTAGGCAAAAATAAGGGTTTCCCGGCAAACTAAAAGGGTTCGGGAAAAAGTAAGGGATGAAAATGAAAAAATTTGTACACCCGGCAAGTTGAAAACCCGAAAGGGCAGCTTGGGAAAAAAGGGTATCCCGGTGGACTGAAAACCCGAAAGGGCGGTCCAGGCAAAAATTAGGGATATAAAGCGTACCACTATGTCTCTTTAGATCATCTTGCGACCATACTTCGGCATCGACTATCAAGCTCGGACGACGCCAACCAATCTGATAAACCTTCGGCCAAGTAGCAAAGTAATGAGACGCTTGAAGATATAAAGGAAATAGCGGAGTTGGAACCCAACGGGGTTGTTTCACATAGCTGTTTTTCTTGCTTTTACACAAATTGTATAATTTCTATTTTTCGGCGGCATTCTATTACTAGAGCGTCAGCCTCTTTGTACAAAAACGCCTATTACATGCCAACTTCAAAAATCAATACAAATCATTTTCACAAGAAACTTCAATCTGTTTTTTTTCTTTTTCTGTTTTGTTTTGCAAGAACGTCCAATGATTTATTTTTGATATATGAATTTGAAAATGATTGTTGCTCATAAATATTTACATAAGAAACAAAAGACAATTACTAGTAATTCCAGAAACAGGGGCAAAAACAAGAAGTTCCAAACCCTACAGTTACTCTGCCCAGCAGGTACTGGGATAGAGCCAGCCTGGGATTATAATTATTGGTACATACACTCCCCACAAAGTAAAAGTATCCAAAGGCATTGATGTCAGCTTTCCTGAAACAGGACGTAACCACCCCAGCTGAGGTTCATAATCGTGGGCGAGTCAGTAAATTTCATCCCCCAAGCAAAGTTTATTTCTCCAGATACAGAGGCTCAATCCCCGACAGAGTTCATCACTTCAGCTACAAAAATACATTTTCTAAGTTCATTCCGCACAAATTTTATTCTCAAGCAGCATCTCCTCCCGACAGAATATTTACAAATCTCCAGCAACTGTCAGGGATTTATTTTCCCAGGCGCGAGCATACCTCGATAGCATTTCATGAACATACATCATGACATACGCCTACATATCATATACAGCATAATCTCATTTATTTTGAGAACATCATCTCACCATGCATTTCATGCATCGCATATAACTAAACCTGATATCTTTCCAGAAAAAGAGGATTAGCTTCAACAAATTCCGCAATTATGTAAGTCACATCTGCAGACGACTAACGTAAACTCAGTTCCTGAAACCAAACGGGTCAACTAATCTACACTTTCATTTCGAAGAAGCCCTACTATCCAGGCTTTCATTTTGAAGTAACCCTACTATCCAGGTTCCTTCTCACAACCCTACTATCCAGGCTTTCATATCGAAGTAACCCTACGACCCAGGTTCCTTCTCACAACCCTACTATCCAGGTTTTCATTTCGTAGAAACCCTACGACCCAGGTTCCTTCTCACAGCCCTACTATCCAAGCTTTCATATCGAAGAAACCCTACGACCCAGGTTCCTTCTCATAACCCTATTATCCAGGCTTTCATTTCAAAGTAACCTTACTATCCAGGTTCCTTCTCACTGTCCTACTATCCAGGCTTTCATTTCGAAGTAACCCTACGACCCAGGTTCCTTATCATAGCCCTACTATCCAAGTTTTCATATCGAAGTAACCATACTATCCAGCTTCCTTCTCACATCCCTACTATCCAGGTTCCTTCTCACAGCCCTACTATCCAGGCTTTCATTTTGGAGTAACCCTACGACCCAGGTTCCTTCTCACAACCCTACTATCCAAACTTTCATATCGAAGAAACCCTACGACCCAGGTTCCTTCTCACAACCCTATTATCCAGGCTTTCATTTCGGAGTAACCCTACGACCCAGGTTCCTTCTCACAGCCCTGCTATCCAGGCTTTCATTTCGAAGAAACTCTACTATCCAGGTTCCTTCTCACAACCCTACTATCCAGGATTTCATATCGAAGAAACCCTACGACCCAGGTTCCTTCTCACAGCCCTACTATCCAGGATTTCATATCGAAGTAACCCTACGACCCAGGTTCCTTCGCACAACCCTACTATCCAGGATTTCAGTTCGAAGTAACCCTACTATCCAGGTTCCTTCTCATAACCTTACCATCCATGTTTCTTTTCTTTTACCTCCAGACGACAGTTTACAACACGGTAAAACCTGGACCTGACCAGTTTTGGTCAATTTCACCTTTCCCCAGTAAGTTGCGATGCAACTTGTACACTGACTAGATATACAATTCACCTCTGCTTCCTCAAGCAGGACTTAATTACCCAGTAGAGTAACAGACAACTGAAGCTCCTAAAATTCTATTTCTCCCAAGACAGATACCAATATTCCTCAGCAGATTCCTCCTCAACGACAGGAGCAGGGACTCTCATCGAAGGAATATCTCAGGAAATCAACATCCTCTAGATGGAATCTTTAAGCCCATCTCTGACGGTACTCCATCACATCTTGGATGGAATATTTAAGCCCATCTCCGACGGTACTCCGTCACATCTTGGATGGAATCTTTAAGCCCATCTCCGACAATTCTATAGCAACTTCCAAATGGCATCTATAAGCCCATTCTCGATATCATAAATCAAGTATCACTTCATGCGAGTGTAAATTTCTGGTCACTCTAGTGTTCAATCATGTTCCACCTTCAGATCACGAAAGGCAAACGAGCCAATCAACATCCTCAGATTTAAGAAGATTGAATAGGGGAAGCTATTGTACCCCAAAACTTTCCCTCTCATTTTACTCAATATATACTCCTAGAGATCCTCAATTTGCTCAAGTTTGCCCAAGAGTTGACCAGACAAACTCTCTCATAAGGCAGTGTGTCTAATATTAGGGTTTCCATTTTCATCAAGATAGGTGAACTCCAAAGACCTCATATGCTCTCCATGGTTCTAATATGTTCTCAATACCCTCCATGTCAAATTTCAAGCATTGCACAAGAAGTTTGCTCAGTCAACTGCTCAGATGCTTGAGAATCGACTGTATTAGGTCAAAAGTCAACTGTGGCCCACATACAGTCAAACTTCAATATTTTTGGTCAACATTAACATTTTGAAGTTATATCCATCATTTTCTCAAGGGTTGATCATGATTCTTCAAGGAATTCCCTAAATTCATCAAAACCCAAATGAGGGTTTCTCAGGAAAAGTTAACCAAACTTTGACCAAGCATAACTTCCACATACTTTATCATAAATTTTCCATCCAAGGCTCATTTTGAAGAGGATGCAATTCCTTACAACTCATATTCATCCCACAAGTTCAAAATATTCACTCATAAAAAGATACGAATTTCTACATTATAGGTCCTTTTGAAAAGTCAACAAAAACACTTTTTGGGTCAAAGATTCTTACATGAACATGGAAGACCCAATTGAGATGAGAGTGAAAGGGTTGCTTAGGTAACATCCTAAGCTTTCTAAAAAGTCCAAGAACACCTCTCTAGGGTTAAAATTGGAGGAGATATGCCTTGTCAAAGTTGACCTTTTTTGCAAAATTGCCAAAAGTCAAATATGCTCAAAAGTGCATTTTTTTACCAAATGGACTTAGCATTTCATGATTGAACCTCACTTGTAGCATGGTCCACGACCCAAATGTTCACTCACATGTTATTTGATTCATTATTTATTTTATTTTAATTTTTTACTTATTAAAAATTGAATAAAATCAAATAATTGGTAAATAATATCAAAGATATGTTTTGGTATGATTTTGGACAAAATCTCAATCAAAATATGCTGAAATATCAAGACAAAATTGCATCAAGCATGATTGGTACAAAAATGGGATAATTTGGCTCAATTTAGAAAGTTTGCATATGGCTAAAGAATCAAATCAAATCTCATCAAAACTTCAAGATCCAATATGTTTTACAACCCTAATTCATTGAGGGATATATAATAAACAAGAACAAAGCATGAAACAAGGTTTTTGCAGTCGTAGGAATAGAGAACAAAACTCATTTTTTTTGTCAAAAAGTAGGGATCTAATTTCACTCCACAGGACCTCTCAAAGAAATTTAAGGCCAGCAATCTCTTCCTGGGCGTGCAGTGAAGCTAATTGGATCATTTGCAAGGCCTAAAGCATCAAGAAACGCAAGTTGTAACTCACACGGTTTGCATTTTTTTCCAAAATCGATTACTATAATCCATGCATCATTAGCACATTTAATTGATATATTTGTGATGTTTGAGATGTTTGCAACATGACTGTATGGTTCAATTGTATTTTTGATGCATATATATGTATTTGCCATTGCTAGGGTTTCCATGTGCGTTTTAGGGTTTTTGTTTACAGGAAAAATTAGACCATGAACAAGGTATCATGTTGATCGTGACATCAAGACCAATTGAATTCTGGTCTCCAATTTCATTTATCATGCATTTTAAGAGTTTTTGAAGGTGATAGGGCTATAGCCACAAACGCTCAACTGTAGGTAAAAGGTATATACCTAATACGACGGTTCCAAGAAGAAGAAGATATGTGGCGTGATTCCATTGGGCCATTTGAATTCTGCGCGTGTTTTTTTCTTTCTAACTAACTCACTTTGTTTTAATATTGTTGTACCCCAAAATTTCCCTCTCATTTTACTCAATACATGTCAATTGAAGTCCCCAAGTTGCTCAAGAAAGTCCAAGAGTTGACTAGACCAACTCTCTCCTAAGACAGTATACCTCAAATTAGGGTTTCATTTTTCATCAAGATGCTAGAGTACAAGGGATACCAAATGCTCAACATTGTACTAATATGTTCTCAAGATCATCCATGTCAAGTTTCATGCCTTGCACAAGAAGTTTGCTCAGTCAACTGCTCAGATGCTTGAGAATCGATTGTACTAGGTCAAAAGTCAACTATGGCCCACATATAGTAAAACCTCAAGATTTTTGGTCAACATCAACATTTTGAAGTAACTTCCATCATTTGATCAAGGGTTGATCATGATTCCTCAAGGAAAGCTCCAAATTCATCAAAACCCAAAAGTTGCTAAATTAGGGTTTCTTAGTAAAAGTCAACCCAACTTTGACCAGGCATAACTTCTTCATACTTTATCATAAAGTTTCCATCCAAAGTTAATTTTGAAGAGGATACAATTTCCTACAACTCATCTTCATTTCACAAGTTCAAAATATGCACTCATAAAAAGATATGAATTTTGACATTATAGGTCCTTTTGGAAAGTCAACAAAAACACCTTTTGGGTCAAAGCTTCATACATGAACATGGAAGACTCAATTGAGATGAGACCAAAAGGATTGCTTAGGGGACATCCCAAGCATTATAAAAAGTCCTATAACATCCTCCTAGGGTCAAAATTGATAGAGACATGCCTTGTCAAAGTTGACTTTTTTGCAAAATTGTCAAAAGTCAACATTGATCAAATTTGCATTTTTTCCAAAGGGCCCCATGTTTTCTTGCTTGAAACATGTTTCTAATATGAGCCACGACCCCTGAGCTTTTCCACATTTTTTTATTACTTTTATCATTTATTTTGATTTTTTATTCAATTAAATCAAAATAAATCAAATTAAATGGCAAAAAAATGAAAACAAATCAAATCTTGAGATTTTTATGCATATTTTGAGTCCATGTACAACTAGCATGCCAATCAAATCGTGCAAGTTTCATTAGGGTTGAAAAAGATTGGATTGAAGCACGTTTTGGAAAGAAATCATACATGAGGAAATCAAATCCAATCTTCCTAATTTGCCAAGATTTGAATACTTTTTGTTGACCTAATTCAGTGAACTACATATACATAACAATTCCAATGCACAAGAACAAGGATTAGAGGCGTGAAACAGCAAGAACAAAACTGGAATTTTGGACAAAAAGTGTGAGATCAAAGTCCATCTTAGAGCCATCCTCAAGGAGTTTCAAGGCTAGAAATACATTAATGGACATCTCAGGAAGCTTCTCCATTCATTTGCAAGCCTCAAAGTGTCAAGAATCGCACGTTACAACATCACAGTTTGCACAAAAAAACTCAAATTCGATTACTAGGATTTACACATTATAAATGTATTTTACCCATATATTTGTGTTCATCATCATGTTTGCAATGTTTCTGGATAGTTTGATTTAAGTTACAGTGCATGAACAAGCTTTTGCCATTGCTAGGGTTTCGTGCTCCAATTTGGGGTTTTGTGATTTAAGCAAAATTAGGCCTGATAATGGGTACCATGATGATCAGAGCTTCAAACCCAGTTGATTCATGGTCCCCAATTGAATTTATATTGCGTGTGTTTGATTATTGAATAACACAGGTTTTTAGCAACAGACTTGCGTCTGTAGGTAAAGGTTCAGAAACCTAAAATGACGGACAGAGAAGAAGACAACAACGTGTTACAACCTGACTGGCTGGTTTGAATTCTGGCGCGTTTTTTGGCATAATCATTATTTTACACTTTTTGTTTAATCTTTTGATTATATGTATGAGTTAACATCCAATGCAGTTGGTCAGAGGAAGGAAGTCAGAAGCTCATGTCCTGGGTTCGATCCCAGGTGTGAGCTTTTGGCATTTTCTCCATTATTTTCACCAGATCCAGCAGCACATCTCATCTTTTGAGGATCATCATCCTCTGGATCCACCTCCAGCTAGATCCAGCATACCTCATCTTCTGAGGATCATCATCCCCTGGATCTACCTCCTGCCAGATCCAACATACCTCATCTTCTGAGGATCATCATCCTCTAATCTCATCTTCTGAATTCACCAGATCCAGCGCAGCTCACCTTCTGAGGATCAGCACATGCCCTCTGATCTCATCATCTTGATCCATCTCCAGCCAGATTCAACGCCAGCATACACAGGTCCACCATGACTCCCCATAAGATGGTCTCATCGGATCAGGCGCCAGACTCTGGGCCATCCTTCTAGGTTTCAGAAGTTCGGCACCCCCAGATCTGCTGACAGCAGGCCCATTTGGTTATTTCTACTATTTTTCTTTAATTTCTTTTCTTTAATTATTTTGTTTTTTTAATCAATACGAAAATTATTTTATTAAATTAACAAATCAAAAAATCACAAAAAGACTTATTTTCTTAATAAATATTATTTTTAATTAATTAGTTTAATTAATTTAGGGCAACTTTAATTTCTTTCATAATTTAAAAATAATTAGACTTAGGATTTTTATTTGTACATAATTTAATTAATCTTTCTCTAAAAATCCATAAAAATTTCTTTCTCTCAGTAAGGGTTTTAAGTTATTAATTACCGTCCTCGTATTTAATTTGCCGCACGCTTGTTAATTATTTTTTCCATTATTTTGTAACTGTTCAGGGTTTGTAATAGTTAAATTAGGGTTTTATTTCTTGCTTTAAATCCCTGATTTTTGGCTATGTAATTAATCCCCCTCCCCGAAGCCTTGTAATAGCTAGGTTTATTTCCGCTTTTAATTTCTACAATCTTTAACTGCTAGATGTATGGCTAATAGGATTGTATGGCAAGAATGCATGAAAAATTAAAACAGTTAGAAAACCCTAATGTGCAAAGATAACATTAACTGAAAAAAGCACACTTGCAAATGATCACTCTTAGGGTATACTCTCACTCCGGTTGCCTTCGGTAAACGGTCATGAAGCATAGGATGTTTTAGAGGCTGTCCTCTATGTCCCAAAAGATCAAATTGTCCCATTCGACTGTTTCCTCAGAAATGTTGCCTCGGAAAAGATCTATAGGACTCTAGGATGGTTACTAGGGTGTCCTAACATTGCTTTTGTGACCGTATGTCCCTTTCGAATGTCCCTTACAACTCCAACAACGGTGCTACCTACTCCTTAATAGTGGGATAGCACTCTCTAAAGGAAATAGAACAAAAAAAATCTTTTTTCGAGTAGGTAGATGCTAGTAGTTACTTGCTCAAAATAAAACTTTTCACACAAACACCTTTCAAAACAAATTTTCAAAACAAACTTCGTCACATCCTTGAGGACTGATACAAGGGTTATCACGAAGTAAAAACATTTTCAAGACAAACACACACAAGCAATTTGAATAATGAGCAAGTACCTAAGAGCCCATGGAAAACCATGGATAGAAAGGGTGCTAACACCTTCCCTTTCTATAATCTACCCCCCGTACTCAGAATATCTCGAAAAAAGGTTTTTTATGTTCTTTTTCCTTTTCCATGATTGGATGAAATAAAAGTCGGTGACGACTCTTGCTTACCGTGACATTTTGCAAACAAAAAATGCAAAACGCAAACTAGTAAAAACAGTCGATTCTACCACCGTATCACAGAACTGGTGACTCTGCTGGGGAAGAAATAAGTGGGGTATACCTTAGGATCTAGGTCATTAAATTTGCTTCACTTGATTGTCTTGATTGCTTTACTTTTGAGGATTTGTTCAGAGTTACTATAGATCCTACACCCAGATCTGGGGAACACCTTTTAGGTAAGTAGCAATAAACTGTGAGGGAACTATGCTGGGGTATAATGACATGGTTGAAGTAGTAGCTACATTGATGTGGCACTTTGGTTGGTATCGATAACCCTTGAGTCAATCAGGGAGAGTACGGGGCCGCCGCGTGGTGTCGTGAAGCATCAACTGACCTTAGAACCTTTAATTACCCAACTTGGCCATTATAAAGTAGTGAGGTAGCCGACCTCGGTGTAGAGCTGAGAACTGGTTGATACTTGATGCTACACTCATTGAGATCAGACTTTTAGGATATTTTGGCCGCAAGAAAAGATTGAGAGCTGAAACAATGCCCGATAAAGGATGGTCAGTGATATTGAGAATCTCTAGAACCCGGTTACTTTTTAGGACAGGTTTGAAACCAACTAACCTCGAGAGGGTACTACCTTTGACCTCATGCAAGCCTTAAACCTAAGGGATTTGTGTGATTTGACTGTGGTTGCTATACCCGTGTTTGCTATACCTATGTTTTATCATGACATCATGCATCATAACATAGAATCCATTCTTATTGCACTAACCACTTCAAGGATTCCCTAGGGCTCATTTTTGCTCTGTTTTGTAGGACATGGCATCTACCCGTAGGAACACTATACAAATCAACCTTGTGAAAGTGTCTCTCCAACTAAAGGATATGGCACTAAGGGTTCTTGAAGATTCTAATTTCACTAGAAAACATGGTCAGTTTCTCAACCTGGTCACTGCAAAACCTGATGAAGAGTTGTTAAAATTGTTGTTTCAGTTCTTCGACCCGGTACACCATTGTTTCACCTTCCCGAATTATCAGCTAGTACATACTATGGAGGAGTTTTCTCAGTTGTTGGGGGTACCTATTCTTGACCAGTTGCCTTTCAATGGTACGAAAGAACATCCAAAGCCTGAAGAAATTGCTAGAGTTCTGTCTTTACAACGGTCTGACATAGTGGCAAATTGGGAGACTAGAGGGAGTGTCCAAGGAATTCCGGTTAAGTTTATATTTGAGAAGGCCTATCATTTTTGGGATACCTTAGAATTACAAGCTTTCGAAGAGGTACTGGCACTTCTCGTCTACGGGACGGTACTTTTCCCTAATGCTGATCAACTTATAGATGTGAGCACTATCAAGGTTTTCCTGTCTCATAATCCAGTACCTACATTACTCGAGGATATTCTGCATTCTCTGCATACTCGCACTCTAAAGAGAAGGGGAACCCTCCTATGTTGCACTCCTCTCTTGGCTAGGTGGTTTATTTCACACCTACCCAGGGCTGTTTTGAAGAATGAACAGGGTTTGAAATGGTCTCTTAGGATGATGTCCCTTAAGCATTCAGACATTCATTGGTGTTCATGATTCTCGGAAGATATTATCATCATTGATCGTTGTGGTGAATTCCTTAATGTCCCTCTCTTAGGCATTAGGGGAGGAATCACTTACAATTCTTGTTTGGCCTTACATCAATTTAGTTATGCGAGAAGAGAGGGTCCTCATGATACTGTTATCAAAGGAATCACCTTCAATTATGAGAACGACGTTCAAGGCTATCGTAGAAGGTTCATAAAAGCTTGGAGCATGGTACATAAAATTGATAGCAAGATGCTATGGCACAATAATTCCATTCCTCTTGAGCTTTATCTCCGATGGGTACGAGCTCGCGCCAAAAGTCTTAGGATGCCTTACCCAGCTGTCCTACCAATAACCGTGGAGCCAGCTACTGAAGGAGACACTACTTCACTTGGTCATCACCCCGACATGCCAACTGATCGTGAAGAATTACAGAAGTCTTGGGTTCAACTCAAAGAGGAGCGGGACACGTTTGAAGCTCAGTTCTATGCCAGCGAGAAGAGGGTCCTGAAGCTCACTAGGCTACTTCATGAAGAAAGAAATGTAAATTCCTACATCACACCAAAGAGGATGCGCTCCTGGGAGTCTTAGTTTCATTTTGCTTTCAGTTTTGTTCATTTGTAAGCCTAAAAGGAATTCTTTGTAACAATTTTGAACTTATTAATGCAAATGACGTGTGCTTCTTTTGGTTAAACAAATCTGAGCCTTTAAGAATCCTTGAAAACATTGCATACATATATGATGCATATCATTGCATAATAGGTCTTTCCAGTACAAGTCTCTTATGTTCTCGCTGTTTATTTCAGCAATGGCTCTCAAACAAGACAACAAAGATCTTCAAACTCAAGAAGCTCAGTTCAAGGAAATATTCCTAAGCCTATCCAAGGGGCAGGAAGAGTTGAAAACACTCCTCGCTGGGAACTTGGTCAAGAAAAGTCCTGAAGACAATAAGGACGAACGAATGGAACAACTACAGGCTGAGGTTGATGCAATGAAAAACCAGATGCTGGGGCAGATGGTTCTTATCTAAGGCCTAGCCCGGGGACAAGAAGAGCTAAGAGCCATTATCAACAAACTTCATCAAGATGGATACAACCGTATGAAGCAAGCAGTCGAGGTTGGGGACCAAGTTATTGATCAACCTCTAGTGAGAGAAGAGGTTGGTTTGGTCAGGAACAGACCTTTCCAGATTTCTACTACATCACAAGCCCAACCACAACCTCGCCAAAAATAACAGGTTAATCAGAGTAAGCCGGATATACCAAAAAGACAATTCACCAAGATCAACATGTCACTAGCACAACCATTATAACACATGTTGAAGGCAGGGATGATCACGTTAAAGGCTGCTCTACAGAATCCCAACACTTTTGCTCCCAGTTACCACCCCAACGAAAGGTGTGCATACCATTCTGATAGTCCTGGACATGATACGAATGGCTGCTGGGCCCTGAAGAACAAAATTCAGGATATGATTGACGCCAAGGAGATTGAATTCGACCCTCCAGAGAATCATAAAGTGATCACTGCTCCTAGGCCAAATCATTGAGAGTGTCCAATTCACTTGTGATTTTTTTTCAATTGTAATTTCTTTTGCTTGTTCGAACAATTACTGTAATGTCAAACTTGGTGTTCCCATTAATGCATTGCATATTGTGATACGGTGGCAGAACCGACTGTTTTAGAAAATGTTGGTTCGCGTTTTACATTTTTTATTCGCAAAATGTCGCGGTAAGCAAGAGTCGCCACCGACATTTATTTTATCCAACTGGAATGGAAAAAAGCACAGAAAAATTCCTTTTCCGAGATTTTGAGTACGGGGGGTAGATTATAGAAAGGGAAGGTGTTAGCACCCTTTCTATCCGTGGTTTTCCACGGGCTCTTAGGTGCTTGCTCATCTTTTAAAATTGCTTGTGTGTGTTTGTTTTGAAAAGTTTTGTTTTACTTCGTTTTAACCCTTGCTTCTGTCTTCAAGAGTGTTAGGAAGTTGTTTTTGAAAAACTTTGTTTGAAAAGTGTTTGGTGTGAAAAGTTTGATTTTGAGAAAGTACCTACTAGCATCTACCTACTCGAAAAAGGATTGTTTCTATTCTCGTTTCCTTTAGACAGCACTATCCTACTATTGAGAAATAGGTAGAACCGTCGTTGGAGTTGTAAGGGTCAATTTGAAAGGGACGTACGATCACTAAAGCAATGTTAGGACGTCTTAGTAATGACCCTAGAGTCTTAAGATCATTATTCGAGGCAACATTTCTGAGGCAACATTTCCGAGGAAACATTTCCAAATAGGACATTTTATCCTTGTTTAGACAGGAGGGCAACCACTAAGACACCCTATACTTAATGACCGTTTACCGAAGGCAACCGAAGTGAGAGTATACCCTAAGAGTGTGCATGTGCGAGTAATTTGATTTCAGTTATTATCTTTGCACATTTAGGGTTTGCTAGCCATTTTAAATTATCATGCAATCTTGTCATACAATCCTATTAACATACATCTAAATAGTTAATATTTACGAGAATTAAAATGCGAGAAAATAAAACCTACACTATTACAAGGCTTCGGGGTAGGGGTTAATTTCATAGCCAAAAATCCCGTAAAATGATAAAAGAAAATCCTAGATTAAACTATTACACACCGTGAGCAGTTACATTAATATTGCAAAAATAATAAACGCACGCGACGAATCGAAAACGAGAGATTTAGGGTTTTGACCCCAACTACCTAATTGCAATTTAAAAGAAAAAAGTCATTTTTTATGGTTTTGTGTTATTTTGAAAAAAATAAAGTTTAATGGAATAAAATAAAAAACCTAATTACTAATTAATTTAAATTTAAGAAAAAATAATTAAATTAACCTATTTTTGCATTTTTTTTATTTTGAGAAAGAAATAAAAATTAAGTCAAAAGCAAACCCTAATTTTTCTAATTGATTTTAATTATATACAAAAAGTTAGAATTATCCTAAATTAAATTTAAACTAATATTAAATTAAATTTGATAAAATAAAAAAAAACCTAATTCTAAATTTGTGAGACTTGATTTTATGATTTTTTTGTGAAAAAAAAGAAATTAATTTGGTTAGAAAATAATTAAGCAAATTAAAAGAATTAAAACAAAATAAATAAAATAAAAAAAGGAAGAAAGATGGGCCTGGTTTCTTAGCAAGAAGGGGGGTGACATTTGCAAATTCAAGCCCAACAAGCTCTGGCCCTTTTGACTTTGTCAGATCCTGTGTGCACGCTTGACTTATGCTCATGGTGGTCCCTCAAGGATAAGGCGTTGGATCTGCAACCTTGATGATCTGATGGTGGGATATTGATGATGCATGGTAGACTTGTGGGACACTAGTACACATGATTATGCAAAGCAAAATAATATGAAACAATGTTGGACCTGGGGATCGAACCCAGGCCCTTAGGCGTTCTCACCCTGCATGCTAACCAACTGAGCTGGCTTGGTCATTTGTACAAATAATAACAAACAATTATTATATGATAAAACCAAAATTTTTATTCTTAAAATGCATGCAGATTTGAATGGTCCATTCACCACCTGCCACGCCATCATCTTCCTCGTGGCTTTTGTCGTTTTAGATCACATACTTTTACCTACGAACACTGGGCGTAGGTACAACCCTTGTCCACTCTAAAATCCTGTGCAAGCATGATAAATCACAACCAATGGTACCAATCAACTCGTTGCAACCTCACGAGCATCATGGTACCATTATTCATGCCTAATTGTTCCTGTACAGAAAACCCCTAAAAATGAAACTAGAACCCTAGCCATGGCAACTTGCTGTATAGTCAATAAAAATACAATTGGATATAACCATTAGCTTACAAACATCTCAAGGATTAAGAATATATCAATGAATCATGCTAAATATGCCAGAATTATGACATTCGAATTCAAGAAAAGAGATGAACCGTGTGACTCTTACAGTGCGATTCTGAACGTGGGAAAGCTTGTTAATGGTTGCAATACGATCCAGGGGTATCCATCAAACGATTGGGATGGTTAGAATGGCTTGAGAAGGCCTGAAACTGGGAAATCAGTTTGCAACTTTTCCTTGAAATTTTGAGATTTATTCTTTCCTTTGCACGCCTCTAACCTCTTTGGTTTTGGTCTGCAATTGTTCCTTATGTATTCAAGAATCAATTAGGGTTTCCATTTGTTTCAAATCTTCTCCAATTATGATTATTGATTCATGATTTGATCCTTATGCAAAATCTTTCCAAATCAAGCAAAATCCAATATTTTTGTATCCATATGAGTCTTTCACGATTTGATCTTGTTTCCAGCTGTGTAATGATCCTAAACATGCACAAAATCTCAAGATTTGATTAGCTTTTGATATTTTTACTATTTTATTTTGATTTTATTTGATTTAAATGAAATAAAATAAAAATAAATGACAAAAATAAAAGAATGACAAGTGGAAGGGATCAATGGTCGTGGGTCACATTACAAACTCAGTGCAAGCATAAAAAGTTGGGCCCATTTCACAAAAAAAATGCAATTTTAGATACATTTGACTTTTGGCAATTTTGCAAAAAGGGTCAACTTTACTAATGCACAACTCCCTCAATTTTGACCCTAGAGAGGTGTTCTTGGACATTTTAGAAATCTTAAGATGTCCTCTAAGCAACCCTTTTGGTTTCATCTCAATTGAGTCTCCCATGTTCATGTATGAAGCTTTGACCCAAAATGTGTTTTTGTTGACTTTCCAAAATGACCTATAATGTCCAAATTCATATCTTCTTGTGAGTGAATATTTTGAACTTTGGATATGAATATGGATTATAGGAAATTATATCCTCCTCAAAATGATATTTGTATGGGTCATTTTTGGTAAAGTATGAGAAAGTTATGCTTGGTCAAAGTTGAGTTGACTTTTCTTGCAAAACCCTAATTTAGCAACTTTTGGGCTTTGATGAATTGTGTGCAATCCTTGAGGAATAATGATCAAACCTTGGTTAAATGATGAATAATACTTAAAAATGAGGATTTTGACCAAAAACCTTGAAGTTTGACTGTATGTGGGCCACAATTGACTTTTGCCCTAGCATAGTCGATTTTCAGGCCTTTGAGCAATTGACTGAGCAAATTTCCTCTGCAAGGCTTGAAACTTGACATGGATGATCTTGATAACATATTAGGACAATGGTTAGCATTTGGGATCCTTTGGACTCAAACATCTTGATGCAAACTGAAACCCTAATTTGAGGTAGACTGCCTTAGGAGAGAGTTTGTCTGGTCAACTCTTGGACTTCCTTGAGCAATTTGAGGACCTCACTTGACATGTATTGAGAAATA
Source organism: Vicia faba (assembly GCA_948472305.1). NCBI lineage: Eukaryota > Viridiplantae > Streptophyta > Magnoliopsida > Fabales > Fabaceae > Vicia > Vicia faba. The sequence goes on along the minus strand of OX451736.1, from coordinate 514,554,270 downwards.
TGGGAGGGTAAATTTTGGGGTACAACAGCTGCCCCTGTTCAATCTTCTTACACCTGAGGATGTATATTAGCTTGTCTGCCTTTCGTGATCTGAAGGTGGAAGATGATTGAACACTAGAGTGCCCAGAAATTTGCACTCGCATGAAGTGGTACTTGTCTTGCGATATAGGGAATGGGCTTATAGATGCCATTTGGAGGTTGATGTTGGAAGACGGGCTTAAAGATGCCATCAGAGGAAGTGTCTATCGCATAAGAGATTCCTTTGCGAGAGCCCGTATACCTGTTGTTGAGGAGGACTTCACCGGGGAATGTTGTTCTCTATCTTGAGAGAAATAGAGCTTTAGGAACTTCAGTCGTCCGTTGCTCTACCGGGGAATCATTTCATAATCGAGGAGGTGAAAATGTACTGCTATCTGGTCGTATTCCAGGCTTTACAGTGATTTGCTGAGGAAAATAAGACCGACTGCTATTTGGTCGTGCTCCAGGTTTTACAGCGACTTACTGGGGAGATGAGCTTAGGCTTGCTATCTGGTCGTTCTCCAGGATTTGCAATTTTTCAATTCTTATCTGGTCGTGCTCCAGGCTTCAGAAGGAATCAAGTGGTTATCCGGTCGCATCCGGGCTTTCAACTTGAATTTAAGGCATACTAATATCCGGTCGATTTCTGGGCTTCATAGTAATTGGCTGAGTAAACTGCTATTTGGTCGAATTCCAAGCTTCGCAGTACCTTATACTGTTATCTGGTCATGTCCAAGGCTTCAGTATCCTTTGCCGCTATCTGGTTGTGATCCAGTCTTCATAGCATCTTATACCATTATCTGGTCGATTCTAGGCTTGATGGTATCTTGTATTGCTTTCTGGTCGATTTGTAGGCTTCACAATAACTTGCTAAGGATTAAGCTGTTTTCTGGTCGATTTCCGGGCTTCATAGCTTGTATTTATGATATACCACTATCTGGCCGATTCCAGGCTTCGTAGTATTCCGGAGATATCAAGATATTATCCGATCAATTTCCGGGCTTCATAACTTGAATTGCGATAGAAATTTTAGCATTAATTTGACTGCATCAGAGAAAACTCATGAGAACTTGATTGTATCTTTCCCTGAAAGGTAAAGAGTTAGTCGTATGTAATGTCATGATGTATGAAATGTATTGAGTAATTATGTTCTCAAAATAAATGAGATTGTGTTGTATGAAGCATATGCGCATGTCATGATGTATGAACATGCAATGTTCTTGTGATATTCTCCGGCTGGGGAGAATAATTCCTGGATTGCTGCTGGAGAGTACAAGGAGCTGAGTTCTTCGTTCTTGCTGGGGATTGTGACCGAAGATGATTAGCTGGAGACTTGCGTCTGTTCTGCTTGAGAATATTCCGCCGGGAGCGACTCTGTTTGGGAATAATCCTGTGGGAGAATGACTCTGCGGGGAAGAGAGATACTCTGCTGGACGATCTGCTGATTTGGAGAAACCACTCCGTTGGGGATGAATTACCGTTGCTGGTGATAATTAACTCTATCGGGGATTGGATTTCTACCTGTGGGAGAAATAAACTCAGCAGATGGTAATCTTCTATTGCTGGTGACAGATGAACTCTGCTTGGGGAGAATTTTGCCGACTCATTCGCGATTATGAATCTCGGTTGGGGAGAGATAACACCACTGTCTTTGGGTACTTCCTACTCTGCGGGGAGTGTATGTACCTTTGGTCATATTCTCAAGCTGGGTCTATCCCTGTACCTGGTGGGTAGAGCAACCGTAAGGTTTGGACATTTCTTGTTTGCCCCTGTTCTTGGAATTACGAGTAATTGTCTTTTGCTTCACATGTAAATACTTATGAGCAGCAATTATTTTCAAATGCATATATAAAAAATGAACCATTGGACGTTCTTGCATAACAACACAGAAAAAGAAAAAAAACAAGTTGAAATTTGTGAAATTGCATTGTATTGATTTTTGAAATTGGCCTGTAATGGGCATTTTGTACAAAGAGGCTGACGTCCTAGTAAGAGAACGCCGCCGAGGGAATTATACATTTTGTGAAAAAGAAATAAAAACAGCTATGTGAACAATCCCATTAGGTTCCAACTCTGCTATTTCCTTTATATCTTCGAGTGTCTCATCACTTTGCTACTTGGTCGAAGGTAGATCAGATTGATCGCCGCCGTCCGAGCTTGATAGTCGATACTGGAGTCTGGTCGCAATATGATCCAATGAGACATAGTGTTATGCTTTGATCCCTAATTTTTTCCTGAACCTCCCTTTCGAGTTTTCAGTCCACCGGGATACCCTTTTTTGCCCAAGCCGCCTTTTCAGGTTTTCAACTTGCCGGGTGTACAATTTTTTTCATTTGCATACCTTACTTTTTCCCGAACCCTTTTGGTTTGCCGGGAAGCCCTTATTTTTGCGAAGGCCAGTTAACCTAGCGGGTCTTTGATTATGCGTAGTATCTTTTCACTATGTCTGCATTGACGGGGTGAGGAAGGTCGTCACCATCCATGGTGGTTAGAATCATAGCTTCTCCCGAGAAAATGTTCTTAACCACAAATGGCCCTTCGTACGTGGGGGTCCATTTGCCCTTGGGATTACCTTGCGGCAGTATGATGTGTTTGATCACTAGATCCCCGACCTGATATTCTTGACGTCTGACTTTCTTGTTAAATGCCTTGATCATTCGCTTTTGGTACGTCTGACCATGACAAATAGCAGTAAGTCTCTTTTCATCGATTAAATTCAGCTGATTAAGCCGGGTCTGGATCCAATCATCTTCACTCAAACCTGCATCCTTCATAATCTGGATAGAGGGTTTCTGAACTTCAATGGGTAGGACTGCCTCCATGCCATACACCAAAGAGTTGGGTGTTGCCCCTGTTGACGTCCGTGTTGAAGTACGGTACCCATGAATAGCGAATGGTAACATCTCGTGCCAGTCTTTGTATGTCACCGTCATCTTCTACACAATCTTCTTGATGTTTTTATTAGCTGCTTCAACGGCCCCATTCATCTTCAGTCGGTAGGGAAAAGAGTTATGATGCTATATCTTAAACTGTTTGCAGAGCTCAGTGATTATTGTGTTGTTGAGATTGGTACCCTTGTCAACAATGATCCTCTCTGGTACAGCGTATCGACAAATAAGATTGTGTCGGATAAACCACGCCACAACATTCTTGGTTACTGTAGCAAAGGAAGCTTCCTCAACCCACTTCGTGAAATAATTAATTGCTACCAGAATGAAGCGATGTCCGTTGGACGCAGTAGGTATAATCTCACCTATCATATCGATGCCCCACATTGCAAAAGGCTAAGGAGCCATCAATACATTCAGAGGAACCGGAGGTACATGCACCTTATCAGCATAGACTTGGCACTTATGACAGATTCGAGAATGTTGATAACAATCGGCTTCCATAGTAGACCAATAATATCCAGCCCGTAGGATCTTCTTTGCCATGGTATGTCCACTGGAATAAGTTCCGAAGGTACCCTCATGTAACTCTGTCATGATCCTTTCCGCCTCGCTTTTGTCCACACATCGCAATAAGGTCGAATCATGGTTACGCTTATAAAGGACACCATTACTGATGAAGAACTTCGCAGTGAACCTTCTCAGAAACTTCTTATCATTAACAGATGCACCCTCGGGGTACTCTTGAGCCTCAAGATACCTCTTTACCTCGTGGAACCAGGGTTTATCTGCTACCTCTTCGGTCTCGATGTCACAACAATATGCGGGTTTGTCCAACCTCTCGATGGTAATATAGGGAGCCTCATTATCCCACCTGGCTTTGAACATAGAAGACATGGTAGCTAGCGTGTCCGCTAACTGATTATCCTCTCTAGGGAAGTGTTCAAAGGTTATCTCCTCGAAGTGCGGGAGCAACGTCAATACATACTCTTTGTAAGGAATAAGATTTGGGTGCTTCGTATCCCACTCACCTTTGATCTGACTAATCGCTAGAGCAGAATCTCCGAATACACTCAAGAACTTAATCCTCAGGTCAATAGCAGCTTGAAGACCCATGATACACGCTTCATACTCCTCCATATTGTTGGTGCAGTTAAAACATAATCGGGCGGTGAACAGAGTATGACAACCCTCAGGAGATATAATCACAACGCCAATGCCATTTCCCAATGCGTTTGATGCTCCATCAAAATACATAGACCATCGGGATCCTTCCTCAGGTCCTTCATCCGGTCCAGGTTCTTCATAGTCGGTCACCAACATGATGTTCTCATCTGGGAACTCGAAACTCATGGACTGGTAGTCATCCACGGCCTGATGCACCAAATGATCTGCCAATACACTCCCCTTGATTTCTTTTTGGGTTGTGTATTGGAAGTCATACTCAGTTAAGATCATCTGCCATCTTTCTATTCTTCCGGACAAGGCAGGCTTTTCGAAGATATACTTGATTGGATCCATCTTTGATATCAATAGGGTAGTGTGAGTCAGCATATACTGTCTCAGTCGACGAGCAGCCCATGCCAAAGCACAACAAGTTTTCTCGAGCAGTGAGTATCTGGTCTCACAGTCGATACACTTTTTGCTAAGGTAGTAAATAGCATGCTCTTTTCGGCCAGACTCGTCATGCTGCCCCATCACACACCCCATTGAATTGTCCAGTACTGTCAAGTATAAAATAAAGGGTATTGCTTCAACTAGAGGCATTAGAATTGGCGGCTCTTGGAGGTATTCCTTGATCCTTTCAAATGCGGTCTGACATTCATCATTCCATTTTACCACTTGATCTTTCTTCAACAGCTTGAAGATTGGCTCACAAGTAGCGGTCAGATGTGAAATGAATCTGGCACTGTAATTCAGACGCCCCAAAAAGCCTCTAACTTCCTTTTCTGTGCGAGGAGCCGGCATCTCCTGTATAGCCTTTACCTTGGCAGGGTCCACCTGAATACCTTTATCACTGACGACGAAACCAAGCAACTTACCAGACCTTACCCCTAAAGTGCACTTGTTCGGGTTCAACCTTAGCTTGTACATCTTCAACCTGTCGAACAGTTTCTGGAGATGGTCAAGTTGTTCTTCCTCAGTCTGGGACCTTTCTATCATGTCATCAACATAAACCTCAATATCATGATGAATCATGTCGTGGAACAATGCGACCATGGCGAGCTGATAAGTTGCCCCAGCATTCTTCAACCCAAAAGGCATTACCTTGTAACAGAAGGTGCCCCGCTGTGTAACGAAGGTTGTCTTCTCCATGTCCTCGGGAGCCATCTTGATCTGATTGTAACCAAAAAACCATCCATAAAGGAGAAGATCTTATGCTACGCAGTGTTGTCTACCAGAACATCGATGTGAGGAAGTGGGAAGTCATCCTTGGGGCTTGCCCTATTCAAATCTCTATAATCCACACACATCCGTACCTTACCATCTTTCTTAGGTACCGGAACCACGTTGGCAACCCACTGCATATAAGAAGTAACAGCTAAAAATCCCGCGTCGAACTGTTTCATGACCTCAGCTTTGATTTTCTCAGACATCTCAGGGCGCATACGGTGAACCTTCTTCTTTACTGAAGGACAGTCTTCTTTAGTCGGCAGGCGGTGTACCACAATATCGGTGTCCAATCCAGGCATATCTTTGTAGGACCAGACAAAGATCTCAACATAGTCGCGTAGCATCTGTATCAACTGTTCTTTGACACTTGGATCTAGATTCGCACCTATCTTGACCTCTTTCCTGTCTTCCTCTGTACCCAAATTTACTGATTTGACTAGCTCTTCGTGAGGCTGTATGGCCCTTTCTTCCTGTAGTAATAGTCTAGCAAGTTCTCCGGGAACCTCACAATCATCCTCACCTTCGTCCTCAACTTGGTTGATCGGATTTTCGAAGTCATAACTGGAAGTAGTAGAGTCGTTATCAATGGGATCCAGAGTGGATATGGATCTGCATTATGATACGTGAGTGTGTGTAAGAGAATAATTGTTTTTGATAAAGTGAGAGACAAAAAGAAAGACAAGAAGCGCAAAATTTGTAATGCAAGAAACGTCCAATGTTTTATTAATGATATATGAAATGACAAATAATAAGCCCTCACAAGCAAAGCCAAGGTGCCTCGGGCAAGGCACTGGGCCGTAAAGTTTCAAACTATCTATTACAACTTTCAAAACCAAAGATTAATTACTGTGGAATAAAAGAAACAGGTATGAGGTCCTTCGCCGTCTAGTTATTCAATCCATCGTTGGTCGTAGGGTAGATCCAACTGTCGATGTCTGAATCTTCTTCACCATCTTCAACCGCATTAATTCCCTGATTGCTGATATGCAGAGGAGGTCTTCCAATCCGTGCACGCCTAACAGCCCTTTGAGCCCCTGTAGTAAAGCCCAAACCAAATTTATCAGTTTTGTGCATGAAATCATGGAGCTAACCCCAATTTGTACACCCACCTTTTCAATTACAGCCCTGGCATCCTTGAGAGAAGCCATTTTCATCGGAGGTTTGTCAGTAGCAACTTCAGATGACGCCAAAGTCTAGGGGACCTCTTCAAAGTTCTGATAAGGGGTTTCGATGAATCCCCATCCATCTCCACACAGCGAAAGGAATTAAGATGACTCACCATATACTCCTCTTCACCTCGTACCGTGACAATGTTCCCCTTTACCGGATATTTCAACATTTAATAGAGCGTGGAAGTCACTGCCCTAGCCTTATGAATCCAAGGGCGACCCAACAAGCAAGAATATGATGGTTTGATATCCATCACGTAGAAAGTGGATGCAAAAGTCTGAGAGCCAACTTTGATAGGGACGTCCACCTCCCCGTGCACCATCCCTTTTGATCCATCGAAAGCCCTGACCACAATATTGCTCGGCTTTAGAATCAAACCTTCACAGTCCAGACGGTCTAATGCTTTCTTTGGCAAAACATTCAATGAGGACCCGATATCCACCAGTACATGGGCCATAGTAGTGCCCCTGCACTCGATCGAGACGTGCAGAGCATCATTGTGATTTATTCCTTTAGCAATCAAATCTGCATCTGAGAAACCCAACCCATTGTCGGCAGTCAAACTAGCTACGCAGTCTTTAAATTGATCGGCTGAAGTTTCTTGTGGCACATGCGCAGTTTTAAGGAATGCAATTAAAGCCTTTGCATAGGCTTCAGAACACAACAACAAGGACAACATGGATATTTTAGATGGGGTCTGCCCCAGCTGCTTGACTACGTAGTAGTCGCTCTTCTTGATAATCTTCAGAATTTTCTCTATCTCCTGCTTAGAGGTTTCTACAATGATCTTCTTGGGTGCCTCCGTCCGGGAAGGCTCACCTATGACTTCTTTGCCCCGAGTCCCAGATGGCTCGGCGACAGGGGTGATAACTGGAATAGGAATTGGGACCGTAGTTGATGTACCAGCAGATGGGATGACAACAGGTTTGTGGATAGTCGGAGGGGAAATCTCGGGAGAAAAGAGTCTTCCACTTCTAGTGACCTTGCTAGCCCTGACAATATTGCTGATATCAACATCAACTTCTTCACTCTTTAAGTCTTGTTTAACTCCATGGTAATACGCATCAGCCCCATAGTGCCAAGGGACAACCTTATCTGAAGTGTATGGGATATGACCAGGGACAATAATTATTAACGGAAATAAACTGGCAACCATCAAGCATAATTGAACACATGTGGCAACCTTCACCACAACTCGAAAATAAACTGGCCAACAACAAATTCTTCTTAATTGTCATCAAAGGAGTAGAAATTTCTTCCACGAAGGTCACAAATAAATCATCGTCCACAACATTTACTCCATGACCATGTTTGGGCATGGGAGCAGTTATGACGTTGGGCTTCTCCAGAGCGTCAAACTCAACTTCTTTGGCTTCGATCAAATCTTTCACTTTGTTCTTCAATGCCCAACAATTGTTTGTATCATGACTTGGAATTTCGGAGTTATAAGCGCAACGGGCATTCGGGTTATAGTGGGGAGAAGTGGTGTTGGGGTTCTTTAGGGCCTCCCTCAGAGTTACCAGATTGGTCTTTAATAATTGTGGTAGAATTTGAGACAAAGTCATATTGAGCCGAGTGCACTGCCTTTGTGGTATTTCCACCCTTTGTTGATTGTTGCATTGTGGAGCAACTGTGGATCTTGATATCACTACTGCATTTACTGCTTGACGGTGTTCAGGTCCGCTTTGGCCCCTCGGGCCGTAGACTTCACTAGCTTCTTTCTTACTGGTAAAAGGCTTCTTTACTACACTTGATGAAGTATCCTTATGTATCTTACCACTTCGGATACCAGCTTCTACTCTCTCTCCAGCCAAAATCAGCTCAGTAAACCCAGACGATAAACTGCCGATGAGATGATTGAAAAATGAACCAGATAGCGTTCCTAGAAACATGTTAACCAACTCCCTATCATACAAAGGGGGTTGGACTCTTCCAGCCAAGTTTATCCACTTCTTAGAATAATCCTTAAAACCTTCGCTTGCACCCATTGACATACCCTGAAGCTGAGTACGAGTGGGAGCAAGGTCAGTGTTATACTGATACTGTCTGTAAAAAGCAGCAGCAAGGTCTTCCCAGTTTCGAACGTTGGCTCCTTCCAACTGATAAAACCATTCAAGCCGAGTCCCTGACAGACTATCTTGAAAGAAATGCACCCACAAATTTCTATCATCAGTGTGGGGTTGGATTTTCCGGACATACGAGCGGAGATGGAGTTTTGGATAGGATACTCCATCGTACTTGGAAAAAACCGGAGCTTTGAACTTATGAGGGATCACCACTCCCGATACAATCCCAGTTCTACGAAATCCAACCCAGGGATCTTCTGAATCTCCATAGCACTTAGACGGTCTTCTAGTTGCTTGTATCTATCCTCAGCAGGAGGATATTGCTCATCATCAAAATCAGTATCATTATCAGAGATTACAGGACTGGGGCCCTTTTCTTCTTCTTGGTTCTCCCCTTCCTTGGATGAAGAGGTCAGATCAGCTTTCTGTTTCAACCTATCCCAAAACCATTTGCCCATATTCAGATGAACGACCTTCTTATTCTTCTTCTTCTTCTTCTTCTTCTTCTTCTTCTTCTTCTTCTCTTTCAGAATGAGAGTCTTCAAATCCTCTTGCCCTTTAGACAAGCTCAAGAACATCTCTTGGAATTGGGCATTTTGTCCCTGGAGATCTTTGATGGCTTGATCAAAAGACATTTCTGCTAAAATAAACAGCAAAGAAGATGAGAAACCTGTAATGGTACCTGTCATACGGTGGGAGAACTGACTTGAGGTTTTGCATTTCATCGCAAATGTTTCGGTTTAGCAAGAGTCACCACCGACTTTTCTTTTATCCAAAAGGAAAGGTGAAAAAGCACAGGAAAGACCTTTGAGATTGTTTCTTGAGTTCGGGGGGTAGATTATGAAAAGGGAAGATGCTAGCACCCTTTTCATCCATGGTTTTCCATGGGCTCTTAGTTACTTGTTTAGATTACTTGCTTTTCTTTTGCAATTGTTTTAAATGGTGCTTTGTGTGGTTTTGAAAGTATTTTGAAAAGAGGCCTTTGTTTAGGCAATCTTTGTAATGATTCTCGTTCGTAAGAATGTATTCAAAGATGTTTGTCTTTTGAAAAATGTTCCAATGTTTTGTAAGATGTTTTGAAATGTTTTGAAATGTGTGTGTTTGTTTTTGAAAATAGCAAGAATTGTTTGCAAATTGATTAAGTAACTAGAAGCATATCTACCTACTCAAAAGTCTTTCTTGTACATTTTTATTCCTTTGACATTGTTGATTTACCATTGCTTTGGTAAACAACCCTATCTTTGGATGTTAAACGGGACGGGCGTGGGTCATCGTATGACCATGATAACAATTTTTCCAAGTATCTTTAGCATTTTTAGGGACTAAGATCATTTGTTTTTAGGAAACCTTGTCTTGCATCATCGAGGGACTATGATCTTTTGTTTTGCCAAGATACTTTGCATGCATACCATGGCCATTTTTTAGGCAACAAAGTGGATGAAACCCTAGGGGTGCTTGTGTGCAATGTGTTGTCATTTTCATGCTTTTTGTTTGTCTTGAATTAGGTCATTCTATTTGTTTGATTTTGTCTTATCATACAAAACCCTAAAATGCAGAGGGGGGATACAAGATTTGAATGGGGGATATTGCTCAAAATAAAACCCTAAAAATTATTACAACCCAATTGAATTACTTGCAAATTAAATAAATAAACAAATATTTAAATATGCAATAAAATGTATGGATGCAAAAGTTTTTTTGTATTTATTTTATATATGAGAAAAAATAAATTATTTAAGTCCTAGAAATAAGAAGAAAAAAATCATTATTTTTTGAAAGGATGAAAAACCCTAGTTTTTTGATTTAAAAGGAAATTATGTTTTCTATTATTTATTTTATCCATTTATGTACAAGAAAAATAATAATTAATATAATACATAAATATTAAAAATTAAATATGTGTGAAAATAATGTTTTGTGTGAAAAATAATAAAATAAAAATGTATAGTATTTTTATTAAAAGTTTTTATGAATAAATAAGAAAATAAGGTCTATTTATTAAAATAAAATTATTTTATATGTGAAAAAAAATAATAAAAAAAAATTGCAAAAAATTAAGAAAATCAATTTTGTGATTTTTAATGTTCAGAAAAATAAATGCAAGTCAAAAATATAAAATATGCAAGAAAATATGCAAAAATATAAAAATAATAAAGGGGGTGCAGATAAGAATATGAGGGGTGTGGAAAGTCAGAATTGCAAGGCCCGGGCGCGCCAGGCCCAGACAGTCATCTTCATCCCTGTCCTTGGCTTCTTCGCGCGCGTCCCGTGTACAAACCTGCAACTCTCACATACGTGCACAAAAGCAAAAACCCATAACACAAAACATGTAGCTCATGATCTCACGATTCCAGTGATATAAAAAACATAATCTAACTCTTAAGGATCATGGAGAATTTAATCACCCCTAATTTCTGACCTAGTTTTTTCATGAACTTCATGCTTCAAATTCTCACTACTCAGTTAATATAAATGATAACTATGCATATGTACAGCTTCAGCAAGTTAAGGACTACATTTTTGCTTCACAAATCAAAGCCTAAGGATTCCTAAATAGAGAGATAGAGATTTGAAAAATACCTTGTTCAGCTGAGTTTTGATATGGAAAGGTGGGGACTTTGAGTGAGGCCTGAAGATCGTGTGAGCTTCCTTGAAGTTCCCTCAAGCTTTTCCAATGCTCAGCTTCCCTTGAGGATGCTTGAAACTCCTTGTAGAAGTAAACCTGCAACTTTCAAAAATGAAAATTGTGATGTTTGAAATAGGGGTTACAGTTGCAAGACAAGGGCCTGGATAGTTTAGATGTGATGTATGGAATGTGTTTGAAGTGTTGAATCAAGAAACGCACGAGCCAATATTGAAATGGCTTTGATTTTGCAGAGGCTGCCCTGTTTTGGGAAAAAATGTGTTTTTTGTATTTGGGAGAGTTTGGGAGGCTATGAATTCGTGTATTGGCTTGCAACAAGTTTCCGAAGATGTTTAGAATGAGGCTAAGGCTTCTCTTTATCAGATGGACAAGTTCCTTTCACTTTGGCAACTTTTCTTGTATTTGAAGAAAGTTGAAGTGACTTAAACCAAAAGCTTGTACTTGCTAGTTCTAGGGATGAAAGGAGTTGGTATGCTTTGCCTGATATCTCTCGACATTTCTTGTGACAAAAGAACAGGTCCAAGGCTCAAGGATAGCAAAGTTTCAAAAAGTTTGCTTTATCAAAATGGTATTGTGAACTTTATGCCATTTATGGATTAATCTTTTGTACAATGCTCCAAAGATCAAAATAAAGCCATTATCCAATGAGTTTGAATTAAATTATGGAGTGTAGAAATTATTAGGACCTGTAATGCAAGGTACAAGCATGCTAGGAACTGATTTGCAACTTGAAGCATTGTAAACATGGCTTGAACAAAAGTGACAAAATGCCATTTTCTCTTCTTCGATTCTCCCTAACCACAAATGATCTTGGAGAGTTCTTGGACATTTTGGAAATCTTGTAACATGATATACAATACATCTTTGAAATTCAACTTGAGATACCTCTTGGAACTCTGTGAAAAGTTTCCATGAAGTTAGGTCAAAAACTGCCTAAAATAGGGCAAAATTTCACTAAGTTAAAACGTTTATGGACCCCTATTCACAAATTCATAACTTGATATCCAAGTATCTTTTGGGAAAAGTTTGTGATTCAAAGTTGTATATTTCATGGAGGACTACAACTTTCATGTTGGAAGTTTTCTTTGAATCCAATTGCATCATGGTGAAAAAGTTGGGAAAAAATAAGAAATTTTTCATACTTAGAAAAATTTTAAGTAATGAAAAATTTCAAATTAAAACCCTAATTTGCAATTTTAGGTTTCTTGGTCAACAAGTTTCACATTTTGACACATCTTGATGAATTATGACCCTTGGCACTTGATTTTGACCAAAAAGTCAAAGTTTGACTTTTCAGTGTACAGTTGATTTTTGATCAGTTGACTGGAAAATTCATCTGTCAATCCAATGCATTTGAGATCTTTTGAACCTTGTGATTAGGTAAAGATGATGCCATTGAGTCCTTGAAATCATGTTTGAACCCAATTGGTCATTGGCTAGGTTAAAAATCAGAGATTGCCCTTTCTCAGTCAAAACCCAAATTTTGACCATTTTCCCCTTTTGATGATCTGATCAAATTTCTTGAGGAGTTGTGATCCAAACTTGATCAAATGGTACATAGGAGTCTAAAATGTTGTTGTGGATCAAAAATTATGAAGTTTGACTGTAAATTGGCCATGGTTGACTTTTTTCCTAAATACAGGTGATTTTTAGGTCAACTGTCCAATTGACTGGGTAAAAATGTTATTCAAGGCTTGAAACTTGGTATGAGCAATCTTAGGGGTCCAAGATGGTGTATGAAAGTCACATGAAGCATTGATGGTCCAAAAATCCTTGTGCAAACTCAAACCCTAATTTCAGGTCATCAGTGCAAGGAGATGTCTTGAGTTGAGCAAACCCTAATCTGGTCTTGAATCCAAGAAGTCTTGTGAGGAAAATCTTGATAAATGAGAGGGAAAATTTTGGGGTACAACAACTGCCCCTGTTCAATATTCTTGAACCTGAAGAGTTAGATTGGTGATCTTTTCTGTTCGTGACTCAAAGGTAAAATATGATTGGACACTAGAGTGCCCATAAATTTGCACTCGTCAAAGTATAGTTGAGGGAATGGGCTTAAAGATGCCATTTGGAGAGGTGACAGAATCTTGTCAGAGATAGGCTTGTAGATTCCATCCAAGAATGTTTGCTGAGTTGTAAGTCAGAAAAATGAGTATCAGAATGGTGTCCGCTTCTGGAATGTATTTGAACTGTATCTGGAGACTGGATCTGTATGAGCAAGGGAATAGCAGCCGTGTCTGGAGCATATCCGAGCTATAAATAAACTTGAATCTGAATGAATAACAGAATGACTTATGTGTCTAGAGTGTATCTGTATTGTATCTGAATTTGAAATCTGAATAAGCGACAGAATGGCATCCGTGTCTGGAGCGTATCTAAGCTGGGGAAAATCAGAATAAGTGACAGAATGGCAACTGTGTCTGGAGCGTATCTGGACTGGAATCCGAATAAGTGACATAATGACTTCTATTTATGGAGTGTATTTGTACTGTATCTTGACTTGAAATCTGAATGAGTATCAGAATGACTTCCGTGTCTGGAGTGTATCTGTACTGTATCTGAAATCTTTGAACATTGCTAATGATAGTTGTTAATCTTATTCTGAAAAGGGTAAAATGTTAGCTGAACCACAAAGTTATGTTGCATGAAATGTATGATGCAATAAATGTGTTTTGTCAGTGTAATGTATGCGCATGTAAGCTGATTCGCTGTTTTGCTGAAGAAAATAAATCCTTGAGTGCTGCCCGGGAAAATAAATCCTTGACTGTTGCCGGGGAAAATAAATCCTTGACCCTGTTGGAGATTCAAAATCTTTGATTAGTGAGGATGGGAAATCCTTGGTGACTGTTGGGGATAGAAAAATCTTGACAACTTATGTGAGGATATGAGGATCATTCATGTCTTGAAGTTGGAGTATTGACAAAATCTGTTGTAAGAGTAATGCCAAACTGCTTGAGAAATCTGCTTGGAGAATCCAGATAACTTTGATGACTTCTACTGGGGAAATAAGAATGAGAATCTTCATTCTGTTGGGAATAGGGGAAACTCTGATGACTTCTGCGGGGAATTAAGAATGAGAATATTCATTCTGTTGAGGAATAATGAAAACTCGGGCGACTTCACTGGGGAAATAAGAATGAGAATCTTCATTCTGTTGGGGAGTAAAAACTCTGTGGGGAAGAAGACTTACTGCTGGAGAGTAAGCTCATGAGTTTTCGGTTGTCTGCCACCCTACTGGGGAAGTTATCCTAGGTTGGTGAGAGACAAAAGTTAACTGTTACCCGATTAATTTCCAGGCTTCAAGGTAGCTTGTTGGGGAAGTTGGATTGACTGAAAGGTTTCCGCTGGGGATTGATAGTTCGAAATCTTGACTCGACTGGGGAAGAAGGTTTCAGCTCCACTGGTGATCTGTAACTCAAAGTTTTTTCTCCGCTGGGGATTAGGAGTTTGAAGTTTTAACTCTGATGGGGATCAAGGGTTTGAGACTTTAGTTCCGCTGGGGATCTAGATGATGTACTGTAGGGATTGCTCATGAAATAGCCTAAAGACGTTTTCCTATCCTTTCAGTATGTCAGTAATTGTTCTTTTCCACTTTGTTTATTTGTAAACAGTAATTATATTCAAATGCATATGTTCATTAATGAATCATTGGACGTTTTTGCAAATAAAAACACAAGTGTAAAAGAAAAAGATGAATAGTTTTTGTACTTTGAAAGAGACATCTTTGTATTTACTTTGAATAAGTGTTTTGTACAAAGGAGACAGACATCCTAGTAAGAGGATGGTGTCGTAAAAAAATGAGAAAATTTTTATACAAAGAAAGATAGCTATGTGTAAAGAATCCCATGGGGTTCCCATTCCGCTATAGCCTTTGTAACTCCGAATACCTCGTCCATTTGCTGCTTCGTCTGAAGATGACTGGATTGATCAGAAGCTCCAGGTTTGTCAGTGAAGAGATTGTCTTTAAAGTGATCCGACGAGACATAGTCATACGCTTTAATTCCCTAACTTTTGCCTGGACCGCCCTTTCGGGTTTTCGATCCACCGGGAAACCCTTTTTTGCCCAAGTCGCCCTTTCGGGTTTTAAACTTGCCGGGTGTACATATTTTTTTTATTTATCCCTAATTTTTTCCTGAATCGCCCTTTCGGGTTTTCGATTCATCGGGACGCCCTTTTTTTGCCTAGGTGTGTCAACCTAGCGGGTCATTTATGCGTAGTATCTTTTGACTATGAATGCGTTCGCAGGGTGCGGAAGGTCGTTGTCGTCCATGGTGGTTAAAATCATTGCCCCACCAGAAAAGATGTTCTTGATTACAAATGGTCCTTCATAAGTAGGAATCCATTTGCCCCTGGGATCACTTTGTGGAAAAATGATGCACTTGATCACTAAATCTCCGACTTGATATGTTTGGCGTCTGACTTTCTTGTTGAAAGCCTTGATCATCCGCTTCTGATACGTCTGACTATGACAAACAAAAATAAGTCTCTTTTCGTCAATCAAGTTCAATTGATCAAGCCGGGTTTGAATCAAATCGTCTTCACTCAAACCAGCATCCTTCATGATTCTCAAAGAGGGAATCTGAACCTCGATAGGCAAGACAACTTCCATGCCATAAAATAAAGAATAGGGTTTTTCCCCAGTTGATGTGCATGCCGTGGTACGATACCCGTGAAGAGCAAACGACAACATTTCATGTCAGTCCTTGTAGGTGACTGTCATCTTTTGTATGATCTTTTTGATATTTTTGTTCGCAGCTTCGACAACACCGCTCATCTTTTCCCAATAGGGAGATGAATTGTGATGTTGAATCTTGAACTGCTCGCACAAGGCGGTGATCATAGTATTGTTAAGATTTGTACCGTTATCAATGATGATCCTTTCGGGGATACCGTACCGGCAAATAAGATTCTGCTTGATGAAGAGGGCAACCATATTATCAGTCACGGATGCGAAGGAAGCTGCTTCGACCCACTTGGTGAAGTAGTCAATGGCCACCAGAATGAAGCGGTGTCCATTGGATGCTGTAGGCTTGATCTCTCCAATCATGTCCATTCCCCACATAGTGAACGACCAAGGAGTTGTTAAGACATTTAGAGGAACTGGAGGCACGTGTACCTTGTCTGCATAGATTTGACATTTATGGCATGTACGGGAGTGTTGATAGCAGTCAGCTTCCATGGTAGACCAGTAATAGCCTGCCCTTAGAATCTTCTTAGCCATCGTATGCCCGCTAGAGTGAGTGCCAAAGGTACCTTCATGCAATTCAGCCATAATCCTTTCAGCTTCAAACTTGTCCACACAATGGAGCAGAATAGAATCATGATTGCGCTTGTACAGGATGCCATTGCTTAGGAAGAACTTAGCCGAGAATCTCCTTAAGAACTTTTTGTCGTTGACTGAATCTCCTTCAGGGTATTCTTTAGCCTCGAGATACCTTTTGACTTCATGAAACCATGGCTGGTCCACTACTTCTTCGGTGTTAATCTCGTGACAATGTGCAGGTTCGTCCATCCGTTCAATGGTGATTTGGGGAGCCTCATTATCCAAGTTAAGTTTAAACATGGATGACATTGTAGCTAGAGCATCTGCCAACTGATTTTCTTCTCGCGGGAAGTGCTCGAAGGTAATCTGCTCGAAATGTGGTAACAATGTCAAGACATGTTCTTTGTAAGGGATGAGGTTTGGATGCTTAGTGTCCCACTCTCCTTTGATCTGACTGATGACCAAAGTGTAGTCCCCAAACACAATCAAAGATTTGATTCCCAAGTCTATGGCAGCCTTGAGTCCAAAGATGCAAGCTTCATACTCTACCATGTTGTTCGTACAGTTGAAGCAAAGTCTGGCGGTGAAAGGAGTATGTCATCCTTCCGGAGATATAAGCACAACAATGATACCGTTACCAAGCGCATTGGAGGCCCCATTCAAAGTACAGGGTCCATCGGGATCCTTGTTCAGGTTCTTCATATGGTCTGAAATCCTTAATGTTGTCCAATGTCTTCGTCAGGAAAGTCGAACTTCTTGGATTGGTAATCTTCGACAGCTTGATGGGCCAGATGGTCGGCTAGCACACTCCCCTTTATAGATTTTTGGGTTGTGTACTGTATATCATATTCCGTTAGGAACATCTGCCATCAGGCTATCCTTCCAGACAAAGCATGCTTCTCAAAGATGTACTTTATCGGATCCATCTTAGATATCAGCAAAGTGGTATGAGTCAACATGTACTGCCTTAGCCGGCGAGCAGCCCATACCAAAGCGCAACAAGTTTTCTCGAGCAGTGAATATCTGGTTTCACAGTCAGTAAACTTTCTGCTTAGGTAATAAATGGCATGCTCTTTTCGGCCAGACTCGTCATGCTGCCCCAGTACGCACCCCATTGAATTCTCTAGGACGGTCAGATACATGATTAGCGGTCTTCCTTCGACGGGTGGCATCAAAATAGGAGGTTCTATCAGATACTCCTTGATTTTATCAAAAGCAATTTGACAGTCATCATTCCATCTAACTACCTGATCTTTCTTCAACAGCTTGAAGATTGGTTCACAAGTAGATGTTAGGTGAGAAATGAACCTAGAAATGTAGTTTAGGCGTCCCAAGAAACCTCTGACCTCCTTCTCAGTGCGAGGAGCAGGCATTTCTTGTATAGCTTTGACTTTGGCAGGATCAACCTCAATGCCTTTGTTGCTGACAATGAAACCCAAGAGTTTACCGGACCAGACTCCAAAGGTACACTTGTTTGGATTCAGTCTGAGCTTGTACTCCTTCAACCTGACAAACAGCTTTTGCAAGTGATCAAGGTGTTCTTCTTCAGTTTGTGATCGGGCTATCATGTCATCTACGTAGACCTTTATCTCATGATGTATCATATCATGAAACAAAGCTACCATGGCGCGTTGATAGGTTGCCCCGACATTCTTCAGTCCGAATGGCATCACTTTGTATAAGAACATACCCCACTGTGTAACAAATGTAGTTTTCTCTATGTCCTCAGGTGCCATTTTGATCTGGTTATAGCCTGAGAATCCGTCCATGAAAGAAAATACTTTGTGCTGAGCAGTATTGTCGACCAAGATGTCGATGTGCGGAAGTGGAAAATCATCTTTAGGGCTGGCCCTGTTTAAATCTCTGTAATCCACGCACATTCTCACTTTTCCGTCCTTCTTAGGCACGGGCACAATGTTAGCAACCCATTGAGGATAGGAAGTAACATCCAGAAATCTAGCATTGAACTACTTCATAACTTCTGCTTTGATCTTCTCTGACATGTCAGGTCTCATGCGGCAGACTTTTTGCTTAACTGGTGGACATACTTCTCTTGTGGGGAGACGGTGAACCACAATGTCTGTATCAAGTCCCAACATGTCTTCGTATGATCAGACAAAGATCTCAACATATTCATGTAACAAATGAAATAGGCGCTCTTTGACACTCGGCTCTAGGTTGGCACCCACTCTGATTTCCTTTTTATCTTCCTTAGTACCCAAGTAGATTGTATCCAACAGCTCCTCATGAGGCAAAATTGCTCTTTCCTCTTGTTGTAGAAGTCTGGCCAATTCCCCTGGCACCTCACAATCTTCCTCACCTTCGTATTCAGCTTGGTAGATCAGATCTTTAGAGTCACTGAAGGCTATAGCAGTATCATTACCCATGGGTTCCGGAGTGGAAGGGTACATGCATTTGTGAGTGTGGGTGTGTGTAAGGGCATAGTCATCTTAAAACAACAAAATGTAAAAGAAAGACAATGAGCACAAAAGTTTTATATATGAAAAGCGTCCATGATTCATTAAAATGACATATGAAATGAAGATAAAAACCCTTACAAATGGACCTATGTGCCTCGGGTAAGACACACGGTTAAAAAAGTACGAATTGTTTGTGAATTATTACAGATCCAACAGAAATGGAAAAGATAAATTACTGCGGTATGAAAGTAATTGGAACAAAGTATTTTGCTTCCCAGTTGCACAGTCCTTCACCAACATTAGGAAAAATCCAGTCTTCCAAGCTACCATCTTCTTCACTGTCCTCTAGTGCATTAACCCCTTGATGGCTGATCTTCACAGGTGGCCCTCTGGCACGGGCGCGACGCACGGCCTTATGAGCAGTCGAAGTAAATCCCAGGCCGAATTTGTCTGATTTGAAAGGAAAGTCGTGAAGCTTCCTCCAGATAGTGGATCTGCCTTCTTCCACTATTGCCCTTGCATCTTTTAGAGAAGACATCCGAGGTACAGGTCTTGTGATCATAGGAGTTAAGGATACCGCCTTGGTCGCTGCTATTTCAGGAGAAACTTCCTCAAAATGTTGGAAAGGGGTCTCTATGAATTCGCTATCTAACTCCACATAACGGAAGAAATTCAGATGACTAATCATATATTCCTTTTCCCCATGGACAATTATGATTTTCCCTTGGACAAGGTACTTGAGCATCTGATGCAAAGTGGAGGTGACCGCATCGGCATTGTGAATCCAGGGGCGTCCCAACAGGCAAGAGTAGGAAGGACGGATGTCCATCACGTAAAACGTTGAATTGAACGTCTGGGTACCCACTTTGATCGGGATGTCCACCTCTCTATGGACCATCCTTTTAGAGCCGTCAAATGCTCTCACAATGATGTTGTTAGGTTTTAAAGTTAGCCCCTCACAATCAAATCTATCCCGGGCTTTCTTTGGCAAGACATTTAGAGATGATCTAGTATCAACCAAAACATGGGCTAGGGTGGTTCCCCTACACTCCACCGAGACATGTAGTGCGTCGTTATGTTTTCTCCCTTTGGAGGTCAGGTTAGCATCGGAGAAACCCAGGCCATTGTCGGCTGTTAAGCTGGCCACACACTCTTAGAATTGATCAGCCAAAGTCTCTTGCGGCACGTGCGCTGTCTTCAAAAACTTGACCAAAGCTTTAGCATGTGCCTCAGAGCACAGGAGCAAGGATAACATAGAGATTTTGGAAGGGGTCTGCCCCATTTGTTCTACCACATCATAATCACTCTTCTTAATGATCCTCAGGATTTCTTCCATCTCCTTCTCGGATGTCTTAGGAATAACTAGTGACTGAACCTTCATCAAGACAGGCTCCTCTTGAACATTCTTTCCTTTATTCTCAGCAGCGGAAGTAGGGATAGGAATTGTATTGTCATTGTTGGCGGGTACACTTGCAGGTGTAATCACTGGTACAACTGTAATCTTCGGAACGGGTCCATAGATTTCCTTTGGTGGCCCAATATCTGTAGAGAAAACTCTTCCACTACGAGTAATTTTGCTTGTGCCAGCAATGTTACTGATGTCGAAATTGTCTTCTTTAGAGATCTCGTTTTCGGCAGTCTGTTCAATCTGTTTGACACCATGATAGTAGATTTCTCCACCATAGTTCCATGGTACCATTTTATCTGATTTGTATGGGGCAGGCCCGGGCATTGTTATCTTCAATGGAGTAGTCATAGGAGCGGATGTAATCCTAACGGGTTTTTTAGGAACCCTGGAAGGATTGGCGTATATGGTTATTATTGAAACTTCTGAAACTAGAATGGGTGAAATAGGAGCTTTCTCAAATAAAATTTCATGGTTATCAATCAGTTGTTGGATTCCTTTCTTTAACAGAGGACAGTCAAATGGAGAGGATAGGAAAGCATTGCAATCTTGGTCACAACCTGGGAACACCCCGGCCTCCAACAAATTCAACTTGATGGTTAGAGAGGAGTTAACAGTTCATCCACAGTAGAAACAAACAGATCTTCTTCCATAACACTAGCATTGTGTCCATGCCTCGGCATTGGAGTGGAGATAACATTTGGTTTTTCAGGAGCTTCAAATTCAACTTCATTTGCATCGATCAGATCTTGAATCTTGTTCTTCAGAGCCCAACAGTTGTTGGTGTCGTGCCCTGGACTTTCTGAATGGTAAGCGCACCTGGCATTCAGATGGTAGTGCGAAGATGAAGTATTAGGATTTTAGGGGCCTCTTTCAGCATGGCCAAATTCAACTTCAAAAGATGTGGTAGGACTTGAGCAAGAGTCATGTTTATCTTGGTGAATTTCCTTACAGGCCTTTCCACCCTTTGCTGGTTATTCCTCGACTGATCATTTCTCGGCTGGTTGTTTCTTGGCTGGTCTGATGCAGACTTTTGAATCATAACAGCCCCCATTGTTGGTCGTCATTCGGATCTTCCCTGATTCCTCTGAGCATAGACAGCAGACACTTTTTCTTTCCCGTGAAGGGCTTTTTTACAGCAGTAGAGGTAGACGCGTCCTTCTGAATTTTCCATCTTCTAATACCGACTTCTATTCTCTCACCAATTAGAATTACCTCAGTGAAACCTGCAGAGGAACTCCCAATTAGGTTATTAAAGAAAGGACCTGACAGAGTCCCCAAGAACATGTCCACTAGCTCCCTTTCAGATAATGGTGGTTGCACCCTTCCGGCTAAATCCCTCCACTTTTGGGCGTAGTCTTTGAAGCCCTCATTGGACACCATAGGCATACCCTAGAGTTGAGTACGGGTTGGTGCCAAGTCGGCATTGTATTGATACTGTTTATAGAAGGAAGATGCCAAATCTTCCCAATTATGCACATCAGACCTCTCCAACTGGTAGAACCAATCAAGTTGTGTTCCTGACAAACTGTCCTGGAAAAAGTGGACCCATAAGTCTTTGTCCGCTGAATGTGGTTGAATTTTCTTGAAATAAGATCGTAGGTGCATCTTTGGGCAAGACACCCCATCATACTTAGCAAACAGTGACACTTTAAACTTCAGAGGGATTACTATTCCAGATACCAACCCTAACTCTTCAAAGTCTAGCCCCGATACTCTCTGTATCTCCATAGCAGCTAGACGCTCTTCCAGATTTTTGTATTTGTCATCGGCAGAAGGGTATTGTTATTCTGAGTAGTCCTCATCTTTCTCTTCTTCAGCTTCAGACTCAGATGGCACTGCAGTCTCTTTACCTTTTCTTTCCCCTTCCTCAGAGGTTGATGGAAATTCCAAGGTCCTTCTGGCTTGACCTTCAAACCTTCTGCCCAAGATAGCCACACCGACTTGCTTCTTCTTCTTTTTCTCTTTCTCTTTCTCTAGCAGAGTTTTGAGCTCCTCCTACCCCTTGGCCAAGGTCAAGAGTAGCTGTTGAAATTGTGAATTCTGAGCTTGTAAGTCTTTGATCGTTTGTTCAATATCCATCTTGCTGAAATAAACATAAGAGAGATGAGGAAACTTGGTATGAAGACCTGCTTATGCATATGATGAATGATATATATTCATGCAATACATTCAAGGATTCATAAATTCAAATTTGTTTTAAACAAAAAGAAACACACGTCATATTAATAAGATAGAATTGTTAGTACATCAATGCCCCTTGGGCAAAATAATACAAAATTCTAAGCTAAAAAGACGTTGCACATCCTCTTTGGTGCAATGTAGGTGCTGAGAGTCTGCTCTTCGTGAAGTAGACGAGTGAGTTCCAAAACCTTCTTCTCGCTTGCATAGAATTGGGCTTCAAAAGTATCACGTTCTCCCTTGAGCTGTATCCAACTCCTTTATAGATCTTCTAATGATGTTGGCATGTCAGGATGTAGGAGGGTGTATGGAACCTCTCCTTCCTTAACAGGCTCTATAATCACGGGGAGAAGGGAGGGGTAAGGCATCATAAGACTTTGGGCGCGGGTTCGTACCCACTTGAGGTAAGGCTCAAGAGGGATGGAATTCTTGTGTCCCAAGGTCTTACTGTCTACCTTGTTTGGCATCCTCTAAGCTCGAATGAACCTTTGTCGAAGTCCTTGATCATCATTGTCGAAGTCGAAAACCAAGTCTGGAATCAGCATGTCATGTGGGCCATCCCTTTGGGCATAACCAAACTGTCTCAGAGTCAAGCAGGGGTTGTAGGTGATGCCTCCCCTAATTCCAAGTAGATGTACATTAGGGAATTCCCCACAACGGTCGACAATGATAACATTCTCTTTGGATCGAGAACACCAATGAATATCTGAATGTGTAAGAGTCATTAATCGTTGTGGCCACCTCAAACCTTGCTCATTCTTCAAAACTGATTGCGGAAGATGAGAAATGAACCATCTTTCCAGTATAGGAGTGCAACACATGAGAACACCTCTTTTCCTCATTGTTCGAGTGTGAAAAGAGTGTAGGATATCCCCAAGCAAAGTAGGCACCGATTTGCGAGACATGAAGATTTTGACAGCACTCACATCTATGAGTTGGTCAGGGTTAGGGAACAAGACCAACCCATAGATGAAAAGAGCTACAATCTCCTCAAAAGCTTGTAAGTCCAAAGAATTCCAGCAGCTTTGGGC
Source organism: Vicia faba (assembly GCA_948472305.1). NCBI lineage: Eukaryota > Viridiplantae > Streptophyta > Magnoliopsida > Fabales > Fabaceae > Vicia > Vicia faba. The sequence continues at coordinate 514,530,794 of OX451736.1, read as the reverse complement.
CTTCTCAAACAAGAACTTTTCCAAGAAGCCTTTGACACCACTTCTAGTTTCCCAATGGGTTGTGACATCAGATGAGTGAAGGTGCAGGGCTTGAGAAATCTCTTCTGGATTTGGATCTCTTTGTGTACCGTTGAAGGGTAGTTGATTGAGAATAGGAATCCTCAAGAGTTGAGAAAATTCCTCCAAAGTAGGCACAAGCTGGTAGTCAGGAAATGTGAAGCAGTGGTGCAAAGGGTCAAAGAACTGGAAAAGAACTTTCATCATGTCATCCTCTGTGTTGGAAGTGACTAAGTTGAGAAGACGACCATGCCTCTCGGTGAATTGAGAATTCTCAGGAATCCTTGAAGCTATCTCCTTGAGTTGTGGAGGAATTCTTACAAGGTTGACTTGGATGGTTTTCCTGCGAAGTGAATCCATAACCTACAAAACAGGAACAAAGATGAATTCCAAAAATCCTTGAAATGGTTAGTGGATGCAAATGATGCTTCATGATGTCCATGATGTTATGCACAAGTATATATGTACAAGCAAATCACTCAAGTTCCTAGTTTAGGCTTGCATGGGGTTTCATAGGTAAGTACCCTCTTGAAGTTTAGTTGGCTCAACCTATCCTAGAAATAGTAAACGGGTTCTAAGGAGCTCAATATCACTGGATTGTTTCCTTGTTCATTGTTTCAATTCAGCCTCTTTACTGGCGACTGAAATATTCCAAGGAACCAACCCTCAATGAGTGTAGTATCGAGTATCTACCAACTTCAGACTGCACCAAAGATGGTCATCTCACTACATCCTAAAAGGCCAAGTTGGACAAGTAAAGGTTCTAAAAGTTCGTTAGTGCTTCATGACATCACTCATCGGCCCCGTATTCTCTTTTATTGACTCAAAGGCTACCGGTACCAACAAATATGTCACACTAACATAGCTATTGCTTAGACCGTGTCGGTATACCCCGCGCAGTTTCCACAACGTATTGCTATTTACCTATGAATGTTTCCCAAATCTGGGTAGAGGATTCAAATCCAAACAATAAAACCAAAGTGTAAAGCGAACAAGTCAAGCAATTGTAAGCAAATAAAGGTGATCTAAACCCTAAGGTATCCCCACTTTTAGATTGATTCCCCAGCAGAGTCTCCAGTTCTGTGATACGGTGGGATAACTGACTTGAGGTTTTACGTTTCATCGCAAATTTTTCGGTTTAGCAAGAGTTGCCACCGACTTTTCTTTTATCCAAAAGGAAAGGTGAAAAAGCACAGGAAAGACCTTTGAGATTGTTTCTTGAGTTCGGGGGGTAGATTATGAAAAGGGAAGGTGCTAGAACCCTTTTCATCCATGGTTTTCCATGGGCTCTTAGTTACTTGTTTAGATCACTTGCTTTGCTTTTGCAATTGTTTGAAATGGTGCTTTGTGTGGTTTTGAAAGTATTTTGAAAAGAGGCCTTTGTTTAGGCAATCTTTGTAATGATTCTCGTTCGTAAGAATGTATACAAAGATGTTTGTCTTTTGAAAAATGTTCCAATGTTTTGTAAGATGTTTTGAAATGTTTTGAAATGTGTGTGTTTGTTTTTGAAAATAGAAAGGATTGTTTGCAAATTGATCAAGTAACTAGAAGCATATCTACCTACTCAAAAGTATTTCTTGTACATTTTTATTCCTTTGACATTGTTGATTTACCATTGCTTTAGTAAACAACCCTATCTTTGGATGTTAAACGGGACGTGCATGGGTCATCGTATGACCATGATAGCAATGTTGCCAAGTATCTTTAGCATTTTGAGGGACTAAAATCATTTGTTTTTAGGCAACCTTGTCTAGCGTCATCGAGGGACTATGATCTTTTATTTTATTTTGTTTTGCCAAGATACTTTGCATGCATACCATGGCCATTTTTTAGGCAACAAAGTGGATGAAACCCTAGGGGTTCTTGTGTGCAATGTGTTGTTATTTTCATGCTTTTTGTTTGTCTTGAATTAGGCCATTCTATTTGTTTGATTTTGTCTTATCATACAAAACCCTAATTTACTAACATGGTATAAAATGCGATAAATTGCGCAAAGTAAATATAAGCTATTACAACAATATTATGGGAGGGGGATTGAATGAGGGATATTGCTCAAAATAAAACCCTAAAAATTATTACAACCCAATTGAATTACTTGCAAATTAAATAAATAAACAAATATTTAAATATGCAATAAAATGTATGGATGCAAAAGTTTTTTTGTATTTATTTTATATATGAGAAAAAATAAATTATTTAAGTCCTAGAAATAAGAAAAAAAATAATATCATTATTTTTTGAAAGGGTGAATAACCGTAGTTTTTTTATTTAAAAGGAATTATGTTTTCTATTATTTATTTTATCCATTTATGTACAAGAAAAATAATAATTAATATAATACATAAATATTAAAAATTAAATATGTGTGAAAATAATGTTTTGTGTGAAAAATAATAAAATAAAAATGTATAGTATTTTTAATAAAAGTTTTTATGAATAAATAAGAAAGTAAGCTCTATTTATTAAAATAAAATTATTTTATATGTGAAAAAAAATAATTAAAATAAAATAAAATTGCAAAAAATTAAGAAAATCAATTTTGTGATTTTTAATGTTCAGAAAAATAAATGCAAGTCAAAAATATTAAATATGCAAGAAAATATGCAAAAATATAAAAATAATCAAAGGGGGTGCAAATAGGAATATGGAGGGTGTGGAAAGTCAGAATTGCAAGGCCCAGGCGCGCCAGGCCCAGACAACCATCTTCGTCCCTGTCCTTGGCTTCTTCGCGTGTGTCCCATGTACAAACCTGCAACTCTCACATACGTACACAAAAGCAAAAACCCATAACACAAAACATGTAGCTCATGATCTCACGATTCCAGTGATATAAAAAACATAATCTAACTCTCAAGGATCATGGAGAATTTAATCACCCCTAATTTCTAACCTAGTTTTTTCATGAACTTCAAGCTTCAAATTCTCACTACTCAGTTAATATAAATGACAACTATGCATATGTACAGCTTCAGCAAGTTAAGGACTACATTTTTGCTTCACAAATCAAAGCCTAAGGATTCCTAAATAGAGATATAGAGATTTGAAAAATACCTTGTTCAAATGAGTTTGGATATGGAAAGGTGGGGACTTTGAGTGAGGCCTGAAGATAGTGTGAGCTTCCTTAAAGTTCCCTCAAGCTTTTCCAATGCTCAGCTTGCCTTGAGGATGCTTGAAACTCCTTGTAGAAGTCAACTTGCAACTTTCAAAAATGAAAATGATGATGTTTGAAATAGGGGTTACTATTGCAAGACAAGGGCCTGGATAGTTTAGATGTGGTGTATGGAATGTGTTTGAAGTGTTGAATCAAGAAACGCACAAGCCAATATTGAAATGGCTTTGATTTTGCAGAGGCTGCCCTGTTTTGGGCAAAAATATGTTTTTTGTATTTGGGAGAGTTTTGGAGGCTATGAATTCGTGTATTGGCTTGCAACAAGTTTCCGAAGATGTTTAGAATTAGGCTAAGGTTTCTCTTTATCAGATGGACAAGTTCCTTTCACTTTGGCAACTTTTCTTGTATTTGAAGAAAGTTAAAGTGACTTAAACCAAAAGCTTGTACTTGCTAGTTCTAGGGATGAAAGGAGTTGGTATGCTTTGCCTGATATCTCTGGACATTTCTTGTGACAAAAGAACAGGTCCAAGGCTCAAGGATAGCAAAGTTGCAAAAAGCTTGCTTTATCAAAATGGTATTGTGAACTTTATGCCATTTATGGATTAATCTTTTGTACAATGCTCCAAAGATCAAAATAAAGCCATTATCCAATGAGTTTGCATTAAATTACGGAGTGTAGAAAGGATTAAGACCTGTAATCCAAGGTACAAGCATGCTAGGAACTGATTTGCAACTTGAAGCATTGTAAACATGGCTTGAACAAAAGTGACAAAATGCCATTTTCTCTTCTTCGATTCTCCCTAACCACAAATTATCTTGGAGAGTTCTTGGACATTTTGGAAAGCTTGTAAAATGATCTACAATCCATCTTGGAAATGAAACTTCATAAACCTCTTGGAACTATGTGAAAAGTTTCCATGAAGTTAGGCCAAAAACCTGCCTAAAATAGGGCAAAATTTCACTAAGTTAAAAAGTTTATGGACCCCTATTCACAAAATCATAACTTGAGATCCAAGCATCTTTTAGGAAAACTTTGTGAATAAAAGTTGTAGATTTCATGGAGTACTACAACTTTCATGTTTGAAGTTTTCTTTGAATCCAATTGCATCATGGTGAAAAAGTTTGGAAAAGTTGGGAAAAAATAAGAAATTTTCCATACTTAGAAAAATTCTAAGTTATGAAAAATTTCAAATTAATACCCTAATTTGCAATTTTAGGTTTCTTGGTCAAAAAATTTCACATTTTGACACATCTTGAAGAATTATGACCCTTGGCACTTGATTTTGACCAAAAAGTTAAAGTTTGACTTTTCAGTGTACAATTGATTTTTGATCAGTTGACTGGAAAATTCATCTGTCAATCCAATGCATTTGAGATATTTTGAACCTTGTGATTGGGTCAAAATGATGCCATTTATTCCTTGAAATCATGTTTGAACCCAATTGGTCATTGGCTAGGTTAAAAATCAGAGATTGCCCTTTCTCAGTCAAAACCCTAATTTTGACCATTTTGCCCTTTTGATGATCTGATCAAATTTCTTGAGGAGTTGTGATCCAAACTTGATCAAATGGTACATAGGAGTCTAAAATGTTTTTGTGGATCAAAAATTATGAAGTTTGACTGTAAATTGGCCATGGTTGACTTTTTCCCCCCAATACAATTGATTTTTAGGTCAACTGTCCAATTGACTGGGCAAAAATGTGATTCAAGGCTTGAAACATGGTATGAGTAATCTTAGGGGTCCAATATGGTGTATGAAAGTAACATGAATCATTGATGGTCCAAAAATCCTTGTGCAAACTCAAACCCTAATTTTAGGTCATCAGTGCAAGGAGATGTCTTGAGCTGAGCAAACCCTAATCTGGTCTTGAATCCAAGAAGTCTTGTGAGGAAAATCTTGATAAATGAGAGAGAAAATTTTAGGGTACAACAATACCTGTAATGGTTTGCATGATAATGGGATGCGTATGTAATGATTTCAAAGACTTTGGGAGATTTAAATTTGCAAACTAAAAATAAACAAACTTTATTAGATTAACTTGTAAAAGGTTCAACAATGCCTTTAAGGCGTTACAACGAAATAAATGGAAAACACATCTAAACTAGAAAAAGAAAAAAATCAAAAGTCCCATGGACGCTTCCTCTTTGTGCTGACGTAGCCATTGATCACTCTTTCTTCCTCGAGCTTCCTGGTGAGCTTCAAGATCTTCCTTTCTTGCTCATGGTACTTCTCCCGGTAAGTATCCCTCTCATTTTTTAGCTGAATCCAAGACCTCTGCAATGCCCCAAGATCAGTGGGCATGTAAGGATAAAGAACCGTGTAAGGAATGCCTTCTTCATTAGTGGGCTCCATAATTATTGACAATACGGCTTTATAAGGCATCCCGAGCTTCTGGGCTCGAGCCCGGACCCATTGGAGGTAAGGCTGCATAGGAAGGGAAGTCCTTGGTACCAGCTCTTGGGGGTCAGATCTGTTCACCATTCCCCAAGCTCGTATAAACCTTCGGCGGTGCTCGTCAACATCCTCCTTGTAGTCAAATGCAATATCCGTAAGAAGTAACTCGTGGGGACCATCTCTCTGAGCACGACCAAATTGTCACAAAGCTAGACAAGGATTGTAGGTTATCCCTCCTCTGATTCCAAGAAATGGGACATTAGGATATCCCCCACAATGATCAATGACTGCAGTGTCTTCCATAGCCTTGGAACTCCAAAGAATGTCTGTATGGGCAAGTGACATTATTTTGTAGGACCATCCCAAACCTTCTTCGTTCTTCAGCACAGACTTGGGGAGGTGCAAAATAAACCACCTCGACAGCAATGGCATGCAACACATAAGAGTCCCTCTTCTTCGCACAGTACGAGTGTAGAGGGCATGCGAGATATCACCCAATAGAGTAGGAACTGGATTGCAAGACAGGAAGATCTTAACCGCATTCACCTCTATAAAGGAATCTGGATTTGGGAAGAGAACCAAATCGTAGATAAGGAGATCCAAGATATCTTCGAAAGCCTGAAAATCCAAGTTATCCCAGAACAGCTGAGCCTGATCTATCAGAAACTTGGCTAAGAAACCTTCGACCCCGCTTCGTGTTTCCCAATTGGACATTATATCAGCCCATTTTAGATGCAGAGCTGAGGCAATGTCTTCTGGTATAGGAGTCTCTTACATACCTGTGAAAGGCATCTGCTCAAGGATGGATATGCCCAATAAGTGAGAAAACTCTTCCAAAGTGGGAACCAGCTGATAATCTGGGAAGGTGAAGCAATGATGCACATGATCGAAGAACTGGAAAAGCGCACTCATCATTGCTCATCAAGATTTAAAGTAACCAGGCTAAGAAGCTGACCATGTCTTTTAATGGACATAGAAGTATCAGAAACTCTTGAGGCTAACTCTTTAAGTTGAGCAGGTATTTGCACAAAGTTAACTCGGATGGTGTTTCTACGCACGAAAGCCATAATCTGCAAAACAGAACAAAGATAAATTCCCTTGGTCTTTGAAATGGTTATTATAATGAAGCATACATGATATGTTATGATGCATGATGTTATGATAAAAACAACAGGTATAGCAGATAACAGGCATGGCAAAGGCAAACAAGTCACACAAAAGCCCTTAAGTTTAAAGCTTGCATGGGGTTTAGGTACTACCCTCTTGAAGTTCAGTTGGTTTCAACCTGTCCTAGCAAAAGTAACCGGGTTCTAGAGGTTCTCAATATCACTGACCATCCTCCATCGGTCATGGTTTCAGCTCACGCAATCTTTTCTTGCGGCCGAAACTATCTCGAGAGTATGGTCTCAATGAGTGTAGCATCCAGTATCAACCAGTTATCAGCTTTACACTGAGGCCGACTATCTCACTACTTTCTAATGGCCAAGTTGGTCGATTAAAGGTTCTAAGGTCAGTTGATGCTTAACGACACACATAGCGGCCCCGTATTCTCCTCGTTTCTCTACAAGGGATACCGGTACCAACCAATGTGCCACATCAACTAACTACTGCTTCAACCGTATCGGTCTACACCGTACAGTTCCCTCACAGTTTATTGCTACTTACCTAAAAGGTGCCCCCATATCCGGGTTAAGATCTATAGTAACTCCCAAACAAAACCCTTAAAAGTAAAGCAACCAAAACAAACAAGAGAAGCAATTTATGATGAACTAAATCCTAAGGTATACCCCAATTATTACGTCCCCAACAGAGTCGCCAGTTCTGTGATACAGTGGCAGATACGACTGTTTTAGAAAATGCTGGTTCGCGTTTTGCGTTTTTTATTCGCAAAATGTCGCGGTAAGCAAGAGTCGCCACCAACTTTTATTTTATCCAACTAGAAAGGAAAAAAGCACAGAAAAATTCCTTTTTCGAGATTTTGAGTACGGGGGGTAGATTATAGAAAGGGGAAGGTGTTAGCACCCTTTCTATCTGTGGTTTTCCATGGGCTCTTAGGTACTTGCTTATCTTTTAAAATTGCTTGTGTGTGTTTGTTTTGAAAAGTTTTGTTTTACTTCGTTTTAACCCTTGCTTCTGTCTTCAAGAGTGTTACGAAGTTGTTTTTGAAAAACTTTGTTTGAAAAGTGTTTGGTCTGAAAAGATTGATTTTGAGCAAGTACCTACTAGCATCTACCTACTCGAAAAAGGATTGTTTCTATTCTCGTTTCCTTTAGACAGCGCTATCCTACTATTGAGAAATAGGTAACATCGTCCTTGGAGTTGTAAGGGTCAATTCGAAAGGGACATACGATCACTAAAGCAATGTTAGGACGTCTTAGCAATAACCCTAGAGTCTTAAGATCATTATTCGAGGCAACATTTCCGAGGCAACATTTCCGAATAGGACATTTGATCTTTGTTTACACAAGAGGGCAACCACTAAGACACCCTATACTTAATGATCGTTTACTGAAGGCAACCGAAGTGAGAGTATACCCTAAGAGTGCGCATGTGCGAGTGATTTGATTTCAGTTATTATCTTTGCACATTTAGGGTTTGCTAGCCATTTTAAATTATCATGCAATCTTGTCATACAATCCTATTAACATACATCTAAACAGTTAATATTTGCGAGAATTAAAATGCGAGAAAATAAAACCTACGCTGTTACAAGGCTTCGGGGTAGGGGTTAATTACATAGCCAAAAATACCGTAAAACAATAAAAGAAAATCCTAGATTAAACTATTACACACTGTGAGCAGTTACATTAATATTGCAAAAATAATAAACGCGCGTGACGAATCGAAAACGAGAGATTTAGGGTTTTGACCCCAACTACCTAATTGCAATTTAAAAGAAAAAAGTCATTTTTTGTGGTTTTTGTGTTATTTTGAAAAAAATAAATTTTAATGGAATAAAATAAAAAACCTAATTACTAATTAATTTAAATTTTAAAAAAAATAATTAAATTAACCTATTTTTTTATTTTTTTTTATTTTGAGAAAGAAATAAAAATTAAGTCAAAAGCAAACCCTAATTTTTCTAATTGATTTTAATTATATACAAAAAGTTAGAATTACCCTAAATTAAATTTAAACTAAAATTAAATTAAATTTGATAAAATAAAAAAAAAACCTAATTCTAAATTTGTGAGACTTGATTTTATGATTTTTTTGTGAAAAAAAAATTTTAATTTGGTTAGAAAATAATTAAGCAAATTAAAAGAATTAAAACAAAATAAATAAAATAAAAAAAGGAAGAAAGATGGGCCATGTTTCTTAGCAAGAAGGGGGTGCCATTTGCAAATTCAATCCCAACAAGCTCTGGACCTTTTTGACTTTGTCAGATCCTGTGTGCATGCTTGACTTATGCTCATGGTGGTCCCTCAGGGATAAGGCGTTGGATCTGCAGCCTTGATGATCTGATGGTGGGACATTGATGATGCATGGTAGACTTGTGGGATACTAGTACACCTGATTATGCAAAGCAAAATAATATGAAACAATGTTGGGACCTGCGGATCAAACCCAGGCCCTTAGGCGTTCTCACCCTACATGCTAACCAACTGAGTCGGCTTGGTCATTTGTACAAATAATAACAAACAATTATTATATGATAAAACCAAAATATTAATTCTTAAAACGCGCGTAGATTTGAATGGGCCATTCACCACCTGCCACGCCATCATCTTCCTCGTGGCTTCTGTCGTTTTAGATCACATACTTTTACCTACAGACACTGGGCGTAGGTACAACCCTTGTCCACTCCAAAATCCTGTGCAAGCATGATAAATCACAACCAATGGTACCAATCAACTCGTTGCAACCTCAAGAGCATCATGGTACCATTATTCATGCCTAATTGTTCCTGTACACAAAACCCCTAAAAACAAAACTAGAACCCTAGCCATGGCAACTTGCTGTATAGTCAATAAAAATACAATTGGATATAACCATTAGCTTGCAAACATCTCAAGGATTAAGAATATATCAATGAATCATGCTAAATATGCCAGAATTATGATATTCGAATTCAAGAAAAGAGATGAACCGTGTGACTCTTACAGTGTGATTCTGAACGTGGGAAAGCTTGTTAATGGTTGCAATACGATCCAGGGGTATCCAGCAAACGATTGGGATGGTTAGAATGGCTTGAGAAGGCCTGAAACTGGGAAATCAGTTTGCAACTTTTCCTTGAAATTTTGATATTTGTTCTTTCCTTTGCACGCCTCCAACCTCTTTGTTTTTGGTCTGCAATTGTTCCTTATGTATCCAAGAATGAATTAGGGTTTCCATTTGTTTCAAATCTTCTCCAATTATGATTATTGATTCATGATTTGATCCTTATGCAAAATCTTTCCAAATCAAGCAAAATCCAATCTTTTTGTATCCATATGAGCCTTGCACGATTTGATCTTGTTTCCAGCTGTGTAATGATCCTAAACATGCACAAAATCTCAAGATTTGATTAGCTTTTGATATTTTTACTATTTTATTTTGATTTTATTTGATTTAAATGAAATAAAATCAAAATAAACGACAAAAATAAAAGAATGACAAGCGGAAGGGATCATGGGTCATGGGTCACATTACAAACTCAGTGCAAGCATAAAAAGTTGGGCCCATTTGACAAAAAAATGTAATTTTAGATACATTTGACTTTTGGCAATTTTGCAAAAAGGGTCAACTTTACCAAAGCACAACTCCCTCAATTTTGACCCTAGATAGGTGTTCTTGGACTTTTTAGAAAGCTTAAGATGCCCTCTAAGAAAACCTTTTGGTCTCATCTCAACTGAGTCTTCCATGTTCATGTATGAAGCTTTGACCCAAAAGGTATTTTTGTTGACTTTCCAAAATGACCTATAATGTCCAAATTCATATCTTCTTGTGAGTGCATATTTTGAACTTGGGAGCTGAAGATGGATTGTAGGGAATTACATCCTCTTAAAAATGAGCTTTGGATGGGTCATTTTTGATAAAGTATGAGAAAGTTATGCTTGGTCAAAACTGAGTTGACTTTTCCTGCAAAACCCTAATTTAGCAACTTTTAGGCTTTGATGAATTGTGATTAATCCTTGGGGAATCATGATCAACCCTTGATCAAATGATGAATAATAATTCAAAATGAGTATGTTGACCAAACATCTTGAAGTTTGACTGAATGTGGGCCACCGTTGACTTTTGCCCCAACACAGTCGATTTTCAGGCCTTTGAGCAATTGACTGAGCAAATTTCCTCTGCAAGGCTTGGAACTTGACATGGATGATCTTGAGAACATATTAGGACAATGGTGAGAATTTGGGATCCTTTGGACTCAAACATCTTGATGCAAACTGAAACCCTAATTTGAGGTAGACTACCTTAGGAGAGAGTTTGTCTGGTCAACTCTTGGACTTCCTTGAGCAATTTGAGGACCTCACTTGACATGTATTGAGAAATATGGGAGGGAAAATTTTGGGGTACAACAAATATGTTTGTATTGAAGTAATTCATTATATTTAAACTGTGTTTTTACTTATTTTTTGTGATATTCAACTCTCGATTAAAAACTCTAAGCCTTAGAGGGAGGATGACGAAAAATACCATGTTCCATACATTATGCTTTTGGACAGACCTGGATGACGATGTACAGGGATTTTTTCAAATCCTAAACACCGGAGATATAAGGAAGATAATCCCTAGTTAACCCCTTTGAGCCAAAGAAGGAGGAGTTTTTCTTTTCACACAAATTAAAACCCTTAATCATTACCTGGGGAATGGTAGTTTTCTCAGTTAATTCAGAGGCGCATTCAGTCATAATTTTCCGCTTCGTGCACAATGAATGGCATCGAAGACGTCCTTCCGCAAAAAAAGACGGTGATGGTTCCCTATAATAATCAAGACAAGCAGTCATTATCTCTCGAAATAAAAGCCTATTAAGTCAAAACCTATGAAGGAGACTTAAGAAAAAACATTGGGGCATCCTGCTGACTGTAATCACAAAAAGAAACAGTTCAGGAAAAAGACAGGGATAATAAAATCAAAAAGAAAGAAGTCCTACAAACCCTCAACAAAAAAAATGATGACTGCCTATTCAAAATGAACTGTCAATATCCGAACCATCACTGGAATATCAGAGCAAAGACTCAATCGGGATCTAAATGCACAATTAACTAAGTATAGGATCGAAGAACATCACGAAGAACGGGTGGGTACAAATAAATTTTGAGCCTTTGTCATTTGTTTCTTGAACCGTGAACCAGGCCACGTTATAACCCTTAAAAGTCCTAGCTGAAGCATGGGTTAGTTCGAAAGCATATTGTTACAAAAGGTATCCTGACTCCTGAAGGTCCGTTACAAATCCCGAGTTGATATCACATCTTTGCAAAATTCTATTTTACTAAAACAAAAACTGCATTTTCAAAACCTCAAGACAGACATAAGCTTTGCATTCTTAAAATAACATTGTTTGCATATGACTATTTGTTCAACGGCAGAGAAATTTGCATGAAGAATATCTAGTAGACAAAAACCTTCTCAATAAAAAGGATCACCTCAAGTGGAAAAACACTTCCAACCAAGGGGCATGACATGATGATTGTCCATCATCTGGGGCTGTCAAGATTCAAGGAATCTCTCAAAGATGCCAAATAGTCAGAGGAAGATCTCCATCTGAACCACTTGGGACATTGAGCATGAATTCCAGCAACGAATCATGTACAATCAAACAAACATCTTCTGGTAGTGTGGCAACACAACACTATCGACAGTGACAACTCCCTACACCCTGAGAGCGTGGACATAGTCAGAAAATACGGCGCATGAACAAAGACCCGCTAGGTTGACTGGCCTAGGCAAAAATAAGGGCATCCCGACGAACCAAAAGGGTTCGGGAAAAAATTAGGGATAAAAACAAAAAATATATGTACACCCAGAAAGTCGAAAACCTGAAAAGGAGGCTTGGGCAAGAAAGGGTATCCCAGTGGACTGAAAATCTGAAATGACAGTCCAGGAAAAAGTTAGGGATTAAAGCGTACGACTATGTCCCGTTATCTTATCACTTGCCTATTAGTAGAAGACTTATCATTACGATCGGCAGTTACCAAGCACCTTATAAGTTGGGATGACACTCAATCCACAAGGCCTCCGCAGGCACTTTCTCCAGCAGGTACAAGGGCAGAAAAGTCTTGATGCAAAGTCATTGTCATATCCTTAGCATGCGTCCCAGTAACATCTACACTCCACATAGAGTAGAAGCAACCAAAGTTTTGATCTCTACTTCCCCAAACAAGAGTTACTTTCCCCAGCCAAGCTCTTTCGGAAAGCCGACGTCTATATTCCCCAGTCGAATATTGTAATCGCAAGCGGTTCATATAGTTTTCTCCCGAGCATATTTTATTTCTCTGAATACGGAAGCTCATCTTAAACAAAGTTATTCCCCCGCAAAGTTATTCTCAAGCAGAGTCTCTCCTCGGCAGAATATCCATAAACAAGGGGCAAATCCCCAACATAGTCATCTCCGGTTCACCATCCCCAGCAGAAGTAGAAGAACCACTTTTTCTATGACGGTCAGGAACTCAATTTCCGTTACTCTCCAGCAGCGGTTAGGGATTTATTTTCCCACTCGGATATGTCACAATAGCATTTAATGTTCATATATCATGACATGCGCATACACATTGCATACATCATAGTCTCATTTATTTTGAGAACATCACCATATAATGCATTTCATGCATCATATACGATTAATCATGTACCTTTTCTGGAAAGATGGTTATCATCAACAACTTCCAGCAAGTTCAAGATTAGCTCCTGAAACTAAACAGAATAATCATTTGCGCGACCAAATGCAGCTTTGCACGGGTTCATCACGAAGCAATCTTACACGGGTTTCTCCTAAATGTAGCTTCACACGGGTTTATCCTGAAAAATCTTACACGGGTTTATCCTGAAAAATCTTACACGGGTCCTTTCTCATATATTTTTGAATGAAGTTTAACACGAACTTATCCCAAGGTGACCTTACCCAGGTTCCTTCTGATGTTTTACACGAACTTTTCCCAAAGTAACCCTACCCAGGTTTCTTCTGAAGTTTTACACAAACTTATCACAAAGTAACCTTACAGAGGTTCCTCTTGAAGTTTTACACAGACTTAGCCCAAAGTAACCTTACCCAGGTTCCTGTCGAAGTTTTACACTGACTTATCCCGAGGTAACCCTACCCAGGTTCCTCCTAAAGCCCTACATGGACTCATCACGAGCAACCTTACCCAGGTTCCTTATGAAGTTTTACACGGACTTATCCCAAAGTAACCTTACCCAAGTTCCTTCTGAAGTTTTACACGAATTTATCCCAAAGTAACCTTACCCAGGTTCCTTCTGAAGTTTTACACGAACTTATCACAAAGTAACCTTACCCAGGTTCCTCTTGAAGTTTTACACAGACTTAGCCCAAAGTAACCTTACCCAGGTTCCTGCCAAAGTTTTACACAGACTTAGCCCAAAGTAACCTTACCCAGGTTCCTGCCGAAGTTTTACACGAACTTATCTCGAAGTAACCTTACCCAAGTTCCTGCCGAAGTTTTACATGGACTTATCCCGAAGTAACCTTACCCAGGTTCCTTCTCAGTTCAGATGCAATTTTACCCAAACTCCTTACAAAGCAACCTTACCCAGGTTCCTTCTCAGTTCAGATGCAGTTTTACCCAAACTCCTCACAAAGCAACCTTACCCAGGTTCCTTCTCAGTTCAGATGCAGTTTTACCCAAACTCCTCACAAAGCAACCATACCCAGGTCCCTTCTCAGTTCAGATGCAGTTTTACCCATACTCCTCACTAAGCAACCTTACCCAGGTTCCTTCTCAGTTCAGATGCAGTTTTACCCAAAGTCCTCACAAAGCAACCTTACCCAGGTTCCTTCTCGGTTCAGATGCAGTTTTACCCAAACTCTTCACGAAGCAACCTTACCCAGGTTCCTTCTCATATCCCTACTATCCAGGATTTTATATTGAAGTAACCCTACTATCCAGGTTCCTTTTCACAACCCTGCTATCCAGGCTTTCATATCGAAGTAACCTTACTATCTAGGTTCCTTCTCAGCAGCCCTACTATCCAGGCTTTCATATCGAAGTAACCCTACTATCCAGGTTCCTTCTCACAGCCCTACTATCCAGGCTTTCATATCGAAGTAACCCTACTATCCAGGTTCCTTCTCACAAAACCTTACTATCCAGGTTCTCTCTCTCTCTCTCTCTCTCTCTCTCTCTCTCTCTCTCTCTCTCTCTCTCTCTCTCTCTCTCTCTCTCTCTCTCTCTCTCTCTCTCTCTCTCTCTCTCTCTCTCTCCTCTCTCTCTCTCTCTCTCTCTCTCTCTCTCTCTTACCCCCAAACAACGGTCCATAACACTGTAAGACTAAAACCTGATCAAACACGGTTGGTTTCGCATTTCCCCAGTAATTCGTGGTACAACATATACCCCGACCAGATATGCAGTACACTTCCGCTTCCTCAAACCGGATTTATTCCCCAGTAGAGTAACAAACAACTGAAGCTCCTAAAACTCTATTATCCCCCAAGACAGGAAATCAACATCCCCTAGATGGCATCTTTAAGCCCATCTCCTACAATTATCCGTCGCATCCAAGATGGTATCTCTAAGCCCATCTTCGACAATCTTCAATCCTCGATCTCCAAATGGCATCTGTAAGCCCATTCCCGATATCACAAATCAAGCGCCACTTCATGCGAGTGCAAATTTCTGGGCACTCTAGTGTTCAATCATCTTCCACCTTCAGATCACGAAAGGTAGAGCAGCCAATCTACATCCTCATGTTTAAGAAGATTGAACAGGGGAAGTTGTTATACCCCAAAATTTGCCCTCTCATTTTACTCAATACTTGTCAATTGAAGTCCCCAAGTTGCTCAAGAAAGTCCAAGAGTTGACTAGACCAACTCTCTCCTAAGGCAGTATACCTCAAATTAGGGTTTCATTTTTCATCAAGATTCTTGAGTCCAAAGGATCCCAAATTCTCACCATTGTCCTAATATGTTCTCAATATCATCCATGTCAAGTTTCATGCCTTGCATAAGAAGTTTTCTCAGTCAACTACTCAGATGCTTGAGAATCGACTGTACTAGGTCAAAAGTCAATTGTGGCCCACAACAGTCAAACCTCAAGATTTTTGGTCAACATCAACATTTTGAAGTAAATTCCATCATTTTATCAAGGGTTTATCACGATTCCTCAAGGAATTCTCCAAATTCATCAAAACACAAAAGTTGCTAAATTAGGGTTTCTTAGTAAATGTCAACCCAACTTTGACTAGGCATAACTTCTTCATACTTTATCAGAAATTTTCCATCCAAAGCTCATTTTGAAGAGGATATAATTTCCTACAATGCATATTCATCTCACAAGTTCAAAATATGCACTCATAAAAATATATGAATTTTGACATTATAGGTCCTTTTAGAAAGTCAACAAAAACACTTTTGGGTCAAAGCTTCATACATGAACATGGAAGACTCAATTGATATGAGACCAAAAGGGTTTCTTAGGGGACATCCCAAGCTTTCTAAAAAGTCCAAGAACATCTTCCTAGGGTCAAAATTGAGAGAGATACGCCTTGTCAAAGTTGACCTTTTTTGCAAAATTGTCAAAAGTCAACATTGATCAAATTTGCATTTTTCCAAAGGGGCCCATGTTTTCTGGCTTGAAACATGTTTCTAATAGGACCCACGACCCCTGAGCTTTTCCACCTTTTTTTTATTACTATTATCATTTATTTTGATTTTTTATTCAATTAAATAAAAATAAATCAAATTAAATGGCAAAAAAATGAAAACAAATCAAATCATGAGATTTTTATGCATATTCTGAGTCCATGTACAGCTAGTATGCCAATCAAATCATGCAAGTTTCATTAGGGTTGAAAAATATTGGATTGAAGCAAGTTTTGGAAAGAAATCATACACGAGGAAATCAAATCCAATCTTCCTAATTTGCCAAGATTTGAATACTTTTTGTTAATCTAATTCAGTGCACTACATATACATAACAATTCCAATGCACAAGAACAAGGATTGGAGGCGTGAAACAGCAAGAACAAAACTGAAATTTTGGAAAAAAAGTGTGAGATCAAAATCCATCTTAGAGCCATCCTCAAGGAGTTTCAAGGCTAGAAATACATTCCTGGACATCTCAGGAAGCTTCTCCATTCATTTGCAAGCCTCAAAGTGTCAATAGTCGCACGTTACAACATCATGATTTGCACAAAAAAACTCAAATTCGATTTCTAGGATTTATGCATTATAAATGTATTTTACCCATATATTTGTGTTCATCATCATGTTTACAATGTTTCTGGATAGTTAGATTTAAGTTACAGTGCAGGAACAAGCTTTTTCCATTGTTAGGGTTTCGTGCTCCAATTTGGGGTTTTGTGATTTAAGCAAAATTAGGCCTGATATTGGGTACCATGATGATCAGAGCTTCAAACCCAGTTGATTCATGGTCCACAATTGAATTTATATTACGTGTGCTTGATTATTAAATTAAACAGGTTTTTAGCAACAGACTTGCGTCTGTGGGTAAAGGTTCAGAAACCTAAAACGACGGACAGGGAAGAAGACAACAGCGTGTCACAACCTGACGGGATGGTTTGAATTCTGGCGCATTTTTGGCATAATCATCATTTTACACTTTTGTTTTATCTTTTGATTATATGTATGAGTTAACATCCAGCGCAGTTGGTCAGAGGAAGGAAGTCAGAAGCTCATGTCCTGGGTTCGATCCCAGGCGTGAGCTTTTGGCATTTTCTCCATTATTTTCACCAGATCCAGCAACACATCTCATCTTCTGAGGATCATCATCCTCTGGATCCACCTCCAGCCAGATCCAGCATACCTCATCTTCTGAGGATCATCAACCTCTGGATCCACCTCCAGCTAGATCCAGCATACCTCATCTTCTGAGGATCATCATCCTCTGATCTCATCCTTTGAATTCACCAGATCCAGCGCACCTCACCTTCTGAGGATCAGCACATGCCCTCTGATCTCATCCTCTGGATCCATCTCCATCCAGATTCAACGCCAGCATACACAGGTCAACCATGAGTCCCTAGAAGATGGTCTCATCGGATCAGGCGCCAGACTCTGGGCCATCCTTCTGGGTTTCAGAAGTTCAGCACCCCCAGATCTGCTGACAGCAGGCCCATTTGGTTATTTCTACTATTTTTTTTAATTTCTTTTCTTTAATTATTTTGTTTTTTTAATCAATACAAAAATTATTTTATTAAATTAACAAATCAAAGAATCACAAAAAGACTTATTTTCTTAATAAATATTATTTTTAATTAATTAGTTTAATTAATTTAGGGCAACTTTAATTTCTTTCATAATTTAAAAATAATTAGACTTAGGATTTTTATTTGTACATAATTTAATTAATCTTTCTCTAAAAATCCACAAAAATTTCTTTCTCTCAGTTAGGGTTTTAAGTTATTAATTACCGTCCTCGTATTTAATTTTCCGCGCGCTTGTTAATGATTTTTTCCATTATTTTGTAACTGTTCAGGGTTTGTAATAGTTAAATTAGGGTTTTATTTCTTGCTTTAAATCCCCGATTTTTGGCTATGTAATTAATCCCCCTCCCCGAAGCCTTGTAATAGCTAGGTTTAGTTCTGATTTTAATTTCCGCAATCTTTAACTGTTAGATGTATGGCTAATAGGATTGTATGACAAGAATGCATGAAAAATTAAAACAGTTAGAAAACCCTAATGTGCAAAGATAACATTAACTGAAAAAAGCACACTTGCACATGCTCACTCTTAGGGTATACTCTTACTCTGGTTGCCTTCGGTAAACGGTCATGAAGCATAGGATGTTTTAGAGGCTGTCCTCTATGTCCCAAAAGATCAAATTGTCCAATTCGAATGTTGCCTCGGAAATGTTGCCTCGGAAAAGATCTTTAGGACTCTAGGATGGTTACTAAGGTGTCCTAACATTGCTTTTGTGACCGTATGTCCCTTTCGAATGTCCCTTACAACTCCAACGACGGTGCTACCTACTCCTTAATAGTGGGATAGCGCTGTCTAAAGAAAATAGAACAAAAACAATCTTTTTCCAAGTAGGTAGATACTAGTAGGTACTTGCTCAAAATAAAACTTTTCACATAAACACCTTTCAAAACAAATTTTCAAAACAAACTTCGTCACATCCTTGAGGACTGATACAAGGGTTATCACGAAGTAAAAACATTTTCAAGACAAACACACACAAGCAATTTGAAAAATAAGCAAGTACCTAAGAGCCCATGGAAAACCATGGATAGAAAGGGTGCTAACACATTCTCTTTCTATAATCTACCCTCCGTACTCAGAATATCTCGAAAAAAGGTTTTTTCTGTTCTTTTTCCTTTTCCATGATTGGATGAAATAAAAGTCGGTGGCAACTCTTGCTTACCGCGACATTTTGCAAACAAAAAACGTAAAATGAAAACCAATAAAAATAGTCGGTTCTGCCACCATATCACAAATATATTATGTTTATTTTCATTATATTAACAACTAAGCAGGTTGGTCCAGTGGAAGAGCACGTTGGTGGGAAGCATGAGGACCTGGGTTCGATCCCAGGCCCCAACAACTTCCTTTGTTTTATTTTCTTATACAGGATCAGGTACATCCTCTGTTCAAGCATCTACCATACGCCTTTCACATCCAACCATTAGATCAGTACAACATCAGATCTAACGCGCTCATGGAGGCAGAGCATGGTGGACCGTCAGACGCTGCCACCACTGGATCAGGCGCAGGACTAGGCCATCAACCTTGGGCCCAACAATTTTAACAATACACCCCCAGATTTTCTACTCAGCACATGCCCAATTTCTTTTCTTTATTTATTTCCTTTATTTAATTATTTTGTTTAATTATTTTCCACAAAAATTAGTTACCTTTTTTTATTAATCATAAAATCAACAAACCACAAAATCACAAAAAATCATTTTTTCATAAAATATTTATTTTAATTTAATTAGAAAATTAGGTTAATTTAATGTACTTTTTTACATAATTAAAACAATTAGAAATTAGGGTTTTAATTAATTTTCAATTAAATTCTTTTCTCAAATAAAAATGTACAAACATATTTTTCTCTCAATTAGGGTTTTAGGTTTTTTTAAGCGTCCTCGTATTTAATTCGCCGCGCGTTTAATTAATTCTTTTCATGTTTTTGTAACTTCCAATGGTTTGTAATAGTTAAACTAGGTTTTTTCATTTATCGCTTTATCCCCCGATTTTGGTTATGTAATTAATCCCTATCCCCGAAGCCTTGTAATAGCTAGGTTTATTTTCTCGCATTTTTAATTTCTGCAATCTTTAACTGTTAGATGCATGGTTAATAGGATTGTATAGAAAGATGTTTGAAAATTAAAACGGTAGCCTCACATAATGTGCAAAGACTAATTAACTGAAAGAATCATGTGCACATATTTCACTCCTAGGGTTTGCCTCACTTCGGTTACCTTCGGTAAAATAGTCATTTAAGCATAGGAGATTTTAGTGGTTGCCCTCCTGTCTAAAAGATCAAATGTCCTATTCGAATGTTACCTCGGAAAGATCTTAAGACTCTAGGGTTACTACTAAGGTTTCCTACCCATTGCTCTGGTGATTGTACTTGTCCCTTTCGAACGTCCCTTACAAACTCCAACGACGGGGCTACCTACTCCTTAATAGTAGGATAGTGTAGTATAAAGGAAATGAGAACAAAACAACCTTTTTTCTAGTAGGTAGAATCTTAAGTACTTTCTCAACAAAACTTTTCACACAAACACCTTTCAAAACAACTTTGCAAAATAAGCTTCGTCACACCCTTGAGGACTGATACAAGGGTTATCACGAAGTAAAACTTTTTTTAAAAAACAAACACACACAAGCAATTTTAAAAAGATGAGCAAGTACCTAAGAGGCCATGGAAAACCGTGGATAGAAAGGGTGCTAGCACCTTACCTTTCCATAATCTACCCCCCGTACTCAGAAATCTCAAAAAAGGGTTTTTCCTGTTCTTTTTCCTTTTCCATGATTGGATAAAATAAAAGTCGGTGGCGACTCTTGCTTACAATAACATTTTGCAAACAAAAAACGCAAAATGCAAACCAGTATAATAGTCGGTTCTGCCACCGTATCACATAGTCTAATAGCTAGATGGCACATAAAGGCCATTCTAATTTTTAAGCAAGGTCTTCAAATGAGAAAAAATTTAAGAGAACATAAGATGTAGAGATTAGCTTTAACAATAATCACCATGATGATAAAGGCGAGACCATATTTTCAGGGCCACCATATAATGGTTAATACCAACTATCTAATTTTCCAAGTCTTGAAAATTCTCGACCTTGTAGGGCGAATGGTATATTGGTCAATCGATCTGTCCAAATACGGCATTAACATTTTTGCACTTGGGAGTATCAAATCTTAACTTCTAGTTAACTTCTCAGTGGAATTTAGTTTACCTGTTAACAAATACACCCATCGCATATAGATCTTGTTAGTAGATATATCTCCAAATCTAAAGGGGTGTGGGGCTATAGTAGTGTTGGAAGCCTCAAGAGAGATATAGATTGAACAATTGGCACATTTTGAATTAAAGGTGAGTAGCAACCAAGCGGAATACAAATCCCTTGTAGAAAAACTGAGATTGACTAGAGAGATGTATGCTTCCACTCTCAGAGCAAGAAGTGACTCTTAATTGTTAACCCCTCAAGTCGGTGGAGTGTACCAAAAGAAGGAAGCAAACATGTTAAAAATATTTTCAGAAGCTTCAAAAGCTATTCAAACATTTTAATTCTTTGAAGTGACATATTTGGCCATAGAACAAAAATCTAGAGCATATTTCTTGTTAAAACTTGCAAGCATGAAGAAACCAATGCACAAAAAAAGAACAATACTGAAAAACATTTCACGCCCCTAATATTAAAGTCACAAAAATTAAAACCATTAACAAAGAAAACGACAAAGGTTGGATTTGATGTTGGTGGTAAAATTGTGTTCAATTGCAATATTATTTTGGCCAACAAAAATCATAAAGTGTGAGTAAATTTATATCATATCCATAAGAATTATCGTTAATTTAACAAGACTAAGGAAATAGTACTTGTTATAAAAATGTATAGAAACATAGTTATAACATGGGGTGTGCAAAGCACGATTGATTGAATTTTTCCTATAACTACAAAGTTAACTAAGATAAACTAACAGTTAAATGAACCTATGAGGGAAATGATTAATTTTCCCATTTGAATCACTTTACCCTTTCATGTAGTGTATTTTTGCTTGAACCTGCAATGATCCGTCCTAAATCACGTTTGTATTAAAATATTTAGCAATGCTTTAATCGCTGAGAAACCCTATTTGTTATTTCCATTTTCCCAGTAACCCTAAAATAATTGCAACAAGGTTTATTACATGTAAAACATCTCATGTCATAATTGAATATGTCCTATATCTAGAAATCATAAACAATTTCTCAATCCTATTTGATTTCAATATGCAAATCTATGACTAGTCCTCGTTGATACCTAAATGATTTTTACCAATTTCATAGACGGAAGAAAAACTTAAAAAGAAGGAAATTTAGTGGATCACATAGTTCAGACTTGAGTAAAATTATTCTCGGGGGAATCTAATATAGAGGAAATAGCCTCCTATCCTTAAAGGATTCATGGATATTACAAAAAAAGCAAGAAAGAAAACTTATGACGATTAGGAAAGATTCCTTAATGGTGGATTTCATTTCTCTTATTCCATAGGATTAGAAAATGCCCTTTTATGAGTAAAATTGTGCAAAAAAACCCTAAACCTTTTCCATGCTTCTCATTCAATTGGAATTTTAATGGACTTAGGATTGAGAGAAAATTATAATATTTACAATTCAACATTATCACCACGTCAGTTTTTTACTCTTTTTTGTTGTCTTTTTACAGTTAGAATTAGACTTTTCATAAAAGTTATAGC
This sequence comes from Vicia faba, assembly GCA_948472305.1. NCBI lineage: Eukaryota > Viridiplantae > Streptophyta > Magnoliopsida > Fabales > Fabaceae > Vicia > Vicia faba. The sequence continues at coordinate 514,508,201 of OX451736.1, read as the reverse complement.
TCTAGAAGTTAGATTTAATTTTCCCCTGATTTCACCTCAATAGAACTTATGAAACTTCATATATGATCAAAATATTTCACAGAGGTAAAATTGAATCGTAAATTGCACCATTCCAGACCGTAGTAGCTCTGCTATTTTGCAATTTTTCTTACTTATAAATATGGTATCTTAGAAATCATATTGCTCCATATATGGGAAGCAATGTTAATTCTCTTGGCAGTGGATCGAAATAGCACCACTTTAAATCGGCAACACCATTATCAATTATTGAGTTTAATATCGTTGTTATAACTTCTAACAATGCCACTATATGACGTTTCTTTGCAAATTTTCTCTTTTTCTTGCATTTCTTGTGTACCACTCCTCTCCTTGATTTGTAATCATAAATATCTCTGTAAAATACCATAAAATTTGTCTAGTTAGGAAGATTTTGAACTGGATTAATCTTTTTCACAATTCTTTAGAGCACACTTGAGCTAACGATAACACCAAATTAGCTAACAAGGTTATCCTCTACGGGATCAAGAAGAAGCCAAAAGAAGAAAAAGAGATGTATTTAAAACAACTATATGTTTTTTAAACTGCCATGAATTGTTCTCTCATTTTTTATGATTCAATGTATTAATAAAGTGATGAGGTGACACTCTTTCCCCTTCAAGGGCATGTGTTTTTAACGAGACACCCGGTTTACTAGATTTATATCATTTCTATATTGCCTTATGAAGATCACACATATCATAACACATAAAAGTATTATACCCTCTAGGGTATCATTGCACCATCCGAGGTATTATTGTGATCTTCGGGCGGGGGGGGGGGGGGGGGGGGGGGGGTATCATAACACCCTTCAGAATATCATCATTCCCTAAGGAATATCATAACTGTTCGACTACAACAATGGATCTTGAGGGGGGGGGGGGGGTGAATATATCCCAAAATGAAAACTACCTTCCAAAATGGTTACTTATAAATTATTTGAAAAACATTGGTGTTCTCGATCAAAAGATAATGTTATTATCATTGACCGTTGTGGGGAATTTCCTAATGTCCCTCGATTTGGCATTAGGGGAGGCATCACCTACAACCCTTGCTTGGCTCTGAGACAGTTTGGTTATACCCGAAGGGATGGCCCTCATGATATGCTGATTCCAGACTTGGTTTTCGACTTCGACAACGACGATCAAGGACTTCGACAAAGGTTCATCCGAGCTTGGAGGATGCCAAACAAGGTAGACAGTAAGACCTTGGGACACAAGAATTCCATCCCCCTTGAGCCTTACCTCAAGTGGGTATGAACCCGCGCCCAAAGTCTTATGATGCCTTACCCCTCCATTCTCCCAGTGATTATAGAGCCTGTTATGGAAGGAGAGGTTCCATACACCCTCCTACATCCTGACATGCCAACATCACTCGAAGATCTACAAATGAGTTGGATACAGCTCAAGGGAGAACACGATACTTTTGAAGCCCAATTCTACGCAAGCGAGAAGAAGGTTTTGTAACTCACTCGGTTACTTCACGAAGAGCAGACTCTCAACACCTACATTGCACCAAAGAGGATTCTCAACGTCTTTTTACCTTAGAATTTTGTATTATTTTGCCTAAGGGGCATTGATGTACTAACAAATCTATCTTATTAATATGACGTGTGTTTCTTTTTTGTTTAAAACAAATTTGAATTTCTGAATCCTTGAAAGCATTGCATGAATACATATCATTCATCATATGCATAAATAGGTCTTCACACCAAGTTTCCTCATCTCTCTGTTGTTTATTTCAGCAAGATGGATATTGAACAAACGGTCTAAGACTTACAAGCTCAGAATTCACAATTTCAACAGCTACTCTTGACCTTGGCCAAGGGGCAGGAGGAGCTCGAAACTCTGGTAGAGAAAGGGAAAGAGAAAAAGAAGAAGAAGCGAGCCGGTGTGGTTATCATGGGCATAAGGTTTGAAGGACAAGCCAAACGGACCTTGGAATTTCCATCAAATTCTGAGGAAGGAGAGAGAAAAGGAAAGGAGACTGCAGTACCATCTGAATTTGAAGCTGAAGAAGAGGAGGATGAGGACTACTCAGAACAACAATACCTTCCGGCCGATGACAAATACAAAAACCTGGAAGAGCGTCTAGATACCATGGAGATACATAGAGTACCTGGGCTAGACTTTGAGGAGTTAGGGATGGTATCTGGAATAGTAATCCCTCCTAAGTTTAAATTACCTTTATTTACCAAGTATGACTGAGTGTCTTGTCCCAAGATGCACCTACGATCTTATGTCAGGAAAATTCAGCCACATTCTGCTGACAAAGATTTGTGGGTCCACTTTTTCCAGGACAATTTATTGGGGACGCAATTGGAGAGGTCTGATGTGCATAATTGGGAAGACTTGGCAGCCGCCTTCTATAAACAGTATCAATACAACACCGACTTGGCACCAACCCGTACTCAACTCCAGGGTATGGCTATGGTGTCCAATGAGGGCTTCAAAGACTACGCCCAAAAGTGGAGGGATTTAGCCTGAAGGGTGCAACCACCATTATCTGAAAGGGAGCTAGTGGACATGTTCTTGGTGACTCTGTCAGGTCCTATCTTTAATCACCTGATTGGAAGCTCCTCTGCAGGTTTCACTGAGTTGATTCTAACTGGTGAGAGGATTGAAGCCGCTATAAGAAGTGGGAAAATTCAGAAAGACGCGTCTACCTCTGTTGCTGTAAAAAAGCCCATCACTGGAAAGAAGGAAGTGACTGATGTCTATGCTCAGAGGAATCAGGGAAGAACCGAACGACGACCAACTGTGGGGGTCGTTATGATTCAAAAGTCTGCATCAGATCAGCCAAGAAACAACCAGCCGAGAAATGATCAGGCGAGGAATAACCAGCAAAGGGTGGAAAGGCTTGTAAGGCAATTCACCAAGATAAACATGACTCCTGCTCAATTCCTACCACATCTTTTGAAGTTGGATCTGCCCATGTTGAAAGAGGCCCCTAAAAATCCCAATACTACATCTCCACACTATCATCTGAATGCCAGGTGCGCTTACCATTCAGAAAGTACAGGGCACGACACCAACAACTGTTGGGCTCTGAAGAATAAGATTCAAGATCTGATCGACGCAAAGGAAGTTGAATTTGAAGCTCCTAAGAAACCAAATGTTATCTCCGCTCCAATGCCTAGGCATGGACACAATGCCAGTGTTGTGGAAGAAGATTTGTTTTTTTCTACTGTGGATGAACTGTTAACTCCTCTCTTAACCATCAAGTTGAATTTGTTGAAAGTTAGGGTGTTCCCAGGTTGTGACCAAGATTTCCATGCTTGCCTATCCTCCCCATTTGACTGTCCTCTATTGAAGAAAGGAATCTAACAACTGATTGATAAGCAGGAAATTTTGTTTGAGAAAGCTCCTATCTCACCCATTCCAGTTCCAGAAGTTTCAATAATAACCATATACGCCAATCCTTCCAGGGTTCCTAAAAAACCCATTAGGATTACATCCGCTCTTATGACTACTCCGTTGAAGATAACAATGCCCGGGCCTGCCCCATACAAATCAGATAAAATGGTACCATGGAACTATGGTGGAGAAATCTACTACCATGGTGTCAAATAGATTGAACAGACTGCCGAACACGAGAGCTCTGAAGAAGACAATTCCGACATCAGTAACATTACCGGAACAGGCAAAATTACCCGTAGTGGAAGAATTTTCTCTCCAGAGATTGCGCCTCGAAAGGCAGTCTCTGAACCCGTGGTTGTTCCGAAGGTTACAATTGTACCCGCCAACAATGACAAAGCAATTCCTACCCCTGTTTCCGTTGCTGAGTGTGATCGGTGGAAATAGAACTGACAGTTTATTAAGCTGGTTCGCGAAATGTCGCGGTAAGCAAGAGTCGCCACCGTCTTTTATGTTCTCCAACATGGAAAGGACAAAAGTACAGCAAAATTCCTTATTTGAGAATGTTTCTCGGTTCGGGAGGTAGATTTATAGAAAGGGAAGGTGTTAGCACCCTTTCTATCCGTGGTTATCTACGAGCTCTTAGGTACTTGCTCTTATGTTTTCAAAATTTGTTTGCTTTTCAAGTGTGTGTGGGTTTTGAAAAAGTTTCGTTTGAAAAACTTCTAGGTAACTCTTGTATCAGTCCTCAAGAGTGTATGAAGTATTTGTTTGAAAACTTTTTAAAAGTGTAGGTGCGAAAAGTTGTTTTGTTTGTTTGAAAGAGCAAGTACCCAGGAGAAATCTACCTACTCTAAGGAATTAGGCTGTGTAAGAGTCCTTTAGACAGTATTATCCCACTATTGAGAAGTAGGTAGCACCATCGTTGGAGGTGTTCGGGTCAATTCGATTAAGGGACAGTGTGGTCACCGAAGCAACGGTAAGACACCTTAGAAGTAACCCTAATGTCCTAGATCCTTTTATCCGAGGAAACCATTTCGAGGCAACTGGATCTTTAGACAAAGGGTGACCTCTAAGACGTCCTATACTTGATGACCACGTTTCGAGGCAACCAGTGAGGCGTACCCTAGGAGTGGCATGTGCTTGTGTTTTGTTTTTCAGTTAATGTCTTGTACATGTTATTTGTGAGCTACGGATTAATTTTATTTACATACATTCTTTCATGCATTTAATAGTTAGGGGTGCGGAAAGTAAATTGTGGAAATATAAATTCTATGCTATTACAAGACGCGGGTCTATACATCGCCAAAAATACAAAGACCCGTTTTGATAAAGTGCGGAAAATAAAGAAAGCAATAAACCTAATTACTATTACATTCTTGAAGCAGTTACATAATAATCAAAATAAAATAAATGCGCGCGAATAAAAAATTAATCGGGAATGCCTTAAGGGTTTTGACCCTTTTAAGAAAAGAAATGAATTTTTTTGTCTTTTTTGTGATTAAATGAAATTAAAACTAATGATTAATCTAATTAATTAATTAAAAGAAAAATGTTTTTGTATTTTTATGTTTTTTAATGAAAATAAAATAAAGGAATTAAAATTAAAAGTTAATAAAAACCTAATTCTAAACTTATTTTAATTATTAAAAAAAATTTAAAGTTGCCTAATTAATAATTAATTCAATTTATTAGTATTTAATTACAAAAATAATTACTTAAATGAAATTAATAAAGTAATAATATTAGTTCTTTTTTGGTTTTTTATAAAAAATATTAATTGGTTAATTGTTAATAAAAAAGAATAAGAAATAAAATAAAGCAAATAAAAAAATAAAATGACAAAATAATAAAAAAAGAAGAGCAAACCCAAGGGGGGTTTGGACCAGAAATGAGGGTGTGTATAGCATTGTGAGGCCCATTCAGAATCCAGCTTGGTTTGACTTTCTGGATTGAGTGCGCGTGTGTTGACTCCTGAACATGGTGCTCCTCACCTCTTGGCCCTTGGATCTGCTTCTGAGGGACACTTGGCGCGTTGGATATGAGGTTTATGGTGAATTGCTTCACGTTGCCTGCACACAAGTATATGAGAAAAAATAATATGGGATTTTGAGGGGACCTGGGAATACTTACAGTGCTTGATAATGGACCTTAGGACGTGGCAAGGGTTTCTTTAGCTTCAGGGTATGGCAAAGAAGAGAGTCACGTTCTCCTTTTAGCCTGAAAATGCTTGCAAAACTCCTTTTGATCTCACACTTTTTTTGACACATTTTGAACTTTGCTCTGGCCGTTTGTGCACTTTTTTTCGTTTTTGAATGAGGCTTGCAAGGCTTGTATATATAGTAATGAGTGAGAATCAGTCACTATTATGAGCTCTTAACCATTGCAATTAAACTTTGGATTTCTCCATAACCACCATTAAAGCAACTTGCCAATTTTGTTCAAATTTGAATTTTATGCTTAAAATGGACCTTTCACGAATTTGGTAGGTGCATTATACTTCATCAAGGTCATTCAAACCACAAGATATCATTGAATTAATTTTTTTGATTTTTATTTGAATTTTATGAATTTAAAATGAATTAAATCAATAAAATTAAATAAAAAATAGAAAAATTAATGTTTAATCTTGAAATTAATCATGGGACACGTGGGTGGCATGACAAGTCTGAATCAAGTGGAAAAAAGTGGGCCCTTTTGTCAAAAATTGAAGTTTCAAGGATAGTTGACTTTTGCCATTTCACAAAAATTTCCCAACTTCTCCAATGCATATCTTGCTCAGTTTTGATCATATGAACATGTTCTTGAACATTTTGGAAAGGCCTTGAAGTCCTCTAACCAATGCCTTTGGTCCCATGTCATTTTGATTTACCAATATCAAGTTATGGTCTTTGACTTAAAGTGCCTTTTTGTTGACTTTTGAAAATGACCTATAATGTTGAAATTGATAACTTTTTGTGAGAGAATTTCTTGGACTTGGAATGTGAAGATGAGTTGTAGGAAATGTCATCCCCTTCAAAATGAGCATTGGATGGGATTTTTCTGATGAACCATGAAAAAGTTATTCCTTGGTCAAGTTACAGTTGACTTTTCAGTTGTCCAAAAATAGAAACTTTTGACACCTTGATGATTTTTAAGCCATGCTTGTGAAATCATGATCAAGACTTGATCAAATGATGATTGTGGCTTCAAAATAAGATGTTGACCAAAAATTTTGACTTTTGACTGCCAAATGACCATTTTGCCCCTGCAGTTGACTGTGGAGCAATTAGGGTTTTTGACTGTGCAACTTGACCTTGTGAGCCTTGAAACTTGACATGAAGGTGCTTGACAATGTGTATAGGCATATATGACTTGATTGAGCCCTTGAAAACCTCAACTTCCTTGCAAGAACCAAAACCCTAATTTGACTGGCTTAGGAGGATGCTTGACTGTGTAGCCCTTGAGTAGACTTTGAACTCTTTGAGGTGATGCTTGTCAAAACTTTGAAGAATATGGGAGGGCAAATTTTGGGGTACAACAGTTGCCCCTGTTCAACCTTCTTAGACCTGAGGATGTAGATTGGCTTGTGTGCCTTTCGTTATCCGAAGGTGGAAGATGATTAAACACTAGAGTGCCCAGAAATTTGCACTCACATAGTATAATATCAGCAGTGTGATGGCGGGAATGGGCTTACAGATGCCATTTGGAAAGATGATGGATAGGAGGATGGGCTTATAGATGCCATCTGGAGGTGTGACAGAACCTTGTCGGGAATGGGCTTATAGATGCCATTTGGAACTGTAATGGGAGGATGGGCTTATAGATGCCATCTAGGTGTCGATCGCGTAAGAGATTCCTTAGCGAGAACTTGCGTACCTGAGAAAGAAAGATAATTACCAAGCCTGTTACAGGGGTTGATCTTCAAACTCTTCATGCAGACATGCCCTGGCTGGATACAGGTATCGAATCTGGAACTTCAAAAGCTTGGTGGGTTGTCTCTACTGACAGGTTATCTCAGAAAAATCTTTAGGATTTAACTGAACCAGAGGAGGTTTTGTCTTTCTTGATGAGTTGTCTCTTTGGATGGGTTATCTTCATGGATGGGTTGTCTTCAACGACGAGTTGTCTTCATGGATGGGTTGTCTTCAACGACGAGTTGTCTTCAATGACGAGTTGTCTTCAATGACGAGTTGTCTTCAATGACGAGGTTGTCTTAAATGACGATTTGTCTTCAATGACGAGTTGCCTTCAATGACGAGGTGTCTTCAATGACGAGTTGTCTATAATGACGGGTTGTCTTCAATGACGGGTTGTCTTCAACGACGAGTTGTCTTCAATGACGAGTTCTTTAATGACGAGTTGTCTTCAATGACGAGTTGTCTTTAATGACGAGTTGTCTTCAATGACAAGTTGTCTTTAATGACGAGTTGTCTTCAATGACGAGTTGTCTTCAATGACGAGATGTCTTCAATGACGAGGTTGTCTTAAATGACGAGTTGTCTTAAATGACGAGTTGTCTTAAATGACGAGTTGTCTTCAATGACGAGTTGTCTTCAATGACGAGTTGTCTTCAATGACGGGTTGTCTTCAATGACGAGTTGTCTTCAATGACGAGTTGTCTTCAATGACGAGTTGTCTTCAATGACGGGTTGTCTTCAATGACGAGGTGTCTTCTATGACGGGTGTCTATACTGACGGGTTATCTTCAATGACGAGTAGTCTTCGACGACGGGTTGTCTTCAATGACGGGTTGTCTTCAATGACGAGGTGTCTTCTATGACGGGTGTCTATACTGACGGGTTGTCTTCAATGACGAGTAGTCTTCAACGACGAGGTGTCTTCAATGACGGGTTTCTATACTGACGGGTTGTCTTCAATGACGAGTAGTCTTCAACGATGAGGTGTCTTCAATGACGGGCGTCTATACTGACGGGTGTCTATATTGACGGGTGTCTATATTGACGGGTGTCTACAACGACGGGTGTCTACAACGACGGGTGTCTACAACGACTTTAGGAATTAATTTTAACTGGAATTATCTTCTTTGACTGGATGAGCATCAGAAAAACCTTTAAGATTTAGCTGGACTTGTCTTTTTTTTTTACTGAATCTGTCTTCTTTGACTGGATTGGTCTCTTTCGACTGTATCTGTCTTCTTTGACATAGCTGATCGTTTAACTCTATCCTTCTTGAAAGGTAAGGTCAGTCACATGCAATGCATGACATGGATCAAGCGATGATGTTCTCAACATAAAATGAGATTGTATGATGTGTATATGCATGTATCATGATGATGCGATGTTTATGAATGTATTCTCGTCTAGGAAAATAAATCCTTGACGGATGCCGGGAGTTTGAATCCTGGGCTGACGTTGAAGAGTAGAATTCTTCGTTTCCGCTGGGGCGGATGATTGCAAGAATACCGGTAGGAGAAGATGACTCCGTTGGGGTAATAAACTTGTTGGAGAGATTACTCTGTGGGGAATACTCTGTGGGAAGAGATACTTCGCTGAGGTTTGATGATAACTTCGCTGGGGATACCGTTGATATGTTATGTTGGAAGATTTGATGAACTCCGCTGGGGGATGGGAAGAGCTTCGCCGAGGACGATCTTTCTGTGGCAATTAGCTGAGGATAACCCAGTTATAAGCTCTGGTGAGGAATAACCTTTGAATAAAGCCGTTCGTTCTCTGCAGGGGATAAGCTTCCAGAATATACTATGGATAAGCTTCCAGAATCTACTGGGGAGATTGATTCAACTTTCCTGGGGAAACTTTTGAACTGTACTGGGAAATGGCTCTACTGGGGTGTCTGGTATTCCGCCGGGGAACAATCTTAGATCAAGACTGTCAGGGATGCTTGCTTAGGAACATCTGTATACTCCACTGGGGAATAGTGAGATTTACTGGGGGTACCCAACTTCCTTAAGACTGACTGTAGATTAACTCTACTTGGGGAGAGTATCGCTGACTTGTTGGAGACACTGTGCCTTGTTAGGACTGACGGGAGACCAACTCTGCTTGAAGAGAGTACTGCTGATTTGTCTTACTCTGCGGAGAGTGGAGGTGTCTTAGTTACGTTCTTCAGCTGAACCTACCTTGGTGCCTTGGTGGACAGAGCAACTAGATCGCTTAGACGACTCATTATTCCCCCTGTTTCTGCGGGAGAGGAAGGCCTGTAGAGGTGCTTGAGGACTGCTGATTTGACAAATCTTCTTCTGGTAGGCAAGTGACAAGATGACGGGACATAGTCGTACGCTTTGATCCCTAACTTTTTCCTGGACCGCCCTTTCGGGTTTTTGGTCCACCGGGATACACATTTTTGCACAAGCCGCCTTTTCAGGTTTTCGACTTGCCGGGTGTACAGATTTTTCATTTTCGTCCCTTATTTTGCCCGAACCCTTTTGGTTCGCCGGGAAGCCCTTATTTTTGTCTAGGTGTGTCAACCTAGCGGGTCTTTGATTGCACGTAGTATTTTTTCGACTATGTCCACGCTCTCAGGATGCAGGGAGGTGCCCCTGTCAGAAGTGTTTTGCCATGCCACCAGAAGATGTTTGATCAGGCAAGATTCGTTGCTGGAATGCCCCAAGTGACTTAGGCGGAGATTTGCCCCAGGCTATTTGGCATTTTGAGAGATTCCTTGAATCTTGACTGGACTGCCCCAGATGATAGACAATGATCATGCCGTGCCCCTGGATTGGGAGTGCTTTTGTTCACTGGATATTCTTCGTGCGAATTTCTATGATGTTCGAACAAATAGTCATGTGCAAACAATGTTATTTTAAGAATGCAAATCTTATGTCTGTCTTGAAGTTTTTGAAAAATACATTTTTCGTAAAAACAAGTGAATTTTGCAAAATGTGATGTCAACTCAGTATTTCACAGCAAGCCTTAAGGAGTCAGGATACCTTTTGTAACAGTATGCTCTCGAATTAACCCATGCTTCAGCTAGGACTTTTAAAGGTTGTAGCGTGGTCTGGTTCACGGTTTAAGAAACAAAGGATAAAGGCTCAAATTTTATTTGTACCCACCCGTTCTTCGTGATGTTCTTCAAACCTAAACTCAGCTGATCGTGCGTTAGACCTTGTTTGAGTCTTCGTCCTGATATACCGGTGATGGTTCGGATATTGACAATTTATTTTGAATAGGCAGTCATTTCCTTTTGTGTTGAGGGTTTGTAGGACCTCTTTCTTTTTTGATTTCGTTATCCCTATTTTTGCCTGAACTGTTTCTTTTGTGATTACAGTCAGCGGGATGCCCCAGTTTTGTAAGTCTCCTTCATAGGTTTTGACTTAATGGGCTTTTATTTCTGAAAGATAATGACTGCCTGTCTTTATGATTATTCGGAACCATCACTGTCTTTTGTTTTGTAAGGACCTCTTTGGTGCCATTTATTGTGCACTTGGATCAACTGATAGAACTACCCTGCCCCAGGTTATGATTAAGGGTTTTAATTTTCGAAAAGAAAAACTCCGACTTCTTTGGCTCAAAAGGGGTTGACGAGGGATTATCTTCCTTATAACTCCAGTGTTTAGGAATTGAAACAATGCCTGTACCTCATCAGCGAGGTCTGTTCGAAAGCATACTGTAGATTGTGGTATCGTTTTCGTCATCCTCCCTCAAGAGGCTTAGAATTATTAATTGAGAGTTGATCATCACAAAAATATGAAAACAGTTTGCATATAGTAAATACGAAATAATTACTTCAAAACAGACAGGTGTAATGCATTAATGAAATAACAACGTTTGATGTGAATACAATGTTTTGAACAATCAAAGAAAAATACAACTTGAACATTCGAATGAACAAAAAAATTTCTAATCCTAGCCATGTTTTGGCAAGGGAGCAGTGATTACATCGGGAGTCTCTGGAGAGTCGAACTGGACTTCCTTTGCGTCGATCAGATCCTGAACCTTGTTTTTCAAAGTCCAACAATCATCTGTAGCATGCCCCGGGCTGTCAGAATGATAAGCGCAGCGAACATTGGGGTTATACCTTGAAGGTGTCCTATTGGGATTCTTAGGAGGGTCCCTTAGAGTTACCAACTTGGTCTCCAGCAGCTGTGGCAATATCTGGGACAAGGTCATGCCGAGGGGAGTGAATTTCCTTTTAGGTCTCTCTTCCCTTTGTTGGTTGCGATGTTGAGGAGCACCGGCCGATTTTGAGATAACTACTGCGTTGACAGCACTAGATTCTTTCTTGGACGGTTTCTTCTCAGTGTTCGAGGAATCACCATTCTGTATCTTCCCCGACTTGATACCGGCTTCAATTCTTTCCCCAGTCAAGATTAGGTCTGTAAACCCAGCAGAAGCATTTCCAATCAGATGGTTAAAGAAGGGACTAGACAGGGTCCCCAAGAACATGTCAACGAGCTCACGGTCAGTCAAAGGCGGCTGCACCCTTCCATCCAGATCTCTCCATCTTTGCGCATACTCCTTAAAACCTTCACTCGTCCCAAGTGACATACCCTGGAGTTGGGTACGCGTAGGAGCGAGGTTGGCATTATATTGATACTGCTTATAAAAAGCAGTTGCCAAGTCCTCCCAGTTACGAATACTGGTTCCATCCAACTGATAGAACCAATCGAGCTGAGTCCCTGAAAGACTCTCCTGGAAGAAATGGATCCATAGATTCTTGTCTGCCGTGTAGGGCTGGATCTTCCTTGCGTATGAACGGAGGTGCAGCTTAGGACAGGAAGCCCCGTCGTACTTTACAAAGGCGGGCGCCTTGAACTTGTGAGGGATCACCACCCCAGAAGATAAACCTAGGTCCCCAAAGTCCAGCCCAGGCACACGTTGAATCTCCATAGCATTTAACCGGTCCTCCAGCTGTTTGTACCTGTCCTCAGCAGGAGGGTACTGTTCATCATTGAAATCCGTCTCGGTGTCAGAGACTACGGGACTAGGAACCCTTCCCTCTTGGTGACTGCCTTCCCCAACAGATGGAGTAGTCCGCTCAGCTTCATTCTGCAGTGTATTCCCAGATCTGCGTCTAGGGTTGAACAAAACAATCCTCTTCTTCTTTTTTTTCAAAAGCAAAGTCTTCAATTCCTGTTGTCCCTGGGCCAAGCTCATGACCAGCTCCTGGAATTGGGCGTTCTGGGCCTAGAGGGCCTTGATAGCTTGTTCATTGGATGATTCAGGATTCATGATGACTGCTGAAATAAACAGCGAAGAAGATTAAGCAACCTGTAGAACAGAGTACGTAATGCAATGATATGTATGTATACACGTGATGTTTTCAAGGATCTCGCGGGGTAAACAGAGAAACTTGTTAGAATTTGAATTTGGGTAGCTTGATTGAAGGAACTTCATGTTGTTGAGAGACCTTCTTCAAGAGTCAAGGCTCACCATATCGAGTGGGTCATAGCCCCTGACTCAAGTTATCAACCTTGGCTAGAGGAAAATAAGTCCCCTTTTCCCCTTGCTAGACATCATGACCTGCATCACAAACCCTTGAGATCCTTGAAATGGATTAGTCCTTATGTAGGATGTATGCGATGGTATGATGGTATGATGTTATACTATGCGTGGAGTGATGTAAGTAAACCCTGTTATGGGCTCAGATTAAGGACCGTAAACAAAACCTGCAAGAAACTCATGTATCAGATAACAAGCATGCAAGTAGTCAGGTTTGAAGGCACACAAGTCACACAAAAGAGCCCTTAGATTTCAGGCCAGCATGAAGTTTAGGTACTACCCTCTTTCAGTTTTGTTGGTTAAGACCTGTCCTATCAAAAGTAAACGGGTTCTAGAGGATCCCAATATCACTGACTACCCTCAATCGGTCATAACTCCAGCGTCGCAATCTTTTCTTGCAACCGGAACCATCGCGAGAGTTTAGCCTCAATGGGTGTAGCATACTGCTACTATTCTATGGCCAAGTTGGGTCACATTAGGGTTCTAAGGTCGGTTGGTGCTTAATGACTCCTCAGAAGACCCATATTCTCCTCGTTGTAACACAAGGGATATCGGTACAGACCAAGGTGCCACACCAACGTAGCCACTGCTTCACTCGTGTCGGTCTACGCCGGACAGGTCCCTCACAGCTTATGCTACCTAAAAGGGTATACCCAGATCCGGGTTAGGATCTATGAAATTCCGATGCAAAGCCCACAAATATAAAGCAATCAAAGCAAAGCAATTGAAAACATAAGTATGATCTAATCCTAAGGTACACCTCACTTTTAAAGTTATCCCCAGCAGAGTCTCCAGTTATGTGATCGGTGGAAATAGAACTGACTGTTTTTTAAGCTGGTTCGCGAAATGTCGCGGTAAGAAAGAGTCGCCACCGTCTTTTATGTTCTCCAACATGGAAAGGACAAAAGCACAGCAAAATTCCTTATTTGAGAATGTTTCTCGGTTCGGGAGGTAGATTTATAGAAAGGGAAGGTGTTAGCACCCTTTCTATCCGTGGTTATCCACGGGCTCTTAGGTACTTGCTCTTATGTTTTCAAAATTTGTTTGCTTTTCAAGTGTGTGTGGGTTTTGAAAAAGTTTCGTTTGAAAAACTTCTAGGTAACTCTTGTATCAGTCCTCAAGAGTGTATGAAGTATTTGTTTGAAAACTTTTTAAAAGTGTAGGTGCGAAAAGTTGTTTTATTTGTTTGAAAGAGCAAGTACCCAGGAGAAATCTACATACTCTAAGGAATTAGGCTGTGTAAGATTCCTTTAGACAGTACTATCCCACTATTGAGAAGTAGGTAGCACCATCGTTGGAGGTGTTCGGGTCAATTCGATTAAGGGACAGTGTGGTCACCGAAGTAACGGTAGGACACCTTAGAAGTAACCCTAATGTCCTAGATCCTTTTATCCGAGGCAACCATTTCGAGGCAACTGGATCTTTAGACAAAGGGTGACCTCTAAGACGTCCTATACTTGATGACCACGTTTCGAGGCAACCAGTGAGGCGTACCCTAGGAGTGGCATGTGCTTGTGTTTTGTTTTTCAGTTAATGTCTTGTACATGTTATTTGTGAGCTACAGATTAATTTTATTTACATACATTCTTTCATGCATTTAACAGTTAGGGGTGCGAAAAGTAAATTGCGGAAATATAAATTCTACGCTATTACAAGGCGCGGGTCTATACATCGCCAAAAATACAAAGACCCGTTTTGATAAAGTGCAGAAAATAAAGAAAGCAATAAACCTAATTACTATTACATTCTTGAAGCAGTTACATAATAATCAAAATAAAATAAATGCGCGCGAATAAAAAATTAATCGGGAATGCCTTAAGGGTTTTGACCCTTTTAAGAAAAGAAATGAATTTTTTTGTCTTTTTTGTGATTAAATGAAATTAAAACTAATGATTAATCTAATTAATTAATTAAAAGAAAAATGCTTTTGTATTTTTATGTTTTTTAATGAAAATAAAATAAAGGAATTAAAATTAAAATTTAATAAAAACCTAATTCTAAACTTATTTTAATTATTAAAAAAAACTTAAAGTTGCCTAATTAATAATTAATTCAATTTATTAGTATTTAATTACAAAAATAATTACTTAAATGAAATTAATAAAGTAATAATATTAGTTCTTTTTTGTTTTTTTATAAAAAATATTAATTGGTTAATTTTTAATAAAAAAAGAATAAGAAATAAAATAAAGCAAATAAAAAAATAAAATGACAAAATAATAAAAAAAGAAGAGCAAACCCAAGGGGGGTTTGGGCCAGAAATGAGGGTGTTTATAGCATTGTGAGGCCCATTCAGAAGCCATCTTGGTTTGACTTTCTGGATTGAGTGCGCGTGTGTTGACTCCTGAACGTGGTGCTCCTCACCTCTTGGCCCTTGGATCTGCTTCTGAGGGACACTTGGCGCGTTGGATATGAGGTTTATGGTGAATTGCTTCACGTTGCCTGCACACAAGTATATGAGAAAAAATAATATGGGATTTTGAGGGGACCTGGGAATACTTACAGTGCTTGATAATGGACCTTAGGACGTGGCAAGGGTTGCTTTAGCTTCAGGGTATGGCAAAGAAGAGAGTCACGTTCTCCTTTTAGCCTGAAAATGCTTGCAAAACTCCTTTTGATCTCACACTTTTTTTGACAAATTTTGAACTTTGCTCTGGCCGTTTGTGCACTTTTTTTCGTTTTTGAATGAGGCTTTCAAGGCTTGTATATATAGTAATGAGTGAGAATCAGTCACTATTATGAGCTCTTAACCATTGCAATTAAACTTTGGATTTCTCCATAACCACCATTAAAGCAACTTGCCAATTTTGTTCAAATTTGAATTTTATGCTTAAAATGGACCTTTCACGAATTTGGTAGGTGCATTATGCTTCATCAAGGTCATTCAAACCACAAGATATCATTGAATTAATTTTTTTGATTTTTATTTGAATTTTATGGATTTAAAATGAATTAAATCAATAAAATTAAATAAAAAATAGAAAAATTAATGTTTAATCTTGAAATTAATCATGGGACACGTGGGTGGCATGACAAGTCTGAATCAAGTGGAAAAAAGTGGGCCCTTTTGTCAAAAATTGAAGTTTCAAGGATAGTTGACTTTTGCCATTTCACAAAAATTTTCCAACTTCTCCAATGCATATCTTGCTCAATTTTGATCATATGAACATGTTCTTGGACATTTTGGAAAGGTCTTGAAGTCCTCTAACCAATGACTTTGGTCCCATGTCATTTGGATTTACCAATCTCAAGTTATGGTCTTTGACTTAAAGTGCCTTTTTGTTGACTTTTGAAAATGACCTATAATGTTGAAATTGATAACTTTTTGTGAGAGCATTTCTTGGACTTGGAATGTGAAGATGAGTTGTAGGAAATGTCATCCCCTTAAAAATGAGCATTGGATGGGATTTTTCTGATGAACCATGAAAAAGTTATGCCTTGGTCAAGTTACAGTTGACTTTTCAGCTGTCCAAAAATAGAAACTTTTGACACCTTGATGATTTTTGAGCCATGCTTGTGAAATCATGATCAAGACTTGATCAAATGATGATTGTGGCTTCAAAATAAGATGTTGACCAAAAATTTTGACTTTTGACTGCCAAATGACCATTTTGCCCCTACAGTTGACTGTGGAGCAATTAAGGTTTTTGACTGTGCAACTTGACCTTGTGAGCCTTGAAACTTGACATGTAGGTGCTTGACAATGTGTATAGGCATATGTGACTTGGTTGAGCCCTTGAAAACCTCAACTTCCTTGCAAGAACCAAAACCCTAATTTGACTGGCTTAGGAGGATGCTTGACTGTGTAGCCCTTGAGTAGACTTTGAACTCTTTGAGGTGATGCTTGTCAAAACTTTGAAGAATATGGGAGGGCAAATTTTGGGGTAAAACACTGAGAATAAAGGAAAGAATGTTCAAGAGGATCCTATCTTGATGAAGGCTCAATCACTAGTTATTCCTGAGACATCCAAGAGGGAGATGGAAGAAATCCTGAGGATCATTAAGAAAAGTGATTATGACGTGGTAGAACAACTAGGGCAGACCCCCTCCAAAATCTCTATGTTAGCATTTCTGCTCTGCTCCGAGGCACATGCTAAAGCTTTGGTCAAGTTTTTGAAGACAACGCACGTGCCGCAAGAGACTTCAGCTGATCAATTCCAAGAGTGTGTGGCCAGTTTAACAGCCGACAATGGCCTGGGTTTCTCCGAAGCTGACCTGACCTCCAAAGGGAGAAAACATAACGATGCACTACATGTCTCGGTGGAGTGTAGGGGAACCACCCTAGCTTATGTTTTGGTTGATACAAGATCATCTCTGAACGTCTTTCTAAAGAAAGCCTTGGATAGGTTGGATTGTGAAGGCCTAACCCTGAAACCCAACAATATAATTGTGAGAGCATTTGACGGCTCTAAAAGGATGGTCCATGGAGAGGTGGACATCCCGATCAAGGTGGGTACTCAGAATTTCAATTCAACATTCTACATGATGGACATCCGTCATTCCTACTCTTGCATGTTGGGGCGTCCCTGGATTCACAATACTGGTGCCGTCACCTCCACCTTGCATCAGATGCTCAAGTACCACGTCCAAGGGAAAATCATAAATGTTCATGGGGAAGAGGAATACATGATTAGTCATCTGAATTCTTTTTGATATGTAGAATTGGACGGCAAATTCATTGAGACCCCTTTCCAACATTTTGAAGAAGTTTCTCAGGAAATAGTGGCGACCAAGGCGGTATCCTCAACTCCTGTGATCACAAGACCTGTACCTCGGATGTCTTCTCTAAAAGATGCAAGGGCAGTAGTGGGAGAAGGAGGATCCACTATCTAGGGGAAGCTTCCCGACTTTCCTTTCAAATTAGACAAATTCTGCTTGGGATTTACCTCAACTGCTCAGAAGGCCGTGCGCTGCTCCTGTGCCGGAGGGCCACCTGTGAAGATCAACCACCAAGGGATTAATGCGCTAGAGGACAGTGAAGAAGATGGTAGCTTGGAAGACTGGATTTTTCCTACTGTTGGCGGAGGGCTGTGCAACTGGGAAGCAAAAGACTTTGTTCCGATTACTTTCATACCGCAGTAATTTATCTTTTCTATTTCTGTTGGATCTGTAATAAATCACAAACAATTCGTACTTTTTCAACCTTGTGTCTTACCCGAGGCACATAGGTCCATTTGTAAGGGTTCTTATTTCATTTTCATATGTCATTTTAATGAATCATGGACGCTTTTCATATATAAACCTTTTGTGCTCATTGTCTTTCTTTTACATTTTGTTTGTTTTAAGATGGCTATGCCCTTACACACACCCACACTCACAAATGCAGGTACCTTTCCACTCCGAAACCCATGGGTAACGATACTGTTATAGCCTTCAGTGACTCTGAAGTTCTGATCTACCAAGCCGAATACGAAGGTGAGAAAGATTGTGAGGTGCCAGGGGAATTGGCCAGATTACTACAACAAGAGGAAAGAGAAATTTTGCCTCATGAGGAGTTGTTGGATACAATCAACTTGGGTACTGACAAAGACAAGAAGGAAATCAGAGTGGGTGCCAACTTAGAGCCGAGTGTCAAGAAGCGCTTAATTCAGCTGTTACATGATTATGTTGAGATTTTTGCCTGGTGATACGAAGACATGTCGGGACTTGATACATACATTATGGTACACCGTCTACCCACAAGAGAAGACTGTCCACCAGTTAAACAAAAAGTCTGCCGCATGATACTTGACATGTCAGAGAAGATCAAAGCAGAAGTTATGAAGCAGTTCAATGCTGGATTTCTGGCTGTTACTTCCTATCCTCAATGGGTTGCTAATATTGTGCCCGTGCCTAAGAAGGACGACAAAGTGAGAATGTGCGTCGATTATAGAGATTTAAACAGGGACAACCCTAAAGATGATTTTCCACTTCCGTACATCGACATCCTGGTTGACAACACAGCTCAGCACAAAGTATTTTCTTTCATGGACGGATTCTCAGGCTATAACCAGATCAAAATGGCTCCTGAGGACATGGAGAAAACTACTTTTATTACACAGTGGGGTACGTTCTTCTACAAAGTGATGCCCTTCGGACTGAAGAATGTCGGGGCAACCTATCAATGCGCCATGGTAGCTTTGTTTCATGATATGATACATCATGAGATAGAGGTCTACGTAGATGACATGATAGCCCGATCACAAACTGAAGAAGAACACCTTGATCACTTGCAAAAGCTATTTGTCAGGTTGAAGGAGTACAAGCTAAGATTGAATCCAAACAAGTGCACGTTCGGAGTCTGGTCCAGTAAGCTCTTGGGTTTCATTGTCAACAACAAAGGCATCGAGGTTGATCCTGCCAAAGTCAAAGCTATACAAGAAATGCCTGGTCCTCACACTGAGAAGGAGGTCAGAGGTTTCTTGGGACGCCTAAACTACATTGCTAGGTTCATTTCTCACCTAACGTCTACTTGTGAGCCAATCTTCAAGCTGTTGAAGAAAGACCAGGTAGTCCGATGGAACGAAGAATGTCAAGTTGCTTTCGATAAAATCAAGGAGTATTTGCTAGAGCCTCCTGTCTTGATGCCACACGTCAAAGGAAGACTGCTAATCATGTATCTGACCGTCCTAGAGAATTCAATGGGGTGCGTACTGGGGAAGCATGACGAGTCTGGTCGAAAAAAGAATGCCATTTATTACCTTAGCAAAAAGTTTACCGACTGTGAAACAAGATATTCACTGCTCGAGAAAACTTGCTGCGTTTTGGTATGGGCTGCTCGCCGGCTAAGGCAGTATATGTTGACTCATACCACTTTACTGATATCTAAGATGGATCCGATAAAGTACATCTTTGAGAAGCCTGCTTTGTCCGGAAGGATAGCCAGATGGCAGATGATCCTAACAAAATATGATATACAGTACACGACCCAAAAAGATATAAAGCGGAGCGTGCTAGCTGATCATCTAGTCCATCAATATGTAGAAGATTACCAATCCATGAAGTTTGACTTCCCTGACGAAGACATCATGACATTGGGAAACGTTGAAGATTTCAGACCATATGACGAACCTAAACAAGGATCCCGATGGACCCTGTACTTTGATGGGGCCTCCAATGCGCTTGGTAAAGGTATTGGTGTTGTGCTTATATCTCCAGAAGGATGCCATACTCCTTTCATCGTCAGACTTTGCTTCAACTGTACGAACAACATGGCAGAGTATGAAGCTTGCATCTTTGGACTCAAGGCTGCCATAGACTTGGGAATCAAATCTTTAATTGTGTTTGGGGACTCAGATTTGGTCATCAGTCAAATCAAAGGAGAGTGAGACACTAAGCATCCAAACCTCATCCCTTACAAAGAACATGTCTTGACATTATTACCACATTTTGAGCAGATTACCTTCGAGCACTTCCCGCGAGAAGAAAAACAGCTAGCAGATGCTCTAGCTACAATGTCATCCATGTTTAAACTTAATTAAGATAATGAGGCCCCCCAAATCACCATTGAACGGATGGACAAACCTGCACATTGTCACGAGATTAATACCGAGGAAGTAGTGGACCAGCCGTGGTTTCATGAATACAAAAGGTATCTCGAGGCGTAAGAATACCCTGAAGGAGCTTCAGTCAATGACAAAAAGTTCTTAAGGTGATTCTCGGCTAAGTTCTTCCTAAGTAATGACATCCTGTACAAGCGCAATCATGATTATGTTCTGCTCCGTTGTATGGAAAAGGCTGAAGCTGAAAGGATTATGGCTGAATTGCATGAAGGTACATTTGGCACTCACTCTAGAGGGCATACAATGGCTAAGAAGATTCTAAGGGCAGGCTATTACTGGTCTACCATGGAAGCTGACTGTTATCAACACTCCCGGACATGCCATAAATGTCAAATCTATGCAGACAAGGTGCACGTGCCTCCTGTTCCTCTAAATGTCTTAACAACTCCTTGGCCCTTCGCTATGTGGGGAATCGACATGATTAGAGAGATCAAGCCTACAACATCCAATGGAAACTACTTCATTCTGGTGGCCATTGACTACTTCACCAAGTGGGTCGAAGCAGCTTCCTTCGCATCTGTTACTAAGAATGTTGTTGCCTGCTTCATCAAGCAGAATCTTATTTGTCGGTATGGTATCCCTGAAAGGATCATCATTGATAACGGTACAAACCTTAACAATACTATGATCACCGCTTTGTGCGAACAGTTCAAGATTCAACACCACAATTCATCCCCCTATCGGCCAAAGATGAATGATGTAGTTGAAGCTGCGAACAAAAACATCAAAAAGATCATACAAAAGATGACAGTCACCTACAAGGACTGGCATGAAATGTTATCGTTTTCTCTTCACGGGTATCGTACCACGACACGCACATCAACTAGGGCAACACCCTATTCCTTGCTGTATGGCATGGAAGTTGTTTTACCTATAGAGGTTCAGATTCCCTCTTTGAGAATCATGAAGGATGCTGGTTTGAGTGAAGACGATTGGATCCGGACCCGGCTTGATCAATTGAACTTAATTGACGAGAAGAGACTTACTACTGTTTTCCATGGCCAGACATATCAAAACGGATGATCAAGGCTTTCAACAAGTAAGTCAGACGCCATATATATCAAGTTGGAGATCTAGTGATCAAGCGCATTATCTTTCCACAAAGTGATCCCAGGGGGAAATGGACTCCCACCTACGAAGGACCATTTGTAATCAAGAAAATATTTTTTGGTGGGGTAATGATTTTAACCACCATGGATGGCGATGACCTGCCGCACCCTGCGATCACAGACATAGTTAAAAGATACTACGCATAAATGACCCGCTAGGTTGACACACCTAGGAAAAACAAGGGC
The DNA here is from genome assembly GCA_948472305.1 of Vicia faba. Classification (NCBI taxonomy): domain Eukaryota; kingdom Viridiplantae; phylum Streptophyta; class Magnoliopsida; order Fabales; family Fabaceae; genus Vicia; species Vicia faba. The sequence continues at coordinate 514,486,572 of OX451736.1, read as the reverse complement.
ATCCTGGTGAATCGAAAACCCGAAAGGGCGGTTCAGGAAAAAATTAGGGATAAACAAAAAAATCTGTACACCCGGCAAGTTGAAAACCCGAAAGGGCGACTTGGGCAAAAAAGGGTTTCTCGGTGGACTGAAAACCCGAAAGAGCGGTCCAGTAAAAAGTTAGGGAATTAAAGCGTATGACTATGTCTCATCGGACCACTTTAAGGACAATCTCTTCACTAACAAACCTAGAGCTTCTGATCAATCCAATCGTCTTCGGACGAAGCAACGAATGGACAAGATATTCGGAGTTACGAAGGCTATAGCGGAATGGGAACCCCATGGGATTTTTTACACATAGCTATCTTTCGTTGTATAATTTTTTCTCATTTTTATGACACCATCCTCTTACTAGGATGTCTGTCTCATTTGTACAAAATACTTATTCAAAGTAAATACAAAGATACCTCTTTAAAGTGCAGAAAACTATTTGTCTTTTCCTTTTTTACACTTGTGTTTTATTTGCAAAAACGTCCAATGATTCATTGATGAACATATGCATTTGAACATAATTACTGTTTACAAATAAACAAGATGGAAGAGAACAATTACTGACAGACTGAAAGGATAGGAAAACGTCTTTAGGCTATTCCATGAGAAATCCCTGCAGTACATCATCTCAATCCCCATCGGAGCCAAAATCTCAAACCCTTGATCCCCAACAGAGTTAAAACTTCAAATTCCCCAATCCCCAGCGGAGAAAAAACTTTGAGTTACAGATCCCCAATGGAGTTGAAACCTTCTTCCCCAGTCGAGTCAAGATTTCCAACTACCAATCCTCAGTAGAAACCATCCAGTTTCTCCAAACTCCCCAGCAAGTTATCTTGAAACCTGAAAAGAAATCAGATAACAGTTAACTTTTGTCTCTCCCCAACCTAGGATAACTTCCCAGTAGAGTGGCAGACAACCCAAACTCCTGAACTTACTCTCCAGCAGTAAGCCTTATTCCCCACAGAGTTTTCATTACTCCCCAACAGATTGAAGATTCTCATTCTTAATTCCCCAGTGAAGTTGCCAAAGTTTTCATTGCTCTTCAACAGAATGAAGATTCACATTCTTAACTCCCCGCAGAAGTCATCAGAGTTTTCTTTATTCCCCAACAGAATAAGGATTCCCATTGTGTAATCCCCCAGTAGAAGTCATCAAAGTTCTCTGGATTTCCCAAGAAAATTTCTCAAGCAGTTTGGCATTCCTCTCACAACAGAATTTTTGTCAATACTCCAACTTCAAGACATGAAGGATCTTTATATCCCCACAGAAGTTGTCAAAGATTTTAATCCCCAACAGTCGCCCAGGATGTCTTATCCTCAGCAGTCCAGAATTTATTTTCCCCGACAGCAGTCAAGGGTTTTATTATCCCCAGTTGTCAAAGATTTATTTTCCTCAGCAATACAGCAAATCAGCTTACATGCGCATACATTACATCCATATATCATAAACATTGATAAAACACATTTATTGCATCATACATGCAACATAACTCTGTGTTTCAGCTAACATTTTACCCTTTTCAGGATAAGATTAAATAGTTATCATTAACAATGTTCAATGATTTCAGATACAGTACAGATACACTCCAGACACGGAAGTCATTCCGTTTCTCATTCAGATTCAGATCTCAGATACAGTTTAGATACGCTCCAGACACGGATGTTGTTCTATTACTCATTCAGATCCTTATTCAGATACAGTCCAGATACGGTTGCCATTCTGTCCCTTACTCTGACTTTCCCTAACTACTTTCCCCAGCTTAGATACGCTCTACACACGGATGCCATTCTGTCGCTTATTCAGATTTCAGATTTAGATACAATACAGATACACTCCAGATGCGAAAATCATTCTGTTATTCATTCATATTCAAGTTCAGTTACAGCTCGGATACGCTCCAGACACGGCTGTTATTCCCTTGCTCATACAGATTCAGTCTCCAGATACAACTCAGATGCGTTCCAGATACGGACACCATTATGATACTTATTCTTTCTGACTTACAACTTACATTTCAGCAAACATTCTTGGATGGCATATTCAAGCCCATCTCCAACAAGATTCTATCACCTCTCCAAATGGCATCTTTAAGCCCATTCCCTCAACTATACTTTGACGAGTGCAAATTTATAGGCACTCTAGTGTCCAATCATCTTTTACCTTCGAGTCACGAACGACAAAGCTCGCCAATCTAACTCTTCAGGTTCAAGAAGATTGAACAGGGCCAGCTGTTGTACCCCAAAATTTTCCCTCTCATTTATCAAGATTTTCCTCACAAGACTTCTTGGACTCAAGACCAGATTAGGGTTTGCTCAGCTCAAGACATCATCTTGCACTGATAACCTGAAATTAGGGTTTGAGTTTGAACAAGGATTTTTGGACCATCAATGCTTCATGTGACTTTCATACACCATCTTGGACCCCTAAGATTGCTCATGTTAATTTTCAAGCCTTGAATCACATTTTTGACCAGTCAATTGGACAGTTGACCTAAAAATCAGCTGTATTGGGGAAAAAGTCAACCATGGCCAATTTATAGTCAAACTTCATAATTTTTGATCCACAACAACACTTTAGACTCATATGAACCATTTGATCAAGTTTGAACCACAACTCCTCAAGAAATTTGATCAAATCATCACAAGGGCAAAATGGTCAAAATTAGGGTTTTGACTGAGAAAGGACAATTTCTGATTTTTAACCTAGCCAATGACCAAATTTGGTTCAAGCATGATTTCAAGGACTCAATAGAATCATCTTGACCTAATCACATAGTTCAAAAGATCTCAAATGCATAGGATTGACAGATGAATTTTGCAGTCAACTAATCAAAAATCAATTATACATTGAAAAGTCAAACTTTGACTTTTTGGTCAAAATCAAGTGCCAAGGGTCATAATTCATCAAGATATGTCAAAATGTAAAACTTGTTGACCAAGAAACCTAAAATTGCAAATTAGGGTTTTAATTTGAAATTTTTCATAACTTAGAATTTTTCTAAGTATGGAAAATTTCTTATTTTTCCCCAACTTTCCACAACTTTTTCACCATGATGCAATTGGATTCAAAGAAAACTTCCAACATGAAAGTTGTATTCCTACATGAAATCTACAACTTTTCTTCATAAAGTTTTCCTAAATGATGCTTGGATCTCAAGTTATGATTTTGTGAATAGGGGTCCATAAACTTTTTAACTTAGTGAAATTTTGCCCTATTTTAGGCAGGTTTTTGACCTAACTTCATGGCAACTTTTCACCTAGTTCCAAGATGTATCTAAATTTTCATTTCAAATATGGATTGTATAGCATGTTACAAGTTTTCCAAAATGTCCAAGAACTCTCCAAGATCATTTATGGTTAGGGAGAATCGAAGAAGAGAAAATGACAATTTGTCACTTTTGTTCAAACCATGTTTACAATGCTTCAAGTTGCAAATCAGATCCTAGCATGCTTGTACCTTGCATTACAGGTACTAACTCCTTCTAGACTCCATAATTTAATGCTAACTCAGTGGTTAAAGCTTTTGTTTTAACCTTTGGAGCATTGTACAAGAGATTAATCCATAAATGGCCAAAAGTGTACATTGCCATTTTCATAAAGCTAGCTTTTCCAACTTTATCAGCCCCGAGCCTTGGACTTGTTCCTTGAGTACAGGCATTTTCCAGGGATCACAAGCAATGTTTACCAACTATTATCAGCCCTAGAACTAGAAAGTACAACATTTTGGCTTAAGTCATTTCAACTTTCTTTAAATACAAGAAAAGTGGCAAAAGTCAAGAGAACTTGTGCATCTGATAAATAGAAGACTTGACCTCATTCTAAAAGGACTTGACAAACTTGTTACAAGCCTAAGCGCGAAAGAAAAAGATCTCAAACCTTCCCAAACACAGAAAACACATTTTTCTGCCCAAACAGGGCAGCTTCTGCAAAATCCTTGCCAACTCCATTTTGGCTCGAGCGTTTTGCCTCTCAAGACTTCAAACACTTTACATACATCCTACCTAAACTATCCAAGCCCTTGTCCTATTACTGTAAGCCCTGTTTCAGACATCACCATTTTCATTTTTGAAGGTTGCAGTTTGACTTCTACAGGGAGTTTCAAGCATCCTCAAGACCAGCTAAGCATTGGAAAAGGTTGAGGGAACTTCAAGGAAGCTCACACGACCTTCAGGCCTCACTCAAAGTCCCCACATTGCCATATCCAAACTCAGTTGAATAAGGTATTTTTCAAATCTCTATCTCTCTATTTAGGCATCCTTAAGTCATAATTTGTGAAGAAAAAATGTAGTCCTTAACTTGCTAAAGCTGTACATATGCATAGTTGTCATTTATATTAACTGAGTAGTGAGAATTTGAAGCTTGAAGTTCATGAAAAAATTAGGTCAGGAATTAGGGCCACTGAAATTCTCCCTGGTCTTTTAGAGTTAGGTTTCAAATCTTATATCATTGGAATCGTGATAAAAAATGCTACATGTTTCATATTGCAAGTTTTTGTTTTTGTGCAAAGAATAGAGAGTTGCAGGTTTGAAAAAACGCGCGCTGGAAAGGAACCAAGGACAGGGACGAAGATGCTATCTTGGGATTTTTTGCTTTTGGCCTTTTTGTTTTTGCTGTTTGCACCCTCCATATTACTTTTGCACCCCCCTGCTTCATATTTTATATTTTGCATATTTTCTCATTTCTTTTATGTTTATTGACTTTAATAATTTTCTCTGAACATTAAAAATCACAAAAATAATTTTCTTAATTTTTTGCAATTTTATTTTATTTTTATTATTTATTTTTACATATAAAAATAGTCTTATTAATAAATAGAATCTTATTTTCTCAAATAAATTGTAAATACCTTTAAAAATACCATACATTTTTTTTATTATTTTTATACATAAAATATTATTTTCATACATATTTTAATTTTTAATATTGTATATAATAATTACTTATATTTTCTTATACAAAAAATAGACAAAATAAAATAAATATAGAATATATATTTCTTTTAATCAAAAATTAGGGTTTTACCCTTTCAAAAATAATAATATTATGTTTTCTTATTTTAAAACTTAAATAATTTATTTTTCTCATACATAAAATAAATACAAAAACACTTTGCATCCATACATTTTATTGCATATTTAAATAATTGTGTATTTTATTTATTTATTGTACAAATTCAATTGGGTTGTAATAATTATTTTAGGGTTTTATTTTGAGCAATATCCCCCATTCAAAACTTGTATCCCCCCTCCCATAATATTTTTGTAATAGCTTAGATTTACTTTACGCAATTTATCGCATTATATACATGTTTAGTAAAAACTAGGGTTTTGAATGATAAGACAAAATCAAACAAATAGACATGACCTAATACAAGACAAATGCATGTAAAATGACAACACATTGCACACAAGCACCCTTAGGGTTTCACCCACTTGGTTGCCTAAACAAATGGCCATGGTATGCATGCAAGGTATCTTGGCAAAACAAAACAAAACAAAAGATCATAGTCCCTCGATGACGCTATCAAAAAGGTTGCCTAAACAAAGATGATCTTGGTCCCTCAAACAAGCTAAGATACTTGGCACCATTGCTATCATGGTCATACGATGACCCACGCCCGTCCCATTTAACATCCAAAGATAGGGTTGTTTACCAAAGCAATGGTAAATCAACAATGTCAAAGGAATAAAAATGTATAGGAAAGACTTTTTTGAGTAGGTAGATAGCTTCTAGTTACTTGATCAATTTGCAAATAATCCTTGATATTTTCAAACAAACACACACACTTTTCAAAACATTTCCAAACAACTTTCAAAACATTGAAACATTTTTCAAAAGACAAACATCTTTGTATACATTCTTACGAACGAGAATCATTACAAAGATTGCCTAAACGAGGGCCTCTTTTCAAAATACTTTCAAAACTACAAAAAGTACCATTTCAAACAATTTCAAAAGCAAAGCAAGTGATCTAAACAAGTAACTAAGAGCCCATGGAAAACCATGGATGAAAAGGGTGTTAGCACCTTCCCTTTTCATAATCTACCCCCCGAACTCAGGAAAACATCTCAAAGGTCTTTCTTGTGCTTTTTTACCTTTCCTTTTGGATAAAATAAAAGTCGGTGGTGACTCTTGCTAAACCGAAACATTTGCGACGAAACGCAAAACCTCAAGTCAGTTCTCCCACCGTATCACACAACCGCATAACCATAAACGAAACTTTAACATTGTCATCATTTTCTTTACACGAAAACCCTTCAGAAAATATAAAAGGAAATCGCAAGTTCCGAATCAATAGAGAAAAGAAGAATAAAAGCTATCGCAAGAAACAGAAGGCAACGAAGGAGAAGAAGAAAGGATCTAGAAGATCTCACCCAAACAACGAATGAACTTTGCAATCGGAGCCACTAGGGTTTCATTTCCCCTTTCAAGATCTACTCAATTTTGTTTTCCATTTGCCAAAATCAATCCCGAATTAGTACTCTGAAGAGGAAAACAAAGCGAACTATGTAAGAATATTGAGGATCAGAGCCAAGTCGCTGTGAGAGCCACCGTCTGCTGGGGAAGATTTCCGGTGAGCCCCAAAGATAGATAGAGGTGAGAGAACTCAGGGAAGAAGAGAAATAATGTTTATTTCTTTCTGAATAATTTTGTAATTTTCATCATTGTTTAGTTTTTTGATTTAAAAACAAAAATCCATTTAACAGGCCTCAGGTGGTGACACTTGTCACCACCATTATAGATTCTATGTTGATCCTACATAGGTATATCTACCCTAACTATAATGCACCTTCGCTCAATATCTAGATGATCTTCATCCAACACTCATGATGGAAATTCCACACGGTGCACCCCCACTCAATCCACACGCAGGATCACCAGCAGCACCTGGGCTTGCTGTCATTGGGCCCAAACGAAATTCAGACTCACGCCCTTGTTTTCTTTTGGTTGCATAACAAACTAATATTGGACCCTGGAAGAAATTCTTTTCCCACCCCCTGACTTGCTGACAACACATGCCCATAACTTTTTACCTTTTTTATATTTTTTATTTCAAACACAAACACTGTTTGTTCTGGGCCTGGACTTTTATTCTTTTTCACACTCCCTGATTTTCTTTTCAATAGTAGGCCCAACATTGATATTTTTATTTTATTTTCTTTTCTTTTATTTATTTATTTGTACTTAACCAAAAAAAATACAAAAATATTTTTGTTAAATAATTAGACTAAAACTTTCTGTTGTACCTCAAAATTTGCCCTCTCTTTTCTCAAGACATTTTCTCACAAAATTTCTGCAGGGTCAAGACTGCACAAGTTTACATGGAATCATATTGGGATCTCAAGCATCAAATCAAAGAATAGAAAGTTTGCTTTGATTCATAAGCTTCGATTGGGTATTTAGTCCCCTTTGATCAAGCTTTGGTCCACAAGCTTCGATTGGGTATTTGGTCCCCTTTGATCAAGCTTTGGTCCACAAGTTTTGATTGGGCATTTGGTCCCCTTTGAGTAAGTTTTGGTCTAAAAGCTTCATCAAAGAAGTGTCCTCCTACATGCTTTCTTTTGATTCACTAGGCAAACACTTTCTTCGTACATGCCTTTGATTCACAAGGCAAGTACATCCTTCGGGCTTGCTTTCGATTCACAAGGCAAGTACATCCTCCAGGCTTATTTCTGATCCACTATGAAAATACATCCTTCATGCCTGCTTTCGATTCACAAGGCAAGTATTTCCTTCGTGTCTTCTTTGATCCACAAGGTAAGTGCCTCCTCTGTGTTTGCTTTTGATCCACAAGGAAGTGGCTTCCTCTGTGCTTGCCTTCAACGCACAAGGCAATGACTTCCCTTCATGCTAGCATCCACAAAGCAGTGGCTTCTTTCATGTGTGCTTCGATTCACCGGGAAGTGGCTCCCTTTGAAACAACTCGCTTCGATTCCACCTTTAAAATCCTTCAACGCACATAGTTTCTACACTATGACACACAATTGGTGGCCCATTCGAAGGGCATGCATTGGTGGATTTGAAGGACATACATGGGTGTCCCATTTGAAGGACATACATTGGTGACCCATTAGAAGGATAAACATTGGTGTCCCATTCGAAGAATTGCAAGTGGTGCATTAGAAGAACACACAAGTGGTGCACGTGGTCCATTCGAAGAACACACATGAGGTCCATTCGAAGGACACAGTTGTTGGAAATAAGTTTTTTTGTTTTTTATTTTGATGAGTTTTATTCAAGATGCTTGCTGACCAAAGTTCAATATACTTCTAAGCCCAAGCCTGCTATACTGGCCACAACACTCCAAAACTGCTGCAAAGCAGTTCTGCTATGCTGCTCCCATATTTTCACTAAATTGGCATACAAAAACTGGACCTTGAAAGCTACAAAAACAACATACCCAATTTGTTCAAATTTCATTTGCTTTCCCCCCCAAACCTCATCCAAACTTCATCTATAAATAAGAGGTTCCACAACACATCTAAGGGGGCTTTTCAGTGACAGGAGAGAGATTGGTTAGCAAGGCAAAGAAAGGAGAAAACACTTAACACACTCTCAAACCCAGAATCAAAAGACCACACCTTTGTTTATGTTCTTTTGAATCCAAGAAACACAACACTTGTTACTTTTCCTTCGAATCCAGAACCAAATAAATGTGAACAACCCCTTCATAATTGATTTTTGAATGATTGCAAATATATGTGAAATACTAAATACATGTGTGCACTATAAAAATATAATATAACATGTTTAAAATAAGCTAAAAATGTATTTTACTCATAATACATCATTATGAGTCGACACAATAGGTTTTGTATCGATACATAACTTACTGAAGTCCCTAGAATACTATTTCAAAACTATTAAGCATCGATACAAAAGCTTATGCATCGACACATAACTCTTTGATGACCCTGTAATGCAAACTTAAAACCTGCATGAATCGATACAAAATCTCATGCATCGACACATAACATTTTGATGCCCCTGTAATACAAACTTAAAATTGTATGCATCGACACAAAACCTCATGCATCGACACATAACACTTTTATGCCCCTGTAATACAAACTTAAACTTGTATGCATCGACAAAAAACCTCATGTATCGACACATGACATTCTGATGCCCCTGGAATTTTTTTTTGAATTTATATGCATCGATACATAATATCATGTGTCAAATCATACCATATTTTATGTTCAAAAATTAAAATTACAATCAGTATGTATCGACACATACGTGTTATGTGTCGACGGATATAAATTGTTGGTTCTGTAAAATGTTATAATATGATTTTGCATTGACTCAAAACACAATGTGTCGACCCATCCTGTCACTCATAACTAACATGAGTCGACACATGACCAACATGCATCGACTCATAATACTTTCTTTTTGGCTAACCATTTTCTGTTATAAATATAAGCAAGCATTTTTCTCAGCAACCGTTACAACAACATATTTGAATTGTGTGCAAACAATTGTGAGTAACCAGAAGCCTAAAGAAACTTCATCTTCATCATCTTCTTAACCATCTTCAATTTAACAACAACAAAGAAAAGCAAACATCCTTGTTGAAGTGAATCAAGCGGTCAGAGATAACGTTAATCTGTGTATTGAAAGAATCTCAGCTGAGTTGAAGGTTAAAGAAGAGGCTTCAAGAAATAAACCAGAGGGTTTGTCTTTCAAGAACAGGTGTGTTCTTGAGGTTTTTGTTAGCCACGGTTGCGCGAGTCGGATTCAGCCGTAGCGAGGGGTTTGGAAATCGGAAGGATTTTAACAAACAGGTCGTGGAAGCAGAGGATCGTTTATGGACCTTACAGGAAATCTTGATACAACTCATATCAAGTGGTGGTTCTTACAAGAAGAAGAAGATCATAGGGATTTCTATCTTTCTGTGTAGTGTAACCTTGTTATCAAACATTCAGCAAATTGTTATAAAAGTTCTCAGTTTCAATTGTGAAATTAAGAGGGAGACGTACCCACACGCGAGGACGACAATGGGGAACTTCCTTACCAAACTTCCTGTGTATCGTTCCTTCTTTCTTTATTTCTCTTTATAGTTTTACATATTCCATAATTTTGTAATTCAATTGGCTTTCTAAGCTTTTCTGTCTAATGATAAACATAGCGGTTCAAACATTTTCACCAAACCACCACTACTAAATCATTATACAAGCATATGCCAAGTGTTTAACAAAATTCCTAACAAATTTCTAAATTCATTGGAAATACTGCTTTTATGATAAGTGCATTGAAACGTTAACATATCTGAGTTGTATATTCATCTATTTCATTTAATAAAAATCTAGCAAGTTTTTCACATGTCATGTTTTCTAGTAGTCGGTTCAAAGTAGACAGAATTGATTCAGGACATTGATTTTCGCTGCTTTCAACTCGCTTTGATAAAATAATTTTAAATCCTTGAAAAAGTAAGAGGTGATTTATTCACCCCCCTCTCGATCACTTGCCACACCGTCTAACAAGTGGTATCATAGCACCGGTTAGCTGGTGCTTTGTATCTACTAGTAACGCTATGGCCTTTGAACCAAAGGGGGCGTATAATAGAGCTCATGTTTTCAATGGTGAAAACTATGGCTACTGGAAAGACTGCATGCGAGTACACATAAATTCCATTGACAGGAATGTATGGAATGCCATTAAAAATGGTCCCTTTCAAATCACCATGAGGAATGATGCATGTGCAATAGTACCTAAACCTGAGGATCAATGGGATGAAATGGATGAAAAGAAATGGTCGTGCGATTGGAGAGGCAGAAATATGATAATCTCAGCACTTGGTGTTGATGAGTATTATAGGGTGTCTCACTGCACGTCCGCTAAAGAAATGTGGGATGCTTTAGAAATTTCCCATGAAGGCACTACTGAAGTTAAACAGTCCCGCATCAATACACTCAATCAAGAGTTCAAGCTCTTTCGCATGAAACAAGGAGAATCTGTCTCTGACATCAGAAGATATTCGTTCATCTTGTGAGCCGTTTAAATGCACTTGGAAAACCTGTTTCCAATGAAATTGTTACTAATAAAATTATGAGATGTCTTAGCAGTAAATGGAAACCTAAAGTAACAACTATCAAGGAAGCAAATGACCTCACTACGCTTACCATTACAACTCTGTTTGGAAAGCTGGAAGAACATCAACAAGAATTTCCAAGTCTTGAAAAATACGAAAATAAGAGTAAGAAAGAAAGGAACAAAGACAGGGAGGGTGAGAAGAAGTTTACAGCTCTAATGGCTTCTAGCTCTAAGTCCTCAACCAAAGAGAAAGATGATAATGACTCAACTAGTGATGAAAATTCTGATGATGAAGAAATGGGACTCTTTGTTTGGAGATACAATAGATTTATTCGAAAGAATGGAATCAAGCACTCTGATAACAATCTCATAAGCTTTCGAAAACAATCCAAAGAGCCAAGACAAGAAGAAAATAAAAAGCAAAGAGGTAAAGGACCTTGTTACAATTGTGGTAAAGTTGGACACTACAAATCAAACTATCCAAAGATGAAAAAGGATAAGGGAAAAGCTCCACCAAAGAAGTTCAACAAACAAAGAAGAGCTTATATTGCGTGGGAAAGCGATAGTGATTTATCAGACGATGACAATTCAAGTGGTAGTGATGAAAGTGCAAATTTATGTCTGATGGCACATACCAAAAATCAATTCTACCACAAGAAAGACAACCACAACAAGCAAGTAAAACAAGCATATCCTAACAACTTTTCTTCTATGACCTTTTCTGAACTAAAAATAGCTTTTGAAAAACTGCAATACAAAGCCGAAGATGCTTTTAAGATATTATCCTCCGATAAACAAATATTTTCATTTCTGGAGAGTAAAGTCTATAAAGCGGAAAAAGACTTAAAAAGTCTAAAAGCTAGTATTGCAGAAAGTTCAAAAGATAAGGATATTACAGGATGTATTCCCAGAAGGGAATGTGAAGTTTTCCATATTTGGCAACAAGAGGTTAGAACTTTTAATGCCAAATTAGAAAAAGCTTTACAGCCCAAAGTTACTTTTGCATTCGATCCTAGAATGTTTAAGAAAACGTTGAATCCACCATATTCAAAATATTCTTTTGTTGAAAAAATACCAAAGGATTCAATGAGCAGAAGTAAAACAATACATCATCATCATGGTTTATGCCATTATTATTGTCGTTTTGGTCATACCATTTAAAAATGCAAATTTAGGAGGTTTCTTGTTCCTAAAGGCATTTATCAATGGAGGCCTAAAAGCAACCATGTTACCACTTACCCACATGGACCCAATAAAAATTGGGTACCTACCTCTCTCTTTTGATATTGCAGGAAAATTGCCTTACATCCATGGATAGAAGATGGTTTCTAGACAGCGGGTGTTCAAGGCACATGACCGGTGACATATCGCTCTTCATTGACTTCAAGGAAGAAAAGAAAGGATTTGTTACTTATAGAGACAATAACAAAGGAGCTATACTCGGTAAAGTTAGTGTAGGTAATCCCTCTACCACTACTATTTCTGATGTCCATTTAGTAGAGGGGCTTAAACATAATTTATCGAGTATTAGTCAATTATGTGACAAGGGTTATAAAGTTACCTTCACAAACACTTGCTACATAATTGAAAATATTGAAAAGGATATTGTGTTTAAGGGAATTAGAGTAAACAATGTCTATATGCTTGACCTTTTTTATGTATCCTTAACAAGCACTAAGTGTCTAGTCACCTTGAATGATGATTCTTGGCTTTGGCATAGACGTCTAGCGCATGTTAACTTTGATTTGCTTAATAAGGTTGTATCCAAGGATCTAGTAGTAAGTCTTCCAAATATAAAATTTACAAAGGATCACCATGTGATGTGTGCCAAATGGGAAAGCAAACAAGGGTCTCTTTCAAATATAAAAATATGATTTCCACTTCACGACCCCTTGAGCTTCTCCACATGGACCTCTTTGGACCCTCTAGAACAAAAATTCTAGGAGGAAATTATTATGGTTTTGTGATTGTTGACGACTACTCTAGATTTACTTGGACTATATTCCTTCATAGAAAAAATGAAACTTTTTCTGCTTTTAAGAGTTTTTTAAAACTATCTCAAAACATAATGGAATAGAAAAAAATTTCAATTTGAAGCGATCATGGAGGTGAATTTCAAAACCATCTCTTTGATAAGTATTGTGACAAGCATGGTATTAAGCGTAATTTTTCAGCACCTCGAACTCCACAGTAGAATGGAGTTATGGAGCGCAAAAATCGCGTCTTAGAGGAGTTAGCGAGAATAATGCTTAATGGAGGTGGATTACCAAAATATTTTTGGATTGATGCAATTAGTACAACCTGTTATGTTTTAAATATAATATTAATTCGTCCCATTTAGGATAAAACACCTTATGAAATTTTAAAAGGAAGAAAGCCAAACTTGTCACATCTTCATGTATTCGGTTGCAAATGTGTTGTTTTAAATAATGGAAAAGAAAATCTTGGAAAATTTGATGCAAAAGCAAAAGAAGGTATCTTTCTCAGATACTCACAATCAAGCAAAGCATATAGGGTATACAATAAATGTTTACTTACAGTTGAGGAGTCAGTTCATGTCTCTTTTGATGAATCTTATCTGAAACATGTCGGAAAAGGTATTTCTCTTGATGGTGCAGGTGTATCTACTGAGAATATACTCAAAGAAACTGTTGAGGAAATTGTTCAATCCAAAACAGTTGATGATGAGGAAGAAAAATATACAAGCCTTTCAAAAGATGAGGAAGAAGAGCAAATGGAAGCAAATGATCTTCCACTAGCTTGGAAGTCATCTAAAGACCATCCCATTGACAACATATTGGGAGATATCTCAAAAGGAGTAATGACTCGCTCCAAGATAAGTAATTTTTGTTATCATTTTGCTTTCGTTTCACAAGTAGAACCTAAAAATGCTAAAGAGGCCTTGATTGATGAATTTTGGCTAATGGCCATGCAAGAAGAGCTAAATCAGTTTAAAAGAAATGACGTTTGGGAACTTGTCCCTCGTCCGCGAGACCATCATATCATAGGCACTAAATGGGTTTTTAGAAATAAACTTGATGAAAATGGAATGATAACCCGCAATAAAGCATACTTGGTAGCACAAGGGTATAACCAAGATGAGGGCATTGATTATGAGGAGACTTATGCTCCAGTTGCTCGCCTTGAGGCTATACGTCTCTTGCTCGCTTATGTGTGTGCAAAAGATTTTAAGCTTTATCAAATGGACGTAAAGAGTGCCTTTCTTAACAGAGTCATAAACGAAGAAGTGTATGTCTCACAACCTCCTGGTTTTGAAAATAACGAATATCCAGATCATGTCTTTAAATTAAAACGAGTTTTATACGGTCTTAAACAGGCCCCTCGGGTTTGGTATGAGAGACTTAGTAAATTTCGACTTGATCATGGTTATTCAAGAGGTAAAGTGGACACCACTCTTTTCATCAAACGTAAAGGAAAGCACATCCTTTTAGTTCAAATATACGTAGATGACATTATTTTTGGTTCAACTAATCTACACTTGGTCGAGGAATGTTCCAAAGTCATACAAGGTGAATTTGAGATGCGTCTCATGGGGGAGCTAAACTACTTTCTCGGTCTCCAAATAAAGCAGCTCAATGAAGGCACAATTATATGTCAAACAAAATATTGCCAAGATTTGCTTAAACAATTTGGGATGAACAACTCAAAACCAATTGACACCCCCATGCCTACCAACGGAAATTTAGACAAGGATGAACATGGTAAGAGTGTTAATGTCAAGAAATATAGAGGCATGATCGGATCACTCTTGTATCTTACATCATCTAGGCCCGACATCATGTTTAGTGTTTGCATGTGTGCACAATATCAATTGGATCCTAAGGAATCCCACTTGAAAGCTGTCAAGCGTATACTTAGGTATCTCAATAATACATCTAAGTATGGGCTATGGTATTCCAAGGGAAGCGATTGTAGTTTAATAGGTTACTCCAATTCTGATTTTGCTGGCTGCAAATCAGATAGGAAAAGCACTAGTGGAACATGTCACTTATTTTCAAACTCTCTAGTAAGTTGGCATAGCAAAAAGCAAGTTTTTGTTGCTTTGTCAACTGCTGAAGCTGAATACGTTGCAGTCGATAGTTTTTGTGCTCATATCTTATGACTGAAGCAACAATTACAAGACTACAATATTCAATTAAAACGTATTCCAATAAAATGTGACAACACAAGTGCTATAAATCTCACTAAGAATCCAGTCTTACACTCACGCACTAAACACATAGAGATTAGACATCACTTTCTTCGCGATCATGTTGAAAAAGAAGATGTTACGTTTGAGCATGTTGATACTAAAAGTCAACTTGCTGACATCTTTACAAAACCACTAGCAACGAAACTCTTCTTCAACATTCGTCGTGAGATAGGGATTTTAGATCTCTCTTACGTAATGTCTTAAGCATATATGTAGTCAAAATATATTTGTGTCTCACCATATTATTGATATGTGCTTTTCAGCTTTAGTACATGTGTCTACCTATCTAATCAAACGAGGTAATATCCTTCATATCTACTCTCTCAATCATTTATAAGTTGATCTAAATGTTCCATTGATAATGTCTTCGTGTATCTCTTTTACATAAACTGTTTGAATTTGACATATGCAATTTACATCACATCATTAGGCATGCATAATACTCTTCAGATGATTCATTTTTTTCATAATCATTTAAATTGGAATTTGGTACCATATCCCTTTGTTAACTAGAAACTATGAAAAACTGCAATTTCTGTCAAAATTTGTGTTATGAGTCGATACATACAGTTATGAGTCGACTCATATAAAAAATATTATAAAAAAAGAAAGCAAGACTTGGTTTCAGATCAACGCATCAAGGTTTGCATCGACACATATTCCTTCCCGTTGACTCATAGAGATCTTGTGTCGATACAAAACGTTTAAAACAAAGAAAAATTGTTCTTTCACACCAGATGTGTCGACACATACGAATTTTGTGTCGACACATACGATTTTTGTGTCGAAACATAAGAGTAATTGTTGTACCCCAAAATTTGCCCTCCCATGTTTCTCAAGGCATATCAAGAATAATCTTCAAGTTGCTCAAGTTGGCTCAAGGATTGGACAGTCAAATCACCTCCTAAGGCAGTCAAGTCAAAATTAGGGTTTTGTGTTGCATTAAGGTCCTAATATAAAAATAGCCTCAAGTGATCCCCAATGCCCTAATATGTTCTCAAGTTCATCCTTGTCAAATTTCAAGCCTTGCAGAGGAAGTTTGGTCACTCAATTACTCAAGAAGCCCAAAAATCGATTGTGCTAGGGCAAAAGTCAACTGTGTCCCAAATACAGTCAAACCTTAATATTTTTTGTCAACATTCTCATTTTGAAGGATAATTCATCATTTTATCAAGGGTTGATCATGATTCATCAAGGGTTGCTCAAGATTCATCAAGATTCAAAAGTTGCTAAATTAGGGTTTTGTAGGAAAAGTTAACTCAACTATGACCAAGCATAACTTTCTCATACTTTATGAGAAATGATCCATCCAAATCTTATTTTGAATAGGATGCAATTTCCTACAATCCATATTCACACCCCAAGATCAAGAAATGCACTCACAAAAAGTTACAAATTTGGACATTATAGATCATTTTTGAAAGTCAACAAAAACACCTTTTTTGCCAAAGCTTATAACTTGAGCATGGAAGATAAAAATTAGATGAGACCAAAATGTTTGGTTATAGGATATCTCAAGGTTTCTAAAAAGTCCAAGATCACCTCCAAATGTTCAAAATTGAAGAAGTTATGCATTGTTAAAGTTGGGCATTTTTCCAAATTTGCCAAAAGTCAACTATCCTCAAAACTCCAATTTTTGACAAAAGGGCCCACTTTTTTTCACTTGATATGGTCTTGTCATGCCACCCACGTGTACCATACTTGAATTCATGGCCATTCATCTATTTTTCTATTTTATTTCGTTTTTAGTAATTTAATTCATTATTAATCAATATTAAATCAAATAAAATCTAAAAATTGATGTAATAAGATTCTTGTGGTCATTACAGCTTGCAAATATCATGTGATACTCAATCAAACTCGTGCCAAGTTAAAACAAGCACAAAATCTCAGATTTGATGCAAATATGGCAACTTATTAATGGTGATCAAAATCAAAGCTTCCATCTTCAATGCGTAAGGATTATGGCCCAATTTTTGACTTAAACACATTCCATTTATATGCACACAAGTGAGGCAGACCAAAGGGACGCACAAGGAACTGTTCAAACGGCCAGAACAAGTTTTGAAAAAACCTTGAAAAAGTGGAGATCGAATTCTGGTTTAGAGACATTTACAAAGAAAAAGCTGGACATAGCTCCCTTGCCTGATATCCTATGAAGCTGTAGCAATCAAAACCAGCCCTTGAGACCATCTGAAACTCACTATAAGTCATCACGAAACTAGCTCTGAACATGGATTCCAAATCTCCAATTCTTGCATCTTTTCTTTAAAATCTTGGCATATTTACGTTTGTTGTTTGATTTTGAACGTTTTGGTATTATTCAATTGTATTTTTAGGACCTGTATCATGATGCCCGAACCTAGGGTTCTTGTTCTTGTTTTTTAGGCGTTTCTTATGCAGGATAAATTAAGGCAAACAATGGTTATAGGAATGATCAGGAGGCAGAGACGAACACGTCTATGTTCTTGGATAGCATTTTCATGGCCTGGAGTGAGTTTTGGAAGCAAGCCACGGATCTTCCCGTGGATAAAAATCCGCAGGTAAATAACCAGGGTGATTGAGGAAGACGATCACGTGTCCTAGCTTCATTGGACCATTCAAATTATTAGCGCGTTTTTCTTTTATTTCAGGCTTAGCATTTTATTTTGTATATAATATTTGTTTTCTATTTCACTAACGAATGAACACGCTGGTTGAGTTGGTGAGAGAGGCATGGAAAAACCCCTTGGGACCTGGGTTAGAATCCCAGGTCCCCAAAAACTTTATTGCAATTTTATTTCAGGCGTTCATATGCAGCATTCCAAGCGTGGATTACCATATGCCCCTAGATCTCAACTGCCAAGTGGCCCACCAGGCAGATCCAATGATCCAAATTGCACGCTCATCATATTCCCTGGTTAACAAGCATGTATTGGATCACAAAAGTCCAACAAGGCTGAAGCGTAAATGGGCCTGTAAATTGCTGATCATACTCCCTCTTCAGGCCCAACACCCCCCTGAGTTTGTTCTTCATTTTATTTTCTTTTCATTATTTTTTCTATTATTATTATTATTATTATCTTAATTAAAATTAACCAATTAACTTTTATTTCATAAAATCAGAAAACAAAAAAATAATATTTTTTAATTCCATTAATTTTATTTTATTTTATTTGTAAATAAACAATTAATTAATTTATTTAGTTTAAATAGGTTTAACATTAATATCTTTTTTGCAATAAATTAAAATTAATTTAGAATTAGGTTTTTTAATGTTTTTAACCATTCTCATTTTATTTCCTTAATTAAAATAAAAACCCAAAAATATTTTCATGTAATTAATTAATTCAATTATCAACTTAGACTAATTTTTTAATTCAAAGAATAACAAAAATATGCTTTATTTAATAAAAAAGGGTCAAAACCCTAAAACACTTCGATTTAATTTTCTCGCGCGCGAAAATTTTTTGATCCATATTTCAATAATGTAACTGCTCCGGGAATGTAATAGTTTTTTAACTTAGGACTATTTATTTATTTATCGCTTTTATTTACTTTTTGCAATTTAATTTTAAAGGGTTTGTCTTTGGCGATGTAAATACCCGACGCCTTGTAATAGCTTAGATTTATTTTCCGCAATTTAATTCCCGCACAATATTAACTGTTAGATGTTTGAATAATAGGCAATGCATGATAAGATAAATTTTAATTTAAAATCAACAGTAGCTCACCATTAACATGTACAAAGATAAATAACCGAAATAACACACTCGCACATGCGCACTCTTAGAGTACACCTCACTTGGTTGCCTCGAACGTGGTCATTGAGTATAGGAAGTTTTAGAGGTCGCCCTCTTGTCCAAAGATCATAAGTTTCCTCGAAACGGTTGCCTCGAATAAAATGATCTAAGACATTAGGGTTACTGCTAAGGCGGCCTAACATTGCTTTAGTGACCACACGTCCCTTAATTGAATTGACCCGAAAACTCCAACGACGGTGCTACCTGCTCCTCAATAGTGGGATAGCATTGTCTAAAGGACACTTGTACAGATTAATTCCTTTTTGAGTAGGTAGATGGTTCTTAAGTACTTGCTCCTTTTAAAACAAAACAAAACTTTTCGCACTTACACCCCTTTCAAACAAAAAACTCTTTTCAAATCCACAAACACAAAGAAAAGTAAACTTTTGAAAACACAATGAGCAAGTATCTAAGAGCCCGTGGATAACCACGGATAAAAAGGGTGCTAACACCTTCCCTTTCTATAATCTACCTCCCGAACCCGAGAAATATCTCAAAAAGGAATTTTTATGTGCTTTCGTCCTTTCCTTGTTGGATAAAATAAAAGACGGTGGCGACTCTTGCTTACCGCGACATTTTGCGAAAACAAACACAAACGCGAACCAGCATTTCAAAACAGTCAGTTCTCATTCCCACCGATCACAGTAATAAATGCCATTAATTTGAATTGGGCCTACCCACCTACCCATCCCTCCAACTATTCGTATCACCACATATAAGCCTCCAACCCTAATAATTCTTCGCCACTCTCATCACTCTTTCATCTTCACAAAAAAAACCTCATACCCATACTCTTAACAACCATTCTTCTACAACCAAGCATGCCTCCAAAAACAAAAGGAAGGGAAAATTAGCTGCTGGACCATCCAGATCTGTCCCAGATATCCCTCCAAGCGCCTTATCTATCATGCATCCCACTGTCGCATATGAATTTGAGTAGTCCTTTAAAACAAGGTTAGTTATGAAACCTCATGTCTTTGATAAGGCTGAGGTTCTATCCCTCTATATCACAGATGTTTGTGATATCCTAGATGCTCAAAAACTAGGGTCATTTATTAACATTAGAGAAGACTACCATGAATACTTTATACGAGCTTTTTATGCTGGGTTAGAAACAAATAAGGGCTAGTGCTTTAAAGTCATAATCGGAACAAGAAGATATGTTTTTGAAGCCATTGATTGGAAAAGCGTTTTTGGCATTCCTTTTGGAAGGTCAATAATGAAAAGCTTCCATGACCAAAGTTTTGATACCGACTATGATGAAGAAGCTTTCATAAACGCATTCCTAAAACTTGATCGACCTCTAGGCGAGTTTGAGCCGATAACCACCGGCACTATCAAAAGCATTCCTAGAATGCTTCACTGGATAACTTCACATATATTGCGTCCAAGATCCGGTGGCCACTCTAGGATAGACAGGTCAGGTATCCATCTTCTACACATTTTGCTAGATAGGGTTCCCCTAAACTGGCCAAACTACTTTGTCAATCGCATGTTCCTTATACAAAACAACCAGAAGAACACTACACTTGGATATTCGGCTCAAATTATGAGAATTATCAAGTTCTGGAACCTTGTTATCCCACCTGTTCCTCTCATCTCTCCTACTACTGCCCAAGAGTTTAATAAGGCTACTTTATCTCACATGGGATACAGATGGGACAAAAACCGTCAATGCCTTTATTTTAAGGAGAAAGGGTCAAATGTAAGGGTATATAACTTTGACATCCCCTATGAACAGATCTATGAGGATGAGGACCCTATTGATGCTGACATGCCAGATATCAATGAAAATGTCCAACCTAAAGCAAATCAGGCTGGAACCGGTTGGGGTGAGTTGGTTCTAAACCGTTGGTCTCTAACAAATTATCAATTTGATCAAACAACACAACCTCATGGTGCTCCCACTACTGCAGCAGGTTCTTCCTCGAAAGCTCCTGCTTACCTCACCGCCATGTTTCAGGAAATGCAGGTTGCAAATGATTCTCGCCATGAAGAAGCGAGACAGTGGCACAACCAGCAAAATGAATGGCACAAAGAACATGAGCAATGGCATGATGAGCACACACGGATGTACCAAAATCAACATTCGTGGCACTTAGATTTGATCAAATGGCACCATGTGTTTTACAATAAGATGACAAGCTTCATGGACGATTGCCGTCAAAATCCTGGAATCATGGAAATTTCAGAAATGTCGATATCCAAAATAGGTTTCGACGATATCAGTTCATGACTCAGAATCCTGACATCAATCCACCTCCACCGCCTCCTCCACCCTACAACTATGACGAATCCTGTGATGGGAACAATCTCTAATCTATATCTTCATGTGATACATTGCATACCATTAACTCATGCCTTTTTTTCTTCTTTCTTTCAAGTGGTTGTATTAACGTCTCCTTCAAACATTCTATTTTGCTTATGTAATCTAACTTTTATCTGCAATTAATTAATTTTAACTTGATCACTTTCTATTTACTCTGTTATTTACTCAGTTATTGATAACATTATGCCAAGACATTATGTGTGAATGCTAAGACAATTATTTGCTGAAATTGTATATCAATTTTCTTATGTGCTAAGATTACTGAAAATATTTCTTATTCTCTTTTTGATGTGGTCAAAGGGGGAGAAGAAGAGTGTGTTAGTGAAGATCGTGTTTATGTTAGAAATAAGATGCACAAACTCAGGGGGAGCAAGCTTATTCATCTACACTATATCACCACACATCATCAGATATTTGTCATCATCAAAAAGGGGGAGTTTGTGAGCAACCCCTTCATAATTGATTTTTGAATGATTGCAAATATATGTGAAATACTAAATACATGTGTGCACTACAAAAATATAATATAACATGTTTAAAATAAGCTAAAAATGTATTTTACTCATAATGCATCACTATGAGTCGACACAACAGGTATTGTATCGATACATAACTTACTGAAGTCCCTGGAATACTATTTCAAAACTATTATGCATCGATACAAAAGCTTATGCATCGACACATAACTCTTTGATGACCCTGTAATGCAAACTTAAAACCTGCATGCATCGATAC
Source organism: Vicia faba (assembly GCA_948472305.1). NCBI lineage: Eukaryota > Viridiplantae > Streptophyta > Magnoliopsida > Fabales > Fabaceae > Vicia > Vicia faba. The sequence continues at coordinate 514,464,444 of OX451736.1, read as the reverse complement.
AAAATCTCATGCATCGACACATAACATTTTGATGCCCCTGTAATACAAACTTAAACTTGTATGCATCGACATAAAACCTCATGCATCGACACATAACACTTTGATGCCCCTGTAATACAAACTTAAACTTGTATGCATCGATACAAAACCTCATGTATCAACACATGAAATTCAGTTGCCCCTGGAAGACATTTTTGAATTTATATGGATCGATACATAATATCATGTGTCGACTCATACCATATTTTATGTTCAAAAATTAAAATTACAATCAGTATGTATCGACACATACGTGTTATGTGTCGACGGATATAAAATGGTTGGTTCTGTAAAATGTTATAATATGATTTTGCATCGAATCAAAACACAATGTGTCAACCCATCCTATCACTCATAACTAACATGATTCGACACATGACCAACATGCATCGACTCATAATAATTTATTTTTGGCTAACCATTTTCTGTTATAAATATAAGCAAGCATTTTTCTCAGCAACCATTACAGTAAAATATTTGAATTGTGTGCAAACAATTGTGAGCAACCAGAAGCCTAAAGAAACTTCATCTTCATCATCTTCTCAACCATCTTCAATTCAACAACAACAAAGAAAATCAAACATCCTTGTTGAAGTGAATCAAGCTGTCAGAGATAATGTTCATCTATGTATTAAAAGAATCTCAGCTGAGTTGAAGGTTGAAGAGGAGGATTCAAGAAATAAACCAGAGGGTTTGTCCTTCAAGAACATGTGTGTTCTTGAGGGTTTTGTTAGCCACAGTCGCACGAGTAGGATTCAGCCGTAGCAAGGGGTTTGGAAATCGGAATGATTTTAACAAACAGGTCGTGGAAGCGGAGGATCATTTGTGGACCTTGCAGGAAATCTTGATACATCTCATATCAAGTGGTGGTTCTTACAATAAGAATAAGATCATAGGGATTTATATCTTTATTTGTAGTGTAACCTTGTTATCAAACATTCAGCAAATTGTTATAAAAGTTCTCAGTTTCAATTGTGAAATTGAGAGGGAGACGTACCCACACGCGAGGATGACAGTGGGGAACTTCCTTACCAAACTGCCTGCGTATCGTTCCTTCTTTCTTTCTTTCTTTCTATTTATAGTTTTACATATTCCATAATTTTTTAATTCAATTGGATTGCTAAGCTTTTCTGTCTAATGATAAACATAGTGGTTCAAATATTTTCACCAAACCACCACTACTAAATCATTATACAAGCATATGCCAAGTGTTTGACAAAATTCCTAACAAATTTCTAAATTCATTGGAAATACTTCTTTTATGATAAGTTCATTGAAACATTAACATATTTGAGTTGTATATTCATCTATTTAATTAAATAAAAATCTAGCAAGTTTTTCACATGTCAAGTTTTCTAGTAGTCGGTTCAAAGTGGACAGAATTGATCCAGGATATTGATTTTTGCTGCTTTCAACTCGCTATGATAAAATAATTTTAAATCCTTGAAAAAGTAAGAGGTGACACGTTGAGGGTCCCTTAACGTCACCAGATTCAACCTCAACAATTGTTGTAAAGCTTGAGACGGTGACACGTTGAGTTTGGTGAACTGCCTTTTAGGCTTGTCTGGCTTGCTCTGATCAGCCCGTTGTTCTGGGCGAGGTCGTTGTTGGACCCGAGAAGTAGTAGAAACTTGGAGAGGTCTATTCATTGGACCCGACCTTTGCCTTCTTGGAAGCTGTTCTATGACCTGGTCCCTGATTTGGGCTGGTTGCTTCATGTCTTGATGAAGCTGGCTGATCATGGCTCTCAGCTCTCCTTGCTCTTGAGATAAACCTTGAATGAGGGCCCTTTGCCCCAGCATCTGGGTTTTCAATGTGTCTACCTCAGCTTGTAGACGTTTCAGCTGTTCGTCCTTGTCATCTTCGGGACTCTTTCTGATCAGATTCCCCATGAGGAGTGTCCTCAACTCTTCCTGCCCCTTGGATAGGCTTAAGAAGATCTCCCTGAACTGAGTCTCTTGAGCACGAGGTCCCTGGTTATCTTGTTGTGAAGCCATTGCTGAAATAAACAGCGAGAGGGTGAGCAACCTGTAAAAGGGATACCTGCAATGTAATGATATGTATGATATGCATGCGATGTTTTCAAGGATCTCGCAGGGTAAACAAGAAAATTGTTAGCATCGGAATTGGTAGCTTTGATTGAAGGAAACCCATGCTGTTGAGGATTCTTCTTTAAGGGTCAAAGGCTCACCATATCTAGTGGGTCATAGCCCCGGACTTTAGTCATCATGTTTGGTTTTGATTTCCAAACAACCTTGGTTAGGGGAACCTTCTTCAAGAGTCAAAGCTCACCATATCAAGTGGGTCATAGCCCCTGACAACTTTGTCTAGAGGAAAATAAATCCTCTTTGCCCCTTGCTGGGATAGTTGATTCACCATGACCTGCATCACAGACCCTTGAGATCCTGGAAATGGGTTAAGATGTATGCAATGGTATGATGTCATGCTATGCATGGGGTAATGTAGGTAAACCCTGTTACGAGTCCCAATTAAGGACTGCAAACCAAAACCTGCAAGAAACTCAGTACACTCTGTTAGGGGTCCCAATTAAGGACTATAAACAAAACCTGCAAGAGACTCGGTAAACCCTGTTATGAGTCCCAATTAAGGACTATAAACAAAACCTGCAAGAAACTTAGTATACCCTGTTATGAGTCCCAATTAAGGACTATAAACAAAACCTGCAAGTAGTTCATGTGTCAGATAACAAGCATGCAACTAGTCAAGTACGAAGGCACTCAAGTCACACAAGAGAAGCCCTTAGAGTTTAGGCCAGCATGGGGTCTGGGTATTACCCTCTTGAAGTTGGTGGGCTTAACCTGTCCTATTAGAAGTAACCGGGTTCTAAGGGTCCCAATATCACAGGGTTGCTTTCATTGTTCATCGTTTCGATTTAGCCACTGAACTGGCGACCGAAATATTCCAGGAAAGCAACCCTCAATTGAGTGTAGTATCGAGTATCAACCAACCTCGGACTGCACCAAAGTCAGTTATCTCACTACCCTAAAGAGGCCAAGATAGTTCAATTAAGGTTCCTACGGTCTGTTGATGCTTCACGACACCACGCGGAGGCCCCGTACTCTCCTTGACTTAACTCAAGGGTTACCGGTACACACCAAAGTGCCACATCAACGTAGCAGACTGTTTCAACCATGTCGGTATACCCCGCACGGTTCCCTCACAGCCTTGTTGCTACTTTCTAAGAAGGTATCCCCCAGATCCGGGTTAGGATCTATAGAACTCCCAAGCAACCCACAATTTAAAGCACACAAGGAAAACAATTGAAAACACAGTTATGAACTAGCCCTAAGGTACACCTCACTTTAAATTTAAGTCCCCAGCAGAGTCGCCAGTTCTGTGATCGGTGGATCTGGAACTGACTGTTTAACGCTGGTTTGTGAAATGTCGCGGAAGCAAGAGTCGCCACCGTCTTTTAGTTTCTCCAAACGGAAAGGACAAAAGCACAGAAAAATTCCTTATAGAGATTGCTCTCGGTTCGGGAGGTAGGTTATAGAAAGGGAAGGTGTTAGCACCCTTTCTATCCATGGTTATCCATGGGCTCTTAGATACTTGCTCACTTGTGTTTTCAAAAATGGTTTTTTTGCTTTTCAACTGTGGGTTTTAAAAAGTTTCTTTGAAAATTCCAGTTCGACTCTTGTATCAGTCCTCAAGAGTGTTTAAAAAATTGCTTTCGAAAGCTTTTTGAAAAGGTGTCGGTGTGAAAAGTATTTTTGAATTTGTTTTGAAATTAGAGCAAGTATCTACGAGAACCTACCTACCCTAAGGAATTCGTCTGTGTAAATATCCTTTAAAGTAGTGCCGTCCCACCATTGAGAGGTAGGTAGCACCACCGTTGGAGGTGTTCGGGTCAATTCGAGGTTCGGGACATGGTGATCACCAGAGCAATGGGAAGACACCTTAGAAGCTACCCTCATGCCAGGTTCCCGGATCATGAGGACTTACTAAGACATCCTCTACTCGACGATCACCTTTCGAGGCAAGGCAACAGTGAGGCGTACCCTAGGGGTGGTGTGTGATTTGTGTGTCAGATTCATTTATTTTTGTCTTGTCAGGTTATGGGTGATCTATGCGTTTGTTTTTATTTTTTTGTCATTCATTCTTGCATGCATTTATTTGACAGTTAAAAAAGATGCGGAAATTGAAAGTTCTAAACTATTACAAAGGCGCGGGTCCACATCGCCAAAATTTCTTGAACCCGATTTGACAGAAAAATAAAGAAATAAAATAAAGTGCGAGAAATTAATTTACAAGGCCTTGGGAGAGATACATAAATATTAAACGAAAAAGAAATAGATATGCGAATTAAATAAGAATTAAAACGAGGGCGTTGGACCCTTTTTGCAAAATTAAATTAAATGATGAAATTAATTAATTAAAAAGAAAAGAAATTGTTTTTGGTGTTTTTTGGTATTTTATGATTTTTATGAAAAAAGAATTAATTAAAATAAATGCTAACCCTAATTCTAGTTGTTTTTAATTTATTAAAAAGAAGATTAAATTTTAACCTAAAATTAACCCTACTTAATTTACATGCAATTTAATTACAAAAATAAATATTTAATATTTTAATTATTATGAAAGAAAAATAAAAAGGAATAAAATTATCATAAACCCTAATTCTATATTTTTTAGATTCTTATTAAAAAAAGTTAAGATTAAAACCTAATTTAAAACTAGTTAATTAATGAATTTATTTACAAAAATACTAAAATAAAAATATTTATTATTTTTTCTCTTTTCTGATTTTTTATGGTGTTTTTTATATATTATAAAAATATTAATTTAATTAATAAAACAATAATTAAAAGAAAATAAACATAATAAAAAAAATAAAGGAATAAAAAGATTGCAAACCTAGGGGGTCTGCCCCTAATTTTGGAGGTGAAGCCCATCAATTTTGAGCCCAAATCAGCATGGCCTCGTTGACTCTGACACTAGCGTGTATACGCGTTGACTAGAGTGCATCATGTTCCCCCAGATCCTGGCCTTTGATTGAATGCCCTAAGACGCGTGGACAGTTTGATTTTGCAGGTGCATTGTGTGCTTTAGTATTGAGTCTGCATAGGAATATTAAATGAAGAAAAATATGAAAGAGGGGTGGGGACCTGGGGCTCGAACCCAGGTCCTGTAGTTTGCCAACCAACGCGCTTGCCAGTGGAGCTGTCTCATTCATCTGTAAATAATATGATTAATAAACATAATAAAACAAAAACGCGTAAGTGCTTTGTTTTTCGCGCGAAAGTTTAAACCGTCCAACCATCGTTCTACACATCATCATCTTCCTCGCGTTGTTTTATTTTTCCTGAAACAAGAACAATTTAGCAACGGTTTTTACACCGTTCTCGTAAGCACCTTTTTGAAAAATAACGAATAGCCCCTGGGGCTTCATAAATTAGGCGCGATGGCCTCATTCTCTTCGTCCAAGCGTACTGAATTGGATGGTCTAGGTCTCTTACTCCAATTTTTCCATATTCAAGAACCCCCAATTCACAGTTCTGCAAACCCTAAAATACGACCATGGCATCTTTGCATACAGTGCATAAAAATCCAATCAAAGCATATGGTTAGCTTTAAAACATATCACTTAGCATGAATCTATAAATAAAATGCCACGAATATGCATAGAATGTAAAATACGATTATGAGAAAAAGTGAAAAAAGCTTGACTTCTGTATACCGTTTCAAGGTGCGAGGGACGTGAAAATCTATTCAGTTAGGATCAGTGATGTCCTAGGAAGGTGATGGGATGGTTCTCTTGGCTTGAATCAAACTCTAACCCTGTTTTCAGTTTTGAGATTTTTAAGCAAAAAGTCAAGTTTCGTTTTCCAGATTCTTGCGCAGCTTCTTTGGTCAATGGCATTAGGGTTGCGTTTGGTACTTATGTATGAATGATTTAGGGTTGAAAACTTGATCCAAAACCTTTGCATTCATGGCTTGGAAGATTTGATTTTCAAAGATCTTTTTTCAATATTTTTTCATGCTATTTTGACCCTAATCATATCCAATCAATTCAATTCCTTCCATATCTGATCATGCACGAATTATTGAGTATATTTCATGCACAAAAAGATTGAAAAACTTAGGTTAAGTATTTTTCATGTATTTAATTGATTTAAATGAATTATTATTAATAAAAATTCGAATAAATAAATAAAAAATGAAGAAAAACTTCCCTTTGTGCCAAATGGTCGTGTGCATGTCTTGGATGATGAATTGTGGAAGAAAAATAGGCCCATTAGCAATTTTAGGTCATTTGAATCAATGTTGACTTTTCAAAATATCCAAAAATTTCCCAACTTCCACAAGGCATAACTTGCTCAATTTTTAAGCTTTGCTCATGTTCTTGGACATTTTGGAAAGGTCTTTGAGTCCCCTAACCAATGTCTTTGGTCCCATGTCATTTTGATTTACCAATCTAAAGTTATGGCCTTTTACTTAAAGTCCCTTTTTGTTGACTTTTGAAAATGACCTATAATGTTGAAATTGATAACTTTTTGTGAGAGCATTTCTTGGACTTGAAGTATGAAGAGGAGTTGTAGGAAATGTCTTTCTCTTCAAAATGAGCTTTGGATGGAATTTTTATGATAATCCATGTGAAAGTTATGCCCTGGTCAATTTACAGTTGACTTTTTCAGCTGTCCAAATAAGGAAACTTTTGCATCTTGATGATTTTTGAGCCAAGCTTTGAGAATCATGATCAAGCATTGATCAAATGATGTTTATAGCTTCAAAATGAGATGTTGACCAAAAATTTGAACTTTTGACTGTCAAATGACCATTTTGCCCCTACAGTTGACTGTAGTGCAATTAGGGTTTTGACTGTGCAATTTTGTGCTGAAAGTCTTGAAACTTGACATGAGGATGCTTGACCATATTTGTAGGCATGTGAGACTTGATTGGACCCTTGGAAACTTCATTTTCTTGATCAGGACCAAAACCCTAATTTGACTGTTTAGGAGACCCTTGAACTGTGCAACCCTTGGGGAGATTTTGAAGCCTGACTTGGCAAATTAAGAAGAATATGGGAGGGAAAATTTTGGGGTACAACAGTTGCCCCTGTTCAATCTTCTTAGACCTGAGGATGCAGATTGGCTGACGTGCCTTTCGTAATCCGAAGGTGGAAGATGATTGAACACTAGAGTGCCCAGAAATTTGCGCTCACATAGTAGCAGTGTGATGATGGAATGGGCTTATAGATGCCATTTAGAGATTGATGAATAGGATGATGGGCTTATAGATGCCATCTGGATGTTGATCGCGTAAGAGATTCCTTAGCGAGAACCTGCGTACCTGCAAAAGAAAAAAAAGAGTACCTGACATGTTGCAGGAGCTGGTTTTCAGATGCTTGGTATAGATGTGTCCTGACTGGTTACAGGAGCTGAGTCTGGATCTTCGAGCGGTGATGAATGAACCAGGGATGGTTACTACCTCAACAGGAACGGTGAGAGAACCTTGGGCGACTTCAACTTCAACAGCAATCGTTGAGAAAATCTTGGATAACTTCACTTCAACAGCAATCATTGAGCGAGATCTTGGTGGGAATTACCATCTCCGCAGCATTGGGGAGAGAACCATAGGAAATTATAATCTCAAAAGAAAACATTGAGAAAAACCTGGAATGGAATTATCGTCTCCGCAGCATTGGGGAGAGAACCATAGGAAATTATAATCTCAAAAGCAATCATTGAAAAAAACCTGGAATGGAATTATCGTCTCCGCAGCATTGGGGAGAGAACCATAGGAAATTATAATCTCAAAAGCAAACATTGAGAAAAACATGGAATGGAATTATCGTCTCCGCAGCATTGGGGAGAGAACCATAGGAAATTATAATCTCAATAACATTCATTGAGAAAAACCTGGAATGGAATTATCGTCTCTGCAGGATCGGGGAGAGAACCATAGGAAATTATAATCTCAATAACATTCATTGAGAAAAACCTGGAATGGAATTATCGTCTCCGCAGCATTGGGGAGAGAACCATAGGAAATTATAATCTCAATAACATTCATTGAGAAAAACCTGGAATGGAATTATCGTCTCCGCAGCATTGGGGAGAGAACCATAGGAAATTATAATCTCAATAACATTCATTGAGAAAAACCTGGAATGGAATTATCGTCTCCGCAGCATTGGGGAGAGAACCATAGGAAATTATAATCTCAATAACATTCATTGAGAAAAACCTGGAATGGAATTATCGTCTCCGCAACATTGGGGAGAGAACCATAGGAAATTATAATCTCAATAACATTCATTGAGAAAAACCTGGAATGGAATTATCGTCTCCGCAACATTGGGGAGAGAACCATAGGAAATTATAATCTCACTAACATTCATTGAGAAAAACCTGGAATGGAATTATCGTCTCCGCAGCATTGGGGAGAGAACCATAGGAAATTATAATCTCAATAACATTCATTGAGAAAAACCTGGAATGGAATTATCGTCTCCGCAGGATCAGGGAGAGAACCATAGGCAATTATAATCTCAAAGGCAAACATTGAGAAAAACCTTTGATAACTTCTACTGAGTCTTCATCAGAAAAATCTGTTTGGGGTCGATTTAGCTGGACTAGAGAAGGCCTTGAACTGGATAAGAAATCTTTGGAGTCGATTAACTGAACCGGTCTAGGTCTTGAAATATGGCTGAGAATTTAACTGAATCTTTCCTGAAAGGTAAAGGTCAGTCATATGCAATGCATGATATAGACCAAGCAGTGATGTTCTCAACATAAATGATATTTGTAAGATATGATGCGTCCATGCATGCTATAATGATGTATGGAAGTGCGATGTTTATGAATGTATTTTTCATCTAGGAAAGTGAATCTTTGACGGGTGCCGGGAAGTCACTCCTGGGCTGATGTTGGTGAATAGATTTTGCTTCCGCTGGGGATGATAATTGTGAGAATACCAGTAGGAGGAGATAACTCCGTTGGGGAATAAACTTGGCGAATGGAATATTCTGCAGGGAGAAAAGTACTCTAGTGATCTTGCTGGGGAGAAATACTCTGTGGGAATAGGGGTACTTTGCTGAAATGTTGGTAATAACTTGCTGGGGATACCCTTGTTGTGTTGGAAGTGCTGATAGACTTCGCTGGGGATAAGAAAGAACTGTGTTGACGACGACCTTTCCGTGGCTTTTGGCTGAGGATAACCCAATTATATCCTGGCGAGGAAATAACTCTTTGAATAAAGTCGGACGACGCGTTCGTGCTCTACGAGGACAAGCTTCCAGAGTCTACTGGGGATAAGCTTACTGCTTGGGGAGATGGATTCCAACTTTCTGGGGGAAACTGGATTGGACTCTCCTGGGGAAGTATTGAATCGTACGGGGAAGTGACTCCACTGAATGTTTGTATACCGCCGGGGAACAATCTTTAGACCAAGACTGCCGGGGATGCTTGTTAAGAATATATATGCTGCCGGGGAATGTTGAGATCTGCTGGTGGATACCCAACTTCTTTAAGGTTTGATAATATAGCTTGCTTGGGGAGAGTGCACTGACTTGCTGGCTCACTCTCTGGGGGATTAAGATATCTGGTTACGTTCTTCCGCTGAACCCATCTTGGTACCCTGGAGGACAGAACAATTAGACTGCTCTTAGAAGACTCTTTATTGCCCCTGTTTCTGAGGTGGGAGAGGAAGACCTGTGAGGCGCTGATAGTGGTTGATGGACGAACCTTCTTCTGGTAGGCAAGTGACAAGATGCCGGGACATAGTCGTACGCTTTGATCCCTGATTTTTTCCTGGACCGCCCTTTCGGGTTTTCAGTCCACCGGGATACCCATTTTTGCCCAAGCCGCCTTTTCAGGTTTTCGACTTGCCGGGTGTACAGATTTTTCATTTCATCCCTTCATTTTTCCCGAACCCTTTTGGTTCGCCGGGAAGCCCTTATTTTTGCCTAGGTGTGTCAACCTAGCGGGTCTTTGATTATGCGTAGTATTTTTTCGACTATGTCCGTATTTTCAGAATGTAGGGAGTTGCCCCTGTTAGAAGTGTTTTGTCATGCCACCGGAAGGTGTTTGATCAGGCAAGATTCGTTGTTGGAATGCCCCCAGTGACTCAGGCAGAGATTTTCCCCAGGCTATTTGGCCCTTGAGAGATTCTCCGAATCTTGATTGGACTGCCCCAGATGATGGACAATGATCATGTCATGCCCCTTGGTGGGAAATGCTTTTGTTCACTAGGTATTCATCGTGCGAATTTCCCTACTGTTCAAACAAATAGTCATATGCAAACAAAGTTATGTTAAAAATGCAAAGCCTATGTCTGTCTTGAAGATTTTGAAAATGCATTCTTTTTTCATAAAACAAATGAATGTTTGTAAAACGTGATGTCAACTCCTTCTTTATAGTAAGCCTTAAGGAGTCAGAATACCTTTCGTAACAGTATGCTTTCGAACTAACCCATGCTTCAGCTAGGACTTTTAAGGGTTATAACGTGGCCTGGTTCACGGTTTAAGAAACAAAGGACAAAGGCTCAAATTATTTGTACCCACCCGCTCTTCGTGATGTTCTCCAAACCTAAAACTCAGTTGATCGTGCGTTAGACCTTGTTCGAGTCTTTGCTTTGATGCTCCAGTGATGATTCGGATATTGATGATTTATTTGGAATAGGCAGTCATTTCCTTTTTGTTGAGGGTTTGTATGACCTCTTTCTTTTTTTTTTGACTTTGTTATCCCTATTTTTTTGCCTGAACTGTTTCCTTTTTTGGAATTACAGTCAGCGGGATGCCCCAGCTTTGTAAGTCTCCTTCATGGGTATTTGACTTATTAGGCTTCTTTCTTTTTTGTTTTGAGAGATATAATGACTGCCTATCCTTATTGATTATTCGGAACCATCACTGTCTTTCTTTGTTTTGTAAGGACCCCTTTGGTGCCATTCGTTATGCACTTGGATCAACTGAGAGACTACCCTGCCCCAGGTTATGATTAAGGGTTTTAAATTTCGAAAAGAAAAACTCCTACTTCTTTGGCTCAGAGGGGTTGACGAGGGATTATCTTCCTTATTACTCCAGTGTTTGGGGATTGAAGCAATGCCTGTACCTCATCAGCGGGGTCTGTTCAAAAGCATACTGTAGATTGTGGTATCATTTTCGTCATCCTCCCTCAAGAGGCTTAGAATTTTAGATCAAGAGTTGACATCAGAAAAAATATGAAAACAGTTTGCATATAGTGAATGCGAATATATTGCTTCAAAACAGACATATGTGATGCATTAATGAACTAACAACGTTTAATCATGAATAAATGTTTGAACAGTTAAAAGAAAGTTACAACTTGAAAATTCTAATAAACACAAGTCTTCCAGTCTCAGGGCTTATTACTTCGACTGGTGCATCTTGTAGGGATGGAAGGAGCATTCAGCCTGGCCCATCTGGGTGAAATCCACAACTCTTTCATTAATCAGATCTTGAATCTTATTCTTCAAAGCCCAGCAGTCGTCGGTGTCATGTCCTGGACTGTCAGAGTGGTATGCACATCTTTCCTCAGGATTGTATTTTAGGGAGGTTGTGTTGAGACGCTTAGGAGGGTCCCTTAACGTCACCAGATTCAACCTCAACAATTGTTGTAAAGCTTGAGACGGTGACACGTTGAGTTTGGTGAACTGCCTTTTAGGCTTGTCTGGCTTGCTCTGATCAGCCCGTTGTTCTGGGCGAGGTCGTTGTTGGACCCGAGAAGTAGTAGCAACTTGGAGAGGTCTATTCATTGGACCCGACCTTTGCCTTCTTGGAAGCTGTTCTATGACCTGGTCCCTGATTTGGGCTGGTTGCTTCATGTCTTGATGAAGCTGGCTGATCATGGCTCTCAGCTCTCCTTGCTCTTGAGATAAACCTTGAATGAGGGCCCTTTGCCCCAGCATCTGGGTTTTCAATGTGTCTACCTCAGCTTGTAGACGTTTCAGCTGTTCGTCCTTGTCATCTTCAGGACTCTTTCTGATCAGATTCCCCATGAGGAGTGTCCTCAACTCTTCCTGCCCCTTGGATAGGCTTAAGAAGATCTCCCTGAACTGAGTCTCTTGAGCACGAGGTCCCTGGTTATCTTGTTGTGAAGCCATTGCTGAAATAAACAGCGAGAGGGTGAGCAACCTGTAAAAGAGATACCTGCAATGCAATGATATGTATGATATGCATGCGATGTTTTCAAGGATCTCGCAGGGTAAACAAGAAAATTGTTAGCATCAGAATTGGTAGCTTTGATTGAAGGAAACCCATGTTGTTGAGGATTCTTCTTTAAGGGTCAAAGGCTCACCATATCCAGTGGGTCATAGCCCCGGACTTTAGTCATCATGTCTGGTTTTGATTTCCAAACAACCTTGGTTAGGGGAACCTTCTTCAAGAGTCAAAGCTCACCATATCAAGTGGGTCATAGCCCCTGACAACTTTGTCTAGAGGAAAATAAATCCTCTTTGCCCCTTGCTGGGATAGTTGATTCACCATGACCTGCATCACAGACCCTTGAGATCCTGGAAATGGGTTAAGATGTATGCAATGGTATGATGTCATGCTATGCATGGGGTAATGTAGGTAAACCCTGTTACGAGTCCCAATTAAGGACTGCAAACCAAAACCTGCAAGAAACTCAGTACACTCTGTTAGGGGTCCCAATTAAGGACTATAAACAAAACCTGCAAGAGACTCGGTAAACCCTGTTATGAGTCCCAATTAAGGACTATAAACAAAACCTGCAAGAAACTTAGTATACCCTGTTATGAGTCCCAATTAAGGACTATAAACAAAACCTGCAAGTAGTTCATGTGTCAGATAACAAGCATGCAAGTAGTCAAGTACGAAGGCACTCAAGTCACACAAGAGAAGCCCTTAGAGTTTAGGCCAGCATGGGGTCTGGGTATTACCCTCTTGAAGTTGGTGGGCTTAACTTGTCCTATTAGAAGTAACCGGGTTCTAAGGGTCCCAATATCACAGGGTTGCTTTCATTGTTCATCGTTTCGATTTAGCCACTGAACTGGCGACCGAAATATTCCAGGAAAGCAACCCTCAATTGAGTGTAGTATCGAGTATCAACCAACCTCGGACTGCACCAAAGTCAGTTATCTCACTACCCTAAAGAGGCCAAGATAGTTCAATTAAGGTTCCTACGGTCTGTTGATGCTTCACGACACCACGCGGAGGCCCCGTACTCTCCTTGACTTAACTCAAGGGTTACCGGTACACATCAAAGTGCCACATCAACGTAGCAGACTGTTTCAACCATGTCGGTATACCCCGCACGGTTCCCTTACAGCCTTGTTGCTACTTTCTAAGAAGGTATCCCCCAGATCCGGGTTAGGATCTATAGAACTCCCAAGCAACCCACAATTTAAAGCACACAAGGAAAAGAATTGAAAACACAGTTATGAACTAGCCCTAAGGTACACCTCACTTTAAATTTAAGTCCTCAGCAGAGTCGCCAGTTCTGTGATCGGTGGATCTCGAACTGACTGTTTAACGCTGGTTCGCGAAATGTCGCGGAAGCAAGAGTCGCCACCGTCTTTTATTTTCTCCAAACGGAAAGGACAAAAGCACAGAAAAATTCCTTATAGAGATTGCTCTCGGTTCGGGAGGTAGGTTATAGAAAGGGAAGGTGTTAGCACCCTTTCTATCCATGGTTATCCATGGGCTCTTAGATACTTGCTCACTTGTGTTTTCAAAAATGGTTTGTTTGCTTTTCAACTGTGGGTTTTAAAAAGTTTCTTTGAAAATTCCAGTTCAACTCTTGTATCAGTCCTCAAGAGTGTTTGAAAAATTTCTTTCGAAAGCTTTTTGAAAAGGTGTCGGTGTGAAAAGTATTTTTGAATTTGTTTTGAAATTAGAGCAAGTATCTACGAGAACCTACCTACCCTAAGGAATTCGTCTGTGTAAATGTCCTTTAAAGTAGTGTCGTCCCACCATTGAGAGGTAGGTAGCACCACCGTTGGAGGTGTTCGGGTCAATTCGAGGTTCGGACATGGTGATCACCAGAGCAATGGGAAGACACCTTAGAAGCTACCCTCATGCCAGGTACCCGGATCATGAGGACTTACTAAGACATCCTCTACTCGACGATCACCTTTCGAGGCAAGGCAACAGTGAGGCGTACCCTAGGGGTGGTGTGTGATTTGTGTGTCAGATTCATTTATTTTTGTCTTGTCAGGTTATGGGTGATCTATGCGTTTGTTTTTATTTTTTTGTCATTCATTCTTGCATGCATTTATTTGACAGTTAAAAAAGATGCGGAAATTGAAAGTTCTAAACTATTACAAAGGCGCGGGTCCACATCGCCAAAATTTCTTGAACCCGATTTGACAGAAAAATAAAGAAATAAAATAAAGTGCGAGAAATTAATTTACAAGGCCTTGGGAGAGATACATAAATATTAAACGAAAAAGAAATAGATATGCGAATTAAATAAGAATTAAAACGAGGGCGTTGGACCCTTTTTGCAAAATTAAATTAAATGATGAAATTAATTAATTAAAAAGAAAAGAAATTGTTTTTGGTGTTTTTTGGTATTTTATGATTTTTATGAAAAAAGAATTAATTAAAATAAATGCTAACCCTAATTCTAGTTGTTTTTAATTTATTAAAAAGAAGATTAAATTTTAACCTAAAATTAACCCTACTTAATTTACATGCAATTTAATTACAAAAATAAATATTTAATATTTTAATTATTATGAAAGAAAAATAAAAAGGAATAAAGTTATCATAAACCCTAATTCTATATTTTTTAGATTCTTATTAAAAAAAGTTAAGATTAAAACCTAATTTAAAACTAGTTAATTAATGAATTTATTTACAAAAATACTAAAATAAAAATATTTATTATTTTTTCTCTTTTCTGATTTTTTATGGTGTTTTTTATATATTATAAAAATATTAATTTAATTAATAAAACAATAATTAAAAGAAAATAAACATAATAAAAAAAATAAAGGAATAAAAAGATTGCAAACCTAGGGGGTCTGCCCCTAATTTTGGAGGTGAAGCCCATCAATTTTGAGCCCAAATCAGCATGGCCTCGTTGACTCTGACACTAGCGTGTATACGCGTTGACTAGAGTGCATCATGTTCCCCTAGATCCTGGCCTTTGATTGAATGCCCTAGGACGCGTGGACAGTTTGATTTTGCAGGTGCATTGTGTGCTTTAGTATTGAGTCTGCATAGGAATATTAAATGAAGAAAAATATGAAAGAGGGGTGGGGACCTGGGGCTCGAACCCAGGTCCTGTAGTTTGCCAACCAACGCGCTTGCCAGTGGAGCTGTCTCATTCATCTGTAAATAATATGATTAATAAACATAATAAAACAAAAACGCGTAAGTGCTTTGTTTTCCGCGCGAAAGTTTAAACCGGCCAACCATCGTTCTACACATCATCATCTTCCTCGCGTTGTTTTATTTTTCCTGAAACAAGAACAATTTAGCAACGGTTTTTACACCGTTCTCGTAAGCACCTTTTTGAAAAATAACGAATAGCCCCTGGGGCTTCATAAATTAGGCGCGATGGCCTCATTCTCTTCGTCCAAGCGTACTGAATTGGATGGTCTAGGTCTCTTACTCCAATTTTTCCATATTCAAGAACCCCCAATTCACAGTTCTGCAAACCCTAAAATACGACCATGGCATCTTTGCATACAGTGCATAAAAATCCAATCAAAGCATATGGTTAGCTTTAAAACATATCACTTAGCATGAATCTATAAATAAAATGCCATGAATATGCATAGAATGTAAAATACGATTATGAGAAAAAGTGAAAAAAGCTTGACTTCTGTATACCGTTTCAAGGTGCGAGGGACGTGAAAATCTATTCAGTTAGGATCAGTGATGTCCTAGGAAGGTGATGGGATGGTTCTCTTGGCTTGAATCAAACTCTAACCCTGTTTTCAGTTTTGATATTTTTAAGCAAAAAGTCAAGTTTCGTTTTCCAGATTCTTGCGCAGCTTCTTTGGTCAATGGCATTAGGGTTGCGTTTGGTACTTATGTATGAATGATTTAGGGTTGAAAACTTGATCCAAAACCTTTGCATTCATGGCTTGGAAGATTTGATTTTCAAAGATCTTTTTTCAATATTTTTTCATGCTATTTTGACCCTAATCATATCCAATCAATTCAATTCCTTCCATATCTGATCATGCACGAATTATTGAGTATATTTCATGCACAAAAAGATTGAAAAACTTAGGTTAAGTATTTTTCATGTATTTAATTGATTTAAATGAATTATTATTAATAAAAATTCGAATAAATAAATAAAAAATGAAGAAAAACTTCCCTTTGGGCCAAATGGTCGTGTGCATGTCTTGGATGATGAATTGTGGAAGAAAAATAGGCCCATTAGCAATTTTAGGTCATTTGAATCAATGTTGACTTTTCAAAATATCCAAAAATTTCCCAACTTCCACAAGGCATAACTTGCTCAATGTTTAAGCTTTGCTCATGTTCTTGGACATTTTGGAAAGGTCTTTGAGTCCCCTAACCAATGTCTTTGGTCCCATGTCATTTTGATTTACCAATCTCAAGTTATGGCCTTTTACTTAAAGTCCCTTTTTGTTGACTTTTGAAAATGACCTATAATGTTGAAATTGATAACTTTTGTGAGAGCATTTCTTGGACTTGAAGTATGAAGAGGAGTTGTAGGAAATGTCTTTCTATTCAAAATGAGCTTTGGATGGAATTTTTCTGATAATCCATGTGAAAGTTATGCCCTGGTCAATTTACAGTTGACTTTTTCAGCTGTCCAAATAAGGAAACTTTTGCATCTTGATGATTTTTGAGCCAAGCTTTGATAATCATGATCAAGCATTGATCAAATGATGTTTATAGCTTCAAAATGAGATGTTGACCAAAAATTTGAACTTTTGACTGTCAAATGACCATTTTGCCCCTACAGTTGACTGTAGTGCAATTAGGGTTTTGACTGTGCAATTTTGTGCTGAAAGTCTTGAAACTTGACATGAGGATGCTTGACCATATTTGTAGGCATGTGAGACTTGATTGGACCCTTGGAAACTTCATTTTCTTGATCAGGACCAAAACCCTAATTTGACTGTTTAGGAGACCCTTGAACTGTGCAACCCTTGGGGAGATTTTGAAGCCTGACTTGGCAAATTATGATGAATATGGGAGGGCAAATTTTGGGGTACAACAGTGTGGGAATTGAAAGACACATCCTTCGATCAAGGATTTTTTTCTTTCTCTCTTTTACACTATTTTTGTCTTTATATTTTATATATATTTACATTTTCTTTCTATTTAATATGATTGTAATAATTATGACTTTTATTGATTTTCAACCCCCATTTGTAAACTTGTATACCCTATCCCCCAAAACATGTAATAGTGTAGGACATTTATTTTCCATTTTTTTATTGCTTTCATAAATGTTAGTAACTAGGATGTGTATGGCAAGATTAAAACCAATACTTAGACCGCCCTAAATTCGAGACAAGAGTGCATGCAATCAAACACACTATTCATACACATGCACCTCTAGGGTAATCTCACTTGTTGCCTCGGAAATAGTCATGTCCCTCGAATATGGGTTTTTTAGCAAAGACCTTCGATAAAAAGATCATAGTCCCTCAATATCCCTCGATGTTGCCTTCGGAAAATGATTTAGTCCCTAACGAAAATTGCTAAAACGTCTTATAAGTTGCCTTCTATGACTATACAATTGACCCACGCCCGTTCCTTCACAACTAACGATGGGGTTTCTTATCAAATCAATGGTAAGATAGCAACATCTAAATGAGAAGGAAAATAACATAGAACTTTTAAGTAGGTAGGACGCTCGTAGTTGCTTGCTCGCAAACAAAAACCATTTTCACACATACACTTTCAGAACATCTTTCAAAAAAACAAACATCCCTTTGAACAATTTTCAAAACCAACACTTTGTACGCATTCTTATAGAGACTAGAATCGTTACAAAGTTTGCCACAACAAAGGAATTTTGCAAAATATTTTCAAACCTACACCACAAAGCACATTTTCAAACAAAGCATTTTTTATCTAGAAAGCAACTAAGAGCCCATAGATAACTATGGATGAAAAGGGTGCTAGCACCTTCCCTTTTCATAATCTACCCCCCGAACTCAAGAAAACATCTCTAAAGGTCTTTCCTGTTCTTTTCACCCTTTCATATTTGGATAAAAGAAAAGTCAGTGGCGACTCTTGCTATCCGCAACAATTGCGACAAAATGCAAAACAACCAAGTCAGATCTCCCACCGTATTACAGAACTGGCGACTCTGCTGGGGAAAACTTAAAAGTAGGGTTACCTTAGAGCTAGATCACATTTACTTGCTTTCCTTATTTGACTTGCTTGCTTTACATTTTTGGGTCCTTGTTTGGGTTATTGTTAAAGATCCTACACCCGAATCTGGGGCACCTTTTAGATAAGTAGCAATAAATCGTGGGGGTTATGCGGCGTATACAAACATGGTTGAAGTGATGGCTATGTTAGTTTGACACATTTGTTGGTAACGGTAGCCCTTGAGTTAGTCAAGGAGAATACGGGGCCGATGTGTGGTGTCATGAAGCACTAATTGACCTTTAGAACCTTTAATTGAATAACTTGGCCATTAGGAAGTAATGTGTGATACGGTGGCAGAACTGACTGTTAATACTGGTTTTACATTTGTGTTTGCAAATGTCGCGGTAAGCAAGAGTCGACATCGTCTTTTATTTTATCCAACAAAGAAAAAGGGAAAAATAACAGAAAAAACCTTTTTCGAGATGTTTCTGAGTACGGGGTGGTAGATTATAGAAAGGGAAGGTGTTAGCACCCTTTTTATCCATGGTTTTCCATGGACTCTTAGGTACTTGCTCATTTTTAAATTGCTTTTGTGTGTGTTTTGAAAAGCTTTGAAAATTCCTTAGTGCGGCGTTTCACTTTATGGTAACCCTTGTATCAGTCCTCAAGAGTGTGATAAAGCATTTTTGAAAACTTTGTTTGAAAAATGTTTGAAAGTGTATGTGTGAAAAATTGATTGTTTTGAGCAAGTACTTAAAAGTTTCTACCTACTCGAAAAAGACTGTTCGTTTTCTTATTTCCTTTAGACAACACTATCCTACTATTAAGGTGTAGGTAGCTCCATCGTTGGAGTTTAAGGGACAATCGAAAGGGACGATTACGGTCACTTAAGGCAACAAGGCAAGATCTCTTAGTAACTGTCCTAAAGTTCTAAGATCACATTTTGTTTTACCGAGGCAACCTTCGAATGGGACTTGCGATCTCTGAATTAGAGGACAGTCACTAAGAATTCTCACGTTCGAGAATAGTGACCATATTTCTGAGGCAACCGAAGTGGGAGATACCCTAGGGGTGAGCATGTGCAAGTGTTTGATTTCAGTTTGTTTATCTTTGCACATTAGGGTGTTCTACTGTTTTAAACATTCGATTTATCTTTCCATTCAATCCTATGATCATTCATCTAACAGTTAATAGTAGCAAAAAAATAAAATGCGAGAATCTTAAACCTAGCTATTACAAGCCTCAGGGTAGGGGGTTACATAACCAAGCTTGGGGGGAAAACGGTAAATAAAAGCAGTAATAAACCTAAGTTAAAAGCTATTACAAACTCCAAACAGATACAATAATTGGAAAAAAATAAATAAATAAATAAATGCGCGCGAGAATAAATTAAATATCCTAAAGAATCTACTTAAATAAAGAAAATATATTTGATTTTTTATTGAGAAAACTAAATATTTGTGAATTAAACCTAATTTTTTCTAATTAACTTTATTTAATGAAAACAAATCAATTCAATATCATTAAATTTATTAATTTCCAAAAAAACTAATTTTAATAAAAAAAAACCTAATTTTAATTAAAAAAACCTAATTCTAATTTTTTGTGATTTTATTGATTTTATGATTTAATATTAAAAAATGAGTTTTAAAACTATAAAACAAATAACACAAAATAATGAAATAAATAAGAAAAACAAGAATGGGCCTGATGCTGGAAGTGATTTTGGGGGTGCATGGCTGAATTTTGCAAAGCCCAGAATAGCTGGCCCATCCGCCTTACGCGTGATTCAGTGAGGCTCCCATCTGGGGGTTCACCATGCGCTGCTTTTGCTGGACACTTGGATCTGGGTCACATGATGATCTAAAGGCTAGGTTTGTGAGCGCATGGTGGATGCTTGACTAGGAGATGCGTTGGATCTGTAAGAAATTATCAAGAAAAATACAAAAGCGTACGCCTGGGATCGAACCCAAGATGTTTGCCTCACATATTCATTCCTTGACCATTTGCGCTGGGCTGCTTATTTGTTAATATAATAAACAAAAAAAAACATAAAGTAAATAAAGTAGCATGCCCAGAAAAATGCGCGAAATTCAAACGGATCAGTGGTATGCTGCCACCTCTTGTCTTCTTCCTAGAACTGTGGTCTTTGGTATCAGACTTTTACCTACGGACAAAATTGTCACTAAAGGCTATAGTGACAATTTTTGTCAGTAGCTACATCCCTGCAATATTAAAAACATAATACAAGAAAGATAAATTAAAACTACAGCCAGGGATCAATCAGAAATTTACCCCTGAATTCTATGGTACCCATATTCTGGTCCAATTTTCCCTAGAGAAGGAAACCCCAAATTCGAGCTTATGAACCCTAGCCATGGCAAGAAGTTATTCCTGCGCTAAAACTTTAATCAAACCAATCAAAAACATTGCAAATGTGATAGCAATCATGGATATATGATCAAAACAGATTCATGATGGACAAATCATTGGAATCGAGTTTGGAAAAAAACACAAACGGTGACTGTTAGAGATCACGATTTTTGACGTTTCAGGCTTTGGAAATGCTTGCAATGGCTTCAGAGGCTCTCCATGATTATGTTTTGATACTTGTTTGGGATTGAAACAAGCTAGAAATGGAAATTCGAGTTTGACAACTTTAGTGTTTTTTTCCAAATTGGACAGGGGTTCTCCAGGTCATGTATCTATGTTTGATGCTTGGCAGAAGCTTGTTTATATAGAGAATGATGAGAGGACACGAAAATTCCATGTTTGTAACAACTATGGACAAGCTTTTGAATGTCATGAATGTCCATTTGTAACTTTGGCTGAAGATAAGAGATTTTGTCCATTTTCAAATTTGAATGTACCTAGACTAAACTGGCCTTGCTGCACACGAAAATTGGGGCCTCTCCATGTACCAAACCAAGCCCAAATGATAATGGCCCATATACTTTGAAATAATCTTAATTTATTTGATTTTTAATTAAATAAAATTAATATAAAATGCAAATAAAATCAAGGTTATGCAAAAATGGTCCTAGGGGTCCTCTATGGTCTTAGAAATATATTTGAAGTTCAAAAATTTGAGTCATTTCCTTAAAAATTCAAATTTTCCCAATGCATATTTCTTGAAATTTCCCAAAATTTCCCAACTTGGGAAAGCCATAACTTGATCAATTTTTATCTAATGATGATGATCTTGTACTTTTTGGAAAGCCCAAGATGCCTAATTCAATCCCTATTTTTATCAATTTTACTTTTGAAGATGTTATCTTAATGTTAGAGGTCTTGGCAAAAAGTGGCTTTTATTGACTTTCTAAAAATGACCTGTAATGTATGGACTTGTATCTTTCAAAAGGTGAATTTCTTGGAGTTGAGGGATGAAGAGAAGTTGTATGGAATTGGATTATCTTCAAAATGAGCTTTTGTTGGAAAATTTCTGATAAAGTATGAGAAAGTTATGCTTGGTCAAAGTTTGGTTGACTTTTCCTATAGAAACCCTAATTTGCTACTTTTGACTTTTGATGAATTAGGAGTATTTCCTGAGGAATCATGATCAACCCTTGATCAAATTATGGATATCACTTCAAAATGTTGATTTTGACCAAAAATCTTGAAGTTTGACTGTATATAGGTCACAGTTGACTTTTGACCTAACACAATTGATATTCCAATACTTGAGCAATTGTCTGAGCAAACTTATTGAGAAAAGCATGAAACTTGGCATGGATGATCTTGAGGACATATTCGGACCAAGGGGAGAATTTTAGACCATTGGAGCTCAAACATCTTGATGAAAATGGAAACCCTAGTTGGGGGTTCATTGCCTTAGTAGGAGAGTTGTCTGGTCAATCTTTGGTCCACCTTGAGCAATTGAGAACCTCTAGGGGTATGTCTTGTGTGAAAATGGGAGGGAAAATTTTGGCGTACAACATAGTGAGATAGACGGCTTTGATTCCAATCGAAGATTGGTTTATACTCGATGCTACCCTCATTGAGATCGGAATTTCAGGGTATTTCGGTCGCCAAAAAAGAGTCTTGCGCTGAAACAATGCCCGATGAAGAAAGATCAATGATATTGAGATCCCCTAGAACCCAGTTACTTTCTAGGATAGGTTGAGCCAACTAAACTTCAAGAGGGTACTTACCTACTCCATGCAATCCTAAACCTAAGTATTTGTTTGCTTTGTTTGTACATAACAACTTTTTTGCTTCTGCTTGTGTATGATTACTTGTACATAAACATCATGACATCATACCATGGCATTGTCAATAACCATTTCAAGGATATCAAGGGCCTATGATGTAGGGTCATGTTGAACCAGACATCTATAAAGGGGCAAGAGGATTTATTCTCCTCTAACCAAATGTTGTCAAAAGACCAAATCATGATAACTTGAGTCAAGGGATATGACCCACTTGACATGGTGAGCTTGATTCTCATGGAAGGACATCCACCGATATGAAGTTCTCCAATCAAAGATGTGATTAAAGTTCAATTTCTAAAATCTTCTTGTTTTTTCCCCGTGAGATCCTTGAAAACATTGCATCCACATATCATGAATGTCATCATAACAGGTTTTCCCCACACAGGTTTCTCATCTTATTACTATTTATTTCAATAGAGATGGCTCTAGAGAAAACAGTCAAGGACATTCAGACTGAAAATGCTCAATTTCAAGAAATGTTCTTGAACCTATCCAAGGGGAAAGAAGAAGTGAGAGCACTCCTCACTAGAGGCATGACCATGAAGAATACTGAGGTCAACAAAGAGGACCAGTTGGAACAACTATAAACTGAGATAGCCACAATGAAGATCCAGATGATGGGCTAGATGGTGGGCCAGATGGCTCTTATCCAAAACTTGGCTCAGGGACAAGAAGAGTTGAGGGCCCTTGTCAGCAAGCTTCATCAAGACAGGTGCAACCGCATGAAACAAATAGTTGAGGCTGGGGATCAAGTCGTTAATCAGCCCCTGATGAGACAAAAAATTGTCTTAGTAGAGAGTAGAACTTTCCAAATTGCTGCTACGTCACAAGCCCAACAACAACCTCTCCAACAATGACAGGGTAATCAGCGTAAGCGAGATACATCCAAGAGGCAATATACCAAACTCAACATGTCGATGTCGCAAGCCTTGCAACACATGTTGAAGTTGAATTTGGTCACATTGAAGGATCCTCATCGGAATCCTAACACTTCTGATCCTAGTTACTATCCCAATGAAAGGTGTGCATATCACTCCAACAGTCCGGGGCATGATACTGATAGCTGTTGGACGTTGAAATATAAGATTCAAGACCTGATCGATGAAGGAGTGTTGGAATTCGCACAAGATGGTAAACTGGAATGTTTTTGTCATCCCTCCAAGGCACATCATCTGAAGTGACGAATTTTAGACAAAATTTTTTGTTAATTCGAATTTTCAGTTGTAATTTCTTTGTTTTGTTTAAACACTTATCTTTATGTCAGACTTTGGTTAATTTTATTAATGAATTGCATATGCTTGTCTTGAATTAATCCATTCGTTTTCATTATATTTAAATTGTGTTTTTTACTCCCTTTTGTGATATTCAACTCTTGTTTAAAAGTTGTAAGCCTTTATAGGGAGGATGGCGAAAACAATACCATAATCTCATACTATATGCTTTTGGACAGACCTTGCTAACGATGTACATGCGTTGTTTCAATCCCTAAACACTGGAGTTATAAGGAAGATAATCCCTAGTCAACCCCTTTGAGCCTAAGAAGTAGGAGTTTTCTTTTTCACACAAATTAAAACCTTTAATCAAAACCTAGGAAGGGTAGTTTCTCAGTTAATTCAAATGTGCGTTCAGTCATAAGCTTTCACTTCATACACAACGGATGACATCACATCCTTCTGAATCAAAAGACAATGATGGTCCCCCATAAAATAGGCATTCATTATCTCTCAAAAGAAAAGACCACTAAGTCAAAACCTATGAAGGGAGACTTAAACTAGGGCATCCCATTGGCTGTAATCTCAAAACAAGAGAAGTCAGGAAAAAATTAGGGATAGTAAATAAAAAGAGGTCACTACAAATCCTCGACAACATGAAAAATGTTGCAAAATAATTCCCTTATCAAATAAACTTCCAAGTTTCTGAACAATCACCAAAACGTCATTTCAGACTCAATTGGAATTCAAACGCACAATTAATTGAGTTTAGGGATGGAGAGAATCATGGAGAACGGGTTGGGTATAAATACACTTTGAGCCTTATCCTTTGTTTCTTAAACCGTGAACCAAGCCATGATACAACCCCTTAAAAGTCCTAATTTAAGCATGGGTTAGTTCAAAAGCATACTGTTACAAAAGGTATCCTGACTCCTGTAAGGCTAAATGTAAATCCAGAGTTTGAATTCATTTTTTTACAAAACTCTTTATTTGTTAAAACTGCATTCTCAAAACTTCAAGACAAGCATAAACTTTGCATTGTTTGAATATCGTTGTTTGCATATGGCTAATTGTTTGACATCGAAGAAATTCACACGATGAATATCCAGTGAACAAAAAATCTCCCAATGAACAAAATCACTTCAAATGGAAAAACACTTCCAATGACAAACTCTCCATAAGCAAGGGGGCATGACATGTCGCTGTCCAACTCATCTGTAGCAGTGATGTCGAGATTCCAAGAAATCTCTCAAGAAGTGCTGAATAACCCGGGGAAGGTCTATATCTGAATCACTTGGGGCATTGAACATGAATTCCAGCAAAAGGCCATGAATGACCAAGCAAACATTTTTTGGAAGTACTACAACACTTACTACTAGGGGCAGTGACAAATTCCCACAAATTCCTTTTCATAGGGTGATCCCCAATCAAGTCCCTACAGAATCATCTCTATAAGGTTATCCCCACAGAATAATCTTCACAGATAAGGGTACAAACCCCTCAATGGTAAATTCATGGATATCCCCATAAAATTGGATCCATGCAATCCCCATCCAGAGTTCCAGTCTTCGGAAAACCTCTCCCCAGTTGAGTTGGTCTCAAGAAGACTCCTCGAGGATTTTCGCCAAAAGAAAACGTCTCCCCAGCAGTTTTTCAAAATTTCTCTTCAACATGGTTTATATCCCCAACAAACGGAAAAATTCACCAGCTTGAGTTTTCCTCTCAAATTGTCACAAATTAAGGGACCATAACCCCTAATCCCTAGTGAGTTCCTCAACGAAGTCAGTATCATCTCTGAAAGTTACTGTAAAGCCTGGACCCGACCAGATAACGATTCAAAAGCTCCTCTTTCCCAGTAGAGTTTGTCACTATCCCCAGTGAGTTACTACAAAGTCTGGAATCTAACCAGATAACTGTTAATTTCTTTATCCCTAACAAGTTGTTAACTTCCATTCTCTCCAATCAAGAGATAACTCCCCAGTAGAGAAACAAACAACTAAAACTCCTAAACTCTTTTCCCCAAGTAGAAATCAACACTCTCCATAAAGTTTTCCTTTAAGCAAAGTCAATACTCCCTAACAGAGTTCTCCACAAACAACAAAATAGGAATCCCCAGCAAAAACATTCTAAAACAAGGTCTGAATGTGTGCATACTCTTCATCCCCAACAGCAGTTCGAGATTTAACTTCCCAAAGCTCCCCAACACTTGTTAAGGAGCAAAGATACATTTCAACAAATATTTTGCATTCATACATCATATTACATACATGATAAATGCATGCAGCATAATCTCATTTATTTTGAGAATATCATCAAGTCATGCATACATCTACATGCAACTAACCCTCTTCCTTGTAGGGAAAAGTCAATCAATAAAAGTCCTCTTTCAAAAATACCACAACCATTTCTCAATAGGTCAGAGATTAATTCCTGAAACAAGACAGGGAAGCTATCTCTACGACCAACAAAAGCAACTTACATATTAATACCTAAAACAAGATAAGACAACTATCTGTGAGTGGCTGATTGTAGATTAATACCTGAAACAAGACAGGACAACTATCTACATGAGCATATTGAAGATTAACTCCCGAAACAAGTCGGGGAAACTATATTTCTTTCTCAAATAGGTCAGAGATTAATTCCTGAAACAAGACATGGCAACTATCTCTACGACCAACAAAAAACAAGTTCCAGATTAATACCTGAAACAAGATAGGACAACTATCTGTGAGCGATTGATTATAGATTAATACCTGAAATAAGACAGGACAACTATCTACATGAGCAAATTAAACATTAACTCCCGAAACAAGCCGGGGAAACTATCTTTCTTTCTCAAATAAGTCAGAGATTAATTCCTGAAACAAGACAGGGTAACTATCTCTACGACCAACAAAAATCAAGTTCCAAATTAATACCTAAAATAAGACAGGACAACTA
Organism: Vicia faba; assembly: GCA_948472305.1. Taxonomy (NCBI): domain Eukaryota; kingdom Viridiplantae; phylum Streptophyta; class Magnoliopsida; order Fabales; family Fabaceae; genus Vicia; species Vicia faba. The sequence continues at coordinate 514,437,778 of OX451736.1, read as the reverse complement.
TCTGTGAGCGACTGTTTCCCAATTAATACCTGAAACAAGACAGGACAACTATCTGTGAACAAATTGATTGTAGATCAATTCCCGAAACAAGACGGGGCGACTATCTACATGATGAGCATTTCTTTCATAGGATTTCTGAAATGCATTTCCCCTTTAGCACTTCATTCTGAAAAGCATCTCCTTAAGAAGTTTTATTCTGAAAAGCATCTTCTTCAGCGCTTCATTCTGAAAAGAATTTCCCCTTCAGATACGGAATCCTGAAAAGAATTTTCCCCAGAGACCGAGTTCTGGCGAGCATTTCCTTCAGAGGAGTTCTAAAACGCATTTCCCCTTCAGCACTTCACTCTAAAAAAGCATCTCCTTTAGAAGTTTTATTCTGAAAAAGCATCTCCTTCAGTTCTTCATTCTGAAAATCATTTCCCCTTCAGATACGGAATCCTGAAAAGCATTTTCCACAGAGACCGAGTTCTAGTGAGCATTTCCTTCAGAGGAGTTCTGAAACGCATTTCCCCTTCAACAATTCACTCTGAAAAACATCTCCTTCAGAAGTTTTATTCTGAAAAGCATCTCCTTCAGCGCTTCATTATAAAAATCATTTCCCCTTCATATACTGAATTATGAAAAGCATTTTCCCCAGAGACCGAGTTCTAGCGAGCATTTCCTTTAGAGGAGTTATGAAACGCATTTCCCCTTCAGCACTTCATTCTGAAAAGCATCTCTTTCAGAAGTTTTATTCTAAAAAGCATGTCCTTCAGCTCTTCATTCTGAAAAGCATTTCCCCTTCAGATACGAAATCCTGAAAATCATTTTTCCCAGAGACTGAGTTCTGGCGAGCATTTCCTTTAGAAGAGTCCTGAAACGCATTTCCCCTTTAGAACTTCATTCTAAAAAGCATCTCCTTCAAAAGTTTTATTTTGAAAAGCATCTCCTTTAGTGCTTCGTTCTGAAAAGCGTTCTTCAAGATACAATCAAGCATAGACTCGTTCTAATATTCTTATTAACAATCACCTTTGGATGGCATCTATAAGCCCATCTCTGACAACTTTTCATCACCTCTACAAATGACATCTTTAAGCCTATTCCCTATACAATCAACCACCACATCATCGAGTGCAAATTTCTGGGCACTTTGGTGTTCAATCATCTTCCACCTTCAAGTCACAAATGGAAGACACACCAATCTAACTCTTCAGGTTTAAGAAGATTGAACAGGGGCAGCTGTTGTACCTCAAAATTTTCCCTCTCTTTTCTCAAGACATTTTCTTACAAAATTTCTACTGGGTTAAGACTGCACAAGTTTCCATGGAATCATATTGGGATCTCAAGCATCAAATCAAAGAAGAGCAAGTTTTCTTTGATTCATAAGCTTCGATTGCGTATTTGGTCCCCTTCGATCAAGCTTTGGTCCACAAGCTTCGATTGGGTATTTGGTCCCCTTCGATCAAGCTTTGGTGCACAAGTTTCGATTGGGCATTTGGTCTCCTTCGAGCAAGCTTTGGTCCACAAGCTTCATCAAATAAGTGGCCTTCACCAGGCTTGCTTTCGATTCACACGACAAATACTTCTTTCATGCCTTCCTTCGATTCACAAGGCAAGTACATACTTCAGGCTTGCTTCCAATTCACAAGGAAAGTACATCCTTCGGGCTTGTTTTTGATTCACTAGGAAAATACATCCTTCATGCCTGCTTTTAATTCACAAAGAAAGTATTTCCTTCGTGTCTACTTTGATCCACAAGGCAAGTGCCTCCTCTGTGCTTGCTTTCGACCCACAAGGAAATGGCTTCCTTTGTGCTCACCTTCAATGCACAAGGAAATGGCTTCCCTTCATGCTAGCATCCACAAAGCAATGGCTTATTTCATGAGTGCTTCAATTCACTAGGCAGTGGCTCCCTTTGAAATAGCTTTCTTAGATTCCACCTTTAAAAACCTTCAACACACATAGTTTCTACATTATGACACACAATTGGTGGCCCATTCGAAGGACATGCATTGGTGTATTTGAAGGACATACATGGGTGTCCCATTTGAAGGACATACATTGGTGACCCATTCGAAGGACAAACATTGGTGTCCCATTCGAAGAATTGCAAGTGGTGCATTAGAAGAACACACAAGTGGTGCATGTGGTCCATTCGAAGAACACATATGTGGTCCATTCGAAGGACACAATTGTTGGAAACAAGTTTTTTATTTTGTCTTTTGATGAGTTTTATTCAAGATTCTTCCTGACCAAAGTCCAATATGCTACCAAGCCCAAGCCTGTTGTACTATCCACAACACTCCAAAATTGCTACAAAGCAGTCCTGCTATGCTGCTCCCGTATTTGCACTAAATTGGCATACAAAAACTGCACCTCGAAAGCTACAAAAACAACATACCTAATTTGTTCAAATTTCATTTGCTTTCCCCCACAAACCTCAGCCAAACTTCATCTATAAATAAGAGGTTCCACAACACATCTAAGGGGGCTTTTCAGTGACTGGAGAGAGATTGGTTAGCAAGGCAAAGAAAGGAGAAAACACTTAACACACTCTCAAACCCATAATCAAAAGACCACACCTTTGTTTCTGTTGTTTCAAATCCAAGAAACATAACACTTGTTTCTTTTCCTTCGAATCCAGAACCAAAGAAACACAACTCTACTTTTCTTGGCTTTCGAATCCAGAAACAAAGAAACACAACACTTATTTCTCTTCCTTCGAATCCAAGAGCATCCAGGGAAATCACTCAAGGTCCAGAAGCATCAACTCCAGATTCAAGGTAAGTCTTCCTGACTTTAACCCTTTCATTTCAAGCATGCAAATAACCTTTTGCTTATTTTTCATTTCTACCCTTTAGTTTGTTTGCTTTTCTTGTCCAAATATATGTTAGAGACTAACCTGTACAGGCCATATTAGCATGGCTTTGACCCATACTGCTATCATCTCCCAAACAAAAGAAAACATAAAAATGCGTGTGAATCGAAGGATGCAAGCTTCGATACACATAAGTTGCAGGCCCAATCATAAGTTGCAAGCTTCGACACATCCTTCAATCCAAGATGTTTTTATTTCTTTCTCTCTTTTACATTATTTTTGTCTTTATATTTTCTATAAATTTACATTTTCTTGCTATTCAATATTGTTGTAATAATTAGGACTTTTATTGCTTTTCAACCCCCATTTGTAAACTTGTATCCCCATCCCCCAAAACATGTAATAATGTAGGACATTTATTTTACGCATTTTTATTGATTTCATAAATGTTAGTAACTAGGGTGTGTATGGCAAGATTAAAACCAATACTTAGACCACCCTAAATTCGAGACAAGAATGCATGCAATCAAACACACTATTCACACACATGCACCTCTAGGGTAATCTCACTTGTTGCCTCAGAAATACTCATGTCCCTCAAATATGGGAATTTTATTAAAGACCCTCAATAAATAGATCGTAGTCCCTCAATGTCCCTCGATGTTGCCTTCGGTAAGCGATCTAGTCCCTAACGAAAATTGCTAAAACGTCTCATAGGTTGCCTTCTATGACTATACAATTGACCCATGCCCGTCTCTTCACATACAACGATGGGGCTTCTTATCAAATAAATGGAAAGATAGCAACATATAAAGGAGGAGGAAAAGAACATAGACCTTTTTAGTAGGTAGGACGCTCATATTTGCTTGCTCGCAATTAAAAACCGTTTTCACACATACACTTTCAAAACATCTTTCGAAAAAAAATATCCCTTTGAAATATTTTTAAAACCAACACTTTGTACGCATTCTTATAGAGACGAGAATCGTTACAAAGTTTGCCACAACAAAGGCATTTTGCAAAATATTTTCAAACTTACACCACAAAGCATATTTTCCAACAAACCATTTTTGATCTAGCAAGCAACAAAGAGCCTATAGATAACTATAGATGAAAAGGGTGCTAAAACCTTCCCTTTTCATAATATACCCCCCGAACTCAAGAAAACATCTCTAAAGGTCTTTTCTGTTCTTTTCACCCTTTCCTATTTGAATAAAAGAAAAGTCGGTGGCGACTCTTGCTATCCGCAACAATTGCGAAAAAACGCAAAACAACCAAGTCAGTTCTCCCACCGTATTACACTTTCTAATTTTATTTTTATTTATTTATTTTATAAATAAGAAAACCTAAAAATATTTTCTTAACAAATTGATTTCTTTTAGATTTAAAATTAAATTAGACCTAAATTCATTTTATTTTAACTAAATTAAGCTTTAGATTTTATTAAATAATTAATTAACTCCTCTTTGTAAATTAATTAGGATTAGATTAGGTAAACCATAAAACATTTCCATAAAAAAATCATTAAAAAACAAGTTCCTTTTCCTTTCCTTTAATTTCTATTATTTAGCGCATTTTATTATTTCGCATTATTGTTCATAATTTTAAGCTTTGTAATAGTAATTAGGGTTTATTTTACTTTATCCCCATTCATAAATTTGTACCCCCACTCCCGAAGCGTTGTAAAAGTGTAGAACTTTATTTTTCTCACTTTACCGCATTTCCTTATACTGTATAGTAATTAGGCGTGTATGGCAAGATTTAAAATCGACCGCTAGACAATCCTAATCAAGACAAATTAATTATCAAACACTTATCATGTGCACACCTAGGATAACCTCGCTTGTTGCCTCAGAAAAACAGTCATGTCCCTCGAATATGGGACGCTTTAGCAAAGACCCTCGATAGAAAAAGATCATAGTCCCTCGACGACCCTTCAATGTTGCCTTTGGTAAAACGATCTTAGTCCCTTATGACAATTGCTAAAGGGTCTTACAAGTTTCCTTCTATAACTGTACGATGACCCGCGCATGTCCCTCAAATCCAATAATAGGGCTTCCTACCAATCAATGGTAGGATAGCACTATCTAAAGAAGGAGGAAAAGAACAAAGACTTTTTGAGTCGGTAAATTTCTCATAATTACTTGCTCATAAATAAAAACAATCTTTACACCTCACACTTTTATAAACATCTTTCAAACACTTTCCAAACAACAAATATTTTCAAAACCAACACTTTATATACATTTTCAATAATACGAGAATCATTACAAAGTTTTCCGAACTAAGGCGTTTTCAAAATATTTTGAAACTTACACAAACACAAATTATTTCAAAGTGAACTAGAAATTAAGAACCCGTAGATAACTACAGATGAAAAGGGTGCTAACACCTCCCCTTTTCATAACCTACCCCCCGAACTCAAGAAAATTCTCAAAAGATCTTTCCTGTTCTTTTCACCCTTTCCTTTATTGGATAAAATAAAAATCGGTGGCGACTCTTGCTATCCGCAATTCTTGCGATAAAACGCAAAACACCAAGTCAGTTCTCCCACCGTATTACAGAACTGGCGACTCTGCTGGGGAAGATAATTCTAAAAGTGGGGTTACATTAAGAGCTAGATCACCTTATTTGCTTTAATTGTTTGCTTTGTTTGGTAAGTAGGTAAGTAGCAATAGATCGTGGGGACTATGCAACATAATATTTACATGGTTGAAGCGATGACTACGTTAGTGTGACACATTTGTTGGTACCAGTGTCCCTTGAGTCTAGTCAAGGAGAATACGGGGCCGCTGTGTGGTGTCATGAAGCACTAACTGACCTTAGAACCTTAGTTGAACAACTTGTCCACTAGAAAGTAGTGAGATAGTCGTCTTTGGTGCAAGACTAAAGTTGGTTGATACTCGATACTACACTCATTGAGATCAGACTTTCGGGATATTTCGGTCGCTAATAAAGAAGCTTGTGCTGAAAAAATCTCTGATGAAGAAAGATCAGTGATATTGATATTCCTTAGAACTCAGTTACTTTTATTAGGACAGGTTGAACCAACTAAACTTCAAGAGGGTACTTACATACAAACTCCATGAAAGCCTTTGAACCTAAGGTTACTTGTGTGACTTGTTTGCATTATCTAACAAATTTGAATTCCTTGTAGGACTTATTTGTAGTCATTATCCAATAACCTGGACTTTTTGCGGCTTACTTGTTGTCACCACCTTACATTTTTGCTTGGTGCATAACATACACATCATAACATCATACCATATTATTCTCACTGACCAGTTCAAGGATCTCAAGTGCAAGTGATGCAGGTTATCATAAACCAACGTCTAACAAGGGCTAAGGGGATTTACTTTCCTCTAACCAATACTATCAAAAACAAAAGCACGTTATCTTGAATCAAAGGCTATGACCCACTCGACATGGTAAGCTTGATTCTCATAGAAGGAAATTCAATGATACGAAGTTCTTCAATCAAAACTGCCGTCAGATTTGACTTCCAACATTTTCTTCTATTTACCTCGCGAGATCCTTGAAAACATTGCATCTACAGACCATGCATCATGTCATAACAGTTTTTCCCCATACAGGTTTTCTCATCGGCTTACTGTTTATTTCAGTAAAGAGGAATTGAAAGCACTCCTCACTGAGAGCATGATCAAGAAGAATCCTGAAGACAACATGGATGACCAGTTGGAAAAATTGCAAGAAAAGATGGCAACAATGAGAATCCAGATGATAGGACAAATGGCTCTTATCCAAAACTTAGCTCGGGGACAAGAGGAGTTAAGAACTCTCATCAGTGAACTTCATCAAGATAGATACGACCATATGGGACAAACTGCTAGAATTTTGGGTCTAAACAATAATCAACCTCTCATGGCAGACAAGGAATTGGGTGACATGTTCTTGAGGGAACATGTTGAAAATAAAATGAGAAGCAGTGAAGTTCAGGGGACTGCATCTTCAAGTACTCCGAAGAGATCATACAACGGAAAGAAGGAGTCCAATATTGCATACAGTCAGAAGGGTCATAATAAGAGGGATCTCAACCAATCTTTGGAGGCAATGGGGATCTCTAATCCTGCACCAGTATAACAACGACAACAGGGTCATCAGTATAAGCAAGACACGCCCAAAAGACAATTTACCAAAATCAACATGTCTTTGGCTCAAGCATTGCAACACATGTTGAAGGCGGAGTTGGTTATGTTGAAGGATCCTCATCGTAAGCCCAATACTTATTCCCGTCACAATCCTAATGTAAGGTGTGCATACTATTCCAACAGTCCTGGACATGACACTGACAGCGGTTGGGTGTTGAAATATAAGATTCAGGACCTGATTGACAAAGGAATAGTCGAGTTCACGCAAGATGGTCAGACCGAGTTCTTCTGTTATCCCCAAATGCCGAGGCTGTAAGGCACACCATCTAAAGTGATAAGTTCAGGCAGAGAAGCTTTCTGTTCATTCAAATTTTCATTTTTAATTTCTCTAGCTGATTTAAACATTTATCTTTATGTCAGACTTTTTGGTTTTCCTCATTAATGCATTGCATATGTTTGTCTTGATTTGATCCATTCTTTTTCACTATAATTAAATTATGCTTTTACTTCCTTTTATGATATTCAACTCTCGATTAAAAGTTATAAGCCTTTGGAGGGAGGATAACGAAAAAATACCGTGATCTCTACAATATGCTTTTGAATAGACCTTGCTGATGATCTACAAGAATTGTTCCAAGTCCTAAATAGTGGAGTTATAAGGAAGGTAATCCCTAGTCAACCCCTTTGAGCCTAAGAAGTAGGAGTTTTCTTTTTCATATTAAATTGAAACCTTTAATCATAACCTATGGAAAGGCAGTTTCTCAGTTAAGTCAGATGCGTATTCAGTCGCAAGCTTTCACTTTGTACACAACAAATAGCATCAGAGATGTCTTTCCAAATTAAAAGACGGTGATGGTTCCCCGTAAAATAGGAAGTCATTATATGTCAAAAGAAAAGCCGCTAAGTCAAAACCTATGAAGGAGACTTAAGAAAAACAACCGGGGCATCCTGCTGACTGTAATAAAAAAAAGAAATAGTGTAGGCAAAAGGTAGGGATAATAAAAGAGGTACTAAAAATCCTCGACAACAGAAAATGTTACAGAAAGTTTCTACCTTCTCAAATAAACTTCCAGTATCTGAACTACCACCAAAATATTATTCCAAACTCAATTGGAATCTAAGCGCACAATTAACTGAGTATAGGGTTAAAGAACATCACGAAGAACGGACTGGGAACAAATAAACTTTGATCCTTATCCTTTGTTTCTTAAACTGTGAACCAGGCCACGTTTCAACCCTTAAAAGTCCTAGCTGAAGCATGGGTTAGTTTGAAAGCATATTGTTACAAAAGGTATCCTGACTCCTGTAAGGTTTACTATAAATCCTGAGTTGAATTCATACAAAATTCCGTTGTTTGCTAAAAATGCATTTTCAAAACTTCAAAGACAAGCATAAGTTTTGCATTTATGATATCGCTATTTAACTAATTGTTTGACAGCAGAGAAATTCGCGCGACGAATGTCCAATGAACATAAATCCTCTTAGTAAACATAATCACTTCAAATGGAAAGACATTTACAATGACAAACCTTCCATAATCTACGGACATGACATGTTATTGTCCAACTCATCTGTGGCAGTCAAGTTGAGATTCAAAGAATCTCTAAAAAATGCTGAATACCCAGGGGAAAATCTCCATCTGAGTCACTTGGGGGATGTTACATTGATCAGGGGTTCCAATAAAAACCACTTTGAAATTTGAAACTTCAGTATCATCAAATTGCTTATTTATGCTAGTAGTATTAGATGGTGTTGGTATCATGTCTTCGGATCCTTCCATGACAGTTCTTAGAAAAATACAGAGGAAGGTCAAGACTATCTGAAACTTGATCAAAAACTTCAAACATCAGGTGCACCAGACTAACCCCAGGGGAAAACGGGCTTCCACATAAGAAAGATCATGTGCGATCAAGCAAACATTTCCTGGCATTACTACAACACTTACTACCATAGACAATAATAACTCTCCACACTCTATGAATACAGACATAGTCGAAAGATACTACGCACAAAAAAGACCCGCTAGGTTGACATGCCTAGGCAAAAGTAAGGGCATTCCGGTGAACCAAAAAGGTTCGGGAAAAAAGGGTATCCTGGTGGACTAAAAATCTGAAAAGACGGTCCAGGTAAAAGTTAGGGATTAAAGCGTACGACTATGTCCCGTTATCTCATCACTTGTCTATCAGTAAAAGACTTATCACTCTGATCAGCATTTACCGAGGACTCTAGGAAGTAGGACAATATTCAAGTCATCTTGTTGTACCCCAAAATATGCCCTCTCATTTTACTCAACACATGCCCATTGAGGTCCTCAACTTGTTCAAGGATGCCCAAAAGTTGACCAGACAAACTCTCTCCTAAGGTAATGTACCTCAAACTAGGGTTTCCATTTTCATCAGGGTGTGGGAATTCCAAAGGTCCCAAATGCCTTCGCATGGTCCCAATATGTTCTCAAGATCATCCATGTCAAGTTTCATGCCTTTCACAAGAAGTTTTCTCAGTCAATTTCCCAGATCCTTCAATATTTTTGGTCAACATCAACATTTTAAAGATATATCCATCATTTGATCAAGGGTTGATCATGATTCCTCAAGGAATGCCCCTAAATTCATCAAAACCCAAAAGTTGCTAAATTAGGGTTTCATAGGAAAAGTCAACCAAACTTTGACCAGGCATAACTTCTTCATACTTTATCAAAAAGTTTACATCCAAGGCTTATTTTGAATAGGATGCAATACCCTACAACTCATATTCATCCCACAAGTTCAAAATATGCACTCATCAAAAGATATGAATTTCTACATTATAGGTCCTTTTGAAAAGTCAACAAAAACACCTTTTGGGTCAAAGCTTCTTACATGAACATGGAAGATCCAATTGAGATGAAACCAAAAGGGTTGTTTAAGGGACATCCTAATATTTCTTAAAAGTCCAAGAACACCTCTCTAGTGTTAAAATTGGAGGAGATATGCCTTGTCAAAGTTGACCATTTTTGCAAAATTGATAAATGTCAAATATGCTCAAAAGTGCATTTTTTGTCAAATGGGCCTAGATTTTCATGATTGAATCTTATTGGGGACATGGTCCACGACCCAAATCAGCATCCACACTTTATTTGCTTCATTATTTATTTTCTTTTGATTTTTTATTATTTAAAATACAAATTAAATCAAATAAATGGAAAAAACTACAAAAGATTGATTTTGATCTAATTTTTTTTGTAGTAATCAAATCAAATCAACCTAGCATGACCAAGTAAAATCGTGCAAGGGTGGAATGGCTCAAATTGGCATGATTTTGACGCATTTATAAAGATATGATGCAAGGGAAAAAAACAAATCAAATCTTGATGATCTTCAAAGATTCAAATTGTTTTTGTTACCCTAATTCATTCTAGCATATATGTTGAGCAAGAACAAGCCAAAAACACAAGGATTTGCAGTCGTAAAATGCCATACCAAAACTCAAAAAATTGGACAAAAGTGTTGGATCGTTTTTGGACCTAGAAGGTAATTCAAGCCATTCCAATACTCCCAATCGTTTCTTGAAGCCTCTCTGAAGCTAACACGATCAGTTTCACGCATCCTCACGCCCAGAATCGACCCCAAGACTTCATGCGATTATGTGCATTGCCTTTCCAAGCGCCTCCCATGCGATGTCACCATCTTCCCATTGGATTCATTGCTAGCAAGATCTAACGAATCAACCAAGGAAGGACTATGGTGCACTCCCAGGCTGGCACAACACTGAATCACACGCATGGAATGGGCTCAGCTTCACGGGCCTAAGCATTTCAGCATCATACCCCTCATTTAGCTTCTAACAGGCCCATTCTATCTTTTTTATTTTAATTCTTTTAATTATTTTCTAATTATTTTCTTTTTAAAAATAATACAAAAATCATTACTTTTTTCATTTAATCAAAAAATCATAAAAAAACATCCAAAATCATTTTTCATAAAAAATATTTTGTTTCTTTAATTAATTAATTAGTTTAATTAAATTAAGGCAATTTAATTCGTTCTTTTGTCATAATTTAAAATAATTAGACTTAGGGTTTAATTTTGTATATAATTTTAGTTTTTCTCAAAAAACTAACCTAAACATTTTTTTAATTAGATCTTTTAGGTTTTGCTAATTATTCTCGCATTTAATTCGCCGCGTGCATTTTTTAATTTCCTTTTTATTATTATTGTAACTGCTCCGAGTTTGTAATAGTAATTAGGGTTTCAATTCCACATCTTTATTTTTAGTCAAAATAATTATGTATCTGCAAAAGCCCTGTAATAGCTAGGACTTTAACTTTCTCGCTTTAATTTCTGCAAACTATAAACTGCTTAGATGTATGTTAATAGGATTGTATGGAAAGACAAACTGAAAATTAATACGGTAGAAAACCCTAAATATGCAAAGATAAATTAACTGAAAATTACACTCGCACATGCTCACTCCTAGGGTTTACTCCACTCCGGTTGCCTTCGGTAAATGATCATGAAGTATAGGTTTTGTTAGTGGTTGTCCTCTAGCCCCGAAAGATCTAAAATGACCCATTCGGATGTTGCCTCGGAAAAAGATATTTAAGGCTTTAGGATGATTACTAACATTTCTTTTGTGATCATATTTGTCCCTTCGAATGTCCCTAAAAAACTCCAACGATGATGCTACATATTTCTCAATAATGGGATAGCATTGTCTAAAAGGAAAACGAACAAACCTTTTCCGAGTAGGTAGATTAGTTCCTAGGTGCTTTCTCAAACAAACAAAAACTTTTTCACACCAACACTTTTCAAACAAAGTTTTCAAAAACAACTCCATAACACTCTTGAGGGCAGAAGCAAGGGTTAATACGAAGTAAAACAAAACTTTTCAAAACAAGCACACACAAGCAGTTTTCAAAATGAGTAAGTACCTAAGATCCCGTGGAAAACCACGGATAGAAAGGGTGCTAACACCTTCCCTTTCAATAATCTACTCCCCGTACTCAGAAACATCTCGAAAAAGGTTTTTTCTGTTCTTTTTCCTTTTTCTGATTGGATAAAATAAAATTCGGTGGCGACTCTTGCTTACCGCGACATTTGCGAACAAAAAATGCAAACCAGTATTAACAGTTGGTTCTGCCACCGTATCGCAGAACTGGCGACTCTGCTGGGGAGAAGAATATAAAGTGGGGTAAACCTTAGGATTTAGGTCGTATTTAATTGCTTTCTGTTGATTGTCTTGCTTGCTTTATATTTATGGGAACTGTTTGGGTTATTTGATCCTACACCCATATCGGGAAACACCTTTTAAGTAAGTAGAAATAAACTGTGAGGGAGTTGTGCTGGGGTATACCGACATGGTTGAAGCAGTAGCTACGTTGATGTGGCACTTTGGTTGGTATCTATAATCCTTGAGTCAATTAGGGAGATGTACGGGGCCGCCACGTGGTGTCATAAAGAATCAACTGACCTTAGAACCTTTAATTTCACTACTTGGCCAGTAGGACGTAGCGAGATGGCCGACTTTGGTGTATGCCCAAGGTCGATAGATACTCGATGCTACACTCATTGAGGTTTGACTTCTAAGTTTTGTTTGATTACGAGTCAATCATCGATTGAACAAGGCTTGGGGGAAAGATCAGTGATATTGAGATCCCTTTAGAACCCAGTTACATATTTATAGGACAGGTTGAACCAATCCAGCTTCAAGAGGGTATGACCTTAAAACTCAAGCAGGCTTTAAACCTAAGGGCTTGGTGTGATTTGTCTGTGTTTTCTATACCTGTGATTTTTATGACATCATAAACATCATAGCATAGCATATCTTACTAACTATTTCAAGGGTTTCTAGGGCTTATCTTTGCTCTGTTTTGTAGGATATGGCATCCGCCCGCAGGAACACTATTCAGATTAACCTAGTGAAAGTATCTCCCCAATTAAGGGACTTGGCAGTAAGGATTCCCGAAAGCTCTCCTTTCACTGAAAAGCATGGTCGGTTGCTCAACTTGGTCACTACAAAACCTGATGAAGAAATGTTGAAAGTGCTGTCTCAGTTCTTCGATCCTCTACATCACTGTTTCACATTCCCGGATTACCAGTTAGTGCCTACTATGGAGGAATTTTATCAGTTATTACGGATACCCATTCTTAATCAGCTACCTTTCAACGGTACGGAAAGACATCCCAAACCTGAAGAAATCGCTAAAGCTCTATCCTTACAACGGTCCGACATAGTGACAAATTGGGGAACCAGAGGGAGTGTTCAAGGAATTCCATTTAAATTTCTGTTCGAGAAGGCTTAATATTTTTGGGATACCCTAGATCTACAAGATTTTGAAGAGGTTTTGGCGCTCCTTATCTACGGGATGGTACTGTTCCCTAATACGGATCAACTCGTAGATGTGATCACAATCCAGATTTTTCTGTCTCAGAATCCAGTACATACATTACTCGGGGATATTCTACACTCTCTGCATGCTCGCACTCTAAAAAGGAGGGGAACCCTCCAGTGTTGCACTCCTCTATTGGCTAGGTGTTTTATTTCGCACCTACCCATATCTACTTTGAAGAATGAACAGGGTAAAAGATGGTCTCATCGACTGATGTCCCTTATGCATTCAGACATTCATTGGTGTTCACGGTTCTCGGAAGATGTTACTATCATCGATCGCTGTGGTGAATTACCTAATGTCCCACTCTTAGGCATTAGGGGAGGAATCACTTATAACCCTTGCTTAGCATTATGACAGTTTGGTTATGCAAGAAGGGATGGTCCTCATGATACACTTATTCAAGGAATCGCCTTCAACTATGAGAATGATGTTCAGGGTTACCGCAAAAGGTTCATACAAGCTTGGAGTATTGTACATAGGGTTGACAGCAAGACACTTGGGCATAAGAATTCCATACCTCTCGAGCCTTATCTCAGATGGGTACGAGCCCGCGCTCAAACTCTTATGATGCCTTATCTCGCTATCCGACCTATGATTATGGAACCAGTTGTCAAGGGAGACACTCCCCATCTTGTTCTTCATCCAAACATGCCAACTAATCACGAAGAGTTGCAAAAGTCCTGGGTTCAGCTTAAAGAGGAGCGGGATATGTTTGAAGCTTAATTCTACGCCAGCGACAAGAAGATCTTGGAACTCACTAGGCTACTTCATAAAGAGATGAATATCAACGCCTACATCGCGCCAAAGAGGATGCGCTCATGGGAAACCTAGTCTTCTTTTTGTTTTATTTTGCTTAATTGTACTCTCAAAATACATTCTTTGTAACAATTCAAGTTTACTAATACAATTCGCGTTTGTTCCTTTTTGTTTAAGCAAATTTGATCCTTTAAGAACCCTTGAAAACATTGCATACATATCATACATATCATACATATCATTTCATAACATGATTCATAACTGGTTTCTCATCTCCTCCGATGTTTATTTCAGCAATGGCTCTTGAATAAACTATGAAAGATCTTCAGACTCAGAACACGCAGTTCCAACAAATGATTGTGGCTCTGGCCAAAGGACAGGAAGAGCTGAAGGCTCTGATTGTTAAGAAGAACACTAAGAAGACCAATAGGACAGCCGATGTTGCACATATGAGTAGAAGGTTCAGAGGGCCTCCAAGATGGGTTGTTGATTTAGCTTCTTCATCTAAAGAGGGAGAGAATCAAGAGGGTGAAGCCAGAGAAGAGGACCCTAGTCCTAAAGAGTCTGACAATGAAACTGATTATAATAAGGAGCAGTACCCTCCGGCTGATGAAAAGTATAAGCATTTAGAAGAGCGTCTGAGTGCTATGGAAATCCAGAAGGTTCCTGGGTTGGATTTTGAAGAGTTGGGTCTGATCTCCGGGGTTGTCATCCTCCCAAAATTCAAGGCACCGATATTTGCTAAGTATGATGAGGTCTCTTGTCCTAAAATGCATCTCCGTTCATATGTGAGGAAGATACAGCCTCATACTGCTGACAAAGACTTGTGGGTTCACTTCTTCCAAGACAGTTTGTCTAGAACACAACTGGATTGGTTCTATCAGCTGGAAAGAGCCAATGTTCATAACTGGGAAGACCTTACTGCTGCATTTTATAAGCAATATTAGTATAATGCAGACCTTGCTCCCACCCGTACACAAATCCAAAATCTGTTTATAGGTTCGAACGAGGGTTTCAAAGATCATGCTCAGAAGTGGAGATATTTGGCTGGAAGAGTTCAACCTCCCTTGGCTGACAGGGAGCTCGTGGATATGTTTTTGGGAACTTTGACTGGGCCATTCTTCAACCATCTGATTGGAAGTGCATCGGCGGGTTTTACTGAACTGATCTTAACAGGAGAAAGAGTGAAAGCTGGAATCCGAAGTGGAAAAATTCAGAAGGATGCCTCTTCTAGTGCTGAAAGGAAGCCTTTTACAGGTAAAAGGAAGTCAGTGTCATCTATAACCAAAAGAATCAGAATCGAACTGAGCGTTGTCTGGCGGTAGGGGCTGTTGTGATTCCTAAACCTACACCTGCTCAGCAAAGAAACAATCAGCCAAGAGCAGAAAGACCAGCTAGACAGTTCACTCAGATCAACATGATGTTGTCTCAGGTTTTACCTCATTTTCTGAAGTCCAATCTGGTTACTCTGAGGGAAGCTCCGAAGAATCCGAACACCACCTCTCCCTACTATAAACCGAATGCTCGTTGTGCTTACCATTCGGAAAGTCCAGGCCATGATACCAATGACTACTGGGCTTTGAAGAAAAAAGTACAAGATTTGATTGATGCTAAGGAGATTTAATTTGATCCCCCGGAGACTCCCAACGTTATCACTGCCCCTATGTCGAAACATGGTAGGGGTGTTAATGTCGTTGAAGAAGATGTGTTTGTGACTTCTGTGGAAGAATTGGAGACCTCACTCATGAATATCAAAGGGAATTTGCTAAAGGCCGGTTTATTTCCGGGATGTGATGAAGGTTGCCACCTTTGTTCATTTCTACCGACTGGTTTCCCTTTGTTGAAGAGAGGTGTTTAGCGCCTGATGGATGACAAAGAGATTTTGTTTGAGAAGACTCCTGTTCTGACTGTTTCCTGTGAAGACGTTGCTATCATAACCATTTCCGCCAATCCTCCCAGGGCCTTCGCTAAGAGACCCGTCAGGATTACATGAATTCCGAAGGTGACTCCGTTGATCATAACCATGCCAGGGCCAATCCCATACTCCTCGGACAAAGCCGTTCCTTGGAACTATGGGGCCGACGTCTATTACCACGGCATAAAGCAGGACATGATAGCTATTGAAGACAAGATTGCTGAAAATGTTGATTCCAACATCATCAATATTGCCGGAACTAGTAAAATAACAAGAAGTGGAAGAGTGTTCCCCCCTGAAATGTCTCCCCCGAAGACTGTTACCAGACCTGTGATCATTCCTGTTGTGGTTCCACCCAAGAGTATTGCTGCAATTCCAGTAATCACTCCTGTTGACCCTCCCATCACCGAGTCGACCGAGACTCGAGGAAAAGACATACTGATTGATCCTGTCCTGACAAAGGCCAATTCAGTAACCATACTAGAAGCTTCCAAAAAAGAAATGGAATAAATTTTGAAGATAATAAAGAAGAGCGACTACAACGAGGTCGAGCAGCTCGGGCAGACCCCATCCAAAATTTCTATGTTGGCTTTGTTGTTGTGTTCCAAGGCCCATGCGAAGGCTTTGGTTAAGTTTCTGAAGACGGCTCACGTGCCACAAGAGACATCTGCTAATCAGTTTGAAGATTGTGTGGCTAGTCTGACTGCCGATAATGGTTTAGGTTTTTCCAAAGCAGATCTGACACTAAAGGGGAGGAATCATAATGATTCTCTTCATGTTTCCGTTGAATGCAAGGGCATGACTCTGGCCCATGTTTTGGTAGATACTGGCTCCTCATTGAATGTGCTGCCTAAAAAATCTCTAGACAGATTGGACTGCGAAGGCTTGACCTTGAAGCCTAGCATTATAGTGGTGAGAGCTTTCGATGGTTCGAAGAGGATCATGCACGGGGAAGTGGATGTCCATATCAAAGTTGTTTCCCAGACCTTCGACTCCACTTTCTATGTAATGGATATCAAACCATCATATTCTTGCTTGTTGGAATGCCCTTGGATACATGGGGCTGGGGATGTTACTTTAACCTCTACCAAATGTTAAAGTACCCAGTAAGAGGAAAGATTGTCACTATGCATGGTGAAGAGGAGTATATGACCAGTCACTTGAACTCCTTCAGGTACGTGGAAATGGATGGCGAGTTCATCGAGACTCCTTGCACGAACCTTGAAGAGGTACCTCAGATTATGGCTATAGCAGAAACTACCGACAGTCCTCCAAAGGTCACCAAATCTCCCTCGAAGATGGCTTCTCTCAAGGATGCACAAGCAGTGGTTAAAGAAGGTGGGTCTACCATTTGGGGTCAGTTCCCGGTTATTCATTACAAGTCTGAGAAATCTGGTTTGGGCTTCACTACAGGTGCTCAAAGGGTTGTTCGTCGTGCTCGGGTTGGAGGACCTCCCCTACGCATCAGCAATCCGGGGGTCAATGCGCTTGAAGACAGTGATGGTGATTCCGACATTGACAGCTGGATCTTCCCGACTACCAACGGCGGACTCAGTAACTGGACTACCAAGGACTTTGTACCGATTACTTTTGTTCAGGAGTAATTGTCTTTCTGATTTTTCGGATATGTAACTTAAAAAACAATATAAACACTATATCCATATGTCTTACCTGGGGCACAATGGTTCTATTTGTGAGGGTTATCATGTTTCATTTTCATATGACATTAATAAAGCATTGGACGTTTGCATACAAATTTTGCACTCTCCGTCTTTCTTTTCTTTTATTCTGTCTATACAGCTATGCTGTTACACACACTCACATATCCAAATGCAGATCCATATCCACTCTGGATCCCATTGATAACAGTTCTACTACTGCTCATTATGACTTTGAAAATCCGATCAACCAAGTCGAGGATGAAGGTAAGGAAGATTGTGAGGTACCCGGAGAACTTGTTAGACTATTACAGCAGGAAGAAAGGGCCATACAGCCTCATGAAGAGCCGGTTGAGACAGTGAACTTGGGTACAGAGGAAGACAGAAAAGAGGTTAAGATAGGTGCAAATATGGAGCTTAGTGTCAAACAACGGTTGGTACAGATGTTGCATGCGTATGTTGAAATCTTCGCTTGGTCATATGAAGACATGCTGGGACTACACACGAATATAATGGTTCATTGTCTGCCAACTAAAGAAGACAGCCCTCTGGTAAAGCAAAAGGTCTGTCGTATGCACCTTGAGATGTCAGAGAAGATTAAAGCATAGGTTATGAAGTAGTTCAACGCAGGGTTCTTAGCTGTCACCTCCTATCCCCAGTGGGTTGCTAATGTGGTTCCAGTACCTAAGAAAGATGGTAAAGTACGAATGTGTGTGGATTACAGAGACCTGAATAGGGAAAGCCCCAAGGATGACTTCCCGCTTCCCCACATCGATGTTCTGGTTGATAACACCGCACAAAACAAAGTCTTTTCCTTCATGGATGGTTTCTCTGGCTACAATCAGATCAAGATGGCACCTGAAGACATGGATGAGACAACATTTGTTACACAGTGGGGAACTTTCTACTACAAGGTGATGCCGTTTAGGTTGAAGAATGTCGGGGCAACTTATCAGCGAGCTATGGTAGCTCTGTTCCATGACATGATTCACCATGAGATAGAGGTTTACGTCGATGACATGATAGCCAGGTCTCAAACTGAGGAAGAACATCTTGATCATCTACAAAAGTTGTTTGATAGGTTGAAGACGTACAAGATGAGGTTAAATCCGAACAAGTGCACCTACGGGGTAAGGTCTGGTAAGCTTATGGGATTCATCGTCAATGATAAAGGTATTCAAGTAGACCCTGCAAAGGTGAAGGCCATACCAGAGAAGCTGGCTCCCTGTACTGAGAAGGAAGTTAGAGGTTTCTTGGGACGCCTAAATTACATTGCCCAATTCATTTCACATCTGACTGCTAATTGTGAGCCAATCTTCAAGCTTCTGAAGAAAGATCAAGTGGTAAAGTGGAATGACGAATGCCAGGTCGCCTTTGATAGAATCAAGAAAAACCTCCAAGAACCTCCTATTCTGATTCCTCCAACTGGAGGAAGACCTTTGATAATGTACTTAACAGTGCTAGATAATTCAATGGGGTGTGTGCTGGGGGCAGCATGACGAGTCTGGTCGAAAAGAGCACGCAATATACTACCTTAGCAAAAATTTTACCGACTGTGAAACACGATACTCACTGCTCAAGAAAACTTGCTGCGCTTTGGCATGGGCTGCTCGCCGACTAAGACAGTATATGTTGACCCACACTACTTTATTGATATCTAAGATGGATCCGATCAAGTACATTTTCGAGAAGCCCGCTCTCTCCAGAAGAATAGCAAGATGGCAAATGGTATTAACCGAGTACGACATCTAATACACAACCCAAAAAGCAATCAAGGGAAGTGTGTTAGCTGATCATTTGGAACATCAAGCCGTGGATGACTACCAGTCCATGAATTTTGAGTTCTCAGATGGGACATCATGTTAGTAACCGACTGTGAAGAACCTGGACCGGATGAATGACCTGAGGAAGGATCCCGTTGGTCTATGTTTTTTGATGAAGCCTCAAACGCACTGGGTAACGGCATTGGTACTGTAATCATATCTCCCGAGGGCTGTCATACTCCATTCACTGCCCGATTATGTTTCAATTGTACTAACAACATGGCCGAGTATGAAGCATGTATCATGGATCTTAGAGCTGCTATTGACCTAAGGATCAAGTTCTTGAGTGTATTCGTGGATTCCGCTTTGGTGATAAGTAAGATCAAAGGCAAGTGGGATATGAAACACCCGAACCTTATCCCTTTCAGAAAACATGTACTGACACTGCTTCCACATTTTGAAGAGATCACCTTTGAACATTTCCCACGAGAAAAGAATCAGTTAGCGAACACTCTAGCTACTATGTTGTCAATGTTCAAGGTCAGGTGGGACAATGAAGCTCCCTGAATCACTATTGAGAGGTTGGATGAACCGGCATAATGCTGTGAGATTGATACTGAGGAGGTAGCCGACAAACCTTGGTTTCATAAGGTGAAAAGGTATCTCGAGGCTCAAGAATACCCTGAAGGGGCATCTGTCAATGACAAGAAATTTCTGAGAAGGTTTGCTGCAAAGTTCTTCCTCAGCAATAGAATCCTCTATAAGCGCAATCATGACTCTTCCTTACTGCGGTGTGTAGACAAGAGCGAAGCAAAGAGGATCATGGCATACCTACACGAAGGTACCTTTGGCACTCATTCCAGTGGACATACCATGGAAAAGAAGATCCTACGGGCAGGATACTACTGGTCCACTATGGAAGCTGACTGTTATCAGCATTCTCGAACCTGTCACAAGTTCCAAATCTATGTTGATAAGGTGCGTGTACCTCCAGTTCCCTTGAACGTCTTGGCAGATCCCTGGCCCTTTTCAATGTAGGGCATTGACATGATCGGCGAGATCAGACCTACCGCGTCCAACGAGCATCGCTTCATCCTAGTGGCCATTGATTACTTCACGAAGTGGGTTGAGGCTGCCTCCTTTGCTACAGTTACCAAGAATGTGGTGGCACGGTTCATCAAGCATAATTTGGTTTGTCGTTATGGTATCCCTTAGATAATCATCACAGATAATGGTACTAATCTCAACAACTAGATGATCACTGAACTCTGTAAATAGTTACAGATTCAGCATCACAACTCTTCTCCTTACCAGCCGAAGATAAATGGGGTTGTCGAAGCTGCTAATAAGAATATTAAAAAGATCATACAGAAGATGACGGTGACATACAAAGACTGGCACGAGATGTTACTATTTGCTTTTCACGGGTACCTTACTTCAGCACGTATGTCAATAGGGGAGACACCCTATTCTCTGGTATATGGCATGGAGGTTGTCCTACCCATGGAGGTCCAGATCCCTTCTCTATGGAATATGAAGGATGCGGGTTTGAGCAAAGACGATTGGATCCAGACTCGACTTGATCAATTGAACTTAATCGACGAGAAAAGACTTACTACTGTCTTCCATGGTCAAATGTATCTGAAACGGATGATCAAGGCCTTCAACAAGAAAGTTAGACAACAAGTGTATCAAGTAGGGGATCTGGTAATCAAGCGCATCATACTGCCACAAGGTGATCCCAGGGGAAAAATGGACTCCGACCTATGAGGTACCATTTGTAATTAAGAACATATTTTTGGGTGGAGCCATGATTATGACCACCATGGATGGTGACGACCTTCCACACCCTATTAATACGGACATAGTGAAAAAATACTATGCATAATAAAGACCCGCTAGGTTGACATACCTAGGTAAAAATAAGGGCATCCCGGCGAACCAAAAGGGTTCGGGAAAAAAATTAGGGATAAAAAATGAAAATATATGTACGTCCGGCAAGTCGAAAACCCGAAAGGGCGGCTTGGGCAAAAAAGGGTATCCCGGTGGACTGAAAACCCGAAAGGGCGGTCCAGGCAAAAATTAGGGATTAAAGCGTATCACTATATCCCATTGGATCACCTTACGATCAGACCTCAGTAATCAGATATCAAGCTCAAACGGTACCGATCAATCCAGTCAGCTTCGGACAAGCAGCAAAGTGTTGAGATGCTCGAAGACATAGGGGCAATAGCAGAACTGAAACCCAATGGGATCACTACACATATCTGTTTTCTTTTTGTACACAATTTTTGTAATAATTTCCATTTTTACGGCGATGTTCTCTTACTAGAGTGTCAGCCTCCTTGTAAAAAACGCATGTTATAGGCAAATTTCAAATCAATACAAAGCGTCTTTTGAGTACAAAACTTTGTGTTTTTTTTTTCCGTTTTCTGTTTTGTTTTGCAAAAATACGTCCAATATTTTATTCTTGACATATGCATTTGAATATGATTACTGTTCATAAATATCTGCATATAAAATAGAAAGACAGTTACTAAGAACTCCAAGAAACGGGTACAAAACCTAAATACCGACAGTTACCCCATCCATCATGGTACAAGGGGCAGAGACAATTGGAAGCAAAGTCACTATCACATACAAGCCAGTGATACCTATATTACCTACAGAGCCGAGACAACCAAGATCCGACCTCCGTATCCCCAAGTAGGAATTCCTTCCCCTGTATGTTCCTTCAGAAAGCTGATATATGCATTCCCCACCGAGTTTTATAACCATGAGCAGTTTATAAAGCTATCTCCTGAGCAGAGTTTATTTCTCTGATAGCGGAAGCTCAATCTCCAACAGAGCTCTTCTCTCCAGCAATGGAAGTTCATCCCCAACTGATTTTATTTCTCCAAATCAGCAGATCTTCCAATAGAGTATCTCTTTTCCCCACAAAGTCATTCCCCCACAGGATTATTCTCAGACAGAGTCTCCTCCGGCAGAATGTTCTCAAGCTGAATGGATGTAAATCCCCAGCTAATCATCTTTGGTCACTATCCCCAACAGAAACAAAGAACTCAACTCCTTATACTCTCCAGCAGCAGTCCAGGATTTATTTTCCCCAGCTAGAGAATATCACAATAGCATTGCATATCCATACATCATGGCATGTGCATACATATTATACAGCACAATCTCATTTATTTTGAGAACATCATTACTCAATACATTTCATACATCATGACATTACATATGACTAACTCTTTACCTTTCAGGGAAAGATGCAATCAAGTTCTCACAAGTTCTCTCTGGTTCAGTCAAACCGACACCAAGGTTTCTATTCCAGTTGAAGATATTCCAACACTTTTCAATATTTTCTCTGGTTCATTCAAACCAACACTAAGGTTTCTATTTTAGTTGAAGATGTTCTAAGACTTTCGTCTGGGTCAGTCGAATCGCTGCTAAGATTCTCCTGATTTCTATACCAGTCAAAGTCAATCCGAGACCTTCCCCTAGTTCAGTCAAATTGATGCTAAGATTTATTTCCCGGTTGAAGTCAACTCGAGACCTTTCCCTGGTTCAGTCAAATTGATACTAAGATTTCTATTCCAGTTAAAGAAGCTATGAAGCCCGGAAATTGACCGGATAATAACTTGATTTCCCCAAATTACTGAAGCCTGGAGCACGACCAGATAACAGTATAAGGTACTGTGAAGCTTGGAATCCGACCAGATAGCAGTTTACTCGGCCAATTACTATTGAAGCCTGGAAACGATCGGATGTTAGTATGCCTTAAATTCAAGTTGAAACCCAGATGCGACCGGATAACCACTTAATTCCTTCTGAAGCCTGGAGTACGACCAGATAATAGTTTTTGAGATTGAAAATCCTGGAGCACGACCAGATAGTAAGTTTAATCTCATCTCCCCAGTAAGTCACTGTAAAACCTGGAGCACAACCAGATTGTAGTCAGTCTTATTATCCTCACCAAACCACTGTAAGGCCTGGAGCACGACCAGATAGCAGTTCATTTTCATCTCCTCGACTAAGAGATGATTCCCGGGTAGAGTAACAGACAACTGACATTCCTAAAATTCATTTCTCCCAAGACAAAGACCAACATTCCTCAGCACATTCCTCCTCAACGACAGGAGCAAGAATTCTCATCAAAGGAATATCTCGGGAAATTAACATCCTATAGATGGAATCTTTAAGCCCATCTCCCACGATTCTCCGTCATATCTTCCGGATGGCATCTTTAAGCCCATCTCTGGTGACCTTCTGTCATCTCCTCCAAATGGCATTTGTAATCCCATTCTCGATATTACCTACACAGTCCAGCACCATCTCAGACGAGTGCAAATTTTTGGGCACTCTAGTGTTCAATCATCTTCCACCTTCAGATTACGAAAGGAAGACAACCAATCTACATCCTCAGGTTTAAGAAGATTGAACAGGGGCAGCTGTTGTACCCCAAAATTTTCCCTCTCATTTTACTCAACACATGCCTATTGAGGTCCTCAACTGGCTCAAGGATGCCCAAGAGTTGACCAGACAAACTCTCTCCTAAGGCAATGTACCTCAAACTAGGGTTTCCATTTTCATAAGGGTGTGGGAACTACAAAGGTTCCAAATGCCTTCCATGATCCCAATATGTTCTCAATATCATCCATGTCAAGTTTCATTCCTTGCACAAGAAGTTTGCTCAGTCAATTGCCCAGATGCCTGAAAATCAATAGTATTAGGTCAAAAGTCAATTGTGGCCCACATACAATCAAACATCAAGATTTTTAGTCAACATAAACATTTTGAAGAGATATCCATCATTTTATCAAGGTTTGATCATGATTCCTCAAGGAATTCCCCCAAATTCATCAAAACTCAAAAGTTGCTAAATTAGGGTTTCACAAGAAAAGTCAACCAAACTTTGACCAGGCATAACTTCTTCATACTTTATCAGAAAGTTTCCATCCAATGCTCATTTTGAATAGGATGCAATTCCCTACAACTCATCTTCAGTCCACAAGTTCAAAATATGCACACATAAAAAGATATGAATTTCTACATTATAGGTCCTTTTGAAAAGTCAACAAAAACACCTTTTGGGTCAAAGCTTCTTTCATGAACATGGAAGACACAATTTAGATGAAACCAAAAGGGTTGTTTAGGGGACATCCTAATATTTCTAAAAAGTCTAAGAACACCTCTCTAGGGTTAAAATTGGAGGAGATATGCCTTGTCAAAGTTGACCATTTTTGCAAAATTGCCAAAAGTCAAATGTGCTCAAAAGTGCATTTTTTGTCAAATGGGCCTAGCTTTTCATGATTGAATCTTATTGGGGACATGGTCCACGACCCAAATCAGCATCCACACTTTATTTGCTTCATTATTTATTTTCTTTTGATTTTTTATTATTTAAAATGCAAATTAAATCAAATAAATGGCAAAAACTACAAAAGATTGATTTTGATCTAATTTTTTTGTAGGAATCAAATCAAATCAACCTAGCATGACCAAGTAAAATCGTGCAAGGGTGGAATGAATCAAATTGGCATGATTTTGATGCATTTAGAAAGATATGATGCAAGGGAAAAAAACAAATCAAATCTTGATGATCTTCAAAGATTCAAATTGTTTTTGTTACCCTAATTCATTCTAGCATATATATTGAGCAAGAACAAGCCAAAAACACAAGGATTTGCAGTCGTAAAATGCCATACCAAAACTCAAAAAATTTTACAAAAGTGCTAGACCGTTTTTGGACCTAGAAGGCAATTCAAGCCATTCCAATACTCCCGATCATTTCCTGAAGCCTCTCTGAAGCTAACACGATCAGTTTCACGCATCCTCACGCCCAGAATCGACTCCCAGACTTCATACAATTATGTGCATTGCCTTTCCAAGCACCTCCCATGCGTTGTCACCATCTTTCCATTGGATTCATTGCTAGCCAGATCCAACGCCTCAACCAAGGAAGGACTATGGTGCACTCCCAGGCTGGCATAACAGGGAATCACACGCATGGAATGGGCTCAGCTTCATGGGCCTAAGCAATTCAACATCATACCCCTCATTCAACTTCTAACATGCTCATTCTATCTTTTTTATTTTAATTATTTTAATTATTTTAATTATTCTCTAATTATTTTCTTTTTAAAAATAACACAAAAATCATTACTTTTTTCATTTAATCAAAAAATCATAAAAAACATCCAAAATCATTTTTCATAAAAAATATTTTGTTTCTTTAATTAATTAATTAGTTTAATTAAATTAAGGCAATTTAATTCTTTCTTTTGTCATAATTTAAAATAATTAGACTTAGGGTTTAATTTTGTATATAATCTAATTTTTTCTCAAAAAACTAACCTAAACTTTTTTTTTAATTAGATCTTTTAGGTTTTGCTAATTATTCTCGCATTTAATTTTCCGCGCATATTTTTTAATTTCCTTTTTATTATTATTGTAACTGCTCCGAGTTTGTAATAGTAATTAGGGTTTCAATTCCGCATCTTTATTTTAGGTCAAAATAATTATGTATCTGCAAAAGCCCTGTAATAGCTAGGACTTTAACTTTCTCGCTTTAATTTCCGCAAACTATAAAATGCTTAGATGTATGTTAATAGGATTGTATGGAAAGACAAACTGAAAATTAATACGGTAGAAAACCCTAAATGTGGAAAGATAAGTTAACTGAAAATTACACTCGCACATACTCACTCCTAGGGTTTACTCCACTCCGGTTGCCTTCGGTAAACGGTTATGAAGTATAGGGTTTGTTAGTGGTTATCCTCTAGCCCCGAAAGATCTAAAATGACCCATTCAGATTTTGCCTCGGAAAAAGATCTTTAAGGCTTTAGGATGATTACTAACATTTCCTAACATTTCTCTTGTGATCATATTTGTCCCTTCAAATGTCCCTAAAAAACTCCAATGATGATGCTACCTATTTCTCAATAATGGGATAGCATTGTCTAAAAGGAAAACGAACAGACCTTTTCCGAGTAGGTAGATTAGTTCCTAGGTACTTGCTCAAACAAACAAAAACTTTTTCACACTAACACTTTTCAAACAAAGTTTTCAAAAACAACTTCGTAACACTCTTGAGGACAGAAACAAGGGTTAATACGAAGTAAAACAAAACTTTTCAAAACAAGCACACACAAGCAGTTTTCAAAATGAGCAAGTGCCTAAGAGCCCGTGGAAAACCACGGATAGAAAGGGTGCTAACACCTTCCCTTTCTATAATCTACCCCCCGTACTAAAAAACATCTCGAAAAAGGTTTTTTCTGTTCTTTTTCCTTTTCCTGATTGGATAAAATAAAATTCGGTAGTGACTCTTGCTTACCGCGACATTTGCAAACAAAAAACGCAAACCAGTATTAACAGTTAGTTCTAACACCGTATCACACATCCCCACAGAGCAATCTCAACGGTATTATCCTCACTGGTTCATCTTCACTAGCTCATCTTCAATAATGATACATTCCCTGACAGGTCTAAAGTGCCTTCAAATAGAAAGTGGGGCATCTTCCAGTTGATAACATATCCATACTCACTAGCAGATCCCCTTAGCGGATAAAGGAGCATGATCTTCTACCCGATAATATCACCAACCCACGGAGTTGCAAATCAGTACATCTCATGGAAATACTCTTCCCCAGCTAATTTTGGTCCTCCAAAAATGAAAAAGAAACCTGGCAGAGTTCTTCTTTCTAGCAAAATTCAATTCCCCCAAGAGGGTTGGTTTCCTCAACAGAGCACTTCTCCATCAAAAAGGGTTTATTTCCCTAAACCTACAAATTCCCCAGCTAATCACTGACAAAATACTTCTCCCCATTGAAGTCATCACTATCCCCAGGAAGTTGCTGCAAATCCTGGAACCCGACCAGATACCAGTTAAACTTTATCTTCCCCAGACGAGTCAGAAGTTAAACCATCTCTTTTATCCTCAATCAGGGTATATAAGAAATAAACTCCCCAGTAGAGAAATAGACGAATAATCTTCTTAAACTCTACTTCCCAAACAAAAATTAATACATCCCTTGTAGAGTTTTCTCAAACAAGTAAGCGAGAATCCCCAACAGAAGCATTCTAGATAAAATTGAAGACACACATACTCTTCATCCCCAACAATTGTCAGGGATTTATTTTCATAGACAAAGATACCGCATGGGTTTACAAATATACTTCAACAACATTTCACATTCATACAACATGTGCATACGAAACACATATAAGACAGTCTCATTTATTTTGAGAAAATCATTATGAAATGCATTTCATACATCATGACATTGCATACAACTAACTATTTACCTTTTCAGGAACGATCAATCAACAGACGAATATCATCAATAGATTTTGACATTTCCAAATTAATTCATGAAACAAGACAGGGCAACTATCTATGAACAACAAATTGTAGATTAATTCTCGAAACAAGACGAGGCAACTATCTACAAAACCCGGTTAGAGATTAATTCCTGAAACAAGACAAGGCAACTATCTCAACGACCAATAAAAATAGGTTCCAAATTAATTCCTGAAACAAGACAGGGCAACTACCTGGATAACCAACCACGGATTAATTCCTGAAACAAGACAGGGAAACTATCTGCAAAACAAAACTGATTATAGATCAATTCCGGAAATAAGACAGGGCGACTATTTACATGAACATGTTGAATATTAACTCCCAAAACAGGACGGGGAAACTATCTTTCTTTCTCTTTGGTCAGATAGAGATCAATTCCCGAAATAGGACGGGGCGACTATCTTTATCACCAATAGTATAAACTCCCAAAACAGGATGGGTTTACCAACAAACTGATTATAGATCAATTCTCGAAACAGGACGGGGCAACTATCTACATGAAGAGCAACTATTCAAACACCTTTCCCAGAGTATCACTCTGGAAAACATTTTTCAGAGACAGTCGGACGAAGACTTATTCTGATCCACTTTTAGATACGGCCAGGCGTAGACTTATTCTAATACATTTTTAGATACATCGGGCGAAGAATCATTCGTATCCACTTTTAGATACGGTCAGGCGCAGACTCATTCTAATACATTTTCTAGATACAGTCGGGTGGAGACTCATTCAGATTCACTTTTTAGATACAGTCAGGTGTAGGCTCATTCTAATACATTTTCCAGATCCAATCTGGCAGAGTCTCATTTTGATTCACTTTTTAGATACGGTCAGGCGTAGACTCATTCTAATACATTTTCCAAATACATTCGAACAGGGACTCATTCTGATTCACTTTTTAGATACAGTCAGGCATAGACTCATTCTAATACATTTTTCAGATATAGTCGGGCGGAGACTCATTCTGATTCACTTTTTAGATACAGTCAGGCGTAGACTCATTCTAATACATTTTCCAGATACAGTCGAGCGTAGACTCATTCGGATTCACTTTTTAGATACAGTCAGACATAGACTCATTCTAATACATTTTTCAGATACAGTCGGGCGGAGACTCATTCTGATTCACTTTTTAGATACAGTCAGGCGTAGACTCATTCTAATACATTTTCCAGATATAGTCGGACGGAGACTCATTCGGATTCATTTTTTAGATACATTCAGGCGTAGAATCATTCTAACATATTTTCTAGATACAGTCGGGCGGAGACTCATTCTGATTCACTTTTTAGATACAGTTAAGCGTAGACTCATCCTAATACATTTTTTAGATACAGTCGGGCGGAGACTCATTCTGACTCACTTTTTAGATACAGTCAGGCGTAGACTCATTCTAATATATTTTTCAGATCAAGTCGGGCGAAGATTCATTCTAATCCACTTTTTAGATAAATTCAGGCGTAGACTCATTCTAATACATTCTTCAGTTACAGTTGGGTGGAGACTCATTATGATTCACTTTTTAGATACAGTCAGGCGTAGACTCATTCTAATATATTTTTCAAATACAGTCGGGTGAAGATTCATTCTAATCCACTTTTTAGATATAGTCAGATATAATAAAGCACAGACATCTGCTGGTTCAGTTTAAATCGACCAAAGATTTATTTTGATTCTTTTCCGATAGACACTTTTTTTATTCAGTTTAAGTCGCCTAAAGATTTATTCTGATGCTTATCCAGTTAAAGACAAATTCAAGACATCTGTTGGTTCAGTTTAAATCGACCAAAGATTTATTCTGATTCTTTTCTGGTAGACAATTTTTCTGGTTCAAATTAAGTCACCTAAACATTTATTTTGATGCTTATCCAGTTAAAGAAAAATTCAAGACATCTGCTGGTTCAGTTTAAATCGACCAAAGATTTATTCTGATTCTTTTCCAGTAAACACTTTTTCTGGTTCAATTTAAGTCCCCTAAAGATTTATTCTGATTCTTATCCAGTTAAATACAATTCAAGACATCTGTTGGTTCAGTTTAAATCAACCAATTATTTATCCTGATTCGTTTCCGGTAGACACTTTCTCTGGTTCAGTTAAATCGACCCTAAGATTTATTCTTATTCGTATCCAGTTAAAGATGATTTAAGACCTTTGTTGGTTCAGTTTAAATCGTTCAAAGATTAGTTCTGATTCTTTTCCAGTAGAAACTTTTCTGGTTCAGTTTAAATCGACTAAAGATTTATTCTGATTCTTTTCCAGTTAAAGACAATACAAGACATCTGCTACTTTAGTTTAAATCGACCAAAGATTTATTCTGATTCTTTTCCGATAGACACTTTTTCTGGTTTAGTTTAAGTCGCCTAAAGATTTATTCTGATGCTTATCCTATTAAAGGAAAATTCAAGACATCTACTGGCTCAGTTTAAATCAACCAAAGATTTATTCTAATTCTTTTCCACTAGACAATTTTTTCTGGTTCAGTTTAAATCAACTAAAGATTTATTTTGATTCTTATCCAGTTAAAAACAATTTAAGACACTTGCTGGTTTAGTTTAAATCGGCCAAAGATTTATCCTGATTCGTTTCTGGTAGACACTTTCTCTGGTTCAGTTAAGTCGACCCTAAGATTTATTCTTATCCGTGTCCAGTTAAATACAATTCAAGACCTTTGCTGGCTCAAATTAAATCGATCAAATATTTATTTTGATACTTCTTCCAGTAGATACTTTTTCTGGCTCAGATTAAATGGACCAAATATTTATTCTGATACTTCTCCCAGTTAAAGACAAACAAAACCACCTTCTGGATCAGTTTAAATCAACCAAGGATTTGTTCTAATACTTCTTCCAGTTGATACTTTTTATGGCTCAGAATAAATCGACCAAAGACTTATTCTGATACTTCTCCCAGTTAAAGAAAGACAAAAACATCTTCTGGCTCAATTTAAATCAACCAAGGATTTATTCTGATACTTCTTCCAGTTGATATTTTTTCTAGCTCAGTTTAAATCGATCGAAGATTTATTCTAATACTTATCCCAGTTAAAGATAGACAAAAACATCTTTTGGCTATGTTTAAATCAACCAAGGATTTATTCTGATACTTCTTCCAGTTGAAACTATTTCTGGCTCAGTTTAAATTGACCGAAGATTTATTCTGATACTTCTCCCAGTTAAAGACAAAAAAAATTTTCTTGCTCAGTTTAAATCAACCAACGATTTATTCTGATACTTATTCTAGTTGATACTTTTTCTGGATCAGTTTAAATCGATCAAAGATTTATTCTGATACTTCTCCCAGTTAAAGACATACAAAAACAACTTCTGGCTCAATTTAAATCAACCAAGGATTTATTGCGATACTTCTTCCAGTTGATACTTTTTCTGGCTCAGTTTAAATTGATCAAAGATTTATTCTGATACTTCTCTCAATTAAAGACAAACAAAAAACATCTTCTTGCTCCATTTAAATCAACCAAGGATTTATTCTGATACTTTTTCCAGTTGATACTTTTTCTGGCTCAGTTTAAATCGATCAAAGATTTTTTCTGATACTTCTCCCAATTAAAGACAGACAAAAACATCTTCTGGCTCAGTTTAAATCAACCAAGTATTTATTCTAATACTTCTTCCAGTTGATACTTTTCTGGCTCAGTTTAAATCGATCGAAGATTTATTCTGATACTTCTCCCAGTTAAAGACAGACAAAAACATCTTCTTGCTCAGTTTAAATCAACCAAGGATTTATTATGATACTTTTTCAAGTTGATACTTTTTCTGGCTCAGTTTAAATCGACCGAAGATTTACTCTAATACTTCTCCCAGTTAAAGACAGACAAAAACATCTTCTGGCCCAGTTTAAATCGACCAAAGATTTATTCTGATACTTCTTCCATTAGATACTTTTTCGGAATCAGTTTAAATCAAACGTAGATTTATTCTGATACCTCTTCAGGTACAATCGAGCGTAGACTCATTTTAACAACTCTTCATCACCTCTGGATGGCATCTATAAGCCCACCTCCAACAATATTCGGTCACTATCCTGGATGGCATCTATAAGCCCATCTCCGAAAAATATTCTGTCACTATCCTGGATGGCATCTATATTCTGTTACTTCTTGCACACCCGAGTGCAAATTTTTGGGCACTTAAGTGTTCAATCATCTTCTACCTTCAAGTCACGAATGGCGGACACGCCAATCTAACTTTTCAGGTTTAAGAAGATTGAATAGGGACAGCTGTTGTACCCCAAAATTTTCCCTCTCATCCAATTCAAAAACATCCCTCCATACTCCTAGGGTTCTTAATGGATTTAAGCACCAAAGGTTCATGGTTCAATGGTTGCACAATATTAGGGTTTGACAGTTGAGTTTATCTTGTGTCTGATTTTGATTCATGATAAAAGCTTTTTAGATTAAGGATTCTTTGATGATACATTATTTGCTGGTGAAGAAATTTAATCAAAGTTGAATTTGAGATTGGGGTGTTCTCATCTTTTGGGTTTGGATTGTTGAATTTCTTCGATTGAGGAGAATTTCTGGTTTCTAAGATCAGATGAATATTTGGTTACTTGTTCATTTGATTTTTGAGTCAAGTGGTGAAGTTGTGATTTCAAGTGGGGAGATCTATTGACTTTCATTGCTTGTGAAAGGAATTTTGGTCCTTGATTCATGGTGAAGTTCGATGCAAGACACGTTTATGATTCTGAGAAATATTTTATCTTTTGTCTAGATTTTCAAACTCAAAATCATGTGTAATTTGATTTTGGACTTAATGTGGTTGGAAGCCCATTTCCTATGATATCCTTTCTCACTATAAAGTTCATTAAGGCATCACCACTTTGAGTGGTCATTCGAATATTTGCTTTGAACTTAGGAGTGTTTGAATTTAGTATTGTTCGCATAATGGACATCAAGACTTTTGAACTCTAATTTAGAAAACAAAAGAGTTTTAGATAAGAAAGTTCATGTTTTCTTTTGAATTCAAATTTGGTTTTCTTTAATTAAAAATATGGAGGCTTCTTTTTATCTCAAGTTTCAAAGCATCACTTGTCATCTCAAATTCACTTTCAAAAATCCAATTTACTTTCTTCATACAACTTTCAATATCCATTCTTATTGGAATCAAATTCAAATATGGGGAGTTTTCCATTTTCCATTTCAAGATTAAATCTTAAAGGACTACAAAACTTCATATTGTTACAAATTGTTTAAGATCCGTTGAATGTGTTACAAAAAGGGAATTAAAGTTTGCCCAAAATTTCAAATGGAATTCAAGATTTCAAGTGTGCATAGTTCTAAAGTTCCAAACTACTTCCTAATGTTACATAGACATTCATTCTTCTATGGCCTAATTACATGGTCCTACACCTAAGTGTCTTTTGGATATCACCAATGTTATTCACGAATTCTCCACTTTAAGCATGGCCGTGTTATACCATTGATCCCTTCATGTCTTCCTTATTCATTGTCCCATTACCATTGTTGAAATACATGAAACAAAAAGAAAGAGAAATAGTTAGTACAAATCGTTAAAACTTTAGAAATAAACAAGAATTTTCAAAGAGTTTTCTCTTTAAATTCATCATTAAGGTTTTGCTTAAGGAATCAGAGAAGGGTTGTTTCTCAATCATGTTTATGTGCCAAAAAGCCTCATACAAAAATGGATTTAATCATAGGCCTGGGTCTATTTCAAATCATAATTAAATTGGTTCACAATAAACAAATTTAAAAGAGTTTGAAAAAATAATTCATCCCAAGACCAGCCCAGTTACAATAAGTACAAGTTCAAAGGCCCAATAGCAAAGATTAAAAAAAAGTCAGAATTCAAGCCCAATATGCAACAAAATCCTCATACATTTTTGTTCTACCATTGGCCTAAGAAAATTCTCTACTGCAAATCAGAAAAGATTGTCTTTGGTTCACAATAGAAGAAAAAAGTCGTTGCAGAATGCAAAAAGAATTGCATCACAAAATAGTCCCAAATTCAGCAAAACATTTCGGCATCAGAAAAAACAAACAAAACAGTCCAAAATAGC
This sequence comes from Vicia faba, assembly GCA_948472305.1. Taxonomy (NCBI): domain Eukaryota; kingdom Viridiplantae; phylum Streptophyta; class Magnoliopsida; order Fabales; family Fabaceae; genus Vicia; species Vicia faba. Next base: position 514,404,008 of record OX451736.1, on the reverse strand, counting down.
CCAATATTGCACAATTTCAGTAAAAACAAAACTGTAGTAAACAAAGCTATAAAACATTAGCCAAAACAATTCAAACCTCATCAATTTTTCCCTCCCAATTTTCACCCTTTTTCATCTATAAAAACAACTTTTGATCAAATAGTAAAAGGGGACAGAGATTCGGAATTTATCAAACCAGAATAATAGTTTTGTTTAAATAGAGACAACACAACCACAAAACCAAAAAAACCAGGCAGATTCAAAACCCCCTTCAAAAATTTTTTTCAAGCAAAGACAACACAGAGTTCACAGATACAGAGAAACAAAAACGATTCCCAAACCCTAACTTGTGTTCATCAATTTCCTCTCACAAAACCTTCAAGATCGTTAAAAACAGGAACATAGTTCATACAACAGATATATAGAAACAACTGTAGAACCATAAACGAAACTTTAACATTATCATCATTTTCTTTACACGAAAACCCTTCAGGAAATATAAAAGGAAATTTCAAGTTTCGAATCAACAGAGAAAAGAAGAAGAAAAGCTATCGCAAGAAACCGAAGGCAACGAAGGAGAAGAAGAGAGAATCAGAAAGATCTCACCTAAACAACGAAGGATCTTCTCAATCAGAGCCGCTAGGGTTTCGTTTCCCCTTTCAAGATCTACTCAATTTGGTTTACCATCTGCAAAAATCAATCCCAGCTTATTACTCAGAAGAGGAAAACAAAGATAATGGTGTAAGAAGATTGAGGATCGGAGCCAAGCCGCCGTGAGAGCCTCCGTTCGCTACCGCCCACTGCTGCTGGGGGAGATTTCCAGCGAGCCCCAAAGATGGAGAGAGGCGAGAGAACTCATGGAAGAAGAGAAATAATGTTTATTTCTTTCTGAATAATTTTGTAATTTTTGTCATTGTTTAGTTTTTTGATTTAAAAATAAAAATGCATTTAACAGGCCTCAGGTGGTGATACTTGTCACCACTATTATGGACTCTCTGTTGATCCCATGCAGGTACATCCACCCTAACTATCATCCACCTTCTCTCAATAATTACTTGATCTTCATCCAACACTCATGATGGAAAGTCCACACGATGCACCCCCACTCAAGCCACGAGCAGGATCACCAGCAGCACCTGGACTTGCTGTCATTGGGCCCAAACGAAATTCAAACTCACACCCTTGTTTTTATTTATTTTTGGTTGCATAACAAACTAATATTGGGCCCTGGACAGAATTGTTTTCCCACCCCCTGATTTGCTGACAACACAAGCCCATCACTTTTTACCTTTTTTTTATTTTCTATTTCAAACACAAAAGCTGTTTGTTTTGGGCCTGGACTTTTATTCTTTTTCACACTCTCTGATTTTCTTTTCAACGCCAGGCCCAACATTGTTATTTTTTTTTCTTTTCTTATATTTACTTATTTGTACTTAACCAAAAAAATACAAAAATATTTTTGTTAAATAATTAGACTAAAACTTTCTAATTTTATTTTTATTTTATTTATTAATTTTATAAATAAGAAAACCTAAAAATATTTTCTTAACAAATTGATTTTTTTAGAATTAAAATTAAATTAGACCTAAATTCATTTTCTTTTAACTAAATTAAGCTTTAGGTTTTATTAAATAATTAATTAACTTCTGTTTGTAAATTAATTAGGATTAAATTAGGTAAACCATAAAACCTTTCCATCAAAAAAATTATCAAAAAACAAGTTTCTTTTCCTTTCCTATACTTTATATTACTTAGCGCATTTTATTATTTCGCATTATTGTTCATAATTCAAATCTTTGTAATAGTAATTAGGGTTTATTTTACTTTATCCCCATTCATAAATTTGTACCCTCACACCCGAAGCATTGTAAAAGCGTAGAACTTTTTTTTTTGCACTTTACCACATTTCCTTATACTGTATAGTAATTAGGGGTCTATGACAAGATTTAAAATCGACCGATAGACAACCCTAATCAAGACAAATTAATTATCAAACACTTATAACATGTACACCTAGGGTAACCTCGCTTGTTGCCTCGGAAAAACAGTAATGTCCCTCGAATATGGGACACTTTAGTAAAGACCCTCGATAGAAAAAGATCGTAGTCCCTCAATGACCCTTTGATATTGCCTTCGGTAAAATGATCTTAGTCCCTTATGACAATTGTTAAAGCATCTCACAAGTTTCCTTCTATGACTGTACGATGATCCGCACCTTTCCCTCATATCCAATAATAAGGCTTCATACCAATCAATGGTAGGATAGTACCATCTAAAGAAGGAAGAAAAGAACAAAGACTTTTTGAGTCGGTAAATTGCTCATAATTGCTTGCTCATAAATCAAAACAATCTTCACACCTCACACTTTCAAAAACATCTTTCAAACACTTTCTAAACAACAAATATTTTCAAAACCAACACTTTATATACATTCTCAACGATACAAGAATCATTACAAAGTTTTCCGAACGAAGGAGTTTTCAAAATATTTTCAAACTTACACAAACACAAAGCATTTCAAAGTGAGCTAGCAATTAAGAACCCGTAGATAACTACGAATGTAAAGGGTGCAAACACCTTCCCTTTTCACAACCTACCCTCTGAACTCAAGAAAATTCTCAAAAGGTCTTTTCTGTTCTTTTCACCCTTTCCTTTATTAGATAAAAGAAATTTCGGTGGCGACTCTTGTTATCCGTAACACTTGCGATAAAACACAAAACACCAAGCCAGTTCTCCCACCGTATTACAACATGCAATGCAAAAACATGCAGAAAATATTTTTCAATGTGTTAGGTCAATTCCAAAGTACTTTTTGATGATTCCTAAGACCTATAATGCAGAGGAGTGCCACCAGACATAAGGATATCGTCCACCATACTGAAATGCTAGCTTTTCGAGTTTTAACATCATGAAAAACATCTAATAGTGAAGTTGCACTCACAAACTCCCCCTTTTTGATGATAGAAAAACTTGTGACGATGTATTTCATGTAGTTATCGAAGGCTCCATTTGACTTTGTGCTTCCCATTTTCATCTTGCATATTCTTCTCTCTATTTGACAACATCAAAAATAAATAAGGCAAATCGTGAGAAGTATCATATTCCAATACCAATTCTAATATATCACACAAAGGGATTTTTGTAAAGAAGAGCACACAATTACATATCCCCATATATATCTAATGATGCAAAAAATATAGATAACAAGCATAAAACATTACCAAACATGTAATGCAATTGCATGAATAATAATGAATGTGATGCAAGAGCAATCTAGTTAAGTTTCTTTTATAGCGTCACGATTTTGTAACACAACACAATGGAACTCCCGATGTCGCACACACATGTGCCTAGAATAGCGACAAGAATATGTCACTACTCAATCCAAAGTGAAAATGTTTCCATAAAACATGACTCAACTACAACATGAACCGTACATGCAACTAAAATGCTTACATTTAACTCATGCACAAATGCAATAAATAAAAATAGAAATACATAGTTGTACATACAAGAACAAACTTATACAAATGTGAAAGAGTTAATACATGAAGTCATATTAAACATATACATTGAGAACATGAAATGATTAGCAATCAAAAATTTTGGAAATGAACATTCATGGTTTTCATCATTTGATAATATAGCAAGAATTTTTCATCAACTAAAACATATACTAAGAAACTTCTTACTTTTAAAGAAAGATTTGGAACAATATTACCTCACTCTTGAAGGAATGGAAGTTACACTCAAATGATGTAAAATACTCAAATGAATTGTTAGAGAAAAAGTATAAAAGTGCAAGCATCATAATAAAGAAAGAAACATTGAAGACATTAATAATCCCCAATTCTATATGTTTGTTGAAATACGGTTTCGTTGCAAACATTTTTGTGAAAACATCGGCAAGTTGATTTTCACTATCAAGATGCACGAACACAACATCCTCTTTTTAAACATGATCGCGAAGGTAATTCCCTACATATGTGTTCCTTCCTTGAGTTACTTTATTTGGAGCCCGGGAGAGTAATTCAACTCCCCATAAGATTCATTTCAAATACTACCTGCATAAGCTTAGAGAATCATTTGACAAGTCATATGTGTTAGTAGAATCAAATATGATGTAATGTCAAATGTGTTATGATTGATATTTAATGAAGCTAAACATGCTTATATACACATACGTCTTTATAAGAAATACATGAAAATATAATGTGATAAAGTCATTTCAAGTATATAAATTGATAACTTACTATGATTATCAATTAAGAATTATGTTGAAAATGAACACTCATAATATGTATAGCATACATCAAGTATGTCATGTATTTAGAGAAATAAACAAGTAAAAGAAATAACTTACTAATAAAGCGAAAGTTAAATCGATACTACCTCACTATACAATATGAAGGAGGATGCACTTGCCTTTTACACGAAACTCTCAAAATAAGGTTGAACCAAATGCAAAGTCCGCCATAACAATTTTAGAATAACACGATCTTTCCAATTTTCACTTTGACAAAATACCCAAAAGAAAAACTTGTGATGAGTCCAAGAAGGTCATTAATTTGATGATCATTCATTTTAATTGAACTCTCATCATTTATCCTTTCCATGTTAGTTATCTTTCTCCTTCTCATGTTTCACCAATTCGGGTTGATCAATACCTTCTTCGGGGTTATTGAGTATGTCTCTTAAAGATAAACCTACATCAAGAAATGAAATATCTTTTCTGAGTATTCTTGGATACAACATCAAAAGTAACTTACACATCTTTTACCTATAAAATAAAACTTGTTGCTTTCTAGATCATATAATCCATCATCTTACCCCATATACAATAGAATTAAAATATGTTCATATGACTTGAACCACCATAAATGAGAACACATATTCTCTTTATAGAGTCAAAACAATGTTCCTACAAAAACAACAAGACAAGCTAGGTACTCAATCTTCATTGAGTCCTTAAGGGTTAGTGAAACAATTAGTTGCATTTGGGGAATTATAGAACTATAGTGACAATTTAAATTTCCACCATCACTAAAATCACTATTGTATACATGCTCGCAATTTGAGGACCTAGAACTTGACACCTTAAGAGATTTAGGCTTTGTTCTTTCCTCCTTATCCATGTCTTTATCCTTTTCTTCTTCTTCTCACGCTTTTTCTCATGCTTGTCCAAGAAAGTAAGTTCTTGCTCATGTTCTTCAAATATACCAATCAATGTAATGAGAATAAGTGTTGTAAGATCATTAGCTTCCTTGATCGTGGTGACCTTCGGTTTCTAATTCCTAATGAGACATCTTAAAACTTTTTAGTAGCAATTACATTGGAAATAGGTATACCAAGTGCGTTCAAACAATTAATCAGATTTGATGAATTTTTCTTATCATCATTATTCGATAGGGCTTCCGACTTAGATGTGACAACGCTATTTGAATTGTTTTGAGTAATAGCGTCACACATATCTGTGATACAGTGGGAGAACTGACTTGAGGTTTTGCGTTTTGTGTTCGCAAATGTTTCAGTTTAGCAAGAGTCGCCACCGACTTTTTATTTTATCCTAAGGAAAGGTCAAAAAGCACAGTAAAGACCTTTGAGATGTTTGCTTGGGTTCGGGGAGTAGATTATGAAAAGGGAAGGTGCAAGCACCATTTTCATCCATGGTTATCCATGGGCTCTTAGTTACTTGTTTAGATCACTTGCTTTTGCTTTTCAATTGTTTGAAATGGTGCTTTGTGTGTGGTTTTGAAAGATGTTTTAAAAAGAGGCCATCGTTGTGGCGACCTTTGTAATACTTCTTGTTTGAATGTATACAAAGGTGTGTTTGTCTTTTTAAAAGATTTCAATGTTTTGAAAGTTTGATTTGGGAAATGTTTTGAAATTGTGTTGTGAAATGTGTTTTGAAAATAGCAAGGATGTTTTGGAAGCTTGATCAAGTAACTAAGAGCTATCTACCCTATTTTACTCAAAGATATTTCCTATGTTTTTTAACCCTTTTGACATTGTTATTTCACCATTGCATTTAGTGAACAACCTTGTGTTAGGATGTTAAACGGGACAGGCGCGGGTCATCGTATAGACCATGATAAGAATTGTGTTAAGTATTTTTGGCAAATTTTTCGAGGGACTAGATTATTTTGTATAGGCAACCAAGATAGCGTCATCGAGGGACTATGATCTTTTGTTTTGTTTTTTTGTTTTGCCAAAGTACCCAACATGCATAACATGGCCCATTTTTGAGGCAACAAGTGGATTGTAACCCTAGGGGTGCAAGTGTGCATTGTGTATTAATTTTCATGCATTTTTGTCTTTGTATTAGGCCAAGCTACTTGTTGATTTTGGAATTTTGCATACAAACCATAATCTTTAGTCATGGCATAATTGAAAGCATAAAGTGCGAGAATTAAACATCTAAGCTATTACAACATGATTATGGGGATGGGGGTACAATCTTTGAATGGGGGTATATTTGACAAGAAATAAAAACCCTAGTTTACTATTACATCCAAATTGAACCAAATGCATAAATAATAAATGGATAATATTTAAATAAACAAAATAAATAAATATATCAAATAATATGAATTATGCAAAAAAGTTTTTGTTGGTTTATGTATGTAAAAAATATTTAAAGAAAGGAAAAAAATAAAAGGATTATTTTTTTTTATAAAGGGGAAACCCTAATTTTTTCTTTAAGAAAATAAATATATTAATTACATTATTTATATATAATACAAAATATTATATATACTAAAAATTAAATATATTTAGGAAACGGTATTATTTTAAGTATAAATAATAATAATAATAATAATAAATTATATTTTTTCATGTTTTTATTCTCAAGTACTTATTAAATAAAAATAAAAGTGTGTATATATATTAATTATATTAATTATGTACAAAAAATAAAAATAAAATATATGTAAAAAATAAAAATATATTAGAATAATATTATTTACTGTGAATAACATAAAGGATAAAATAAAAGTGTGATTTATATTTTTTTAAGTATTCAATAAATAAAATAAAAGTATATAATCAATAAATTAATTTTATGTTAGTAAAAAATGAAAATAAAATACAAAATAAATGTGAAAAAGTTATAAAAATATTTTTTGAGTATTTTTATATTTGGAAATAAAAAAATAAAATCAGAAATGAAAATAAATCACAAAAATATAAAATATAAAGAAATTGGGCCAGGGGGTGCAAAAAGTAAAAGGGAGGTGTCAATAGTGAGCCAGGACCAAGCCCAACCCACCACTTCATCTTCAACCTCTGTCCTTCACAAAACGCGCGCGCCTGTTACCAAACCTAGACATCCTGTATACAAGCTCTATTGCAAAAACACATAACATCAAAGTTATAGAGCATTTCAAGACGAATCTAACCATATAAAAAACTAATCCTAACTCTCAAAGACCAGAGAGAATTTCTCTGGCCCTAAAATCTAACCTAATTTTTTCAGTATGTTCATGGATCAAATTCTCTTAGCATGCTTAATATAAATGAAAACTGAGCATATGTACAGCTTCATGGCAATGAATACTACATTTCTTATTCATAAACCTAAGGCTAAATGTTCCTAAATAGAGAGATAGGAAGTTGATAAAAACCTGTTGCAGCTGACTTCGTGTAGGGAAATGTGGAGCTTTTCAACAAGGCTTGAGATGTCTGAGAGCTTGCTTGAACTTCACTTGACCTTCTCCAATATCCTGCTTGCCTTGAACATGCTTGAACAAGCATACAGAACTCAACCTGCACAAGCTCAAAATGAAAATGGAAAACCCTGTAAATGGAGTTACAGTTGGTGTTTAAGGTTTGGGATAGCTTGGATGGATGGAATGGAAGGTGTTTGAACAGGTTTGGGCCAAAACGCACGAGCCAATTGAGCTATGGAAGTCAAGTTGAAGATGCTGCCCTGTTTTGCCAATGGAAGGTGATTTCTGGAAATGGGAGGTTTGAAGGCTCAAGAGATCGTGTTTCTGGCTCAGAGAGGTGTGAGAAATATGGTTCAAATGTTTGCACAAGTTCCCTTTGGCTGATGTTCCAGTTCTCATGTATTTGGCATATTTCTTGTATATGAAGCAAAAGTGGGAAGTGATGTCCAACAGGCCTGTACATGCTATCCTTATGCTTGCACACCTTGCCCTTGGCCCCTCCAACTTGTGGATTTGATTAGCTGCATCAGATATGGACCAATGCTCAAGAAATCAGTTTTGACATAAAGCATGATTTAAGCAAAAATAGAAATATTGCTTTTTCTACTTAGGGATTAATCTTGTGTGCAATGCCCTAATAACCAAAGCAATGCCTTAGACTGATTGATTTTCATTTAATTATTAAGTATGATGTGGTTTAGAAGCCTGTAATCTAGTGCAAAGCATGCTGACTTGAAATTGCAACTTGTATGAACATGAACATGCCATGGATGAAAAGTGAGTTTTTGCCAACTTCAAGCCGTCGATTCTCCCTAACCACAAATGAGTTTGGGGAGTTCTTGGACATTTTGGAAAGCTTTCAACATGCCATACATTCCATCTTTGAAATTAAAATTGAGATTCCAAGTGGAACTATGTCAAAAATGGCCAAGAAGATAGGTCAAAATCCTGCCTAAACTAGGGCAAAATTTCTCTAAGTCAAAAGTTTTAGGGACCCTTGTTCCAAAAATCATAACTTGAGATCCAAGCTTCTTTTGGGGAAACTTTGTGAATCAAAGTTGTAGACTTTGTGGAGGACTACAACTTTCATGTTGGAAGTTTTGTTTGATCCAATAGCATCATGGTGAAAATATTGGGCAAAGTTAGAAAAAATTAAGAAAATTTCATAACTTAGAAAAATTCTAAGTTATGAAAATTTTCAACTTTAAACCCTAATTTGCAAAAATGGTTTTCTTGATGAACCAGTTTCATGTTTTGACATATTTTGATGAAAAATGACCCTTGGCACTTGATTTTGACCAAAAAGTCAAAGTTTGACTTTTCAGTGTACAGTCAAATTTTGATCAATTGACTGAAAAATTTATCTGTCAATCCAATACAATTGAGATATTTTTAACTTGTTGAATAGGTCAAGATGATGCCCTTAAGTCCTTGAATCCATTCTTGAACCCAATTTGCCATTGGCTAGGTCAAAAATCAGAAATTGCCCTTGTGCAGTAAAAACCCTAAAAATAACCATTTTGCCCTTTTGGTGATCTGATCAAATTTCTTGTGGAGTTGTGGTTCAAGCTTTATCAAATGGTTCATATGAGTCTATAATGTTGATGTGGGTCAAAATTATGAGGTTTGACTGTAAATTGGCCACAGTTGACTTTTTCCCCCAATACAATTGATTTCTAGGTCAACTATCCAATTGACTGGGTAAAAATTTGATTCAAGGCTTGAAACTTGGTATGAGCAATATTATAAGTCCAACATGAAGCATGAAAGTCACATTGAGCATTAGAAGTCTAAAATTCCTTGTGCAAACTCAAACCCTAATTTAGGTCAATAGTACAAGGAGATGTCTTGAGCAGTGCAAAACCTAGCTTGATCTTGAGTTCAAAGAGCCTTGTGATGAGAAATGTTGCTAAAATGAGAAGGAAAATTTTGGGGTACAACAGTTTCCCCTGTTAAATCTTCTTGAACCTGAAGAGTTAGATTGGCGAGTTTGGCCTTTCGTGACTCGAAGGTGAAAAATGATTGGACACTAGAGTTCCCGTAAATTTGCACTCGTCAAAGTAGCTGAGGGAATGGGCTTGAAGATGCCATTTGGAGATGGTAGAATCTTTCTGGAGATGGGCTTAAAGATGCCATCCAAAATTGTTTGTTGAAAATCAGGAGAATGAACGTCAGAATGGTATCCGTGTCTGGAACGTATCTGAGTTGTATATGGAGATTTGATTTGTATGAGCAAAGGAATGACGTCCGTGTCTGGAGCATATCCAAGCTGTAACTGTATTTTGTTCTTGAATGAATATTAGAATGACTGTCGTGTCTGGAGTGTATCTATATTGTATCTGAGATCTGAAATCTGAATAAGCGATAGAAAGACATTTGTGTCTGGAATATCTTTGGGCTGGGGAATAGGTTTGAATGAGTGACAGAATGGAAACCATGTCTGGAGCGTATCTGGACTGTATCAGAAGTTGAGATCTGTATGAGTAGCAGAATGACTTCTATGTCTGGAGTGTATCTGAACTGTAACTGGGATCTGGACAAGTGACAGAATGACTTATGTGTCTGGAGTGTATCTGAACTTGAAATTGATAGTTGAATCTGAATGAGAAATAAAATGGCTTCCGTGTTTGGAGCGTATCTAGTCTGTATCTGATTGCTGAAGTCTAAATGAGTAGTAGAATGACCGCCATGTTTGGGGTGTATCTGTACTGTATCTGAAATCCTTGAACATCTGTTAAAGGTAGCTTTTAATCTTATCCTGAAAAGGGTAAAATTTTAGCTAAAACATACAAAGTTATGTTGCATGACATTTATGATGCAATAAGGTGGCGTCTTATCAATGTTTATGATATATGAATGTAATGTATGCGCATGTAGGCTGAGTAGCCGTCTTGCTGAGGAGAATAAATCCTTGATAGCTAGAGATAATGATATCTTTGACTACTGCCGGGGAAAATAAACCCTTGACTGCTGCTGAGGATTAAAAATCCTTGGTGACTTGTGGGGATTATCAAAAGCTCTAACTACTTCTGTGGGGAATTGAGAATCCTTCATGACTTTCCTGGGGAATAAGGAAAATTCTGACAATTTCTACTGGGGAATTAAACCTGGGAGGCTTCAACTTGCAAAAGTGAGAACAAGAATCTTTGTTCTGCTGAGAAATAACTTTGTGGGGAGAATTCTTATCCTGCTGGGGAAATCAGGAGTTTGGGTTGTATGCCAATCTACTGGGGATTCCTGTTTTGTTGTTTGAGGAGAACTCTGCTGGGGATATGTATTTCAAGGTTTTAGCTTTGTCGAGGATTGGGATGATGTACTGCAGGGGATTTCCTTTGGAACAACCTAAAGACATTTTCCTATACTTTCAACCTATCAGTAATTGTCCTTTCTCATTTTTTTTTATTTGTAAGCAGTGATTATATTTAAATTCATATGCTCATTTTAATAAATCATTGGACGTTTTCAAATAAACACAAGTGTAAAAAAGAAAGAAAAGGCAAACAAATTTCTGCACTTTGAAGTATCTTTGTATTAACTTTTTGTAAGTATTTTGTACAAAGGAGACAGACATCCTAGTAAGAGGATGTTGTCATAAAAAATGAGAAAAATTTATACAAGTAAAGATGGCTATGTGTAACAATTCCATGGGGTTCCCATTCTGCTATAGCCTTCGTAACTCTGAGTTTCTTGTCCGTTCGTTGCTTCGTTCGCAAATGATTGGATTGATCAGAAGCCTGGAGGTTGTCCGTGAAGAGATTATCCTTAAAGTGATCCGACGAGACATAGTCATACGCTTTAATTCCCTAACTTTTTCCTGGACCGCCCTTTCGGGTTTTCGATCCACCGGGAAACCCTTTTTTTCCCAAGACGCCCTTTCGGGTATTCAACTTGCCGGGTGTACAAATTTTTTTTTTATCCCTAATTTTTGCCTGAACCGCCCTTTCGGGTTTTCGATTCACCGGGATGCCCATTTTTTCCCAAGTCTCCCTTTCGGGTTTTCAACTTGTCGGGTCATTTTATGCGTAGTATCTTTTGACTATGTCTACGTTCGCAGGGTGCGGCAGGTCATCGCCGTCCATGGTGGTCAGAATCATTGCCCCACCAGAAAAGATATTCTTGATGACAAACGGTCCTTCATAAGTAGGAGTCCATTTTCCCCTGGGATCACTTTGCCGCAAGATGATTCGCTTGATTACAAGGTCCCCGACTTGATATACTTGTCTCTTGACTTTCTTATTGAAAGCCTTGATCATCCGTTTTGGATACGTCTGACCATGACAAACAGCAGTAAGTTGTTTCTCGTCGATCAAATTAAGTTGATCAAGTCGGGTCTGAATCCAATCGTCTTCACTTAAACCAACATCCTTCATAATCCTTAAGGAAGGAATCTGAACTTCCATAGGTAAAACAGCCTCCGTGCCATATACCAAAGAAAAGGGGGTTGCCCCAGTTGAAGTACGCGCCGTGGTACGATATGCATGCAGAGAAAACGGTAACATCTCATGCCAGCCCTTGTATGTGACTGTCATATTTTGAATGATCTTCTTGATATTTTTGTTTGCAGCTTCAACAGCACCATTCATCTTTAGCCGATAAGGAGACGAATTGTGATGTTGAATTTTGAACTGCTCGCACAGAACGGTGATCACAATATTATTCAGGTTTGTACCGTTATCCGTGATGATCCTGTCGGGAATACCATACTGGCATATAAGGTTCTTCTTGATGAAGCGGGCAACCACATTCTTTGTAACGGAGGCGAAGGAAACTGCTTCGACCCAATTGGTAAAGTAATCAATAGCCACCAGGATGTAGCGATGTCCATTGGATGTTGTAGGCTTGATCTCTCCAATCATGTCGATACCCCACATCGCAAATGGCCAAGGAGCTGTTAAGACATTGAGGGGAACTGGAGGAATATGTACCTTCTCAGCATAGACTTGGCATTTGTGACAAGTACGGGAATATTAATGACAGTCGGCTTCCATGGTAGACCAGTAGTAGCCTGCCCTTAGAATCTTCTTAGCCATCATATGTCCGCTCAAGTGGGTGCCAAATGTACTGCTATGTATTTCAGTCATGATTAGCTCAGCTTCAACCTTGTCCACACAACGAAGTAGAACACAATCATGGCTGCGCTTATATAGGATATTATTGCTCAGGAAGAACTTGGGAGCAAATCTCCTTAAGAACTTTTTGTCGTTAACAAAAGCTCCTTCAGGGTATTCTCGAGTCTTGAGATACCTTTTGATTTCATGAAACCTGGGTTGTTCCACTACTTCCTCGGTATTAATCTCATGACAGTGTGCAGGTTCGTCCATTCGCTCGATGGTGATTTGGGGAGCCTCATTATCCAAATTGAGTTTAAACATGGAAGACATTGTAGCTAGAGCATCCGCTAGCTGATTTTCTTCTCGCGGGAAGTGCTCGAAGGTAATCTGCTCGAAATGAGGTAACAATGTCAGGACATGTTCTTTGTATGGGATAAGATTAGGATGTTTAGTGTCCCACTCTCCTTTGATTTGACTGATAACCAAAGCTGAGTCCCCAAATACAACCAAAGATTTGATTCCTAGGTCAATCGCAGCCTTGAGACCAAAGATACAAGCTTCATACTCGACCATGTTATTGGTGCAGCTGAAGCAGAGTCTAGCAGTGAAAGGTGTATGGCAACCTTCTGGAGAAATAAGTACCGCACCGATACTGTTTCCAAGTGCATTTGAAGCACCATCAAAGTACAGCGTCCATCGGGATCCTTGTTCAGGTCTGTCATACGGTCCGTCACCTTCAATGTTGTCCAATGTCATAATGTCTTCTTCGGGGAAGTCAAACTTCGTGGATTGGTAATCTTCAACAGCTTGATGAGCTAGATGGTCAGCTAGTACACTCCCCTTTATAGCTTTTTGGGTTGTGTACTGGATATCATACTCAGTCAGGATCATCTGCCATCTATCAATTCTTCCGGATAAAGCAGGCTTCTCGAAGATATACTTGATCGGATCCATTTTGGAAATCAACAAAGTGGTATGTGTCAACATATATAATGCCTCAGCCGGCGAGCAGCCCATACCAAAGTGCAACAAGTTTTCTCGAGCAGTGAGTAGCGAGTCTCACAGTCGGTAAACTTTTTGATAAGGTAATAAATGGCATGCTCTTTTCGGCCAGACTCGTCATGTTGGCCCAGTACGCACCCCATTGAGTTATCCAAAACAGTCAGATACATGATTAAAGGCCTTCCTTCGACAGGTTGCATCAAGATAGGAGGCTCCAGAAAATATTCCTTAATTTTATCGAAAGAAACTTGATAATCATCATTCCTTTCAACCACTTGATCTTTCTTCAACAGCTTGAAGATTGGCTCACAGGTAGATGTTAGGTGAGAGATGAACCTTGCAATGTAGTTTAAGCGTCCCAAGAAACCTCTAACCTCCTTTTCAGTGCGGGGGGTAGGCATTTCTTTTATAGCTTTGACTTTGGCAGGATCAACTTTGATGCCTTTGTTACTGACGATAAATCCCAAAAGTTTACCAGACTTGACTCCGAAAGTGCACTTGCTAGGGTTCAGTCTGAGCTTGTATTCTTTTAACCTGACAAACAGCTTTTGCAGATGGTCGAGGTGTTCTTCTTCTGTCTGTGAATGGGATATCATGTCGTCTACGTAGACTTCAATCTCATGATGTATCATATCATGAAACAAAGCTACCATGGCTCGTTGATAGGTTGCCCCAGCATTCTTCAGTCCGAATGGCATCACTTTATAGCAGAAGGTACCCCACTGTGTAATAAAAGTAGTCTTCTCCATGTCTTCGGGGGCCATTTTGATCTGGTTATACCATGAAAATCCGTCCATGAAGGAAAATACCCTGTGTTGAGTTGTGTTGTCAACCAAGATGTCAATGTGTGGTAGTGGAAAATCATCTTTAAGGCTAGCCCTGTTTAAGTCTCTGTAGTCCACACACATTCTGACCTTGCTGTCCTTCTTAGGCACGGGCACAATGTTAGCAACCCATTATGGATAGGAAGTAACAGCCAGAAAACCAGCATTGAACTATTTCATCACTTCAGTTTTGATCTTTTCGGACATGTCGGGCCTCATTCGGCGGACTTTTTGTTTGATTGGTGGACAATCTTCTCTTGTAGGGAGACAATGAACTACAATATTTGTATCTAGTCCCGGCATATCTTCATAGGACCAGGCGAAAATCTCAACAAACTCATTCAACAGTTGAACTAAGCGCTCTTTGACACTTGGCTCCAGGTTGGCACCCACTTTAACCTCTTTTCTGTCTTCCTCTATTCCCAAATTGATAGTCTCTAACAACTCTTCATGGGGTAGAATAGCCCTTTATTCTTGTTGCAAAAGTCTAGCTAACTCTCCAGGCACTTCACAGTCTTCATCACCTTCGTACTCGGCATGATTGACCAAATCTTCAGAGTCACTGAAGGCCAAAGCAGAATAGTCACCCATGGAATCCGGAGTGGATGGGTACCTGCATTTTGTGAGTGTGGGTGTGTGTAAGGGATAGCCATCCTTAAACAAAATAAAATGTAAAAGGAAAGAAAATGAACACAAAAGTTTATAGATGAAAAACGTCCATGATTCATTAAAAACGACATATGAAAATGAAGAATCAAATCCCTTACAAATGGACCTATATGCCCCGGGTAAGGCAAAAGGCAAAAGAGTGTACGAATTGTTTAAAAGTTATTACAGACCAATACAGGAAATGTTCAAAATATAAATTACTGATTGATGAAAGTAATGGGAACAAAGTCTTTCGCCTCCCAGTTGTTCAGTCCCCCTTCAATGGTTGGAAAGATCCAATCTTCAAAGTTGCTTTCTTCATCATCGTCTTCTAAAGCATGAACTCCGTGATGAGTGATCTTTAAGGGTGGTCCTCCAGCCCGAGAGTGGCGCACAGCTTTCTGGCTAGCAGCAGTGAAACCCAACCTGAACTTGTCTATCTTGTGAGGAAAATCTGGAAGTTGACCCCACACTGTACTTCCTCCTTCATTGATTACAGCCTCTGCATCTTTAAGGGATGACATCTGGGACACAAGCTTGGTAATGATAGGCACATCAGTCATTTTCTTTGCTACTGTGACCAAATGAGAAACCTCTTCAAAGTGTTGGAAAGGTGTTTCTATGAATTCACCATCTAACTCCACGTAGCGGAAAGAGTTAAGGTGGCTTATCATGTACTCTTCCTCGCCATGACTGTTATGATCTTACCCTGGACTGGGTATTTTAGCATTTGTTGTAGAGAAGAAGTGATTGCCCCAGCGTTGTGGATCTATGTCCTTCCCAACAAGCATGAATATGAAGGACGGATGTCCATCACATAAAATATAGAGTTGAAAATTTCCGTTCCCACCTTGATTGGGATGTCCACTTCTCCGTGAACCATCCGCTTGGAACCGTCGAAGGCTCTAACAATGATATTACTGGGCTTTAGGGTCAAACCTTCACAGTCTAATCTGTCCAATGCTTTCTTTGGTAGAACATTTAAAGATGAACCGGTATCAACCAGAACATGAGCAAGTGTGGTCCCTCTGTACTCTACCGAGACATGCAGCGCATCATTATGCTTTCTTCCCTTAGGGGTCAAATCAGCAACAGAGAAGCCAAGACCATTGTCGGCTATAAGGCTAGCCATGCACTCTTGAAACTGATCTGCAAAAGTTTCTTGAGGCACGTGTGCCATCTTTAAAAATTTGATCAAGGCTTTGGCATGAGCCTCGGAGCAGAGTAATAGAGCCAGCATAGAGATTTTTGAAGGGGTTTTCCCCAGTTGCTCTACGACATCATAGTCTCTCTTCTTAATTATCTTTAAAATTTCCTCCATCTTCTTTTGGGTGGTCTCGGGGATAACCAAAGTCTGAGCCCTCGTCCTGACGGGCGCTTCTTCGGTTCCCTTACCCTTATCATCAGTAACAGCAGAGGGTACAAATTCAGGAGTAATAATCTCTTCGATCACTGGACTTCGCACAGTTATCTTGATAGGCACAGGAGCACTTGAGGGTCCGAAGACTGCCCTTGGAGGAGCAATCTCCGGAGAAAAGATCCTTCTGCTACGAGTTATCTTACTCGTCCCCGAAATATTCCCTATATCAGGAGTTTCTTCATCGGAATTCTCTTCGGCTGATTCGATCTGCTTGACACCATGGTAGAAGATCTCTCCTCCGTAATTCCATGGTATCGTCTTGTTGGACTTATATGGGATAGGCCCCAGCATGGTAATCTTCAGCGGTACAAACTTAGG
Source organism: Vicia faba (assembly GCA_948472305.1). NCBI lineage: Eukaryota > Viridiplantae > Streptophyta > Magnoliopsida > Fabales > Fabaceae > Vicia > Vicia faba. The sequence goes on along the minus strand of OX451736.1, from coordinate 514,387,096 downwards.
ATCAGGCATAATCTTAACAGGCCTTTTGTAGGTCTTGGAAAGATTGTCGGAAATGGTGATTATAGCAATGTCATTGATTGGAGTAACAAAGGTAACAGGGCTAACATGAGTGATAGTAGCAACAGGAGTTTTCTGAAAGAGGATCTCTTGAGTATCCATCAGGCGTTGGATGCCTGATTTCAACAGTGGGCAGTCGGATTGCAAGGTTGAACAGAAGTAACAGTCTTTTTCACATCCCGGGAAAATCCCGGCTTTCAACAGATTCATTTTAATCATTGGCAACAGAGTCATTAATTCATCAACAGCGGTAACATGAAGATCTTCCACAATTGCATGGACATTATGACCATGTTTTGGCATAGGAGTGGATATCACATTAGGTTTTTCAGGAGCATCAAACTCTACCTCCTTGGCATCTATCAAATCTTGGATCTTGTTTTTAAGGGCCCAACAGTTGTTGGTGTCATGCCCTACACTGTCCGAATGGTATGCACATTTTGGATTTGAATGATAATAGGGAGAAGAGCTATTTGGGTTTTTCGGCGCTTCTTTCAAGTTGGTAAGGTTTAACTTTAACAGATGAGGAAGGACCTGAGCCATTGTCATATTGATCCGGGTGAATTGCCGTTGTGGCCTTTCTACCCTTTGTTGGTTAGCTCTAGGTTGACTGCTTTGAGGTTGATCGGCTGAGGAGTTCTGGATCATCACAGCCCTCACCGTTTGTCAGTGCTCCGTTCTTCCTTTATTTCTCTGGGAATAAACAGCATAAGCTTCTTTCTTGGCTAGGAAGGTCTTCTTGACATCAGTGGAAGTGGAGGCATCCTTCTGAATTTTACCACTCTTAATGCCAGCTTCGACCCTTTCACCAGTCAGAATTAATTCGGTGAACCCTGCATATGAGCTCCCGATCAAGTGATTGAAGAATGGACCTGACAGAGTCCCTGAAAACATGTCAACCAGCTCTTTATCCGACAATGATGGCTGCACCCTACCATCCAGATCCCGCCACTTCTGGGCATACTCCTTAAATCCCTCATTAGAGGCCATACCCATACTCTGTAGTTGAGTACGAGTAGGCGCTAAATCTGCTTTGTATTGGTATTGTCGGTAGAAAGCAGCAACCAAATCTTCCCAGTTATGAACATCAGATCTCTCAAGTTGATAGAACTAGTCCAGTTGTGTACCCGACAAACTATCTTGAAAGAAATGGACCCACAAATCCTTATCAGAAGAGTGAGGTTGAATCTTTCTGACGTAGGACCTCAGATGCATCTTCGGACAGGATAAACCGTCGTATTTGGCAAATGTAGGCACTTTGAACTTGGGAGGAATGACGATCCCAGCAACCAACCCCAGTTCTTCAAAATCCAATCCAAGAACCCTTTGCACTTCCATGGCTGCCAACCGCTCTTCCAGATTTTTATAATTATCGTCCGCATGGGGGATATTGCTGCTCAGAGTAATCTTCCTCCTCTTCTTCTTCCTCTTCAGCTTCAGACTCGGAGGGCATTGCAACTCCTTTTCCTTTACCAACCCCTTCGTCAGACGTCGAGGGGAATTCCAGAACTCTCCTAGCCTGATGCTCAAATCTTCTTCCCATAGTGGCCATACCAGTCCTTTTCTTCGTTTTCTCTTTGTCTTTTTCCTTCTCTTTCTCTAACAGTGCTTTAAGGTCCTCTTGACCCTTTTCCAAGGTTATGAGGAGTTGTTGGAATTGCGAATTATGTGCTTGCAGATCTTTAACCGTCTGCTCTATATCCATCTTGCTGAAATAAACAGCAGAAAGATAAGGAAACCTAGTGTGAAGACCTGTTTATGCATATGATGAATGATATGTTATTCATGTAATGCATTCAAGGATTCATAAATTCAAATTTGTTGCAAATAAAACGAACACACGTCATTTTAATAAGAAGAAATTTGTTAGTACATAAATGCCCCATGGGAAAAATATTACAAAATTCTTAATGTAAAAAGACATTTCACATCCTCTTTGGTGCGATGTAAGTGTTGAGAGTCTCCTCTTCGTGAAGTCAGCGGGTAAGTTCAGAAACCTTCTTCTCACTGGCATAGAAGTTGGCTTCAAAAGTATTTCGTTCTTCATTGAGCTGTATCCAACTCCTTTGCAATTCTTCCAATGATGTTGGCATGTCAGGATGTAGGAGGGTGTATGGAACCTCTCCTTCCATAACAGGCTCTTTGATCATGGGGAGAATGTGAGGGTAAGGCATCATAAGACTCTGGGCGCGGGTTCGTACCCACTTGAGATAAGGATCGAGGGGGGATAGAATTCTTGTGCCCCAGTGTCTTACTATCCACTTTGTTGGGCATCCTCCAAGCTTGGATAAACCTTTGTCGAAGTCCTTGAGTGTCGTCTTCGAAGTCAAAAACCAAGTCAGGAATCAGCATGTCGTGAGGGCCATCCCTTTGAGCATATCCAAACTGTCTCAGATCTAAACAGGGGTTGTAGTTAATGCCTCCCCTAATGCCAAGTAATGGGACATTAGGGAATTCTCCACAACAATCAATGATGATGACATTTTCTCTAGACCGAGAACACCAATGAACATCAGAATGTATGAGGGTCATCAACCGTTGCGACCACCTTAAGCCATGCTCATTCTTCAAAACTGACTGGGGAAGGTGAGAAATAAACCACCTTGCTAGAAGAGGAGTACAACACATAAGAACACCTCTTTTCCTCATTGTTCGTGTGTGAAATGAGTGTAGGATGTCCCCAAGCAATTTAGGCACAGGATTCCAAGATATGAAAATATTGACAGCATTCACATCTATAAGTTGATCAGGGTTTGGGAACAAGACCAACCCATAGATGAGAAGTGTTACAATCTCATCAAAGGCTTGCAGATCTAGAGAATTCCAGCAGTCTTGTGCCTTCTCAAACAGAAACTTCTCCAATAAACCCTTGACACCACTTCTGGTTTCCCAATGTCCTTTGATATCAGATGGTTGCAAGTGTAATGCTTGAGCCACATCTTCAGGCTTTGGTTTTTTTCCCGTACCGTTGTAGGGTAGTTGATGGAGAATAGGAACCCTCAGGAGTTGAGAAAATTCCTCCAAAGTAGGTACTAGTTGGTAATCAGGGAATGTGAAACAGCGGTGTAGGGGGTCAAAGAACTGGAAGAGAACTTTCACCATGTCTTCTTCAATGTTGGAGTTGACCAAGTTGAGAAGTCTACCATGTCTTTCACTGAAGAGAGAATTCTCTGGAATCTTGGAAGTAAGCTCCTTGAGTTGAGGAGGGATTCTCACAAGGTTGACTTGAATCGTTTTCCTGCGAAGAGATTCCATGACCTACAAAACAAGAACAAAGATGAAGATCCAAACCCTTGAAATGGTTAGCGGATGTATATGATGCTTTATGATGTTCATGATGTATGCACAAGCATATGTACAAACAAGTCACATAAGATCCTAGTTTCAGGCTTGCATGAGGTTTCATAGGTAAGTACCCTCTTGAAGTTAGTTGGCTCAACCTGTCCTATAAGTAGTAACCGGGTTCTAAGGAGCTCAATATCACTAGATTATTTTCTGTGTTCATTGTTTCGGTTTAGCCACTTAACTGGCGACTGAAATATTCCAAGAAAACAACCCACAATGAGTATAGTATCGAGTATCTACCAACTTCGGACTGCACCAAAGCCGGTCATCTCACTACCCCTAAAAAAGGCCAAGATGGTCAAGTAAGGTTCTAAGAGTTCATTAGTGCTTCATGACATCACTCAGCGGCCCCGTATTCTCTTTGATTGACTCAAAGGCTACCGGTACCCACAAATATGTCGCATTAATATAGCTATTGCTTCAACCATGTCAGTATACCCCGCACAGTTTCCACAATGTATTGCTATTTACCTATGAATGTTTCCAAAAATCGGGGTGGAGGATTCAAACCCAAACAAGAGAACCAAATGTAAAGCAATCAAAGCAAACAAGATAAGCATGCAAAGGTGATCTAAACCCTAAGGTTACTCCACTTTTAGTCTTACTTCCCCAGCAGAGTCTCCAGTTCTGTGATACGGTGGGAGAACTAACTTGAGGTTTTGCGTTTTGTGTTCGCAAATGTTTCGGTTTAGCAAGAGTCGCCACCGAACTTTTATTTTATCCTAAGGAAAGGTCAAAAAGCACAGGAAAGACCTTTGAGATGTTTTCTTGGGTTCGGGGAGTAGATTATGAAAAGGGAAGGTGCAAGCAACCTTTTCATCCATGGTTATCCATGGGCTCTTAGTTACTTGTTTAGATCACTTGCTTTTGCTTTTCAATTGTTTGAAATGGTGCTTTGTGTGTGGTTTTGAAAGATGTTTTGAAAAGAGGCCATCGTTGTGGCGACCTTTGTAATAATTCTTGTTTGAATGTATACAAAGGTGTGTTTGTCTTTTGAAAAGATTTCAATGTTTTGAAAGTTTGATTTGGGAAATGTTTTGAAATTGTGTTGTGAAATGTGTTTTGAAAATAGCAAGGATGTTTTGAAAGCTTGATCAAGTAACTAAGAGCTATCTACCCTATTTTACTCAAAGATCGTTCCTATGTTTTTTAACCCTTTTGACAGTGTTATTTCACCGTTGCATTTGGTGAACAACCTTGTGTTAGGATGTTAAACGGGACAGGCGCGGGTCATCGTATAGACCATGATATCAATTGTGTTAAGTATTTTTGGCAAATTTTCTAAGGGACTAGATCATTTTGTATAGGCAACCAAGATAGCATCATCAAGGGACTATGATCTTTTGTTTTGTTTTTTTGTTTTACGAAAGTATCCAACATGCATAACATGGCCCATTTTTGAGGCAACAAGTGGATTGTAACCCTAGGGGTGCAAGTGTGCATTGTGTATTGATTTTCATGCATTTTTGTCTTTGTATTTGGTCAAGCTACTTGTTGATTTTGGAATTTTGCATACAAACCATAATCTCTAGTCATGGCATAATTGAAAGCATAAAGTGCGAGAATTAAAAATCTAAGCTATTACAACATGATTATAGGGATGGGGGTACAATCTTTGAATGGGGGTATATTTGACAAGAAATAAAAACCCTAGTTTACTATTACATCCAAATTGAACCAAATGCATAAATAATAAATGGATAATATTTAAATAAACAAAATAAATAAATATATCAAATAATATGAATTATGCAAAAAAGTTTTTGTTGGTTTATGTATGTAAAAAATATTTAAAGAAAAGAAAAAATAAAAGGATTATTATTTTTTTTATAAAGGGGAAACCCTGATTTTTTCTTTAAGAAAATAAATATATTAATTACATTATTTATATATAATACAAAATAATATATATACAAAAAATTAAATATATTTAGGAAAAGGTATTATTTTAAGTATACATAATAATAATAATAATAAATTATATTTTTTAAAGTTTTTATTCTCAAGTACTTATTAAATAAAAATAAAAGTGTGTATATATATATATATTAATTATATTAATTATGTACAAAAAATAAAAATAAAATATATGTAAAAAATAAAAATATATTAGAATAATATTATTTACTGTGAATAAAATAAAGGATAAAATAAAAGTGTGATTTATATTTTTTTAAGTATTCAATAAATAAAATAAAAGTATATAATCAATAAATTAATTTTATGTTAGTAAAAAATGAAAATAAAATACAAAATAAATGTGAAAAACATATAAAAATATTTTTTGAGTATTTTTATATTTGGAAATAAAAAAATAAAATCAGAAATGAAAATAAATCACAAAAATATAAAATATAAAGAAATTGGGCCAGGGGGTGCAAAAAGTAAAAGGGAGGTGTCAATAGTGAGCCAGGACCAAGCCCAACCCACCACTTCATATTCAACCTCTGTCCTTCACAAAACGCGCGCACCTGTTACCAAACCTGGACATCCTGTATAGAAGCTCTATTGCAAAAACACATAACATCAAAGTTATAGAGCATTTCAAGACGAATCTAACCATATAAAAAACTAATCCTAACTCTCAAAGACCAGAGAGAATTTCTCTGGCCCTAAAATCTAACCTAATTTTTTCAGTATGTTCATGGATCAAATTCTCTTAGCATGCTTAATATAAATGAAAACTGAGCATATGTACAACTTCATGGCAATGAATACTACATTTCTTATTCACAAACCTAAGGCTAAATGTTCCTAAATAGAGAGATAAGAAGTTGATAAAAACCTGTTTCAGTTGACTTCGTGTAGGGCAATGTGGAGCTTTTCAACAAGGCTTGAGATGTATGGGAGCTTGCTTGAACTTCACTTGACCTTCTCCAATACCCTGCTTTCCTTGAATATGCTTGAACAAGCCTACATAACTCAACCTGCACAAGCTCAAAATGAAAATGGCAAACCCAGTAAATGGAGTTACAGTTGGTGTTTAAGGTTTGGGATAGCTTGGATGGAATGGAAGGTGTTTGAACAAGTTTGAGCCAAAACGCACGAGCCAATTGAGCTATGGAAGTCAAGTTGCAGATCCTGCCCTGTTTTTCCAATGGAAGGTGATTTCTGGCTATGGGAGGTTTGAAGGCTCAAGAGATCGTGTTTCTGGCTCAGAGAGCTGTGAGAAAGATGGTTCAAATGTTTGCACAAGTTCCCTTTAGCTGATGTTCCAGTTCTCATGTATTTGGCATATTTCTTGTATATGAAGCAAAAGTGGGAAGTGATGTCCAACAGGCTTGTACAGGCTATCCTTATGCTTGCACACCTTGCCCTTGGCCCCTCCAACTTGTGGATTTGATTATCTTCATCAGATATGGACCAATGCTCAAGAAATCAGTTTTGACATAAAGCATGATTTAAGCAAAAATGAAAATATTGCTTTTTCTACTTAGGGATTAATCTTGTGTGCAATGCCCTAATAACCAAAGAAATGCCTTAGAATGATTGATTTGCATTTAATTATTGAGTGTGAGGTGGTTTAGAGGCCTGTAATCTAGTGCAAAGCATGCTGACTTGAAATTGCAACTTGTATGAACATGAACATGCCATGGATGAAAAGTGAGTTTTTGCCAACTTCAAGCCTTCGATTCTCCCTAACCACAAATGAGTTTGTGGAGTTATTTGACATTTTGAAAAGCTTGCAACATTCCCTACATTCCATATTTGAAATTAAAATTGAGAATCTAAGTGGAACTATGTGAAAAATGGCCAAGAAGATAGGTCAAAATCCTGCCTAAACTAGGGCAAAATTTCTCTAAGTCAAAAGTTTTAGGGACCCTTGTTCCAAAAATCATAACTTGAGATCCAAGCTTCTTTTGGGAAAACTTTGTGAATAAAAGTTGTAGACTTTGTGGAGGAATACAACTCTCATGTTGGAAGTTTTGTTTGAATCCAATTTCATCATGGTGAAAATGTTGGGCAAAGTTATGAAAAATTAAGAAATTTTCATAACTTAGAAAAATTCTAAGTTATGCAATATTTCAACTTTAAACCCTAATTTGCAAAAATGAGTTTCTTGATGAACAAGTTTCATGTTGTGACATATTTTGATGAAACATTACCCTTGGCACTTGATTTTGACCAAAAAGTCAAAGTTTGACTTTTCAGTGTACAGTCAAATTTTGATCAGTTGACTGAAAAATTTATCTGTCAATCCAATACAATTGAGATCTTTTGAACTTGTTGAATAGGTCAAGATGATGCCCTTAAGTCCTTGAATCCATGCTTGAACCCAATTTGCCATTGGCTAGGTCGAAAATCAGAAATTGCCCTTGTGCAGTTAAAACCCTAAAAATGACCATTTTGGCCTTTTGGTGATCTGATCAAATTTCTTGTGGAGTTGTGGTCCAAACTTGATCACATGGTTCATATGAGTCTATAATGTTTATGTGGGTCTAACATTATGAGGTTTTACTGTAAATTGGCCACAGTTGACTTTTTCCCCCAATACAACTGATTTCTAGGTTAACTGTCCAATTGACTGGGTAAAAATTTGATTCAAAGCTTGAAACTTGGTATGAGCAATCTTATAAGTCCAACATGAAGCATGAAAGTCACATTAAGCATTAGAAGTCTAAAATTCCTTGTGCAAACTCAAACCCTAATTTAGGTCAACAGTGCAAGGAGATGTCTTGAGCAGTGCAAAACCTAGCTTGATCTTGAGTTCAAAGAGCCTTGTGATGAGAAGTGTTGCTAAAATGAGAGGGAAAATTTTGGGGTACAACAATATCCTTGTCATATGAATTAAAATAAATGTGCATACAAGCTTTCCAATAACTATAGTTTTCTTCCGAAAAAATTGGGATTCTTTTATAAATCCCTTTAGGTTCATACGCCATTTTCTAATAAGAGTTTCGAAGCACGGAATAAACCAGAGCTCTGATACCACTTGTTAGACTACAACATCGGATCTAGAGAGGGGAGGGGTGAATAGATCCCCAAATAAAAACTACCTTTCAAAATGGTTATTTAAAACTTAATTGAAAAACAATATTGAGAGAAATATTTTTGGCCTAGATCAATATAGTAGTCTAAACGAACCTAGTTATTGGAAACTCAGATATGTACGAGCCATATGGAATTAACATAATGATACAATAAATAAACATAATAGTATCTCAATTAACCATTTAATATCCAACACATTGGTTTCCTATTTCCGATAAAGTTATATTAATAACATAACTTGACACTTTATCGAACACGTTGCGCGCAATCAATTTTGCAGAATTTTCTTTGAGCATAATATATATAAAAAAACACATAAAATCAAAGTGATTATAAACTAAATAACAAATAAATGTAAAATTTAACAATCAAAGAAAAATTCTATACAAATTGATTAATCAAACAACACATTCAACAAATTATACATAAAGAGTAAATGAGAGTGTAACACGGTGAGAGAACTGACTTAGGGGTTTTGTGTTTGATTGTAATTGTTGCGGATAGAAATATTCGCCACCAACTTTTATTTTATCCAATAAGGAAAGGGTGAAAAGAACAGGAAAGACCTTTGAGATATTTTCTTGAGTTCGGGGGGTAGGTTATGAAAAGGGAAGGTGTTAGCACCCTTTTCATCCGTAGTTATCTACGTGCTCTTAGTTGCTTGCTAGATCACTTGCTTTTGTTTGAAAATGTGCTTGTGATGTCATTTTTGAAAGTATTTTGAAAAGCAGTGTCTTTGTAATGGTTCTCGTCTCTATAAGAAAACGTACAAAGTGTTTTGTCTTTAAAAAATATTTCAAAGTGAAATTGTGGGTGTATAAAATGTTTTTTTGTTGTGAGCAAGCAAGTAACTAGGAGCATCCTACCTACTCAAAAGGTCTTAAACATTATTTTCCTTCTCCTTTAGATGTTTCTATCTTACCATTGATATGTTAAGAAGCCCCATCATTGGATGTGAAGGGACAGGCGTGGGACATTTGTATAGTCATAGAAGCCAACCTATGAGACGTTTTAGCAATGTCGTTTAGGGACTAGATCATTTACCGGAGGCAACATTGAGGGTCATCGAGGGACTACAATCTTTTATTTAGGGTATTTTCTAAAACTCTAATTTCGAGGGACATGACTATTTTTCCGAGGCAACAAGTGGAATTACCCTAAGGGTGCATGTGTGAATAGTGTGTTTTATTACATGCATTTAGTCTTTGATTAGGGGTTGTCTACTTGTTGTTTTTATCTTCTCGTGCATACCCTATTTTACTAGAAATCATACAAAAATAATAAAATGAAAAAATAAAATCCTACACTATTATAACCATATTGAATAGCATGGAAATATAAAGGAAAATAAATAAAATAAAAGCAAGGAAAATGAATCTTTCGATTCAGGTGGGAAGGCCCTTCAATTCTGCATTCTCTGGATTCCTTCGATTTTGATTATGAAGTCAATGAAGTCCTACCACTCGATTTGCCTTTCTGTGTCCTTCGACTAGGGGTTGGAATCAGGGTAGTCACGCCTTTCGTCTGGACCTAGAAGTCAACATAGTGCTGCCTTTCGCTTGAGACTTGGAGATAGAAAAGTTCTGGCCTTTGTTTGAGACTTAGAGGTAGCAAAGTTCTGGCCTTTGTTTGAGACTTGGAGATAGAAAAGTTTTGGCCTTCATTTGAGGCCTAGAGACAGCAAGGTTTTGGCCTTCATTTGAGGCCTAGGAGTAACAAGGCTCATGCTTTGCCTTAGACTCCTGACTGACTCTTTGTAAGCATATTGGGCCCTCAGATTATGATTTAAAAGGCTTGTGTAGCTAGCCAATCGAAGGGTATAACAAACCTATCTTAAATTCTAAAAAAATGAAATATCAAAACATAACTACGGTCCATGGGTTAGCTTAAAAAAACTAATGGGTCTCAAAGTCCAAAGCACAACTAACTAAGATTGAGTTTTCAGCATATAAACAGTCAGAATCGAAAGCTAAAACATGGTCTAGAAATGTCTACATATTTCTTTATTGGCATATGCACATAATATTAAAATAGAATAGACTCAAGTTTGAAAGGAAACTTACCTCTTGAATTCCTTAAATCGAAGGGAGGTTTAAGTGCTTTCTTTGATGGAAAATGGGAGTTCGTTGGGACCTTCCTAAGGCTAGTCCAGTTGCTACTTTGTGAGAGCAGTGACTGGGTCGAAAGAGGTTGTGTGAGTGAAATCAAAGGATCTTTTATAACAAGTGATGGAATGACTCAAAGGCCTACTGTATGATAGCTGGGGGAGTGGGTCGAAGGGTGATTTTATGGTTACTTGGAGGGTGAATCAAAGGATTTTTTCTTGGTGTTTAGAAGTGTACGAAGAAGAACGTTGGGAAGTGTTTAGGAATTTATGAGAATTTTCATAAGTGTTTTCTTGCAATCCACCAGGCGCCCTTCACGTGTGTGGTGATGCCTCCTATTTATAGATGGCTTAGGTTGATGCTTTGGGAGGGAAAACAAAAGATCAAACAAAAAGGATATGTTGTATTTGTAGCTTTTGAGGGACATTGTTTTATTGCCATTTTGGTGCAAGGAATAAGGCAGCATTGCAGGACTGCTGTGCAGCAGTTTTGGAGTTTTATGGCCAGTGTATCAACAAGTACCTTTGGCATCTCAACCTTTTGTCTTGACCCTATAGCCTTGCCTTTCGACCAGACTCTTCAACAACCATCTCTTTTTTCAAATTGAAGTGTCATTCGAATGAATTATGTGGATGTCCTTTGAAGGGGACAAATTAGTGCCTTTCGACCAGGCCCTTCATGGGTTCCTTCGAATGGTCCAAATGCGTGCTTTTGGGATGGGTCAGTAAAATATGTCATTCGATTGGGAACATCCATACATGCTTGGCAAGCCCTTCGAATGCACCACCGTGGTGCTTCTTTCGCCTGAGGAAATCGCATAGTGCAGAGTTTGTGTGTTTGAATCAGGCCATTTCCACGGGAGATCCTGCCCACTCAAATTTGCCTGCAAAGGGGCCATATGGCCAAACGAAAGAGGGTATGTAGGAGGTTCCTTCCTTGTAACCTTATGCAAATGTGTTCAAACAAAAGCTTGTAAAAGGGGAGCCACATGCCCAAACGAAAGGCATGACTAAAGACTTGTATTGAAGGATTCACACCCCTAAACGAAGGATGCTAGCAAGGGGTGAAAGTCTCAATCGAAGCTTGCACTAATGGGAAAGACATTGCCCCAAACGAAGAAGGCCTGTAGGGGGAAAAAACATGTGACCGGAAGAGGACAAAAGGGAGGCTTTGGCCTCCTGAATCGAAGGACATCACCAGGAGGATTTTTGGCTTGTGAATTGAAGTTATTTGATGGGAAGTGCTGCCATGTCGAAGCTTGTAACAAATTGCTTCAAAGGGGACTTTAGCCTTGTGCATGTTATTATGGTAGGAAATTTTTCCTTGTATGTATTGGCTAACACGCAGGGAAGATTTTGTGTGGCCAAACGAACGATTTTCACAAACATTCAAGCGAAGTCTAGCACTAACAGGAAATGGTCTTAGCCAAACGAGTCCAATACCTCAATCGAAGCATGAAATGAACTTTCCCCAAAGGAATCCAACGCCCAAACGAAAGATGCAACCAAGACCAAAGTGCCTAATCGAAGGATGCCAAAATCGAAAGGAACTTGCTTTTCTTTTAATTTTGTCAAAAAGAGCATTTTCCTTTGTTTTGTCCTTTTTAAGCAATTTCTTCCTTAATCTTAATGCTGAAAAATCCAAATATATATGTGTAAGCTTGGATTTTGGGAGTCCTTTGTGAGAACTATCTTGAGGAATGAGAGGGAAAATTTTGGGGTACAACAGCTGCCCCTGTTCAATCTTCTTAAACTTAAAGAGTTACATTGGCGAATCTGTCATTCGTGACTTGAAGGTGGACGATGATTGAACACTAGAGTGCCCAGAAATTTTCACTTGACATTGTGGTTGAGGTATGAGGAATGGGCTTAAAAATTCCATTTGGAAAAAAAATGAAGAGCTGGCGGAGATGGGCTTATAGATGCCATCCAAAGGTGATTGTTGACAGAGATTAGACTAAGTCTAAGCTTGAATTTAACTGGGAAAAGAATTAGAATAAATCTTTGGTAGATTTAAAACTGAACCTAGTAGAAGTCTTGAATAATCTTTAACTAGAAAGAATCAGAATAAATCTTTGGTCGATTTAAAACTGAACCAGGGAAAACATCTACTGGGCAAGCATCATGATAAATCATTGAGAGATTTAAGTTGAAACAACAGAGGTCTGGAAAAGAATCAGAATAAATCTTGGACCAATTTATCTGAACCATAGAAAATGTCAACGGGAAAGAATCATGATAAACCGTTGAGAGATTTAAACTGAACCAACAGAGGTCTGGAAAAGAATCAGAATAAATCTTGGAGCGACTTATCTGAACCAGAGAAAATGTCTACGGGAAAGAATCAGGATAAACCATTGAGAGATTTAAACTGAACCAACAGAGGTCTGGAAGAAGAATGAGAATAAATCTTGGAGCGATTTATCTGAACCAGAGAAGGTGTCTTCAGGAAAGAATCAGGATAAACTGTTGAGAGATTTAAACTGAACCAGCAGAGGACTGGAAAAAGAATCAGAATAAATCTTGGAGTGACTTATCTAAACCAAAGAAAGTGTCTACAGGAGAGAATCAGGATAAACTGTTGAGAGATTTTAATTGAACCAGTAGAGGTTTGGAAAAGAATCAGAATACATCTTGGAGCAATTTATCTGAACTAGAGAAAGTGTCTACAAGAAAGAATCAGGATAAACCGTTGAGAGATTTAAATTGAACCAGCAGAGGTATGGAATAAGTAATTGTCATGTAGATAGTAACCCTGTCCTGTTTCGGGAATTGATCTACAATTTATTTGTTCACAGATAATTGTCCTGTCTTGTCGAATATTTGTTTATGATAATTTTCTGTTGATTGGTCCTTCTTGAAAAGGTGAAGAGGTAATTGTATGCAATGCCATGATGTATGAAATGCATGGCGTAATGATGTTTCTCAAAATAAATGAGATTGTGCTATATGCATTTGTGTTGTCGATGTTATGATGTATGAATGCAATGTATGAACATATTATTTGTTCTGCTGCAGTGTTGCTGGACTGGGGAAAATAAATCCCTGACTGCTGCTGGGAATGAGGAGTGTAAGTCTTTATATTTTATTGAAGTTGAAGCATTGATAGATGGGTTTTCATTATTAGAGAAGTAAACTCTGTTGGGGAAGGGAAACATTATGCATTGCTTGTGGACTTGGTGAAATCCTGCTGGGGAATCCTGAGAAGCTGGGTGACTTTCACTAGGGAATCCTTGGAGCGGTAATTGGAAATTTCACTATGTTAGGGATATGAAAGAAACCGATACCATTAGACTGCATGTTGGAGATACGACAGTGATCCTATAGCAGGATTTCCTTGCTTCTGCTCCTGCTGGAGAAAGTACCTGCGGGGATTTCATGGAATGTCCTATAGATGTTATCTTGTTTCTTAAAGCCATTAGTAATTGTCTTTCTGCTTAGTTTTCCTTTTTTATGCGTTCATTTGTAAACAGTAATTACGTTCAAATGCATATGTTCAAAAACAAACACTGGACATTTTTTGCAAACAAAACAGGAACAGTAAAAGAAGAACAGATAGTTTTGCACTTTTAAAGGAATATCTTTGTATTAACTTGAATAAGTATTTTTGTACAAAGAGGCGAACATCCTAGTAAGAGAATTTCGTTGCAAAAATGAAAATTGATACAAAGAAAAGACATCTACGTAAAATAATCCCATGGGGTTCCAACTCTGCTATAGCCTTCATGTCTCTGAGCGTCTTATCCACTTGCTGCTTTGTCTGAAGCCGATTGGATTGATTAGAACTATTTGAGTTTGACGATTGATGCTGAAGATTGGATGTAAGATGATCCAACGGGACATAGTCATACGCTTCCAATCCCTAACTTTTTCCTGGACCGCCCTTTCGGGTTTTCAGTCCACCGGGATACTCTTTTTTGCCCAAGCCGCCTTTTCAGGTTTTGCAGCTTGCTGGGTATACAGATTTTTTTTGTGTTTTATCCCTAATTTTTTCCTAGGCCAGTCAACCTAGCGGGTCTTTTTCATGCGTAGTATCTTTAAACTATGTCCGTGTTTACAGGGTGCGGAAGGTCGTCGCCGTCCATAATGGTTAAGATCATTGCCCCACCAGAAAAAATGTTTTTGATCATAAATGGTCCTTCGTATGTAGGAGTCCATTTTCCCCTGGGATCACCTTGTGGCAGTATGATACGCTTGACTACTAAGTCACCAACCTAATATACCTGACGCCTAACCTTCTTGTTAAAAGCCTTAATCATACGTTTTTGGTACATCTGGCCATGGCAAACAGCCGTAAGCCTCTTCTCATCAATCAAGTTTAACTGGTCAAATCGGGTTTGAATCTAATCATCTTCATTCAACCCCGTATCCTTTATGATTATCAGAGAAGGTATTTGAACTTCAATTGGTAGGACAGCTTCCATGTCGTATACCAAGGAGAAAGGAGTTTCCCCTGTTGATGTGCGCGCCGTGGTACAGTAATCGTGAAGAGCAAATGGTAACATCGCATGCCAGTCCTTATAGGTCACTGTCATTTTTTGTATGATCTTCTTGATTTTTTTATTAGAGACTTCCATAATGCCATTCATCTTTGGCTGGTAAGGAGAAGAGTTATGATGCTGGATCTTGAATTGCACGCATAGTGCAATGATCATGATATTGTTGAGATTGGTACCATTATCTGTCATGATTCTCTTCGGAATACCATACCGACAGATAAGATTTTGTTTGATGAATCAGGCCACAACATTCTTGGTAATAGAAGCGAATGAAGTTGCCTCAACCCATTTCATGAAGTAATCAATGGCAACCAAGATGAAGTGGTATCCATTAGAAGCTGTAGGTTTAATCTCTCCAATCATGTCAATGCCCCACATTGCAAATGGCCAAGGAGAAGTCAGGACGTTTAGAGGAACTGGAGGCACATGTACCTTATCAGCATAGATCTGACACTTATGACAGGTTCATGAATGTTGATGACAATCTGCTTCCATGGTGGACCAGTAGTATCCTTCCCGTGGGATCTTTTTAGCTATCGTGTACCCACTAGAATGGGTGCCAAAGGTACCTTTGTGTAAATCAGCCATGATCTTACCTGCCTCACTCTTGTCTACATACCGAAGCAAAGTGGAGTCGTGGTTGCGCTTATAGAGAAATTTGTTACTAAGGAAGAACTTAGCAGAGAATATTCTTAGGAATTTCTTGTCGTTGACTGAAGCTCCCTCCGGATACTCTTGGGTCTCAAGATATCTCTTAATTTCATGGAACCAAGGCTTGGCCATTACTTCTTCAGTATCAATCTCGTGACAGTAAGTTGGTTCATCCATCCACTCAATAGTGATCTAGGGAGCCTCATTATCCCACCTGACTTTGAACATGGATGACATAGTGGCTAGTGCGTCAACTAGTTGATTTTCCTCTCGTGGAAAATGCTCAAAGGTAATTTCCTCAAAATGTGGGATTAATATCAACACATGTTCTTTGTAGGGGATGAGGTTAGGATGCTTCGTGTCCTATTATCCTTTGATCTGACTGATGACTAAGGCTGAATCTCTAAATACACTTAAGGACCTGATTCCCAAATCTATGGCAGCTTTTAGACCCATAATACACGCTTCATATTCCGCCATATTATTGGTAAAGTTGAAACACAATCTAGCAGTGAAGGGATTATGGAATCCTTTAGGGGATATGATCACAGTGCATATGCCATTTCCGAGTGCGTTGGAAGCTCCGTCAAAAACCATGGTGTGATACGGTGGGAGAACTGACTCGAGTTTTGCGTTTGTATTCGCACTTGTTCGGTTTAGCAAGAGTCGCCACCGACTTTTTATTTTATCCTAAAGGAAAGGTTAAAAAGCACAGGAAAAACCTTTTGAGATGTTTCGTGGGTTCGGGGGGTAGATTATGAAAAGGGAAGGTATTAGCACCCTTTTCATCCATGGTTATCCATGGGCTCTTAGTTACTTGGTTTAGATCACTTGCCTTGATTTTCAATTGCTTGAAATTGTGGTGTGTGTGTGTGTGTGTTTTGAAAATGTTTTGAAAAAGAGGCCTTGTCTAGGCAACCGTTGTAACAATTCTTTACTCGAATGTTTTACAAAGGTGTGTATCTTTTCGAAAATATGTTTCAAAAGTTTTTGGAAGTTTTGTTTCTGAAAGTGTTTGTGGAGTGGGTTTTTAAAAGTAGGCAAGTGTGTTTTTCAAGTTTGATCAAGTAACTAAGAGTTGTCTACCCCTAAATTTACTCAAAGATTTTTCTCATGTTTTAACCCTTTTAACAGTATTGTTCCACCATTGTATTTGGTGGACAATCTTGTGTTAGGATGTTAACGGGACAGGCGCGGGTCATCGTATGGACCATGAATGCAATGGTGCCAAGTGTCTTTGGAAATTTTGCTTGAAGGGACTATGATCATTTTGTAGGCAACTTTCGAAAGCGACATCGAGGGACTAAGATCATTTGATTCGTTTTGTTTTGCCAAAGAAACTCAACATGCAAGCATGGCCCACTTTGGAAGGCAACAAGCGGGATTACCCTAGGGGTGCAAGTGTGAATTATGTATTGATTTCATGCATTTGTCTTGTATTAGGTTATCTAGCGTTTGATTTTATTTACATGCAAACCCTAGGTCTAAACATGGTATAATTGGAAGCAATAAATTGCGGGAATTTAAAATCTACGCTATTACAAATAAGTATCTGGGAGTGGGGGTACAAATATTTACAAATGGGGATGAGACTTATTAAGAGAGTAGTGTCCAAATAATTTACAACCAAATTGAATCGCATTCAATGTAAAATATAATGTATAGCAATGTATAAGAATCAAAGGGAAATAAAATGTATATTGTAAAGGTATCAATGTATTTGTGTAAGTGTATGATTATTTACAAGTGACGAAAAATGTTAACTTAATGAAAAATTAAATATTGTTTATTTATTATTTGTTTTTGTTAATGTTTACTAAACTTGTATAAGATTAATTAAACAAAAGTTTTAAAGAAAAAATATTTATTTATTTTTGGATATTTGTTAAATATGTATAACAAAAGATTTTAATAAAAAGAAAAGAAAATGTTTTAAGAAATTCTATTTTTTTTATGTATTAATATTAATGTATATAAAATGTTTTAATGTTAATGTGTATAAAATGTTTTAGTTAAAAAAAGAATATTCAACCTTAAAAAAAGAAGTCTATTTTTTATATATTTTATAATTATACTAACTAAAAAAAATAGTTAAGAAAGTTTTATATAGCAAAGGTTAAGGTATTATTTTATCTACAAACAAAACAAATTATGATATATTAGTTTAAGACTATAGAAAAAAATGAAATGATAAGTAAAAGTATAGAAAATAAATAGAAAAGAAACGTTAAAGGTTTAATGGGCTTAAGGGGGATTCATGGCCCAAAACAGAATTTGTAGAGAATGGAAAAAAAGGGGGGTGTGCGCGCCAGGGGGGGGTCAAGTGCAAAAATCATTGGGCCTGAGGTTTTGTTGGACAGGGCAAGGCCCAATACGCGTTGGTCACATTTTTGTAAGGGTTTCGTCAGTTTTGTTTCATAATTGGAGTTAGGGTTTGTGAGTTACAGCGCGGCGCCGTTCATCTTTCTTCACTCTTCGTCTTCGTCTTCTCATGCCAAGCTTCTGAACAACATCCTTCTCGTCTAAAGCCAACCAGCACCACCATCAGTCCTCCTCCTCGCGTTTACTCAAGCAACGATAAAAAGAGGTAACTTTTATCTCAACGCATTAGGGTTCTTAGATTTTCAATCTTGCATGCTCTTATCTGTTCTGATTCTTGGATTTTTGTTATGTGTTGTATGAGGTATTTAAAGAAAGGGGAAAGGAAGTTTATACCTTTGCTGGCTCGTTGCTTGGAGAGGAGGATAGGTGGAGAAGGAGGCGCTTAGGGTTGCCGGAGGCGAGGGAATGGCGAGGCTGAGCTAGCTTGGAAATTCGGTACCTTTGTCTTTGCCTTTTTTGTTGGTTTTGTGATGATATCTGAAAACCTTCGTATAACTCTCTTTTCTTCTTCTGTCTACTCGCTTCAGTTGCCTTTGATTGCTTCTTTTCTTCTGTATGCTTCATATGTTGCCTCTGATATGTTGTTCGAATATTGCTTTTGTTTGATGTTTAGACCATGTGATGAATCATTCTGAGGGCTTGGGTATGTTTGTGACTTGGCTGCTTCTAGACAATGTTGAGGCTTGTTTCTGGGCTTACGCTTAGCAGGTACTGTTGAGACTTGAACAGGTTTTGAGGGTTTGATGTATTAGCAGGTTGTTTTTGTTCAAGGCTTATGCAGGTTGATGGCTTTGAATGGTTACAGGCTGGCTTATGCAGGTTGATGGTTTAGTGTTGAAAAGTTTGACACAGTTAGGCTATTTTTGTTTTGAGGTCACAGGTTTGTGAGCCCGAATGCCTTGAAATAGGTTACAGGTTTAAGACTGTTTGGAATTTGACAGTTTTTTTTATACTCTTTCTTTTCTCTCCCTCAATAAAGGCTCTTAAGGCTTTGTTTTATAACTTACAGGATCTTGGCTTGTGTTTTTGAAAGGCAGGATGTGTTATATTTTTTATGTATATTCGTTCTCTTTTGAATTTGGTCTTAGTGTGGATTCCAATGCTTGAGCAGGTTTGAAAGGCTTGAGGTTTTCATTCTTTATGATACCTTCTGCTGTATGCATTATGCCTCCTCTCTCTATGTGTTCTGATACATCCTGTTTATATCTTCTTTTTAGCCTTTAGCCTACTGTACTGTAAGCTCCCTTCTTCTCTCCTTCTCTCTCCAGATAAAAAAAAAGCATTTTTATTGCTTAATTTTGTCTTTTCTGAAAAAGTAATTGGCCTAGGAAGATGATGACTTGGAATGTCGCTTGTATTGTGGTCTTTCCTCTGCATACTCTCCATATTTCCTGCATGCTTTGTGTACTTTGTTGACAGCTTTTTGGTGTTTGATATCTTTTGATATCCTTGGACAATTTTTGACAGCTTTGGCTTAGTTTGAAGTTGTGACTTGTTTTGGCATATTGAACTTTGTAAGCTATGCAGTTTGGTTTTCTATTTAGTTTTCCTTTGACTATGCAACTTGTTGAGAATGCAGTATGTTTGAAAATTTGAATTTGTGCAATTTGTTCTTTTGGCATATTCTTTGGTTTGACCATTTATGCAGTATGGTAGCTTTTTTGCATTTCACAGTTTTGCAAACACTTTCTATCCCTCTTTGTGAACCAAGAGCAATCTTGTGATTTGCAGAGAGGGGAACAACTGATTCCGGCCAGTTACTTTTAATGATGAGTCCTAAAAATAACTGTCTGCTTCTTTTATTATTTCATCTGCCTTTGACTTCCTTTTTTCTTCTTTTTGCAGGTAAAAAAAAGGTAGTTGAGCAATGGGGAGCGTCAAATAGAAGACAAAGACTTAGAAAAATAAGATGCAATTTTATTTCATTTCAATTATTTGTAACATTATTATTGTAAACAAAGATGTAAATAAATTTACAATTGCTCAAATAATAATTTGTAACAAAACAATTAAATATGAATAAAAATCCCTTTTTGATCAGTTAATTCTTTTTCTTCTTCAACTGTTTATTTAATTATTTATAATTCTTAAAATTATAATAACTGGAAATAAATCCCAACTATTTTAACTCAGAATAATAAATGATCAATAAACGTCCGGAGTTCCGAATAATCATAGCATTGCACAGCTAAACAACAAACGTCCACATGTCCTTTTTTCACTGATTAATGCAACCTTTCAATTCAAATGCCTCAGCTCATATCCAGGATAAATTGAAAAGAACTAATAGAAATAATTCTTTCTGAGAATGCGCGTACAAACCTTGATTCTTGATTAAATGCCAAAGAAGCGTTCGCCTGATCAAAACCTGAGCCAAACTCAAACAAAACCCTAGCAATCTGCTTGAATTGTTCCAGAATCCATGAAAACCCTAATTTTGTATAGATTGATAAGAAAAAGTTTGTTTGACTGATTCTTACGCCAATTTGAAAAATCAGGAAAAGCCTGAAGCTGTGATTTCTTGTGGAAAAAGAGGAGGGCAAATTTTGGAGTACAACAGTTGCCCCTGTTCAATCTTCTTGAACCTGAAGAGTTAGATTGGAAAATTTGTCGTTCGCGACTCGAGGGTAAAAGGAGATTGGACACTAGAGTGCCCGAGAAATTTGCACTCGGTGATGTGATGGTAGAGGGAATGGGCTTAAAGATGTCATTTGGTGATGGGCTTAAAGATGCCATCTGAAGATGTGATAGGGGATGGGCTTAGAGATGCCATCTGGAAATTGCTGGTATGAGGATGGGCTTAGAGATGCCATCTGGAAATGTGATTGTTGAACTGTATGTCATTGGTGAGTGGACGAGTATCAGAAAGGTATCCATGTTTTGGAACATCTCAGAACTGGGGGTCTGAACAAGCAATAGATTGACATCCATGTTTGGAGAATCCGTAAACTGTTTTCAGGAGTTGGAGTTGAATAAGCAATAGAGTAGCATCCGTTGTTGGGAAGCGTCCGTAAACTGTTTTCAAAAGTTGAGAAGAATCTGAACAAGCGATAGGTCAATATCCGTTACTTGGAGAACCCGTGAACTGTTTTCAGAAGTCTTGAGGTTGAATAAGCAATAGAGCATCATCCGTTGTTGGGAAGCGTCCGTAAACTGTTTTCAAAAGTCGGGAAAGAATCTGAATAAGCGATAGGTTGACATTCGTTACCGGAGAACCCGTAAACTGTTTTCAGAAGTTGAGTCTGAAACTTATTAATCTTTATCCTGAAAAAGGGTAAGATATTAGCTGAAACACAAAGTCATGTTGCATGAAATGTATGATGCAATGTATGTTATATCAATGTTTATGATATGAATGTAATGAATGCGCATGTAAGCTGATGAGCTGTCTTGCTGAGGATAGATGAATCCCGGATGGCAGGAGATCAAAGAATCTTGACTGATGCCGGGGAAAGTGAATTCTTGACTGCTGCAGGGGAGGGCAAGAATCTTTTGATCGTTGAAGATGAGAAGTCCTGGGACAACTGTTGGGGAATCGGGAGTTTGGGTTGTATGCCAATCTACTGGGGAATCCTGTCTTGAGGAGATCTTCACTGGAGAATACTCGAATATTCTGTGAGGAACTGAGAATAAGAGTCTTCATTCTGCTAATGCTTAACTGTTATCTGGTCGATCTCCAGGCTTTCACAAAAACTTGTATTGTCATCTGGTCGTAATCCAGGCTTCTCAATAGCTTGCTAAGCTGCTATCTGGTCAAGTCCGGGCTTCACGGCTTGTGTTAAAGATATACCACTATCTGGTCGACTCTAGGCTTCGTAGTATTCTTGACTGCTATCTGGTCGTAATCCAGGCTTCACAGAAATTTGTATTGTCATCTGGTCGTAATCCAGGCTTCACAATAGCTTGCTAAGCTGCTATCCGGTCAAATCCGGGATTCACGGCTTGTGTTAAAGATATACCACTATCTGGTCGACTCCAGGCTTCGTAGTATTCTTGACTGCTGTCTGGTCGTAATCCAGGCTTCATAGAAATTTGTATTGTCATCTGGTCGTAATCCAGGCTTCACAATAGCTTGCTAAGCTACTATCTGGTCAAATCCGGGCTTCACGGCTTGTGTTAAAGATATACCACTATCTGGTCGACTCCAGGCTTCGTAGTATTCTTGACTGTTGTGTGGTCGTAATCCAGGCTTCACAGAAATTTGTATTGTCATCTGGTCGTAATCCAGGCTTCACAATAGCTTGCTAAGCTGCTATCCGGTCAAATCCGGGCTTCACGGCTTATGTTAAAGATATACCACTATCTGGTCGACTCCAGGCTTCGTAGTATTCTTGACTGTTGTCTGGTCGTAATCCAGGCTTCACAGAAATTTGTATTGTCATCTGGTCGTAATCCAGGCTTCACAATAGCTGTAGGGATTAAGATACTATCCGGTCAAATTCGGGCTTTGTAACTTGAATCTTGTGAGAATTTGATCTTTGACGACTGTAGCTTCCAACAGATGATGAAGGAACTTTTGAACGACCGATCAATCTGAAATGTAATATGTTTTGGAGAATAAATCCTGGACAAATGTTGGGGAAATAAACCCATAACCAAAGTTGGGGATAGAAGAACTCTTGGGTTACTGAGGATGGGAAATCCTTGTTGTCTTCTAATTGCTTGGGGAACAAGATCTTCACTTGTCGAGGGGTCTTAGGACCACTGCTGGGGATTGGAACTCCTTGGTGACTCGCGGGGTGAGAGAATTCTGATGATCTCTACTGGGGAGTTCAGAACCTGGTAGACTTATGCTGGAGAGGTATGACTGAGAATCTTCAGTCTGGTGGGAAGTATCTCTGTGGGGAGAATGTTCACTGGTCTGGTTCCACTGGGGATTGATAGTTGGAAGTTTTAGCTGCGCTGGGGATAGGATTTTTAGATTTTAGGGCTCCACGGGGGATAGGATTTTTAGATTTTAGGGCTCCACTGGGGGTGCTGAAACTTAACTATGAGGGGGACTAAGTTCTGGAAGGTTCTCTGGCTGGGGAAATCAGCTTTGAGAAAGCTCCTATTTTGCTGAGGATCCTGGATTTTAACTCTGTTTGGGGAATTAAGTTCTGGATTTTGACTTTATCGCGGAATTTGGAGCTTAAATCTACTGGGGATTCCTTCTGAAAGGGTATCGAGATATCTATCTGTACCTTCAACCTATCAATAATCATCTTTTCCTGATTTGTAAGGAAATGACTATGTTCAAATGCATATGCCTACTTAACAAAACATTGGACGTTTCTCAAGTAAACATAAGTGCAAAAGAGAAAAAGGAAGACAAAGCAAATTTGTGTATTTGGAAAAGTATTTGTATTAACTTTATATGAGTATCTTTGTACAAAGGAGACATGCATCCTTGTAAGAGGATATCGCCGTAAAAATTGAAAATTTTATACAAAAGAAAGATGGCTATGTGAAACAACTCCATGGGATTCCATTCTGCTATAGCCTTCATAACTCTGAATATCTGTCCATTCAACGCTTCGTCTGCCGGTGACTGGATTGACCAGAAGCTTGGAGCTGGTTGATGAAGAGATTGTCCTTAAAGTGATCCGACGAGACATAGTCATACGCTTTAATTCCCTAACTTTTGCCTGAACCGCCCTTTCGGGTTTTCGATCCACCGGGAAACCCCTTTTTTCCCAAGCCGCCCTTTCGGGTTTTCAACTTGCCGGGTGTACAGGTTTTTTTTTTGTTTTATCCCTAACTTTTGCCTGAACCGCCCTTTCGGGTTTTCAGTTCACCGGGATGCCCATTTTTGCCCAAGCCGCCCTTTCGGGTTTTCGACTTGTCGGGTTGTTTTATGCGTAGTATCTTTTGACTATGTCTGCGTTCGCGGGGTGCGGCAAATCGTCGCCGTCCATGGTGGTCAGAATCATTGCACCACCAGAAAATATGCTCTTGATCACAAATGGTCCTTCGTAAGTAGGAGTCTATTTGCCCCTGGGGTTACTTTGCGGTAAGATAATCCGCTTGATTACGAGATCTCCGACTTGATATACTTGACGTCTGACTCTCTTGTTGAAAGCCTTGATCATCCGTTTTTGGTACGTCTGACCATGGCAAACAGCAGTGAGTCGCTTCTCGTCGATCAAATTGAGTTGATCAAGTCGGGTATGAATCCAATCATCTTCATTCAAACATGCGTCTTTCATAATCCTTAAGGAAGGAATCTGAACTTCCATTGGCAGGACAGCTTCCATGCCATATACTAAAGAAAATGGGGTTGCCCCTGTTGAAGTACGTGACGTGGTACGGTATCCATGCAGAGCAAACGGCAACATCTCATGCCAGTCTTTATATGTAACGGTCATTTTCTGAATGATCTTTTTGATATTTTTGTTCGCAGCTTCAACAACACCGTTCATCTTTGGCCGATAGGGAGATG
Organism: Vicia faba; assembly: GCA_948472305.1. NCBI lineage: Eukaryota > Viridiplantae > Streptophyta > Magnoliopsida > Fabales > Fabaceae > Vicia > Vicia faba. The sequence goes on along the minus strand of OX451736.1, from coordinate 514,362,645 downwards.
AATTGTGATGATAAATCTTGAACTGTTCGCATAGAGCGGTGGTCATAGTATTATTCAGATTGGTTCCGTTGTCTGTGATGATCCTGTCAGGGACACCATACCGACATACGAGGTTCTTCTTGATGAAGCGGGCAACCACATTTTTTGTAACAGAGGCGAAGGAAGCCGCTTTGACCCATTTGGTGAAATAGTCAATGGCGACCAGGATGAAGCGATGTCCATTGGATGTCGTGGGTTTGATCTCTCCAATCATGTCAATGCCCCACATTGCGAATGGCCAAGGAGCTGTCAAAACATTGAGAGGAACATGAGGAATGTGCACCTTATCGGCATAGATTTGACATTTATGGCAGGTACGGGAGTGTTGATAGCAATCAGCTTCCATGGTAGACCAGTAATAGCCTGCCCTTAGAATCTTCTTGGCCATCGTATGTCCGCTCAAGTGGGTGCCAAATGTACCACTGTGTATCTCAGTCATGATCAACTCTGCCTCAGCTTTGTCCACACATCGGAGTAAAACACAATCATGGCTGCGTTTATAGAGGATGTCGTTGCTTAGGAAGAACTTGGCAGCAAATTTCCTTAGGAACTTCTTGTCATTTACTGAAGCTCCTTCGGGATATTCTCTGGTCTGGAGATACCTTTTGATTTCATGAAACCAGGGTTGTTCCACTACTTCTTCGGTATTAATCTCGTGACAATGCGCAGGTTCATCCATTCGCTCGATGGTGATTTGGGGAGCCTCGTTATCTCAGTTGAGTTTAAACATGGAAGACATTGTAGCCAGAACATCTGCTAGCTGATTCTCTTCTCGCGGGAAATGCTCGAAGGTGATTTGCTCGAAATGAGGCAACAATGTCAAGACATTTTCTTTGTATGGGATAAGATTAGGATGTTTGGTGTCCCACTCTCCTTTGATTTGACTGATGACCAAAGCCGAATCCCTAAATACGATCAAAGATTTGATCCCCAGGTCCATAGCAGCCTTGAGACCAAAGATGCAAGCCTCGTATTCAGCCATGTTATTGGTACAACTGAAACAAAGTCGGGCCGTGAAAGGTGTATGGCAACCTTCCGGGGAAATGAGTACCGCACCGATACCGTTTCCAAGTGCATTTGAAGCACCATCAAAGTATAGGGTCCATCGGGATCCATTTTCAGGTCCATTATACGGTCCGTTACCTTCGATGTTGTCTATAGTCATGATGTCTTCGTCTGGGAAGTCGAATCTCATGGATTGATAATCTTCGATAGCTTGATGAGCTAGATGGTCAGCTAGTACACTCCCTTTTATAGCCTTTTAGGTGGTGTACTGGATGTCATACTCGGTCAAGATCATTTGCCATCTAGCGATTCTTCCAGATAAAGCAGGCTTCTCGAAGATATACTTGATAGGATCCATTTTAGAAATCAAAAGAGTGGTATGAGTCAGCATATACTGCCTTAGTCGGCGAGCAGCCCATACCAAAGCGCAGCAAGTTTTCTCAAGCAGTGAGTAACGAGTCTCACAATCGGTAAACTTTTTGCTAAGGTAATAAATGGCATGCTCTTTTCGACCAGACTCGTCATGCTGGCCCAACACGCATCCCATTGAGTTATCCAAAACGGTCAGATACATGATCAGCGGCCTTCCTTCGACGAGCGGCATCAGAATAGGAGGTTCTAGCAAATACTCCTTGATCTTATCAAAAGCAGCTTGGCAATCATCATTCCACTTGACTACCTGATCTTTCTTCAATAGTTTAAAAATTGGCTCACAGGTAGACGTCAGATGAGAGATGAATCTGGCAATATAGTTCAAGCGCCCCAAGAATCCTCTGACCTCCTTTTCAGTACGGGGGGCGGGCATCTCTTGTATAGCTTTTACTTTTGCTGGATCGACCTCAATGCCTTTGTTGCTGACATTGAATCCTAGAAGTTTACCAGACCTAACTCCAAAGGTGCACTTACTTGGATTCAGCTGAGTTTGTACTCCTTCAACCTGGCAAATAGCTTTTGCAGATGTTTAAGGTGTTCCTCCTCTGTTTGTGATCGAGCTATCATATCGTCTACGTAAACCTCGATCTCATGATGTATCATATCATGGAACAAAGCCACCATGGCGCGCTGATAAGTTGCCCCTGCGTTCTTCAATCCGAACGGCATCACCTTGTAGCAGAAGGTACCCCATTGTGTAACAAAGGTTGTTTTCTCCATGTCCTAGGGGGCCATTTTAATCTGGTTGTAGCCCGAGAATCCATCCATGAAGGAAAACACCTTGTGCTGAGCTGTGTTGTCAATCAAAATGTCGATGTGTGGTAGCAGAAAATCATCTTTAGGGATGGCCCTATTCAAATCTCGGTAGTCCACACACATTTTATCCTTGCCGTCTTTTTTAGGTACTGGCACAATGTTAGCAACCCATTATGGATAGGATGTAACAGCCAGAAAGTCCGCGTTGAATTGCTTCATCACTTCAGCTTTAATCTTCTCAGACATGTCGGGCCTCATTCGGCGGACTTTTTGCTTGATCGGTGGACAATCCTCTCTTGTAGGGAGGCGGTGAACCACGATATCTGTGTCTAAACCTGACATGTCTTCATGAGACCAGGCGAAAATTTCAACATATTCATTTAATAGTTGTATCAAGCGTTCCTTGACACTTGGCTTCAGATTGGCACCCACTTGTACTTCTTTACGGTCTTCCTCTGTTCCTAAGTTGACAGTTTCTAACAACTCTTCGTGAGGCAAGATGGCCCTCTCTTCTTGTTGTAGAAGTCTGGCTAGCTCTCCTGGTACTTCACAATCTTCGTTATCTTCATACTCAGCCTGATTGACCAGATCTTCAGAGTTATGGAAGGACATAGCAGAATAGTCACCCATAGAATCCAGAGTGGATGGGTACCTTCATTTGTGAGTGTGGGTATGTGTAAGGGATAGCCATCCTTAAACAAGCAAAAATGCAAAAGGAAAGAAAATGAACACAGCAGTTTATCAATGAAAAACGTCCAATGAATCATTAAACATGGCATATGGATATGAAGATAATCAAAACCCTTACAAATGGACCTACATGCCCCGGGCAAGGCATGAGGTGAAAAAGTAGTGTACGGATTGTTCAAAAGTAATTATTACAAACCAACAGGAAATGTTTGACAGATAATTACTGATTAATAAAAGTAATGGGGACAAAGTCTTTTGCCTCCCAGTTGCGTAGTCCCCCTTCGATAGTTGGGTAGATCCAATCTTCAATGTTGGCCTCTTCGTCTTCACCCTCCAAAGCGTTGATTCCATAAGGAGAAATCTTGATGGGCGTTCTTTCAACCTTTGAGCGGCGCATAGCTTTCTGTCCCGCAGCAGTGAAACCTAATCCAAATTTGTCTGTTTTGTGAGGAATATCAGGAAACTGACCCCATGTTGAGCTCTTCCCTTCCTTCATTGCAGCTTTCGCGTCTTTTAGAGATGCCATCCTGGCCATCTGCTTTGGTACTTCAGCTACCACTTTTGCTACTGCCACTTCAGGAGAGACTTCCTCAAAGTGCTGGAATGGCGTCTCAATGAATTCACCCTCCACCTCTACATACCGGAAGGAGTTCAAGTGGATGATCATATATTCCTCTTCACCATGCACGGTTATGATCTTTCCTTTGACAGGATACTTCAACATTTGATGTAAGGAGGAGGTAACAGCCCCAACGTTATGTATCCATGGCCTCCCCAGTAAGCAAGAGTATGACGGACGGATGTCCATCACATAGAAAGTTGAGGGGAACACTTTTGTGCCAACCTTAATGGGAATGTCAACCTCCCCATGTACCATTCTCTTTGACCCGTCAAAAGCCCTTACAATGATATTGCTTGGCCTTAGCTCCAAGCCTCACAGTCTAATCGGTCGAGGGCCTTCTTAGGCAGCACGTTCAGAGAAGAACCGGTGTCGACTAAAACATGGGCCAGAGTAATTCCTTGGCATTCCACTAACACATGTAATGCGTCGTTGTGCTTTCTTCCTTTTGGGGTCAGGTCAGCATCAGAGAACCCTAGGCTGTTGTCTGCGGTAAGGCTGGCCACGCAATCTTGGAATTGGCCGGCAGAGGTTTCCTGGGGCACATGGGCTATCTTCAGGAATTTTATCAATGCCTTGGCGTGCGCCTCTGAACAAAGCAGTAATGCTAACATGGAGATCTTCGAGGGGGTTTGCCTCAGTTGCTCTACCACGTCATAATCACTCTTCTTAATTATTTTCAGAATCTCCTCCATCTCTTTCTTAGAGGTTTCCGGGATGACCAAAGGCTGAGCCCTCGTCCTGACGAGCTCATCTTGGGTCCCTTTCCCCTTATCAGCTTAAGTAGGAGGGACAACAACAGGAGTAACAGCTTCTTCAATCAACAGAGTTTTTGCGGAAAGTTTTATTGGTGCAGGATTAACTTTGGCAGCAGCTGAGGGTCCAAAGATTGCCTTTGGGGGGGCAATCTCTAGAGAAAATATTCTCCCACTTCGGGTGATCTTGCTTGTACCAACAATGTTTCCAATGCTGGCATCTTCTTCATCAGAGCTTTCCTCGGTTATCTCAACTTGTTTAACACCATGGTAGTAGATTTCTCCACCGTAATTCCATGGTATTGACTTGTCAGAACTGTAGGGGACAGGCCCAGGCATAGTTATTTTCAAGGGAACAATCTTTGTAGCTGATGTGATCTTAACAGGCTTTCTGACGGCCTTGGAAAGATTGGTGGAAATGGTGATAATTGAAACATCTTCAGTAGGGGTTGGAATAGCAGGAATCTTCTCAAACAGGATTTGTTGACTGTCCATCAGGCCTTGGATGCCTTTCTTCAGCAATGGACAGTCGATTGGTAGAGAGTAACAACAGTAGCAATCTTCTTTGTATCCTGGGAAAATCCCAGCCTTCAACAGGTTTAACTTGATTGTTAACAGTGGAGTCATCAGGTATTTGACATCAGAAATATACAGATCTTCTTCAATAGCATGGACATTTCGACCATGCTTCGGCATCGGAGCGGATATTACGTTTGGCTTCTCTGGAGCATCGAACTCATCCTCTTTTGCATCTATCAAGTCTTGAATTTTATTCTTAAGCGCCCAACATTCATTGGTGTCATGTCTGGCGTTGTCAGAATGATAGGCACATTTAGCATTGGGATGATAGTATGGTGAAGTAGTATTCACAATCTTCGGTGCTTCCCTAATATTGGTGAGATTCAATTTCAACAAATGTGGAAGAACTTGCGCAGGTGTCATATTGATGCGGGTGAACTGCCGTTGTGGTCGTTCTCCCCATTGTTGTTTAGGTCTGGACTGGTTATTGCGAGGCTGATCATTTGATGGATTTTGGATCATCACGGCCCCCACAGTCGGTCGGCACTCATTTCTTCCTGCTCCTCTCTGAGAGTACACGACAGCCGTTTCCTTCTTCGTCGGAAATGATTTCTTAACAGTTGTAGATGCAGAGGCATCCTTCTGAATCTTCCCATTCTTGATACCGGCTTCTACCCGCTCACCAGTCAGAATTAATTCAGTAAACCCTGCGGAAGAGCTACCGATCAAATGGTTAAAGAATGGACCAGACAGGGTCCCTAGGAACATATCAACAAGTTCTCTATCAGAAAGAGGTGGTTGCACTCTTCCGGACAAATCGCGCCATTTCTGGGCGTATTCCTTAAATCCTTCACCTGAGGCCATCCCCATACTCTGTAGCTAAGTACGGGTTGGTGCCAGGTCAGAGTTATATTGATATTGGCGATAAAAGGCAGCTTCCAGATCCTCCCAACCATGTACCTCTGATCTCTCAAGCTTGTAAAACCAGTCTAGCTGAGTACCAGACAGGATATCTTGAAAGAAGTGTACCCAAAGGTTTCTGTCAGATGTGTGAGGTTGAATTCTTCGGACGTACGACCTTAGGTGCATCTTCGGGCAAGACAGCCCGTCATATCTTGCAAAAACTGGCACCTTAAACTTTGGAGGGATTACAATTCCAGCAATTAATCCCAAATCTTAGAAATCTAAGCCGGGAACTCTCTGCAACTCCATAGCTGCTAGCCTATCCTCCAAGTTTTTGTATTTGTCGTCGGCCGGCGGGTATTGTTGCTCTAAGTAGTCTTCATCTTCTTCAGCCTCTTCTTCTTCAGCTTCGGATTCAGAAAGTACCGCAGCCCCTTTTCCTTTACTGGTTCCCTCTTCAGAGGGAAACTCAAGAACTCTTCTGGCCTCATTCTCAAACCTTCTACCCAGGGTAGATACCCCCACTCTTTTCTTCTTCTTTTTCACTTTTTCTGGCTCTTTGTTCCCAAGCAGTGTTTTTAGATCCTCCTGACCCTTTGCCAATGTCATTAGAAGATGTTGAAACTGTGAGTTTTGAGACTGCAAATCTTTGACCGTCTGTTCGAGATCCATCTTACTGAAATAAACAGCAGAAAGATAAGGAAACCTGGTGCGGAGACCTGTTTATGCACATGATGAATGATATGTTTATTTATGCAATGCATTCAAGGATTTAGAAATTCACAATTGTTGCAGACAAAAAGAACACACGTCATATTAATAAGAAGAAATTTTGTCAGTACATAAATGCCCTATGGGCCAAATATTACAAAAACTTCTCAAGGTAAAAAGATGTTGCGCATCCTCTTTGGTGTGATGTAGGTGTTGAGGGTCTCTTCCTCATGGAGTCGGCGGGTAAGCTCCAAAACCTTCTTCTCACTGGCGTAGAAGCTGGCTTCAAAAGTATTTCGTTCCTCCTTGAGTTGGATCCAACTCTTCTGCATCTCCTCCCATGATGTTGGCATGTCAGGATACAAGATGGTGTAGGGAACCTCACCTTCCTTAACGGGCTCTTTAATCACAGGGAGAATATGAGGGTAAGGCATCATTAGACTATGGGCCCGGGTTCGCACCCACTTGAGATAAGGCTCAAGAGGGATGGAGTTCTTGTGCCCCAGTGTCTTGCTATCTACCCTGTTAGGCATCCTCCAAGCTCTGATGAATCTTTGGCGAAGTCCTTGCGCATCATTGTCGAAGTCAAAAACTAGGTCAGGAATCAGCATGTCATGAGGGCCATCCCTCCGTGCATATCCAAACTGTCTCAAAGCCAGACAAGGGTTGTAGGTAATGCCTCCTCTAATGCCAAGCAATGGAACATTAGGGAACTCTCCACAATGATTGACGATGATGACATTTTCTCTAGACCGAGAACACCGATGTACATCAGAGTGTGTGAGGGTCATCAATCGTTGTGACCACCTTAAGCCTTGGTCATTCTTCAAAACAGATTGTGGAAGGTGCGAAATAAACCACCTTGCAAGGAGAGGAGTATAACACATGAGAACACCCCTCTTTCTCATTGTTCGTGTGTAAAATGAGTGGAGGATGTCCCCAAGCAAAGTAGGTATGGGATTCTTGGATAAGAAGATCTTGACGGCGTTGATATCTATAAGCTGGTCAGGATTTGGGAACAAGACCAACCCATAAATGAGAAGTGCCACAATTTCTTCAAAGGCTTTTAGATCCAAGGAATTCCAACACTCTTGTGCCTTCTCAAACAAGAATTTTGCCAAGAAGCCTTTAACACTGCTTCTAGTTTCCCAATGCCCCTTGATGTCAGATGGTTGCAAGTGTAGTGCTTGAGCAACATCTTCAGGCTTTGGTTCTTTTTCAGTACCGTTGAAAGGTAGTTGATTAAGAATAGGAATTCTCAGGAGTTGAGAAAATTCCTCCAAAGTAGGCACCAATTGGTAGTCCGGGAATGTGAAACAGTGGTGAAGGGGGTCAAAGAACTGGAACAATACTTTCATCATGTCTTCTTCAATGCTGGTGTTAACTAGGCTGAGCAGTCTACCATGTCTTTCACTGAAGGGAGAGCTTTCGGGAATTTTGGATGTGAGCTCTTTGAGTTGAGGAGGGATCCTCACAAGGTTGACTTGGATAGTTTTCATGCGAGGAATTTCCATGACCTATAAAACAAGAACAAAGGTGAAGATCCAAACCCTTGAAATGGTTAGCAGATGCATATGATGCCTTATGATGTTTATGATGTATGCACAAACACATGTACAAGCAATTCACACAAAAACCCTAGTTTCGGGCTTGCATGAGGTTTCATAGGTAAGTACCCTCTTGAATGTAGTTGGCTCAAAAACCTGTCCTATAAATAGTAACCGGGTTCTAAGGAGCTCAATATCATTGGATTGTTTTCCATGTTCATTGTTTTGGTTTAGCCACTTAACTAGCGACCAAAATATCCCAAGAAAACAACCCTCAATGAGTGTAGTATTGAGTATCTACCAACTTCGGACTGCACCAAAGCCGGTCATCTCACTACTCCTAATAAAAGGCCAAGATGGTCAAGTAAGGTTCTAGGCCATTAGTGCTTAGTGACATCACTCATCGGCCCCGTACTCTCCTTGATTGAACTCAAGGGTTACCGGTACTCACAAATATGTCGCACTAATATAGCTATTGCTTCAACCGTGTCGGTATACCCCGCACAGTATCCACAACGTATTGCTATCTATGAATGTTTCCCAAATCCGGGTGTAGGATTTCAAGCCCAAACAAGAGAACCACAAAAGTAAAGTAATCAAAGAAAACAATTAATCATGCAAAAGGGTGATCTCAAACCCTAAGGTAACCCCACTTTTAAATCATTCCCCGGCAGAGTCGCCAGTTCTGTGATACGGTGGGAGAACTGACTTGAGTTTTGCGTTTGTATTCGCACTTGTTCGGTTTAGCAAGAGTCGCCACCGACTTTTTATTTTATCCTAAAGGAAAGGTTAAAAAGCACAGGAAAAACCTTTTGAGATGTTTCGTGGGTTCAGGGGGTAGATTATGAAAAGGGAAGGTATTAGCACCCTTTTCATCCATGGTTATCCATGGGCTCTTAGTTACTTGGTTTAGATCACTTGCCTTGATTTTCAATTGCTTGAAATTATGGTGTGTGTGTGTGTGTGTGTGTGTGTGTGTGTGTGTGTGTTTTGAAAATGTTTTGAAAAAGAGGCCTTGTCTAGGCAACCGTTGTAACAATTCTTTACTCGAATGTTTTACAACGGTGTGTATCTTTTCGAAAAGATGTTTCAAAAGTTTTTGGAAGTTTTGTTTCTGAAAGTGTTTGTGGAGTGGGTTTTGAAAAGTAGGCAAGTGTTTTTTGCAAGTTTGATCAAGTAACTAAGAGTTGTCTACCCCTAAATTTACTCAAAGATTTTTCTCATGTTTTAACCCTTTTAACAGTATTGTTCCACCATTGTATTTGGTGGACAATCTTGTGTTAGGATGTTAACGGGACAGGCGCGGGTCATCGTATGGACCATGAATGCAATGGTGCCAAGTGTCTTTGGCAATTTTGCTTGAAGGGACTATGATCATTTTGTAGGCAACTTTCGAAAGCATCATCGAGGGCCTATGATCATTTGATTCGTTTTGTTTTTCCAAAGAAACTCAACATGCAAGCATGGCCCATTTTGGAAGGCAACAAGCGGGATTACCCTAGGGGTGCAAGGGTGAATTGTATATTGATTTCATGCATTTGTCTTGTATTAGGTTATCTAGCGTTTGATTTTATTTACATGCAAACCCTAGGTCTAAACATGGTATAATTGGAAGCGATAAATTGCGGGAATTTAAAATCTATGCTATTACAAATAAGTATCCGGGAGTGGGGGTACAAATATTTACAAATGGGGATGAGACTTATTAGGAGAGTAGTGTCCAAATAATTTACAACCAAATTGAATCGCATTCAATGTAAAATATAATGTATAGCAATGTATAAGAATCAAAGGGAAATAAAATGTATATTGTAAAGGTATCAATGTATTTGTGTAAGTGTATGATTATTTACAAGTGACGAAAAATGTTAACTTAATGAAAAATTAAATATTGTTTATTTATTATTTGTTTTTGTTAATGTTTACTAAACTTGTATAAGATTAATTAAACAAAAGTTTTAAAGAAAAAGTATTTATTTATTTTTGGATATTTGTTAAATATGTATAACAAAAGATTTTAATAAAAAGAAAAGAAAATGTTTTAAGAAATTCTATTTTTTTTTATGTATTAATATTAATGTATATAAAATGTTTTAATGTTAATATGTATAAAATGTTTTAGTTAAAAAAAGAATATTCAACCTTAAAAAAAGAAGTCTATTTTTTATATATTTTATAATTATACTAACTAAAAAAAATAGTTAAGAAAGTTTTATATAGCAAAGGTTAAGGTATTATTTTATCTACAAACAAAACAAATTATGATATATTAGTTTAAAACTATAGAAAAAAATGAAATGATAAGTAAAAGTATAGAAAATAAATAGAAAAGAAACGTTAAAGGTTTAATGGGCTTAAGGGGGATTCATGGCCCAAAACAGAATTTGTAGAGAATGGAAAAAAAGGGGGGTGTGCGCGCCAGGGGGGGGGGGGGTCAAGTGCAAAAATCATTGGGCCTGAGGTTTTGTTGGACAGGGCAAGGCCCAGTACGCGTTGGTCACATTTTTGTAAGGGTTTCGTCAGTTTTGTTTCATAATTGGAGTTAGGGTTTGTGAGTTACAGCGCGGCGCCGTTCATCTTTCTTCACTCTTCGTCTTCGTCTTCTCATTCCAAGCTTCTAAACAACATCCTTCTCGCCTAAAGCCAACCAGCGCCATCGTCCGTCCTCCTCCTCGCGTTTACTCAAGCAACGATAAAAAGAGGTAACTTTTATCTCAACGCATTTGGGTTCTTAGATTTTCAATCTTGCATGCTCTTATCTGTTCTGATTCTTGGATTTTTGTTATGTGTTGTATGGGGTATTTAAAGAAAGGGGAAAGGAAGTTTATACCTTTGCTGGCTCGTTGCTTGGAGAGGAGGAGAGGTGGAGAAGGAGGCGCTTAGGGTTGTCGGAGGCAAGGGAATGGCGAGGCTGAGCTAGCTTGGAAATCCGATACCTTTGTCTTTGCCTTTTTTGTTGGTTTTGTGATGATATCTGAAAACCTTCGTATAACTCTTTTTTCTTCTTCTGTCTACTCGCTTCTGTTGCCTTTGATTGCTTCTTTTCTTCTGTATGCTTCGTATGTTGCCTCTGATATGCTGTTCAAATATTTCTTTTGTTTGATGTTTAGACCCTGTGATGAATCATTTTGAGGGCTTGGGTATGTTTGTGACTTGGCTGCTTCTAGACAATGTTGAGGCTTGTTTCTGGGCTTATGCTTAGCAGGTACTGTTGAGACTTGAACAGGTTTTGAGGGTTTGATGTATTAGCAGGTTGTTTTTGTTCAAGGCTTATGCAGGTTGATGGCTTTGAATGGTTACAGGCTGGCTTATGCAGGTTGATGGTTTAGTTTTGAAAAGTTTGACACAATTAGGCTTTTTTTGTTTTGAGGTCACAGGTTTGTGAGCCTGAATGCCTTGAAACAGGTTACAGGCTTAAGACTGTTTGGAATTTGATAGTTTTTTTTATACTCTTTCTTTTCTCTCCCTCAATAAAGGCTCTTAAGGCTTTGTTTTATAACTTACAGGATCTTGGCTTATGTTTTTGAAAGGCAGGATGTGTTATATTTTTTATGTATATTCGTTCTCTTTTGAATTTGGTCTTAGTGTGGATTCCAATGCTTGAGCAGGTTTGTAAGGCTTGAGGTTTTCATTCTTTATGATACCTTCTGCTGTATGCATTCTGCCTCCTATCTCTATGTGTTCTGATACATCCTGTTTATATCTTCTTTTTAGCCTTTAGCCTGCTGTACTGTAAGCTCCCTTCTTCTCTCCTTCTCTCTCCAGATTAAAAAAAAAGCATTTTTATTGCTTAATTTTGTCTTTTCTGAAAAAGTAATTGACCTAGGAAGATGATGACTTGGAATGTCGCTTGTATTGTGGTTTTTCCTCTGCATACTCTCCATATTTCCTGCATGCTTTGTGTACTTTGTTGACAGCTTTTTGGTGTTTGATATCTTTTGATATCCTTGGACAATTTTTGACAGCTTTGGCTTAGTTTGAAGTTGTGACTTGTTTTGGCATATTGAACTTTGTAAGCTATGCAGTTTGGTTTGCTATTTAGTTTGCCTTTGATTATGCAGCTTGTTGACAATGCAGTATGTTTGAAAATTTGAATTTGTGCAATTTGTTCTTTTGGCATATTCTTTGGTTTGACCATTTATGCAGTATGGTAGTGTGATACAGTGGGAGAACTGACTTGAGGTTTTGCGTTTGTTTTCGCAAATGTTTCGATTGAGCAAGAGTCGCCACCGACTTTTTATTTTATCCTAAGGAAAGGTTAAAAAGCACAGCAAAAACCTTTGAGATGTTTTCTTGGGTTCGGGGAGTAGATTATAGAAAGGGAAGGTATTAGCACCCTTTCTATCCATGGTTATCCATGGGCTCTTAGTTACTTGCTTAGATCAACTTGCCTTGGTTTTCAATTGTTTGAAATGGTGCTTTGTGTGTGTGTGTTTGAAAATGTTTTGAAAAGAGGCCAATGTGGTGGCATCCTTTGTAATGATCCATGTTGGGATGTATACAAAGGTGTACTTATCTTTTGAAAAGTTTTCAACGTTTTTTGAAAGTTATTTTGAAAGTGTGTTATGATGTGTGGTTTTGAAAAATAGGCAAGTGTTTTTGTTTTGCAAGTTGGCAAGTAACCAAGAGTTTGTCTACTCTAAATTTCTCAAAGATCTTTGCTATGTTTTAAACCTTTTAACAATTTTGTTCCACCATTGTATTTGGTGGACAATCTTGTGTTAGGATGTGAACGGGACGGGCGCGGGTCATCGTTTAGACCATGATTGCAATGGTGCCAAGTGTCTTTGGGCAATTTTTCCTTTAAGGGACTTGATCATTTTTAGGCAACTTTCGAAAGCGTCATCGAGGGACTATGATTATTTGGTATTGTTTTGTTTTGCCCAAAGACACCCAACATGCAATATGGCCCATTATTGAATGCAACAAGTGGAGTAACCCTAAGGGGTGCAAGTGTGATTGGTGTTTGTTCATTTTCATGCTTTTATCTTGGAATTAGGTCAAGCTATTCGTTTTGGTTGATTTTTGCATACAAACCCTAAGTCTATCATGGTATAATTAGAAAGCTTTAAAGTGCGAAATTTAAAGGTCCTAAGTTATTACAACACAAATATGGGATGGGGGGTACAAATGTTCAAATGGGGATATTTTAGCAAGAAATTAAAACCTAAACTATTACATCCAAATTGAATTATACAAATTATTTAATTGTACAATAATTAAATAAAATACAATAAATATGCAAGATGCAAAAAAAATGAGTTTTTATATGTATGTAAAAGGGTTTTTTATGTGACAAATAAACAAAAATAAGAAAAGTTTAATTTTTGGATTTTTTAGGGTTTAGGGCAAAAACCCTAATTTGCTAAATAAAATGTATTAATTATTTATTATATACAATATTTATTAATTATGTACAAAAAATAAATAAAAAGAAAGTATATTTGTAAAAAGGGTATTTTTGAGGTTAAATATTAATAAAATGAAAAATGTATTATTTTTGTATTTTTAACCTAAATATACTAATAAATATATAAGTATTTATAATATTTACTAAATATATTAAATATGTACAAAAAATAAAATATTTAATATTTACAAAAAAAGTATACTTTTTTATAAAATGTTTTTAAAAGATAAAGTAAAATAAAATCATAAAATAAAATGTATTTTGGATTATTTTTGTATTTTTAATAAAAAGGATATTATGTTTATTTATGTATAAAACTAAATGAAACAAAATAAATGTAAAAAAAATGCAAAAAATGTGAGAAAAATATTTTTAAATATTTTTTATGCTTTGACAAAAATAAATAAGTCAGAAACAAAAATCAAAAGTCAAAAATAATGAAAATAAAATGCAATGGGCCAAGGGGGTGCATGTGTGAGAATGTGGTGCAAAAAGAAAAACAAACTCAGGCCCAGCCCAAAGACTTTGTCTTCAACCTCTGGACGTTCAAACAGAGCAAACGCGTGGTTCCTGCTATCTCATGATTCCTGGACTTTCAAGCAAAACTCATAACACCAAAAATGTAGAGCATCATGTCACGAGTTCATACATATAAAAAACTTGATCTAACTCTCAGAAATGAGAGAGAATTTCTTCTCCCCCAATTTCTGACCTAAGTTTTTGTCAATGTTCAAGTCTTAAATTCTCTCAGCATATGCAATATAAATGGAAAGTGAGGATATGGGTGGCTTCAGGGACATGAGTATGACACTTTTCATTCATAAATCTAAACCTAACTCTTCCTAGATTGAGAGATAGAAGTCCATGAACTTACATGTTCAGCTTGGATCGTGTATGACAATGGAAGCACCTTCAAGGCAATGTGAGGACTTGTACAGCTTGCTTGAAGTTCAGGGATGCTTCTCCAACCTTTAACTTGCCTTGAAACTAAATGAATCAAGCTATGGAAGTCAACCTGCAAAACAGAAAAAGTGAAAATGGTGAAGTTGGTTAGAGGTGTTACAGTCTGAAACTAGGGCTTGGGATAGTTTGTATGGATGCTATGGAGTGTGTATGAAGTGGTTTTGGCCAAGGCGCACGAATGGATTGAGTTGTAGAAGTCCAACTGCAGAAGGGACTCTGTTTTTTGCAGTAGGATGGTGTTTTGATGAATGATGAGGTTTGGAAGGTGGTTAGCTCGTGCCTTAGCTTAGGTTTGATGTTTGGAATGTGTCCAACAAGTTTGTCTAAGCTTGTGTTGGCAGAAATGTGAGATTGTATTGTATTTGCAAAGTTGCTTCCAATGTAAGTCAAAAATGCCAAGTTGGTTTCTAGGCTTGTGCAGGCCCCCTAAACATGCTGCACCAATCCCTCTTGATCAGTGTGTTATGTCCATGAATCTTGTATCCAAAGATATGCATTGTACCTCTTGATTTGCAAACTTGACATAAAGTGTAACTTTTCAAAAATGGATAATTTGCTTTTTCTAATTAAGGCTTAATTCTTCATACAATGACCAAATGCACAAAATAATGCCTTGGTACAATGGATTGGCATTTAATTATTGAGTAAGAAAAGGATTAGAGGCCTGTAACTAGCTTGCTCATGCTGATTTGAAAAATTGCAAAGTGTATGAACATGAAGATGGCCCATGAACAAAGTGACTTTTGTCTATATTGCCAAATTCGATTCTCCCTAACCACAAGGTTGTTTGAGAAGTTCTTGGACATTTTGGAAAGCTTGGAATGTGTACTACAATCCATCTTTGTAATGCAAGTTGAGATTCCAAGTGGAAGCATGTGAAAAGTTGCCATGAAGTTAGGCAAAAATCCTGCCTAGAAGAGGTCAAAATTTTTCTAAGTTAGGAATGTTTTGCACCCTTGTTCCAAAAATCATAACTTGAGCTACAAGCTTCTTTTGAAGAAACTTTGTAAATCAAAGTTGTATATTTTGCAATGGACTACAACTTTCATGTTTTGAGTTTTCCTTGAATCCAAATGCATCTTGATGAAAAAATGGGACAAAGTTAGGAAAAAATTAGGGATTTTTATAACTTAGAAAAATTCTAAGTTATGAAAATTCTTCATTTCAAACCCTAATTTGTGATTTTTGATTTCTTGATGAACAAGTTTCATAATTTGACATGTTTTGATGAAAAATGAATCTTGACACTTGATTTTGACCAAAAAGTCAAAGTTTGACTTTTCAATATACAGTCAAATTTGGCTCAGTTGACTGGAAAATTCATTTGTTAATCTTGTGCGTTTGGGATCTTTTGAACTTGTCGAACATGTCAAGACAATGCCATTGAGTCCTTGAGTCCATATATGAGCTTGGTTTGCCATTGGTTAGGTCAAACAGTCAAAAATTGCCTTTGTGCAATCAAAAACCCTAAAAATGACCATTTTGCCCTTTTGGTGATCTGATCAAATTTCTTGTGGAATTGTGATCCAAACTTGACCAAATGGTTCATATGAGTTCATAATGTTGATGTGGGTCAAATTTCATGAGGTTTGACTGTCAATTGACCACAGTTGACTTTTTCCCCAATACAGCTGATTTCTAGGTCAATTATCCAATTGACTGGGCAAAGATTGGAATCAAGGCTTGAAACTTAGTATGGATAAACTTGGGAGTCCAATATGAAGCATGAAATTCATCTTAGGCATTTTAGGTCAAAACATCTTTGTGCAAACACAAACCCTAATTTGGGTCAACAGTGCAAGGAGAAGTCTTGAGCAGAGGAAACCCTAACTGGATCTTGAGCTCCCAGGGTCTTGTGATGAGAAAATAGTGATGAAATGGGAGGGCAAATTTTGGGGTACAACAGTTGCCCCTGTTCAATCTTCTTGAACCTGAAAAGTTAGATTGGCAAGTTTGTCTTTCGCGACTCGAGGGTAAAAGGAGATTGGACACTAGAGTGCCCGGAAATTTGCACTCGCATGCTGGAGTATCAGCAATGTGATGGCGGGAATGGGCTTACAGATGCTATTTGGAGAGATGGTGGATAGGAGGATGGGCTTACAGATGCCATTTGGAGGCGTGACAGAAACTTGTCGGGAATGGGCTTATAGATGCCATTTGGAAGTGTTGATCACGTAAGAGATTCCATAGCGAGAACTTGCGTACTTGAGAAAGAAAGATGGTTTCCTGGCTTGTTACAGGTGTTGATCTTCAGTCTCTTCATGCAGATGTGCCCTGGCTGGATATAGGAGTCGAATCCACAATTAGTTGCTCACAGATGTGCCCTGGCTAGATACAGGAATCGATTCCGGAACTTCAAAAGGTTGTTTATAGACGTGCCCTGGCTGGATACAGGTATCGAATCTCTAAACTCTTCATGCAGATATGCCTTGGCTAGATACAGGAATCGAATCCATAATCAAATACTCACAGATATGCCCTGGCTGGATACAGGAATCGAATCTGGAATTGCAAAAGTTTGGTAGAGATAGCTTTTCTGGCTGGGTACAGGTGTAAACTTCTGACCTGAGAATGAAAGATAATTTCATGGCCTGTTACAGGGGTTGATCTTCAAATTCTTCATGCAGATATGCCCTGGATAGATACAGGTATCGAATCTACAATCCATCACTCACATATGTGCCCTGGCTAGATACAGGTATCGAATCTACAATCCATCACTCACAGATGTGCCCTGGCTAGATACAGGTATCGAATCTGGAATTGCGATAGTTGATAGTAATCATCTTTGGATTGACCTTTTTCCTGAAAAGGCAAAACATTAGTTGTATGCGATGTCATGATGTATGGGATGCATGATATCATGATGCTCAAAATGAGATAGTGTTGTATGCACTTTATCATGTATGTAAGCAGGATGTATGAAATATGAAATGTCTATGAATGTATTTTCGTCTAGGAAAATAAATCCTTGACGAGTGCCGGGGATTTGTGGAATCCTGGGCTGATGTTGAAGAGTGGAATTCTTCGTTTCTGCTGGGGATAATGATTGCAAGAATAGACCGGTAGGAGAAGATGACTCCGTTGGGGAATAAATTTGTTAGAGAGATTACTCTGCGGGGAATTACTCTGCGGGAAGAGATGCTTCGCTAAGGTTTTAATGAGAACTCCGCTGGAGATTTCAACGATAAACTCCGCTGGGGATTCCGCTGATAAGTTATGTTGGCGAATTTGATGAATTCCGCTGGGGATAGGAAGAACTTTGCCGAGGACGAATTTTCCGTGATAATTAGCTAAGGATAACCCAGTTATAAGCCCTGGTGGGAAGATAACCTTTGAATAAAGTCGGGGAGAGACGTATGTACTCTACAGGTGATAAGCTTCCAGAATCTACTGGGGATAAGCTTCAGAATCTACCGGCGACTTCACTGGGGATATGGATTCCACTCTCCCGGGGACATTTTAGATTGTACTGGGGGATGGTATTCCGCCGGTGAACAATCTTATATTAAGACTGCCGGGGATGCTTGCTGAGGAATGTCTATACTCTGTTGGGGAATGTTGAGATCTTCTGGGGATGCTCAACTTCCTTAAGGCTGACAGTAGACTAACTCTGCTTGGGGAGAGTATTGCTGACTTGCTGGGGCTACTCTGTGGGGATTTGAGGTAACCTGGTTACGTTCTTCAGCCGAACCTACCTTGGTACCTTGGTGGACAGAGCAACTAGATCGCTTAGACAATTCTAAACTGCCCCTGTTTCTGATGTCATCTGTAATTAGTCTTTTGTTTCGTATGCAAATATTCATGATTAGCAATTAATGTCAAATGCATATATCAAAAATGAACATTGGACGTTCTTTTGCAAAACAAAACAGAAAAAAAGGAAAAATGATGGGTAATTTGTCTGAAAAATTGAACTTGTATTGATTTTGAAATTTGCCCGTAAATAGGCGTTTTAGGTACAAGAGGATGACGTCCTAGTAAGAGAACTCCGCCGAGCAAAATAGAGTTTATACAATTTGAAAAGGAAACAAAACAACTATGTGCAAAATAATCCCACTGGGTTCCAACTCTGCTGTCGCCTTTATGTCTTTAAACATCTCATCACTTTGCTGCTTAGTTGAAGATGAAGCTAATTGATTGTAGCCGAATTCTGGATGCAAGGTGATCCAACGAGACATAGTATTACGCTTTATCCCTAACTTTTGCCTGGAACGCCTGTTGTACCCCAAAATTTGCCCTCCCATTTTCTCAACGTTTTCTCACCACAAGACCCTTGGAGCTCAAGATCAAGTTAGGGTTTTGCTCTGCTCAAGACTTCTCTCTGCACTGTTGACCCAAATTAGGGTTTGAGTTTGCACAAAGATGTTTTGACCTAAAATGCCTAAGACGACTTTCATGCTTCATATTGGACTCTCAAGTTTATCCATACCAAATTTCAAGCCTTGATTCCAATCCTTGCCCAGTCAATTGGACAGTTGACTTAGAAATCAGCTGTATTGGGGAAAAGTCAATTGTGGTCAATTGACACTCAAACCTCATGATTTTTGACCCACATCAACATATTGAACTCATATGAACCATTTGGTCAAGTTTGGATCACAATTCCACAAGAAATTTGATCAGATCACCAAAAGGGCAAAATGGTCATTTTTAGGGTTTTGACTGCACAAAGGCAATTTTTGAATGTTTGACCTAACCAATGGCAAACCAAGCTCACATATGGACTCAAGTACCCCATGGAATTGTCTTGACATGTTCAACAAGTTCAAAAGATCCCAAATGCACAAGATTGACAGATGAATTTTCCAATCAACTGAGCCAAATTTGACTGTGTACTGAAAAGTCAAACTTTGACTTTTTGGTCAAAATCAAGTGTCAAGATTCATTTTTCATCAAGACATGTCAAAATATGAAGTTTGTTCATCAATAAATCAAGAATTGCAAATTAGGGTTTAAAATGAAGGATTTTCATAACTTAGAAATTTTCTAAGTTATAAAAATCCCTAATTTTTTCCTAAATTTGTCCCATTTTTTCATCAAGATATATTTGGATTCAAACAAAAGTCAAAACATGAAAGTTATAGTCCATTACAAAATCTACAACTTTGATTCACAAAGTTTCCTCAAAAGAAGCTTGTAGCTCAAGTTGTGAGTTTTGGAACAAGGGTGCAAAACATTCTTAACTTAGAAAAATTTTGACCTATTCTAGGCAGGATTTTTTCCTAACTTCATGGCCACTTTTCACATGCTTACACTTGGAATTTCAATTTGCATTACAAATATGGATTGTAGTACACATTCCAAGCTTTCCAAAATGTCCAAGAACTCATCAAACAACCTTGTGGTTAGGGAGAATCGAATTTTGCAATATGAGCAAAAGTCACTTTGATTCATGGCCAAAGGCATGTTCATAACTTGTGCATTTTCAAACTCAGCATATGCAAGCTACATTACAGGCCTCTAATCTCATTTACACTCAAAAATTAAATGCTAAACCATTGTGCCAAGACGTTATTCTATGCATTTATTCATTACACAAAGAGTTAAGCCTTAATCGGAAAAAGCAATTTATCCATTTTTGTAAAGTTACACTTTATGTCAAATTTGCAATCCAAGTTGTACAATGCAAATCCTTTTGGCACAAGTTCAGGAACATATCACACTAATCAAGAGGGATGGTTGCAGCATGATTAGGGGGCCTGCACAAGTCTAGAAACCAAGTTGACAATTTTTGCTTAAGTTAGAAGAAACCTTGCATTTTGTATCTCATCTCACATTTTTGCCAACACAAGCTAAAACAAACTTGTTGTACACATTCCAAACAACAAACCTGAGCTAAGGCACGAGCTAACTACCTTCCATACCTCCCTAAACCTCAAAACACCATTGTACTGCACAAAAACGGGGCATCCCTGCAACTTGACTTCCACAAACATTTCCACTCGTGCGTTTTGGCTGAAACCTTTACAAACGCATTCCCTATCACCCACTGAAGCTATCCCAAGCATTGGACATGACCTGTAACATCCCTAACACCATTTTCCATTTTCAGTTTTTCAACTTTGCAAGTGAACTTCTGTAGCTTAATATAGCAAGATTCAAAGCACACCAAGCATTGGAATAGCATCCCTGGACTTCAAGCAAGTTGTACCAGTCCTCACCTTGCCTAGAAAGTGCCTCCATTGTTAGACATGATCCAGCTGAACAGGTAAGTTCATGGACTTCTATCTCTCAATCTAGGAAGAGTTAGCTTTAAGTTTATGAATGAAAAGTGTCATACTCATGTCCCTGAAGCCACTCATATCCTCACTTTCCATTTATATTGCATATGCTGAGAGAATTTAAGACCTGAATATTAGAAAAAAACTAGGTCAGGAATTGGGGGAGAAGAAATTCTCTCTCATTTCTGAGAGTTAGATCAAGTTCTTGGTATGTATGGAATCGTGGCTTGATGCTTGACATTTTTCATGTTATGAGTTTGTGCTGAAAATCAAAGAATCAGTAGTTGTGGTTAAGGCAAGGGAGCGCGCGCATTTTCAAACGTTTGTCTGGAGGTTAAAGACAACCTCTCTTGGGCTGGGCCTGAGATTGCTTTTCCTTTTTGCACCACAGTCTCACACATGCACCCCCTGGCCCATTTTGAGATATATTTGTCATTTTTAATTTTTTTCCTTTTGATTTTGTTTCTATATTTTTATTTAAGCATGACAAAATGTTAAAAATATTTTTCTCACATTTTTTGCATTTTTATTTGATTTTTATTTGTTTCATTTAGTTATATATGTAAATAAATACATAATACTTTTTTTGTTTAGAATATTAAAAACAATAGAAAATACATTT
The DNA here is from genome assembly GCA_948472305.1 of Vicia faba. NCBI lineage: Eukaryota > Viridiplantae > Streptophyta > Magnoliopsida > Fabales > Fabaceae > Vicia > Vicia faba. Next base: position 514,341,450 of record OX451736.1, on the reverse strand, counting down.
ATTTTCTAATTTTATTTTATTTTATCTTCTGAAAACATTTTATAAAAAATATACTTTTTTTTTGTAAATATTAAATATTTTATTTTTGTAATATTTAATATATTTAGTAAATAATATAAATACTTATATATTTATTATAATATTTAGGATAAAAACATAAAAATAATACCTTTTTATTTTTATTAATATTTAACTTAAAAAATCACTTTTTTACAATATACTTCCTTTTTATTTATTTTTTGTACATAATTAATAAATATTGAATATATTATATAGTAAATACCTTTTATTTATAAAATTAGGGTTTTACCCTAAATATCAAAAATACCAAAAATTATTCATTTTTATTTTTGTTTATTTATCACATGAAAAATACCTTTTTACATACATATAAAAATCATTTTTGCATCTTGCATATTTATTATATTTTATTTAATTATTGTATATTAATTCATTTGTATAATTCAATTTGGATGTAATAGTTAGATTTTAAATTTCTTGCTAAAATATCCCCATTTGAACATTTGTACCCCCCATCCCATATATTGTGTTGTAATAATTTAGGATCTTTAAATTTCGCATTTAAAAGCTTTCTAAATATGCCATGTTAGAATTAGGGTTTTGTATGCAAATCAAAAACAACAAATAGTTTGACTTAAATTCAAGATAAACAAGCATGAAAATGGACAACATTGATCACACTTGCACCCTTAGGGTTACTTCACTTGTTGCCTTCAATAAAGGGCCATATTGCATGTTAGGTATCTTTGGCAAAAACAAAACAATTCAAATGATCATAGTCCCTCGATGACGCTTTCAAAAGTTGCCTAAAAAATGATCAAGTCCCTTAAAGGAAAAAATTGCCCAAAGATACTTGGCACCATTGCAATCATGGTCTAAATGATGACCTGCGCCCGTCCCGTTAACATCCTAACACAAGATTGTCCACCAAATACAATGGTGGAACAAAATTGTTAAAAGGGTTGAAACATAGCAAAGATCTTTGAGAAATTTAGGGTAGATAGCTCTTGGTTACTTGCCAACTTGCAAAACAAAAACACTTGCCTATTTTTCAAAACCACACTCCACAATACACTTCACAACACCTTTTCAAAACAACTTTCAAAAACATTGAAAACTTTTTCAAAAGACATACACTTTTGTATACATCCCAACATGGATCATTACAAAGGTTGCCACCACATTGGCCTCTTTTCAAAAACATTTTCAAACCCACACACAAAGCACCATTTTAAACAATTGAAAATCAAGGCAAGTTGATCTAAGCAAGTAACTAAGAGCCCATGGATAACCATGGATAGAAAGGGTGCTAATACCTTCCCTTTCTATAATCTACTCCCCGAACCCAAGAAAACATCTCTAAGGTTTTTGCTGTGCTTTTTAACCTTTCCTTAGGATAAAATAAAAAGTCGGTGGCGACTCTTGCTCAACCGAAACATTTGCAAAAACAAACGCAAATCCTCAAGTCAGTTCTCCCACCGTATCACAGAACTGGCGACTCTGCTGGGGATATTTTAAAGTGGAGTAACCTTAGGGCTTAGATCACCCTCTTGCATGACTAATTGTTTGCTTTGATTGCTTTATATTTTGGTTCTCTTGTTTGGGTTTGCAATCCTACACCCGGATTTGGGGAAACATTCATAGATATCAATACGTTGTGGAAACTGTGCGGGGTATACCGACACGGTTGAAGCAATAGCTATATTAGTGCGACATATTTGTGAGTACCGGTAACCCTTGAGTTCAACCAAGGAGAGTAAGGGGCCGCTGAGTGATGTCACTAAGCACTAATGACTTAGAACCTTACTTGACCATCTTGGCCTTTCATTAGGGGTAGTGAGATGACCGGCTTTGGTGCAGTCCGAAGTTGGTAGATACTCGATACTACACTCATTGAGGGTTGTTTTCTTGGAATATTTTGGTCGCTAGTTAAGTGGCTAAACCAAAACAATGAACAATGAAAACAATCCAGTGATATTAAGCTCCTTAGAACCTGGTTACTATTTATAGGACAGGTTTTTAAGCCAACTACACTCAAGAGGGTACTTACCTATGAAACCCCATGCAAGCCTGAAACTAGGGTTTTGTGTGAATTGTTTGTACATATGTTTTGTGCATACATCATAAACATCATAAAGCATCATATGCATTCACTAACCATTTCAAGGGTTTAGATCTTCATCTTTGTTCTTGTTTTGTAGGTCATGGAAATTCCTCGCAGGAAAACTATCCAAGTCAACCTTGTGAGAATTCCTCCTCAACTCAAGGAGCTCACATCAAGAATTCCGGAAAGCTCTCCCTTCTGTGAAAGACATGGTAGACTGCTCAGCCTAGTCAACACTAACATTGAAGAGGACATGATGAAGGTGCTGTTCCAGTTCTTTGACCCTCTTCACCACTGTTTCACTTTCCCCGACTACCAATTGGTGCCCACTTTGGAGGAATTTTCTCAACTCCTGAGAATTCCTATCCTTAATCAACTACCTTTCAACGGTACGGAAAAGGAACCAAAGCCTGAAGATGTTGCTCAAGCACTACACTTGCAACCATCTGACATCAAGGGGAATTGGGAAACTAGAAGCGGTGTCAAAGGCTTCCTAGCAAAATTCTTGTTTGAGAAGGCACAAGAGTGTTGGAATTCATTGGACCTACAAGCCTTTGAAGAAATTGTGGCCCTCCTCATCTATGGGTTGGTCTTGTTCCCAAATCCTGACCAGCTTGTAGATGTCAACGCCGTCAAGATTTTCTTATCTAGGAATCCAATACCAACATTGCTTGGGGACATTCTTCACTCATTTTACACACGAACAATGAGAAAGAAGGGTGTTCTCATGTGTTGTACTCCTCTCCTTGCAAGGTGGTTTATTTCGCACCTTCCACAATCTGTCTTGAAGAATGACCAAGGCTTAAGGTGGTCACAACGGTTGATGACCCTCACTCACTCTAATGTACATTGGTGTTCTCGGTCCAGAGAAAATGTCATCATCGTCGATCATTGTGGAGAGTTCCCTAATGTTCCATTACTTGGCATTAGGGGAGGCATTACCTACAACCCTTGTCTAGCCTTGAGACAATTTGGATATGCACGGAGGTATGGCCCTCACGACATGTTGATTCCTGACCTAGTTTTTGACTTCGACAACGATGCGCAAGGACTTCGCCAAAGATTCATCAGAGCTTAGAGGATGCCTAACAAGGTAGACAACAAGACACTGGGGCACAAGAACTCCATCCCTCTTGAGCCTTACCTCAAATGGGTACGAGCCCGAGCCCAGAGTCTAATGATGCCTTATCCTCATGTTCTCCCTGTGATTAAAGAGCCCGTTAAGAAAGGAGAGGTTCCCTACACCATCCTATATCCTGACATGCCTACATCGTGGGAGGAGATGCAGAAGAGTTGGATCCAACTCAAGGAGGAACGGAACACTTTTGAAGCCAGCTTCTACGCCAGTGACAAGAAGGTTCTAGAGCTTACCCGCCGACTCCATGAGGAAGAGACCCTCAACACCTACATCGCACCAAAGAGGATGCGCAACGTCTTTTTACCTTGAGAATTTTTTTGTAATATTTGGCCCATGGGGCATTTATGTACTGACAAATTTCTTCTTATTAATATGACGTGCGTTCTTTTTTGTTTGCAACAATTTTGAATTTGCTAAATCCTTGAATGCATTGCATACATAAGCATATCATTCATCATACGCATAAGCAGGTCTCCACACCAGGTTTCCTTATCTTTCTGCTGTTTATTTCAGTAAGATGGATCTCGAACAGACGGTCAAGGACTTGCAGTCTCAGAACTCACAGTTTCAACAACTCCTGATGACCTTGGCTAAGGGTCAGGAGAATCTAAAGGCCCTGCTGGGGAACAAAGACCAAGTGAAAAAGAAGAAGAAGAGAATCGGGGTGGCTACCCTAGGAAGAAGGTTTGAGGGTGAAGCCAGAAGAGTGCTTGAATTTCCCCCTACTTCTGAGGAGGGAACCAGTAAAGGGAATGCGGCTGCAGTACCTTCCGAATCCGAGGTTGAAGAAGAGGAGGCTGAAGAGGACGAAGACTACTCTGATCAACAATACCCACCCGTTGATGATAAGTACAAGGGTTTGGAAGATAGGTTGGCAGCTATGGAGCTGCAGAGAGTTCCCGGCTTAGATTTCGAAGATTTAGGATTAGTTGCTGGAATTGTGATCCCCCCGAAGTTCAAAGTGCCAGTTTTTGCAAGGTATGACGGGCTATCCTTCCCAAAGATGCATCTCAGATCATATGTAAGGAAGATCCAACCTTACACTGCAGACAAGAACCTTTGGATCCATTTCTTTCAGGATAGCCTTTCTGGGGCTCAACTCGAGTGGTTCTATCAGCTGGATGGAGCCATTATCCGAAACTGGGAGGACTTGGCTACTGCATTTTATAAACAGTATCAGTACAATTCTGACCTCGCTCCTACGCATACCCAACTTCAGGGTATGTCACTGGGGACGGGCGAAGGATTCAAGGAGTATGCGCAAAAGTGGAGAGACCTGGCTGGCAGGGTGCAGCCACCGCTAACTGACCGTGAACTTGTTGACATGTTCCTAGGGACCTTGTCTGGTCCGTTCTTTAACCATCTGATTGGTAATTCTTCTGCTGGGTTTACAGATTTGATCTTGACTGGTGAGAGGATAGAAGCTGGTATCAAGTCGGGGAAGATACAGAAAGGTGCCGCTGTGAGCACTGAGAAGAAGCCTTTCAAGAAGAAAGCTAGTGCTGTTTATGGTCCTAGAAGACAAGTTAAGCCGGAACGCCGCTCAGCTGTCAATGCATTGGTAATTTCAAAGCCTGTTGCTGCTCCTCAGCAGTATAATCAACAAAGGGGTGAGAGACCCAAAAGGCAGTACACTCGGCTCAGTATGACCCTGTCTCAGATTTTGCCGCAACTACTGTCAACCAATCTGGTAACTGTCAAAGAAGCTCCGAAAGTAGTGAACACAGCTTCTCCAAAGTACAACCCTAACGCCCGTTGCGCTTATCACTCTGATAGCCCCGGGCATACTACGGACGATTGCTGGGCTCTGAGGAATAAGGTTCAAGACCTTATTGATGCTAAGGAAATACAGTTTGAGGCGCCCGAAAGACCCAATGTTGTGACTGCTCCCATGCCCCAGCATGGAGTGAGTGCTATGGAAGAAGACCGATATGTAGCCTCCGTGGAAGAGATTGTTACTCCGTTATCGACTGTTAAAAGGAATCTGTTGCTAGCCGGTTTATTTCCGGGATATGGTGAAGATTGCCTTCTATGTGCTGTTTCGCCTTTTGGTTGTCCCTTGCTGAAATCAGGTATCCAAAGCCTGATGGATAGCAAAGAAATCTTGTTCGAGAAGATTGTTGTTCCTGCTGTCCCCGCCGAAGAAGTTTCTATTGTCACTATTTTCAACAAACCTCCCAAGGCTCCTTCAAAGAAGCCAGTCAAAATCATGTCCACTCAGAAGATTTCTCCTATCATCATCACTGTTCCGGGGCCTCTCCCTTATACATCCGACAAAGCTGTCCCATGGCACTATGGGGCAGATGTTTATGTTCTTGGAGTAAAACAAGAGTTTGATACAAGTACTGGTGTCAGTAACATCACTGGGCCTGCCAAGATTACTCGCAGTGGTAGGTTGTTTTCGCCAGATATCGCACCACCAGCTATTCAGAAACCTCTTATCATCACACCCGCAAGTGTGCATGTTCCACTTCCTAATCAAGTTCCTGTTTCTACCCCTGCTGCCGAGTCATCTGACGCTCGGGGAAAAGGGGTTGCTACTGATTTGCCTGCCCTGACGGAGGCGCCGAAGACAACCACTGTTGAAGCCTCCTAGCAAGAGATGGAGGAGATCCTCAAGATTATCAAGAAAAGTGATTTCAATGTAGTTGAGCAGTTGGGGCACACCCCATCAAAGATTTCTATGCTATCACTGTTGTTGTGTTCAGAGGCCCATGCCAAGGCCCTGATCTCTTTCCTGAAGACGGCCCATGTGCCACAAGAAACGTCTGCTGATCAATTTACTGATTGTGTGGCTAACTTGACTGCTGATAATGGTTTGGGCTTCTCTGACGCCGATCTGACTGTAAAAGGAAAGAACCATAATGATGCCCTGCATGTCTCTATTGAATGCATGGGCACTACTCTTACCCATGTGTTGGTAGACACTGGTTCTTCATTGAATGTATTGCCCAAGAAGGCCCTAGACAGATTGGATTGTGAGGGTCTGGAGCTCAAGCCTAGTAACATTGTTTTCCGAGCCTTTGACGGTTCAAAAAGGATGGTACATGGAGAAGTTGACATCCCAATCAGGGTTGGTTCTCAAGTTTTTGATTCTACTTTCTATGTGATGGACATCCATCCATCCTACTCTTGTTTGCTGGGTCGTGCATGGATCCACAAGGCTGGAGCGGTGACCTCCACACTACATCAGAAGCTTAAGTAACCGGTTAGAGGGAAAATTGTTACAGTTCAGGGGGAGGAAGAGTATATGGTCAGCCACCTAAAATCGTTCCGGTACATAGAGATGGATGGGGAGTTCATTGAAACCCCCTTTCAACACTTTGAAGAAGTGCCTCAGACACTTGCATCAGCTGAAACTGTGATTGAAGACCCTCCTTTGAAGATGGCTTCCTTAAAGGATGCCCGGGCTGTGATTGAGAAGGGTGAGTGCGCAAACTGGGGCCGACTTCCTGACTTCACTCCAAAGACCGACAAGTTTGGTTTGGGTTTCACTACAGAGGCTCAGAGGGCTGTTCGCAAAGCAAGAATTGGAAGACCTCATGTGTTCATCACCAACCCAAGAGTGAATGCTATTGAAGACGAAGTGGAGGAATCTGAATTTGACAGCTGGATCTACCCAACAACCGACAGTGGACCAAGCAACTGGACTGCCAAAGACTTCACACCTATTACTTTTGTCACTCAGTAATGAACTCTTTTGTTTTCAATTTGTAACAAACAATATGTTGAAACTTTTATGGCTCGGTGTCCTACCCGGGGCACCGTGGCTCCATTTGTGAGGGCTTTTGTATGACATTTTCATATATCATTAATCAAAACATTGGACGTTTGTTGCATTTCAAATCTTGTGCTCCTTTTCTTTCTTTATCATATATTGCAAAACAGCTATATTTACACACACTCACTTATACAGGTTACAATCCACTCGGGATCTCACTGGTAACGACTCTACTACTGCCAGTTATGACTTCGAAAATCCGATCAACTTAGCCGAAGAAGAGGGTGAAGATGATTGCGAAGTGCCTGGTGAACTTGCAAGACTGCTACTCCAGGAAGAGAGGGCCATTCAGCCACATGAAGAGCCAGTGGAAAAAGTAAATCTGGGTACTGAGACAGACAGAAAGGAGGTCAAGATTGGTGCCAATCTAGAGCTCAGTGTGAAGCAACGATTGATTCAGATGCTGCATGACTATGTGGAAATCTTTGCCTGGTCTTACGAAGACATGCCTGGGTTGGATACCGACATTGTGGTTCATCACCTGCCTACCAAGGAAGACTGCCCTCCGGTAAAACAGAAGGTCCGCCGTATGCGTCCAGAGATGTCCGAGAAAATCAAAGTTGAGGTTATGAAACAATTTGATGTCGGGTTTCTAGAAGTGACTTCGTACCCTCAGTGGGTTGCCAACGTGGTTCCAGTGCCGAAGAAAGATGGTAAGGTCCGAATGTATGTTGATTACAGGGATTTGAATAGAGCGAGCCCTAAGGATGATTTCCCTCTGCCTCATATCGACGTTCTGGTTGATAATACTGCTCAGCATAAAGTTTTCTCCTTCATGGACGGCTTCTCCGGTTATAATCAGATCAAGATGGCCCCTGAAGACATGGAGAAGACCACTTTCGTTACCCAGTGGGGCACCTTTTGCTACAAGGTCATGCCATTTGGTTTGAAAAATGCTGGGGCAACTTACCAACGTGCCATGGTTGCTTTATTTCATGATATGATCCATCACGAGATAGATGTGTATGTCGATGATATGATTGCAAGGTCCCAAACTAAGGAGGAACACCTTGACCATCTACGGAAGCTGTTTGACCGTCTGAAGTTGTACAAGCTGAGGTTGAACCCAAATAAGTGCACCTTTGGGGTGAGATCTGGAAAATTGCTAGGCTTTATCGTAAGCGACAAAGGTATTCAAGTGGACCCTGCCAAGGTGAAAGCCATACAAGAGATGCCAACTCCCAAAACAGAGAAAGAAGTCAGAGGCTTTCTGGGACGATTGAACTACATTTCCCAATTCATCTCACATCTAACTGCTACCTGTGAACCAATCTTCAAGCTATTGAAGAAAGATCAAGTAGTACGTTGGAATGATGAATGTCAGGCCGCTTTCGAAAAGATCAAAGAGTATCTCCAAGAACCACCCATTCTTATGCCACCGGTTGAAGGGAGACCTCTAATACTATACTTGACAGTACTTGACAACTCAATGGGGTGTGTGTTGGGGCAGCATGATGAGTCTGGCCGAAAAGAACACGCCATTTATTACCTGAGCAAAAAGTTTACCGACTGTGAGACTCGGTACTCACTACTCGAGAAAACTTGCTGCGCTCTGGTATGGGCTGCTCGCCGGCTGAGACAGTTTATGTTGACTCACACTACCCTGTTGATTTCAAAAATGGATCCAATCAAGTACATATTCGAAAAGCCTGCTCTGTCCGGAAGAATAGCAAGATGGAAAATGATCTTGACGGAATAGGACATCCAGTACACGACTCAAAAAGCAATCAAGGGAAGTGTATTGGCAGACCATTTGGCACACCAGGCGGTGGACGATTACCAGTCAATGAACTTTGAATTTCTAGGCGAAGATATCATGGTAGTGACTGATTGTGAAGTACCTGGACCGGATGAAGGACCTGAGGAAGGATCCCGATGGTCTATGCATTTTTACGGAGCCTCAAACGCTTTGGGTAATGGTATCGGCGTTGTGATCATATCCCCTAAAGGCACTCATACTCCACTCACTGCCCGGCTATGTTTCAACTGCACCAACAACATGGAGGAGTATGAAGCATGCATCATGGGTCTTCAAGCTGCAATTGACTTAAGGATCAAGTTTTTGAGTGTCTTCGGAGATTCCGCTCTCGTGATCAATCAGGTCAAGGGCGAGTGGGATACGAAACACCCGAATCTTATTCCTTACAAGGAATACGTGTTGACATTGCTTCCCCACTTCGAAGAGATAACTTTTGAACACTTCCCAAGAGAGGAAAATCAGTTAGCGGATGCGCTGGCTACGATGTCTTCTATGTTCAAAGTCAAATGGGACAACGAGGCTCCTCGGATCATCATCTGGAAATTGGACGAACCTGCATATTGCTGTGATCTTGAGGCCGAAGAGGTAACAGAGAAACCCTGGTATCATGAAGTGAAGAGGTACTTGGAAGCTCAAGAATACCCCGAAGGCGCATCCGTTAATGACAAGAAGTTCCTGAGAAGGTTTGCGGCAAAGTTCTTCCTCAGCAATGGCATTCTCTACAAGCGAAACCATGATTCGACCTTACTGTGTTGTGTGGATAAGACTGAAGCAGAAAAGATCATGGCAGAGCTACATGAAGATACCTTCGGAACACATTCCAGTGGGCACACCATGGCAAAGAAAATCCTTCGGGCAGGATATTTCTGGTCCACAATGGAAGCCGACTGTTACCAACACTCGCGAACTTGTCATAAATTCCAGATCTATGTTGATAAGGTGCATATTCCTCCGGTTCCCCTGAACGTCCTGACGGCACCTTGGCCTTTTGCAATGTGGGGAATTGACATGATCGGCGAGATCCGACCTACGGCATCCAACGGGCATCGCTTCATCCTAGTCGCAATTGATTACTTCACGAAGTGGGTTGAAGCAGCTTCCTACGCCACCGTAACCAAGAGCGTCGTGGCACGGTTCATTCGGCATAACCTGATCTGTCGATACGGTATACCTGAGAGGATCATTATGGATAATGGTACCAATCTTAACAACAAGATAATCACTGAGCTCTGCGAGCAATTCAAGATACAGCACCACAACTCTTCTCCTTATCGGCCGAAGATAAATGGGGCTGTCGAAGCCGCAAATAAGAATATCAAGAAGATTGTGCAGAAGATAACAGTGACCTACAAAGATTGGCACGAAATGTTACTGTTTGCTCTTCATGGATACCGTACCTCAGCACAGACGTCAACAGGGGCAACTCCCTTTTCCTTGGTCTATGGCATGGAGGCAGTCTTGCCTATCGAAGTACAGATACCCTCTCTCCGGATAATGAAGGATGCAGACTTGAGTGAAGATGACTGGATCCATACTCGGCTTGATCAATTAAACCTAATTGACGAAAAGAGACTCACTGCTATTTGTCATGGTCAGACGTACCAAAAACGGATGATCAGGGCATTTAACAAGAAAGTCAGACGACAAGAGTATTAAGTCGGAGACCTGGTAATCAAGCGCATCATTCTTCCTCAAGGTGATCCCAGGGGCAAATGGACCCATACGTACGAAGGGCCGCTTGTGGTTAAACATATCTTCTCAGGAGGAGCTATTATCCTAACCACCATGGACGGTGACGATCTTCCTCACCCTGCCAATACAGACATAGTAAAAAGATACTACGCATGAATCAAAGACCCGCTAGGTTGACACACCTAGGCAAAAATAAGGCCTTCCCGGCGAACCAAAAGGGTTCGGGCAAAAATAAGGGATGAAATGAAAAAAATCTGTACACCCGGCAAGTTGAAAACCTGAAAAGGCGGCTTGGGCAAAAATGGGTATCCCGGTGGACTGAAAACCCGAAAGGGCGGTCCAGGCAAAAGTTAGGGATAAAGCGTAACACTATGTCTCATTGGATCACCTTGCATCCAGAATTCGGCATCAATTATCGGGCTCAGACGGCATCGATCAATCAACTTCATCTTCAACTAAGCAGCAAAGTGATGAGACGCTTAAAGACATAAAGGCGATAGCAGAGTTGGAACCCAGTGGGATTTATTTTTCACATAGCTGTTTTGTTTCCTTTCACAAAATTGTATAAACTCTATGGTTCTCGGCGGCGTTCTCTTACTAGGATGTCAGCCTCTTGTACAAAAACGCCTATTTACAGGCAAATTTCAAAATCAATACAACTTCAAATTTTTTCAGACAAATTATCCATTGATTTTCCTTTTTCTGTTTTGTTTTGCGAAGAACGTCCAATGTTCATTTTTGATATATGCATTTGACATTAATTGCTAAACAGGAATAGTTGCATGCGAAACAAAAGACTAAGTACAGGTGACATCAGAAACAGGGACAATAAAGAATTGTCTAAACAATCTAGTTGTTCTGTCCACCAAGGGGCAATGTAGAATTGTCCAAGCTACCTCAACTCCCCACAGAGTAAGACCAGATTTCAGCAATACTCTCCTCAAGCAGAGTTAGTCTCCCATCAACCCTAAAAAGGCACAGTTCCCCTAGCAAGTCAGCGATACTCTCCTCAAGTAGAGTTAGTCTACTGTCAGCCTTAAGGAAGTTGGGTATCCCCAGAAGATCTCAACAATCCCCAGCGGAGTATATGGATGTTCCTAAGCAAGCATCCCCGACAGTCTTAATATAAGATTGTTCCCCGGCAGGATACCAACACCCCAGTACAGTCTGAAAATTTTCCCCAGGAGAGTTGAATCATTATCCCCAGCAGGTCTTGGAGCTTATCCCCAGTAGATTCTGGAAGCTTATCCCCTGCAGAGTATGAACGTCCCTCCCCGTTTTTATTCAAAGGTTATTTCCCCACCAGGGTATAACTGGGTTATCCTCAGCTAATTACCACGGAAAGATCGTCCTCAGCGAAGTTCTTCCTATCCCCAGCGGAGTTCATCAAAGTTCCCCAACATAACTTATCAGCGGAATCCCCGGTAGAGTCTATCGTTGAAATCCCCAGCGGAGCTCTCATCAAAACCTCAGCGAAGTATCTCTTCCCACAGAGTAATTCCCCTCAGAGTAATCTCTCCAACAAATCTATTCCCCAACGGAGTCATCTTCTCCTACCGGTTTATTCTCACAACCATCATCCCCAGCGGAAGCAGAGAACTATACTCTTCAATATCAGCCCAGGATTTGATTCCCCGGCCAGTCGTCAAGGATTTATTTTCCTAGACGAAAATACACTCATAGACATTTCACATTTCATACATCCTGCTTACATACATGATAAAGTGCATACAACACTATCTCATTTTGAGCATCATGACATCATGCATCTCATACATCATAACTTCGCATACAACTGTTGTTTTACCTTTTCAGGAAAAGATCAATCCAAAATATGATTACTATCAACTTTCGCAAGTCCAGATTCGATACCTGTATCTAGCCAGGGCATATCTGTGAGTGATTGATTGTAGATTCGATTCCTGTATCTAGCCAGGGCACATCTGTGAGCAACTAATTCCAGATTCGATACCTGTATCCAGCAAGGGCATATCTGTAGACGACAATTCCAGATTCGATACCTGTATCTAGCCAGGGCATATATGTGAGTGATTGATTGTAGATTCGATACCTGTATCTAGCCAGGGCATATCTGCATGAAGAGTTTAAAGATCAACCCCTGTAACAGGCCAGGAAATTATCTTTCATTCTCAGGTCAGAGGCTTACACCTGTATCCAGCCAGGAAAGCTATCTCTACCAACCTTTTGCAATTCCAGATTCGATACCTGTATCCAGCCAGGGCACATCTATAGACAACAGTTCCAAATTTGATTCCTGTATCTAGCCAGGGCACATCTGTGAGCAACCAATTGTAGATTCGATACCTGTATCTAGCCAGGGCATATCTGCATGAAGAGACTGAAGATCAACACCTGTAACAAGCCAGGAAAACATTTTTCTTTCTCAAAATACGCAAGTTCTCGCTAAGGAATCTCTTACGCGATCAACACTTCCAAATGGCATCTATAAGCCCATTCCCGACAAGGTTCTGCCACGTCTCCAGATGGCATCTATAATCCCATCCTCCTATCCGTCCTATCTCCAAATGGCATCTATAAGCCCATTCCCACCATCACATTGCTGATACTCCAGCATGTGAGTGCAAATTTCAGGGCACTCTAATGTCCAATCTCCTTTTACCCTCGAGTCAAGAAAGGCAAACTTGACAATCTAACTCTTTAGGTTCAAGAAGATTGAACAGGGGCAACTGTTGTACCCCAAAATTTTCCCTCCCATTTCCTCAACATTTTCTCACCACAAGACCCTTGGAGCTCAAGATCAAGTTAGGGTTTTGCTCTGCTCAAGACTTCTCTCTGCACTGTTGACCCAAATTAGGGTTTGCGTTTGCACAAAGATGTTTTGACCTAAAATGCCTAAGATGACTTTCATGCTTCATATTGGACTCCCAAGTTTATCCATACCAAATTTCAAGCCTTGATTCCAATCTTTGCCCAGTCAATTGGACAGTTGACCTAGAAATCAGTTGTATTGGGGAAAAAGTCAACTATGGTCAATTGACAGTCAAACCTCATGATTTTTGACCCACATCAACATATTGAACTCATATGAACCATTTGGTCAAGTTTGGATCACAATTCCACAAGAAATTTGATCAGATCACCAAAAGGGCAAAATGGTCATTTTTAGGGTTTTGATTGCACAAAGACAATTTTTGACTGTTTGACCTAACCAATGGCAAACCAAGCTCACATATGGACTCAAGGACCCCATGGAATTGTCTTGACATGTTCAACAAGTTCAAAAGATCCCAAATGCACAAGATTGACAGATGAATTTTCCAGTCAACTGAGCCAAATTTGACTGTGTACTGAAAAGTCAAACTTTGACTTTTTGGTCAAAATCAAGTGTCAAGATTCATTTTTCATCAAGACATGTCAAAATATGAAGTTTTTTCATCAAGAAATCAAGAATTGCAAATTAGGGTTTAAAATGAAGGATTTTCATAACTTAGAAATTTTCTAAGTTATAAAAATCTCTAATTTTTTCCTAAATTTGTCCCATTTTTTCATCAAGATATATTTGGATTCAAACAAAAGTCAAAACATGAAAGTTGTAGTCCATTACAAAATCTACAACTTTTACTCACAAAGTTTCCTCAAAAGAAGCTTGTATCTCAAGTTGTGATTTTTGGAACAAGGGTGCAAAACATTCTTAACTTAGAAAAATTTTGACCTATTCAAGGCAGGATTTTTGCCTAACTTCATGGCCACTTTTCACATGCTTCCACTTGGAATTTCAATTTTCATTACAAAGATGGATTGTAGTAAATATTCCAAGCTTTCCAAAATGTCCAAGAACTCATGAAACAACCTTGTGGTTAGGGAGAATCGAATTTGGCAATATGAGCAAAAGTCACTTTGATTCATGGCCAAAGGCATGTTCATAACTTGTGCATTTTCAAACTCAGCATATGCAAGCTACATTACAGGCCTCTAATCTCATTTACACTCCAAAATTAAATGCTAAACCATTGTGCCAAGATGTTATTCTATGCATTTAGTCATTACACAAAGAGTTAAGCCTTAATCGAAAAAAGCAATTTATCCATTTTTGTAAAGTTACACTTTATGTCAAATTTGCAATCCAAGTAGTACAATGCAAATCCTTTTGGCACAAGTTCAGAAACATATCACACTGATCAAGAGGGATGGTTGCAGCATGATTAGGGGGCCTGCACAAGTCTAGAAACCAAGTTGACAATTTTTGCTTAAGTTAGAAGAAACCTTGCATTTTGTATCTCATCTCACATTTCTGCCAACACAAGCTAAAACAAACTTATTGTACATATTCCAAACAACAAACCTGAGCTAAGGCACGAGATAACTACCTTCCATACCTCCCTAAACCTCAAAACACCATTGTACTGCACAAAAACGGGGCATCCCTGCAACTTGACTTCCACAAACATTTCCACTCGTGCGTTTTGGCTGAAACCTTTGTAAACACATTCCCTATCACCCACTGAAGCTATCCCAAGCATTAGACACGACCTGTAACATCCCTAACACCATTTGCCATTTTCAGTTTTTCAACTTTGCAGGTGAACTTCTGTAGCTTAATATAGCAAGATTCAAAGCACACCAAGCATTGGAATAGCATCCCTGGACTTCAAGCAAGTTGTACCAGTCCTCACCTTGCCTTGAAAGTGCCTCCATTGTCACACACGATCCAAGCTGAACAGGTAAGTTCATGGACTTCTATCTCTCAATCTAGGAAGAGTTAACTTTAAGTTTATGAATGAAAAGTGTCATACTCATGTCCCTGAAGCCACTCATATCCTCACTTTCCATTTATATTGCATATGCTGAGAGAATTTAAGACCTGAATATTAGAAAAAAAACTAGGTCAAGAATTGGGGGAGAAGAAATTCTCTCTCATTTCTGAGAGTTAGATCAAGTTCTTGGTATGTATGGAATCGTGGCTTGATGCTTGACATTTTTAATGTTATGAGTTTTTGTTGAAAATCAAAGAATCAGGAGTTGTGGTTGAGGCAAGGGAGCGCGCGCATTTTCAAACGTTTGTCTGGAGGTTGAAGACAACCTCTCTTGGGCTGGGCCTAAGATTGCTTTTCCTTTTTGCACCACTGTCTCACATATGCACCCCCTGGCCCATTTTGAGATATATTTGTCATTTTTAATTTTTTCCTTTTGATTTTGTTTCTATATTTTTATTTAAGCATGACAAAATATTAAAAATATTTTTCTCACATTTTTTGCATTTTTATTTGATTTTTATTTGTTTCATTTAGTTATATATGTGAATAAATACATAATACTTTTTTTGTTTAGAATATTAAAAACAATACAAAATACATTTATTTTCTAATTTTATTTTATTTTATCTTCTGAAAACATTTTATAAAAAATATACTTTTTTTTTTGTAAATATTAAATATTTTATTTTTGTACATATTTAATATATTTAGTAAATAATATAAATACTTATATATTTATTATAATATTTAGGATAAAAACATAAAAATAATACCTTTTTATTTTTATTAATATTTAACTTAAAAAATCACTTTTTTACAATATACTTCCTTTTTATTTATTTTTTGTACATAATTAATAAATATTGAATATATTATATAGTAAATACCTTTTATTTATAAAATTAGGGTTTTACCCTAAACATCAAAAATACCAAAAATTATTCATTTTTATTTTTGTTTATTTATCACATGAAAAATACCTTTTTACATACATATAAAAATCATTTTTGCATCTTGCATATTTATTATATTTAATTTAATTATTGTATATTAATTAATTTGTATAATTCAATTTGGATGTAATAATTAGATTTTAAATTTCTTGCTAAAATATCCCCATTTGAACATTTGTACCCCCCATCCCATATATTGTGTTGTAATAATTTAGGACCTTTAAATTCCGCATTTAAAAGCTTTCTAAATATGCCATGTTAGAATTAGGGTTTTGTATGCAAATCAAAAACAACAAATAGTTTGACTTAAATTCAAGATAAACAAGCATGAAAATGGACAACACTGATCACACTTGCACCCTTAGGGTTACTCCACTTGTTGCCTTCAATAAAGGGCCATATTGCATGTTAGGTATCTTTGGCAAAAACAAAACAATTCAAATGATCATAGTCCCTCGATGACGCTTTCAAAAGTTGCCTAAAAAATGATCAAGTCCCTTAAAGGAAAAAATTGCCCAAAGATACTTGGCACCATTGCAATCATGGTCTAAACGATGACCCGCGCCCGTCCCGTTAACATCCTAACACAAGATTGTCCACCAAATACAATGGTGGAACAAAATTGTTAAAAGGGTTGAAACATAGCAAAGATCTTTGAGAAATTTAGGGTAGATAGCTCTTGGTTACTTGCCAACTTGCAAAACAAAAACACTTGCCTATTTTTCAAAACCACACTCCACAATACACTTCACAACACCTTTTCAAAACAACTTTCAAAAACATTGAAAACTTTTTCAAAAGACATACACTTTTGTATACATCCCAACATGGATCATTACAAAGGTTGCCACCACATTGGCCTCTTTTCAAAAACATTTTCAAACCCACACACAAAGCACCATTTCAAACAATTGAAAATCAAGGCAAGTTGATCTAAGCAAGTAACTAAGAGCCCATGGATAACCATGGATAGAAAGGGTGCTAATACCTTCCCTTTCTATAATCTACTCCCCGAACCCAAGAAAACATCTCAAAGGTTTTTGCTGTGCTTTTTAACCTTTCCTTAGGATAAAATAAAAAGTCAGTGGCGACTCTTGCTCAACCGAAACATTTGCGAAAACAAACGCAAAACCTCAAGTCAGTTCTCCCACCGTATCACACTGCCCTTTCGGGTTTTCAGCCCACCGGGATACCCATTTTTTCCCAAGCCGCCTTTTCAAGTTTTCGACTTGTCGGGTGTACAGATTTTTTTCATTTTCATCCCTTATTTTTTCCCGAACCCTTTTGGTTCGCCGGGAAGCCCTTATTTTTGCCTAGGTGTGTCAACCTAGCGGGTCTTTAATCATGCGTAGTATCTTTTTACTATGTCTGCATTGGCGGGGTGAGGAAGGTCGTCACCATCCATGGTGGTTAGAATCATAGCTCCTCCTGAGAAGATATGTTTAACCACAAATGGCCCTTCGTACGTAGGGGTCCATTTTCCCCTGGGATCACTTTGAGGAAGAATGATGCGCTTGATTACCAGGTCTCCGACTTGATAGTCTTGTCGTTTGACCTTCTTGTTAAATGCCCTGATCATCCGTTTTTGATACGTCTGACCATGACAAATAGCGGTGAGTCTCTTTTCGTCGATTAGGTTTAACTGATCAAGCCGAGTCTGGATCCAGTCATCTTCGCTCAAGTTTGCATCCTTCATTATCCGGAGAGAAGGTATCTGGACTTCAATAGGCAAGACTGCCTCCATGTCATAGACCAAGGAAAAGGGAGTTTCCCCTGTTGACGTCCGTGATGAGGTACGGTTCCCATGAAGAGCAAACGGTAACATTTTGTGCCAATATTTGTAGGTCACTGTCATCTTCTGCACAATCTTCTTGATGTTCTTATTTGCTGCTTCTAGAACCCCATTCATCTTCGGCCGGTAGGGAGAAGAATTGTGGTGCTGTATCTTGAATTGCACGCAGAGCTCGGTGATCATCTTGTTGTTAAGATTGGTACCATTGTCCGTAATGATCCTTTCAGGTATCCCATATCGACAGATCAGGTTGTGCCGAATGAACCGTGCCACGACGCTCTTGGTTACGGTGGCGTAGGAAGCTGCTTCAACCCACTTCGTGAAGTAATCAATCGCTACCAAGATTAAGCGATGCCCGTTGGATGCTGTAGGTCTGATCTCGCCGATCATATCAATGCCCCACATTGCAAAAGGCCAAGGTGTTGTCAAGACGTTCAAAGGAACCGGAGGAATGTGCACCTTATCAGCATAGATATGGCATTTGTGACACGTCCGCAAATGTTGATAACAGTCGGTTTCCATTGTGGACCAGAAATATCCTGCCCGAAGGATTTTCTTTGCCATGGTATGCCCACTGGAATGCGTTCCGAAGGTACCTTCATGCAGCTCTGCCATGATCCTTTCTGCTTCAGTCTTATCCACACAACGCGGTAAGGTTGAATCATGGTTTCGCTTGTAGAGAATGTCATTGTTGAGGAAGAACTTTGCCGCTAACCTTCTCAGAAACTTTTTATCGTTAACAGATGCACCCTCGGGGTATTCTTGAGCTTCCAAGTACCTCTTCACTTCATGATACCAAGGTTTTTCAGTTACCTCTTCAGCCTCAAGATCACAGCAATGTGCAGGTTCATCCAATTTCCAAATGATGATCCGGGGAGCTTCGTTATCCCATTTGACTTTGAACATAGAAGACATCGTAGCCAGCGCGTCCGCCAACTGATTCTCCTCTCTTGGGAAGTGTTCAAAATTTATCTCCTCGAAGTGGGGAATCAACGTCAACACATACTCTTTGTAAGGAATAAGATTTGGGTGTTTCGTATCCCACTTGCCTTTGATCTGATTGATCACGAGAGCGGAATCTCCGAAGACACTCAGAAACTTGATCCTTAAGTCAATTGCAGCTTGAAGACCCATGATACATGCCTCATACTCCACCATGTTGTTGGTGCACTTGAAACATAGTCGGGCGGTGAGTGGAGTATGAGTGCCTTTGGGGGATATGATCACAGCGCCGATACCATTACCCAAAGCGTTCGAGGCTCCGTCAAAGTTCATAGACCATCGGGATCCTTCCTCAGGTCCTTCATCCGGTCCAGGTACTTGACAATCAGTTACTACCATGATATCCTCGTCTGGAAATTCAAAGTTCATCGACTGGTAATCATCCACTGCCTGGTGTGCCAAATGGTCTGCCAATACACTTCCCTTGATTGCTTTTTGAGTTGTGTACTGGATGTCATATTCCGTCAAGATCATCTTCCATCTTGCTATTCTTCCAGACAGAGCAGGCTTTTCGAATATGTACTTGATCGGATCCATTTTTGAAATCAACAGAGTAGTGTGAGTCAACATATACTGTCTCAGCCGGCGAGCAGCCCATACCAGAGCGCAGCAAGTTTTCTCGAGCAGTGAGTACCGAGTCTCACAGTCGGTAAACTTTTTGCTCAGGTAATAAATGGCGTGTTCTTTTCAGCCAGACTCGTCATGCTGCCCCAGCACACACCCCATTGAGTTGTCAAGTACTGTCAAGTATAAGATTAGAGGTCTCCCTTCAACCAGTGGCATAAGAATGGGTGGTTCTTGGAGGTACTCTTTGATCTTTTCGAAAGCGGCCTGACATTTATCATTCCAGCGTACAACTTGATCTTTCTTCAGTAGCTTGAAGATTGGTTCACAGGTAGCAGTTAGATGCGAGATGAATCGGGCAATGTAGTTCAATCGTCCTAGAAATCCTCTGACTTATTTCTCTGTCTTGGGAGTTGGCATCTCTTGTATGGCTTTTACTTTGGCAGGGTCCACTTGAATACCTTTGTCGCTTACGATGAAGCCTAGAAATTTTCCAGATCTCACCCCGAAGGTGCACTTGTTCGGGTTCAACCTCAGCTTGTACAACTTCAGACGGTCAAACAGCTTCCGTAGATGGTCAAGGTGTTCCTCCTCAGTTTGGGACCTTGCAATCATATCGTCGACGTATACTTCTATCTCGTGATGGATCATGTCATGAAACAACGCAACCATGGCACGTTGGTAGGTTGCCCCAACATTTTTCAACCCAAAAGGCATGACCTTGTAGCAAAAGGTGCCCCACTGAGTAACAAAAGTGGTCTTCTCCATGTCTTCAGGAGCCATCTTGATCTGGTTATAACCGGAGAAGCCGTCCATGAAGGAGAAAACTTTATGCTGAGAAGTGTTGTCAACCAGAACGTCGATATGAGGCAGAGGGAAATCATCCTTGGGGCTGACCCTGTTCAAATCCATGTAATCAACACACATCTGAACCTTACCATCCTTTTTCGGCACTGGAACCACGTTGGAAATCCACTGAGGGTAAGAAGTCACTACTAGAAACCCGGCATCAAATTTTTTCATAATCTCAGCTTTGATTTTCTCGGACATCTCTGGATGCATACGGCGGACCTTCTATTTTACCGGAGGGCAGTCTTCCTTGGTAGGCAGGTGATGAACCACAATGTCGGTATCCAACCCAGGCATTTCTTCGTAAGACCAGGCAAAGATTTCCACATAGTCATGCAACATCTGAGTCAACCGTTGTTTCACGCTAGCCTCTAAATTGGCACCAATCTTGACTTCCTTTTTGTCCGTCTCCGTACCCAAATTTACCGTTTCCACAGGCTCTTCATGTGGATGAATGGCCCTCTCTTCCTGGAGTAGCAGTCTTGCAAGTTCACCAGGCACTTCGCAATCATCTTCACCTTCGTCTTCGGCTAAATTGATCGGGTTTCCGAAGTCATAACTGGAAGTAGCAGAGTCGTTACCAGTGAGATCCAGAGTGGATTGGAACCTGTATAACTGAGTGTGTGTAAATATAGCTGTTTTGCAATATATAATAAAGAAAGAAAAAGAGCGCAAGATTTTGAAATGCAACAAACGTCCAATGTTTTGATTAATTATATATGAAAATGTCATACAAAAGCCCTCACAAATGGAGCCACGGTGCAACAGGTAGGACACCGAGCCATAAAAGTTTCAACATATTGTTTGTTACAAATTGAAAACAAAAGAGTTCATTACTGAGTGACAAAAGTAATAGGTGTGAAATCTTTGGCAGTCCAGTTGCTTGGTCCACTGTCGGTTGTTGGGTAGATCCAGCTGTCGAATTCGGATTCCTCTACGTCGTCTTCAATAGCATTCACCCCCGGGTTAGTGATGAACACAGGAGGTTTGCCAATCCTTGCCTTACGAACAGCCTTCTGAGCCTCTGCAGTGAAACCCAGACCAAACTTGTCAGTCTTTGGAGCGAACTCAGGAAGTCGGCCCCAGTTTGCACACTCGCCCTTCTCAATCACAGCCCGGGCATCCTTTAAGGAAGCCATCTTCAAAGGAGGGTCTTCAACCACAGTTTCAGCTGATGCCAGTGTCTGAGGCACCTCTTCAAAGTGCTGGAATGGAGTCTCAATGAATTCCCCATCCATTTCTATGTACCGGAACGAGTTAAGGTGGCTGACCATATATTCTTCCTCCCCCTGAACTGTAACGATTTTCCCTCTAACTGGGTACTTAAGCTTCTGATGTAGTGTGGAGGTCACAACTCCAACCTTGTGGATCCATGGACGACCCAGCAAACAAGAGTAGGATGGACGGATGTCCATCACATAGAAAGTAGAATCAAAGACTTGAGAACCAACCCTGATTGGGATGTCAACTTCGCCATGTACCATCCTTTTCGAACCGTCAAAGGCTCGGACAACAATGCTACTGGGCTTGAGCTCCAGGCCCTCACAATCCAATCTGTCTAGGGCCTTCTTGGGCAATACATTCAATGAGTAAACGGTGTCTACCAACACATGGGCAAGAGTAGTGCCCCTGCATTCGATGGAGACATGCAGGGCGTCGTTATGGTTTTTTCCTTTTGCAGTCAGATCGGCGTCAGAGAAGCCCAGACCATTATCAGCAGTCAAGTTGGCCACACAATCAGTAAATTGATTAGCAGATGTTTCTTGTGGCACATGGGCCGTCTTCAGGAAGGAGATCAGGGCCTTGGCATGGGCCTCTGAACACAACAACAGTGATAGCATAGAAATCTTTGATGGGGTGTGCCCCAGCTGCTCAACTACGTTGAAATCACTTTTCTTGATAATCTTGAGGATCTCCTCCATCTCTTGCTGGGAGGCTTCAACAGTGGTTATCTTTGGCGCCTCCGTCGGGGCAGGCAAATCAATAGCAATCCCCTTGCCTCGAGCATCAGAGGACTCGGCAGCAGGGGTAGAGACAGGTACTTGATTAGGAAGGGAAACATGCACACCTGCAGGTGTGATGACAAGGGGTTTCTGAATAGTTGGTGGTGCAATATCTGGAGAAAACAGCCTACCACTGCGAGTAATTTTGGCAGGCCCGGTGATATTGCTGACGCCGGTACTTGTATCAAACTCTTGTTTTACTCCAAAGACATAAACGTCTGCCCCATAGTGCCACGGGACAGCTTTGTCAGATGTATAAGGGAGAGGCCCCGGAACAGTAATGATGATAGGAGCAATCTTCTGAGCGGACATGATTTTGACAGGTTTCAGTGAGGGAGCCTTAGGAGGTTTGTTGAAAATAGTGACAATGGAAATTTCTTCAGCAGGGACAGCAGGAACAACAATCTTCTCAAACAAGATCTCTTTGTTATCCATCACGCTTTGGATACCTGATTTCAGCAACAGACAAACAACAAGCGAAACAGGACATAGAAGGCAATCTTCACCACATCCCGGAAATAAACCGGCTAGCAACAGATTCCTTTTAACAGTCAACAACGGAGTAACAATCTCTTTCACAGAGGCTACATAACGGTCTTCTTCCACAGCGTTCACTCCATACTGGGGCATAGGAGCAGTCACAACATTGGGTCTTTCGGGCGCCTCAAACTGTATTTCTTTAGCGTCAATAAGGTCTTGAACCTTATTCCTCAGAGCCCAGCAATCGTCCGTAGTATGCCCGGGGCTATCAGAGTGATAAGCGCAACGGGCGTTGGGATTGTACTTCGGAGAAGCCGTGTTCACTACCTTGAGAGCTTCTTTGACAGTTACCAAATTGGTTGACATTAGTTGCAGCAAAATCTGAGACAGGGTCATGCTGAGCCGAGTGTACTGCCTTTTGGGTCTCTCACCCCTTTATTGGTTGTACTGCTGAGGAGCAGCAGCAGGCTTTGAAATTACCAATGCATTGACAGCTTGGCGGCGTTCCGGTTTAACTTGTCTTCTAGGACCATAAACAGCACTGGCTTCCTTTTTGAAAGGCTTCTTTTCAGTACTCGCAGCGGCACCTTTCTGTATCTTCCCCGACTTGATACCAGCTTCTATTCTCTCACCAGTCATGATCAAATCTGTAAACCCAGCAGAAGAATTACCAATCAGATGATTGAAGAACGGACCAGACAGGGTCCCTAGGAACATGTCAACAAGTTCACGATCAGTCAGCGGTGGCTGCACCCTACCAGCCAGGTCTCTCCACTTTTGCGCATACTCCTTGAATCCTTCGCCTGTCCCCAGTGACATACCCTGGAGTTGGGTACGCGTGGGAGCGAGGTCAGAATTATACTGATACTGTTTATAAAAAGCAGTGGCCAAGTCTTCCCAGTTTCGGATACTGGCTCCATCCAGCTGATAGAACCATTCGATTTGAGCCCCTGAAAGGCTATCCTGAAAGAAATGGATCCATAGGTTCTTGTCCGCAGTGTAAGGTTGGATCTTCCTTACATATGATCTGAGATGCATCTTCGGGCAGGATAGCCCATCATACCTTGCAAAAACTGGTACTTTGAACTTCGGGGGGATCACAATTCCAGCAACTAATCCCAAGTCTTCGAAATCTAAACCGGGAACTCTCTGCAGCTCCATAGCTGCCAACCTGTCTTCCAAGCCTTTGTACTTATCATCGGCGGGCGGGTATTGTTGATCAGAGTAGTCTTCGTCCTCTTCAGCCTCCTCTTCTTCAACCTCGCGGAAGGTACTGCAGCCGCATTCCCTTTACTGGTTCCCTCTTCAGATGTAGGGGGAAATTCAAGGACTCTTCTGGCTTCACCCTCAAACCTTCTTCCTAGGGTAGCCACCCTAATTCTTTTCTTCTTCTTCTTCACTTGCTCTTTGTTCCCCAGCAGGGCCTTTAGATCCTCCTGACCCTTAGCCAAGGTCATCAAGAGATGTTGAAACTGTGAGTTCTGAGACTGCAAGTCCTTGACCGTCTGTTCGAGATCCATCTTACTGAAATAAACAACAGAAAGATAAGGAAACCTGGTGTGGAGACCTGCTTATGCGCATGATGAATGATATGCTTATGTATGCAATGCATTCAAGGATTTAGAAAATTCAAAATTGTTGCAAACAAAAAAGAACGCACGTCATATTAATAAGAAGAAATTTGTCAGTACATAAATGCCCCATGGGCCAAATATTACAAAAAACTTCTCAAGGTAAAAAGACGTTGCGCATCCTCTTTGGTGCGATGTAGGTGTTGAGGGTCTCTTCCTCGTGGAGTCGACGGGTAAGCTCCAAAACCTTCTTCTCACTGGCGTAGAAGCTGGCTTCAAAAGTGTTTCGTTCCTCCTTGAGTTGGATCCAACTTTTCTGCATCTCCTCCCACGATGTAGGCATCTCAGGATATAGGATGGTGTAGGGAACCTCTCCTTCCTTAACGGGCTCTTTAATCACAGGGAGAACATGAGGGTAAGGCATCATTAGACTCTAGGCTCAGGCTCGTACCCACTTGAGATAAGGCTCAAGAGGGATGGAGTTCTTGTGCCCCAGTGTCTTGTTGTCTACCTTGTTAGGCATCCTCCAAGCTCTGGTGAATCTTTGGCGAAGTCCTTGCGCATCGTTGTCGAAGTCAAAAACTAGGTCAGGAATCAACATGTCGTGAGGTCCATCTCTTCGTGCATATCCAAATTGTCTCAAAGCTAGACAAGGGTTGTAGGTAATGCCTCCCCTAATGCCAAGTAAGGGAACATTAGGGAACTCTCCACAACGATTGACGATGATGACATTTTCTCTGGACCGAGAACACCAATGTACATCAGAGTGAGTGAGGGTCATCAACCGTTGTGATCACCTTAAGCCTTGGTCATTCTTCAAAACAGGTTGTGGAAGGTGCGAAATAAACCACCTTGCAAGGAGAGGAGTACAGCACATGAGAACACCCCTCTTTCTCATTGTTCGTGTGTAAAATGAGTGAAGAATGTCCCCAAGCAATGTTGGTATTGGATTTCTGGATAAGAAGATCTTGACGGTGTTGACATCTACAAGCTGGTCAGGATTTGGGAACAAGACCAACCCATAAATGAGAAGGGCCACAATTTCTTCAAAGGCTTGTAGTTCCAATGAATTCCAACACTCTTGTGCTTTCTCAAACAAGAATTTTGCCAAGAATCCTTTGACACCGCTTCTAGTTTCCCAATGCCCCTTGATGTCAGATAGTTGCAAGTGTAGTGCTTGAGCAACATCTTCAGGCTTTGGTTCCTTTTCCGTACCGTTGTAGGGTAGTTGATTAAGGATAGGAATTCTCAGGAGTTGAGAAAATTCCTCCAAAGTGGGCACCAACTGGTAGTCGGGGAAAGTGAAACAGTGGTGAAGGGGGTCAAAGAACTGGAACAACACCTTTACCATGTCCTCTTCAATGCTGGTGTTGACTAGGCTGAGCAGTCTACCATGTATTTCACTGAAGGGAGAGCTTTCCGGAATTCTGGATGTGAGCTCCTTGAGTTGAGGAGGGATTCTCACAAGGTTGACTTGGATAGTTTTCCTGCGAAGAGTTTCCATGACCTACAAAACAAGAATAAAGATGAAGATCCAAACCCTTGAAATGGTTAGTGAATGCATATGATGCTTTATGATGTTCATGATGTATGCACAAAACATATGTACAAGCAATTCACACAAAACCCTAGTTTCAGGCTTGCATGAGGTTTCATAGGTAAGTACCCTCTTGAGTGTAGTTGGCTTAAAAACCTGTCCTATAAATAGTAATCAGGTTCCAAGGAGCTCAATATCATTGGATTGTTTTCCATGTTCATTGTTTTGGTTTAGCCACTTAACTAGCGACCAAAATATTCCAAGAAAACAAACCCTCAATGAGTGTAGTATCGAGTATCTACCAACTTCGGACTGCACCAAAGCCAGTCATCTCACTACCCCTAATGAAAGGCCAAGATGGTCAAGTAAGGTTCTAGGTCATTAGTGCTTAGTGACATCACTCAGCGGCCCCGTACTCTCCTTGATTGAACTCAAGGGTTACCGATACTCACAAATATGTCGCACTAATATAGCTATTGCTTCAACCGTGTCGATATACCCCGCACAGTTTCCACAACGTATTGCTATCTATGAATGTTTCCCCAAATCCGGGTGTAGGATTTCAAACCCAAACAAGAGAGCCAAGATATAAAGCAATCAAAGCAAACAATTAGTCATGCAAGAGGGTGATCTAAGCCCTAAGGTTACTCCACTTTAAAATTTTCCCCAGCAGAGTCGCCAGTTCTGTGATACGGTGGGAGAACTGACTTGAGGTTTTGCGTTTGTTTTCGCAAATGTTTCGGTTTAGCAAGAGTCGCCACCGACTTTTTATTTTATCCTAAGGAAAGGTTAAAAAGCACAGCAAAAACCTTTGAGATGTTTTCTTGGGTTCGGGGAGTAGATTATAGAAAGGGAAGGTATTAGCACCCTTTCTATCCATGGTTATCCATGGGCTCTTAGTTACTTGCTTAGATCAACTTGCCTTGGTTTCCAATTGTTTGAAATGGTGCTTTGTGTGTGTGTTTGAAAATGTTTTGAAAATAGGCCAATGTGGTGGCAACCTTTGTAATGATCCATGTTGGGATGTATACAAAGGTGTACTTATCTTTTGAAAAGTTTTCAACGTTTTTTGAAAGTTGTTTTGAAAGTGTGTTGTGATGTGTGGTTTTGAAAAATAGGCAAGTGTTTTTGTTTTGCAAGTTGGCAAGTAACCAAGAGTTTGTCTACTCTAAATTTCTCAAAGATCTTTGCTATGTTTTAAACCTTTTAACAATTTTGTTACACCATTGTATTTGGTGGACAATCTTGTGTTAGGATGTGAACGGGACGGGCGCGGGACATCGTTTAGACCATGATTGCAATGGTGCCAAGTGTCTTTGGGCAATTTTTCCTTTAAGGGACTTGATCATTTTTAGGCAACTTTCGAAAGCGTCATCGAGGGACTATGATCATTTAGTATTGTTTTGTTTTGCCCAAAGACACCCAACATGCAATATGGCCCATTATTGAAGGCAACAAGTGGAGTAACCCTAAGGGGTGCAAGTGTGATTGGTGTTTGTTCATTTTCATGCTTTTATCTTGGAATTAGGTCAAGCTATTCGTTTTGGTTGATTTTTGCATACAAACCCTAAGTCTATCATGGTATAATTAGAAAGCTTTAAAGTGTGAAATTTAAAGGTCCTAAGTTATTACAACACAAATATGGGATGGGGGGTACAAATGTTCAAATGGGGATATTTTAGCAAGAAATTAAAACCTAAACTATTACATCCAAATTGAATTATACAAATTATTAAATTGTACAATAATTAAATAAAATATAATAAATATGCAAGATACAAAAAAAAATGATTTTTTATATGTATGTAAAAGGGTTTTTTATGTGACAAATAAACAAAAATAAGAAAAGTTTAATTTTTGGATTTTTTAGGGTTTAGGGCAAAAACCCTAATTTGCTAAATAAAATGTATTAATTATTTATTATATACAATATTTATTAATTATGTACAAAAAATAAATAAAAAGAAAGTATATTTGTAAAAAGGGTATTTTTGAGGTTAAATATTAATAAAATGAAAAATGTATTATTTTTTTATTTTTAACCTAAATATACTAATAAATATATAAGTATTTATAATATTTACTAAATATATTAAATATGTACAAAAAATAAAATATTTAATATTTACAAAAAAAGTATACTTTTTTATAAAATGTTTTTAAAAGATAAAGTAAAATAAAATCAGAAAATAAAATGTATTTTGGATTATTTTTGTATTTTTAATAAAAAGGATATTATGTTTATTTATGTATAAAACTAAATGAAACAAAATAAATGTCAAAAAAATGCAAAAAATGTGAGAAAAATATTTTTAAATATTTTTTATGCTTTGACAAAAATAAATAAGTCAGAAACAAAAATCAAAAGTCAAAAATAATGAAAATAAAATGCAATGGGCCAAGGGGGTGCATGTGTGAGAATGTGGTGCAAAAAGGAAAACAAACTCAGGCCCAGCCCAAAGACTTTGTCTTCAACCTCTTGACGTTCAAACAGAGCAAACGCGTGGTTCCTGCTATCTCATGATTCCTGGACTTTCAAGCAAAACTCATAACACCAAAAATGTAGAGCATCATGTCACGAGTTCATACATATAAAAAACTTGATCTAACTCTCAGAAATGAGAGAGAATTTCTTCTCCCCTAATTTCTGACCTAAGTTTTTGTCAATGTTCAAGTCTTAAATTTTCTCAGCATATGCAATATAAATGGAAAGTGAGGATATGGGTGGCTTCAGGGACATGAGTATGACACTTTTCATTCATAAATCTAAACCTAACTCTTCCTAGATTGAGAGATAGAAGTCCATGAACTTACCTGTTCAGCTTGGATCGTGTATGACAATAGAGGCACCATCAAGGCAATGTGAGGACTTGTACAGCTTGCTTGAAGTTCAGGGATGCTTCTCCAACCTTTAACTTGCCTTGAAACTAAATGAATCAAGCTATGGAAGTCAACCTGCAAAACAGAAAAAGTGAAAATGGTGAAGTTGGTTAGAGGTGTTACAGTCTGAAACTAGGGCTTGGGATAGTTTGTATGGATGCTATGGAGTGTGTATGAAGTGGTTTTGGCCAAGGCGCACGAATGGATTGAGTTGTAGAAGTCCAACTGCAGAAGGGACTCTGTTTTTTGCAGTAGGATGGTGTTTTGATCAATGATGAGGTTTTTAAGGTGGTTAGCTCGTGCCTTAGCTTAGGTTTGATGTTTGGAATGTGTCCAACAAGTTTGTCTAAGCTTGTGTTGGCAGAAATGTTAGATTGTATTGTATTTGCAAAGTTGCTTCCAATGTAAGTCAAAAATTCCAAGTTGGTTTCTAGGCTTGTGCAGGCCCCCTAAACATGCTGCACCAATCCCTCTTGATCAGTGTGTTATGTCCATGAATCTTGTGTCCAAAGATATGCATTGTACCTCTTGTTTTGCAAACTTGACATAAAGTGTAACTTTTCAAAAATGGATAATTTGCTTTTTTCTAATTAAGGCTTAATTCTTCATACAATGACCAAATGGACAAAATAATGCCTTGGCACAATGGATTTGCATTTAATTATTGCGTAAGAAAAGTATTAGAGGCCTGTAACTAGCTTGCTCATGCTGATTTGAAAAATTGCAAAGTGTATGAACATGAAGATGGCCCATGAACAAAGTGACTTTTGTCTATATTGCCAAATTCGATTCTCCCTAACCACAAGGTTGTTTGAGAAGTTCTTTGACATTTTGGAAAGCTTGGAATGTTTACTACAATCCATCTTTGTAATTCAAGTTGAGATTCCAAGTGGAAGCATGTGAAAAGTGGCCATGAAGTTAGGCAAAAATCCTGCCTATAAGAGGTCAAAATTTTTCTAAGTTAGGAATGTTTTGCACCCTTGTTCCAAAAATCATAACTTGAGCTACAAGCTTCTTTTGAAGAAACTTTGTGAACCAAAGTTGTATATTTTGCAATGGACTACAACTTTCATGTTTTGAGTTTTCCTTGAATCCAAATGCATCTTGATGAAAAAATGGGACAAAGTTAGGAAAAAATTAGGGATTTTTATAACTTAGAAAAATTCTAAGTTATGAAAATTCTTCATTTCAAACCCTAATTTGTGATTTTTGATTTCTTGATGAACAAGTTTCATAATTTGACATGTTTTGATGAAAAATGAATCTTGACACTTGATTTTTACCAAAAAGTCAAAGTTTGACTTTTCAGTATACAGTCAAATTTGGCTCAGTTGACTGGAAAATTCATCTGTCAATCTTGTGCATTTGGGATCTTTTGAACTTGTCGAACATGTCAAGACAATGCCATTGAGTCCTTGAGTCCATATATGAGCTTGGTTTGCCATTGGTTAGGTCAAACAGTCAAAAATTGCCTTTGTGCAGTCAAAAACCCTAAAAATGACCATTTTGCCCTTTTGGTGATCTGATCAAATTTCTTGTGGAATTGTGATCCAAACTTGACCAAATGGTTCATATGAGTTCATAATGTTGATGTGGGTCAAATTTCATGAGGTTTGACTGTCAATTGACCACAGTTGACTTTTTCCCCAATACAGCTGATTTCTAGGTTAATTGTCCAATTTACTGGGCAAAGATTGGAATCAAGGCTTGAAACTTAGTATGGATAAACTTGGGAGTCCAATATGAAGCATGAAAGTCATCTTAGGCATTTTAGGTCAAAACATCTTTGTGCAAACACAAACCCTAATTTGGGTCAACAGTGCAAGGAGAAGTCTTGAGTAGAGGAAACCCTAACTGGATCTTGAGCTCCCAGGGTCTTGTGATGAGAAAATAGTGATGAAATGGGAGGGCAAATTTTGGGGTACAACAGGTAGCTTTTGTGCATTTCACATTTTTGAAAACACTTTCTATCCCTCTTTGTGAACCAAGAGCAATCTTGTGATTTGCAGAGAGGGGAACAACTGATTCCGGCCAGTTACTTTTAATGATGAGTCCTAAAAATAATTGTCTTCTTCTTTTATTATTTCATTTGCCTTTGACTTCCTTTTTTCTTCTTTTTGCAGGTAAAGAAAATGTAGTTGAGCAATGGGGAGCGTCAAATAGAAGACGAAGACTTAGAAAAATAGGATGCAATTTTATTTCATTTCAATTATTTGTAACATTATTATTGTAAACAAAGATGTAAATAAATTTACAGTTGTTCAAATGATAATTTGTAACAAAACAATTAAATATGAATAAAAATCCCTTTTTGATCAGTTAATTCTTTTTCTTCTTCAACTGTTTATTTAATTATTTATAATTCTTAAAATTATAATAACTAGAAATAAATCCCAACTATTTTAACTCAGAATAATAAATGATCAATAAACGTCCGGAGTTCCGAATAATCATAGCATTGCACAGCTAAACAACAAACGTCCACATGTCCTTTTTTCACTGATTAATGCAACCTTTCAATTCAATTGCCTCAGCTCATATCCAAGATAAATTGAAAAGAACTAATAGAAATAATTCTTTCTGAGAATGCGCGCACAAACCCTGATTCTTGATTAAATGCCAAAGAAGCGTTCGCCTGATCAAAACCTGAGCCAAACTCAAACAAAACCCTAGCAATCTGCTTGAACTGTTCCAGAATCCATGAAAACCCTAATTTTGTATAGATTGATAAGAAAAAGTCTTTTTGACTGATTCTTACGCCAATTTGAAAAATTAGGAAAAGCCTGAAGCTGTGATTTCTTGTGGAAAAAGAGGAGGGAAAATTTTGGGGTACAACACATGGTCCATCGGGATCCTTGTTCAAGTTCGTCATATGGTCTGAGTTCTTCACCATTGTTTACCACCATGATGTCTTCGTCCGGAAATTCAAAATTCATGGATTGATAGTCATCCACAGCCTGATGAGCAAGGTGATCATCTAGCACACTTCCCTTTATTGCTTTCTGGGTAGTGTATTGAATGTTGTATTTAGTTGGGACCATCTGCTATCTTGCTATTCTCCCAGAGGGAGCGGGCTTCTCGAATATGTACTTAATTGGATCCATCTTGGATATCAATAAGGTAGTGTGAGTCAACATATACTGTCTTAGTCGGTGAGCATCCCATGCCAGAACGTAGCAAGTTTTCTCGAACAGTGAATATCTGGTTTCACAGTCGATAAACTTTTTGCTCAGGTAGTATATTGCATGCTCTTTTCGGCCAGGCTCATCATGCTGCCCCAGCACACACCCCATTGAATTTTCCAAGATTGTTAGATACGTGATCAGAGATCTTCCTTCAACTGGAGGAATTAAAATGGGAGCCTCTTGGAGGTACTCTTTGATCCTATCGAAGGCAGCCTGGCAGTCGTCATTCCATTCCACCACTTGATCTTTATTTAGAAATTTGAAGATTGGTTCACAAGTAGTGGTTATATGGGAAGTGAACCTGGTGATGTAGTTTATCCATCCTAAGAATCCCCTGACTTCCTTCTCAGTATGAGGAACAGGCATTTCTTGTATTACTTTTACCTTTGCAGGGACCACTTCGATACCTTTGTCGCTGACAACAAGGCCTAAGAGTTTGTCGAACCTCACTCCAAAAGTGCATTTATTCGTATTCAGTCTTAGTTTGTATTTCTTCAGTCTTTCAAACAGTTTCTGCAGATGGTCAAGGTGTTCCTCTTCAGTTTGAGATCTGGATATCATGTCATCCACATAGACCTCTATCTTGTGATGGATCATGTCGTGAAACAAAGCTTCCATGGAACGCTGATAGGTTGCCGCGACGTTCTTCAACCTAAATGACATAACTTTGTAACAGAATATGCCCCACTACGTGACGAAGGTTGTTTACTCCATGTCCTCAGGTGCCATTTTGATCTGGTTGTATCCAGAGAAACCATCCATGAAGGAGAATACTTTATGTTGTGCGATGTTGTCAACTAGAATATCAATGTGGGGAAGCGGGAAGTCGTCCTTGGGGCTTGCCCTATTCAAGTCTATGTAATCCACACACATACGTACCTTACCGTCCTTTTTAGGCACTGGAACAATGTTGGCGACCCATTGTGGATAGGAGGTGACAGCTAAGAATCCAGCATTGAACTGCTTCATGACTTCAGTCTTGATTTTTTATGACATTTATGGCCGCATGCGACGGACCTTCTGTTTTACCCGAGGGCAGTCTTCTTTTGTCGGCAGACGATGGACTACGATATCAGTGTCGAGTCCTGGAATGTCTTTGTTTGACCAGGAAAATACCTCAACATAGTCATGTAGTAACTGATTTAAGCGCTTCTTGACACTAGGCTCCAGGTTAGCACCTACCTTGACTTCTTTCTTGTCCTCTTCAGTACCTAAGTTAACTGTTTCAACCGGCTCTTCGTGGAGCCGTATGGTCCTTTCTTCCTATTGCAATAACCTGGCTAGTTCCCCTGGTACCTCACAATCTTCCCCACCTTCGTTTTCGGCTTGGTAGATTGGATTTTCAAAGTCACAATAGGCCATAGCAGAATCGTGACCCAAGGGATCCTGAGTGGATGTGGATCTGCATTTTGATATGTGAGTGTGTGTAAGAGCATAGCTATCTTTGATAAAATAAAAGGTAGAAAAAGAAAAACAAAGAGCATAAAATTTGCATGCAAAAACGTCCATGATTTATTTATGACATATGAAGATGAAGCGACAACCCTCACAAATGGACCATTGTGCCTCGGGTAAGACACAAGGTTTTAAAGTCTAAATTGTTTAAATATTACAAGTTCGAAAAATTTAAAGATAATTACTCATGAATAAAAGTAATAGGGACAAATTCTTTGGCCTCCCAATTGTTGAGTCCTCCGTTGATGAATGGAAAAATTCACTCGTCCATGCACAACTGCCATCACTATCTTCTACTACATTGACTCCCTGATTGCTGATACGTAGAGGTGGTCCCCCAGCGCGAGTTCGTCGAACAGCTCTCTGGGCCTCCGAAGTAAAACCCAAACCAAATTTGTTGGATTTGTAGGGAATATTCAGAAGTTGACCCTATATGGTACATCCATCTTCCTTAACCACTGCTCTAGGATCCTTTAGAGAGGCCATTTTCAATGGAGGTATGGTAACCTTTGGAGCCTTGGTAGTAGTCTTGGTTGCTGCAACTATTTGTGGGACCTTCTCAAAATGCTTACATGGGGTCTCAATGAACTCACCATCCATTTCCACGTACCTGAAAGAGTTCAGGTGGCTAACCATGTATTCCTCCTCCCCATGGACAGTGATGATCTTTCCCTTGATTGGGTATTTCAACATCTGATGTAGGGTAGAAGTGACGGCACCAACGCCATGGATCCAGGGTCAGCCCAATAAACAGGAATAGGAAGGGCGGATATCCATCACATAGAAAGTTGAATCAAAAGTTTGAGTTCCAACTTTTATAGGGATGTCAACTTCTTAATGCATTGTCCTTTTAGAACCATCAAAGGCCCTCACCACAATGTTTCTAGGATTTAAAGTGAGTCCCTCGCAATCTAGCCAGTCAAGAGCATTTTTGGGCAAGACGTTCAGCGATGAACCCGTATGCACCAGAACATGGGCTAACATAGTGCCCCTGCACTCAATGGAAATGTGCAAGGCATCATTGTGTTCCCTTCCTTTGGGAGTTAAGTCGGCATCAGAAAAGCCCAATCCATTATCAGCGGTTAGACTGGGCACATAATTCTCAAATTGATTAATGGAAGTCTCTTGGGGCACATGGACGGTCTTTAGAAACTTTACTAAGGCCTTGGCATAGGCCTCATAACACAAAAGTAAAGCCAACATTGATATTTTTGAGGGGGTCTGCCCCAACTGTTCCATGACGTTGTAGTCACTTTTCTTGATTATCTTTAATATCTCTTCCATCTCTTTGCTAGAAGCTTCAAGAATGACCTCTGGATGTGCCTTCTTCTGGACATGCTCAAATAATACCTCCTTGCCCCTTGTCTTGGCAACAGGGATAACAGTAGGATTGTCAACGAGAGTGTCACTGGGAATGCTGGTAGGAGCGGTAGCGGGAATAATTATAGGAGTAGCAATGGTCTTTGGAGAGATATCAAGTGAGAAGACTCTTCCACTTCTTATTATCTTACTGGTCCCAAAGATATTGACGACGTCAGGATCAGTGTCTTTCGCAACTTTGTCTTTGATAGCCAATAGATCTTGCCTAACGCCATGATAATAGACGTCATCCCCATAGTTCCACGGAACAGCTTTATCCGAAGAATATGGGATTGGCCCCGTCATAGTGATGATTAGGGGAGCAGACTTCGGAACAGGTCTAATCTTGATGGGTCTTTTGGTGGAGACCTTGGGAGGATTGTCGGAAATGGTTATTACTAAGACATTTTCACAGGAATTTCTGGCAAGAGGAACTTTTTCAAACAGGATTTCTTTGTTAGCCATCAGGCGCTGGATGCCCATCTTCAGTAACAAACATCCATTTGGTAGAGACATACATAATCGACAACTTTCATCACAGCCCAGAAACAAACCGGCTTGCAATAGATTCTGTTTAATAGTCAAAGGGGGAGTAGTTAAATCATTCATGGAGGAAACAAAACAATCATCATCAACAATGTTGACACCTTGACCGTGTTTGGGAATTGGCTCCGTTATCACATTAGGTGTTTCTGGGGGGTCAAACTCAATCTCTTTCGCCTCGATAAGGTCTTGTACCTTATTCTTCAAGGTTCAACAATCATTTTTATCATGCCCCGAGCTTTCAGAATGATAGGCGCATCGAGCATCCGAATTGTAGCAAGGATAAGCAGTATTGGGGTTCTTGGGAGCTTCCTTTAGGGTCACCAGATTGGACTTCAAAAGATGTGGAAAAACTTGGGACAAGGTCATGTTGATTCGGGTGAATCGTCTCATGGACGCCTCTGGCATGCGTTGATAGTTCCGCTGCTGATTTTGTATAGGATTGGAAATCATAACAGCCCCTACCGTCGGGCGACGTTCAGTTTTATTTTGATTTTTGTGGTCATATGCAACACTGACCTCCTTCTTTTCGGTAAAGGGTTTTTTCATCGTGCTCGAAGATACATCTCTTTGAATTTTTCCACTTTTTATACTGGCTTCTACCTGTTCACTGGTCATGATTAGTTCAGTAAATCCAGCCGAGGAGATTCTAATCAGATGGTTGAAGAATGGACCAGATAACGTGCCTAAGAACATATCCACCAATTCTCTGTCAGATAGAGGGGGTTGAACTTTTCCCGCGAGATCCCACCATTTTTGAGCATAGGTTTTGAAACCTTCACCAGCACCCATAGACATTCCTTGCAATTGTGTTCAATTTGGAGCTAAGTCAGCATTATAGTGGTATTTCTTGTAAAAAGCGGCAGCCAAATATTCCCAATTGCAAATATTGGTCCTTTCCAACTGATAGAACCAATCTAACTACGTCCCTAACAATATTTCTTGGAAGAAATGCACCCATAGGTTCCTATCCGCAGTATGGGGTTGAATTTTCTTGACATATGACCTTAAATGCAGATTTGGACAAGAGACACCGTCATATTTAGCGAAAGTGAAAACCTTGAATTTCTGTCTGATGACAACCCTTGAGACGAGTCCTAGCTCTTCAAAATCCAACTCGGGTACCCTCTAGATCTCCATAGCATTGAGGCAATCTTCCAGCTACTTGTATTTATCGTCAGCTAGAGGATAGTGTTCTTCAGAATAGTCAACCTCTTCCTCTTCTTCAGACTCTGGGTGGTCATTTCATTCCTTGTTCTTCCCTTCTTGATTATCTCCTTCACCCGACGAGGTTGCAAAATCTAGAGTTCGTCTGGCTGGTCCTTTGAACCTTCTTCCCAGATTCAAAACACCGACTGGTTTCTTCGCTTTCTTCTTCTTCTCTTTGATCAACAAAGTTTTCAAATCCTCTTGTCCTTTTGCCAGAGCCAAGAACATTTATTGGAATTGAGTGTTCTGCGCTTGAAGATCCTTTATTGTCTGTTCAATATACATCTCACTAAAATAAACAGTAGAAAGATAAGGAGACATGTTGTAATAAACTTGTTTGTGTTATGATGAATGAAAATGCATATGCAAATGATTTCAAGGAAATTAGAGATTTAAATTTATTTAGACAAAAAGGAAACACACGTTATATTAATAAATCTAAGTTTGAGTACATCATGCCTCTTTGGGCTTACAATGAAAGAAATAAAAAATACAAAAACTCCTAAGACAAAAAGGTTGAACGCATCCTCTTTTTTTACGGTGTAGGCGTTCAAACTCCGCTCTTTGTGAATCTGCTTTGTTAGGTCTAGAACTTTCTTCTCACTGGCGTAGAATTGGGCTTCGAAGATGTCTCATTCTTACTTTAGTTGGATCCAACCCTTTTGCAAGTCTTCAAGAGAGGTAGGCATGTTGGGGTGGAGGACAGTATACGGTACATCTCCATCAGCAATAGGCTCCATGATAACGGGGAGGATGGAGAGGTAAGGCATTACGATACTCTGAGCACGAGCTCGCACCCACCTAAGATAAGGCTCAAGGGGGATATAGTTTTTGTGTTCCAATGTCTTATTATCCACCTTGTTCACCGTCCTCCAAGCTCGTACAAACCTCTGACGGTAGCCTTGATCATCACTCTCATAGTAGAACACCACACCTTGGATGAGCATGTCATGAGGAACATCTGTTCGGGCATACCAAAACTGTCGTAAAGCTAAGCAAGGGTTATAAGTGATACCTCCCCTAATTCCAAGCAGAGGGACATTAGGGAATTCCCCACAACGGTCAATGATAGAAGTATCTTCCAAGGATCGAGAACACCAATAAATGTCAGAGTGTGTAAGGGACATCATCCTTTGAGACCATGTCAATCCTTGCTCGTTATTCAATACTGATCGAGGTAGATGTAAAGTAAACTACTTGGAGAGTAGGGGAATGCAACACAAGATAGTACCTCTTTTCTTCATAGTGCGAGTATGGAAACAATGTAAGATGTCTTCGAGCAAAGTAGGTATAGGATTATGAGAGAGAAATATTTTGATGGCATTCACATCTATGAATTGGTCCGAATTGGGAAATAGAACCAAACCTTAGATTAGAAGGGCCAGGATATCTTCAAAGTCTTGAAAATCCATATCTTCCCAGAATGAACGATCCTTCTCCAATAGAAACTTGGCTAGGAACCTTTTAACTCCGCTTCTTGTCTCCCAATTTGCTATAATGTCGGCTCACTTCAGATGCAAGACTTAGGCAATGACTTCAGGTTTCGTAATCCCTTCTAGACCGGTGAACGGTATTTGATCAAGCACGGGAACTCCTAATAGCAGAGACAATTCTTCTAGTGTAGGCACCAACTGATAGTCAGGAAAGGTGAAGCAATGATTATGGGATCAAAGAATTAGAAGATCACACACATCATTTCTTCTTGGAAATTGGAGGTAGCCAAACTGAGGAGTCGACCATATTTCTTGGTAAAAGGAGAATCTCCAGGCACCCTTGATGCTAACTCTTTGAGTTGAGGGTGTGCTTCCACGAAACTGATTCGGATGGTATTCCTTCAGACGGGATTCATGGCCTATAAAACAAAGCAAAGATAAATTCCTAAATCCTTGAAATGGTTAGTGAGAATTCTTATGATGTTATGATGTTTATGATGTTATGTACCAGTATGCAAAGCAAGCAAGTTTTTATGTACACACAAAGCAGACAAGTCCTTAGGTTTAGGCTTGCATGGAGTTTATAGGTATGTACCCTCTTGAAGTTTAGTTGGCTCAACCTGTCCTAGAAAGTAACTGGGTTCTAGGGGATCTCAATATCACTGAACTTTCTTTTAGGCATTGTCTCAACACAATCAATCTTTTCTTGCGGCCGAGATATCCCAAAAGTCTGGTCTTAATGAGGGTAGTATCGAGTATCAACCAATTTTCAGCTTTCCACCGAAACCGGTTATCTCACTACTTCCTAATGGCCAAGTTGTTCAATTAAGGTTCTAAAGTCAGTTAGTGCTTCATGACGCCGCTCAACGGCCCCATATTCCCCTCGATTCAACACAAGGGATACCGGTACCAACAAATGTGTCACACTAACATAGCCATTGCTTCAACCATATCGGTCTACATCGTACAATTTCAAAAATCTATTGCTACGCCAGATCCGGGTGGAGGATCAAAACAAATCCCAAATAAGGAACCAAAAATGTAAATCAAAACAAGTCAAACAAAGAAAGCATTATAGTGGTGTCCTAGCCCTAAGGTAACCCCACTTTTAAGTAAAGTCCCCAGCAGAGTCGTCAGTTCTGTAACACGGTGGGAGAATTGACTTGGGGATTTTGCGTTTGATCGCAATTGTTGCGGGTAGCAAGAGTCGCCACCGACTTTTCTTTTATCCAATAAGGAAAGGGTGAAAAGAACAGGAAAGACCTTTAAGATATTTTCTTGAGTTCGGGGGGGGGGGGGGGGGGGGGGGGGTAGGTTATGAAAAAGGAAGGTCTTAGCACCCTTTTCATCCGTAGTTATCTACGGGCTCTTAGTTGCTTGCTATATCACTTGCTTTTCTTTGAATATGTGTTTGTGGTGTGATTTTTGAAAGTATTTTGAAAAGGAGTGTCTTTGTAATGGTTCTCATCTCTATAAGAACGCGTACAAAGTGTTTTGTCTTTAAAAAATATTTCAAAGTGAAATTGTGGGTGTGTATAAAATGTTTTTTTGTTGTGAGCAAACAAGCAACTAGGAGCATCCTACCTACTCAAAAGGTCTTAAACTTTATTTTCCTTCTCCTTTAGATGTTGTTATCTTACCATTGATTTGGTAAGAAGCCCCATCATTGGATGTGAAAGGACGGGCGTGGGACGTTTGTATAGTAATAGAAGGCAACCTATGGGACGTTTTAGCAATGTTGTTTAGGAACTAGATCGTTTACCGAAGGCAACATTGAGGGTCATCAAGGGACTATGATCTTTTATTTAGGGTCTTTGCTAAAACGCCCATATTCGAGGGACATGACTATTTTTCCGAGGCAACAAGTGGAATTACCATAAGGGTGCATGTGTGAATAATGTGTTTGATTGCATGCATTTAGTGTTTGATTAGGGGTTGTCTACTTGTTGTTTTTATCTTCTCATGCATACCCTATTTTACTAGCAATTATACAAAATAATAAAATGCAAAAATAAAATCCTACACTATTACAACCATATTGAATAGCATGGAAATATAAAGGCAAAAAATAAAATAAAATCAAGGAAAATTAATATTTCGATTCAGGTGGAAAGGCCCTTAGATTCTGCATTCTCTGGCTTCCTTTGATTTAGATTCTGAAGTCAATGAAGTCCTACCCTTCGATTTGCCTTTGTGTCTCCTTTGACTGGGGGTTGGAATCAAGGTAGTCACGCCTTTCGTCTGGGCTTGGAAGTCATCATAGTTACGCCTTTCGCTTGAGACTTGGAGATAGAAAAGTTATGGCCTTCGTTTGAGACTTGGAGATAGCAAAGTTCCGGCCTTCGTTTGAGACTTGGAGATAGAAAAGTTCTGGCCTTCGATTGAGGCCTGGAGACAGCAAGGTTTTGGCCTTCGTTTGAGGCCTAAGAGTAACAAGGCTCATGCTTCGCCACAGACTCCTGACTGACTCTTTGTAAGCATATTGGGCCCTCATATTATGATTCGAAAGACTTGTGTAGCTAGCCAATCGAAGGGTATACCAAATCTGTCTTAACTTCTAAAAAAATGCAATATCCAAACATAACTACAGTCCAGGGGTTAGCTTAAAAAAACTAATGGGTCTCAAAGTCCAAAGCACAACTAACTAAGGTTGTGTTTTCAGCATAGAAGCAGTCAGAATCGAAAGCTAAAACATGGTCTAGAAATGTCTACATTTTTATTTATTGGCATATGCACATGATATTAAAATAGAAAAGACTAAAGTTTGAAAGGAAACTTACCTCTTGAAGTCCTTAAATCGAAGGGAGATATGAGTGCTTTCTTTGATGGAAAATGGGAGTTCGTTGGGACCTTCCTGAGGCTAGTCCAGTTGCTACTTTGTGAGATCAGTGACTGGGTCGAAAGAGGTTGTGTGAGTGGAATCGAAGGCTATTTTATAACAAGTGATGGAATGACTCAAAGGCCTATTGTATGATAGTTGGGGGAGTGGGTCAAAGGGTGATTTGATGGTCACTTGGAGGGTGAATCAAAGGATTTTTTTTCTTGGTGTTTAAAAGTGTATGAAGAAGAACGTTGGGAAGTGTTCAGGAATTTCTGAGAATTTTCACAAGTGCTTTCTTGCAATCCTCCAGGCTCACTTCACATGTGTGGTGATGCCTCCTATTTATATATGGCTTGGGTTGATGCTTTGGGAGGGAAAACAAAAGATTCAAACAAAAAGGGTATGCTGTATTTGTAGCTTTCGAGGGACAACATTTTATTGCCATTTTGGTGCAAGGAATAAGGCAGCATTATAGGACTGTTGTGCAGCAGTTTTAGAGTTTTATGGCCGTTGTATCAGGCATGATCCTGGCAGTGCATGGGACTTGGTCATCAAGTACCTTTGGCATCTCAACCTTTTGTCTTGACCCTCTAGCTTTCCTTTCGACCAGACTCTTCAACAACCATCTCTTTTTCAAATTGAAGTGTCATTCGAATGGCTTATGATGTCCTTTGAAGGGGCCAAATTAGTGCCTTTCGACCAGTCCCTTCATGGGTTCCTTCGAATGGTCCAAATGCGTGCTTTTGGGATGGGTCAGTAAAATATGTCATTTGATTGGGA
The DNA here is from genome assembly GCA_948472305.1 of Vicia faba. NCBI lineage: Eukaryota > Viridiplantae > Streptophyta > Magnoliopsida > Fabales > Fabaceae > Vicia > Vicia faba. The sequence goes on along the minus strand of OX451736.1, from coordinate 514,299,803 downwards.
ACATCCAGACATGCATGGCAAGCCCTTCGAATGCACCACCATGGTGCTTCTTTCGCCTGAGGAAATGGCATAGTGCAGAGTTTGTGTGTTTGAATCAGGTCATTTCAACAGAAGATCCTGCCCACGCAAATTTTCCTGCAAAGGGGCCATATGGCCAAACGAAAGAGGGTATGCAGGAGGTTCCTGCCTTGTGACCTTATGCAAATGTGTTCAAACGAAAGCTTGTAAAAGGGGAGCCACATGCCCAAATGAAAGGCATGAATAAAGACTTGTGTTGAAGGATTCACACCCCCAAACGAAGGATGCTGGCAAGGGATGAAAGGCTCAATCGAAGCTTGCACTATTGGGAAATACATTTCCCCAAACGAAGGAGGCATGTAGGGGGGAAAAGGTGTGATTGAAAGAGGACAAAAGGGAGGCTTTGGCCTCCTGGATTGAAGGACATCATCAAGAGGCTTTTTGCCTTGTGAATTGAAGTTGTTTGATGGGAAGTGTTTCCCTGTCGAAGCTTATAACAAATTGCTTCAAAGGTGACTTCGGCCTAGGTCATGTCATTATGGTAGGAAATTTTGCCTTGTATGTCTTGGCTAACACGCAGGGAAGATGTTGTATGGCTAAAAGAAAGATTTTCACAAACATTCAAGTGAAGTATAGCGCTAACAGGAAATGATCTTAGCCAAACTAGTTCAATGCCTCAATCGAAGCATGAAATGAACTTGCCCCAAAGGAATCCAACGCCCAAACGAAAGATGCAACCAAGACCAAAGTGCCCAATCAAAGGATGCCAAAATCGAAAGGAACTTGCTTTTCTTTTAATTTTGTCAAAAAGAGCATTTTCCTTTGTTTTGTCCTTTTTTAGCAATTTCTTCTTTAATCTTAATGTTGAAAAATCCAAATATATTTGTGTAAGCTTGGATTTTGGGAGTCCTTTGTGAGAATTGTATTGAGAAATAAGAGGGCAAATTTTGGGGTACAACAGAGAGTAAGTGATAGAATATTACAATTTTCCTTTGAGCTGAACAAGCTATCATACCCCAAATTTTCCTTGTTAAATTCAATGATCATGTTTACTGAGATTTTAATATTATTACTATATTTCTAAAATTATGAAATTACATTTGTTTCAATTTTTGTACTTTTTGGTCTTATACTAATGGGGGTTTAAAATCATAAGAAGAGGTGTTTATTTCAAAACGGACCATCAAAATCTAATAGCCCATTAAAGGTTTTTTAAATTCATTCTTTACGTTAGAAATATGGGTGTATGGTTAGTTCATTTGGCAGACTAAGCCAATAAGTCTTTGCGGCCCATTAATTTACTCAAAGTCTTGCTATTTGATTCATAATAAAAGAGAGGTGTATTTTTATTTGATCAAAATTGTTGGCACATTATGCTTCTAAGGCCCACCTTTAATAATAAGAAGAGGGGTATGTTTTACTTCATTAGGACCTTGGAGGCCCATTAATCTTTTTTCAAAGTTGACGAAGGTCAACTACTGACTTTTGCTTTAATGTTGTTGTTTTTTATTCTATTATTATTTAATATATTAATATATTAATATATTATTATTATTATTATTATTATAGATCATATTAATTAACGTTATTATTTAGTTACAATTATTGTCAGTTTATTGTTATTATTAAAACATTATGATTATTATTTATTATCAAATATTATTATTTTTGTGTTTTAAATTGTTGACCAAAGTCAACCCAAAGGGTTGGAAACCGTAATGCATCGCGGTGGCCCTGTTCCTCATCAACAATGCCCAAGCCCAAAATCAAAGATTTCCAGACGCTAATCAAATCAAAATCAAATCGCATGAATAATCAAAACGAATCAATTACAAAATCAAATATTTCAGTTATATACAAAAAATTGTTTAAATTATACAGATCAAATCAATTACAGATATAAAGTCTAACTAATTTACAAAAATCCATAAATCAAAGTCAGCTACAATCTTTTCTGGTCAAACCTTTCACCTAGTTTCTAAAATCACTAAATTATAACGACAATCAACAATTTTTTCCTAAAATAAACCTAAACCTAAACTCTATAAACCCTAAGATTCTAATGAAAAAAGAAGGGAGAAAAAATTGAAACGAAAATTGTTGCAAAGAAGAAAGAAGGAGTAGAGAAAGGAGTTTGCAGCCTCGAATGTCCAACTAAGGCCATCTTCATCAGAGATATGGCTTTCAGAATATGAAACCCTAGATCTGTAAGACTCCCCCTCGCTGCGTACCCATCACTACCATCTTCGCCTCTCTATCCACCTGCTAAATGGAGACAAAGACGGAGAAAGATTAGAACCAGAGGAAAGAATTTGAGAAGGAGAAAACACAAAGATAACGCTCAATCTTAGCTTTGGATTTTTGTTGTTGTTATTTTGTGAAACGATTCGGGACAGGGGAGGTTAGAAGGTCGGATTTGGGGGTTGTTATCTGTCGCTACCACCGAATCGGTTTTGTTTTAGGGTTGGTGTTGTTGTTTGAGAGAGCGAGGGCGAGAGAGAAGAAGGTAGAGAGAATAAAAAATGAACAAAATGAAGAGAAAAAGGAAAAAATGAAATGATATACTCCCTCTGTCTTGTAATCCACTGGGACACGTGGCCAACATCTTGCCACGTGATCCCGTGCACCTCTTCCATGCACCCTCATAATCTCCACTCTCCAATCTTTATCAAACGATCACAGTAGCACAGTCGCACCGTAAACCCAAGTGCTCGCCCACACAGAATCCAAACGGAACTCCTTGTTCCATTTTTTGGGCCAAGCCCAATTGTTAAACACGCCACCCTGTGTTTTAATTTTTACTGGCCATACTAGATTCACACCCCCCTCTGTAAATTAGATCAAAAATAGACTATTGGGCTCAAGCCCGTTACTATCCAGACCCCCTGGAATTACTACGAAACTCAAAACGACAACCCCATGCAATTGGGCCTAAATCCAATATCTAGATTTAAGGCTTTGACATTCGCACCCCATCATTTTACTGACCAACAAATTTTACATCCCCTGCATGTTTTAAATAAAATTAATTCATTTTTATAATTTCATTTATTTTTTTATTTGTTTATTTATTTATTACATTTCTTTGCATATTAATAAATTATTGGATATTTTTAATTTTTAATAAATTATAAAATTGTTATTTATTAATTTAAACTTTTTCTTTTAAAATACTAACCTCTTTTTAAATACCTTAATTACATTAAATATTTTTCTCACGCATTAAAATATATTTGTCTCATATTGCATCATTTATTCGAAAACATCTAACCAATCAAATACTATATTCTATTTTACTAACATAATTCAAGTATATTTATTTTTAAAAAAAGGATTATGGAAATTTCTCTTATCAACTACAAACTTCGTCTGCAATTCCGTTATTCACACACCCAGACTTGGTTTAAGGAGAATTCGAGATATTTCAATAATCCATAAAAAAACTAACCAAACAACTACGAGCTACGAATTAGAACTATGATTCCTCATAAGAGGATACATAGGCATACGACTTAAAATCGTGGCAAGTTCCCCTAATTAAAACTAAAACCCTATTCCTAAACATTAAACCTAAACCCTAGTATCCTTGTGAATAAGGTAGATGAGGGGTGCCTAACACCTTCCCTTCGTCTAAAACGAGTCAACAACTTAGAATCTATGATCAAATTAAGGTTATCCATTATATTCCCGTCGTTAGGACAAAAAGTAGTGGTGGCGGCTCTATAATTTTCAACCGATTATTACAGATGGTTACTCTGCTGGGGACTCAACCCTAGGGTTAGAAGTCTTTCCTTGGATTTAGGGTTTTTAGGGTTTTTAGGGTTTTTATTTTTGTTTCTTTACATTTATTTATTATTTTGGTTTATTTATTCTTATTTATATTTTATTTGTCATATTATATTTATTTGTGGTGAGATTTTATTTCAAAAAAAATTATTTTCTAAAACCTTAGAAAGAAGGTTCGTCTATTGGCCAAGTGGATACATCATCCCTATGAGTTTTTGTGACAACTTCGCCTAGAGTCGGTGGAATTCCAAAAAAGAAATATGTCTCAAGAGATATCCTATTAGGGGTAGGACTTTGGAACGAAACCTATGACTTTTTGTATAACCCTTAAACCAAAATCTCACAGTGAGACCTTTCAAGACCTTATAAACCAAAGTTTCGGTATGCAAAGAGGATCCGCCTAAGGGAGGCCCTTGTACCTTTCCCTCTAGTGTTATCATGATACCCTTAAGGAAACCACCTTATGGGGAGGGTATAATATCCGTAGGCCAAAGCCAGGAACCTACCAACTAAGGATACCTTTCAAAAATCATGTTACTATGCCACACAATCATGTATTCATACATCTTGCATTTCACATATTCATTATTCTAGAATTCTTTTTGTCTGCCTTATTCACTGGATTTTAAAATAAAAATTACCAAAGGTTTTTGGTGAAGTGTCTTAAAAATCAATTCCAGAGGGAAACAACTTGTCTGTGTTAATGTCGTCAAGCCAGATATGGCGAAGATCAAAACCATCAAAGGAAAATTGTCTCAAAAAGCTTTGAAGATGTTTACTCACTGTTATGGGGATACCCTTGAGTTGACAAAAATGGATTACAATTGGATGCTATTTCTGCTTTGGTCCAGTTCTATGATCCCCCGTTAACGTGTTTTACCTTCCAAGACTTTCAACTAGCGCCAACTTTGGAAGAATTTGATAGGCTCTTGAATTTTTCTAAAGAAAAAGCTTATGTGGGAATTGGAAACTCTATTGACATTAAGGACTTAGAAAATGGTTTAGGGATCCCTTATCCTGAATTTTCACTTAATTATAAAAAATAAGGTGATGTACAAGGGGTTAAAAGACACTATTTGGAATCTAAATCCCTTTCTTTTTCCAATAACTAATAATGAGAGTCTTATGTTGATTGTTTAGGTTTACTTGTCTTTGGTGTAATTCTGTTTTCGTGGATTTTGGATTATATTGACCCTGCAACTATTAGTGTATTTTGGGGAGAAAAAGCTTTGAATGCGGACTCAGCTCTTGCTTTGCTTGCTAATATTATCTATGCTCTTCACACTTGTTACAAAAAGGGGAAGGTTATGTTGAACTGTTGTATCACGCTTCTATATTCTTGGCTTATGTCTCATCTCTACAAAGAAGACTATATGATTAAAACTCTGACACGATTCGAGTGGCCTCAAAAATTAAGGTCTCTTACTATTGATTCTATGTTGTGGTATGCAAGGAAGCTAATCATTGAAGATATCATTTATATTTGCAGAGATTTTCCAAATGTTCCATTGATTGGATCACGTGGTTGCATCGACTAGAACCCTACCTTGGCTTTGCGACAACTTGGGTACCCTTTAGAGGATAAACCTTTCGATGAACAATTTTAACAATTAATCATTCACGACATGGGCAAAAATGACCAAGAGTTGCTCAACAAGATCGTCCAAGCTTTGAATAGGGTTAACAAGAGAAAAGCTGAAAGAAAGAATGTTGTGACGAAAGAACCTTACACTCGATGGGTTTTGGATAGGGTGCAAGTTGTTAAGTTACCATTTGACATTGATCCTGAGTACAAGCCAGATGTGCCAGACCCTCTGCCTATGTCCTTAGAAGATATAGACAACTTGCAAAAAGCCTTTAATCAAGCTCAAAAGGAGAAAGAAGAATTGGAGCTTAACCTCCATAACTTAGCTAAGGAGAAAAGACAGATGCAACACAAGCTTGAGTCCAAAGATTAATAGATTCAAAAAGACCGTGAAGCGTTTGAAAATGAGAGTCTTAAGTAGAAAAGTTCGACCAAAGGATTTCTGAGTGCTACCTTCAACTTGGACTCCCACAACCAACATTTAGAGGATGCTACTAGTGAAATCGGGAAGCTAAGTAGGTGGTACAAAAAGGCGATGCAGGACAAAAAGGAGATGGAAGAAAATTTAAGGGCTAAAATCTAAAGTTTGGCACAAGCTTCTTTAGATCAAGAAGAGCAAATGAAGTATCTTACTACCAGACTCCAAGATAGCCAAGAATCGAACATAGGGGAACGTCTCAAGAGGATGAGGGCAGAAAGACTTCTCATCCAAAAGAATGAGAAATATGATAAAGTTTGTCATGAATTAGAAGACCTCTGAAATAATTTCCTCATACAAAGGAAATCTTATACGTAGATGAGGGCCGAAAAATTATATTGGGAAGAACAGTATGCAAAGATCGCCAAAGCAGGAAAGGATAATCATAAGATAATTTTGGACCTCTTCCAGGAATATCATTTCTATAAAGACAGGCATGCAAGACTCGCCTTCTTAGCCAACAATCTCATTGGTGACATCCCTAGAAGTTTGAGGGACGCGTAAAATGTGATGGTCCTGCTCCCAAAAGACGTTGAAGACTTCCTCAAGCTTTCTAGGACTATGGTTGAAGGTTTTAGAGCAGAAATCCACAGGCGCACTTAGAATATTTTGTTTCCCTTTGTTATTTCTTTCAGCAAGTTAATTTTGGTGTTTTGGTTTGAATATATTTTTCAATATCTAAATTATATTCCTGTTTTAAGGACAATTATTATATCAATAAAAGTTTTATTTCCGTATCTCGTTTGTGTATATATTTTTAAGATATTCGCCAATGAAAAAGAAAAACCTAAGAAAAAATATAAAAAATATATATGAAAAAGAATCCAAGTGAATAAGACATTCAAAAAACGAAACTCATAGCATATACATACGCATCCATGAATTCGCAAACATCGCATTTCATACAAAAACTCATTGTTTTTTAAAAATATTGTCCAGTTAAATCATTGGTAAGAAAGCACCACCTCTCCGACCGTCATATCAAACAAGAGCCCATCAAAAGAAAGTGATGGAACAAATCAAGGAAAACCAAGCCACATTCAAGGAAAATTTGGAGCAAGTAAAGGGCAATGTTTACTCAATGAAAGGAGACATGAGTCAAGTTTTGTTAGCTTTGAAGAACATCATTGAGAGGCAAGAACAAATTCCTATGGCAACCTTTGAAGAAGTAGCCCAAACTATTGGTGCATCGAGCGGTCACCAACCAAAAAAAGAGCAAGAATCGGGACTGCTAAAGTCAACCATAGACCAACAAGAGGTCAGGCAAGTTAATACTAAAGGTTTTGTCCCACCTCTGCTGAAGGTAGGGGCATCCCATACTTTGTAGATTTTGGTCAACAATGCGGATAATTACATAGACTTGCAGTATGGAGACCATGACTTAGAAGATGTCAATCAAGTACTTCAAAGGATAACCCTTACCCATGTCACAAAAAATCCATTGGCGCTCAATCAGTATAAAGCTCTTGAAGAAAGGTTGAATGTTGTTGAGGTTTATGATGCTTTCAACGTCGATGATCTAGAAATGGGTCTAGTACCAGATGTGGTGATCCCTCTGAAATTCAAAGTACCTGACTTTGGAAAATATAAGGGACTCATATGCCCGAGGAACCATCTACACATGTATTGCAGAAAAATGCATGCATATGCTCAAGATCAAAAGTTGATGATCCATTATTTCTAAGACAGTTTTAGTGGGGCATCTCTATATTGGCACATGCAATTAGAGCGAGTTCATATTCAGGCATGGGTAGATCTTGCCAATGATTTCCTGAGACAATACAAGTACAACTTGGACATGGCTCCTAGTTGTGTGCAACTCAAAAACTTATCTCAGAAGAAGGAGGAGTATTTCAAGGAGTATTATCAAAGATGGAGATATAGAAGCCCTTGTACAACCACCACTCCTGAAGAAATAATTAGTTGATATGTTCATGGGCACTTTACAAGGGTTTACTACAATAAGATGGTAGGGAGCGTCTCTTCCATATTTTCTGATTTGGTGACTATTGGTGAAAGAATTGAAACAGGTATAAAGAGTGGAAAGATACAAGGGGCATCATCTAGTACCCCTTATAATTAAAAGAGACATGTTCCTAACTTATCAAAAAAGAAGGAAGGGGAAATTAATGTTGTCGCATCACATCCAAGGGCACAACAACTATTGGTAATTCCACGGGAACAACAACAATAGAACAGGTTTGAAAGGCCTCTGAGAAATTTGATACCTCCCCATGCCCCACAGTCAATTGCTGCAACACTTACTCAAAGCATCTTTGGTAGAGCAAAATCCTCTAGCTCCTCCAATTGGGGCCTTCCCATCAAAGTATGATGCAAATGCCAGGTGCGAGTATCATGCCAATTCTCTAGGGCATACTATAGAAAAATGTTGGGCCTTTAGTCACAAGATTCGGGATTTGTTGGTTTCTTAGGATATCACTTTTGATAAACCAAACACCAAAACCCCATTCCTCCTCATGGTGGGCCAACTGTGAATGCAATTAAAGTGGTCACTGACTTTAGGGAAGCCAGACAAGTAAAGGCCCCGATAAACCTTGTGAAAGAATACATGTTGGAGTGTGGGTTCTTCTTGGAACACAATAAAGCTTTTGAGAAGATGTTACAAAAATTGGTGGATCAGGGAATAGTCTAATTCGGGCAACACCCTAAAGAAGAATACGTAGTTGCAATCGATGGAAGTTCGAAGAAGCCATTTGTAATTCCTTTCCAAGGGGAAAATCCTAATAAGAAGACTCTTCTGATTCCATGGGGAGAATCAACATAAGCACCAGTGATGATACCACGCCATACTCTGAGAATTCCAATAATTCCAAATACTACAATGGTGATTAAGGGGTCATCTTTCACTCCTTACAAAAGTAACAAAGTGCTACCGTGGAGTTATGATTCTATTATCTATGTCAATGGTTTAAATCAAGAATGTGAGCCATCGATAAGTCGAGAGCCTGCAATCACGAATATAGTAAGATCAGGGGGCATGACTCACATTGGTCAAATCTATAGTCCCTAACCATAAAAAAGAAATGATGTTATGGTTAAAGATAAGGGGAAAGTTGTGGTGGAGGCAAGCCAAGAACAAGAACCGACAAGCAAAAATTTTACTGACCAAGAAGCGTAAGAATTCTTGAAAATAATTAAGAGGAGTGATTATAAGGTGGTGGATCAGATACACCAAACCCCGACCAAGATTTCAATACTCTCGTTGCTCCTCAGTTCAGAAGTGCATCGAGACTCTCTAATGAAGGTTCTAAGTTCTTCTAATGTTGCAAAGGAGATTACAATGAATCAGTTTGACAATGTTGTAGCAAACCTAACATCTGGATCATATCTGGGCTTCAATAACAATGAGTTACCTCCACAAGGTAAATCTCACAACAAGGCGTTGCACATTTCCATTTAGATGGGTACAACTAACCTATCCAAGGTACTCACCGATACAAGTTCTGCTCTTAATGTGTTGCCAAAATCTAGTCTGATGAAGTTAACACTAGATGGTGTTGTTATAAGGCCAAGTTCTACGATAGTCAAAGCTTTCGATGGTTATCAAAGTTCAATATTTAGAGAAGTGGATCTTCCTGTCAAGATCGGCCCGCATATGTTTTATATCACTTTTCAAGTAATGGATATAGAACCAGCATATATGTGTTTTCTCAGACGAACTTAGATTCATGCAGCGAGGGCTGTTACTTCAACTCTACACTAGAAATTGAAGTTCTTTATTGAAGGAAGATTGGTTATAATCGACAGTGAAGAGGACATCTTTGTAAGTCACATAGAGTCCTACAGATATATCAGTTTGGATGAGGACTGCATAGCAACACCATTTCAAGTCTTAGAGGTTGCTTCAATGGTAACCCTACCAGTGGAGAAAATCAAGAAACCTATTGTGACTTTATGGATATATTTACAAACAACTATGGAGGATGGTACTTCAAAAGGTTGGGGTGAAATTATGGAGATACCTGAGAAGAAGAATCATTTTAGTTTGGGCTACAAATCATCAAAGGCTACTCTAAAAGGCAAGGCGCATTTTCCTCCTATCCAGGAACCTTCATCAACAAAGGAACAGAGCATGGCGGACAAGTGGCGATGATATCTAACAAGATAAACACCAAGATAGCATTTGACTTCATTCGTGAATGTGCTCCAGGAGAAGATCTCAATAATTGAATAGCCGTGGAGATTCTAGAGATATTTTTCTTTCCAAATTAGTTTTTCTTGTTTTTGAAAGAACCTATGTCAAACCCGAGGCGTAAGGGTAGCTTTTAAGGGTCCCCAATTTGCTTCAAACAGTATTCACAATTAATAAAAGTTATATTTCACATTCAATTAAGATCCTTGTCTTTCTCTTGCATTCATCTCTTATATTTTAAATGGCGATACTTTTCTTCATATGCATTTTCAAATTCACATACTAAAAACTGCACCAAAACATGATAAATGTGCATATCCATGCCTAAAATCACTGATAATGTTACTGCTGCTATCCTCTATAATTTTGATGCACCTATCAACCAAGCGGAAGAGGAATATGATGAAGATGTTGAACTCTTCAAAGAATTAGCGAGGGAATTAGAGAAAAAGACTGAAAATATACAACCATACCAAGAGACCATTGAGACCATCAACCTTGGCACCTAGGAGGATCCAAAAGAGATCAAGATAGGGGAAACATTGGAGGAAGACATCAAAGAAAGACTGATCAAGTCTTTACATGAATATGTGGATATATTTTCCTGGTTTTACAAAGACATGCCAAGATTTGATACATATATTGTGGTGCATAGACTACCTCTCAAGGAAGGTTGTTCTCTAGTTAGATAAAAGCTCAAAAGAACTCGTTCATACATGTCTAGCATGATTCAAGAAGAAGTCCTTAAAAAATTTGATGCAAGGTTCTTAGCGGCGGTAGATTATCCACCTTGGATTGCTAACATCGTACTAGTACCCAAGAAGGACGACAAAGTACGCATGTGTGTAGATTATCGAGATATGAACAAAGCAAGTCCCAAAGACGATTTCCCGTTATCTCACATAGATATTTTGGTGGATAATACAGATCAAGCTTCGGTATTCTCATTCATGGATGGTTTCTTAGGTTATAATCAGATCAAAATGACTCCCGAGGATATGGAAAAGACTACTTTCATGACTTCTTGGGGCACTTTATGTTACAAGGTAATGCCTTTCAGTTTAAAGAACACAGGGGCAACTTATCAACGAGCTATGGTCACACTATTTCATGATATGATCCACAAAGAAGTTGAGGTATACATAGATGACATGATTTCCAAATATCATACAGGGGAGGATAACATCGTACATTTACAAAAGTTATTCAAGCGTTTGCGAAAGTTAAAACTGAGGTTGAATCCAAACAAATGTACATTTGGTGTCAGGTCAGGCAAGTTATTGGGTGTTATTGTAAGTCAGGGAAATATTAAGGTAGATCCCGACAAGGTGAAAGCCATATAAGAAATGCCAGCTCCAAGGACAGAAAAAGAGGTTTGTGGTTTCTTAGGACGATTGAATTACATTTCGAGGTTCATATCACACCTAACCGCTACGTGCGAGATTATATTCAAATAACTTCAAAAAGATCAGATAGAGGTGTGGAATGATGATCATCAGACAGCCTTCGAGACAATAAAGCAATATTTACAAGAGCCACCAATCTTGATGCCAGTAGTTCCTGGAAGACCGCTCATCATGTACTTAACAGTAATTGAAGGGTCAATGGGATGTGTATTAGCGCAACATGATGAAACAGGTAGAAAAAAGCATGCAATTTACTACCTCAATAATAAATTCACTGACTGAAAAACTAGGTACTCACTTCTCGAGAAAACTTGATGTGCATTGGCTTGGGCTACTAAACGGTTAAGGCAATATATGTTAACTCAAACCACGTGGTTAATAGCAATAATGGATCCTTTAAAGTATGTGTTTGAAAAACCAGCTCTTACATGAAGAATTTCCTGATGGAAGATGTTATTATCCGAGTACGACATCCAATATGTTACTCAAAAGGCCATTAAGGGTAGTGTACTAGATGGTCATTTGGCTCATCATCCGTTGCCAGAATATCAACCAATGAAGTTCGACTTTCCAGACGAAGACGTCATGACTATAGATGACTACGAAATATCAGGACCTGGCGAAGGACCTGAACTAGGGGTACGTTGGACACTCATGTTTGACAGTGCTTCAAACTCACTAGAGCATGGTATTGGGATAGTGTTGACTTCTCCAAATAATTTTCATAAACCTTATATTGCAAGGTTATGTTTCGATTGCACCGATAATATCGTTGAATACGAAGATTGTGTCTTGGGACTAGTAGTTTCTATTGATCTAAGAATTAAGTACCTCGAGGTGTATGGAGACTCATCGTTAGTTATATACCAAGTCAACGGTGAATGAGACACTAAACATCCCAAGTTGATTCCATATCAGGATCATGTTTTGAAGCTAACTACGGAATTTACTGAAATTATATTCAATTATATTTCGCGAGAAGAAAATCAAATGGCAGACGCCTTGGAAACTTTATCGGCCATGTTCAAAGTGACCTCGCCAAATAACGAACCACATATTACAATTAGATATTTTGAAATACTTGCAGATTGCCTTTCCATTGAAGAAGGACCGATTAACAAGCCTTGGTTCTATGACATCAAAAGGTATCTTGAGAAACAATAATATCTAGAAAATGCCTCTATGATTGACAAGCGAACTCTGCGGAAGCTAGCTTTAAAGTTCTTTCTGAATGGTGATGTATTATATAAAAGAAACTACGATATGGTGTTGCTCAGGTTCTTGGAGAAACATGAAGCAGATACACTTATGAGAGAAATCCATGAAGGCACTTTCGAAACTCATACAAACAGACATGCCATGGCTAGAAAAATATTATGAGCAGGTTATTATTGGTTGGTAATGGAAGATAATTGCTACCATTATACAAAGATATGTCATAAATTCCAAATCTATGCCGACAAAATGCATGTTCCACCAACTCCTTTAAATGTCCTAAGTTCTCCTTGGACATTTTCAATGTGGGGAATTGATATGATAGGAATGATCAAACCAAAAGCCTCTAACGGACACTGATTCATACTAGTTTCCATTGATTAGTTCACCAAGTGGGTGTAAGCTCCGTCCTATGCAAATGTGACAAGACAAGTGGTTACTTGGTTCATCAAGCAGAATCTTATATGCAGATATAGGGTTCCTAGAAGGATCATTACAAACAACGGGTCCAATTTTAACAATAAAATGATGAAGGAGTTATGTGATGATTTCAAAATTGAGCATCATAATTCCTCACCATATCGACCCAAGATGAACGGGTCTGTTGAAGCTGCCAATAAGAACATCAAGAAATCATTCATAAAATGGTGAAGACATACAAAGATTGGCATGAAATGCTCCCCTTTTCTCTACATGGCTATGGTACTTATGTACGTACGTCAACAGGTGTAACTCCTTTCTCTCTCATATATGGCATGGAGGCAGTACTCCCCGTTGAAGTAGAGATTCCATCACTACAGGTTCTAATGGAAACAAATCTTGAAGAGTCAGAATGGGTTCATATGCGACTTGATCAGCTTAACCTCATTGAAAAAAATGCTTGACAACTCTGTGCCACAGTTAATTATACCAAAAGTGAATGAAGAAAGCATTTGACAAGAAGGTTTTCCCTTGAGTATTCAAAAAAGGAGATTTGGTGCTCAAGAAGATTCTACTACCTCGCTTTAATTCACGTGGTAAATGGACAACGAACTACAAAGGTTCGTATGTGGTAAAAACAACATTCTCGGGTGGTGGTCTTATCCTAACAACAATGGATGGGAAGAACTGCCACATCCGAAAAACTCAGATGCAGTCAAAAAATACTATGTATAAAAAGCTCGCTAAGTTCGAGCCTTAAATAGGTGACTTAGGAAAAAAGGAGCGTCCCGGTGGATTGAAAACCCTAAAGGGAGATCCAAGCAAAAATTAGGGACATACACAAAAATTTCCCATTGGATTGAAAACCCGAAAGAGCGGTCCAGGAAAAAGTTAGGGATCTTATTCAAAATAAAGAAAAAAAGACTGCAATCTAAGAACCACGACTATGACCACAAAGGAGAGGAATAATCCAAATTATTTGACTCGGAAGAAAAGGAGATTGGAACTATCAAAAGACATTAGATAAACAGTAGTAGCAATCATCATCTTCATTATCATCTTACAATTTTTATTAAAACTTTCTGTAATTACCTCTTTCTAAGAATTACATCTTATACGCTCGCCTATTCAAGAGGCATGTTTATCAAATAAAAAATTACTTTCTCAATCTTTTCAAACTGTGTTTTTCGTTTTTGGACTTTATTCAAAAATACTAAGATTATTTCTTGTGAATACTGCATTGAAATCACTTTGGGGATTTGACAAATAAAAGAATTTGATATAACAACAAAAATAATTTTGATCAGAAAACCATCAAAAGAAAATCCACGCATGCAATCATAGCCATATCCACACCTATGTCCCCAACTACGTCCACGTCTACGCCCACGCCTGCGTACAAATATCAAAATCCTACTGACACTGATTCATCTTATTCAAATCAACTCAAAGACACTAGAACAATGCAACATACAACGTTGGGGAAGTCGGTGACACAAAACCTATGGTTTAAAAGGAGAGGATATTAAAGCATTTACAAAAAACATTTGGGGCATATACAAATATTTGGTACATATACAAATATTTAGGGCATATACAAATATTTGAGGCACATTCAAAATACTCAGTGCATATATATTTTGGGTTCCATACCAACGTAGGGCATTATGCATCGAACACGGCATTTTTCAAATACATTTTGGTTAAATCATGAACTTTTTTGGGGATCATTGTTGGATTATCTTATCCATAAAAATGAACAAACACCGTGGTTGAGAATAGACACAGCCGGTGAAACTCCAATCTTATCTTGGGTTTAGCTATCTAAAGGTTTGATTATCAAAACACTCTTCAAGTATATATCCTTTAGGTTGTGGTAGGTATGCGAACTTTTAGAGTTACGTTATTTATCCTCTAGGTCATGATAAATACGTAAGACTACCTTCGTGTCATTTATCCTCTAGGTCATGATAAACATACAAACTATTCAGTCATCTATCCTCTAGGTGGTGGTAGATGTGCAGACTATCGGGTTTATGTTATTCATTCTCTAGGTCATAATAAATACATAAGTCTATCTTCGTGTCATTTATCCTCTAGGTTGTGATAAATGCACAAACTTTTCAATTATGTATCCCCTAGGTTGTGATAGGTATGCAAATTTTTAGGGTTATACTATTCATCCTCTAGGTTGTGATGAATACATAAGCATATCCATGTGTCATTCATCCTCTAGGTCATGATAAATGCACAAGTTCATCCCCGTATTATTTACTCTCTAGATTGTTGTAAACACAACAAAATTTGCGATATAACTCATTATGTTAGTCTCCATGTAATAATTTATTATCAAGCTCTATTTTATTCATTCCATAGGTTGTAATGAATAGACAAAATCTGTGTTATAAGCTTATTATGTTAGTATCAAAGTGTTAGTAAGTCAATTTTAAAACTTGTGTTATTTACCTCCTAGGTTATGGTAAATACGCGAAAAATCTATGATCTCTTTTAGATATTGATGAGTTATCCATGTTTCCATATCTAATTCAATCTAAAATTTTGTTCAAACTCAGGTAAGATGATATATCATCATCTATGCCTATTTTTTTCGTGCTCTGGGGAACAATGTATAGTGTATCCTTATAATCTTTTGGTCAAATTTTGGGGTCTTCCATTATTTAATAAACCTCTGATTCGACTGTGCGAGACCTACGTATTCTCGCACCCTTTAATCAAAAGGTAATTAAATAGGGGCATTTGTCACCCCAAACCCGTCAAATTCAATGATCATTTTTACTGAGACTTCAATATTATTACTATGTTTCTAAAATTATGAAATTCCATTGTTTCAATTTGTGTACTTTTTGGTCTTATACTAATGGGGGTCTAAAATCATAAGATGGGGTGGTTGTTTCAAAATGGATCATCAAAATCTGATGGCCTGTGATACGGTGGGAGAACTGACTTGATGTTTTGCGTTTGTGTTTGCAAATGTTGCGGTTTAGCAAGAGTCTCCAACGACTTTTCTTTTATCCAAAAGGAAAGGTGAAAAAGCACAGGAAAGACCTTTAGAGATGTTTTTGAGTTCGGGGGGTAGATTATGAAAAGGGAAGATATTAACACTCTTTTCATCCATGGTTTTCCATGGGCTCTTAGTTACTCTCTAGATCACTTGCTTTTGTTTGAATGTGTGCTTGTGGTGGAGATTTTTGAAAGTATTTTGAAAATGGAACTTCGTAATGGTTCTCGTTTCTATAAGAACGCCTACAAAGTGTTTGTTTCGAAAATAGTTCAAAGATGAGAGTGTGGGTAAAAAAAAATTTGTTGTGAGCAAGCGAGTAACTAAGAGCGAACCTACCTACTCGAAGGGTCTTAAATGTGCTTTTCCTCCTCCTTTAGATGTGGCTGTCTTACCATTGATTTGGTAAGAAGCCCCATCGTTGGATGTGAAGGGACGGGCGTTGGGACGTTTGTATAGTCATAGAAGGCAACATATGGGATGTTTTAAAAATGTTGTTTTAGGGACTAGATCGTTTACCGAAGGCAACATCAAGGGTCATCGAGGGACTACGATCTTTTATCGAGGGTCTTTTCCAAAACGCCCATGCTCAAGGGACATGACTATTTTCCTAAAGGTAACAAGTGGAATTACCCTAAGGGTGCATGTATGCAAAGTGTGTTTGGTTGCATGCATTTTATCTTGATTAGGGGTTGTCTACTTGTTTGTTTTATCTTGCGATATACGCCTAATTACTAACATTTGTATAAAGCAATAAAAATGCAGGAAATAAATATCCTACACTATTACAACCATATCTAAAGACAAGAAAATGTAAAGGCAAAAACAAAATAAAAGAAAGGAAAATGAGCTCTTCTACCCAGGCAGTAGCACCCTTCAACTTGCATTCTGTTGGCCTCCTTCGATTGGGGCTACCACCACTGAGGTTCGGTCCTTCGATTGGCCTGGAAGTCATTGTATGGCGAAGCCTTCTGGTTCTGCCTTGTTGCCTTGTTGTCTTCTTCGACTGGAGGTTGAAAGCAGTGAGGGCATGCCTTTCGACTGAGCCTGGGATCAGTGAAGGCATGATTTTCGTCTGGGCCTAAAAGTCAACATGGTTTTCCTCCTGGTTGTCTCTTTCATTTGACCTGGAGAAAAAGGGTAGAAGCCAGAAGCTTCGTTTCCTATTTCCTGTTTCTTTCATTTAAAGCATTAAATGGCAACATGGCCCGAGGACATGCTAGTATTTGTCTTTCAAACAGTTTAATAGTTAAAGCTAGTTCAGGTAAACAAAAAGCAAAACGAAAGGGTTAACTTTAAAAAACATGTTAAAAGGGTGGAAACGAAAGGAACAATGGTATATACATGCTTGAAACGAAAGAAAATATTATTTACATGTTATGCCATGAAATGAAAGGTTCAAGGGTAAGAGTGACTTACCTTGATGGAGGCTTTGAATGGGTGTGGGACCTTGAGTGGAGGCCTAGGGTTCTGGATTTAAAAGAGGGGGCCAACAGTTGTGCTTGGAATGTTGGGTTCGAAGGAACGAAAGAAACAAGTCTTATGTTTCTTTCCAAACTGGATTCGAAGGATACTGAAGATTACTTGTTCTTCAAAATTGAAGGAAGTAAGTATGTGATAAAAGTACTCTGTGAAAAGAAAAAGTATGTAGCCTTTAACCAAGAATAGTAGTATCTAAAAGACAAAGTTTAAAACCCTTGTACAAGCCTCTGATTATGTAAAGATTTGGAAGCAACATAGCCTGGAAAATGAGATTTGGTCTTGAGTCGAATGCAAGAGTGAGATCGAAGCACACCTGTTCGAAGGAAGCCTTTGCCTCAGTCGAAGCTTGTGGTCGAAACAAGCTTACTCGAAGGAAGCTAATGCCCAGTCGAAGCTTGGATTGAAGCAAACATATCGCCCAGTCGAAAGCTCGTGTTCGAAGGAAGCATGTTGCCTAATCGAAGCATGTGGATCAAAACAAACATAAAGGGAGTCATTTCCTTTTAGCGTGAGGGGAATTCCTGGCTTCTGAGTCGAAGGGTGTTCCTTCAAGGGAAGCAAGAACTTAGTCAAATCTTGTATGAAGATATCTCTTTGCTCAATTGAAATTTGTGAGAGACAAAGTCTGCAAGAGACCCTTGGTGCAAGTGGATTAGAAGGAGGTTTCAAATCCAAACGAAGGATGTACCCAAGTTGCATTCGAAGGAGGCTTAGAGTTAGTCGAAGGGTGTTGAGTCGAAGGAGATCTATTTTCCTCCAAATTTGTCAAAATGTTATTTTTATCTGTTTTCTCCCTTTTTGACAGTTTCCTTTTAATTTTGGTATTGGAAAATCCCAATGCACTTGTGCAAGCTTAAATCCTGAGAATATTTATGAGAAAAGCCTTGAGAATTGAGAGGGAAAATTTTGGGGTACAACAGCTGCCCCTGTTCAATCTTCTTACACTTGAAGAGTTAGATTGGCGATTTTTTCCATTCGTGACTCGAAGGTGGAAGATGATTGGACACTAGAGTGCCCAGAAATTTGCACTCGGTGACGTGATGGTAGAGGGAATGGGCTTAAAGATTCCATTTAGAGAGGTGATAGAATCCTGTTGGAGATGGGCTTATAGATGCCATCCAAGAATTCCTGTTGAATTGTAATTTATAAGTTGGAAGAATGAGTATCAGAATTGCGTACATGTCTGGAGTGTATCTGAGTTGTATCTGAAAGCTATATTTGAATGAGTATCAGGATGGCATCCGTATCTGGTGCGTATCTGAACTGTATCTGAAAGCTGAATCTGAATGAGTATCAGGATGGCATCTGTATCTGGTGCATATCTGAACTGTATCTGAAAGTTAAATCTGAATGAGTATTAGGATGGCATCTGTATCTGGTGCGTATCTGAACTGTATCTGAAAGCTGAATCTGAATGAGTATCAGGATGGCATCCGTATCTGGTGCGTATCTGAACTGTATCTAGAAGTTAGATCTGAATGAGTATCATAATGGCATCCGTATCTAGAGCGTATCTGAATTGTATCTGAAAGCTGAATCTGAATGAGTATCAGGATGGCATCCGTATCTGGAGCATATCTGAACTGTATCTGAAAGCTGAATTTGAATGAGTATCAGGATGGCATCCGTATCTGGTGCGTATCTGAACTGTATCTGAAAGGTTGAGTTGTTTGAGCTGGTCGAGTAGATATTTGTCCTGTCTGGTTTCAGGTATTAATCTCTGACCTGAGAAAGAAATATATTTTTCCTGGCTTACTACAGGTATTAATCTTCAATCTCTTCATGTAGATACTTTTCCTGGCTTGTTACAGGTGTTAATCTGGAACTTGAAAAGGTTGGTCGACGAGATAGTTGTCATGTCTGGTTTCAGGTATTAGTCTCTGACCTAAGAAAGAAAGATAGTTTTCCTGGCTTGCTACAGGTATTAATCTTCAATCACTTCATGTAGATAGTTTTCCTGGCTTGTTATAGGTATTAATCTATAATCAGTCGTCCACAGATAGTTTTCCTGGATTGCTACAGGTATCAATCTGGAACTTGAAAAGGTTGGTTGACGAGATAGTTGTCTTGTCTGGTTTTAGGTATTAATCTCTGACCTGAGAAAAAAGAGAGTTTTCCTAGCTTGCTACAGGTATTAATCTTCAATCTCTTCATGTAGATAGTTTTCCTGGCTTGTTACAGGTATTAATCTATAATCAGTCATCCACAGATAGTTTTCCTGGCTTGCTACAGGTATCAATCTCGAACTTGAAAAGGTTGGTTGACAAGATAGTTGTCCTGTCTGGTTTCAGGTATTAATCTCTGACCTGAGAAAGAAAGATAGTTTTCCTGGCTTGCTACAGGTATTAATCTTCAATCTATTCATGTAGATAGTTTTCCTGGCTTGTTACAGGTATTAATCTACAATCAGTCGTCCTCAGATAGTTTTCCTGGATTTCTACAGGTATCAATCTGGAACTTGAAAATGGTTGATGGTAACCATCTGTTGATTGAACTTTCCTGAAAAAGGTAGAACGTTAGTTGTATGCAATGTCGTGGTGCATGTAATGCAAGATGTCATGATGTTCCCAAAATAAATGAGATTGTGTCGTATGCACTTATCATGTGTGCAAATAGGATGTATGAAATGTGACATGTTTATTGAGGTGTATCTTTGTCTGGAAAATAAATCCTTGACAAATGCTGGGGAGTTGTTAAATCCTGGACGGTTGTTGAAGAGTTGGTGTATCTTCAAACTTTGCTTAGAATGTTTTCACTGGAGATTCCTGTTTTGTTGTTTGAGGAGAAACTCCGTTGGGGAGTATTGAAAACTCTGTGGGGAGAATGTTTATTCCTTCTTGGGAAAAAAGTTCAGGAGTCTCAATTGTCCATTACTCTACTGGGGAATCGAAGTTGAACTGATATCTGGTCGGGTCCAGGTTTCACAGTAACTTGCTGGGGATTGTAGAGTAGTCTACTGGGGAAGAGGAGTTGTGGTCCTTTGATTTGTAGTAGTCGGAGAGCAAACTCAAGTTGGGGAATCCTACTATTTGTTGGGGAAATAAACCTTGTTGCGGGTCTGCTTGAGAGGTGACGACTTTGTTGGGGAAAGTATTCGAGGATTTTTTTTGAGGTTGTCTCAGTTGGGGAAAGGTTTTTCAGAGATTGAAAATTTGGCTGGGGAATCATCCTATGAGAAAGGTTGTTGGGGAGATTTGTCACTGCCCCTAGCAAGTTTTTGTGGCACTTCCAGGAAATGTTTGAATGTTTGTAACCCTTTGTCGGGATTGACGTTCAATGCCCCCAAGTGACGGAGATGGAGACTTGCCCCTGGTTACTCTGCAGTTCTTGAGAGATTTCTTGGAATCTTGACCGGACTGCCCTAGGTGTGCTGGATAGTGACATGTCATGTCCCCCTTGTTGATAGGAGATTTGTCAACGGAAGTGTCATCCTTCTTGAATTGATTTTGTTCACTGAGAGAGCTTTCGTTCACTGGATATTCATTGTGTGAATTTCTCCGCTGTCAAACAAATAGCCATATGCAAACAACGATATTCAAATAATGCAAAGTTTATGCTTGTCTTGAAATTTTGAAAATGCATTTTTAGCAAGAAATTTTTGTAAGAAAAATTCAACTCAGGATTTTGAGTAAAGCCTTACAGGAGTCAGGATGTCTTTTGTAACAGTATGCTTTCGAACTAACCCATGCTTCAATTAGGACTTTTGAATGGTTGTAATGTGGCTTGGTTCACGGTTTAGGAAACAAAGGATAAAGGCTCAAAGTGTATTTGTACCCACCCATTCTTCGTGATATTCTTCAGTCCTAAACTAAGTTAATTGTGCATTTTGAACTCCAATTGAGTCTGGAATGACATTTTAGTGATGGTTCAAACAAGTTAAGTTTGTCGGAAGGCAGACATTTTTTGCAACATTTTCCATTTTGTTGAGGATTTGTAGTGACCTCTTTCTTTTGATTTGTTATCCCTAATTTTTCCCGACTATTCTTGTTTTGAGATTACAGTCAGCGAGATGTCCCAGTTTTCTTAAGTCTCCTTTGTAGGTTTTGACTTAATGAGCTTTTCTTTTTGAGAGATAATGAATACCTATGTGATAGGGAACCATCACCATATTTTGATTCCAGAGGAATGTTTCTTGACGTCATTTGTTGTATTACGAGATGAGAGTTTGCGGCTAAACGCGCGTTTGTATTAACTGAGAGACTACCTTGCCCCAGGTTTTGATTAAAGGTTTCAATTTGTGTTAAAACAGAAAACTTCTACTTCTTTGGCTCGAAGGGGTTGACTAGGGATTATCTTCCTTATAACTCCAGTGTTTAGGATTTGAAAGAATGCATGTACATCGTTAGCAAGGTCTGTCTAAAAGCATACTGTATGAGATTATGGCATTGTTTTCATCATCCTCCCTCTAAAGGCTTGTGTGATACGGTGGGAGAACTGACTTGAGGTTTTGCATTTGTATTTGCAAATATTTCGGTTTAGCAAGAGTCGCCACCGACTTTTTATTTTATCCAAAGGAAAGGTCAAAAAGCACAGGAAAGACCTTTGAGTTGTTTTCTTGAGTTCGAGGGGTAGATTATGAAAAGGGAAGGTGCTAGCACCCTTTTCATCCATGGTTATCCATGGGCTCTTAGTTACTTGTTTAGATCACTTGCTTTGCTTTTCCAATTGTTTGAAATGGTGCTTTGTGTGGTTTTGAAAGTATTTTGAAAAGAGGCCATCGTTGTGGAAATCTTTGTAATGATTCTTGTTTGTAAGAATGTATACAAAGATGTTTATCTTTTGAAAAATGTTTCAATGTTTTGAAAGTTGTTTGGAAATTGTTTTGAAATGTGTTGTGTGTTTTTGAAATTAGCAAGGATGGTTTGCAAATTGATCAAGTAACTAGAAGCATCTACCTACTCAAAAGTCTTTCCTACACATTTTTATTCCTTTGACATTGTTGATTTACCATTGCATTTGGTAAATAACCTTATCTTTGGATGTTAAACGGGACGGTCGTGGGTCATCGTATGATCATGATAGCAATAGTGCCATGTATCTTAGCAAGTTTTAGGGACCAAGATCATTTTTGTTTTAGGCAACCAAGATAGCGTCATCGAGGGACTATGATCTTTTGTTTTTTTTTGTTTTGCCAAGATACCTAGCATGCATACCATGGCCATTTTTAAGGCAACAAAGTGGATGAAACCCTAGGGGTGCTCGTGTGCAATGTGTTGTCATTTTTCATGCATTTTTGTCTTGTATTAGGTCTAGCTATTTGTTTGATTTTTGGTCTTTTCATTCAAAACCCTAGTTTACTATCATGGTATATGAAAGCAATAAAATGCGTAAAGTAAATCTAAACTATTACAACAATATTATGGGGAGGGGGATACAAGTTTTGAATAGGGGGATATTGCTCAAAATAAAACCCTAAAACTATTACAACCAAATTGAATTTATTGTACAAATAAATAAATAAGCAAATATTTAAATATGCAATAAAATGTAAATACGCAAAAGATGTTTTTGTATTGATTTTATGTATATAAAAATAAATTTATTTAAGTCTTAAAATAAGAAAAGTAAAATGATTATTTTTGAAGGGGTGAAAACCCTAATTTTTGTTTAAAATAAATATATTCTATATTATCTATTTTGTTCAATTTTGTTCAAGAAAAAATCATAATAATATATACAAAATGTTAAAAAAATTGAATATTGTAAGAAAATATTATTTTAAGTGTATAAATAATAAAAATAAAAAGGTATGATATTTTAATATTATTTACAAGTTTTATTTAAGAAAATTAAATATAAAATCCTAACAAACTATTTATTGTGCAAAAAATAAAATATAAAAAATATGATAAAATGCAAAAAATAAAGAAAATATTTTTTGTGATTTTAAATGTTCAAAAAAAAAAGTCAGAAAATATAAATTATGCAAAAAATATTTAAAAAAAATAAAAGAAAATGATCAAGGGGGTGCAGAAGTAGAATGGAGGGTGCAAATAGAAGCAAGGCCAAGTGCCAGGCCCAAGCCACTTCGTCCCTGACCTTCATCTTTGCGCGCGCGCCCTGGTTCAGTTCAAACCTGTTCTTGCTATTCTTTGCATAAAATGAAAAATGTATAACATGAAAAATGTAGCTCATGATTCCACGATTCTAGTGATATAAAGAACATGACCTAATTCTAAAGGACCAAGGAGAATTTCAGTGGCCCTAAATTCTGACCTAGTTTTTTCAGCAACTTCAACAATCAAATACTCCTAGCTTAGTGAATATAAATGGAATCTATGCATATGTACAGCTCAAGCAACTTAAAGACTACATTTTTGCTTCACAAACCTAAGCTTAATGATGCCTAAATAGAGAGATAGAAACTTGACAAATACCTTGTTCAATTGAGTTTGGATATGGCAATGTGGGTACTTTGAGTGAGGCTTGAAGTTCTTGTGAGCTTCCTTGAGGTTCCCTCAAGCTTCTCCAATGCTCAGCTGGTCTTGTAGATGGCTAGAACTCCTTGCATGAGTCAACCTGGAAAGCTTCAAAATGAAAATGGTGAAGTGTGAAAATGAGCTCACAATTGCTGGACAGGGGCCTGGATAGTTCAGGTGTGTTGTAGGGAATGTGTTTGAAGGATTGAAAGACAAAACGCACGAGCCAATTTCAAAATGGCTTGAGTTCTGCAGATGATGCCTTGTTTGGGCAGGAACTTGGTGTTTTTATGTTTTAGGGTGTTTGAGAGGTGAGTAATTCGTGTCTTAGGCTTGCAACCATGTTCTGAGATTGTTTGAAATGATACAAAGTCTTGGTTTTATCAGATAAAAGAGTTCACTTGACTTTTGCAAGTTTGCTTGTTTTTGAAGAAAAGGTGAAGTGACAAAGGCAAAGGCTTGTACAGGCTAGCTCAAGGTCTGCATAGGGTTGGTGAACTTTTTATGATGTTTATGGATCTTGTTTGCAACAAGAGATCAGGTCCATGGCTCAAGAATAACAAAATTGCAAAAAGCATGCTTTATCAAAGTAGCATTGTAACCTTTATGCCATTTTTGGAATAATTCTTTGTGCAATGCTTCAAAGATCAGAACAAGGCCATTATCCAATGTGTTTGCATTAAATTTTGGAGTGTAGAGGGGATTAGGACCTGTAAAACCAAGTACAAGCATGCTTAGGACAGATTTTCAACTTGCACCATTGTGAAAAATGCCATAAACAAAAGTGAGAAATTTCCATTTTCTTTTCTTCGATTCTCCCTAACCATAAATGATCTTGGAGAGTTCTTTGACATTTTGGAAAGCTTTTAACACGCTCTACAATCCATATTTGAAATTCATTTTGAGATTACTCTTGGAACTAGGTGAAAAATTTCCATGAAGTTAGGTCAAAAATCTGCCTAAACTAGGGCAAAATTTCACTAAGTTAAAAAGTTTATGGACCCCTATTCATAAAATCATAACTTGAGATCCAAGCATCATTTGTGAAAACTTTGTGAATCAAAGTTGTAGATTTTGTGGAGGAATACAACTTTAATGTTGGAAGTTTTCTTTGAATCCAATTGCATCATGGTGAAAAGTTGGGAAAAGTTGGGAAAAAATAAGGAATTTTCATAACTTAGAAAATTTCTAAGTTCTGAAAAATTTCAAACTTAAACCCTAATTTCCAAATTTAAGTTTCTTGGTGAACAAGTTTCATGTTTTGAGACATCTTGATGAAATATGACCCTTGGCACTTGATTTTGACCAAAAAGTCAAAGTTTGACTTTTCAGTGTACAGTTGATTTTTGATCAGTTGACTGGAAAATTCATCTGTCAATTAAATGCATTTGAGATATTTTGAACCTTGTGATTAGGTCAAGATGATGCCATTGAGTCCTTGAGATCATGCTTGAACCCAATTGGCCATTGGCTAGGTTAAAAATCAAAAATTACCCTTCTACAGTCAAAACCCTAATTTTGACCATTTTGACCTTTTGATGATTTGATCAAATTTCTTGAGGAGTTGTGGTCCAAACTTGATCAAATGGTTCATATGAGTCTATAATGTTGATGTGGATCAAAAATTATGAGGTTTGAATGTAAATTGGCCATGGTTAACTTTTTCCCCAATACAGCTGATTTTTTAAGTCAATTGTCCAATTGACTGGTCAAAAATTTGATTCAAGGCTTGAAATTTGGTATGAGAAATATTAGGGATCCAAGATGGTGTATGAAAGTCACATGAAGCATTGATGGTCCAAAAATACCTGTGCAAACTCAAACCCTAATTTCAGGTTATCAGTGCAAGGAGAGGTCTTGAGCTGAGCAAACCCTAATCTGGTCTTGAGTCCAAGAAGTCTTGTGAGGAAAATCTTGATAAAATGAGAGGGAAAACTTTGGGGTACAACAGCTGCCCCTGTTCAATCTTCTTGAACCTGAAGAGCTAGATTGGCAAGTTTTATCGTTCGTGACTCGAAGGTAAAAGATGATTGGACACTAGAGTGCCCTTAAATTTGCACTCGTCAGAATGTAGTTGAGGGAATGGGCTTAAATATGCCATTTGGAAAGGTGATTGTGTCTTGTTGGAGATGGGCTTGTAGATGCCATCAAGAATTTTTGTTGAACTGCAAGTTGTAAGTCAAAAGAATGAGTATCAGAATGGTATCCGTATTTGGAGCGTATCTGAACTGTATCTGGAGACTGAGTCTGTATGAGCAATGGAATGGCGTCTGTGTCTGGAGTGTATCTGAGTTGTAACTGTACTTGAATTTGAATGAATAACAGAATGACTTCCGTGTCTGGAGTGTATCTGTATTGTATCTGAATCTGAAATTTGAATAAGCGACAGAATGGCATCCGTGTCTAAAGCATATCTGGGCTGGGGACAAAGTCAGAATAAGTGACAGAATGGCAACCATGTCTGGAGCGTATCTGGACTGGAATATGAATGTTGAAGTCTGAATGAGTATCAGAATGGCTTCCATGTCTGGAGCGTATCTGAACTATATCTTGACCTTGAATTCAGAATGAGTAATAGAATGACCTCCATGTCTGGAGTGTATCTTTACTGTATCTGAAGTTGAAATCTGAATGAGTAACAGAATGACTTCTGTGTCTGGAGTGTATTCGTATTGTATCTTTGAATAAGAGATCTGAATGAGTAACAGAATTACTTCCGTGTCTGGAGTGTATTCGTACTGTATCTGAAATCTTTGAATATCCATTAAAGATAGTTGTTAATCTTATCCTGAAAAGGGTAAAATGTTAGCTGAAACACAAAGCTATGTTGCATGACATGTATGATGCAATAAATGTGTTTTATCAATGTTTATGATATATGAGTGTAATGTATGCGCATGTAAGCTGATTCGCTGTATTGCTGAGGAAAATAAATCCTTGACAATTGGGGATAACAAAAACCCTTGACTGCTGCCGGGGAAAATAAATCCTTGACCGCTGCTGGAGATTCAAAATATTTGATTGTTGAGGATGAGAAATCCTTGGATACTGTTGGGGATGGAAAATCCCTGACAACTTCTGTGGGGGTGTGAGAATCCTTCATGTCTTGAAGTTGGAGTAATAAACATTCTATTGTGAGAATAATGCCAAGTGTTGCTTGAGAAAACTGCTTGGGGAATCCTGAGAACTTTGATGACCATGGCTGGGGATTATACAATGGGAATCCTTACTCGGCTGAGGAATAGGGAAAACTCTGATGGTTTCTGCGGGGAACTAGGAATGAGAATCTTCATTCTGTTGAGGAGTAATGAAAACTTTGGTGACCACTGGGGAAATGAAAATGAGAATCTTCAATCTGCTGAGGAATGAAAACTCTGTGGGGAGTAGCTATACTGCTGGGGAGATCAGGAGTTTGGGTTGTATGCCAATCTACTGGGGAATTATCCAAAGTTGTTGTCTGGTTAGCTTTCAGGCTTCAAAGCAACTTGCTGGGAAATTATCATGTTTTAAGATAACTTGCAGGGAATTTGAGGAAACTGGAGGACTTCCACTGAGGTTTAAAGGTTGAAGTTTTAGCTTCGCTGGGGAAGAAAGTTTCATCTCCGCTGAGGATCTGTAGTTTAAAGTTTTGACTCCGCTGGGGATTGGGAGTTTGAAATTTTAACTCCGATGGGGATTTTGAAATTTAGCTCCGTTGGGGATCTAGATGATGTACTGTAGGGATTTCCCCTGGAATAGCCTAAAGATGTTTTCCTATACTTTCAACCTGTCAGTAATTAATCTTTTCCAAATCGTTTATTTGTAAACAGTGATTATATTCAAATGCATATGCTCATTAATAAATCATTGGACGTTTTCAACTAAAACACAAGTGTAAAAAAGAAAAGACAAATAGTTTTCTGCATTTTGAAGTATCTTTGTATTAACTTTGTGTAAGTATTTTGTAAAAAGGATACAGACATCCTAGTAAGAGAATGTTGTCATAAAAATGAGAAAAATTTATACAAAGAAAGACGGATATGTGTAAAAATTCCATGGGGTTCCCATTCTGCTATAGCCTTCGTAACTCTGAGTATCTTGTCCATTCGTTGCTTCATCCGAAGATGATTGAGTTGATCAGAAGCCCGGAGCTTGTTTGTTAAGAGATTATCCTTAAAGTGATCCGACGAGACATGGTCATACGCTTTAATTCCCTAACTTTTGCCTGGATCTCCCTTTCGGGTTTTCGATCCACCGGGAAACCCTTTTTTGCCCAAGTCTCCCTTTCGGGTTTTCAACTTGCCGGGTGTACAGATTTTTTATTTATCCCTAACTTTTGCTTGAACCGCCCTTTCGGGTTTTCGATTCACCGAGATGCCCTTTTTTTGCCTAGGTACGTCAACCTAGCGGGTCATTTATGCGTAGTATCTTTTGACTATGTCTGTGTTCGCAGGGTGTGGCAGGTCGTCACCGTCCATGGTGGTTAAGATCATTGCCCCACCAGAAAAGATGTTTTTGATCATAAATGGTCCTTCGTAGGTAGGAGTCCATTTGCCCCTGGGATCACTTTGCAGCAAGATGATCCACTTGATTACTAGATCCCCGACTTGATATACCTGGAGCCTGACTTTCTTGTTGAATGCCTTGATCATCCGTTTTTGGTACGTCTGACCTTGGAAAACAGCAGTAAGCATCTTTTTATCAATCAAGTTAAGTTGATCAAGTCGGGTCTGAATCCAATCGTCTTCACTCAAACCAGCATCCTTCATGATTCTCAAGGAGGGAATCTGAACCTCAATAGGTAAAACAGCCTCCATGCCATATACCAAGGAATAAGGTGTTGCCCCAATTGATGTACGCGTCGTGGTACGGTACCCGTGGAGAGAAAATGGTAACATATCATGCCAGTCCTTGTAGGTGACTATCATCTTTTGTATGATCTTCTTGATATTTTTGTTCGCAGCTTCGACAACACCGTTCATCTTTGGCCGATAGGGAGATGAATTGTGATGTTGAATCTGGAACTGCTCACACAAGGCGGTGATCATAGTGTTGTTAAGGTTTGTACAGTTGTTAGTGATGATTCTTTCGGGGATACCGTACCGGCAAATGAGGTTCTGCTTGATGAAGCGGGCAACAACATTCTTTGTGACGGATGCGAAGGAAGCTGCTTTGACCCACTTGGTGAAATAGTCAATGGCCACCATAATGAAACGGTGTCCATTGGATGTTGTAGGCTTGATCTCCCCAATCATGTCGAGTCCCCATATAACTAATGGCCAAGGAGTTGTTAAGACATTGAGAGGAACTTGAGGTATATGTACCTTGTCCGTATAGATTTGACATTTGTGACAAGTTCTGGAATGTTGATAGCAGTCAGCTTCCATGGTAGTCCAGTAATATCCTGCCCGTAGAATCTTCTTAGCCATCGTATGCCCGCTAGAGTGAGTGCCAAAGGTACCATTGTGCAGTTCAGCCATGATCTGTTCAGCTTCAATCTTGTCCACACAACGGAGCAGAATGCAATCATGATTACGCTTGTATAGGATACCATTGCTCAGGAAGAACTTAGCTGAGAATCTCCTTAAGAACTTTTTGTCGTTGACTGAAGCTCCTTCAGGATATTCTTGAGCCTCGAGATACCTTTTGACTTCATGAAACCAAGGTCGGTCCACTACTTCTTCGGTATTAATCTCGTGATAATGTGCAGGTTCTTCCATCCGTTCAATGGTGATTTGGGGAGCCTCATTATCCCTGTTAATTTTAAACATGGATGACATCGTAGCTAGAGCATCTGCTAGCTGATTTTCTTCTCGCGGGAAGTGCTCGAAGGTAATCTGCTCGAAATGTGATAACAATGTCAAGTCATGTTCTTTGTAAGGGATGAGATTGGGATGTTTAGTGTCCCACTCTCCTTTGATCTGACTGATGATCAAAGCTGAGTCTCCAAACACAACCAAAGATTTGATTCCCAGGTCTATTGTAGCCTTGAGCCTAAATATGCAAGCTTCATACTCTGCCATGTTGTTGGTCCAGTTAAAGCAAAGTCTAGCTGTGAAAGGTGTATGGCAACCTTCTATAGAGATGAGTACTGTGTCGATACATTTTCCAAGTGCATTAGAGGCCCCATCAAAGTACAGGGTCCATCGGGATCCTTTTTCAGGTTCGTCATATGGTCTGAAATCTTCAACGTTGTCCAATGTCATGATGTCTTCGTCGGGGAAGTCGAACTTCATGGATCGGTAATCTTCGACAGCTTGATGAGCCAAATGGTCAGCTAGCACACTTCCCTTTATAGCTTTTTGGGTCGTGTACTGTATGTCGTATTCCGTCAAGATCATCTGCCATCTAGCTATTCTTCCAGACAGAGCAGGATTCTCAAAGATGTACTTGATCGGATCCATCTTAGATATCAGCAGAGTGGTATGAGTCAACATATACTGCCTTAGCCGGCGAGCAGCCCATACCAAAGCGCAGCAAGTTTTCTCGAGCAGTGAGTATCGGGTCTCACAGTCGGTAAAATTTTTGCTAAGGTAATAATTGGCATGCTCTTTTCGGCCAGACTCGTCATGTTGGCCCAGTAAGCACCCCATTGAATTCTCCAAGACAGTCAGATACATGATTAGCGGTCTTCCTTCGACGGGTGGCATCAAGATAGGTGGTTCAAGCAAATACTCCTTGATTCTATCGAAAGCAACTTGACAGTCATCATTCCATTTAACTACCTGATCTTTCTTCAAAAGCTTGAAGATTGGTTCACAGGTAGATGTTAGGTGAGAAATGAACCTTGCAATGTAGTTTAGGCGTCCCAAGAAACCTCTGACCTCCTTCTCAGTGCGAGGAGCAGGCATTTCTTATATAGCTTTGACTTTGGCAGGATCAACCTCGATGCCCTTGTTGCTGACAATGAAACCCAAGAGTTTACCGGACCGGACTCTGAAAGTGCACTTGTTAGGGTTCAGTCTGAGCTTGTACTCCTTCAACCTGACAAACAGCTTTTGCAGATGGTCGAGGTGTTCTTCTTCAGTTTGTGATCGGGCTATCATGTCATCTACGTATACCTCTATCTCATGATGTATCATATCATGAAACAAAGTTACCATGGCGCGTTGATAGGTTGCCTTGGCATTCTTCAGTCCGAATGGCATCACTTTGTAGCAGAACGTACCCCACTGTGTAACAAAAGTAGTTTTCTCCATGTCTTCAGGTGCCATTTTGATCTGGTTGTAACCTGAAAATCCGTCCATGAAAGAAAATACCTTGTGTTGAGCTATGTTGTCAACCATGATGTCAATGTGCGGAAGTGGAAAGTTATCTTTATGGCTGGCCCTGTTTAAGTCTCTATAGTCCATGCATATTCTCACTTTTTCGTCCTTCTTAGGCATGGGCACAATGTTAGCAACCCATTGCGGATAGGAAGTAACAGCAAGAAATCCAGCATTGAACTGCTTCATAACTTCTGATTTGATCTTTTCTGACATGTCGGGCCTCATGCGGCGGACTTTCTCTTTGGCTGGTGGACAGTCTTCTCTTGTGGGCAGACGATGAACCACAATGTCTGTATCGAGTCCCGGCATGTCTTCGTATGACCAGGAGAAGATCTCAACATATTCATTCAACAACTGAATTAAGCGTTCCTTGACACTTGGCTCTAGGTTGGCACCCACTCTGACTTCTTTTCTTTCTTCCTCAGTACCCAAGTTGATTATCTCTAACAGCTCCTCATGAGGTAGAATAGCCCTTTCTTCCTGTTGTAGTAGTCTATCCAATTCTCTCGGCACCTCACAATCTTCCTCACCTTCGTATTCGGCATGGTAGACCAGATCTTCAGAGTCACTGAAGGCCATAGCAGAATTGTTACCCATGGAATCCGGAATGGAAGGGTACCTGCATTTGTGAGTGTGGGTGTTTGTAAGGGATAGCCACCTTTAAACAAATAAAATGTAAAAAGAAAAACAATGAACACAAAAGTTTATATGGGAAAACGTCCATGATTCATTAAAATGGCATATGAAGATGAAAAATCAAACCCTTACAAATGGACCTATGTGCCTCGGGTAAGGCACAAGGTTAAAAGTGTATGAATTGTTTGAGAATTAATACAAACCAACAGAAATGTTTGAAAGATAAATTACAATGATTCATTAAAATGGCATATGAAGATGAAAAATCAAACCCTTACAAATGGACCTATGTGCCTCGGGTAAGGCACAAGGTTAAAAGTGTATGAATTGTTTGAGAATTATTACAAACCAACAGAAATGTTTGAAAGATAAATTACAGCGGTATGAAAGTAATCGGAACAAAGTCTTTTGCTTCCCAGTTGCACAGTCCTTCGTCAACAGTAGGGAAAATCCAGTCTTCCAAGTTTCTCTCCTCTTCACTATCCTCCAAAGCATTGACTCCATGATGGGTGATCTTCACTGGTGGCCCTCCAGCACGGGTGTGGCATACGGCCTTTTGAGCAGAAGAAGTGAACCCCAAGCCGAATTTATCTGATTTGTAAGGAAAGTCTGGGAGCTGCCCCCAGATTGTGCTTCCTCCTTCTTCAATCACAGCCTTTGCATCTTTGAGAGATAACATCCGAGGCGGAGGTCGGGTAATCATGGGTACAGAAGACACTGTCTTGGTTGCCGCAATCTCCCGAGCTACCTCTTCAAAATGCTGGAAAGGGGTTTCGATGAATTTGCCATCCAATTCTACATAACGGAAAGAATTTAGATGGCTTATC
Organism: Vicia faba; assembly: GCA_948472305.1. Classification (NCBI taxonomy): domain Eukaryota; kingdom Viridiplantae; phylum Streptophyta; class Magnoliopsida; order Fabales; family Fabaceae; genus Vicia; species Vicia faba. The sequence continues at coordinate 514,267,112 of OX451736.1, read as the reverse complement.
ATGTATTCCTCTTCGCCATGAATAGTTATAATTTTCCCCTGGACAGGGTACTTGAGCATTTGATGCAGAGTAGAAGTGACAGCTCCAGCATTGTGAATCCAGGGTCTTCCCAACAAGCAATAATAGGAAGGATGGATGTCCGTCACATAGAAAGTGGAGTTGAAGGTTTCAGTTCCCACTTTAATCGGGATGTCCACCTCCCCGTGGACCATCCTTTTAGAACCATCAAAGGCTCTGACAATTATATTGCTGGGCTTAAAGGTTAAACCTTCATAATCCAGTCTATCCAAGGCTTTCTTCGGCAAGACATTTAGAGACGACCTAGTTTCAACCAAAACATGAGCTAGGGTGGTTCCCATACACTCCACCGAGACATGCAAAGCGTCATTATGCTTTCTCCCTTTTGATGTTAAATCGGCATCGGAGAATCCTAGACCATTGTCAGCTGTTAAGCTAGCTACACATTCCTGGAACTGATCCGCGGAGGTTTCCTGTGGCACGTGGGCCATCTTCAAAAATATGATCAGAGCTTTAGCATGAGCTTCTGAACAAAGCAGCAAGGCCAACATAGAGATCTTTGAGGGGGTTTTCCCCAATTGTTCCACAACATCATAATCGCTTTTCTTGATTATTTTCAAAATCTCTTCCATTTCTTTTTGAGAGGTCTCAGGGATGACCAATGGCTGAGCCCTCATCCTGACGGGATCTTCTTGGATCCCTTTCCCTCTATCATCAGCAGCAGTAGAGGGTACAACCATAGGAGTTACAGCTTCTTCAATAATTGGAGTTCTCGCAGATATGTTGACCGGTACAGGGGTAACCTTAGGAGCAGTTAAGGGTCCAAAGATTGCCTTTGGAGGGGCAATCTCTGGAGAGAAAATTCTTACACTGCGGGTGATTTTACTCGTTCCAACAATGTTTTCAATGTCGGAAGTCTCTTCATCAGAACTCTCTTCAGTTGATTCAATCTGTTTAATACTGTGGTAGTAGATTTCTCCACCATAGTTCCACGGTACTGATCTATCGGACTTGTACGAGACGGGCCTGGGCATGGTTATCTTCAAAGGTACAATCTTTGGAGCGGATGTAATCTTAACAGGTCTTTTAGAGACCTTGGAAATATTAGCGGATATGGTTATTATTGAAACATCATTGACAGGAGTCGGTGTAACAGGAGTCTTTTCAAAAAGGATTTCTTGGTTATCCATTAGGCGTTGGATGCCTAACTTCAACAATGGACAGTCGGTTGGTAAGGATGAACAAAGGCAGCAATCTTCTTCACAACCTGGGAAAATCCCAGCCTTCAGCAAATTCAACTTGATTATCGGTAGCGAAGTTATCAGATCATCAACAGTAGTAACAAAGAGATCTTCTTCAACAGCATGGGCATTGTGGCCATGCTTTGGCATTGGAGCAGAGATTACATTCGGCTTTTCAGGGGCGTCGAATTCAACTTCCTTAGCGTCTATCAGATCCTGAATCTTATTTTTCAGGGCCCAACAATTGTTGGTGTCGTGCCCCAGACTATCTGAATGATAAGCACACTTGGCGTTCGAATGGTAGTACGGAGAAGCAGTATTCGGATTCTTCGGGGCCTCTTTCAAACTTGCAAGGTTTAACTTCAAGAGATGGGGTAGAACCTGAGCAGGAGTCATGTTTATCCGGGTGAATTTCCGTACAGGCCTTTCCACCCTTGTTTGGTTGGTTTTGGGTTGATTATTTCTGGGCTGATCAGCTGCAGACTTCTGAATCATTACAGCCCCCACCGCTGGTTGGCGCTCAACTCTTCATTGACCTCTTTGGGAGTAAAAAACTGATACTTCCTTCTTTGCTGGAAAAGTCTTTTTGATGGCAGCGGAAGCAGATGCATATTTTTGAATTTTCTCGCTTTTTATGCCGACTTCAACTCTCTCACCAGTTAGAATCAACTCAGTGAACCCTGCAGACGAACTTCCAATAAGGTGATTAAAGAAAGACCCTGACAGAGTTCCTAAGAACATGTCTACTAGCTCCCTCTCAGATAGAGGTGGTTGTACTCGTCCTGCCAAGTCTCTCCATTTATGGGCATACTCTTTGAAACCTTCATTTGAGACCATGCCCATACTCTGTAATTGAGTACGGGTTAGTGCTAAGTCCGCATTGTATTGATACTTCTTGTAGAAGGCAGCAGCCAAATCTTCCCAATTATGCACGTCAGACCTCTCTAACTGCTAGAACTAATCCAACTGTGTCCCCGACAAACTGTCCTGGAAAAAATGGACCCACGGGTCTTTGTCAGAAGAATATGGTTGAATTTTCCTGACATAAGATCGTAGGTGCATCTTGGGACAAGACACCTCATCGTACTTAGCAAATAGTGGCACTTTGAATTTAGGAGGGATTACAATTCCAGATACCAACCCTAACTCTTCAAAGTCCAGCCCAGGCACTCTCTGCACTTCCATAGCTGCCAGACGTTCTTCCAAGTTTTTGTATTTGTCATCTACAGGAGGGTATTGTTGTTTTGAGTAATCCTCGTCTTCCTCTTCTTCAACTTCAGAATCTGAGGGCACGGCGGTCTCTTTACCCTTTCTCTCTCCTTCCTCAGAGGTTGATGGAAAATCTAGGACCCTTCTGGCTTAACCTTCAAATCTTCTGCCCAAGGTAGCCACACCAGCTCTCTTCTTCTTCTTTTTCTCTTTTTCCTTTTCTAGCAAAGTTTTGAGCTCCTCCTGTCCCTTAGCCAAGGTCAAGAGTAGCTGTTGAAATTGTGAATTCTGAGCTTGTAAGTCTTTGACCATTTGTTCAATATCCATCTTGCTGAAATAAACAGTAGAGAGATGAGGAAACTTGGTGTGAAGACCTATTTATGCATATCATGAATGATATGTATTCATGTAATGCATTCAAGGATTCAGAAATGCAAATTTGTTTTAAACAAAAAAGGAACACACGTCATATTAATAAGATAGAATTTGTTAGTACATCAATGCCCCATGGGCAAAATAATACAAAATTCTAAGGTAAAAAGACGTTGCGCATCCTCTTTGGTGCAATGTAGGTGTTGAGAGTCTTCTCTTAGTGAAGTTGACGAGTAAGTTCCAAAACCTTCTTCTCGTTTGCGTAGAATTGGGCTTCAAAAGTATCGTGTTCTCTCTTGAGCTGTATCCAACTCCTTTGTAAATCTTCGAGTGATTTTGGCATGTCAGGATGTAGAAGGGTGTATGGAACCTCTCCTTCCATAACAGGCTCTATAATCACAGGGAGAATGTAGGGGTAAGGCATCATAAGACTTTGGGCGCGGGTTCATACCCACTTGAGGTAAGGCTCAAGGGGGATGGAATTCCTGTGTCCCAAGGTCTTACTGTCCACCTTGTTGGGCATCCTCCAAGCTCGGATAAACCTTTGTCGAAGTCCTTGATCGTCGTTGTCGAAGTCAAAAACCAAGTCTGGAATCAGCATATCATGTGGGCCATCCCTTCGGGCATACCCAAACTGTCTCAGAGCCAAGCAGGGGTTGTAGGAAATTCCTCCCCTAATGCCAAGTAGAGGGACATTAGGGAATTCTCCACAACGGTCAATGATGATGACATTCTCTTTTGATCGAGAACACCAATGAATATCTGAATGTGTAAGAGTCATCAATCGTTGTGACCACCTCAAACCTTGCTCATTCTTCAAGACTGGTTGGGGAATATGAGAAATAAACCATCTTGCCAGTAGAGGAGTGCAACACATGAGAACACCTTTTTTCCTCATTGTTCGAGTGTAAAAAGAGTGTAAGATATCTCCAAGCAATGTAGGCACCGGGTTGCGAGCCATGAAGATTTTGACAGCATTCACATCTATAAGCTGGTCAGGGTTTGGGAACAAGACCAACCCATAGATGAGAAGAGCTACAATCTCCTCAAAAGCTTGCAGGTCCAATGAATTCCAGCAGCTTTGGGCCTTCTCAAACAAGAACTTTGACAAGAAGCCTTTGACACCACTTCTAGTTTCCCAATGAGTTGTGACATCAGATAATTGCAAGTGTAGTGCTTGAGCAATCTCTTCTGGTTTTGGATCTCTTTCTGTACCGTTGAGGGGTAGTTGATTGAGAATAGGAATCCTCAAGAGTTGAGAAAATTCCTCCAAAGTAGGCACAAGTTGGTAGTCAGGAAATGTGAAGCAATGATGCAAAGGGTCAAAGAATTGGAAGAGAACTTTCAGCATATCCTCCTCAGTGTTGGTGGTGACTAAGTTGAGAAGACGACCATGCCTCTCAGTGAATGGAGAATCCTCAGGAATCCTTGAAGCTAGCTCCTTGAGTTGAGGAGGAATTCTTACAAGGTTGACTTGGATAGTTTTCCTGCGAAGTGAATCCATTACCTACAAAATTGGAACAAAGATGAAGATCCAAAATCTTTGAAATGGTTAGTGGATGCATATGATGCTTCATGATGTCCATGATGTTATTCACAAGTATATATGTACAAACAAATCAAACAAGTTCCTAGTTTAGGCTTGCATGGGGTTTCATAGGTAAGTACCCTCTTGAAGTTTAGTTGGCTCAATCTGTCCTAGAAATAGTAACCAGGTTCTAAGGAGATCAATATCACTGGATTGTTTTTTGTGTTCATTGTTTCAGTTTAGCCACTTTACTGGCGACCAAAATATTCCAAGAAAACAACCCTCAATGAGTGTATTATCGAGTATCTACCAACTTCAGACTGCACCAAAGTCGGTCATCTCACTACATCCTAAAAGACCAAGTTGGTCAAGTAAAGGTTCTAAAAGTCCATTAGTGCTTCATGACATCACTCAGCGGCCCCGTATTCTCTTTGATTGACTCAAAGGCTACCGGTACCCACAAATATGTCGCACTAATATAGCTATTTCTTAGACCATGTCGGTATACCCTGCACAGTTTCCACAACGTATTTCTATTTACCTATGAATGTTTCCCAAATCCGGGTAGAGGATTTAAAACCCAAACAATAGAACCAAAGTGTAAAGCATACAAGTCAAGCAAGATAAGCATGTAAAGGTGACCTAAAACCCTAAGGTAACCCCACTTTTAGATTATTCCCCAGCAGAGTCGCCAGTTTATGATACAGTGGGAGAACTGACTTGAGTTTTTGTGTTTGTGTTCGCAAATGTTTCGGTTTAGCAAGAGTCGCCACCGACTTTTTATTTTATCCAAAGGAAAGGTCAAAAAGCATAGGAAAGACCTTTGCGATGTTTTCTTGAGTTCGGGGGGTAGATTATGAAAAGGGAAGGTGCTAGCACCCTTTTCATCCATGGTTATCCATGGGCTCTTAGTTACTTGTTTAGATCACTTGCTTTACTTTTCGTATTGTTTGAAATGGTGCTTTGTGTGGTTTTCAAAGTATTTTGAAAAGAGGCCATCGTTGTGGAAATCTTTGTAATGATTCTTGTTTGTAAGAATGTATACAAAGATGTTTATCTTTTGAAAAATGTTTCAATGTTTTGAAAGTTGTTTGGAAATTGTTTTGAAATGTGTTGTGTGTTTTTGAAAATAGCAAGAATGGTTTGCAAATTGATCAAGTAACTAGAAGCATCTATCTACTCAAAAGTCTTTCCTACACATTTTTATTCCTTTGACATTGTTGATTTACCATTGCATTTGGTAAACAACCTTATCTTTGGATGTTAAACGGGACGGGCGTGGGTCATCGTATGATCATGATAGCAATAGTGCCAAGTATCTTAGCAAGTTTTAGGGACCAAGATCATTTTTGTTTTAGGCAACCAAGATAGCGTCATCGAGGGACTATGATCTTTTGTTTTGTTTTGTTTTGCTAAGATACCTAGCATGCATACCATGACCATTTTTAAGGCAACAAAGTGGATGAAACCCTAGGGGTGCTCGTGTGCAATGTGTTGTCATTTTTCATACATTTTTGTCTTGTATTAGGTCTAGCTATTTGTTTGATTTTTGGTCTTTTCATTCAAAACCCTAGTTTACTATCATGGTATATGAAAGCAATAAAATGCGTAAAGTAAATCTAAACTATTACAACAATATTATGGGGAGGGGGATACAAGTTTTGAATAGGGGGATATTGCTCAAAATAAAACCCTAAAACTATTACAACCAAATTGAATTTATTGTACAAATAAATAAATAACAAATATTTAAATGTGCAATAAAATGTAAATATGCAAAAGATGTTTTTGTATTGATTTTATGTATGTAAAAATAAATTTATTTAAGTCTTAAAATAAGAAAAGTAAAATGATTATTTTTGAAGGGGTGAAAACCCTAATTTTTGTTTAAAAGAAATATAATCTATATTATCTATTTTGTTCATTTTTGTTCAAGAAAAAATAATAATAATATATACATAATGTTAAAAAATTGAATATTGTAAGAAAATATTATTTTAAGTGTATAAATAATAAAAATAAAAATGTATGATATTTTAATATTATTTACAAGTTTTATTTAAGAAAATAAAATATAAAATCCTAACAAACTATTTATTGTGCAAAAAATAAAATAAAAAATATGATAAAATGCAAAAAATAAAGAAAATATTTTTTGTGATTTTAAATGTTCGGAAAAAATAAATAAAGTCAAAAAATATAAATTATGCAAGAAAATATAAAAAAATAAATAAAAGAAAATGATCAGGGGGGTGCAGAAGCAGAATGGAGGGTGCAAATAGAAGCAAGCCCAAGTGCCCGGCCCAAGCCACTTCGTCCCTGACCTTCGTCTTCGTGCACGCGCCCTGGTTCAGTTCAAACCTGTTCTTACTATTCTTTGCATAAAATCAAAAATGTATAACATGAAAAATGTAGCTCATGATTCCATGATTCTAGTGATATAAAGAACATGACCTAACTCTAAAGGACCAAAGAGAATTTCAGTGCCCCTAAATTCTGATCTAGTTTTTTCAGCAGCTTCAACAATCAAATACTCCTAGCTCAGTTAATATAAATGGAATCTATGCATATGTACAGCTCAAGCAACTTAAAGACTACATTTTTGCTTCACAATCCTAAGCTTAATGATGCCTAAATAGAGAGATAGAAACTTGACAAATACCTTGTTCAGTTGAGTTTGGATATGGTAATATGGGCACTTTGAGTGAGGCTTGAAGTTCTTGTGAGCTTCCTTGAGGTTCCCTCAAGCTTCTCCAATGCTCAGCTGGTCTTGTAGATGGCTAGAACTCCTTGCACGAGTCAACCTGCAAAGCTTCAAAATGAAAATGGTGAAGTGTGAAAATAAGCTCACAGTTGCTGGACAGGGGCCTGGATAGTTCAGGTGTGTTGTAGGGAATGTGTTTGAAGGATTGAAAGACAAAACGCACGAGCCAATTTCAAAATGGCTTGAGTTCTGCAGATGATGCCTTGTTTGGGCAGGAACTTGGTGTTTTTATGTTTTAGGGTGTTTGAGAGGTGAGTAATTCGTGTCTTAGGCTTGCAACCATGTTCTGAGATTGTTTGAAATGATACAAAGTCTTGGTTTTATCAGATACAAGAGTTCACTTGACTTTTGCAAGTTTGCTTGTTTTTGAAGAAAAGGTGAAGTGACAAAGGCAAAGGCTTGTACAGGCTAGCTCAACGTCTGCATAGGGTTGGTGAACTTTTTCTGATATTTATGGATCTTGTTTGCAACAAGAGATCAGGTCCATGGCTCAAGAATAACAAAATTGCAAAAAGCATGCTTTATCAAAGTAGCATTGTAACCTTTATGCCATTTTTGGAATAATTCTTTGTGCAATGCTTCAAAGATCAGAACAAGGCCATTATCCAATGTGTTTGCATTAAATTTTGGAGTGTATAGGGTATTAGGACCTGTAAAACCAAGTACAAGCATGCTTAGGACAGATTTGCAACTTGCACCATTGTGAAAAATGCCATGGACAAAAGTGAGAAATTTCCATTTTCTTTTCTTCGATTATCCCTAACCATAAATGATCTTGGAGAGTTCTTTGACATTTTGGAAATCTTATAACATGCTCTACAATCCATATTTGAAATGAATTTTGAGATTCCTCTTGGAACTAGGTGAAAAATTGCCATGAACTTAGGTCAATAATCTGCCTAAACTAGGGCAAAATTTCACTAAGTTAAAAAGTTTATGGACCCCTATTCACAAAATCATAACTTGAGATCCAAGCATCATTTGGGAAAACTTTGTGCATCAAAGTTGTATATTTTGTGGGGGACTACAACTTTCATGTTGGAAGTTTTCTTTGAATCCAATTGCATCATGGTGAAAAGTTGGGAAAGGTTGGGAAAAAATAAGGAATTTTCATAACTTAGAGAATTTCTAAGTTATGAAAATTTTCAAAATTAAACCCTAATTTCCAAATTTAAGTTTCTTGGTGAACAAAAAGTCATCTATCACTTGATTTTGACCAAAAAGTCAAAGTTTGACTTTTCAGTGTACAATTGATTTTTGATCATTTGACTGGAAAATTCATCTGTCAATTCAATACATTTGAGATCTTTTGAACCTTGTGATTAGGTAAAGATGATGCCATTGAGTCCTTGAGATCATGCTTGAACCCAATTGTCCATTGGCTAGGTTAAAAATCAGAAATTGCCCTTCTACAGTCAAAACCCTAATTTTGACCATTTTGCCCTTTTGATGATCTGATCAAATTTCTTGAGGAGTTGTGGTCCAAACTTGATCAAATGGTTCATATGAGTCTATAATGTTGATGTGGATCAAAAATTATGAGGTTTGACTGTAAATTGGCCATGGTTGACTTTTTCCCCAATACAACTGATTTTTTAGGTCAACTGCCCAATTGACTGGTCAAAAATTTGATTCAAGGCTTGAAATTTGGTATGAGCAATCTTAGGGATCCAAGATGGTGTATGAAAGTCACATGAAGCATTGATGGTCCAAAAATCCATGTGCAAACTCAAACCTTAATTTCAGGTTATCAGTGCAAGGAGAGGTCTTGAGCTGAGCAAACCCTAATCTGGTCTTGAGACCAAGAAGTCTTGTGAGGAAAATCTTGATAAAATGAGAGGGAAAATTTTGGGGTACAACAGCTTGTAACTTTTAGCAAGAGTTGAATGTCATAAAGAGAGTAAAAAGCATAGTTTAAATGTAATGAAAATGAGTGAATCAAATCAAGACAAACATATGCAATGCATTAATGAAACAAAGTTTGACATTAATAGATAATTGTTTGAACAAGCAAAAGAAATTCCAACTAAAAATTCAAATGAACAGAAGCCTCTATGTCTGGACTTGTCACTTTAGGTGGTGAGCCTTTGAAGAATGACAGAAGAACTCAGTCTGGCCATCTTGTGTAAAGTCCAAAGCTCCCTCGTCGATCAGGTCTTAAATTTTATTTCTCAATGTCCAGCAGCTATTGGTGTCATGTCCAGGGTTGTTGGAGTGGTACGCATATCTTGCATTTGGATTGTACTTTGGGGAGGCTGTGTTGGGATTCTGAGGAGGGTCCCTTAATACAACCAACTCGGCTTCCAAAGGGTGTTGCAGTGCTTGAGATAGTGACATGTCAATTTCGGTGAAGCGTCTTTCAGATGTATTCCGCCTACGCCGACTACCCTATTGTTGTTGGCGAGGTTGTTGTTGGGCTCGTGACGCGGAAGCAAATTGGAAAGGTGCACTCTCGGTTTCTTGTCTCAAGGGATGCTGAATGATGATTTGATCCCCAATCCTAGATGTTTTCCCCATTTGGTTACATTCATCCCGACGAAGCTTGTTGATGAGGACCCTCAGCTCTTCTTGTTCTTGTGCCAGATTTTGGATAAGAGCCATTTGGCCCACCAGTTGCCCCATCATTTGGACCTTCATTATGGCTATCTCAGTTTGTAGCCACTCCAACTGGTCATCTTTGTTGCCATCAGGATTCCCCATGGTCATTCCCCTAGTGATGAGAGCTTTCACTTCTTCTTTCCCCTTGGATAGGTTCAAGAACATTTCTCAGAGTTGAGCGTTTTAAGCCTGGATGTCTTTCACTGTTTTTTCCATCTTACTGAAATAAACAGTAGGAAGATAAGGAGACATGTATGGGAGAAACCTATCATGATATGATGCATGATATGTGGATGCATGTTTTCAAGGATCTCGTGGGGTAAACACAAGAAAAAGTTAGAGATTAAACTTTGATCAACAACTTTGATTGGAGAACTTTGTATCGGTGGATGTCTTTCCACGAGAATTAAGCTCACCATGCCATGTGGGTTGTAGCCCTTGACTCAAGTTGTTGTGCTTTGATCTTTGACATCATTTGGTTAGAGGAAAATAAATCCTCTTCCCCCTTGATAAACGTCTGGTTCAATGTAACCCTGCATCAAAGGCCCTCGAGATCCTTGAAATGGTTATTGAAAATGTTATGGTATGATGTTATGTTGTTATGTATAAGGATGCAAAGTAAGCAAGTTTATATACAAATAAATATATACACACAAAGCAGAAAAATCCTTAGGTTTAGGCTTGCATGGAGTTTGTAGGTAAGTACCCTCTTGAAGTTTAGTTGGCTCAACCTGTCCTACTTAATAGTAATCGGGTTTTATGGGATCTCAATATCACTGACCTTTCCCACAAGCTTCGTTCAATAAGAAATTGACTCGCAACCGAACAAAACTCAGGGGTCGAGTCTCAATGAGTGTAGCATCGAGTATCAACCAATTTTCATCTCTATACCGAAACTGGTTATCTCACTACGTCCTAATGGCCAAGTTGGCCAAGTAAGGTTCTAAGGTCAGTTGATGCTTCACGACACCACGCGGCGGCCCCGTACTCTCCTTGATTCGACTCAAGTGTTACCGGTACCAACCAAATTTCTACATCAACGTAGCTACTGCTTCAACCATGTCGGTATACGCTGCACGGTTCCATCACAGTTTATTGCTACTTACCTAAAAGGTGCCCCCAAATCCGGGTGTAAGAATTAAAACAAACCCAAACAAGGAACAAAAATGTAAAGCAAACAAATCAAACAATGTAAGCAAATAAAGGTGATCTAACCCTAAGGTAACCCCACTTTTATACTTTCCCCAGCAGAGTCGCCAGTTCTGTGATACGAAGGGAGAACTGACTTGATGTTTTGCGTTTGTGTTTGCAAATGTTGCGGTTTAGCAAAAGTCGCCACCGACTTTTCTTTTATCCAAAAGGAAAGGTGAAAAAGCACAGGAAAGACCTTTAGAGATGTTTTTGAGTTCGGGGGGTAGATTATGAAAAGGGAAGGTATTAGCACCCTTTTCATCCATGGTTTTCCATGGGCTCTTAGTTACTCGCTAGATCACTTGCTTTTGTTTGAATGTGTGCTTGTGGTGGAGATTTTTGAAAGTATTTTGAAAATGGAACTTCGTAATGGTTCTCGTTTCTATAAGAACGCCTACAAAGTGTTTGTTTCGAAAATAGTTCAAAAGTGTGTTTGTGAGATGTGTTTTTGAAAGTATTTTGAAAATGCAACTTCGTAATGGTTCTCGTTTCTATAAGAATGCCTACAAAGTGTTTGTTTCGAAAATAGTTCACAGATGAGAGTGTGGGTAAAAATGTTTTTGTTGTGAGCAAGCGAGTAACTAAGAGCGAATCTACCTAATCGAAGGGTCTTAAATGTGCTTTTCCTCCTCCTTTAGATGTGGCTGTCTTACCATTGATTTGGTAAGAAGCCCCACTGTTGGATGTGAAGGGACGAGCGTTGGGACGTTTATATAGTCATAGAAGGCAACATATGGGACGTTTTAGCAATGTCGTTTTAGGGACTAGATCGTTTACCGAAAGCAACATCGAGGGACTACGATCTTTTATCGAGGGTCTTTTCCAAAACGCCCATGCTCGAGGGACATGACTATTTTTCGAAAGGCAACAAGTGGAATTACCCTACGGGTGCATGTGTGCAAAGTGTGTTTGGTTGCATGCATTTTGTCTTGATTAGGGGTTGTCTACTTGTTGGTTTTATCTTGCCATACACGCCTAATTACTAACATTTGTATAAAGCAATAAAAATGCAGGAAATAAATATCCTACACTATTACAACCATATCGAAAGACAAGAAAATGTAAAGGCAAAAACAAAATAAAAGAAAGGAAATTGAGATCTTCGACCCAGGCAGTAGCACCCTTCGACTTGCATTTTGTTGGCCTCCTTAGATTGGGGCTAGCACCAGTGAGGTTCTGTCCTTCGATTGGCCTGGAATTCAATGTATGGTGAAGCCTTCTGGTTCTGCCTTGTTGCCTTGTTGTCTTCTTCGGCTGGAGGTTGAAAGCAGTGAGGGAATGCCTTTCGACTGAGCCTAGGATCAGTGACGGCATGCTTTTCTTCTGGGCCTAGAAATCAACATGGTTTTCCTCCTGGTTATCTCTTTCATTTGACCTGGAGAAAAAGGGTAGAAGCCAGAAGCTTTGTTTCCTATTTCCTGTTTCTTGTTTCTTTCATTTAAAGCATTAAATGGCAACATGGCCTGAGGCCATGCTAGTATTTGTCTGTCAAACAGTTTAATAATTAAAGCTAGTTCAGGTAAACAGAAAGCAAAATGAAAGGGTTAACTTTAAAAAACATGTTAAAAGGGTGGAAATGAAAGAAACAATGGTAAATACATGCTTGAAACGAACGAAAAGATTATTTACATGTTATGCCATGAAATGAAAGGTTCAAGGGTAAGAGTGATTACCTTGGTGGAGGCTTTGAATGGGTGTGGGACCTTGAGTGAAGGCCTAGGGTTCTGGATTTAAAAGAGGGTCCAACAGCTGTGCTTGGAATGCTGGGTTCGAAGGAAGGAAAGAAACAAGTTTTATGTTTATTTCCAAACTGGATTCGAAGGATACTGAAGAGTACTTGTTCTTTAGAATCGAAGGAAGTAAGTATGTGATTCTGGGTTTGTTCTCACAAGTGTTGAAGGGACTTGAGAGATTTGTTGTGTTTGAGAAAATTTGGGAGATTCGTTCCTCTGGTCCAAATATCCCCCTTTGCCTTTGAAAAAAATTCCTCTATTTATAGAGAAAAAATGGACATGTTGTCCAAAGCCAGCCTTGCAAAGAAATGATAAAATAATGTAACGTGAAAGTACATGTGGGGGGCCTGTTGGCAATTGGGGTGCAGAAGATGTGACTTATGCTTTTGGGTGTTGCTTGTACTCAGACCAAATTCAGGTTGAAAGTTTCTTTTGTGATAAAAGTACTCTATGAAAAGAAAAAGTATGTAGCCTTTAACCAATAATAATAGTATCTAAAAGACAAAGTTTAAAACCCTTGTACAAGCCTCTGATTATGTAAAGATTTGGAAGCAACATAGCCTGGCAAATGAGATTTGGTCTTGAGTCGAATGCAAGAGTGAGATCGAAGCACACCTGTTCGAAGGAAGCCTTTGCCTCAGTCGAAGCTTGTGGTCGAAACAAGCTTACTCGAAGGAAGCTAATGCCCATTTGAAGCTTGGATTGAAGCAAACATATCGCCCAGTCGAAAGCTCGTGTTCGAAGGAAGCATATTGCCCAATCAAAGCATATGGATCGAAACAAACATAAAGGGAGTCATTTCCTTTTAGCGTGAGGGGAATTCCTGGCTTCTGAGTCGAAGGGTGTTCCTTCAAGGGAAGCAAGAACTTAATCAAATCTTGTATGAAGATATCTCTTTGCTCAAACGAAGTTTGTGAGAGGCAAAGTCTGCAAGAGACCCTTGGTGCAAGTGGATTCAAAGGAGGTTTCAAATCCAAACGAAGGATGTACCCAAGTTGCATTCGAAGGAGGCTTAGAGTCAGTCGAAGGGTGCTGAGTCGAAGGAGACCTGTTTTCCTCCAAATTTGTCAAAATGTTATTTTTATCTGTTTTCTCCCTTTTTGACAGTTTCCTTTTAATTTTGGTATTGGAAAATCCCAATGCACTTGTGCAAGCTTAAATCCTGAGAATCTTTATGAGAAAAGCCTTGAGAATTGAGAGAGAAAATTTTGGGATACAACATGGCCCATTAAAGGTTTTTTAAATTCATTCTCTACATTAGAAATATGGGTGTATGGTTAGTTCATTTGGAAGACTGGGCCAATAAGTTTTTGCAGCCAATTAATTTACTCAAAGCCTTGATATTCGATTCATAATAAAAGAGAGGTGTATTTTTATTTGATCAAAATTATTGGCCCATTATGTTTCTAAGGCCCACGTTTAATAAGAAGAAGATGGGTATGTTTTACTTCATTAGGACCTTGGAGGCCCATTAGTCTTTTTTTTCAAAGTTGACCAAGGTCAACTACTGACTTTTGCTTGTTTGTTATTGTTTTTTATTCTATTATTATTATTATTTAATATTTCTTAATATATTATTATTTAATATTTCTTAATATATTATTATTATAGATTATATTAATTAATGTTATTATTTGGTTACGATTATTTTCAGTTTATTGATATTATTAAAATATTATGATTATTATTTATTATCAAATATTATTGTTTTTGTGTTTTGAATCGTTGACCGAAGTTAACCCTAGGGGTTTGAAACCCTAATGCATCGCGGAGGCCCTGTTCCTCGTCAACAATGCCCAAGACCAGAATCAAAGATTTCCATACGCTAATAAAATCAAAACGTCTGAATAATCAAAACGAATCAATTACAAAATAAAATCTTTCAGTTATATACAATATTTTCTGATCAAACCTTTAACCTAATTTCTAAAATCACTAAATTATAACGACAATCAACAATTTTTTCCTAAAATAAATCTAAATCTAAACTATATAAACCCTAAGATACTAATGAAAAAAGGGGGGAGAAAATTTGAAACGAAAATTGTTGCAAAGAAGAAAGATGGAGTAGAGAAAGGAGTTTGCGGTCTCGAATCTCCAACTGAGCCCATGTTAGCTTTGGATTTTTGTTTGTTATTTGTGAAATGATTCGGGACATGGGGGGTTAGAAGGTCATATTTGGGGGTTGTTCACCATCGCCACCGCTGAATCGGTTTTGTTTTAGGGTTGGTGTTATTGTCTGAGAGAGCGAGGGAGAGAGAGAGAAGAAGGTGGAGAGAAGAACAAATGAACAGAATGAAGAGAAAAAGGAAAAAAATGAAATGATATACTCCCTCCGTCTTGTAATCCACTGGGACACGTGCCCAACATCTGGCCACGTGATCCTGTACACCTCTCCCATGCACCCTCATACTCTTCACTCTCCGATCTTAATCAAACAATCACAATAGTGTAGTCACAACATAAACCCAAGTGCTCTCCCACACGGGATTCAAACGGATCTCTTTGTTCCATTTTTTGGACCAAGCTCAATTGTTAAACACACCACCCTATGTTTTTATTTTTACTGGCCTGACTGGATTCACACCCCTTATAAATTGGATCAAAATAGACTATTGGACTCAAGCCCGTTACTATCCAGACCCCCTGGAATTACTACGAAACTAAAAATGACACCCCAGTGCAACTGAGCCTAAATCCAATATCTGGATTTAAGGCCATGATATTCGCACCCTTAGAATTTTACTAACCAACTACTGATACACCCCTTGCATTCTTAAAATAACATTAATTTATTTTTATAATTTCATTTATTTATTTATTTGTTTGTTTATTTGTTTGTTTATTTATTTATTACATTTTTTTGCATATTAATAAATTATTAGACATTTTTAGTATTTAATATATTCTTAATAAATTATAAAATTCTTACTTATTAATTTAAACTTTTTCTTTTAAAATACTAACCTTTTTTTAAATACCTTAATTGCATTAAATGTTTTTCTCATTTATTAAAATATATTTTTCTCATATTGCATCATTTATTCGAAAACATCTAACCAATCAATTACTAACTGCTTTTCTACTAACATAATTCAAGTATATTTATTTATTTTTAAAAGGATTATGAAAATTTCTTTTATCGACTACGAACTTCGTCTACAATTCCGCTATTCACACACCCAGACATGGTTCAAGGAGTATTCCATATATTTCTATAATCCATAAAAAAACTAACCAAATACCTATGAACTACGAATTGGGACTCTGATTCCTGATAAGAGGATAAGTAGGCATACGACTTAAAGTCGTGGTGAGTTCCCCTAATTAAAACTAAAACCTTATTCCTAAACCTTAAACATAAACCCTAGTATCCTTGTGAACAAGGTAGATGAGGGGTGCCTAACACCTTCCCTTTGTCTAAACTGAGTCAACAACTTAAAATCTTTGATCAAATTAGGGTTATCCGTTATATTTCCGTCGTTAGGACAAAAAGTAGTGGTGGCGACTCTATGATTT
This sequence comes from Vicia faba, assembly GCA_948472305.1. NCBI lineage: Eukaryota > Viridiplantae > Streptophyta > Magnoliopsida > Fabales > Fabaceae > Vicia > Vicia faba. The sequence goes on along the minus strand of OX451736.1, from coordinate 514,250,939 downwards.
TCAAACGGTTATTACACAAGCTAAATAATTTGTCAAACACTCGGTGTGCTAGTGAATTTTCAGAATAAGTTTTGTTCATACATAAAAGCACTTATAATCAAAAGTGATTATAAGCAATATCAACACTTGATGTAAATAAAAAATAGTTTGGAAAATTACTTATAATTCAATTGATAATGCAATGATATTTGACAAATTTATTGAAGAATAAAGCAAGTAAAACAATAAAAGAAAAGAGACACAATGATTTGTCTACATAGTTTCCCACTTTCGTCCTCGCATGTGGGTACGTCGGCGCCTAATTCCAATGTGGAATTGAGATATTGTATTACTTTGCAAAATTATGAATACAAGAGAAGTGTTCAAGAGCAACTATACAAAACATAACCTTTGATGTCGATTTAACTCCTTCTCTTCTTTTGATCTTCAACAACACCAAGACCAATAGATGCAACCTATTCTCTACTTAAGTTACTTCCTTGAAAAGATTTCGAACACTCCAAGGTTCCTTGAAAAGATTTCAAACACTCCAAGGGATTTTTCACTCGAGAAAATCCAATTGCACACCATCAACATAATATCTCTGATTCTATCATCCAATTCTTTCTACTTCCTTAAAAAGATTTCAAACACTCTAAGGTTCCTTGAAAAGATTTCAAATACTCCAAGGAATTTTTCACATGGACGATTGCTTCTCGCGCGATCTTGCACGAAAACCTCTAATTCAACAAATGATTTTGGAGGAGAAACCCGATGGTTTTTCTAGGATGAAGACCCCTACAAATCTCAACTCAAAACAATTTGAAATCCAGAACTCTTCATCTAGATGGCACCCTGGTGGAACATCATCACAATGTAATATTGGTGCGTATGCATAAATTGGAAGGTTGAGAAAGAAGATTAAATGTAGGCTAATCTTATGGTATCATCAAGTTGGAATGATGCATGAATTATGTATTCATAGTTGGAAACATTTAGGGTAAAAAGGACAAATTGAGAATAAATAAATTGAAAATTTTCCCAAAATAGATTTTATGTGTCGACCTCAAATTCATATGTGTCGACACATATGGTATAAAAAGAATCCATATGTCAACCTGAACAAGTTAGAAGCTACATGCTTTAAAACATGAGTAAATGTGTCGACCTGAAATATGGATGTGTCGACCTGTGACTTACAGAAGCTTACATGCTTAAAAACTGAGTTACATGTGTCGACCTGAAAATCGAATGTGTCGACACATGCAATGCAAAAACATGCAGAAACTGTTTTTAAATGTGTTGGGTCAATTTCGAAGTACTTTTTTATGATTCCTAAGACCTATAATGTAGAGGAGTGTCACAAGACATAAGGATACCATCCACAATACTGAAATTCTAGCTTTTCGAGTTTTGACATCACGCAAAACATCTAATAGTGAAGTTGCAATCATAACCCCCCCCCCCCCCCTTTTGATGATGGCAAAACTTGTGATGATGCATTTCATGTAGTTATCGAAGGCTCCCTCTGACTTTGTGCTTCCCATCTTCATCTAGCATATTGTTCTCCCCTTTAACAACATCAAAAATAAAAAGGCAAATTGTGAGAAGTATAATATTCCATCACCAATTCTAATATATCACACAGGCATTTTTTCAAAGAAGAGAACACAATTACATATCCCCATATATATATAATGATACAAAAAATAAATAACAAGCATAAAACATTACCAAACATGTAATTTAATTACATGAATAATAATGAATGCAATGCAAGAGCAGGCTAGTTTAGTTGCTTCTATAGCATCACGATTTCGTAACACAACACAATGGAACTCCCGATGCCACACACACATGTGCCTAGCATAGCGACAAGAACATGTCACTACTCAATCCAAAGTGAAAATATTGCCATAAAATGTGACTCAACTACAACCTGAACCGTACAATTAACATGCTTACATTCAACTCATGCACAAATGCAGGAAATAATAATAGAAACACATACTTGTACATACAAGAACAAACTTATACAAATCTGAAAGAATTAATGAATGAAGTCATTTTAAACATATACTTTGAGAACACACAATGGTTATCAATCAAAAAAATTGGAAATGAATATTCACGGTCTTCATCATTTGAGAACATAACAAGAATTTTTCATCAACTAAAACATGTACTAAGAAACTTCTTATTTAAAAGAGAGATTTGGAACAATATTACCTCACTCTTGATGGAATGAAAGTTGCACTCACATGATGTAAAATACTCAAACAAATTGTTATAGAAAAAGTATAAAAGTTCAAGCATCATAAAGAAAGAAACATTGAAGACATTAATAATCCCCAATTCCATATATTTGTTGCAAGACGGTTTGGTTGTAAACATTTTTGTGAAAACGCCAGCAAGTTGATCTTCACTATCAAGATGCACGAACACAACATTCCATTTTTCAACATGATTGCGAAGGTAATTCCATACACATGTGTTCCTTCCTTGAGTTACTTTATTTGTAGTCTGGGAGAGTAATTTAAATATCCATAAGATTCATTTCAAATACTCCTTTCATAAGCTTAAAGAATTCTTTGGAAAGTCGCATGTTAGTAGAATCAAATATGATGTAATGTCAAATGTGTTATGCTTGATATTTAATGAAGTTAAAAATGCTTATGCACACATAAGTGTTTATAAGAAATACATGAAAATATAATATGATGAAGTCATTTCATGTATATAAATTGATAACTCACTATGATTATCAATTAAGAATTATGTTGCAAATGAACACTCATAATATGTATACCATACATCAAGTATATCATGTATTTAGAGAAATAAGCAAGTAAAAGAGAGAACTTACTAACAAAGCGAAAGTTAAATCGATACTACCTCACTGTACAATATGACAGAGGATGCACTTAAATTTCACAGGGAACTCTCGAAAGAAGGTTGAACCAAATGCAAAGTCTGCCACAAAGATTTTTGAACAACACGATCTTGTCACTTTTTACTTTGACAAAGTACCCAAAAGTATAACTTGTGATAAGTCCAATAAGGTCATTAATTTGATGATCATTCATTTTGATTGAACTTTCATCATTTATTCTTTCCATGTTAGTTATCTTTCTCCTCCTCATGTTTCACCAATTCGGGTTGATCAATACCTTCTTTGGGGTCATTGAGTATGTCTCTTGAAGATAAACCTACATCATGAAATGAAATACCTTTTCTAAGTATTCTCGGATACAACATCAAAAGTAACTTATGTAACTTTTACCAATAAAATAAAACTTATTGTTGCTTTCTAGATCACATAATCCATCATCTTGCCCCATATACAATAGAATTAGAATATGTTCATATGTCTTGAACCACCATAAATGAGAACCCATATTCTCTTTATAGAGTCAAAACAATGTTTCTACAAAAACAACAAGACAAGCTAGGTACTCAATCTTCATTGATTCCTTGGGGGTTAGTGAAATAATTAATTGCATTTGGGGAATCATATAACTATAATGAGAATTTAAATTTTCACCATCACTAAAATCACTATCATATAAGTGTTCATAATTTGAGGACCCATAACTTGACGCCTTAAGAGATTTAGGCTTTGTTATTTCCTACTTATCTGTGTCTTTATCCTTTTTCTTCTTCTTCTCATGCTTGTCCAAGCAAGTAAGTTCTTGCTCATGTTCTTCAAACATAGCAATTAATGTAATGAGATCAAGTGTTGTAAGATCATTAGCTTCCTTGATCGCGATGACCTTCAGTTGCTAATTCCTAATCAGACATCTCAAAATTTTGTTAGTAGAAATTGCATTGGAAATAGGTATACCAAGTGCGTTCAAATAATTAATGAGTTTTGATGAATTTTTCTTATCATCATTATTCTATAGTGCTTCCGGATTAGATGTGACAATGCCATTAGCATTGTTTTGAGTAATAGCGTCACATATATCCTTGTCATATGAATTAACATAAATGTGCATACAAGCTTTCCAATAACTATAGTTTTCTACCCAAAAAAATTGGGGCTCTTTTATTAATCCCTTTAGGTTCGTACGCCATTTTCTAATAAGAGTTTCGAAGCATGAAATAAATCGGAGCTATGATACCACTTGTAAGACTACGACACCAGATCTAGAGGGGGGTGAATATATCCTTAAATAAAAACTACTTTTCAAAATGGTTATTTAAAACTTATTTGAAAAACAATGTTGAGCATAAGGTTTTTTGCCTAGATCAATATACTAGTCTAAACAAACTTAGTTATTGGAAAGTAGGATATGCATAACACATTTAACAAATTGAACATAAAGAGTAAATGAGAGTAAGTGATAGAACATTGCAATTTTACTTTATGGTTAGCAAGCTAAACAATTTGTCAAACACATGGTGCACAAGTGAATTTTCAAAATTTTCCTTTAAATTTTGTTGATACACAAAAGCACTTATAATAAAAAGTGATTATAAGCAACATCAACACTTGATGTAAATAAAAAACAATATCAAGATCAATAGATGTTGATTCAATCCCTTTTGTTCTTTTGATCTTCAACAAGACCAAGACTGATAGATGCAACCTATTCACAGCTTAAGTTACTTCCTTGGAAAAAATTCAAACACTCCAAGGTTCCTTGCGAAGATTTCAAACACTCCAAGGGATTTTTCATTCGACTGAATCTGATTGCACACTATCAACACAATATCACCGATTCTATCATCCAATTCTTGCTACTTCCTTAAAAAGATTTCAAACACTCTAAGGTTCCTTGAAAAGATTTCAAACACTCCAAGGGATTTTTCACATGGACGAATCTTTCTCGCACAATCTTGCACAAAAACCCCCAATTCAACAAATAATTTTGGAGGAGAAACCCGATGGTTTTTCCCGAATGAAGACCCCTACAAATCTCAATTCAAACCAATTTGAAATCCATAATTCTTCGTCTATATGGCACCCCAACGGAACATCATCATAATGTAATGTTGGTGTGTATACATAGATTAGAAGGTTGAGGAAGAAGAAGAAATGTAGGCTAATTTTATGGTATCATAAAGTTGGAATGAATCATGAATGATATATTTATAGTTAGAAACATTTAGGGAAAAAGGACAAATTCGGAATAAAATAAATTGAAAATTTGAACAAAACAACTTTTATGTGTAGATCTCAAATTTGTATGTATCGACACATATGTTATAAAAAGAATGCATGTGTCGACCTGGAGGACTCTATGTGTCGATCTGAACAAGTCAGAAGCTACATACTTTAAAACGTGAGTAAATGTGTCGACCTGAAATATGGATGTATCGACACATAAAATAAGAATTTTTGCAATTTCAGAAATCTTTCAGTATGTGTCGACCTGAAGGTTGTATGTGTCAACCTGTGACTTACAAAAGCTTACAGGCTTAAAAACTGAGTTACATGTGCCGACCTAAAAATCGAATGTGTAGAAACATGCAATGCAAAAACATGCAGAAACTGTTTTTCAATGTTTTGGGTCAATTTCAAAGTACTTTTTGATGATTCCTAAGACCTATAATGAAAAGGAGTGCTACAAGACATAAGGATACCGTCCACTATACTGAAATGCTAGCTTTCCGAGTTTTGACATCATGAAAAACATCTAATAGTGAAGTTACGCTCACAAACTCCCCCTTTTTGATGATGACAAAACTTGCGACGATGCATTTCATGTAGTTATCGAAGGCTCCCTCTGAATTTGTGCTTCCCATATTCATATCGCATATTCTTCTCCCTTATTTGACAACATAAAAAATAAAGAAGGCAAATCGTGAGAAGTATCACATTCTAATATATCACACAAAGGCATTTTTTCAAAGAAGAACACACAATTACATATCCCCATATATATGTAGTGATGCAAAAAATATATAAAAAGCACATTACCAAACATGTAATGCAATTGCATTAATAAAAGTGAATGTGATGCAAGAGCAAGCTATTTAAGTTACTTCTATAGCGTCACGATTTTGTAACACAACACAATGGAACTCTCGATGCCGCACACGCATGTGCCTAGTGTAACACCCCGATTTAATTAGGATTATTTTATTGAAAATAAAATAGATGATATAATGTGTTTATATGTGTTTTGATAGAATTATTGGAAGATTAGAAGTAGTGATAATTGTAGAAGTTAAGATGTAGGGGTGTGTGGCTAAAACTGTAGAGACATGGGGGTAAATGGAGAATATTAGTATCATTGTTATTATTATTTTTAAATTACTATTGCTCTTATATTAGATAAATAGTAATCATAATATTAATAATTAAATAATTAGATTAATTTAGTAATAAGAAAATGGGTGTGATGGGGATATCTATATTAGGGGTCTAAAAGAGAGAAGAGGTTTTGGTTATTCTAATCGACCGTAGAAAAAGAGAGAAGAAGCAAAAGAGAGAAGAAGAGGAGGAACATTAGGAAGCTAGAGCAAGGGATTTCACCGTAGAGATTTTGAATCGTCAATCCAAGGTAATGATGGGGTTCTGACTCTCTAATAGATGGTATAATTGTGGGTAGATGAAGGTTTGAATGTTAGGTTTTGGGTGTAGAATAATTGTTAGATTGATTGTTGTAATTGCTTGTAAATGATGAAATCGATGTGTTGATTGTGTTGGGTTTATGGTATATGATGTGTGTTGGTGATTTAAAATAATTGGCATGCTTGATTTTACCTAAAAATGGTTTTTGGATGAAGAGAATAGAAATTTGTAGCAGAAAATTACTGATTTTTGAACTCTGGTTCAGTGGTAACCGGTTACTAGGATTGAGTAACCGGCTAACTGTTGCAACTTTGGAAAATATTGGGACTGTTTTGTATGCAATAATCGGTTACTGGGATTGAGTAATTGATTACCGCTATTTTTTTTTATTCTCTATTGCCTCGTACAGTAACCGATTACTGGTATTGAGTAACCGGTTACCACTGTGCTGAACAGAGTTTTTGAAAAACTTGAAAATTCACAACTTTTGCCTCGGGTGTTCATTTGACGCACCGTTTGGACCGTTGGAAAGCTAAAAATATTTTCTATAATATGAAATTAATTTTTATAATAATGTCCTAAATTTTATTGGAATAATTGCGATGAACATGTATGTTGGATGGGTTATGATGCTAAACACGGTGATAAATTGTATCGGTGTTGTATTCATGTTGTGAGAAGGACCTACAAGTGATATTGTAGTACTATGAAGATGATGTTGGCCTGAAATTGGCATTGTGTTAATGGTGATGCTTGTGGTTGCATAATTTTGTTGTAACATGTTGCATTCATGCATCATTGAAGGCTTATGCTCTGGCATGTATTGGCAACTTGTTGAGGGCTTATGATTTGGCCTGTATTGGCAATCGTTGAGGGTTTATGCCTTGGCCTATATGGCAATTTGTTGGAGAGGGATTATGCCTTGATGGTACCAAATGCATTTGCATTAGACTCAGTTGCATTGCATTTTGTGGAATGGTTGAATTGTAGACTTGTGGGAGTTGTGTAACTAATAATTGTCGAACTTGAAATCTTGCATGATATACCTGTTATTTACTTATAATTAAATAACCTATTATATTGTTATGATATCTCATCCTTTATGTTTAAATTTTGCCTCCAGGTGGGCAACATGCAGATAATCAAGAGTAGTGCAAAGTTGCAGAGTCCAGAAGAAGTTGCTCTTCTTAAATTGAGTGGGTGTCATTACTCTGATACGTAACCCCCCCCCCCCCCGGGGGGGGGGGGGGGTGAACGTTTGATTGTTTTATTTTAGTTAATGTTTTCTTTGAGGAACATTGGGAGTGTTGTAAACTATCTTTTTAATTGATTAATTTGTTGATTTTGTGATAAGTTGAAGATTTTAGAAATAATTATGAAATTCTTTTTGTTGCATTAATAAAGTTGAAGTTTGAAAACTATGTTGAAATGTTATCGGTTCATTTGAAATACGTGTTATGTATCTGTTTAATTATAATTGAGCAAGTTCTAAAATGATTGAACAATGTGACATCCTATTTCAGGATTTTTATTTTACTCTGATTTTTATTAAAGTTACCATTGGGGAAATAGGGTGTTACGATTGGTATCAGAGAATGTCGGCCAGTCTGGCCAGATTGTTGAGTAGTTAGTGTAGTGTGACAGTGGAGTATTGTCGATATTGTTCTATCTAACCGTTGTTTGATGTTATGTTATGAAGTAGAGCGATGGCTGGGAGAGGCAATGGTGCACTTGCTAATGCGTTACAGTCTTTGGCTCATGCAATGCAGAATCAGCCTAATGTTGGTGGGAACAATGGGACTCGTGCTTTGGAAACTTTCTAGAGGAACCATCCACCTACGTTCAAGGGCAAGCATGATCCTGAAGGAGCACAGAAGTGGCTCAAGTATATTGAAAGGATCTTTTGAGTTATGGACTACTCTGATGCACAAAAGGTGCCTTTTGGTACGCATATGCTGGCAAGGGAGGCTGATGACTGGTTGGTTGCTACTCGCCAGAGACTGGAAGGCACAAGTGAGGCTATTACTTGGGATGTGTTTCACAAGGAATTCTTGGTGAAGTATTACCCATAGGATGTCTGTGGGAAGAAGGAAATTGAATATCTAGAACTAAAATAAGAAGATTTGTCGGTAACTGGGTATGCTGCCAAATTCGTGGAGTTGGCGAACTTTTATCCTCATTACACTGAGGAGACAACTGAATTTTCTACATGCGTCAAGTTTGAGAATGGCTTGCGTTCTGATATCAAGAAAGCCATTGGATATCAGAGGATCCGCAAGTTCTCTGATTTGGTGAATAGTTGTAGAATTTATGAAGAGGACATTAAGGCTCACTACAAAATTGTCACTGAGAAGAGGGGCAAGCAACAATAGTATCGTGGGAAGCTTTATAATGCTCCGGAAGACAAGGTTAAACAAAGGATGGCTTATGGTAAGAGGACTAGTGGGGGAGGTGCCCCTAATGGTATCGTATGTTACAAATATGGAAGACCTGGTCATCGAAGTAATGCATGTACTGAGGAGGTAAAAAGGTGTTTTTATTGTGGTAAGACTGGAAATGAAGTAGTTGAATGTCAACACAAAGCGGAAATATGTTTCAACTGAGGTGAGGAATGACATATTAGCACTCAAAGTCAGAAACCAAAGTGAGCTCAGACCAGTGGAAAGGTTTTTACTTTAGCTGGGACTCATGCATCTGGTAGAGACCGCTTGATTAGAGGTATATGTCTCTGTAATACGGTGGGAGAACTGACTTGGTTATTTTGGCGTTTGATTGCAATTATTGCAGAAAGCAAAAGTCGCCACCGACTTTTCTTTTATCCAATAAGGAAAGGTTAAAAAGAACAAGAAAGACCTTTCGAGATTATTTCTTGAGTTCGGGGGGTAGGTTATGAAAAGGGAAGGTATTAGCACCCTTTTCATCCGTAGTTATCTACGAGCTCTTAGTTGCTTGCTAGATCACTTGCTTTTATTTGAAAATGTGCTTGTGGTGTGGGTTTTGAAAGTATTTTGAAAACGTCTTTGTAATAGTTCTCGTTTTTATAAGAACGCGTACAAAGTGTTATTTTGAAAATAGTTCAAAGAGGTGTTTATGGAATGTGTTTTGGAAAGTGATTTTGAAAAGTGTCTTTGTAATGGTTCTTTTCTCTATAAGAACGCGTACAAAAAGCTTTGTCTTTTGAAAATGTTTCAAAATGAAAGTGTGGGTGTATAAAATGTTTTTGTTTGAGCAAGCGAGCAACTAGGAGCATCCTACCTACTCAAAAGGTCTTAATGTTCTTTTCCTCCTCCTTTAGATGCTGCTATCTTACCATTGATTTGGTAAGATGCCCCATCATTGGATGTGAAGGGACGGGCATGAGACGTTTGTATAGTCATAGAAGGCAACCTATGGGACGTTTTAGAAATTTCGTTTAGGGACTAGATCATTTACTGAAGGCAACATTAAGGGTCATCGAGGGACTACGATCTTTTATCGAGGGTCTTTGCTAAAACGCCCATTTTTTAGGGATATGACTATTTTCCAAGGCAACAAAGTGAGATTATCCTAGGGGTGCATGTGTGAATGGTGTGTTTGATTGCATGCATTTAGTCTTTGATTAGGATGGTCTATTTGTTGGTTTTATCTTGCCATACATACCCTATCTTACTAGCAATTATATGAAAAGCAGTAAACTTGCGGAAATTAAAAATCCTAAGCTATTACATCATTAGGGGGATGGGGATACAGTTTGTAAATGGGGGTGAAATAGGTGTCTAATTATTACATCCATATCGAATAAGTGGACAGTAATGAAGAATATATATATATATATATATATATATATATATATATATATATATATATATATATATATATATATATATATATATATATATATATATATATATATATATATATATATATATATATATATATATATATATATATATATATATATATATATATATATATATATATATATACACATTGCAAAAATAGTGTAAAAAGAAGGAAAAACTGCATATTGAACTATTATGTGTCGACACATGTTGTTATGCATCGACACATAACTTTCCTTGCCCCTGCCAAACCAAATCAACTTAGTATGAGTCGACGCATAATGGGATGTGTCGACTCATTTCCTGCTTGTGTCGATACATACGCGTTTTATGTCAACTCATTCACCTTCCATCTTTCTGTTTTGGGACCTGGATAGCAGTATGAGTCGATGCATAAGGCCATGTGTCGACTCATACCCTGTTTTTTCACTTAGAATGATTCAACCCATGTGGGTATGTGTCGACTCATGTTGCAGTATTTTTCCTCTATCACCATTCTTTTGCATGTATCAGACAGTTTTTAACATATAAATGATAAAAATGAACAGCAATTAAATGATTAACTTCAAGAGTAGTGATTGCTACATATTATCTTCAGAAATAAACCAAATATTATGTATGGAAAATGCAAGGTTAAGATGACTTACCTTGAAACTGCACTTTAAGTTTTGAGTCTGAATACCCTTCAAGATGTTGTGTAGACCTTAACGAAACTCCAGAAGGCTGCTAGACCTCCCTTTATGTTGAAGGTTACTGAACCAATTCCAAACAGTCAAGTTTGTGTAGTATTGTCTTTTGTTTAGAAGTTGAGAATAAGGGCACTACAGAAACTGTTCTTGGGCTTGAACAATATCTATGTGATGTGAAGTGTTTAGATGGTTTATGGGAGAGTTTGCAAGGTTGTACAATAATGGGTTGAGGATTTTTCTGTTTTGTGAGTGAAAGCAGAGTTGAAGATGAGCAGAGTCTTATGAAAATGAGCTGAGTTTTACAAAATTTCTATTTTTCTCCTCTCTCTTTTTTTCTCTAAGAAAAATCCCCTTATGTCTTATGAAATAATCCCTTTTGTAGCTCCTTGACTGATGTTTAGGAGGAAAACAAAATAAGTTATTTTGAACTGTTTTTGCCTACTACTTTAATACTTTTTCCACACACTTTTCTTTTTCCATTTTGGTGCAACTTTGTGGCTTGTTATGATGCAGGTTGGAGCAGACTGCATAGAGCAGTTTTGGACTGGTTTTTTAGATAGATTTTGGACTGTATAGGACAGCATATGCAGGTTTTTGTGACAGGTTTATGGTGCAGCATAGCATAAGTTTTTTTGTAGGACATCAATGGAGCAGGGTTTTGGAGTGTTGTGGCAATGTATAGAAGTAGCATACCATACTTTGTTCAGCAGTAACTTGGACAACATAGTTTGCAACATGAAACAAAGTTTGGTTTGTGGAGTAATTTATGCAAATTGTATCAAAGATAAAGCATTGTGGCAAGTTTTTGAGTCAAAGGAAAAATTCCAAACCTATACAAAGTTTAGGATTTTTAAACTTGCAAAAAATGCCACTTTGTAATAACTTGAATTATTTGTAACATCTTGAACTATTTTGAATTGTAGTGACAAGATGTTGCAATGAACTTAACTTAGAAAATTTCCAAGTCTTGCAAAAGTTGGATTTTTTGACTTTCTTGATTTTTGATGATCAAATTTCATATTTTGGATGTCTTGATGAAACATGATTTTTGGGACTCAACTTTGGTCAAAAAGTCAAAGTTTGACTTTTTAGTATACAGTTGACTTTTCCCATCAGTTGACTGAATTTTGTCTATCAATCCACTGTTCTCAGGAGATGAATTGAAATGTGAAATTAGGTCAAAATGACGCGCTCGGATCCTTGACATCATGCTTCCAACCAATAAACCAAGTATTAGGTCAAAAATCAAATTTCGGTCATTTTTAGTCAAAAACCCTAATTTTGCTCATTTTTACCTTTTGGTAATTTGAATGTCTTTCTTGGGAAATTGTGATCCAAGACTTGGAACTTGACAAAAATAATCCTGAGGGTCCATAATGATCCATGAAATTCATTTGAAACGTTAGAATCCAACTGCCTTTGTACAAGCTCAAACCCTAATTTGAGGCATCAGTGCTGAGGAGATTATTTTGACCTAGTCGATACTTGCACAAACTTGAGGCATTGAATATATTTTTAGGAAATATCTTGAGAATGAGAGGGTAAATCTTGGGGTACAACAGCTGCCCATGTTCAATCTTCTTAAACCTGAAGAGTTAGATTGGCGAGTCTGTCATTCATGACTTGAAGGTGGAAGATGATTGAACACTAGAGTGCCTAGAAATTTGCACTCAATGATGTGGTGGTTGGTTGCATAGGGAATGGGCTTGAAGATTCCATTTGGAGAGATGATGAAGAGTTGTCGGAGATGGGCTTACAGATGCCATCCAAAAGTGATTGGTGAAAAAATTTGAAGAAGTATCAGAATAAATCTCTGGTTGATTTATACTGAAATAGTAGATGTAGTGGGATGAGTATTAGAACAATATCCATAAATGGATTGTATCTGGACTGTATTTGAGAAATATGTTGAATGAGTGTCAGAGTAACATCCGTATTTGGATCGTATCTGGGTTGTATTTAAAAGGTGAGTTGAATGAGTGTTAGAATGACATTTGTATCTAGATCGTATCTGGACTGCATTTGAAAGGTGTGTTGAATGAGTGTCAGAATAACATTTGTATCTGGATCGTATCTGGACTATATTTAAAAGGTGTGTTGAAGGAGTGTCAAAATGGCATTCGTATCTGGATCGTATCTAGACTATATTTGAAAGGTGTGTTGAATGAGTGTTAGAATGACATTTGTATCTGGATCGTATTTGGACTGTATTTGAAAGGTGTGTTGAATGAGTGTCAGAATGACATCCGTATCTGGATCATATTTGGACTGTATTTGAAAGGTATGTTGAATGAGTGGTAGAATGACATCCGTATCTGGATCGTATCTGGACTCTATTTGAAAGGTGTGTTGAATGAGTGTCAGAATGACATTCGTATCTAGATCGTATCTGGACTGTATTTGAAAGGTATGCTGAATGAGTGGCAGAATGACATCCGTATTTGGATCGTATCTGGACTATATTCAAAAGGTATGCTGAATGAGTGTCAAAATGACATCCGTATCTGGATCGTATCTGGACTGTATTTGAAAATAATCTGGAATAAGTGTCAGAATGCCAGTCGTATATGGATCGCATCTGAACTATTTCTAGAAGAGAATCTGAAATAGGTATCAGAATGTCAATCGTATCTAGATCGCATCTGAACTGTTTCTAGAAGAGAATCTGGAATAAGAATCAGAATGTCAATCGTATCTGGATCGCATCTGAGTTGTTTCTAGAAGAGAATCTGCAATATGTGTCAGAATGTCATTCGTATCTGGATCGCATCTAAATTGTTTCTAGAAGAGAATCTAGAATAAGTATCAAAATGTCAGTCGTATCTGGATCGCATCTGAACTGTTTCTAGAAGAGAATATGAAACAAGTATTAGAATTTCAGTCATATCTAGATCGCATCTGAACTGTTTCTAGAAGAGTGTATGAGAAGGAGCCCGTGTAGGATTGCTTCAACTGGTCGTGTAGATAGTTGTCCTGGCTTGTTTCAGGTATTAATATCTGACCTTTTGAAAATTGTTGATGATAGCCATTTGTTGACTTATCTTTCCTGAAGAGGTAAAGAGTTAGCTGCATGCAATGTCATGATGTATGAAGTGCATGGCGTGATGATGTTCTCAAAATATATGAGATTATGATGTATAAATTTATCATGCATGTAAATATGATGCATGAAATATTGTGGAATGTAATTTTGTCTTGGAAAATAAATCCGTGACAAGTGCTGGGGAGTTTTGGGAAGCTGAATCCCGGACGGCCGTTGGGGATGAAGAGTATGCCCATCTTCAAAATTTGCTTAGAATGTTTCCACTGGGGATTCCTGTTTTTGTTGTTTGAGGAGAAATCCGCTGGGGGATGTTGATTTTGCTTGAGAAGAAAACTCTGTGGAGAGTGTTGATTTCCGCTTGGGGAAGAGAATTTAAGAGTTTCAGTTGTTCGGTGCTCTACTGGGGAGCTATTTCTTGATGGAAGAGAAAGGAAATTAACAACTTTGTTGGGGATAAAGAGGTTAATTGTTATCTGGTTTGGCTTCCAGGCTTTACAGCAACTCATTGGGGATTGTAGAAGAGTCTACTGAGGAAGAGGGGTTATGGTGCCTTGATTTGTAATAGTATGAGAGGAAAATTCAAGCTGGGGAATTTGTAGTTTGTTGGGGAGATAAAACCGGTTGCCAATCTGTTGAAGAGATGTTTTCTTTTGGCAGAAATCCTCTAGGATTCTTGAGCTCAACTCAGTTGGGGAGAAATTTTCAGAGATCGAAACTATGGCTCGGGATCACCCTATGAAAAGGATTTTGTGAGGGATTTGTCACAGCCCCAAGTAGCAAGTGTTGTAGCATTGCCAGAAAAATGTTTGCCTGGCCGTACGTAACCTTTTATTGGAATTCATGTTTAATGCCCCAAGTGATTCAGATACAGACCCGCCCCTGGTATATTCAGCATTTCTTGAGAGATTTCTTGGAATCTTGACTGGACTGCCCCATATGTGTTGGACACTGACACGTCATGCCCCTTGCTTATAGGAGATTTGTTATTGGAAGCGTCATCCTATTTGAAGTGGTTCTGTTCATTGACAGAGTTTTTGTTCACTGGATATTCATTGTGTGAATTTATCTGTTGCCAAACAATTAGCCATATGCAAACAGCGATATTCAAATAATGCAAAGTTTATGCTTGTCTTGAAGTTTTAAGAATTCATTTTTAGCAAGTAAAGAGTTTTGTAAGAATATGAATTCAACTCAGAATTTGGAGTAAAGCCTTACAGGAGTCAGGATACCTTTGGTAATAGTATGCTTTCGAACTAACCCATGCTTCAATTAGGACTTTTGGAAGGTGGTAACATGGTCTGGCTCACGGTTTAAGAAAGAAAGGATAAGGCTCAAAGTGTAATTGTACCCGCCCGTTCTACGTGATGTTCTTCAGTCCTAAACTCAGTTAATTGTGCGTTTGAACTCCAATTGAGTCTGAAATGACGTTTTGGTGATTGTTCAGACAAGTTAAGTTTGTTGGAAGGCTGTTATTTTTTCCAGATTTTCCATGTTGTTAAGGATTTGTAGTGTCCTCCTTTTTTGATTTCTACCCCTAACTTTTGCCTGACTGTTCTTGTTTTGAGATTACAATCAGCGGGATACCCCAGTTTTTCTTAAGTCTCCTTCGTAGGTTTTGACTTAGTGGGCTTTTCTTTTAAGAGATGATGACTGCCTATTTGGTAGGGGACCATCACCGTCTTTTGATTCCAGAGAAATGTTTTTGATGTCATTCATTGTATATGAAGTGAAAGTTGGCGATTGAACGCGCGCTTGAATTAACTGAGAGACTACCCTTCCCCAGGTGTTGATTAAAGGTTTCAATTTGGTGAGAAAAAGAAAACTCCTACTTCTTAGACTCAAATGGGTTGACTAGGCATTATCCTACTTATAACTCCAGTGTTTAGGAATTGAAAGAACGCTTGTACATCATTATCAAGGTCTATCCAAAAGCATATTATATGAGATTATGGCATTATTTTCGTCATCCTCCCTCTAAATGCTTGAAACTTTTAAAACAAGAGTTAAATATCATAAAGGGAGTAAAAAGCATAGTTTAAATAGAGTGAAAATGAATGGATTAATTCAAGACAAACATATGCAATACATTAATGAAACAATGTTTGACATTAATAGATAAGTGTTTGAACAACAAAAGAGATTACAATTGAAAATTCAAAATGAACAAGACGCTCTCAATGATTTGGCATAGGAGCAGTGATCACGTTAGGAGCCTCTGAAGGGTCAAACTCAATCTCCTTGGCATCAATCATGTCTTGGATCTTGTTCTTCAGAGCCCAACAATTGTTCGTGTCGTGTCCAGGACTATCAGAATGGTATGCACACCTTTCACTGGGATGATAAGTAGGAGAAGAAGTATTTGGATTCTGGAGAGGAGCTTTTAACGTAATCAACTCTGCCTTCAACATGTGTTATAATGCTTAAGCCAATGGCGTGTTGATCTTGGTGAATTGTCTTTTAGGCACGACCTCCTTATGTTGAGTCCCTTGTTGCCATTGTTGCACTGATGCAGGATTGGAGATCAGAACTGCCCCCACATGTTGGTCATGGTTACTCTGGTTATGACCTTTTTGACCGTATGCAGCATTGGACTCTTTCTTCCCATTGAAGGTTGTTTCTATGCACTTGAAGATGCACCCCCTTGGATTATACCACTTTTGATGCCAACTTTGACTCTTTCGCCAGTCAATATTAGCTCGGTGAACCCGGCTAAGGAGCTTTCGATTAGGTGATTGAAGAAAGGTCCTTTCAAAGTTCCCTTAAATATGTCAATAAGCTCCCTATCAGTTAAGGGTGACTGCACCTTGCCAGCCAGGTCTCTCCACTTTTAAGCTTATTCTTTGAAGCCCTCGTTGAACGCATGGTCATATTGTGCAATTGCATACGAGTTGGTGCAAGATTAGCATTGTATTGATACTGCTTGCAAAAAGTAGCAGCCAAGTCCTCCCAAGTATGAATCTTGGTTCCTTCTAACTGATAGAACCACTCTAGTTGAGTGTCAGCCAAACTTTCTTGGAAGAAATTGACCCATAGCATCTGGTCAGCAGTGTGAGGCTGAATGTTGCGGACATAAGATCTCAGGTGCATCTTAGGACAAGAGACCCCATCATACTTGGCAAAGGTAGGGATTTTGAACTTTAGTGGGATGACCACTACGGAAACCAATCCTAACTCTTCAAAGTCTAAGCCAGGTATGTGTTGAATCTCCATAGCATTGAGGCGATCCTCCAGCTATTTGTATTTGTCATCAGCGGGAGGATATTGTTCCTCAGAGTAATCAGATTCATCTCCATCAGTCCCCGGGTTGTTATCTCCTTCTTTTGTCTGATTGTCCCCTTCGATTGACGGAGTTGAGAGATCTAGAGCTCTCTTGACTGGTCCTCTAAGCCTTCTTCCCAAATTCAAGACGCCCACTGATTTCTTTGTCTTTTTATTCTTGTCTTTGAGAAGAAGAGTCTTTAGGTTCTCTTTCCCTTTAGCCAAAGTCAAGAACATTTGTTAGAATTGAGCATTTTGGGCTTGAAGATCCTTCACGGTTTGTTCCATATTCATCTTACTGAAAAAACAATAGGAAGATAAGGCGGCATGTATGGGAGAAACCTGTCATGATATGATGCATGGTATGTGGATGCATGTTTTCAAGGATCTCGCAGGGTAAATACAAGAAGATGTTAAAAGCTGAATTATGATCAGCAATTTTGATTGGAGAACTTCGTATTGATGGATGTCCTTCCATGAGAATCAAGCTCACCATGTCAAGTGGGTCGTAGCCCTTGACTCAAGTTACCGTGCTTTGGTATTTGACGGCTTTTGATTTAGAGAATGAATCCTCTTGCCCCTTGATATGTGTCTGGTTTAACAGGACCCTGCATCATAGTCCACTGAGATCCTTGAAATGGTTATTGAAAATGCTATGGTATGATATTGTGATATGGTGGCAGAACCGACTGTTATATACTGGTTTGCATTTTTTGTTCATAAATGTCGCGGTAAGAAAGAGTCGCCATCGACTTTTATTTTATCCAAATTAAGGAAAGGGTGAAAAGAACAGAAAAAGACCTTTTCGAGAGTTTTCTGAGTAAGGGGGTAGATTATGGAAAGGGAATGTGTTATCACCCTTTCCATCTGTAGTTTTCTACGGGCTCTTAGGTACTTGCTCATTTTTGAAAATTGCTTGTGTCGGTATGGTTTGAAAATCTTTGAGAATGCCTTAGTGCGGCGATTCACTTTATGGTAACTCTTGTATCAGTCCTCAAGAGTGTGATAAAGAGTTTTGAAAATTTTTGTTTGAAAAGTATTTGAAAGTGTAAGGTGTAAAATCATTTTTGAGCAAGTACCTTACAGTTATCTACCCACTCGAAAAAGACTGTTCTTTTCCTCCTATCCTTTAGATCGTGTTATCCAACTATTAGTGAGTAGGTAACCCTAGTCGTTGGATGTTTTGGGACTATCGAAAGGGACGTAATGGTCATTGAAGGAAACATGTAAGGATACCTTAGCATTTCGAATGGACAATCATCATAAGATCATTTCTCGTAGGCAACTCGTAGGATAGTAAGGGACTATGATCTTTGTGATGATTTTCAAACTGAGGGTCTTTGCTAAGATATCCTTACGTTCGATGGACATGACCACTATTTCCGAGGAAACCAAGTGAGGTATACCCTAAGGGTGCAAGTGTGCATCAGTGTGATTTTTTCAGATATTTTATCTTGCATTTTAGTGATCTAAGATTAATTTATTAGTTCTTGCCATACACACCTAATTTACTAGCAGCTTATATACAGGCATATAACTTAGTACAAAAAGTAAATCCTACGGCTATTACAAAGCTTTGGGGCAATTACAATTATATTTGACTGAAAATGTAAAGTGCGGAAATTAAAACCCTAATTAAGCTATTACAAACCAGCACAATTACATAATTAACAAAAAAATGCTAAAGTAAATAAACGCGCGCATGAATTGAAAATACGTCTAAAATCCTAAGTGAAAGGAATTTTTTTGCTTGTTTTTGTTATGAAAAGAAATTGAATTAAAAATCCTGTCTATTAAATTTTAGTTTTTTAAGAAAATATTAAAATAATTAATTAATTAATTGACAAAATTAATTTAATATAAAAAGCTAAGCCTAATGTTTTTTTGGGGTTTTTTTTAATGTTAATTAAAGCTTAGAAGAAGTAAGGACAAACAACCAAAAGAAAGGAAACAAAATCGAAAGACCAAGAGCATGAAATGAAAAGAGTGCATTCTTGGAAGTAAGGCCTGGATCGAAGAGGCTTGGGTTGCCTTTCGATCCAGAGGGCTGATCGAAGACCTCATTTGAGGATCTTGGGATGCTAGATCTGCAAGCAAATTCGTCAGAAATTGAAAATGCAAGGCCTGGGATTCGAACCCTGGTCCCTTCGATTGCACGAATTCCCTTTCACCACTTGAGTTTCTTGCTCATTCGAAATACATGACACCTTCTTTTGGTCCTGCAAATTAGTTAATTCGAAACTAAACAAAACAGAAAACATCCTATTCGAAATCAATCCCTGAACTCGGATCTGGGTTTGTTTCGGTTTGCCACAGTCGGTATCATGGGTTTCAAAAGTAACCAGCTTTGAAAAAATCTATCCATGGTGTTCGAACGCATGAACACTGCAACTTGCATACACTTTGTTAAATCTCTCACAAATAATAACAAAAACTATGAACATGCAATCATGAGTCTAATTTAAGATTAAGTGGGATTGAACATTTTTACCACTGGAGGCGCCTGGATCTGTAGTCCTGGGTGTGAGATGGCTGGGGCAGGAACGAGTGTACGCCTGTGTGAACTCCAAGAACACTATCGAAGTGTTAACCTGGACGGAAGGTGACTACAATGGGGTTTTGACAACTTTGGAATTTGATGCTATTTTTTGGACTTTCGTGGGGTAGGCTGCGTTTTCTTCTAGGGCAGTCTCCGTGTGTCTTCGTGTGTTTTTTCTCTGAGATCATGAGGTTTATATAGACAAGGTAATTTAGGTCAACATTTGTGTATCAAATCTTGGTCCATTATGAGGAAGATATTTGATTTGATTTCTTCATAAAGACTTACTATATTTGATTCAATCAGGTGCCAATCAATTTTCATGCGTTACTGCTAGCCTGTTATGAGTTGTTTGGGCCTCCAATATGATGAAAACTGAAAGCTGACATGCCCCTGTAGATCCATTTCCCTTCGAATTTGTTCTCTTCGAAGGCTCTGAATTCTAACTCGAAATTCACCAGCTTCATTGTCATGGCTCCTTTGATTGAGCCACCCTCTGCTTCGATTGCTTGATTTGAAAAGAATCACTCTGGTCGAATCATCTCTTGTGGAGTTGTGAAAAAACAAGGAAAGAATCTGGCCTTTAACTCAAAAATTGAATCCACGATCAACATTGAATTCTTGCCATATTTATAAGGAAAACATGCCATTTTTTCATGTTCAGTGTACCTGGACATGTTTTTCAAGTTCCCTCTCGGTGGCCTCTTTCGAATGGCCTGAAAGGATTTCTTCGAATGGCCCTTGTCCAAATACCAATCGAATGGTATTTATTGAAATTTCAATCGAAGAGTCTTTTGCTACGCCAATTGAAAGATCTTGTCCATGCCAATCGAAGGACACGGTTAACATGCCTGTCAAAGTTGCTTTGACACAATGCTAAATTGAAGGATCCCTTGCCATGCCAATCGAAAGGCTTGGCCCAGGGTGCCAAACAAAAGGGTCTTTTAGAATGCCAATTTAAGGCCTTGGCATAATACCAATCGAAAGGCTCCTTTAGAATACCAATCAAAGGGTATTTCAGAATGCCAATTGAAAGGTACTTAAAACACCACTCAAAAATTTTATTTTTCCTTAGGCAATGGTTGGTGGTCAACCATGTAGGGGGAAGACCTTGGAAAACATGAGAGGGAAAATTTGAGGTACAAAAGTTTCCCCTGTTCAATCTTCTTAAACCTGAAGATGTAGATTGACTTGTCTGCCTTTCGTGATCTAAAGGTGGAAGATGATTAAACACTAGAGTGCCCAGAAATTTGCACTCGTCTGAAGTGATACTGCTGGTGAATAATATCGGGAATGGGCTTACCGATTCCATTTGGAAAATATGATGGAAGATCGTCGGAGATGGGCTTAAAGATGTCGTCCAGAAAAATGTTGACTTCATGAGATATTCTTTTATGGGGATCCCTATTCCTGTTGTCGAGGAGGATTCCACTGAGGAATGTTGGTGTTTGTTTGGGAAGTAGAGTTTAGGAGCTTCAATTGACCATCACTCTACTGGGGAGTATCTCTTGATTGAAGAGACGTAAGTGAACGAATATCTGGTCAGGATCCGGGATTCATATTGACTTGTTGAGGATAATAAGGTTGCTTGATATCCGATCGTATTCGCATCGACTTAATGGAGAAATGAGATTAAGTTGTTATCTGGTCGCGCTCCAGGATTTGCAGTTTCTTTAACTGGAATAGGAATCAGAAGAATCTTAGGATCGATTCGACTGAACCAGAGAAAGGTCTTGAGTTGTCTTCAACTAAAATAGAAATCAGAGAGATCTTAGTGGCGATCTGACTAAACCAGAGAAGGTATTTAATCAACTTTGACTGGAACGGTAATCAGAAGAATCTTAGGATCGATTCAACTAAACCAGAAAAAAGTCTTGGGTCAATCTTCAACTGGAATAAGAATCAGGGAGATCTTAGTGGCGATCTGACTGAACCAGAGAAGGTCTTTAATCAACTTTGATTGGAACAAAAATCAGAAGAATTTTAGGATCGATTCAACTGAACCAGACAAAAGTCTTGGGTCAATCTTCAATTGGAATAAGAATCAGGGAGATCTTAGTGGCGATCTAATTGAACCAAAGAAGGTCTTTAATCAACTTTGACTGGAATAGAAATCATAAGAATCTTAGGATCGATTCAACTGAACCATACAAAAGCCTTGGGTCAATCTTCAACTGGAATAAGAATCAGGGAGATCTTAGTGGCGATCTGACTGAACCAGAGAAGGTCTTTAATCAACTTTAACTGGAACAAAAATCAGAAGAATCTTAGGATCGATTCAACTGAACCATACAAAAGTCTTAGGTCAATCTTCAACTGGAATAAGAATCAGGGAGATCTTAGTGGCGATTTGACTGAACCAGAGAAATTCTTTAATAAACTTTGACTAGAACGACAATCAGAAGAATCTTAGGATCGATTCAACTGAACTAGACAAAAGTCTTGGGTCAATCTTCAACTGGAATAAGAATCAGGGAGATCTTAGTGGCGATCTGACTGAACCAAAGAAGGTCTTTAATCAACTTTGACTGGAACGACAATCAGAAAAATCTTAGGATCGATTCAACTGAACCAGACAAAAGTCTTGGGTCAATCTTCAATAGGAATAAGAATCAGGGAGATCTTAGGATCGATCTAGCTAAACCAGAGAAGGTCTTATGAGGACATCTTTCTGAAGAAAATGTTGAAATAGTCTTTCCTTAGACGTAGTTTTTTAGAAGACTATCAGGTCACATAAGTAGCCATCGATGTTTATTAATTTGATCTTTTCCCTGAAAAAGGAAAAGAGTTAGTCATACGCAATGTTATGATGGATGAAATGCATTGTGGTGATGTTCTCAAAATAAATGAGATTATGATGTATACGATAAGTATATGCATGCCATAATGTATGAATATGGAATGCTATTGTGATGTTTCTTAGTCTGGGAAAATAAAACCCAGACTGCTACTGAAGAGTATAAGGAGGCTGAATTCTTCATTTCTGCTGGGGATGGTGAATGGAGATGATTCGCTAAGGATTGACTCTTCTTAAGAATAACTCTATGTAGGGAGAATGCTTTATTTGAAGATTTTGCTGATGTAGAGAAATAAACTCTGTTGGGGAATGAGCTTCCGCAGTTAGAGAAATAAACTCTTTCTAGGAGAAGGTTTTATAAACTGTTTAAGATTATAAAGCTCGGTTAGGGAACACAGATTTCAGCTCTCTGAAGGAACTTTGCTGGAGAAAGTAATTCCTGCTTGGGGAAGAAGAGACCAAAACTTTGGTTGTTTCTACTCTGTAGGGAACATAGACATCACTAGGACGTATGCTGAGGATACGGCGATGACTTCGCATCAGGACGCTTCTGCCCCTGTACCTGCGGGAGAAAGTACCTGCGTAGATTTTATGGATGGATTTATGTTGTGATTGTACTTGAACATGTATTGAATGAGTGTTATAATGACATCCGTCTTTGGATCGTATCTGAATTGTACTTGAAACATGTGTTGAATGAGTTTCAGAATGACATCCGTCTCTGGATCGTATCTGAATTGTACTTGAAACATGTGTTGAATGAGTGTCAGAATGACATTCGTCTTTGGATCGTATATGAATTGTATTTGAAACATGTGTTGGATGAGTGTCGGAATGACATCCGTCTCTAGATCGTATCTGAACTGTTTCTAGAAGAAAATCTTATTTATTTAGAATGTTTCCGCTGGGGTATGAGAACACCTGACACCATTAGGCTGTATGCTGAGAATATGGCGGTGACCTTGTAGTAAAATGCCCCTGTCTCGATACCTGTTGTAGAAAATATCAACAGGGGATTTTGTAGATGGTTTGACTGTTATCCCAACTCTTGAAGTCCTTGGTGAATGCAGATCAGGGTAATAAACCTTCTACTGATTAGACAAGTGACAAGATGACGGGACGTAGTCGTACGCTTTAATCCCTAACTTTTGCCTGGACTGTCTTTTCAGATTTTCAGTCCACCGGGATACCCTTTTATGCTCAAGCCGCCTTTTCAGGTTTTCGACTTATCGGGTGCATAGATTTTTTCCATACGTATATCCCTAATTTTTGCTCGAACTCCCTTTGGTTCGTCGGGATGCCCTTATTTCTTCCTAGGCCAGTCAACCTAGTGGGTCCTTGTTCATGCGTAGTATTTTCCGATTATTTCCATGTTCACCAGGTACGGAGAATTGTCATTGTCCATAGTCGTAAGTGTTGCCACACTGCCAGAAGATGTTTGTTTGATCATACAGGATTCGTTGCTGGAATTCATGTCGAATTCCCCAAGTGATTTAGATGGAGATCTGCCTCTGGCTATTTGGAATTTTTGAGAGATTCTTTGGATATTGACTTGACTGCCCCAGATCAACTGGACACCATGCTATGCCCCTTGATTATGAAAGGCATATCACTGGAATGTCTTTCCACCTGAGGTGATTCTATCCACTAAGAGGATTTATGTTCATCGAATATCCGTTGTGCGAATTTCTCTGTTGTTGAATAAATAGTCATATGAAAACAATGGTATTCGAAGAATGCAAAGCTTATGTCTGTCTTGAAGTTTGAATATTCATTTTTTAGTAAAACAAACAAATTTTGTAAAAGTGTGATGTCAGCTCAGGATTTATAGCGAACCCTACAGGAGTCAGGATACCTTTTGTAACAGTATGCTTTCGAACTAGCCCATGCTTCAGCTAGGACTTTTTAGGGTTATAACGTGGCCTGGTTCACAGTTCAAGAAACAAAGGATAAAGGCTCAAATTTTATTTGTACCCAACCCGCTTTTCATGATGTTCTTCAGTCCTATGCTCAGTTAATTGTGCGTTTAGATCCCAATTGAGTCTGGAATCTTTGCTCAAATACTTGGTGATGGTTCAGAAATTGAACGTTTATTTGAGAAGACAGTAATTTCTGTAACCTTTTCTTTTGTTGAGGATTTGTAGGACCTCTTTATTTTTTTTTTGTTATCCCTTCTTTTGCCTGAACTGTTTCTTTTGTGATTACAGTCAGCAGGATGCCCCGGTTTTTTCTTAAGTCTCCTTCATAAGTTTTGACTTAGCGGGCTTTTCTTTTGAAAAATAATGACCGCATGCTTTGATGATTATGCGAAACCATCACCATATTTTGGAAGGTATATTCTACATTATTCGTCGTGTATGAAGGATGAGCTTGCGACTGAATGCGCCTCTGAATTAACTGCGAAAACTACCTTGCCCCAGGTTATAATTAAGGGTTTTAATTTGTGTGAAAAGAAAAACTCCTACTTCTTTGGCTCAAAGGGGTTGACTAGGGATTATCTTCCTTAAAACTCCATTGTTTAGGATTTGAAACAACGCATGTACATCATTAGCGGGATCCGCTCAAAAGCATACTGTAGAGATTCTGGTATCATTTTCGTCATCCTCCCTCTAAAGGCTTACAGCTTTTAATCAAGATTTGAATATCATAAAAAAGGAAGTGAGAATGCGATTTTGAAATAGTGAATACGAATGAATTGATTCAAGATAAACATACGCGATGTATTGATGAAATAACAAGGTTTGATGCGAATAAATGTTCGAACAATCAAAAGAAAATTACAAATTGAAAATTCTAATGAACAAAAGCCTCTTCGTCCGATTTTGTCACTTCAGATGACGTGCCTTGGAGGGATGGTAAAAGAACTCAGCCTGACCATCTTATGTAAACTCCAGCACTCCTTCATCAATTAAGTTTTGAATTTTATATTTCAACATCTAACAATCATCGGTATCATGCCCCGGGCTGTTGGAGTGATATGCACACCTTGCATCAGGATTGTAGTTAGGGGAAAAAGTTTTGGGGTTCGGATGAGGTCTTATCAACGTAACCAAATTCATCCTCAACATATGTTGTAATGCCTAAGACAATGGTATGTTGATTTTGGTAAACTGCCTCTTGGGCTTGTCTTGCCTTTGCTGATTACCCCATTGTGGTTGGCGAGGTTGTGGTTGGGTCCATGATGTAGAATCAATTTGGAAAGATCCACTCTCCACCAAACCCACTTCTTGTCTCATCAGAGGATGGTTAATGACTTGATCCCCAGTCTCGATCGTTTGTTTCATTCGGTTGCGACCATCTTGATGAAGTTTGATGACGAGGATTCTTAGCTCCTCTTGTCCCCGGGCTAGGCTTTGGATAAGAGCCATTTCACTAATCATTTGGGTTATCATCCTTTCCATCCCAGCTTGCAGTTGTTCAACCTGGTCATCCTTGTTGTTGTCAGGATGTTTCTTGGTCAGATTCCCAGTGAGAAGTGCTTTCAATTCTTCCTGCCCCTTGTATAGGTTTAGGAACATTTCCATGAACTGAGCCTCTTGAGTTTGGATATCTTTGTTGTCTTGTTTGAGAGCCATTGTTGAAATAAACAGCGATAACATGAGAGAGTTGTACTGGAGACTACCTGTTATGCAATGGCATGTATGATATGCAAATGTTTTCAAGGATCTCGCGGGGTAAACAGGAAAAAGGTTAGGCGTTGAACTTTACAGCTTTGATTGAAGCACTTCGTATCGTTGAAGGTCCTTCTACAAGAGTCAAGCTCACCATATCAAGTGGGTCATAGCCCCTGACTCAAGTTATTGTGTTTTGATCTTTTGACGACATTGACTAGAGGAAAATAAATCCCCTTGCTCCTTTCTAGACATTTGGTTCATCATAACCTTCATCACAGGCCCTCGAGATCCTTGAAATGGTTAGTATGATATGTCATGTTATGATGCTATGATGTGTATGCTATGTGTTGTACCCTAAAATTTTCCCTCTCATTCTTCAAGGCCTTTCTCACAAGGATTCTCAAGGTTCAAGCTTGCACAAGTACTTTGGAATTTTCCAGTACCAAAATTAAAAGGAAACTGTCAAAAATGGAGAAAACAGATAAAAATAACATTTTGACAAATTTGGAGGAAAATAGGTCTCCTTCGATTCAGCACCCTTCGATTGACTCTTGGCCTCCTTCGATTTCTCAAAATGGCTGCTAGCGTGCCTCTTTCGCCTGGGCATGTGACTTCTTGTTGCAGGCTTCGTTTGTGTCTTTTGCTGCCTGCATGCTTGCTTTGAAAATTAATTTTTTGCTGCCACATGTACCCCCTGCAAGGCAAAATATTCATTTGGATACAAGTGCCTGCATGCAAGTCTTCGTTTGGGCACTCACCTTTTGTGTGCCTGTATGCAAACTTCAGTTGAGCAAGAGCCTCCTTTGAATGCAACTTGGATTACATCCTTCGTTTTGAGTAAGAGCCTCCTTTGAATGCAACTTGGGTATGTCCTTCATTTTGAACTTAAAGCCTCCTTCGAATGCAAGTTTAGGTACATCCTTCGTTTGGATTTGAACCTTCCTTGGAATGCAACTTTGGTACATCCTTCGTTTGGATTTGAAACCTCCTTCGAATCCACTTGCACCAAGGGCCTCTTGCAGACTTTGCCTCTCACAAGTTTCGTTTGAGCCAAGAGATATCTTCATACAAGATTTGACTAAGTTCTTGCTTCCCTTGAAGGAACACCCTTCGATTCAGAAGCCAATAACTTCCCTCACGCTAAAAGGCAATGACTCCCTTTATGATTGTTTCGATCCACATGCTTCGATTGGGCAACATGCTTCCTTCGAACACGAGCTTTCGATTGGGCAATATGTTTGTTTCGATCCAAGCTTCAACTGGGCATTAGCTTCCTTCGAGTAAGCTTGTTTCGACCACAAGCTTCGACTGAGGCAAAGGCTTCCTTCGAACAAGTGCGCTTCGATCTCATTCTTTCATTCGACTCAAGACCAAATCTCATTTGCCAGGCTATGTTGCTTCTGAATCTTTAAATAATCAGAGGCTTGTACAAGGGTTTTAAACTTTGTCTTTTGGATAATACTATCTTTGGTTAAAGGCTACATACCCTTATCACAAGTCTAATCAACTGCCAACAGGCCCCCCACTTGTACCTTTCATGTTACCTATTATTTTATTGTTTTGCAAGGCTGTGTACTTCAAATATGTCCATTCTTTTCTCTATAAATAGTGGAACATTTACAAAGCTAACAGAGGATCTTTGGACCAGAGGAACGAATCCCCCAAATATTCTCAAACACAACAAAACTCTCAAGTTCATCAACACTTGAGAAATCACAAAAATCCCATAATCACATTCATCTCCTTCAATTCTGAAGAACAACCACACTTCAGTCTCCTTCGAATCAAAGAAGCATCACACTTTCTTTTTTCTCTTCCTTCGAATCCAGCGTTCCAAGCACAGCTATTGACCCCCTATTTCGAATCCAGCATCCTGGGCCTCCACTCAAGGTCCCACATCCATTCAAGGCCAGAAGCAAGGTAAGTTATTCTTACCTTTGAACTTTTTGTTTCATGGCATAGTAATTTTCCCTTTCGTTTGAAACGTGTACATACCATTGTTCCTTTCCACCCTTTTAACATATTTTTCAGAGCTACCCCTTTCGTTTTGCTTTCTGTTTACCTGAACTTTCTTTAACTATTAAACTGTTTACAAGACAAATACTAGCATGGGCTCAGGCCATGTTGCCATTTTATGCTTTAAATGAAAGAAACAGGAAACAGGAAATAGGAAATGAAGCTTCTGGCTTCAACCCTCTTTCTCCAGGTCAAACGAAAGAGACAACCAGGAGGAAAACCATGTTGACTTCTAGGCCCAGACAAAAAGCATTCCTTCACTTATTCCAGGCTCAGTCTAAAGGCATTCCCTCACTGCTTTCAACCTCCAGTCGAACAAGGCAACAAGGCAGAACCAGAAGGCTTCGCCATACACTGACTGCCAGGCCAATCGAAAGACATGACTTTGCTGATTCCTAAAGCCTGTCAAAAGAAATAGCAAGAAGGGTGAGTCGAAGGTTACCGGCTAACACTCCTGCAGTCGAAGGAAACAAAAAAGGAAGATTCGAAAGGGGCCATGAAGATTTGAGTCGAATGGTGCTACTGCCTGGGTCGAAGAGCTCATTTTCCTTTCTTTTATTTTGTTTTTGCCTTTACATTTTCTTGCCTTTCAATATGGTTGTAATAGTGTAGGATATTTATTTCCTGCATTTTTATTGCTTTATACAAATGTTAGTAACTAGGATGTATGGTAAGATAAAACCAACAAATAGGCCACCCTAATCAAATACTAAATGCATGCAAATCAAACACATTATTCACACGTACACCTCTAGGGTAATCTCACTTGTTGCCTATCGGAAAATAGTCATGTCTCTCGAACATGGGAGTTTTAGCAAAGACCCTCGATAAAAGATCGTAGTCCCTCGATGACCCTCGATGTTGCCTTCGGTAAACGATCTAGTCCCTAAAACGACATTGCTAAAACGTCCCATATGCTGCCTTTTATGACTATACAAACGTCCCAACGCCCGTCCCTTCACATCCGACGATGGGGCTTCTTACCAAATCAATGGTGAGATAGCAACATCTAAAGGAGGAGGAAAAGCACATCTAAGAACTTTTGAGTAGGTAGATTCACTCCTAGTTACTCGCTTGCTCACAAGAAAACATTTATACACCAACACTCTCATTTTGAAATATTTTCAAAAGATAACACTTTGTACGCGTTCTTATAGAAACGAGAGCCATTACAAAGAAAACCCTTTTCAAAATCACTTTCAAAAACACATCCCACAAACACCTCTTTGAACTATTTTCAAAACAAAACTTTGTACGCATTCTTATAGAAACGAGAATCCTTACAAAGTCACATTTTAAAAATACTTTCAAAAAACCATACACCACAAGCACATTCAAACAAAAGCAAGTGATCTAGCGAGTAACTAAGAGCCCATGGAAAACCATGGATGAAAAGGGTGTTAATACCTTCCCTTTTCATAATCTACCCCCCAAACTTAAGAAAACATCTCTAAAGGTCTTTCTTGTGCTTTTTCACCTTTCCTTTTTGGATAAAAGAAAAGTCGATGGCGACTCTTGCTAAACCGCAACATTTGCGAACACAGACGCAAAATAATCAAGTCAGTTCTCCCACTGTATCACACTATGCATCAAGCAAGAATGCAGGGTAAGAAACCAATTTATTGGGTTTATACAAACAAGGTCCTGCAAGGAATACAATCAAAGCCCTGCAATGAGTTCAAATTGTTAGGCAAAGAAAGCAAACAAGTCACACAAGTAGACTTAGGTTTAGGCTTGCATGGATTCCATAGGTAAGTAACCTCTTAAAGTTTAGTTGGCTCAACCTATCTTAGAAATAGTAATCGGGTTCTAAGGAGTTTCAATATCACTGATCTTTCCTTATCGAGCATTATTTCAGCTTAGCAATCTTTTCTTACGGACGAAACATCTTGAAAGTCCGATCTCAAAGAGCATAGTATCGAGTATCAACCGATTCACAACTTTACACTGAGGCCGTCTATCTCACTACTTTCTAATGGCCAAGTTTGTTCAACTAAGGTTCTAAGATTCATTAGTGCTTCACGACACCACGTGGCGGCCCCGTATTCTCCTCGATTCAACACAAGGGATACCGGTACCAACCAAAGTGCCACACCAACACAGCTATCGCTTCAAACATATCGGTCTACACCATACAGTCTCCACGATCTATTTTTGTTTACCTATAAATTGTCCCAGATCCGGGAATATGATCTTTACAAGAATACCCCAACAAACCCTCAAAGATAAAGCAGTCAAAGCAAAAAAAGAAAGCAATTTTAAAATGATCTAGACCCTAAGGTAAACCCCATTTTATAATTATTCCCCAGTAGAGTCGCCAGTTCTGTGATACGGTGGCAGAACCGACTGTTATATACTGGTTTGCATTTTTTTTTCGTAAATGTCGCGGTAAGCAAGAGTTGCCACCGACTTTTCTTTTACCCAAACTAAGGAAAGGGTGAAAAGAACATAAAAATACCTTGTCGAGATTTTTCTGAGTAAGGGGGGTAGATTATGGAAAGGGGAGGTGTTAGCACCCTTTCCATCCATAGTTTTCTACGGGATCTTAGGTACTTTCTCATTTTTGAAAATTGCTTGTATCGGTGTGGTTTAAAAAGCTTTGAAAATGCCTTAGTGCATCGATTTACTTTATGGTAACTCTTGTATCAGTCCTCAAGAGTGTGATAAAGCGTTTTGAAATTTTTTGTTTGAAAAGTATTTGAAAGTGTAGGATGTAAAAGCATTTTTGAGCAAGTACCTAACAGTTATCTACTGTTGTACCCCAAAATTTGCCCTCCCATATTTCTCAAAACATTTCAAGAAAAATTCACAAGTCCAACCCGGCGCATCATATTCAGGTGTTCTTTCGCCAAGATAACTCTGATAACATATTCTCAAATTTAGATTCGGCTCAAGAGTCAATTCTTTAAAGAAGGTATCCGAATGTGTGAGTTTTCTCGAAGAAATATGGTGAAAAAAGTGTGCTGAAAGTGCAGTTTTTACGCGCTAAAAAATTCATAACTTGAAGATCGTGACTCGTTTTGAACCCGTTCCGTTGGCCAGAATTCCGTATTGATATTATCTACGTTTTCATCTCTCACGGATGGAAGCCAATTTCGATCAGAAGGTCTTCAAAAATGTGGATTTATCAAGTATTTTCATACAGAAAATTTGTGACAGAAGTTTATTTGCGTCATGTTCAGAAAATCATAACTTGGTCGATTTTCATCGTATCAAGCTGGTTCTGGCGCCAAAATTTCACAAATTGAGTTGGCTACATTTTCACAGAAGGTATTGAGTTCAAACGGTATTCAAAAGGCCTTCGTTTTTTGCTCAGAGTGCGTGACACGCTGAAAATCCTGAATGCTGAATACTATTTCATCTGGACCGAAACTTCGAAAATTCATAACTCGGTCAATTTTTATCGGATTGGACTCATATTTTTACACAAGGTTACTGACTCATAGATCTACAACTTTGCTTCAAAAGTCGAGACCAAATTATGCACCGATCAATACCAGTTTTTTATTGAAGAACGTGTCGGAGTCGACACTGGAGCCCAAAATAAGTTTGTCTGAGCTGAAACTTCAAAAATTCATAACTAATTCACCGTTTATCCGATTGAGTCTATTTTCGGACAGGAGTTAGTTCTCGATGTCGGCTACATTTTGTTTTCACATTTCAACTTCAAAAAATGCACTTAAGTCCCTGCGATTTAGCCTGGAAAGTAACGAATTCAAGTGAATATTGGAGGCCCAATTGCACATTCAAAGCCCATTTGCTTTACCCTAATTTTCATTATATAATCACCTTCTTTTCACACAAACCAGAAAGGAGAAAAAAAGAGGAGAAAAAAGAGAAAAAAAACCTGGCCACAACACTGTCAGAATATCAAATTCTTTCAAAAATCCTAAAACCTTGAAATCCTTATTACAAATCTCTCTCTCACTACAAACAAGCCATCACAGTTAAAAACCAACACCTCACTACTTCTTCAGTAAGGGTAAGGCTGGCTTGATCTCCATGATCCAAAAGGCATAAAAGCATTCATGTCACTAATTTCTCAGTGAGGGTAAGATTGATTTGATCTCCATGATCAAAAGGGTATAATCATTCATACATGTCATATTGTGCCTAAACATTAAATTTCTTCATATATTGGCTTTATTTGCATTTTATGATTTTATTTAATGTGTTCATGAGATTCAACATTGCAGATTTAGACAGGATCCCATGCAGGTTCATTAAGGAACGTTGAGGCCAAAAGCCAAATGGCTAAAAGCCAAAAGCCAAATGGCCAAAAAAAAGAACAACTTATGCATGACGAGACAGACATCCTGAGAAGATTAAGGAACGTTGAGGCCAGAACACAAATGGCCAAAAGCCAAAAGCCAAATGGCCAAAGTAGAACAACTTATGCATGAAACCCAATCCAATGGCCAAAGAATGCAGACCACGGTACTCAGGAGTCAATGAACACGCACGTGATGCCAGAAAGTCAAACAAGGTTTTTTATCTAATGGGCCAAATTTCTCACAAAAAACCTCCCTTTGGGTCTGAATACCCCCCATGGTTTGCACATTTTTATTTTTTTATTTAATTTTCCTTTTTATTCTTTTAATTGTTTTTAATTGTTTTCTTTAAATTAATTTTCACAATATAAAATACAGAAAAATTAAAATATGTTTAATTATATTTAATTCCTATTAATTTATTTTGTAAATAAACTTTAATAATTAGTTTAGTAAATTAGGTTTTAAAACTTTAATCTTTTTCTCAATAAATTAAAATATGTAGAAATTAGGGTTTTTAACTTTTTATCACTTTTCTTAATAAATAATTTTTTCTTATTATCATTATTATTAATTACTAATTTATTTTGTAAATAAACATGTACATTAAATATTTAGTAAATTAGGTTAAAACTTTAATATTTTTCTTTAATAATTAAAAACAACTTAGAATTAGGATTTCTCTTGAATTTTAATTTTCTTTATTTCATAAATACAAAAACCATTAAAAAAAACATTTCTTTTCTTTAATTTAATAATTAATTAACTTTTCATTCAATTTAATTACAAAAGGGTCCAACGCCCTCGAACGTTCTATTTTCTATTCAATTCGCACATCTTATTTTATTTCTTGTAAATATTAATGTAATTCTCCCAAAGCCTTGTAAACTCGGACATTTTATTTCTCGCACTTTATTTACTTTCTGTCAAATCGGGTCCTGGATTTTAATTTGGCGATGTGGACCCGCGCCTTTTGTAATAGTTTAGAACTTTACCTTTCTCGCACTTTTAACTGTTAAATAAATGCATGCAAGAATGAATGGCCTGAAATAAAAACAAACGCTTAGATCACTTTAACATGAACAAGACAAAAATAAACGAATCTGACACACAAATCACACACCACCCCTGGGGTACGCCTCATTGTTGCCTTGCCTCGAAAGGTGATCGTCGAGTAGAGGATGTCTTAGTAAGTCCTCATGATCCGGGAACCTGGCATGAGGGTAGCTTCTAAGGTGTCTTCCTATTGCTCCGGTGATCACCATGTCCCGAACCTCGAATTGACCCGAACACCTCCAACGGTGGTGCTACCTACCTCTCAATGGTGGGATGTCACTACTTTAAAGGACATCTACATAGACGAATTCCTTAGGGTAGGTAGACGACTCTAGATACTTGCTCTAACTTTCAAAACAAATCAAAAATACTTTTCACACCGACACCTTTTCAAAAAGCTTTCGAAAGCAATTTTTCAAACACTCTTGAGGACCGATACAAGAGTCGAACTGAAATTTTCAAAGAAACTTTTTAAAACCCACAGTTGAAAAGCAAACAAACCATTTTTGAAAACACAATGAGCAAGTATCTAAGAGCCCATGGATAACCATGGATAGAAAGGGTGCTAACACCTTCCCTTTCTATAATCTACCTCCCGAACCGAGAGCAATCTCTTTAAGGAATTTTTCTGTGCTTTTGTCCTTTCCATTTGGAGAAAATAAAAGACGGTGGCGACTCTTGCTTCCGCGACATTTCGCGAACCAGCGTTAAACAGTCAGTTCCAGATCCACCGATCACAGAACTGGCGACTCTGCTGGGGACTTAACTTAAAGTGAGGTGTACCTTAGGGTTAGTTCATAACTGTGTTTTCAATTGTATTGACTTGCTTGCTTTATTATTGTGGGACTATCTTGGGAATTCTATAGATCCTAACCCGGATTTGGGGATACCTTCTTAGAAAGTAGCAACAAGGTTGTGAGGGAACTGTGCGGGGTATACCGACATGGTTGAAACAGTCTGCTATGTTGATGTGGCACTTTGGTGTGTACCGGTAACCCTTGAGTTCAGTCAAGGAGAGTACGGGGCCTCCGCGTGGTGTCGTGAAGCATCAACAGACCTTAGGAACCTTAATTGAACTATCTTGGCCTCTTTAGGATAGTGAGATAACTGACTTTGGTGCAGTCCGAGGTTGGTTGATACTCGATACTACACTCAATTGAGGGTTGCTTTCCTGGAATATTTCGGTCGCCAGTTCAATGGCTAAATCGAAACGATGAACAATGAAAGCAATCCAGTGATATTGGGACCCTTAGAACCCGGTTACTTCTAATAGGACAGGTTGAGCCCACCAACTTCAAGAGGGTACTACCCAGACCCCATGCTGGCCTAAACTCTAAGGGTTCTCTTGTGTGACTTGTGTGCCTTCCAACTTGACTACTTGCATTCTTGTTGTCTAACACTTGAGTTTCTTGCAGGTTTTGTTTATAGTCCTTAATTGGGACTCATAACATGGTTTATTAAGTTTCTTGCAGGTTTTGTTTATAGTCCTTAATTAGGACTCATAACAGAGTATACTGAGTTTCTTGCAGGTTTTGGTTTGCAGTCCTTAATTGGGACTCGTAACAGGGTTTACCTACATTACCCCATGCATAAGCATAACATCATACCATTGCATACATCCTAACCCATTTCAAGGATCTCAAGGGTCTGTGATGCAGGTCATAATGAACCAACTATCCCAGCAAGGGGCAAAGAGGATTTATTTTCCTCTAGCCAAGATAGTCAGAGGCTATGACCCACTTGATATGGTGAGCTTTGACTCCTGAAGAAATTTCCCCCAGCCAAGGTTGTTTGGAAAGCAAAATAAGGTTGATGACTCTTGTCAGAGGCTATGACCCACTTGATATGGTGAGCCTTTGACCCTTGGAAGAAAGACTCTCAACAAATATGAAGTTCTTTCAATCAAGCTACCGGATCCAAATGCTAACAAATTTTCTTGTTTACCCCGCGAGGTCCTTGAAAACATTACATGCATGTCATACTCATCATTGCATAACAGGTATCCTTGTTGCAGGTCACTTACCTTTCTCGCTGTTTATTTCAGCAATGGCTTCACAACAAGATAACCAGGACCTTCACGCTCAAGAGACTCAGTTCAGGGAAATCTTCCTAGGCCTATCCAAGGGGTAGGAAGAGTTAAGGACGCTCCTCATGGGGAATCTGATCAGAAAGAGTCCTGAAGATAACAAGGACGAACAGCTGAAACGTCTACAAGCTGAGGTAGACACATTGAAAACCCAGATGCTGGGGCAAAGGGCCCTCATTCAAGGTTTAGCTCAGGAGCAAGGAGAGCTGAGAGCCATGATCAGCCAGCTTCCTCAAGGCATGAAGCAACCAGCCCAAATCAGGGACCCAGTCATTAATCAACTTCCAAGAAGTCAAAGGTTTGGGCCTCTCCAAGCTGCTATTACTTCACAGGTCCAACAACGACCTCGCCCAGAACAACGGGCTGATCAGAGCAAACCAGACAAGCCTAAAAGGCAGTTCACCAAGATCAACATGTCGCTGGATCAAGCACTACAACAAATGTTGGAGGCAGGGCTGATCACCTTAAGGGCTCCTCTCCGGAATCCAAACACTTTTGCTCCTAACTATCATCCCAACGATAGGTGCGCATACCATTCTGATAGCCCGGGGCATACTACGGACAACAGCTGGCCTCTCAAAAACAAGATTCAAGACATGATCGACGCTGGAGAGATTCAGTTTGAAGTACCTGAGACTCCGAACATAATCACTGCTCCCTTGCCAAATCATGACTAGGATTGAGAAATTTTCGTTCATTCGAATGTTCAAGTTGCAATTTTCTTTTGTTCAAACATTTACTCATGTTAAACATTGTTATTTCATTAATGCATCGCATATGTCTGTTCTGAAACAATATATTCGTATTCACTAAATGCAAATTATTTTCATATTTTTTCTGATGTCAACTCTCAATAATTCTAAGCCTCTTGAGGGAGGATGACGAAAACGATACCACGATCTTTACAGTATGCTTTTGAACAGACCCCGCTGATGAGGTACAGGCATTGTTTCAATTCCTAAACACTGGAGTTATAAGGAAGATAATCCTTCGTCAACCCCTCTGAGCCAAAGAAGTAGGAGTTTTTCTTTTCGAAATTCAAAACCCTTCATCATAACCCGGGGCAGGGTAGTTCTCTCAGTTGATCCAAGTGCATAACGAATGGCACCAAAAAGATCCTTACAAAACAAAGAAAGACAGTGATGGTTCCGAATGATCAATAAAGAAAGGCAGTCATTATCTTTCAAAATAAAAAAAAACCCATTAAGTCAAAACCCATGAAGGAGACTTACAAAACTGGGGCATCCCGCTGACTGTAATTCCAAAAAAGGAAACAGTTCAGGCAAAAAAAGAAAGGGATAACAAAAAAAAATTAGACAAGAAAGAGGTCTTACCAACCCTCAACAAGAAAGGAATGACTGCCTATTCAAAATAAGTTATCAACATCCGAATCATCACCGGAAAATCAGAGCAAAGACTCAAACAAGGTCTAACGTATGATCAACTGAGTTTAGGTTTGGAGAACATCACGAAGAGCGGGTGGGTACAAATAAAATTTGAGCCTTTATCCTTTGTTTCTTAAACCGTGAACCAGGCCACGTTATAACCCTTAAAAGTCCTAGCTGAAGCATGGGTTAGTTCGAAAGCATACTGTGCCGAAAGGTATCCTGACTCCTTAAGGCTTACGGTAAATACGGAGTTGACATCACGTTTTACAAACATTCACTTGTTTTATGAAAAAGAATGCATTTTCAAAATCTTCAAGACAGACATAAGCTTTGCATTTTAACATAACTTTGTTTGCATATGACTTTTTGTTTGAACAACATAGAAATTCGCACGACGAATGCCTAATGAACAAGAGTACTTCCAATCAAGGGGCAGACATGACCGTGGTCCATTATCTGGGGCAATCCAGTCAAGATTCAAAGGCCAAATAGCCTGGGGAAAATTTCCGCATGAGTCACCTGGGGCATTTCAACAATAAATCTTGCCTGATCAAACACCTTCCGGTGGCATGACAAAACACTTCTAACAGGGGCAACTCCTTACATTCTGAAAGCACGGACATAGTCGAAGAAAAATACTACGTGTAATCAAAGACCCGCTAGGTTGACATACCTAGGCAAAAATAAGGGCTTCCCGGCGAACCAAAAGGGTTCGGGCAAAAATAAGGGATGAAAATGAAAAATTTGTACACCCGGCAAGTCGAAAACCTGAAAAGGCGGCTTGGGCAAAAATGGGTATCCCGGTGGACCGAAAACCCGAAAGGGCGGTCCAGGCAAAAGTTAGGGATTAAAGCGTACGACTATGTCCTGTCATCTTGTCACCTGCCAACCAGAAGAAAGTTGTTCCATCAACAATTATCAGCATCTCACAGGTCTTCCTCTCCCACCTCTGAAACAGGGGCAATAAAGAGTTGTCTAAGCAATCTAATTGTTCTGTCCTCCAAGGTATCAAGGTAGGTTCAACTAAAGAACACAACCAGATATCTTAATTCCCCAGAGAGTGAGCCAGCAAGTCAGTACACTCTCCCCAAGCGAAGCTATAGTATCAAACTTAAGGAAGTTGGGTGTCCTCCAGCAGATCTCAACATTCCCCAGCACATCATTCTTAAACCAGCAACCCCGGCAGTCTTGGTCTAAAGATTGTTCCCCGGCGGTATATCAAACATTCAATGGAGTTACTTCTGATGCAGCTCAAAACTTCCCCAGGAGAGTCCAATCCAGTTTCCCCAGGAAATTTGGAATTCATCTCCCCAAGCAGTAAGCTTATCCCCAGTAGATTCTGGAAGCTTATCCTCGCAGAGCACGAACGCGTCTCCCGGCTTTATTCAAAGAGTTATTTCCCTACCAGGATATAACTGGGTTATCCTCAGCCAAAAGCCACGGAAAGGTCGTCGTCAACACAGTCTTCTTATCCCTAGCGAAGCCTATTCACACTTCCAATACAACAAGGGTATCCCCAGCAAGTTATTATCGACACTCAACAAAGTCTCTCTCCCCACAGAGTATTGCTTCCCAGCAAGATTGCTAGAGTACTTTGCTCCCCGCAGAGTAATCCATTCGCCAAGTTTATTCCCCAACGGAGTTATCTTCTCCTACCGGTATTCTTGCAACTATCATCCCCAACGGAAACGAAGAATCTTACTCTTCAACATCAGCCCAGGATTTGACTTCCCGGCATCCGTCAAGGATCTATTTTCCTAGACGCAGATACATTCATAAACATCACATTGTTATACATCATGATACATGCATATACGCATCATATCATACAATCTCATGTGTTGAAAAATATTATTGCTTGATCCATATCATGCATTGCATATGACTGACCTTTACCTTTCAGGAAGGATACAGTTAAAAGATCAGCTATGTAGACGAATACAGTCAAAAGAGACCAACCCAGTCAAAGAATACAATTCCAGTTAAATCAATGCCTAAAGATTTCTCTGATCCAACTCGTCGTTATAGACACGCGTCATTATAGACACTCGTCGTTATAGACACCCGTCGTTATAGACACCCGTCGTTATAGACACTCGTCGTTATAGACACTCGTCGTTATAGACACTCGTCGTTATAGACACCCGTCGTTATAGACACCCGTCGTCATAGACACTCATCGTCATAGACACCCGTAGTCATAGACACTCGTCGTCATAGACACTCGTCGTTATAGACACTCGTCGTTATAGACACTCGTCGTTATAGACACTCGTCGTTATAGACACTCGTCGTTATAGACACTCGTCGTTATAGACACTCGTCGTTATAGACACTCGTCGTTATAGACACTCGTCGTTATAGACACTCGTCGTTATAGACACTCGTCGTTATAGACACTCGTCGTTATAGACACTCGTCGTTATAGACACTCGTCGTTATAGACACTCGTCGTTATAGACACCCGTTGTCATAGACACTCGTCGTCATAGACACTCGTCGTCATAGACACTCGTCGTCATAGACACTCGTCGTTATAGACACTCGTCGTTATAGACACCGGTCGTCATAGACACTCGTCGTGATAGACACTCGTCGTTATAGACACTCGTCGTCATAGACACTCGTCGTTATAGACACTCGTCGTTATAGACACTCGTCGTTATAGACACTCGTCGTTATAGACACCCGTCGATAAAGACCACCCGTCCATGGAAATAACATGTCAGTAGAGATAACTCACCAACCTTTCTGAATTCCAGACTCGATTCCTGTATCCGGCCAGGGCACGTCTGAAGAGTTTGAAGATCTGATTCCTGTATCTCGCCAGGGTGTATCTATTGACGACTAACATTACCAGACTCGATTCCTGTATCTTGCCAGGGCACGTCTGAAGAGTTCGAAGATCCGATTCCTGTATCTTGCCAGGGTGTATCCGTTGACGACTATATTCTCCAGACTCGATTCCTGTATCTTTCCAGGGCACGTCTGAAGAGTTTAAAGATTCGATACCTGTATCCAGCCAGGGCACATCTACATAAAGAGTTTGAAGATCAACTCCTGTAACAGGCCAGGTAATTATTTTTCTTTCTCAGGTACGCAAGTTCTCGCTAAGGAATCTCTTACGCAATCGACACCTAGATGACATCTATAAGCCCATCCACATACCAACAGTCTCCAAATGGCATCTATAAGCCCATTCCCGACAAGGCTTTGTCACAACTCCAAATGGCATCTATAAGCCCATCCTCCTATCTGTCATCTCTCCAAATGGCATCTGTAAGCCCATTCCCGCCATCACATTGCTGATACTCTACTATGCGAGTGCAAATTTCTGGGCACTCTAGTGTTCAATCATCTTCCACCTTCGGATCACGAAAGGCACGCAAGCCAATCTACATCCTCAGGTTTAAGAAGATTGAACAGGGGCAACTGTTGTACCCCAAAATTTGCCCTCCCATATTTCTCAAAACATTTCAAGAAAAATTCACAAGTCCAACCCGGCGCATCATATTCAGGTGTTCTTTCGCCAAGATATCTCTGATAACATATTCTCAAATTTAGATTCGGCTCAAGAGTCAATTCTTTAAAAAAGGTATCCGAATGTGTGAGTTTTCTCGAAGAAATATGGTGAAAAAAGTGTGCTGAAAGTGCAGTTTTTACGCGCTAAAAAATTCATAACTTGAAGATCGTGACTCGTTTTGAACCCGTTCCGGTGGCCAAAATTCCGTCTTGACATTATCTATGTTTTCATCTCTCACGGCTGGAAGCCAATTTCGATCAGAAGGTCTTCAAAAATGTGGATTTATCAAGTATTTTCATACAGAAAATTTGTGACAGAAGTTTATTTGCGTCATGTTCAGAAAATCATAACTTGGTCGATTTTCATCGTATCAAGCTGGTTCTGGCGCCAAAATTTCACAAATTGAGTTGGCTACATTTTCACAGAAGGTATTGAGTTCAAAGGGTATTCAAAAGGCCTTCGTTTTTTGCTCAGAGTGCGTGACACGCTGAAAATCCTGAATGCTGAATATTATTTCATCTGGGTCGAAACTTCGAAAATTCATAACTCGGTCAATTTTTATCGGATTGGACTCATATTTTT
The DNA here is from genome assembly GCA_948472305.1 of Vicia faba. Taxonomy (NCBI): domain Eukaryota; kingdom Viridiplantae; phylum Streptophyta; class Magnoliopsida; order Fabales; family Fabaceae; genus Vicia; species Vicia faba. The sequence goes on along the minus strand of OX451736.1, from coordinate 514,209,754 downwards.
ACACAAGGTTACTGACTCATAGATCTACAACTTTGCTTCAAAAGTCGAGACCAAATTATGCACCGATCAATACCAGTTTTTTATTGAAGAACGTGTTAGAGTCGACACTGGAGCCCAAAATAAGTTTGTCTGAGCTGAAACTTCAAAAATTCATAACTAATTCACCGTTTATCCGATTGAGTCGATTTTCGGACAGGAGTTAGTTCTCGATGTCGACTACATTTTGTTTTCACATTTCAACTTCAAAAAATGCACTTAAGTCCCTGCGATTTAGCCTAGAAAGTGACGAATTCAAGTGAATATTGGAGGCCCAATTGCACATTCAAAGCCCATTTGCTTTACCCTAATTTTCATTATATAATCACCTTCTTTTCACACAAACCAGAAAGGAGAAAAAAAGAGGAGAAAAAAGAGAGAAAAAACCTGGCCACAACACTGTCAGAATATCAAATTCTTTCAAGAACCCTAAAACCTTGAAATCCTTATTACAAATCCCTCTCTCACTACAAACAAGTCATCACAGTTAAAAACCAACACCTCACTACTTCTTCAGTAAGGGTAAGGCTGGCTTGATCTCCATGATCCAAAAGGCATAAAAGCATTCATGTCACTAATTTCCCAATGAGGGTAAGATTGATTTGATCTCCATGATCAAAAGGGTATAATCATTCATACATGCCATATTGTGCCTAAACATTAAATTTTTTCATATATTGGCTTTATTTGCATTTTATAATTTTATTTAATGTGTTTATGAGATTCAACATTGCAGATTTAGACAGGATCCCATGCAGGTTCATTAAGGAACGTTGAGGCCAAAAGCCAAATGGCTAAAAGCCAAAAGCCAAATGGCCAAAAAAAAGAACAACTTATGCATGACGAGACAGACATCCTGAGAAGATTAAGGAACGTTGAGGCCAGAACACAAATGGCCAAAAGCCAAAAGCCAAATGGCCAAAGTAGAACAACTTATGCATGAAACCCAATCCAATGGCCAAACAATGCAGACCACGGTACTCAGGAGTCAATGAACACGCACGTGATGCCAGAAAGTCAAACAAGGTTTTTTATCTAATGGGCCAAATTTCTCATAAAAAACCTCCCTTTGGGTCTAAATACCCCCCATGGTTTGCACATTTTTATTTTTTTATTTAATTTTCCTTTTTATTCTTTTAATTGTTTTTAATTGTTTTCTTTAAATTAATTTTCACAATATAAAATACAGAAAAATTAAAATATGTTTAATTATATTTAATTCCTATTAATTTATTTTGTAAATAAACTTTAATAATTAGTTTAGTAAATTAGGTTTTAAAACTTTAATCTTTTTCTCAATAAATTAAAATATGTAGAAATTAGGGTTTTTAACTTTTTATCACTTTTCTTAATAAATAATTTTTTCTTATTATCATTATTATTAATTACTAATTTATTTTGTAAATAAACATGTACATTAAATATTTAGTAAATTAGGTTAAAACTTTAATATTTTTCTTTAATAATTAAAAACAACTTAGAATTAGGATTTCTCTTGAATTTTAATTTTCTTTATTTCATAAATACAAAAACCATAAAAAAAAACATTTCTTTTCTTTAATTTAATAATTAATTAACTTTTCATTCAATTTAATTACAAAAGGGTCCAACGCCCTCGAACGTTCTATTTTCTATTCAATTCGCGCATCTTATTTTATTTCTTGTAAATATTAATGTAATTCTCCCAAAGCCTTGTAAACTCGGACATTTTATTTCTCGCACTTTATTTACTTTCTGTCAAATCGGGTCCTGGATTTTAATTTGGCGATGTGGACCCGCGCCTTTTGTAATAGTTTAGAACTTTACCTTTCTCGCACTTTTAACTGTTAAATAAATGCATGCAAGAATGAATGGCCTGAAATAAAAACAAACGCTTAGATCACTTTAACATGAACAAGACAAAAATAAACGAATCTGACACACAAATCACACACCACCCCTAGGGTACGCCTCACTGTTGCCTTGCCTCGAAAGGTGATCGTCGAGTAGAGGATGTCTTAGTAAGTCCTCATGATCCGGGAACCTGGCATGAGGGTAGCTTCTAAGGTGTCTTCCTATTGCTCCGGTGATCACCATGTCCCGAACCTCGAATTGACTCGAACACCTCCAACGGTGGTGCTACCTACCTCTCAATGGTGGGATGTCACTACTTTAAAGGACATCTACACAGACGAATTCCTTAGGGTAGGTAGACGACTCTAGATACTTGCTCTAACTTTCAAAACAAATCAAAAATACTTTTCACACCGACACCTTTTCAAAAAGCTTTCGAAAGCAATTTTTCAAACACTCTTGAGGACCGATACAAGAGTCGAACTGAAATTTTCAAAGAAACTTTTTAAAACCCACAGTTTAAAAGCAAACAAACCATTTTTGAAAACACAATGAGCAAGTATCTAAGAGCCCATGGATAACCATGGATAGAAAGGGTGCTAACACCTTCCCTTTCTATAATCTACCTCCCGAACCGAGAGCAATCTCTTTAAGGAATTTTTCTGTGCTTTTGTCCTTTCCATTTGGAGAAAATAAAAGACGGTGGCGACTCTTGCTTCCGCGACATTTCGCGAACCAGCGTTAAACAGTCAGTTCCAGATCCACCGATCACATCTACCTACTCGAAAAAGACTGTTCTTTTCCTCCTATCCTTTAGGCCGTGTTTTCCTACTATTAGTGAGTAGGTAACCCTAGTCGTTGGATGTTGAGGGACTATCGAAAGGGACGTAATGTTCATTGAAGGCAACATGTAAGGATACCTTGGCATTTCGAAGGGACTATCATCATAAGATCATTTCTCTTAGGGAACTCGTGGGATAATAAGAGATTATGACCCTTGTGGTAATTTTCAAACTGAGGGTCTTTTCTAAGATATCCCTATGTTCAAGGGACATGACCACTGTTTCCAAGGCAACCAAGTGAGGTATACCCTAAGGGTGCAAGTGTACAGCAGTGTGCTTTTTTCAGATATTTTATCTTGCAGTTTAGTGATCTAAGATTAATTTATTAGTTCTTGCCATACACACCTAATTTACTAGCAGCTTATATACAGGAATATAACATAGTGCGAAAAGTAAATTCTACGGCTATTACAATGCTTTGGGGTAATTACAATTATATTTGACTGAAAATGTAAAATGAGGAAATTAAAACCTTAATTAAGCTATTACAAATCGGGCACAATTACATAATTAAAAAAATGCTAAAGTAAATAAACGCGCGCATGAATTGAAAATACGTCTAAAATCCTAAGTGAAAGGAATTTTTTTGCTTGTTTTTGTTATGAAAAGAAATTGAATTAAAAATCCTAAGTCTATTAAATTTTAGTTTTTTAAGAAAATATTAAAATAACTAATTAATTAATTAACAAAATTAATTTAATATAAAAAGCTAAGCCTAATATTTTTTTGGGGGGTTTTTTTAATGTTAATTAAAGATTAGAAGAAGTAAGGAGAAACAACCAAAAGAAAGGAAACAAAATCGAAAGACCAAAAGCAGGAAATGAAAAGAGTGCATTATTGGAAGTAAGGCCTGGATCGAAGAGGCTTGGGTTGCATTTCGATCCAGAGGGATGATCGAAGACCTCGTTTGAGGGTCTTGGCGTTTCTAGATCTGCAATAAAATTCGTTAGAAGTTGAAAATGCAAGGCCTGGGATTCGAACCTTGGTCCCTTCGATTGCACAAATTCCCTTTCACCACTTGAGCTGCTTGCTCATTCGAAATATATGACACCCGCTTTTGGTCCTGCAAATTAGTTAATTCGAAACTAAACAAAACAAAAAACATCCCATTCGAATTCAATCCCTGAACCCGTATCTGGGTTTGTTTCGGTTTGTCAGAGCCGGTATCATGGGTTTCAAAAGTAACCAGCTTCAAAAAACACTATCCATGGTGTTCGAACGCATGAACACTGCAACTTGCATACACTTTGTTAAATCTCTCATAAATAATAACAAAAACTATAAACATGCAATCATGAGTCTAATTTAAGATTAAGTGGGATTGAACATTTTTACCACTGGAGGCGCCTGGATCTGCAGTCCTGGGTGTGAGATGGCTGGGGAACAAACGAGTGTACGCCTGTGTGATCTCCAAGAACACAATTAAAGTGTTAACCTGGACAGAAGGTGCCTACGATGGAGTTTTTACAACTTTTGAATTTGATGCTATTTTCTGGACTTTCGTGGGGTAGGCTGCGTTTTCTTCTGAGGCAGTCTTTGTGTGTCTCCGTGTGTTTTTCCTCTAAGATCATGAGGTTTATATAGACAAGGGAATTTAGGTCAACATTTGTGTATCAAATATTGGTCCATTATGAGGAAGAGATTTGATTTGATTTCTTCATAAAGACTTGTTATATTTGATTCAATCAAGTGCCAATCTATTTTCATGCGTTACTGCCAGCCTGTTATGAGTTGTTTGGGCCTCCAATATAATGAAAATTGAAAGATGACATGCCCATGCAGATCCATTTCCCTTCGAATTTGTTCTCTTTGAAGGCTCTAAATTCTAATTCGAATTGCACCAGCTTCAATGTCATGGCTCCTTCGGTTGAGCCACCCTCTGCTCCGATTACTTGATTTGAAAAGAATCACTCTGGTCGAATCAGCTTTTATGGAGTTGTGAACAAACAAGGCAAGAATCTGGCCTTTAACTCAAAAATTGAATCCACGATCAACATTGTATTCTTGCTATATTTGTAAGGAAAACATGCCATTTTTTCATGTTCAGTGTACCTTGACATGTTTTTCGAGTGCCCTCTTGGTGGCCTCTTTCGAATGGCCTGGAAGGAGTTCTTCGAATGGCCCTTGTCCAAATACCAATAGAAGGGTATTTATTGAAATTTCAATCGAAGAGTCCTTTGCTACGCCAATTGAAAGATCTTGTCCATGCCAATCGAAGGACGCGGTTAACATGCTTGTCGAAGCTGCTTTGACACAATGCTAAATCGAAGGATTCCTTTCCATGCCAATCTAAAGGCTTGGCCCAGGGTGCTAAACGAAAGGGTCTTTTAGAATGCCAATCGAAGGCCTTGACACAATGCCAATCAAAAGGCTCCTTCAGAATACCAATCGAATGGTCTTTCGGAATGCCAATCGAAAGGTACTTAAAACACCACTCAAAAATTTTCTTTTTCCTTAGGCAAGGGTTTATGGTCAACCATGTAGGGGGAAGACCTTGGAAAACATGAGAGGGAAAATTTAGGGTACAACAGATGTCATGATGTTATGTACAAGTATACAAAGCAAGCAAGTTGTTATGTGCAAATAGTCATATACACACAAAGCAGATAAGTCCTTAGGTTTAGGCTTGCATGGGGTTCGTAGGTAAGTATCCTCTTGAAGTTTAGTTGGCTCAACCTCTCCTAGTAATAGTAATCGGGTTCTAGGGGATCTCAATATCACTGATCTTTCTTCATCGGGCATTGTTTCAGCGCAAGCCTCTTTAATGGCGACCGAAATATCCCGAAAGTATGATCTCAATGAGCGTAGTATCGAGTATCAACCAACTTCGGACTGCACCAACGTCGGCTGCCTCACTACTTCTTAATGGCCAAGTTGGTCAAGTAAGGTTCTAAAGTCAGTTAGTGTTTCATGACACCAAACAGTGGCCCCGTATTCTCCTTGACTACTCAAGGGCTACCGGTACCAACAAATGTGTCACACTAACATAGCTATTGCTTTGACCATGTCGGTATACCCCGCATAGTTTCCATCATCTATTGCTACTTACCTAAAAGGTGCCCCAGATCCAGGTAGAGGATCAAAACAAATCCAAACAAGGAATCATAATGTAAAGCGAGCAAGTCAAACAATGAAAAACAAGTAAAGGTGATCTAGCCCTAAGGTAACCCCACTTTTAAGTCAATTCCCCAGCAAAGTCTCAAGTTCTGTAATACGGTGGGAGAACTGACTTGGTTGTTTTGGCGTTTGATCGCAATTGTTGCCGATAGCAAGAGTTGCCACCGACTTTTCTTTTATCCAATAAGGAAAGGTTGAAAAGAACATGAAAGACCTTTCGAGATTATTTCTTGAGTTTGGAGGGTATGTTATGAAAAGGGAAGGTATTAACATCCTTTTCATCTGTAATTACCTACGGGCTCTTAGTTGCTTGCTATATCACTTGCTTTTGTTTGAAAATGTGCTTGTGGTGTGGATTTTGAAAGTATTTTGAAAACGTCTTTGTAATGTTTCTCGTTTTTATAAGAACACATACAAAGTGTTGTTTTGAAAATAGTTCAAAGTGGTGTTTGTGGTATGTGTTTTTGAAAGTGATTTTGAAAAGTGTCTTTGTAATGGTTCTCGTCACTATAAGAACGCGTACAAAAAGATTTTTCTTTTGAAAATGTTTCAAAATGAAAGTGTGGGTGTATAAAATGTTTTTGTTGTGAGCAAGCGAGCAGCTAGGAACATCCTACCTACTCAAAAGGTCTTAATGTTCTTTTCCTCCTCCTTTAGATGTTGTTATCTTACCATTGATTTGGTAAGAAGCCCCATCATTAGATGTGAAGGGACGGGCATGGGACGTTTGTATAGTCATAGAAGGAAACCTATGATACATTTTAGCAATGTCGTTTAAGGACTAGATCATTTACCAAAGGCAACATTAAGGGTCATGAGGGACTACGATCTTTTATCGAGGGTCTTTGTTAAAACGCCCATTTTCGAGAGACATGACTATTTTCCAAGGTAACAAAGTGAGATTACCCTATGGGTGCATTGTGAATGGTGTGTTTGATTGCATTCATTTAGTCTTTGATTAGGGTGGTCTATTTGTTGGTTTTATCTTGCCATACATGCCCTATCTTACTAGCAATTATATGAAAAGCGGTAAACTTGCGGAAATTAAAAATCCTAAGCTATTACATCATTAGGGGGATGGGGATACAGTTTGCAAATGGGGGTGAAATAGGTGTCTAATTATTACAGCCATATCGAATAAGTGGACAATAATGAAGAATATATATACAATGCAAAAACAGTGTAAAAAGAAGGAAAACTACATTTTGAACTATTATGTGTCGACACATGCTGTTATGCATCGACACATAACTTTTCTTGCCCCTGCCAAACCAAATCAACTTAGTATGAGTCGATGCATAATGGGATGTGTCGACTCATTTCCTACTTGTGTCGACACATACGCGTTTTGTGTCGACTCATGCACCTTTCATCTTTCTGTTTTGGGACCTGGATAACAGTATGAGTCGATGCATAAGGCCATATGTCGACTCATACCCTGTTTTTTCACTTAGAATGAGTCGACCCATGTGGGTATGTGTCGACTCATGTTGTAGTTTTTTGCTTCTATCACCATTCTTTTGCATGTATCAGTCAGTTTTTAACATATAAATGATAAAAATGAACAGCAAGTAAATGATTAACTTCAAGAGTAGTGATTGCTACATCTTATCTTCAAAAATAAACCAAAAATGATGGATGGAAAATGCAAGGTTAAGATGACTTACCTTGAAACTACACTTTAGGTTTTGAGTCTGAATACCCTTCAAGATGTTGTGTGGACCTTAACTAAACTCTGGGAGGCTGCTAGACCTCCCTTTGTGTTGAAGGTTACTGAACCAATTCCAAACAGTCAAGTTTGTGTAGTACTGTCTTTTATTTTGAAGTTGAGAATAAGGGCACTACAAAAATTGTTCTTGTGCTTGAACAATATCTATGTAATGTGAAGTGTTTAGAGGGTTTATGGGAGAGTTTGCAAGGTTGTACAATAATGGGTTGGGGATTTTTCTATTTTGTGAGTGAAAGCAGGGTTGAAGATGAGCAGAGTCTTATGAAAATGAGATGAGTTTTACAAAAGTTCTGTTTTTCTCCTCTCTCTCTCTTTTTTCTCTAAGAAAAATCCCCTTATGTCTTATGAAACAATCCCTTTTGTAGATCCTTGACTGATGTTTAGGAGGGAAACAAAATAAGTTATTTTAAACTATTTTTGCCTACTGCTTTGATAATTTTTTCACACAATTTTCTTTTGCCATTGGTGCAATTTTGTGGCTTGTTATGATGCAGGTTGGAGCAGACTGCATAGAGCAGTTTTGGACTGGTTTTTTGGACAGATTTTGGACTGAGTAGGAAAACATATGCAGGTTTTTGTGACATGTTTGTGGTGCAGCATAACACAAGGTTTTTTGTAGGGCAGTAATGGAGCAGGGTTTAGGAGTGTTGTGGAAATGTATAGAAGTAGCATACCATGCTTTGTTTAGCAATAACTTGGACAACATAGTTTGCAGGATGAAACAAAGTTTAGTTTGTGGAGAAATTTATGCAAATTGTATCAAAGATAAAGCATTGTGGCAAGGTTTTGAGTCAAAGGGAAAAGTCCTAACCAATACAAAGTTTAGGATTGTAAACTTGCAAAAAATTCCTCTTTGTAATAACTTGAATTATTTGTAACATCTTGAACTATTTTGAATTGTAGTGACAAGATATCATGAAGCAATGAACTTAACTTAGAAAAAATTCCAAGTCTTGCAAAAGTTGGATTTTTGACTTTCTTGATTTTTGATGATCAAATTTCATATTTTGGATGTCTTGATGAAATATGATTTTTGGGACTCAACTTTGGTCAAAAAGTCAAAGTTTGACTTTTTAGTGTATAGTTGACTTTTCCCATCAGTTGACCAAATTTTGTCTATCAATCTACTGATCTCAGGAGATGAATTGAAATGTGAAATTAGGTCAAAATGATGCACTCAGATCCTTGAGATCATGCTTCCAACCAATAAGTCAGGTATTAGACCAAAAATTAAAGTTCAGTCATTTTCAGTCAAAAACCCTAATTTTGCTCATTTTTCCCTTTTGGTAATTTGAATGACATTCTTGGGAAATTGTGATCCAAGACTTAGAACTTTACAAAAATAATCCTGAGGGTCCATAATGATCCACGAAATTCATTTGAAACGTTAGAAATCCAACTGCCTTTGTACAAGCTCAAACCCTAATTTGAGGCATCAGTGCTGAGGAGATTATTTTGACCTAGTCGATACTTGCACAAACTTGAGGTATTGAAGATATTTGTAGGAAATATCTTGAGAAATGAGAGGGAAAATTTTGGGGTACAACAGTCTCATTAATAGTATTACTTTAATTGCAATTATTGATACTGATGCTACTCATTGTTTTATTGCTGCTAATTGTGCTAAAAAGTTGGGTCTTGCTCTATCTTATATGAATGGAGAAATGGTTCTCGATGCTCCAGCTAAGGGGTCGGTGACTACTTCTCTAATATGCTTAAAGTTTCCTTTGTCTATCTATGATAAAGACTTCCTTGTTGATCTAATTTGTTTACCCTTGAGTGGCCTGGATGTAATTTTGGGTATGAATTGGTTGGAAGATGACTATGTTCATATTAACTGTTATAATAAGTCAGTGCAGTTTTCTACTCCCGAAGAGGAAGAGGAAGTTGGTTTCTTATCTACTAGATAGTTGAAGGAGTTATTTTGGGACGAAGCTCAATTATTTTATTTGATGGTGTCTTTATCTCTTGAGAATCAGGCTGCAATTGATGAGTTGCAAGTTATGTGTGACTTTCCCGAAGTTTTTCCTGATGATATTCCAAACGTGCCACCCGAAAGAGAAGTGGAATTTTCTATTGATCTTGTACCTGGTACCAAACCTATTTCTATGGAACCATACATGATGTCAGCGGATGAACTATCAAAATTGAAGAAGTAATTAGAAGAGTTACTTGAAAAGAAGTTTGTGAGACCAAGTGTATCGCCTTGGGGAGCTCCGTTGTTGCTTGTGAAGAAGAAAGATGGGAGTATGAGACTGTGTGTTAATTATCGACAGTTGAATAAAGTGATGATCAAAAATAGGTATCCACTTTTGATAATATACGACTTGATGGATCAATTGGTGGGAGCACGTGTGTTTAGAAAGATTGACCTGAGATCGGGTTATCACTAAATTCGAGTAAAGGATGAATAAATTTAGAAGATAACTCTCAGAACTCGGTTTGGACATTACGAATATTCAGTTATGCCTTTCGGTGTTACCAATGCGCCAGGAGTGTTTATGGAATATATAAACCATATCTTTAACATTTACTTGGATTGATTTGTTATAGTATTTATTGATGATATTTTGATTTATTCTAAATTTGAAGAGGAACATGTTGAACACTTGCGGATTGTATTGCAAGTATTGAAAGAGAAGAAGTTATATGCAAAGCTGTCAAAATGTGAGTTCTAGTTAACAAAAGTCAATTTTCTTGGTCATGTTATTTCAGGTGATGGCATTTTTGTAGATCCGTCTAAAGTAGATGCAGTGTTGCAGTGGGAAGCTCCAAAATCAGTTACAAAAATTAGAAGCTTTTTGGGTCTGGCTGGTCATTACAGGAGGTTTATCGAAGGATTTTCTAAGTTATCACTTCCGCTAACTCTGTTAACATGTAAAGGCGGAGAATTTGTGTGGGATATTCAATGTGAAGAGAGTTTTGTGGAGTTAAAGAAGAGGTTAACAACGGCTCCAATCCTGATATTGCCTAATCCTGGAGAACAATTGTTGTATATTGTGATGCTTCTAAATTCGGTTTAGGTGGCGTGCTTATACAAAATGATAAAATGGTCGCTTAGGCGTCAAGGCAATTGAGGATCCATGAAAGAAACTATCCTACACATGATCTCGAATTAGCAGCGGTAGTGTTTGTACTAAAGATTTGGAGGCATTATCTCTATGGTTCCCAATTTGAAGTGTTTAGTGATCATAAGAGCCTAAAGTACTTATTTGATCAGAAAGAGTTGAATATGAGACATAGGAGATTATTGGAATTATTTAAGGACTATGACTTTGGCTTGAATTATCACCCAGGTAAAGCTAATGTTGTAGATGATGCTTTGAGTCGGAAAACTTTTGCATATGTCTGCTATGATGGTTAGAGAACTGGAGTTATTCGAACAATTCAGAGACATGTGTCTAGTGTGTGAAATGACACTGCATAGTGTGATGTTGGGAATATTGAAGATTAATAATAACTTCTTAGATAATATTAAAGAGGCTCAAGATTTGGATGTAAATTAGTAGATTTGATGGTCGAGAGTGAAAAATCTGAGGACAATGACTTTAAAGTAGATGCCCAAGGTGTGTTGAGATTCCGAAACAGAATATGTATTCCTGATGATGCTGAAATGAGAAAGATGATTCTGGAAGAGAGCCATAGAAGCAGTTTGAGTATTCATACAAGAGCTACCAAGATGTATCACGACTTGAAGAAGTTATTTTGGTGGTATGGGTTGAAACGAGACGTGGCACAGTTTCTGTATGCATGTTTAACTTGTCAGAAGTCAAAAGTTGAACATCAGAAATCTGCATGACTGTTGGAACCTTTAGACGTTCCAGAGTGGAAATGGGATAGTATATCTATGGATTTTGTGACGGGGCTGCCAAGTACTCCAAGAGGGAATAATGCAATTTGGGTGATTGTTGATAGACTAACAAAATCAGCTCATTTCATTCCGATTAGTATCAATTTTCCTGTACCGAAGTTGGAAGAGATTTATCTCTGCATGGTTGTAAAGCTACATATTATTCCGTACAGTGTTGTGTTGGATAGAGTTCCAAGATTTACTTCTAATTTTTGGAAGAGTTAGAAGGATGCGTTGGGATCGAAGCTGAAACTGAGTTCTGCATATCATCCATAGACAGATGGTCAGACAGAGAGGATTATTTAGTCACTAGAGGATTTGTTGAGAGCCTGTGTTCTTGAGCAAGGAGGTACATTGGATAGTTGTCTTCCATTGATTGAGTTCACATATACCAATAGTTTCCATTCTAGTATTGGTATGGCACCTTTCGAGGCGTTGTATGGTCGAAAGTGCAGGACACCTCTGTGTTGGCATGAATCGGGTGAAAGTGTTATACTATTGCTTGAAATTGTATGACAGACTACAGAGAAAGTGAGGATGATCCAAGAGAAGATGAGAGCCTCGCAGAGTAGGCAGAAGAGTTACCATGATAAGAGGAGGAATAACCTTGAGTTTCAAGAAGGAGACCATGTATTCTTGAGAGTATCGTCGGTAACCGGTGTGGGACGTGCTTCAAAGTCAAGGAAGTTGACTCCTCGATTTATTGGTCTGTATCAAATTTCAGAAAAGGTGGGGACTATTGCGTATAGAGTGGCATTTCCACCTAATCTGTAAAAATTGCATGATGTATCCCATGTGTCGAAACTCCGAAAGTATATTTCTGATCTGTCACATGTAACTCCAATGGACGATGTACAGGTTCAAGATGATCTTGCTGTTGAAACCGTACATGTGAGGATCGAGAATCGAGAGGTAAAGAAGTTGAGAGGCAAATAGATCTCTCTTGTGAAAGTGGTTTGGGGCAGGGTTGCTGGGGAGAATGTGATGTGGGAATTAGAGAGCAAGATGTGGGATGCTTATCCAGAGTTATTTGTCTTAGGTAATTTTCGTGGACAAAAATATTCTAAGTGGGAGAGAGTTGTAACACCCCGTTTTAATTAGAATTAATTTATTGAAAATAAAATAGATGATATGATGTGTTTATATGTGCTTTGATGAAATTTTTGAAAGATTAGAAGTAGTGAAAATTGTAGAAGTTAAGGTGTAGTGGTTTGTGGCTAAAAGTGTAGAGACATGGGGGTGAATGAAGAATATTAGTATCATTGTTATTATTATTATTATATTTACTATTGCTATTATATGAGATAAATAGAAATTATAATATTAATAATTAAATTATTAGATTAATCTAGTAATAAGAAGAGGGGTATGATGTGGATATCTATATTATGGGTCTAAAAGAGAGAAGAGATTTTGGTTATTCTGATCGATCATAGAAAACGAGAGAAGAAGCGAAAGAGAGAAGAGGTTTTGGTTATTCTGATCGATCATAGAAAACGAGAGGAAAAGCATTAGGAAGCTAAAGCAAGGGATTTCACCGTAAAGATTTTGAATCGTCAATTCAAGTTAAGGGTGAGGTTCTGACTCTCTAATATGTGTTATAATTGTAGCTAGGTGAAGGTTTGAATGTTAGGCTTTGAGTGTAGAGTAATTGTTAGATTGATTGTTGTAATTGCTTGTAAATGATGAAATTAATGTGTTGATTGTGTTGAGTTTGTGGTATATGATGTGTGTTAATGATTTAAAACAATTGGTATATTTGATTTTGCCTAAAAAATGGTTTTTGGATGAAGAGAATGGAAATTCGTAGCAGAAAATTACTGATTTTTAGGCTATGGTTCAGTGGTAACCGGTTACTGGGATTGAGTAACCGGCTACCCGTTGCAAATTTGGAAAATACTTGGATTGTTTTGTATGCAGTAACCGGTTACTGGGATTGAGTAACTGGTTACCACTGAAAGTTTTTACGTGATCCGCTACTGTCTCGTACAGTAACCGGTTACTGGTATTGAGTAACCGATTACCACTGTGTTGGACAAATTTTTTGAAAAACTTGTAAAATTCATAACTTTCTCCTCGGGTGTCCGTTTGACGCGCCGTTTGGACCATTGAAAAGCTAAAAATATTTTCTATAATATGAAATTAATTTTTATAACAATGGAGTAAATTTTATTAGAATAATTTCGATGGACGTGTATGTTGGATGGGTTATGACGCTAAATATGATGATAAATTGCATTGGTGTTGTATCCATGTTGTAAGAAGGACCTATAGGTGATATTGCAGTACTATGAAGATGATGTTAGCCTGAAATTTGCATTGTGTTAATGGTGATGTTTATGGTTGCATGACTTTGTTGTAACGTTGCATTCATGCATCGTTGAGGGCTTATGTTCTGGCCTGTATTAGCAACTTGTTAAGGCTTATGCTCTGGCCTATATTGACAATCGTTAAGGGATTATGCCCTTGTCAATATGGAAATTTTTTAGAGAGGGCTTATTACCTACTGGTACCACATGCATTCGCATTAGAGTCAGTTGCATTGCAATTTGTGGAATGGTTGAATTTTGGACTTGTGGGAGTTGTGTAACTAATAATTGTCGAACTTGAAATCTTGCATGATATACCCGTTATTTACTTATCATTATATAGCCTATTATATTTTTATGATATCTCACCCCTTATGTTTGAATGTTTCCTCCACATGGACAACGTGCAGATAATCAAGAGTAGTGCGAAGTTGTGGAGTCCATAAGATGTTACTCTTCTTAAATTGAATGGGTGTCATTGCTCTGATACGTAATATCGGGGGATGAAAGCTTGATTCTTTTATTTTAGTTGATATTTTCTTTGATGAACCTTGGGATTTTGGAAATAATTATGAAATTCTTTCCGTTGAATTAATAAAGTTGAAGTTTGAAGACTGTGTTGAAATGTTGTCGGTTCATCTGAAATACTTGTTATATATCTGTTTAATTATAATTGAGCAAGTTTTAAAATGATTTAACAATGTGACATCCTATTTTGAGAGTTTTATTTTACTCTGATTTTTATTAAAGTTACCGTTGGGAAAATAGGGTGTTACACCTAGCATAGCGACAAGAACATGTCACTACTCAATTCAAATTGAAAATGTTGCCATAAAATGTGACTCAACAACAACATGAACCGTACATGCAATTAACATGCTTACATTTAACTCATACACAAATGCAAGAAATAATAATAGAAACACATACTTGTACATACAAGAACAAATTTATACAAATATGAAAGAATTAATATATAAAGTCATTTTAAACATATACATTGAGAACACGCAATAGTTATCAATCAAAATTTTTGGAAATGAACATTCATGATTTTCATCATTTGAGAACATAGCAAGCATTTTTCATCAACTAAAATATGTACTAAGAAATTTCTTACTTTCAAAGAGAGATTTGGAACAATATTACCTCACTCTTGACGAAATGAAATTTGCACTCACATGATGTAAAATACTCAAACGAATTGTTAGATAAAAAGTATAAAAGTGAAAGCATCATAATAAAGAAAGCAACATTGGAGACATTAATAATCCCCAATTCCATATATTTGTTGAAAGACGGTTTGATTGCAAATGTTTTTGTGAAAACATCGGCAAGTTGATTTTCACTATCAATATGCACGAACACAACATCCTCTTTTTCAACATGATTGCGAAGGTAATTCTTCACGCATGTGTTCCTTCCTTGAGTTACTTTATTTGAAGTCCGAGAGAGTAATTCAACCCCCCATAAGATTCATTTCAAATACTCCCTGCATAAGCTTAAAGAATTCTTTGACAAGTCGCATGTTAGTAGCATCAAATATGATGTAATTTCAAATGTGTTATGCTTGATATTTAATGAAGCTAAACATGCTTATGTATACATAAGTGTTTATAAAAAATACATGAAAATATAATGTGATGAAGTCATTTCAAATATATAAATTGATAACTCACTATGATTATCAATTAAGAATTATGTTGCAAATGGACACTCATAATATGTATATCATACATCAAGTATGTCATGTATTTAGAGAAATAAACAAGTAAAATAGAGAACTTACTAACAAAGCAAAAGTTAAATCGATACTACCTCACTGTACAATATGATGGAGGATGCACTTGCATTTCACACGAAACTCTCAAAAAAAGGTTGAACCAAATGCAAATTCTGCCACAAAAATTTTAGAACAACACGATCTTGCCACTTTTCAATTTGACAAAGTATCCAAAAGTATAACTTGGGATGAGTCCAAGAAGGTCATTAATTTGATGATCATTCATTTTGATTGAAATTTCATCATTTATCCTTTTCATGTTAGTTATCTTTCTCCTTCTTCTGTTTCACCAATTTGGGTTGATCAATACCTTCTTCAGGATCATTGAGTATGTCTCTTGAAGATAAACCTACATCATAAAATGAAATACCTTTTCTGAGTATTCTCAGATACAACATCAATAATAACTTATACATCTTTTACCAATAAAATAAAACTTGTTGCTTTCTAGATCACATAATCCATCATCTTGCCCCATATACAATAGAATTAGAATATATTCATATGTCTTGAACCACCATAAATGAGAATCCATATTCTCTTTATAGAGTCAAAATAATGTTCCTAGAAAAACAACAAGACAAACTAGGTACTCAATCTTCATTGAATCTTTGAAGGGTTAGTGAAACAATTAGTTGCATTTGGGGAATCATATAACTATAGTGACAATTTAAATTTTCACCATCACTAAAATCACTATTGCATACGTGCTCACAATTTGAGGACCTAGAACTTGACGCCTTAAGAGCTTTAAACTTTGTTCTTTCCTCCTTATCTGTGTCTTTATCCTTTTTCTTCTTCTTCTTCTTCTTCTTCTCACGCTTTTTCTCATGTTTGTCCAAGCAAGTAAGTTCTTGCTCATGTTCTTCAAATGTACCAATCAATGTAATGAGATAAAGTGTTGTAAGATCATTAACTTCCTTGATTGCGGTGACCTTTGATTGCTAATTTCTAATGAGACATCTCAAAACTTTGTTAGTAACAATTGCATTGGAAATAGGTATACCAAGTGCGTTCAAACAATTAATGAGATTTTATGAATTTTTCTTATCATCATTATTCTATAGTGCTTCTGACTTAGATGTGACAACGTCATTAACATTGTTTTGAAGTAACTAACAACCCGCCCACTAATACTCTCGAAATGAGAAGAATCTAAAAAAAAACAACTATTGAGAAACATTTAAGGTGACACACGATAGAATAATAAAGTAGAGTTGGAAAAAAAAAGAAGATTTCTTTTATTAATATCACCCATAAAAAGGCACACTTACAAGAGGGGAAACCAGACAACACATGAACAATGAACACAAGAAAAAGTGAAAATAACCAACAGACAATCCTTTTGTTGTTCTTGAAAAGATATACAGCTTCTTTCATGTCTTCCTTTTTCTCCACCATTTCTACTAATTTCCCTCCCACTTTTATCTTGAATAGGCTGAGATCGCCTAAAGCAATATTGGGGTATATGAACACCATTTTCTCTTTGGCTTTATCTAACCCTTCCTCCTTAGCAACGATAACATCCATATTTGACTCCTCTAAACCATCTCCCAAGCCTTTCCCGATCAACTAAGTCCCAATCAACACTCTCATCTGCCCATATCAAGTTTTCATTACAATAAGACCACAACTTATATCTTTCTTTGTGGTTCTATGATTCAACCATATTTCCGTTTTCACTATATTCTCTAAAAAAATCATGCTTGAAGAAGGTAGGAAAAGGAATAAAGAAAGGGAAAGAAAAATACATGCACAAGGGCATTGTAGGGGCACTGAGCTTGAAATGAGCTTGAGTAAGAAAATGAGGTTTAAGAAAGAATGCTCACGAGTGAAATATGTACGCACAAGAAAACGATGAGATATGGTGGTGGTTTGTCCTAGAATTTATAGAAACCAATAGGTTCCTTGATTCAAACACTCATAACACCTGTAATGATTTTGTCAACAAATTAAAGGATCTGCTCCATGCGTCCATGGGCTCAAATTAAATGGTCATTTCCAAGAAGTTTGAATCAATAACAACTACTTGATGAAAAAAATCAAATGGCCTCCATATGAAACTAACTGTTGGATATGGAGTTTGAATGTCCATCAAGATCATACGATTGTAATTGACCTAACCACAAACATATTAAAATGGACATGTATTCTGAAATGACACAACCTCTTTGAACATTTCTCTTTTACATGTGTTGTACTTGGGGACGTGGATCATTATGTTTCTCCTTAATCACTTCGCACTTTCAGGCCTCGTGCTTAGAGACTGAACCACCATGATAATTTCAGCCCAAACCCATACAATATCACCTAACTTGACCCACTCACTTACAACCACATGAGGAGTATGAGAGACACCACCTAAGGTTTAACGAGGTAGGACACGGGTTCAACACATGGGCAATGTCGCCACGTCTTAAAATAACCCCAAAAGTGAGTCATTCATCACACTCCTAATAAAACAGGGTTGTACTTGTCATGATTTGGGAAATAACCTCAAGACTCTACACGTACCGCTAGATCATGACCTCAAAACTCTGCATGTATTGCTAGGTCAAAGATGACTATATATATCTACCTCAAAGACTAGGTTAAATATATACACTATCTTGCTTGACTTATCACATGCATGGTATATACCAAAGAGTATCATAATATATAATCATAACAAAGTTTAACCACAGTTCATTCATTTCAAAAAATATTTTATATGAAAAAAAGAAAAACAACTCATTCCTTTCCCTTCCCATCTAAAATCTACCTTCCAAACAGACCATAAATTAAACTTATCTCACAAAGATATTTAAAAAAACATTATTTTTTTCAATATTAAAAAAAAGACCCATTTAAAAAAAAAATTAATATAAATTATATTGGAAAGCTTAAAATGATATTTAAAAAGTGATTTCAAAATATTTTAGACTGATCTTCCTCAACTCCATAAACATGGTAAAAGTTTTAAGAGAACAAAATATACATTTGTCTGAAGCTAACAGCTAATAAAAATTTAAATCCTCAGTTAGCAGTTATCACCATCATCATTGTCTTCATTGATGCTAAGAAGTATTCTTTTTATCTTCCTTTTCCTCTTCCTCCTTGTCTTCTGGAAATGGTGATCTCAATATCTGCTGGCATATTCTAAGACCCATCAAAATAAAACATTCATTAGTCTTACTCTAGAGACGAAAATCAATGGATATGACAACTGAATTGTTAACTAGTGCCAGCATTGTCAACCGATCTATTTGATAACACTTTGTATTAAAAAGTGTATCGTGAAAGAATATCGGTCTGTTGAAACTCCACTATGCTATAGTGCCGCTATTTGACAACACTGATTGCACTAGAGGAACAATATGTCGAACAAAAGGGTAAAAAATCTTACAAGTTTAACTCTTGTGTCATGTTATTGATGTCACTTGACCAAAATACTGGATCAGAGCTCTTAGGCAAAGCATCTTGCTGTTGCATCTTCTCTCTTAGCCACTGTTCTGCTTTATTGCATTCATTGATGATCTAAAACATGAAAAGTTGTCACTTTAAATCCGACGTTAGTAGCTGCATCTGAAAATAAAATTTATTCACCTATTTGTCATACCAGTTCTTTACTTTGAGGTGGAAGAGAATCTGCAGACAAGCGATGCTCGACAATGCAACCTAATAAATCTCTTGTAGCTTGCGCTCTTTCTTCTTCATCTTTGCACCGGCTCTCGATTGGATCCACTAGCTATACAACACGGAGAATGTGAACAAGAAGTATAGCACAAGAAACATGGAGATTAGAGAAGAAAAATTAACCTGTTTTAGATCTACCAATTTTGCAGCATAAGCATGTACTGTTTCATCATCGCCTTCACCATAAAGCCATTCCTCAGTCTCTTGCAAGCTCCTAGATATTTCATCCCTCTCTTGCTCGTTTGAAAAATTACGGTATACGTTGAAAAGCTATGCATAAATGCGCAAACTATTAAATGACAATCATTGACTATAAAAGCAGGTTTTTCTCATTCACATATGAAACATTCAACTCTTTCTTATTACCAAAGCAAAAGTCAAAGCTAGATATGAATTATGAAGAAGAAACGTGTGACTGCATAAATTATTGGAGTTACAAAAACCACGTCTGCATCTTATTAAGTTATTGATTGCATCTATACCTTATTCCTCATGTCGTAGACGTAAGACTCCAAAGAGTTCCTCTTGTCTTTGGTTAACTCCATTATTTTATCCTGCTCGGTTAATTGACATTCTTTTTCTTGTGCTTCCGTGATTTCAGCATTGGTCATTCCACCATAGATGCTCTCACTCACTGGTACATGAACCCTTTCGTCGGCTTTATCTTTTTCTGTACCATTAGACTGTAAAAAGGCACGATAGTATCACTTTATTTACTCAAATCACCAACATGAATCATATCTGCAATCAAAACAATCTCCACAAGATAAAAATATACATATACGATTGATCATCACAGACATTACCAAAAAGTTGTGATTGTGATAGCCTGAGAGACATGTCACAGAATTCAACATCAGAACTGATACGATAAACTTAGCTATACGATTTTCATGTTTGAAGGATGATTTGCGAGAAATATCTAACATTTGAGACATTCCATTTAAAAAAGTGTTCATCAACTAAGTACTTACAGAACTATGTGGAGATTCACACTTCTTATGTTCGTTGACATTTTGACCTGTCTCAGTAACGGGTTCAACATCCATTGCTTCCGAATTTGAATGATAATCACGTGGCGTAGCGGAATCTTCCACATGATCCTTGATAAACTGAAGACAAATTGAAGCTCATGTACATACCTAGATCTTTCAGAAAACTGATAATGCAATATTGAGAGATCAAAATTAGGCTTCTTACTTACTGTAGATGATTCGATATTGACAATGCCATGCAAATTTAGTTGCATTCTAACTTCAATTTCCATCTTACTTCCACTAGATCCATCGAAAGGACCAATCTGAGTAGAAGCAACCAATTTTAGGAGTTTATGTATTCCGCATGTCTACACACTGTCATATATGCTTATACATAGAAATATGCACAAGACGATCTGAATTCTAAAGAAAATATACCGTGAAGCAACCGATTTTAGGAGATGTCCCCTTTGGCACTTCGTCTGGATTAGCATAGAATGCTTCCAAACGGACCAAATTACTGCCCTGAAATGTAAGAGTTTTAGAACTTGGAATGGGCTGGCCTTTTGGGAAAAGTACCGAATTTGGTTTTGCACAAATTAGACCTTCATCCGAGGAAATGCCAATTGAGAAAGGAATAGAATCCTGGACCTGAATAAATAAGAAATTACACCAATTTTATGCAAATTATGGATAGGATAAGAATCAGCTTTTTGTTGCAGTATTCAAACCTCGTATTCTTTGACACGGAAGATTGGACTGAGCATTGCACACTGAAGAGCACAACCACGAGCTATGCACTCACTTGCATTCAGTGTTCGGCTGAGTTCTTTCTCAAATAAAGAGGTTAATAATTTAGATATAGCCGGAATTCTTGAACCTGAACCAACTAACTCAACAGAATAAATCTTATCAACAGTCAAGCCAGCGTTAGCCAATGCCTCGTTGCAGGGAACACAAATTTTCTCCAACAATCCTGATGCAAGACTCTCGAATTCTTCTCTCTTGATAAATCCACTAACATCTTTTTCATCCATCAAACACTCAATGTTAAGAGGTGCCTCTAAATTTGCACTCAAAACTTTCTTCAACTTCTCACACGCTGCACGCAGCCTATTACACGCTCTGGCGTTAGAATACACATCAATCTTGTACTGTTCCTTAAATTTTTCGGCAAAATGTCTAAATAGAACCTCATCAAAATCTCTACCTCCTAAGCTCATATCAAAAGCATGTGAAAGTATCTTCATTTTCCCAGCCTGAAATGATGCGACAGATACCTGAGTGTCACAATGACCTATATCAATAAACACAACATGAATTGGATCTCCATCAGGAAAATCGATTTTGTAAACACCGTAACCAAGACCAGTAGCAGTGCAATCATGAATCAACCTCACAGGCTTCAACCCAACAATCATTGCCGCGTCCAGATACGCCCGTCTCTGCAAGTCAGTAAAATACGATGGAACTCCAATAACACAATCCGAAACAGCGGACCCCAAATCATGTTCCGCTATAGTCTTCAAATGAGAAAAAAGCATCGCTAATATTTGAACAGGCTTAAACTTATGAGTCTCCTTCATGTACTTCAAGTGAATCAAAATGCCACCATCCGGACCTTCAGAAGTTTCAACAGGAAGCAATTGAAGATCATTTTGAACTTCAGGGTCATCAAATCTCCTTCCTATTAGTCTCTTGACTTGAGATACCGTCGATTTCGGATGCATCATAGCAGAAGCAGCGCCCGCAGACCCTAAGAACCGTTGCTTCTCTCCGAAGCAAACTACAGCAGGGGTTTCCCGGTTCGATTCATCATTCAACAAAACATCAACCCCACCTTGCTTCACTACAGCAATAACACAATTCTCATTTCCAATGTCAAACCCTATCACACTCATTTCAACTCCCTATAACCCTTTACCAATCCACTTCACCCTTTCTTCTTACTTCACCAATAACCCTAAATTCAAAACCTTTACAAGATTCTACAATGCTGGCGAATAATCATAAACACATAAAAATGAGAACTTGCTATTAATATCAAAAGTAGAATTATAAACAAATAAACAACCTTATAATTTAAGACAAACCCATTATGAAATGCTATCTATCACATTATGTAATAACTCGAAAGTAGAAAAATGAAAACTTCGAGGGAATAAAAAATGAAAAAGAAGAGAGAATGAGAAGACACATACCTGATATGGATTACAAGAGAAAGATGAAGAAGGGTGGAAGTGGAAGTGCAATGAATGGTTACGTTGTGATGGTCGAGAGACAAAATCGCCATTTCACTCGCTCAAGCCACTAACATGTAAAACACAGTTATTATTGTTGGCCAAATCTTACAATAGTCAATTTAAGTACGTCAAATATGTCACACTAATATTTCCAAAATGTAATATACATTTTTTTTTAAAAGACAGATCATTTTTTATGTTTAAAAAAAATATATATCTAGCAAAGTTAACACTCAAATGTCCGAGTGGTTAACATTCCAAAATTTGAGTGAGTGAATAAATGAGAAAATAGTTTGAGTGTGAATGAGAGAATATTTGAAATGATGTGTGTTGAGCTTTATATATAGTGAGCAGTTAAATCCGACTTCGTGAGTTCTGATGCCTCGGGTGGACCGCTGATCGATTAGATCTAACAGCGGAAATGTTTTGGAGGCCAAAATCATGTGTCCTAGTCTTGAGAGAGGTCTCACATGTTCCGCACGTATTTTTGTGTGATACTTGTTATTGGGCCTTTCATCGTGGGTTTTACGAGTGGTCCAAAACAGTCCCTTAAACCCTTTTTCCTACTCATAGAATAAAAATTTGTCATGTGTGTCTTCAGACTGTCTTATAGTCGGAGGAAGTGGAAGAGTTTTTATGGGACATCAATAACATTAAGAACATACACATTAAATATGTCCCACACAAATTGAAAAATCATTAAAACTAAAGTGATACTGATTATGACTACAATTTCAGTCTCCCCTTTTTTATGTTTCACAAATTTGGGGATATTATTTGTGATTTGATTTGAGTGATCATTTGAATTTGAAGTGGAATTGATAAAATCTGCGAATGTCCAATTTTATTGATCATCACAACATAATGATAGTATACATTTTGAGACTTGAGCCCTCACGAACAATTAAACACTTATTGTGCATAAATATCGATAATATCTCGATAACTTACCCCCCTTTGACAAATATCAAAAAGAGAAAAAACACAAACAAATAACCATGGTGAAACAAAATCCTAAAACACAATGTCATATACTCAGATCAATTAAGCACTGGAAACTTGTACGCATGCATAATTGCAATAAATGTAATTTCAGAAATTATAAGAGATAAGAGATATAAATGATATCATAACATGCAACAGATCATACTAAAATAATGGCCTAAAACATGCCACAAAATATATAAAATAGCAGCAACATCCAGATCAATATCCAAAAATAGTAGAAGATACTATTATAAGTCTAAAGATAGAAATAAACAAAATGAAAATAAAGTGCATGTGATGGTATGACATGATGCACAAAAAACTAATGAAGATCATCTAAAGAAGGAGCAGAGCGTCATCGTTAAGGTTGAGCATTAGAGTAGAATCCTTAAGATGATCTAAGACACCTTTCACACGAGACAACTTAGTTAGGATCTTCTCTTTGCTTGATCTTGCTTCCTCTCTGATCTTCTCTTCTCTTTTCTTGACTTCTTTGACTACTACATCAATGTGAGCATGGATGAGAGACTCTCTGCCTAAGAATATGCTAAAATATTTCTAAGAAAAGCATCAAAGTAAGCCTTAGCATTAGCAGACAACAAACTATCAGATGAACGAGAAGCCGCAGACAATGTTGGACCAATGTGATTAGAAGCAACATGACCAGGAGCATATGCTAATTTCTGCCTCTTAGTTGCAACTACTTTAGGAAACTAAATCATACCCTTCTTAACTTGAAATTACCTTATCATCTTGATCACATTTGAGTCAATCAGTTTTGGCGATTCAATCAAATGTTTTTCAATAGAGGTTGTTGAATAAATATTAAATGTGTTAGTAATAAAGTTTTACATTAAACATGGTAGTAGGAAGGACAAAAGTTTTAGTAAGTTATTAGTAGCAGTTATGTTTTAGTTTATGTTTTAGAATTCTAAAAGCTATTTGGGTCTATAAAAGACCAAGAGTGTATTTTATTTTATAAGTGCAATATACAAAGTTTTATAGAAGTCTGATCATTTTTATAACAATTTGGCATCAGAGCTCATGGCAAACATGATGAATCAAATGTCGTTGCCACGGCTAACGAAGTCTAATTATGAAAACTGGAGTATCCAAATGAAAGCTCTTCTTGGATCTCTAGACGCGTGGGAAGTGACCAATGATGGGTTTGAAGAACCAACAGAAATTGGGGGATATACGGCAGCTCAAACGAAGGCGTTGAAAGAGACGCGATCGAAGGATAAAACGGCATTATACATGTTGTTCAGGGCTGTAGATGAATCAGGCTTCAAGAAAATTGTTGGTTCGACTACGTCGAAACAAGCGTGGGACACGTTAGAAAAAGTGTTCAAAGGAGCAGATCGAGTGAAGCAAGTTCGACTCCAAACTCTTCGTGGCGAATTGGAGAGAATACAGATGAAGGATACAGAAATTGTATCTGACTACATCACACGTGTGCAAAAGGTGGTGAATCAACTCACCAGAAATGGAGAGACAGTACCTGATGCACGAGTTGTTGAAAAGATCTTGAGATCTTTAATAGACAAGTTTGAAAATATTGTATGTGCAATAGAAGAGTCGAAGGACCTTTCGACGCTCTCAATCGAAGAGCTCGCTGGTTCTCTCGAAGCACATGAACAACGAAAGATGAAAAAGAAAGAAGAAGCAGACGAAGAAGCAAACCAAACCAAGGAATCGAACAAAGACGAAAAGGTACTCTTTTCTCACAACTTTCGAGGAAGAGGACATGGACGTGGAGGTCGTGACAGTGGTCGAAGTGGTAGAGGTAGCAACTTCGAAAGAGGACAATCGAGCCAACAAAATTGGCGTGGCAGAGGACGTGGTCAAAGAGGTGGTTGTTTGAGTTATTCCAACTTCGAATGTTACAAGTGTGGGAAGTATGGTCATTATGTGAAGGATTGTAACTCCTACAAATTTTACAACTGTGACAAAGTGGGACATCTTGCAAAAGACTGTTGAATCGAAAAGAGGATTGAAGAAACAACCAACCTAGCCTTGGAAGCTGAATCGAATGAAGGCTTTCTCCTGATGGCTCAAAACAAAATCAACACCAATGACAGTGTTTGGTATCTTGACTCAGGAGCAAGTAATCACATGTGTGGTTACAAACACCTGTTTAAAGATATGAAGAGAATTGAAGATGGTAATGTGTCTTTTAGAGATGCATCGAAAGTGAAGGTCGAAGGAAAGGGCACAATCAGTTACTTGCAGAAGGATGGCTTGATTGGATCAATCGAAGACGTTTACTATGTATCAGATCTCAAGACCAACATATTAAGTCTGGGACAACTTACAGAAAAAGGTGTTTCGATACTGATGAAAGATCGAACACTGCATTTGAAGGACAACGCAGGATATCTGATTGCCGCTGTCGAAATGGAAAGAAATCGAATGTACAAACTGAACCTGAGGAACATTCGAGAGAAATGTCTACAAATCGAAGTGCAAGACAAAGCGTCACTATGGCATATGCGCTTTGGTCATCTACATCATGCTGGTTTGAGAAGGTTGGCGAAAAGGAACATGGTGCATGGACTACCAGACATGGATTTCGAAGGAAAATTCTGTGAAGAATATGTGCTCAGCAAACAAACAAGAACCTCATTTCAAAGGAAGGCAGAGTATCAAGCTAAACATATTCTCGAATTGATACATACTGACATATGTGGGCCAATCACTCCAGAATCCTTCAGTGGAAAAAGGTACTTCATTTCTTTTATTGATGACTTCTCAAGAAAAACCTGGGTCTACTTCCTAAAAGAAAAGTCTGAAGCATTAGAAGTGTTCAAAAAGTTCAAAGTAATGGTAGAGAAGGCAACAGACAGACACATCAAAGCAATTCGATCTGACAGAGGAGGTGAGTATACTTCAATGGCCTTTGTGAAGTACTGTGAAGAATAGGGCATAAGGAGATTCCTAACTGCACCATATTCACCTCAACAAAATGGTGTGGCTGAAAGGAAGAATCGAACTATTTTTGACATGGTTCGATCAATGCTCAAAAGCAAGAACATGTCGAAAGAATTATGGGCAGAAGCAGTACAATGTGCTATTTATATTCAGAATAGATGTCCACATTCGAAGTTAGAAGACAAAACACCACAAGAAGCATGGAGTGGACAGAAGCCAACAATTTCTTATCTCAAGGTATTTGGTAGTATAGCTTATGCACATGTACCAGATCAACGAAGAACAAAGCTTGAAGACAAAAGTCAGAAGTACATATTCATTGGATATGATGAGAAGATGAAAGGGTACAAGCTCTTCAATCCCATAAGCAAGAAAGTGATCGTGATCAGAGACGTTCGAATGAACGAAGCAAGCAAGTGGGACTGGAACAATTCGACAGAGGTTGTTGACACAGTCGAAGAAACAATTGTAGTTGTACCAACTAGTATTCCAACAGAACATGAAGAAACTGAAGATGAAGATGAACCTCTACAACCAAAAATGAGAAGTTTGCAAGATTTGTATGATTCAACAAGTGAGGTGCATCTTGTGTGTCTTATGGCAGATGCTGAAAATATCAGTGTCGAAGAAGCGTTACGAGATAAGAAGTGGAAAGTGCCATGGACGAAGAAATTAGAGCAATCGAACGCAACAATACTTGGGAGCTAGTCGAATTACCAAAAGGAAGTCAACCCATTGGTGTAAAGTGGGTATTCAAGAAAAAGATGAATGCTCAAGGAGAAATCGAAAGATTCAAAGCACGGCTGGTTGCGAAGGGATACAAACAAAAAGCTGGAATTGACTATGACGAAGTGTTTGCGCCTGTTGCAATAATGGAGACAATTCGATTACTCATTTCTCAAGCTGCTCAGTTCAAATGGCCAATATTTTGAATGGATGTCAAGATAGCATTTTTGAATGGTGTGCTCGAAGAAGAAATCTATGTCGAATTAAGGCATGTAGCAAGCAGAAACCAAGCAGCGAATATTTTTACAAAACCACTATCAAAAGAGGTCTTCGACAGAGGCAAGAAGATGATAGGAATGCTGGATGGAAGAAACATTTAAGTTTACAGAGGAGTTTTGTTGAATAAACATTAAATGTGTTAGTAATAAAGTTTTACATTAAACATGGTAGTAGGAAGGACAAAAGTTTTAGTAAGTTATTAGTAGCAGTTATGTTTTAGTTTATGTTTTAGAATTGTAAAAGCTATTTAGGTCTATAAAAGACCAAGAGTGTATTTTATTTTATAAGTGCAATATACAAAGTTTTATAGAAGTCTGATCATTTTTATAACAGAGGTAATACCATTCAGTTCCAAAATAAACTGAATAAGAGATGAGAAGAATAAAGACCTCTATGGAGAACTCTTGCAATACTCAATCTTGTCCAAAATGAACCAAACCTAACCGTATTGATTAACCTTCAGAAGAAGGCACATGAAATAAAAATCATGATCATCAGCCTTTGCCAAATTACACGGCTTCTAAAATAGAATTTTTCACCACAATCCAATGCAGAATCCTCATCTCATACTTAATTTGACTAAAGTGAAAATAAGTCATATCTAAATAGTCCTCATAAATAGATTTTGAAATGATCTTAACATAGTCTTCTCTAACAAAAGTAGATGAATTTGAAATGTGGACTTCATTTCCCTTAGATTCTAATCCAAAATGATGCTTAAAATCATTGAGAGTGAACTTAATGACTTTGTCGTGAAAGACACATTCAAGACCATTACTAGATATCTTAAGATTGAAGCAGAAAGCCTTAACATGACCAGGGCTAAACTTCATATTCAACCCAATAAACTTCAAAAGCTTATGGTGCTCAAACAGTTTTAGAAAATTTAATTTCACTTCAGACTCAATAGACTTGTTCACAAATTATTCATCCTCAAAAAATTTATTTATAAATTCATTGACATACCTTTTTGCATATGAAAGATAAGTATTGACTTTGATCAAATGCTTGACCACTTGAATTTTGGCCACGAGAACAAAGTAAACGAGCATCAAAAGTTTCTTTACTTGCTTGCACTTTGGACCTTTGCTTATTAGGAATAGGAGAAAGAAGACATGATGGAAAAATCTTCCTATTCTCTTTCTACTTCTCTAGAAGCTTGGCTTGATGAGTTGAACTCATGGTGATGATAAAGGTTTGGAGAAGTGGGTTGAGATGAAATGAGATGATAATGATTATGAAATGAATGATGATAATGATAAGATTTTCTAAAATGATAATGGTTAAATGAAGTGAAATGGTGAGATGCAATGGTTTGGAAATAAATAAAGTTAATTTTGAAAAAATGGGTTAGCGAACAATCACACATTCAGAAAAGGTTTTTAAAAGCTATGATTTGAATCATGTTTAAGGCATGAGTTAAATCAAGCACAAAAATGTTGAGGAAAAATATCCTTGATTCAAATCAGTAAGAAGTGTGATTCGAATCAATGTGAACATGAACATTTTCCTTTAGAATTTTGACACTTGTGATTTGAGTCATATTCTTTAACTTGAGTCGAATAAACAAGGAAATTTTTGGAAAAAAAATTGGAATGAAAATAAAATAAAATAAAATGATGCAATGTTAATAAAAGAAAATAAAATGAAATGAAACATTAATGATATGAAAATTAATGAAACGCACGATTAATATGGTGCAAAATTAATGAGATGCAGAATTAATATGATGCAAAATTAAAAAAAAAAAACTTTAATGATATATGAATCAAAATTATTTGAATAATGTGTGAATGAATGATGAAAGCTCCGATGAAATAATGAGTAGATACACGATGCACTCAGATGAACAAAATATAAATTGCACAAATAACACATACACACATTTCACACAAACATAACATTTGACATACAAAAGTAATCATAAATAAGCGTACTTCAAGAAGAATGAGGGAGGTTGGAACGATCATATCAATTTTGATGTTCTAGGCTTAACTTGCTACACACATAAACGACTAGTAAACGACAAAAAATATATCATAAGTGAAATATGATCAATTATATACATATAGATACAATTCCTGTGTACGTATAAAATACATTATCATACATTCCTTCATAAGACATCATATGAACTCGTACAACAAATGTTCTAATCATCTTTGATTGACATTTAGGAATAAGCACATGATTAGCTACTTCATTGTTAAATAAATGTTTGACAATCTCGGATAACTGATTCAACACTTTCACAGCGATACAACTCTTTCAAAATTTTATGCTTTAAACCATTTGATAGTTTGTTGATAAATCAGTAAACATTTCTGAATTTCATAAACTGTCTTAATTTCTTTCACAACGACCTTGGAAGAGTAGGTAAATAGAGATGCTTCTTCTTTCATTGCTGGAAATTCCATAATTTAAAACAATTTTTACATAACAGTAGATTGTTAGGTTTTATGAATAATCATGAACACAAAATTAAGGACATAATGTTAGATTTTCGGTCAATCCTGCACACACCTCAAAATTTTATTAGTTAAACACTAGATGAATCAAATTAGAGAATTTATTAATTCAATTAATAATCAAATAACATTCTAGCAGAGAATTACTTGACATTATTTTATATTGATTAGTCAATTATGAATCAATCATTAGGAAATCATTGAAATATGTTTGTTTCCACTTAAATGAGAAAGCTTCTAAAATAAACTTTTTTTGGATAAAAAAGAATTCACATTCCCGATTTTTGAAGTCACTTAGACTCAACCAAAATACCAGATATGAGGCCACTTGTTGGTTGGGAATATAAATAAGAAAATGTCTAGAATGAAGGGGGGGGGGGGGGGGGGGGGGGGGGGGTTGAATAGACTGGTGCCCTTTAAAAACAATTTCAATATTTTTTTACAATAACTCATAGTTTTATGGGAGGTAGCAAAGAAGAAAAGAAGATGAAAGCTTAGAAGCACATCAATATGATTTCTAACCAAAATATTTCAATGGTGTCACTAAAAACGCGATACTTTCAAGGACATAAACCAAATAGAATAACTCAATCGACTTGATTCAAGCAATTTAATATCTCAACATATACATGTTTTTTTAATCATAATTGACTTAAAGACAATTCAGTACGTTTGGTGCAAACTAAATGACATACTAACTATGCTATGATGTAACATTTATATTAGGAATATAGACAATTAAATAGAGATATGGGAGAAAGAGAGTACACAGAGATATATACTCGCTGATGCTATCTTCCTAGCATGAACTTATTCTAATATTAAATGGTCTAAAAACATTTGGAAATAATTGTGTTTTCCACTATTTTAAAGATTTAATGTAAAAATATTTTGATACAAAGAACTATCATCAATCCAAACACTAATAGCCACACTACATTAGTCTACACGCAGATCAAATGACAATTCTTTTTGTTGATGCAAATACTCAACATCTACGTTCAAGATCTTCAATGATATTGATTCAATAATCTTTATATCAATAATAACCTACTCCAAGTTGCATTTTTGCAGCATTCTTTCCTCGATTATATTGAAGAGTTGTCTAAGTGATTGCCATTAGCCTTAAATAATTGGACAACTCTTAATATTGTTCTATGATAAGCTTCACATGGTTTCACCAAAGTATTCAATGGAGTATAGATAAACTCTTATCTATTTGTGAACAACACACAACTAAAATTCATGTCCAAAAAACAATTCTTCCACCTGATACCTAAAAACATAACTTCAAATAAAAACATCAGATTTCCTTAATGTATCTTTAGTCTACCTCTTACGCTCAATATTTAGAGTTGGATATCCACAACAATGATTCTTAATAAAGGTTGAAGATGAAAAATAGTATCTAAAAAATCACACACACACAATTAATTCTCACAAGACCCACATTTTAGGAGGTTAATCACAAGGTATTAATAAGGAGACATGGGTTGGTAAATGAAGAAAGCACACTTGGTTCTCTCAAGGTTCTTGAAAAAAAGGGTTTTTAGGTTCTTGGTGAATGTTAAAAGATTTATCAATTCCATCATTTGATTGATTAACTCACTTT
The DNA here is from genome assembly GCA_948472305.1 of Vicia faba. Classification (NCBI taxonomy): domain Eukaryota; kingdom Viridiplantae; phylum Streptophyta; class Magnoliopsida; order Fabales; family Fabaceae; genus Vicia; species Vicia faba. The sequence continues at coordinate 514,178,357 of OX451736.1, read as the reverse complement.
CTTAATTTTGTTTGTTCTAAAAAAACACAATGATGTTACAAGAGATTGTGTTGCCACACATTTTTTGACAAGTTCTACTTCTTCTCTCCTTTCTTTTCTTTTTGTGTTTTCGGTCACACTCTCTTAAATACCATAGAAAAACAAAATAGATAAGAGAAAAAGATGCTAGAGGGTAGACACATTAAAAACAATGAGATTTTATCAAATCATGAAGTAATGATTCGAATAAAAATACAACTACTTGAATCAAAGGTTGGAAAGGTAAGAGTAATGCCATGATTCGAGTCACGTGCCTCTCATGATTCGATTCACTAAGACATATGATTTGAATCACACTCTTCTACGATTCAACTCAAATGAGACAGATCCAATTCTCAACTTTCACAAGATTTTATGATTTGGATCACACTATACATGATTAGAATCAAGCTGCCTTGTAGTCTTGATTCAAGAGTTATAACTTATGATTCAAGCAATACTTAACTCATTGACATGAAAAAATTTCTAGGCTAAAAAAGGAGACGTTTTCATGAATACAACTACTAAATCAATGATGAGAGGTTCTTAAAGGTTCAAAACTAGTTATAGCCAAAGCAAACAAATACAAGTGATTCTAAATGAATTACAATAACAATTCATATTCATAATTGAAAAAGTACAATTACACGATAAATCAAATAATGCATATACATGCAAATTGAAAAAATCATTAAAAACTAAAATGATATCAACTATGACTACAATTTTAGTCTCACCCTATGCATGATTCGAATCAAGCAACTTTGCAGCCTTGATTCAATAACTTTAACTTGTGATTCAAGCAACACTTTAGTCATTGATATAAAACAAATTACTACGCTAAAAAGGAGACATTTTCATGGATACAACTACCAAATCATTGACGAGAGAGGTTCTTAAAGGTACATAACTAGTTAAAGCCAAAGCAAACAAATACAAATGATTCCTAATGAATTATAAGAATAAATTACAACAACAATTCATATTCATAATTGACAAAGTAAAAACACGTGATAAATCAAATAATACATATACACATAACTTGAAAAATCATCAAAGTTAAAATGATACTGACGATAATTGCAATTTCAAGAGGGAGAATATGTCAGTCGAACCTCCGAGAGACGGGGGGAAACTTGAGACCATACAAGTATGGGACTGCAGAGTCGACATGAAGTCATGAGTATGGACTCATACAAACTACCTCAGTGAATGCACTGTGTGTGCAGAAACTAATCAAGCCAAACTCCATAGTAGGAGTTTCAATATTTAAGCTTTCTTAATCTAGATACCTTGAAGGAAGATATTTGGTTAAGTTTCCCAAGAATGCTTAGAATCTATATGCAAAGCAATATTGACCTTGGCTTTTAAATTTCCTCTCTAGACAGGTAGCCGAAGTTCTGATGAGATTGTACCAAGGAAGTTAAGAAGTCATATGAGTATACTCGATTAATGATGTTTCAAGCTAGAAATCATAGATCACGATTGTCCAAAATTTTGCACTTTACCGCAAAACGAGGGGTGGCTAAGGAGACGTGTCAATGATGCAAGTACACGTGGATTTTTGAATAGTATACTTTGAAGTGTGAGAACTAACCAGTTGATAAGTCAAGATCTATTGTAATGGAACCATGGAACTAAGTGGATTGCAATGCGAAGGAGTGAAAGTTAGGAATTTCGAATAATTATAGGACCAATTGATATCAAATTAGTGTAGTGGGAGAGGAATAGGTTGCAACCAATTTCAGATTAATCATGTCACCGAATTAAATTTCTCCAGCAATAAACTAGTCAAACAAGTAAGCTTTGAAGTTATGAGGATTGGATATTGTTGGATTTTTTTTCCACTAGAGAGTGTGGTGATCATATGAGCAACCGAGAATGTAGCCGTCGAGGAATTAGGTTCTCCTTGGTAGTGTAAGATGTTATTACGAGCATATGAAGTCTAAGAAGTCGAGTATGAGGATGCTTTGGACCAACAATCAACACGAATTACAAGATCCAATTTAAGTCGAGCAAAATTTCGATAGAAGAACGGTACTTGTTCAGATTATCGTGAAGTGTGTTTCTGACATTTCAAAGCACTACTCGCCAAATATGATAGGGAAATTCCTAGTAAGGGTCGCTAGTGGCTAATCATGAATGGCGCTAAAGATTATCAAGAAGGACTTACGGTGAAGAAGTTATGAACGGATGAATTTGTTTCACATGTAATGACGAGATATTGGATTATTTTAAGAAATTATAAATAGATTTTTGGGGTTTACACCATGCTAAGTCTGAAGGAGTAAGATGGAAGCAAAACCTTCATGGAACAATGATGATGAAAGTTATGTCTTTTGCCTTAAAGTGTAGATAAACATGCTATCATCATGAAAAATTGAGATATAAAGAAAACATAAATTAGGAATCAAGTGAAAGAGACTCTGGTTCACCAAACAAAAAGCTAAGCGAAGCTAGAGACTAAACACCAGTGCATTTGGCAGAGTCGTAAGTGAAATGTGACAGATTCATAACCAGTGACACATTCCAAACTGTTGAAGCATGCCTTAAAATCTTAAGTGATGAAGAGAAAGAAAATATATTTTGAGATTGTCAAAAATAAAGAAGCAAAAAAGAACCAGAATTTCTAGTTCGAGCGATTCACATATATCAGATTTGGTCAATCCAGTTCGTGGATCTATTCATTAATGTTAGAATGTTGAATATATATTTTATTTTAATTTATAAATAGTCCAAACTAATATAAAATCTATTATAAAACATTTATAAAATTTTATTCTAACAATTAATGGATTTTGTTTTGGTTTTGTTATTGATCTGTTGGATTTTAGCAATTATAAATATGTATCTCCTCTCTTATTCTAAAAATGGTGTGGCAATTTTAGAAATTTAGAGCAAAAAGGAGAAATAAGGGTTTAGGGTTTAAGGAAACATTTAGAGTTATCTAGAAGGATCAAAAATTATTTCTTAACACATTGAGCTTGTGTGATTACTATATTGAGAGTTGGAGAGATTGAGAAAAACTTGGGTAGAAAATATGGTTTGTTCTTGGAAACTTTGAAGTTTATTTTCTTGTAACTCACTTGTAATATCTTGTAACAACTTTTTGAGTAAAGTGAATTGGAGAGTTGCTCTCTCCCATAAATGTAGATTATTTGATCAAACTGGGTAAACAAACCTTTTGTGTTTCTCGCCTTCCTTTATCTTCTTTTGTCAAGTTATTTCATTGTCTTATTGGTTATTATTGCTGAAGGCCATTTATTTTGATTGTCATTGTTCTTTGTCCCACATATTAAACTTCTTATTGTGAATTGAACCTTAGTTTTTCACAACATAAACATTCTTTAAGAACTACAAAAATAGAGTAGTCATGAAATTCCGACGCGCTTATAAGACGCTACCACACTATCAAATCCTAAAGAGAAAAAGTGAAACTTCAAACATTATAACATCATAATTCAAACTTTATGCAAAATTTCTAAATAAGAGAAATAGAACAATTGTGACGCGATTAAATAGAAGCATGGTGCATTGGTTGTATTTCATTAACTTATATGTAGTATTTTAATCGTATTTACTCCAATTAAGATGAAACTATAAATAGAAGAAATTTAAATTTTAGACCTACAAATTTCATGAAGAAGTCAAAGTCACATTTGGAATGTAAAGTAACAGAAAATTGCGAGTAAAAATCGGACACAGTTACAAAATACTGATCGACAAAATTAGAATATTCTATAAACCCTAAATCCCATTTTAGTGCCTATTAATTGAGAAAAAAAAGGAAAGGGTTTTAGTTTTCATATTTTATCTACAATTTTTGTTAAAGAAGAAGAGTAAACAAAGGATACCATTAGAATATCCCTTAGATTAGGTTCCATATAAAAGATTTTACACTGAAGACGTGATTTATGTGATTCTGTATGGTTGCATCTGCAATAATTCTTTGTTTATGATTATAGTTTTATTGTGTTTAATATTTTCTTTCGTCTACAAAATTAGGAGAATAAATTTAGATGGAACTGAAACTTAGCGGTGAATTGTTCATCCGATTGGCAAAATATTGAGATTGTAGTGATAATTCAAGTTACAAAGAAATAATCTCGACCATCAGTCTATTCTTGCGCGATATAAAATTTTTCATTGTGATTGGAGATTCGTAGTAGCCAACATGTTGCTTTGACAAAGTTGGTAACCATGCAATTGAAGACTCCCAATAGATGAGGATTACTAGGTCGTAATTACGTATTTTTTAAAACTATCTTCTTAATTTATGTGCCATAAAACCTTTGTCGTTGCGGTTGGAGACTTCCATTAGTAGGGAGTTACTTTGATGAAATGGGTATCTTTGCGATTGGAGGCTCCTAGTAGTCGGGGGATTGTGTGGTTCTAATTATGTTTTTTTCTAAAATGTCATAACTGAGATATCTTTGTTATTAGACTAGTCATGGGAATTTTCACATTTAGGGATAGATAATTCAAAAGCGAAACTTAATCATTTTTATAATTATCTTCGTCAATTATTATTTCGTATTTTCTATTAGCAATCATACTCATTCATTATGCTGAATTCACAAGTGTAATCACCTTGTGTTTGTACTATAATTTGACTTACCACATTGTAGTTTTTGTTGACACAATTACTAAGACATACATTTTCCACCAACAATTATCTTATATATTTTGGAATGAATTATTTAATATAAATTATTTTATTATAATATTTTTAGGTAAAAACTAAAAATTAAATTTTGTTTCTTATAAAAAAGTTTAAATAGTTTTAAATTATTTAATGTTATTATTTTTAATTCATTTATTTAAATTCAAAATGTTTAATGTAAACAATTCAGTGAGTTTTTCAATTGAATATCGATCATAGTAGTCATTAACTTTAACTTTCCTTTTATATGAAATTTAGAAATTTAATTATATTTAACAAATTTTTAATCGTCCTGAAATTATTATTATTTTTACTTATAATAGTGATTAGTTTTTTTATAGAGGATTGGTTTAATTTTAGTTTATACAATTTGAATAGAGTATTTAAAAAAAAAGATTAACTTCTTGTTTAATGTTTTTTTGTTGACAATTTTTCCTTAATAAATACTCATAAATTATTTTATTTTGTGGAGAAATAAAATGATGTCATGTTTCGAGTCCTATGTGAGAACACTTTTGAGTGATCTTTGAATAGATTTTTTTATTTATTTTTAATAAAGTGCCATATATTAAAAAAGAAAAAGATAAAATGTAGGGAGACTAAGTCAAAATCCAATTGATTTTTGCGTGTTTAAAAAAAAAAAAGATAAATCGTCCCTTTACCGTTTTCTTATTTATGAGAACCTCTATCCCACTATAATTAACCCTAATGTATATCTCATAAATAAACAACCAAACAACTTTAAAAACCATGTTTATTTTTGTTTAGATACGCCAGGATATATAGACAAGATCGATTCCGAAGTTCATTTAATGGGGAGTCGAAAAAAATTTAAAGAGAACATTTATAAAAATATTGTATTTTCACCAAAATAAATAAATAATTATATGTAATATTTAATTTTATATCATATTCATCAACTTTTATGTAAAAAATGATTATTTAAAATAATACATACAATACTACAAAAATCACATATAACATCGCTAATTTTACTACGGTTATTCAAGAAACTGTGGTGATTTATATATTTTTAGACGCTCATATATATTTTTTATTTTTTAATTAGACGTAGCTGAATTATTATCTAAGTTGAGCTACTCAACAATAGTGATATGTCATATATTTTATGAGCTCGATTTTCAGCGTCTCCTAATTAGTGATTTCTTATATATTTTAGAAAAGTCCTTTCATTTTTGTTAATAAATGAAAAAAATATCACCATCATTTTTAAAATTGACCGCTGTGATATATTTTTTTTCAATTTTTTTAATTTTTAATTACATAATAACTTGATGTTTTTTCTAAAGTATCATTAAAGTAAATATTATATTACTACGGTGTCTAAAGAAATCGTTTTGATATATTTTTTATTTACTTTTAAATTTTTTAAATGTTTAATACATGACGTTTTTTTTTTAATAAAATTTTATCAAATATTACAATGGGTTTTATTAAAAATTGTGGTGATATGATCTATTTATTTTAATGATATAGAACTAGCTAACCCGTTACTTCAGTTTCATATTTTCATTTCCATCACGAAACAACATTATTTCAATCTCTGACAAAATATACGACATTGCAACCCTAAACCAAACAACTTCATTGCAACCCCTAATGATACAACACCATTGCAACCCTAACGAAACACCATCTTTCATATTTTCATTTTCATCACGAAACCACGCTATTTTTTCCTGTATTTTCGTACTGTCAAGGAAGGAGCTGACTTATGCTCTTCGTTCTTTTATCCTTCGGTTTAACTATCGAGGAGAAACTCAAAGAAGGAGCCAACGCATTTTTTTACTTATTCATCAAGTTTCTGGCACGTAAACGTTTTTTTTCATGTATCTACACTATCGTCATTTTCTATTGAGTTTTTATTTATGTTGATGCCATTGTTGTTTATGTATTTGTTGTTGTTGATGCCATTATGTTGATGATGTCATTGTTGTTGTTGATGACATTGTTGCTTATGTATTTGTTGTTGTTGATGATTTTTCACATAGAAAACTTTTAAATCACGGCTCACGAGTGACTATATTACTAAGCTTAAGCCTAATATTGAACATTTGTAGGTGAAATATCCTTGTCTTGACAAGAATATTTGGAGAAAATTTATGAAATTTCATAGTTCTGAAAAGTTCTTAATTAATATCGATTGTATTTTAAAAAAAAAATTATAGATACAATCATGATTCAGATTCCTACTTATAGCAAAATATTAATTTTTTACTTTCTTTTATTTTAATAAATATTTATAATTAAAATAAATAAATAAAACACGTAGAATTTAATCAGCTACGTCGGAGATGCCACGCGTGCAACAAATATTTTGCTTCTATGTATTTGTCATCGATTTAAAATAGTCATTTTTATACTTATTACGTGAACATGACTATACATTAACTAATTGTTTCATGATTATTAATATGTTTTTGATAAACAGATAAATATACAGTATTATTTTATTAGTATAATTATTTCTAGTCTATTTTGACTGCATTGATTGAAATTGCAATAAATAATATTAAATATTTTCTCTTTTGACTGAAAATATAATTATCTGGAAAGAATTGTTTTTTTGTCAATTTTTTTTCTTAAAGCGAGATAACTTTTATTTTTTAAGTATTCTTTTAAAGGAGATACAAATATTTGTTTACTAAATACATGCATTGCCATCCAATTATATCTCTATTATGTCATTTATTATATCAATTTATTAAACATTTAAAAAATGTCTATATATTAAAATATTTTAGATTATATATATATATATATATATATATATATATATATATATATATATATATATATATATATATATATATATATATATATATATATATATATATATATATATATATATATATATATATATATATATATATATATATATATATATATATATATATATATATATATATATTCTATTTCACTCAATAAAATACTGTAAAATTATATAGTTTATACGCTAAAATTGATTGGTAGTTCTTAAAGTATCTGTTTAATATAAGAATTTTATTTTGTAATATCAAAAAGATAAACTTCAAATATTTTTTAGACAGTTGTAAAATGATCTTGAATTCAATTTTAATTATTAAAAATTTAATATGTTATTAGAATATATTTATTTACTATCATCTATAATTTATATTCATGCATCAAGTTTAATACTTCACATATAATAGAGATAAATTTAAAGTTGATTTATTAAATATGATATCCACATTCACATTATGGGCCCTTTTTTTGTCTTTAAAAAGTGTATTTATTCTTTTTAATATTTTTTAGCTCATTTTCTTTTATAAATTAAAAGATCAATTTTGACGTCAAATATCATAAATTATATTATTTAAAATTATTTCATAATTAAAATTACAATTTTTAAAATATATATATTTTAAAAATGATTTTTGTGAAAAACTATTCAAAATAGTTCTAAATTTAAGTAATTTTTTAATATTTTAATATCAAAAACATTTGTAGTGGAAATATGAAATAGTAAAATTAACATTTAAAAAAAAATATTTAAACTAATATTTCATTTGAAATTTTTTAAAAAAATTCACTGCAAATGTTTTTTTAGACAAAAATATATTATACTATAAAAATTATTTTTAATAAAAACGGAAGGAAATAGACCCTATATACCATTTTAATAAATAGTAGTTTCCATTTTTCCAATTTTTAGTTTTCAATTTTATGAAACAAAGTCAAACAAAAAATAAATAAATGTTTAATTTGTAAGAAAGAGATAAACTTTTTCATCAATTTTCTTCATATCTCCTTTTTTTCCGTGCTATATTTCAAAAATTACATTGACACAATTACTAGAGTTTTATCTTCTATCACCTGCAATGCACCCTCACTATAAAAACACACCTCTACTTGGATCTCAAATCCTCAAATCAGTAAGTGTTTCGTCTTATAATCCCTCTTGTTTACTTTAAAATAGCTGTAACTTTTATGTGTTTCAATATGAATATGATTTAATTAATTTAATCATTAGTTATTCTATTCATAAATATGTATATCGAGTGTTCGGGTGATTTTATGAAATTACCTAGTTGTTTTTATAGATGATGAAATTAAAGAATTCTTATTCGTTATCTTGATAAACTTTAAAAAAATTTAATCTTGTTTCCTCTGGTGTTCTAAAGAAAGTTGCTGTTAAAGTTGCACAGCAAAGTAAGAATTATACCTACTTTATTACAATTTATTTTATCAATTAAACATGATGTAATGTATGATATATTGAAATTTTTTTTTTGAATAACCATGTATTAAAAAAAAATTTCACAAATAACCACGTTTCGGTAAAAATTACGCAAATAATCATGTTTCAGATGACTCCTCAAAGAAGGAGTCATCTGAATTGGCGCATGCACCCATTTTTTAAGGGGAGGCGCCATCTCACTTGACGCCTATGTGCTTAAGGCATGCCCTAAGCCAAGTGAGATGGCGCCTAGGTGTTATTTTAGGGCAAAATTTGATTTTTTTTTTGTCCGGTGCATTGCGTGTTGGATACAGAATCAACAAAATGGACTTTTTATTAAAAAAATAATAATTACATCCAACTGTATTATATTAAAATAACAGATAAAAAAACAGATAAAAAAAACGGATAAAAAAATACAGGAAAAAAAACAGATAAATCAGTGATCCTCCGGAACCCAGTAATGACCCCCGGTTCCGCATCCCCGTCCTCGTCTTTCTCGTGCTGGGTGTCGTCGCGTTTCCTGCTGCGACAGGGTCGATGGCCCAGCGAAGTCAATGCGGTCCGGATCCATAAAATCAGTCAGATCTCCATATCTAGAAGATCCGCTTTGGTACAGTCGGTTACTCATACCCTCAAAGTTTGTTCGTAATCTTCCGACATTCCCATATCAGGCTAAGGCTGGATGTTGAGGGGCCCATATTGGGATATACGGAAGACTGAAATTGTGTGTGGGGTATGCGGGTGTGCTGGTATTGTGATTGGTATTGTGGTTGGGTGTGAGGCATATCGGGGTATTGGTAGTGTGGTGGTGATTGTGGTTGGTTGTGTGGCATTTGAGTGTAATTGTGTTGTGGTGGGGACTGTGGTTGGGTGTTTGTGGGTCTGTTTCTTCTTGGGGGTTGGTGGGAGGTTGATGGGTTTTGGGTTTGTTGTTGGGGAAACGAGGGTTGTGCCCATTGTGTGCGTGGGTCAACCAAGTACCTTGGATGAGACACGTGCATTTCAGGGTTACTAACCGACTTGTACCAAGACAAATATTGATCTGTATGTCGCATATTACCTTGATTAAGGAAAACCAGGAATTGCAAGACATAGCAGTGACGCCTCTGCCACATCTTACACCATTCCGGAGCGAAGTCTTTCCAGTTGGTAAGACCCCACTGGGCGTCGACCCTTTTAAGATGCCATGGGGACAAACAAGTTGGAGCACTTGGTATCTCTTGATGCATTCCGAACTGCATCTTCACACGGTCGCTGTGGTGCATCTCCACAATGTTGAACCGAATGATTGCAGTCTTCGCGGTCCAAGTTGCTGCATCCTCTGGGTTTGGATCGTGGCCCAAACCCAAATATGGTCTCCAGACGAACTGCGATAAAATTTAAATCAGGTTAACGCAAAAGTAATGTATAAATAATTTAAATGAAGAAAAGTTAAAAGCTACGACGTACGTCATCCGGGCCTAAGTGACCCAACAGATTGCGGTATAGTGCGACATTGAATCTTGGATTCTTGCCGTAATCCATACCCCTCACGCAGTACCTAAAGGAAATGAAAAACATTTTATTCTTAGCATATATTTGGGGAAGAAATGAATAGTAATAAATGATATAACTTGATGACTTACTTTGTTGCGTATGGGAAACCGAAAGTATTGTTGTTGACGGGGTTTAAAGACTCCGTTCTCCACCAACCCCAGGCTTGTAGTAAACAAGCGCACCCATAAAATGTACATTTTTCCTTGACTGCATTTTTGCACAAGGAACTGTATAGGTGGGCTAAAACTGCAGAACCCCAACTATATTTTCTTATTTTTTCAAAATTTCTTAGTAAATATAAATACATAAAATTTACACTATTTCCCGTACTTTCGGGAAATAAAAAGGTACCAAATAGTATCATAAGATAAGTTCTGGCTTTTACTACCCTGTCTTGCTCGGAGGAATTTTCATTTAATTCCAAACTTGCATAATGACGTTTCAGCTCAGTGAGTAGTATTCCTTGACCTCTCACACCACCACCTTCTACCATATCCCTGCCCAACAGTTCTTCACACTGAGAGTTGGGTTGTTAAACCGACCCGTTCACGGCCTTACCATCGACAGGGAGACCTAGTAGCACGTACACATCCTCTAGCGTGATGGTACATTCACCTATTGGCAGGTGAAATGTATGGGTCTCTGGTCTCCACCTTTCCAACATTGCAAGAATGAACTTCGAGTCAATGGTGCAGTTGGAGATCTTTATGACATGTCCAAAACCTGCGTATTCCAGATATGGTACGATAAATGGGTCGGGAGCCAGGTAGTTGTGAGAACGGATTCTGAATCTTTTTGTGTCCTGAGTTCATAATGTAAAATGTGTAAGATTAAGTAAGACGAACAACGCATTATCTAAAGTATGAAAAATGTATAACCAAAATAGAAACTTACAAATGCGGCAATGTTTTCCCTTGTGCCTCTGTGAGTATCGCCCATTGTTAGAAGAGCCATTGTTTAAAATGCTTGAGATTATGAAAGACTTAGGAAGAGATAGAGAGTATGAAAGACTTAGAAAGTGTAAGAGATTATGAAAGATTTCGTAGCAGAGAGTGATACTTGTGTGGGTGTGAGAGATGTATGATATGTTATGTATTTATAGGCAAAAAAAATTCATATAGTGGTTGCTGGTGCTTGCATGCATGCGAAGTGTCACTCTTGCAGGCTAGGTGGCAGCCTAGGGGGTTACATATATGCATGCATGCATGCATGTACAAAAAATGAAAGGTGTCACTCTTGCAGGCTAGGTGGCAGCCTAAGGATGTATCACAATTGGACAGTAAGGGAGGCGCCATTGGACTTGGAGAAAGAGTACAAAAATGAATGGTGTCGCCACCCCAATTGGCGAATAAGAGGTGTCCTTTGTTGCAGGCTAGGCTCAGGCTACGTGACAGCCTTTGGGATGCCTTGCCTGAATGCATGTAACCCCATTGGAGGTGATGGGAGGAGACTTACAACATACAGTATAGGTGCAAAGTAGGCGCAAGCTAGGTGGCAGCCTAGGGAGTTACATATCTGCATGCATGTATCACAATTGGACAGTAAGGGAGGCGCCATTGGACTTGGCGAAAGAGTACAAAAATGAATGGTGTCGCCACCCCAATTGGCGAATAAGAGGTGTCCTTGGTTGCAGGCTAGGCTCAGGCTACGTGACAGCCTTTGGGATGCCTTGCCTGAATGCATGTAACCCCATTGGAGATGATGGGAGGAGACTTACAACATACAGTATAGGTGCAGAGTAGGCGCAGGCTAGGTGGCAGCCTAGGGGGTTACATATATGCATGCATGTATCATGATTGGACAGTAAGGGAGGCGCCATTGGACTTGGCGAAAGAGTACAAAAATGAATGGTGTCGCCACCCCAATTGGCGAATAAGAGGTGTCCTTGGTTGTAGGCTAGGCTCAGGCTACGTGACAGCCTTTGGGATGCCCTGCATGTAACACTATTGGCAGCCTTAGGGGTTGCATCCTTACTTAATTGAAATTTTTAGTCTTACGTTTACCATAACATTGATTCACTTAATCTGTCAAATCTTCCAACCTTCAAACGTTCTTACAATCAAACCTTCAAACCTTCAAACAATCAAACATATAAACTTTCGAATAACTCATAAAGTTCAAACATTCCAACCTTCAAACCTTACAGCATTCAAACCTTCATACAATCAATAAACTTCAAACATTCCAACCTTCGAGTCACTCATAAAATTCAAACATTCCAACCTTCAAACAATTCTACGCAATGGCCTCTGCACCACAATTTGTCGTCAAAGCACATTTCAACGGTGAGACATACATTTGTCCCACCGCTGGGTTTTTGTTTAGAGACACAGACAACATCCGATTTCTCTTAAACGGGAAAGCCAATTTCTCGTACTTCAAAAAACGATTGGAGGCCAAACTTGAACGAGGCCCGGTGTCCCGGATATTTTATCAGAATCCAGTTTTTTTGGAAACAACCAAGTAATTTTTTATAAGGTTGAAGTTCAAGATGACGAGGATCTCCAGAATATGTTTTCCAGACATGTCTATTCTGGGTACGACTCTATTGAGTTGTATGTTATGCTGCGAGAGCCTCAGGTGACACAAGAGGTTGATCCTTTGGAGAATGAACAAGCTAAGGTTGATGCAGTTGATGATGAAGAAGAAGATGACGAGTTAGAGTTTGATGAAATGGTGAATGATGATTCCGACGATGATGGCATCCCTAGTATTCCTGCAAACGAAATCTACACACCACCTCCGCACATGACAAACTTCAACATGGGCGGAGATGAACCTTCTACTGACTTATTTTTCAATCCGTATATGCAGTCGGATGAAAATTTAAAAGAGAAGGACAAGTTTCGTAACAGAGAGGAATGCATCAGGGCCATTAAAAAATTCCACATGCTCAACTCGGTTGATTTTAAGGTGGACCGTGTCAACCCGGAAAGGTACAAGATCAAGTGTGTCCACCCTGACTGTATGTTCAAGCTAAACGCATCATACATATTAAGGGGTGACTGCTGGGTCATAGGTTCCATGACTACCCACACTTGTGTAAGTTCCACTCAATCACAGGACCACCGAAAACTCAACTACGATCTCATCTGTCAAGAAATCCTACCCCTGGTCAGCAACGACCCATCTTTGAAGGTGAAAACAATCATCTCCCACATCACCACGGTTTTTAACTACACTCCGTCTTACCGTAAGGCGTGGTTAGCAAAGACTAAGGCGATTGAAAGGGTGTACAGAAACTGGGAGGAGTCATACCAAGAACTTCCCCGCTACCTGAATGCACTCAAGACGTATTCTCCAGGTAGTGTTTACGTTATGGAAACAGTGCCAGCATACGCCCAAGATGGTAGTCTACTAAATGGCAACGGAATATTCAGTCGAGTGTTTTGGGCATTTCAACCATGCATCACAGGGTTTGCATCATGCAAACCAATTATACAAATTGATGGGACTTGGTTGTATGGGAAGTACAAAGGCACGCTACTGATGGCAGTTGCACAAGATGGCAACAACAACATTTTCCCCATTGCCTTTGCCCTTGTCAAGGGGGAGACCGGTGGTGCTTGGAGCTTTTTCCTGAAAAATCTGCGGACACACGTGGCTCCTCAACCAGATCTCTGTTTGATCTCGGACAGACATGCCTCCATTGAAAGTGCCTACAATAATCCTGTAAATGGTTGGCATGACCCTCCTTCTACACATGTCTATTGCGTTAGGCATATCGTCCAGAATTTCTCGAGGGAGATCAAGGACAAAACATTGAGGAAAACGGTTATGAATGCGGGATATGTATTGACATAACCCACATTCAAATATTACCGCAACGAGATCCGTTTGTCAAATTCGGAAGCCGGTAGGTGGATCGACAATATTCCGGTGGAAAAATGGACTAGGTCATACGACAATGGCCAAAGATGGGGGTATATGACAACGAATCTTATTGAATCAATGAATGGGGTATTCAAAGGCATACGAAACCTTCCAATCACTGTCTTGGTAAAATCTACGTATTTTAGGATGGCTGCGTTATTTTCCAAAAGAGGTGAAATGTGGAATGCGGTGTTGCAATCTGGACAACTATGGAGTGAAAGCTGCATGAAATACATTAAGGATGAAAGTGCTAAAGCCAACACTCATATGGTTATACGGTTTGAGCGAAACATCCACAACTTCATTGTGAAAGAGACAATCAACCACAATGAAGGCCTGCCAAGACAAGAATATAGGGTCATGCTACCTTCTCAATGGTGCGATTGTGGCAGGTTTCAAGCATTTCGTATGCCTTGCTCTCATGTAATTGCCGCTTGTGCTCATACCCATCAAGACGCGCTGCAACTTCTGTCAAACATTTACAAATCTGAAACGTTGCTCAACGTTTACAACAACAACTTTCCTTTGGTAGCAAAACCAGATTATTGGCCTGCATACGACGGAGAAATAGTGTGGCACAATGACCAAATGCGAAGGAACAAGAAGGGTCGTCCCAAAAGTAAGCGCATCACAACATAAATGGACGATCTTGACAAGTTGGAAAGAAAGTGTGGTTTATGCCGTCAGGTCGGACACAATCGCAAAAACTATCCGAATCGGGCGTCTGCCTCGACCACATAAAAATTGTAATACATAAAATCTTTCCTTAATTGTGTTGTAACATTTGGGTTTTTCGTTAACAGATTTTGCTACAATTAATAAAACGCGTACAAAAATAATTAACGATATTTCGTCTACGAAATTACAACTGTTAACACAATTTCATCTGACCCATGCATCATCAACATTACATCGCTGTCTGTTTTGACTTCCTCCAACCATACATTAGGTCTTCCTGTCGCATGTGAGGTTGTTATTCGTTTTCGCTGGATCCTTCGAATTTTTCCCCCCTCCGCAATGTCTCCATCTAGCCATCGCATCAACTCCCGCTTCAGACGCTCCATGGAGTGAATGTGCCAGAATTTCATTTTCATCGCAGGTTTCGTGGCGGAGAAGATAACGTAACCATCTCTGCTAAAAATCATAGGCGACGTCATGACGCAAATAACAGAGTACAAAATAAAAATACAGTGCGAGAAAGTGTGCGAAATTTCGGAGAAACAGACGAATTATTTATAAAACAGCATTTTGCCCTAGTTTTACCCTAGGAGCCAAGTGAGATGACGTCTCCTCTCACTTTTAAGGAGCATGCGCCATCTCACTTGGCTAAAAGCCAAGGGAGGCGCCAAGTGAGATGGCGCCTAGGGCAAAAGTGTAGGTGCATGCGCCAATTCAGATGGCTCCTCCTTTGGGGAGTCATCTGAAACATGGTTATTTGCGTAATTTTTTCCGAAACTCGGTTATTTACGAAATATTATTTTAATACATGGTTATTGTAAAAAAAAATTCATATATTAATGCATTTTATAAATTTTGTATGTAAATGATATACTGAAATTCAAAAATAATTTAATAATATTTTCAAATAATCCCATAGCTTATACACAATTTTGTTCCATATTATTTGTTTTAGGTTTTATTTAAATTCTGAATTTTAAACAAAAAGTTTATAGTACATAAACAAATTGTTTAAATTCAATGTTGATAGTTATATGAATTTATAATATTATATGATAAATGCAAATACAACAAAGACATAAGTCTTGATTTTCTTGAACAAATTTTTACGACATTCTTAGATATCTTAATTATTTAAACCATATCTTGAATAAATTAATAGGTAAAGAACTCTTCACCTGTATTATATATTTTGAGTAAATTGCATTCAATGGGATAATTTAATTATTACTTCTAAAGAAATTTTTTTTAAAGGATTTTATAAGCTACTTTAGTTCTAATAATTGTGATGGAGGGAACTAATTCAATTATTCTTTCATTTAATATATATATATATATATATATATATATATATATATATATATATATATATATATATATATATATATATATATATATATATATATATATATATATATATATATCATAGATTATAACCTGCTACTTATTATCGTTTGTTATCGATTTTTAATTTTTGTCGTGGATTCTCTTAATCTTCATATATAGTATATACATCTATTAAATTTAGAAGTATTTAATAATATTCTAACATAAATGACCATAAAAGTAATTAATAACTACACTTTATGAATATTATAAATAAATAATTAATATAGTTTTTCTTATATTTCATTTGATGTTATTGCAGAAAGAAAAGCATCCATGATCAATTCAGCAAAGGAAAATGATGACATATCAGGAGATAATTCAAAGAATAAGAAATTCTCGTATTCAAATGGAAGTAAGACCGGTCAAAGTGGTCGACGAAGAAAATATTTAGAGTCAGGTGAAGAAGATTCAAGATACATTATGCTCAACAATCCTAAAATAAAGGAAAGAAATTCAAATCAACTCGCTAATATGGCTAAACATAAAGAAACAAATGTCCCAATAGTTTCTCCCATATTTCAACCACAACATAAAAATCAAAAACATGAAAGGGATTTAATACCTACGTTTCCAGGGATGAAATTTACTGGGGTTATTGACGGAATAATTTCTGGAGGACACTTGTTCACTATAAGAGTAGGAAATGGTCATAGTTTTCAAGGTAAATCTTTTTTCTCCTCTCATATACTTGCACAAATTGAAGAAGGTTCTAGCGTGAATGTTCCATGGGCAAGTCCCACTAATAATAATTTTACTCAAATGAATCATAATCAAAGTTTGAATCAAGAGAAGGAGAAGGATCATCTCAAAAACATATTGAATCAAGAATCATGTAGAAGTTTTGGCATAAACAAAAATTCTTTTGAATTTGAAATAGATGATGAATTACATTCCGATTACTCATACATTGAGATGCCGCCTTCACCTGAACCTCATGTGTCTGATCCTTTACTAGTCACAAATAAATTTGTGCCTGTAGTGCTTAAACAAGTTAATCCATTAATTAGGGTGCCAATTGATCAAACAAAATCTCCCGATAAAGGAAAAAACAGAACTAAATATTATCATACTCCAAATCCAAAAAATTATAGAATAGGCATAGGTCCTTTTTTATCAAGGAAATTTCCATCTCCAGCCATCAGTATAAGTCCACCTTGTGATGGTGTACGGAAAAAAAATTTCTCTAATAAAATTTTAGTCGTTAAACAATATGCAAGACTCTCTCAGTCAGGTACATATTCATATACTCTTGATTAAAATATTAAAATTAAATTTCATAAATATTATGTAAACGTTGACTAAACACTTGTTATAGGTTCAACATCACTTAATCGAAACACAAGCCAACATGTATTGCTCAAGAATAATGAAAAGATTGTGCAATGCCAACTAGCTAGCATAAGAAAAAGAACTGTCTCTACTGAAATTTTAGACATTGAACAATATATAAGACTCTCTCATTTATCATCTCTTGATCAAAATATTAAAACTAAAGTCTTTGAGTTATGCAAGAGCTGACTAAATATGTGTACATGTTCATTATCACTTAATCAAAACACATGCCAACATGCGTTGCTCAAGAATAATGAAAAGATTGTGCAATGCCAACAATCTGGTATAACAAAAAGTAATTTCTCTATTGACATTTTAGTCACTGAACAATATATAAGACTCTCTCAACCAGATACATATTCATCATCTCTTGATCAAAATATTAAAATTAAAGTCCATGAATATTATGTAAGAGCTGATTAAACATATGTGCAGGTTCATCATCGCTTAATCGAAGCACAAGCCAACATGCGTTGCTCAAGAATAATGAAAAGATTGTGCAATGCCAATCGACTGACATAAGAAAAAGAAATGTCTCAACTAAAATTTTAGTCACAGAACAATATGTCAAACTCTCTCAGCCAGGTAAACATTCATTATCTCTTGATAAAAAATATTAAAATTAAAGTCCATGAATATTATGCAAGATAAGACTAAATATGTATACAAATTCATCATCACTTAATCCAAACACAAACCAACATACATAACTCAAGAATAATGAAAAGATCGTGTAATGTCAACCAACTTCTTCAAATCTAACTAAAATGGTGAATTCAATTTGGACAACAAGTCATCAAAAGAGATTAATGAGACAACAAAATAAATTGATTTATAATGTTTATATAAAGTTCCAATGTAACTCAAAATTCTTAAATGTTGTGATTAATTTAAAGTTTCAGGTGAGAAGGGTTCTAGCATTGAGCAACAAGGAAATACATTTTTTATTGACTCGGAGGAAGAAAATGACGACGATGACGATACTTAAACAAATTTTACCTATGGAGCTTTTAAAGTAGCTAGGCATATGCAGGTAAAATACTTTAAAACTTAATTAATATAACAATAAAATTGAGAGTTGTAAGGCAAAAAAATAAAATAAGTATATCTTTGAATCACATGTTATACTATATGTTTGTTAGATTCTAGGATCTAATTGTTCTAAACTACTATAATTTATTATAAATAAAAAACGCTACTTTAGTTTATATTTTCTGATATATATGGTATTTTGCAGGATGATAGCTGATTTGGAGATGAATGGGTCAATAAAGTTACTAAATGCTTCAGGGGATTTATACTATAACTATAGTGCACAATTAGTAAAGTTGGTTGATATTAACATTTTAGATGATTTTTTAAGTTTTCGTTGAATCGTTATTTTGATGAATTTTAGACTTTGTTTCTCATTAAATAAATTTGGATATTTTTCTCTTAATTTATTTAAAAATGATGAATTGAATTTGTTTAAATATAAATATTGTTGGAGCCTAATTAAACTATTATGTATTGTGTCACAATATTTAAATAAGATGGCACAAATTTCTCGTTTATATAAAAGAAAAGGAAAATGAGTGGATGGATAAAAAATAATAAGATTTTTTTACTTATTTTGAAAGAATGGTTTTTTTTTTTGTCAAAAGAAAAAAAATATTTTTTTTCTTAAAGTTAAATCTCTTTTTTTGTCCTTCTAGTTTTTTATTTTCAATTTTTATAAAAAAAAAGTTAAATAAAGAATAATTTTATATTTTATTTGTAAGAAAGAGATAATAAATACATATTTTCCCATTTGCTTCATCTCATCTTATTACACAATAAAGAAGTTTAGTCTTTTATAACACGCCTTTAGCAAAAAACTATCGTGAAAGACACTAAATTGGGTAACTTTATATATAATATTTATTATTAGTCTTTGATCGGATTTGACTAGAATGGACCGTCACAACTTACGTCGAGCAGAAGTTGAGAGTGAGTTGGGAGGCTACCCGCAAGACACTCCGATGCCAAAGTGAGATTCAGAATGATGCAAGCAAGTAAGAGTGAGTAAGAAGTGATCAATACTTGACCCTCTCGAGTGAGAGGGTATTTATAGCCCTCAACGCTGGGTCAAGGTCCCCTTGTTGGGCTAGGCAAGCAGGCCCAAAGTGGAGACTGTCGGGTTCTACGTGAGTAGTAGGGACCAACACGTGATCCCCTGCCTGGATGGATTCTTCCGTATGACCAGGAGAATATGGATGTGGGTTTTTCGGGGTCAAATGGACTCCGTCATGTTCAGAGGCGTTGATACTCAGTCCTACGAGGATGATGCTCGTGAGGTACTTCTGCCCGTCAGGCAGGATCCCCGCTAGCCTAAGGCTGTGCGAGAGGAATAGTCTTGCTCGAGGAGAAGCCAGGTGGATACTCTCGAGGTCCTCTTGCCTGGTGATGCAACTTCTCGCGTCTTCCTGGGTCCATCCTCATGTGGCAAAGCAGCGTCCTCTCGAAGAGTGATGATTATTGCCCGATGGTTGACTTGGTCAGCAGGTCTTGGACGGCGCGGCTGGGTTGGGCCTTATATAGACTTAGGCCAAGAGCAGGCCCAGTCCAGAATAGGAGCCCCCCAAGTCGTTGCTCCTGATGAAGTAGTTATGACTTGTTAGACGATGTGACGGATCTAGAAGGGGGGGGGGTTGAATAGATCCCTTTGAAAATTTTGCACTTTTTGTAAAATTGTTTTTATCAGAGAGCGACAACCCTGAATCTGATTGTCTAAACTTTACGTATTGGAAAGATCGGATATGCGAACCAATTTGATGAAAATGATGAGAATAGAATCATAACTAAAATTGAATATGATGAATCGCTTTAGCAAGTTTAACAAGGTGTAAATTATTACCAATTAGTTGCGGAGAAGATAAAACAAATATGTGAGTTGTAAATTCACCAAACACTTGGTGTACGTACTACACAAGGTTTGGTTATACTCAAATTGTAGTGATTATAGCGATTCAAATGAATGCTATATGAGTTGTAAATTTTAGTTTGTCACTACAATTATTTTGTATGAATGAGAAAGATTGATAACTCAAAAATTCAAAAAAATAGAAATAAAATGCAGAAAACTAAAATGGACACAATATTTGTTAAGGCAGTTCACCCTGTCGTCCTCGCGTGGGCTACTCTGCCTCCAATTCTATAATCTAGAATTAGGATTATGAAATTAATTTTGCAAAGTTTGTAAGAGAAGATACAATCACCACAATTCAAAGTCACTTGGTGAATCTTATATGTTGCACTCCTCTTCCCTTGATTCAGTTGAATCAAGTATGCCAAATCTTGAACAAAATCTCCTTCTACCTTGAATGGTTTTGAACCCTAGAAATTAGCCCCAAATCCTTCTTCACAATCCCTCGGTTACCGCTACCCGATTGAACACCCCACGGTCTTTTAATCCCTTAGCTCGGCTAAATTCAATGAAGCAAAGACTTGTGATAAAACCCCCAATTTTGGAGGATAAAACCCCAATGGTTTTATTCAAGAAAAAACCCACAAAGATCTCTACCCAAATCTGAAATTGCACTTTCAATTCAGACGTTATCAACACAATCCCAAAAATTTGATCAATAAAAACGATTGTGTATAGTTGTTGATGGTTGATGAGAGGTTGAAGATGAAGAGATCTCTTGTGTCTATCTTTCACTTTTTCTTGTTATCTTTTGAAAATTGAGGCCAAACAATATATATAAGTGATTTCCATGATGTAACAACATAGCAGAAAAAATGAGACAATTTAGCGATGCGTCGGCTCATGCAGGGTGTACAGAAGGCGTGCGCCTTCCCGAGCGAGAGAGGTTGAAATTCCTTCAGTCATGCGCCGACTCATTGCCTGATGCGCCGACTCATGTTTTCCCAGAACTATGTGTCGACACATAGAG
This sequence comes from Vicia faba, assembly GCA_948472305.1. Lineage (NCBI taxonomy): Eukaryota > Viridiplantae > Streptophyta > Magnoliopsida > Fabales > Fabaceae > Vicia > Vicia faba. The sequence goes on along the minus strand of OX451736.1, from coordinate 514,156,729 downwards.
AAGGCGTCTGCCTTCCCGGACATTGCCAAGCCAAAATCTTCTTCTCATGAGCCGACCTAAGGTTCCATGAGCCGGCTCATGCAGTCTGTTTTGAGAAAAATGCTTGTTTTTGATGTTTCTCACTTGCACCTGTTTGAAGCATGCAATATTTGCATAGATAGGTTTTTGACAAGCATTAAAACTCAGTTCTTTCACCTTTGCCCTCACATACTCCCCCTGTTTGATGATGGCAAAAACCATAACTCGCAAATATGAATCGTCTCAATGGTTGCGAATCATCCAATCATCCTCCCCCTGAGATATTGCATATTTCTGCCGTGTATTCCTTCTCCCCCATCAAAAATATCCCAAATTAACATAACCTCAGGTTGATCAATACGGGACAACCCACCCTTTTTGGGGTGAATTATCCTTGACACAATCCATTGCGTAATTCGAGCTAGAGGAACCAATTGACCCGTTGTGACAGTTTTTGGAAAAGAACTACTTTGCACAAAACTCTCAGGATATGGTCGTTTTAACATGGAGTTCAAGGCTTGTTTGAAGTCATAGTCTGCAGGAAGCTTAGTGTCGGTGATTTTAACAGCATCGGTGTCAACAGGGAACAACTCAAAATCTTTCCAAATTTCATCATCTACCTTGACAACCTTATTTGCAATTTTGTATGAAAATTGGTGATAAGAGAATTTACCTTGTATACCCGCATAGAATACCTTGACGAGTACCTCATTGTAGTCTCCATCCAACTCAAGGAATGGAAACACCTTTTGATGGTCCAACAATTCCACCACATCTAAGATATGCAGGCGTTTGAGAGTGACACGGAAGGCACATAATTGCCTAACCAACCTCCTTTTAGCAAACTTCTCATCATACTTTTCAGTGAGTTCAGGAGGAAGAAGTGATAGAGGAGTAACCCGAGTTTGATTTGAAGAGCTACCTCTGATAATTCTTTTCTTTGTTGCCCTAGAAGCCATGGATGAAGGTTTAGAGAGATTCGAAGTTGAAATGACACAATGGGTTTTTAGGATTTTGAGATGGAGAGTGTTGTACCCCAAAATTTGCCCTCGCATTTTTCCACAAAAGATAACAACTTCAAGCATTTCTTGATTTTTTTAAACTGGCTCAAGAATCGGACAAACGGACTTTTCTTGTCAGTCAAGCGAAATTAGGGTTTTTACTGATTTTCAGAACTCTGGATTGTTTCACAGTTGGCTTAGGGTTTTGGATGATTTTTGGTTCAATTTTGATCAGGTGAGCGTTATTTGGCATTTAATCAAGAATTAAGGTTTTATGGGCATATTCTCAGCAAAATTAAAATTCCACAGCACTTTGCAAGATTTTCCAAGATTCGGGTTGGATTCGCATTGTTTTGACTTAATCAGTAAAAGAGGCAGTTGGTTTGAATTCACGTTGGTTTGTTTGAGTCAGTCAAAAGAAACATGCAGTTTGGAATTACAGTGCTTGGCAAAAGAATCAGTGAAAAGGGAATGCGCTTGATCAGTTTATTTTGGTTAACTGCTGCTTTGCTTTGGATATTGGAAAAGACAGGTTTAATTGATCAATATTACTAAAGACATTGTTTTATTTAAGTTATTTATTATTCTAAATTGAGTGATTGAAATTTATTTTTCAATTGTTTTAATTCAAAGAGTTTTAAATAAATAAATAAACAATAAAGAGAAATTATAATTAAATTGGATAATGGAAACTTTTATTTATCTTTAAATTAAATGTACAATTGATGTTTGGAATTTAAATTACAAACATTGGTCTTACATTGATTTAAATTTAAATAAAAAGAAAACTATCCTATTTATTTCTAATTCTTCATTCTTCACTTCGCTCCGGTGCTCCATTTTTCGTCTGCAAAAGAAAAGAGAGAAAAGTCAAAAAGCAGTTAAATTGAAAACGGATAAAATTTGCAATCATCATTAAGGGCCACTGACTGGGATCAGTTAACCCTCTCTGCAAATCACGGGATTTCTCCCGGTTCACAAAGAGGGAAGAATTTTATCATAAATGCAAAATGTCAAAATGCATATTTTTAAAATGTCAAACTGCATAGTTCAGAAGTAAGTTCAAACTAAACTGAAAATCCAAACTCCCACTTTCTATCAAAAGCCAAAGGTACAAACTTACTGTCAAAAAATACAAAATCTACCCAAGCTGTCAAAAAAGATTTGGCAAAGATATGGAAGATATCACAAAGTGTAGCAAGCTGTCAAAGAAAGATAAAGATGCAGAGGAAATCCTATATGCAAGCAAGTTCTTTTTTTTCATCATTTCCCATCAGTGGCCCCTTCAGAAAGTACAGTAAAAAACATTTAAAAATTCTTTTAACTGTACAAAGAGAAAGAAAGAAGAGAGATAGAGGCAGGTTTTTCAGGCTTAGGCAGGATAGGCAGTAGATAGGAAGAAAAAGATATAACACCAAGAACAGAACACAGTTCAGGATGGATAGGAACAAAAATATACAAAACTCAAAAAACCTGATAAGCTAAAGGCCAGAAGAGATACACACAGCATAACTTGCCAAGGCCCCAATACATCAACCATATACTGAAGCTTAACCAGAACCACTACAAACACATAACCTCAAAAGCCTAACACTACAAATACAAACTGGCCTGAACCATACAAAAATCCACCATACTGTCAAACAACCATTAACCTGCTGAAGCCTAAGTTACCAGGCCAAGCCTCATCAAACCAAGCATCCACCTGCTGAAGCCTAAGTTACCAGGCCAAGCCTCATCAAACCAAGCATCCACCTGCTGAAGCCTAAGTTACCAGGCCAAGCCTCATCAAGCCAAGCAAACATACAAACCTACAAACATACAAACATACAGAGCATACAACAAAACAAAAGAAGCCATAACCTCATAGCCAACACAACCTGTCAATCACCAAATACCGGCCTACTGTCAACACAGAAACACATTTTCAAACAAGTATTTCAGCAAAGCGCTCAAGGATACACAGGGCAACAATTCAAAGCATCAAAGTCTCAGAAGAAAACAATATATTCAAAGGCAACCTAAAGCCCTCAGTATAACATCATTGGGCAAAAGCTCTAGGCAACAAGTACACAGTGGCGAAAGAGAAGAAGAAAGATACAGATACAGAGTTACCAAGGAGCAAGCATCACGTATCTCCGCCTCAACACCCTCTGCTCGTTCCGGCCTCCTGAGCGCCACATCCCCTGTCTCTCCTCCTTCTCCAAGGTCAGGTAGTACAATCTGCTCCCTCTCTTTTTCTCCTTCACCTCATAATAATAAAAGACTAAGGTTAAGATTCAAATTGAAATGAAGCACGCGATTCGTAAAAAGAACAAAAAACATTGAAATCAAACCTCGTATCACAAGACCACTGAGCTCAGGCCATATAGGGAAGAGAGACTTGGGGGAGCGGCGCTGGTGGCTAGACGGAGGAATTATAACCAGAAGATGAAGTTGAACGAAAAGTACGAACGGCGCTGTCCAAACCCTAAACGCGTTATCAAATGAACAACAATTCTCAAACCCTAAAAACGCTGCTCCAGCAATCAATGGGCCTGACCCGTTTCTAATTTCCTCTGAAGCCCAACAAAATCACTAACATTTTTATACAAACAATTTGATTAATTACTAACTTCTCTCTTTTTCATACATAATATCTTAAAACCATATGTTTATCTTCTAACTCAATATATTTTTTTAATAAAAATGCATTCTTGTCAATATACATCATTATTTAAAAATATGTCTTTTTTATTACCCCATATAATTAAGATTGAAAGCATTTTTTCCTTTTTCTTTATTTAAATATAATTTTGTGCATATCATACAATATGGTTAAAATTAAAAATATCTTTTTTTTCTTTTAAGTGTATATTTATAGATAAATAATAAAATACATTTTTATCACATAATTAAAATTGAAAGTACTCTTTTCTATTCTTTTAATTAAAATATATATTTGTACATAGCAAATGAAATATACTCTTATATACATAATCAAAGCTTAGAAATATTTTCTTTTCTTAAAACATCATTTTTTACATATTTTAATTAGAACTTGAACATACGATTAAAACAATTTTCTTTTTGCACATATTTCGAATATACAAATCAAAGATTCCTTAAAACACATATCTAGGTCAAATATCCTAATACACATTAATTTCACATTCCGCGCCTGTAAATAATTACACACATATACATATACATCTCGCACTTACACGATACAAATACATTCACATTGTCCTATACACATTTGTTTATCTTATATTTGTATATTCGATATTTACATTTTGATCGCAAATTCGATTTGGTTGTAACTTATTGGATACTATAAGTCTCATCCACTTTTGTACATTTATACCCCCACTCCCGGATACCATTTTGTAATAGCGTAGACTTTACATTTTCGCAATTTACCGCTTTCAATTATACCATGGTTAGACCTAGGGTTTGCATGTATATAAACGCTAGATAACCTAATACAAGACAAATACATGTAATCAATACACAATCACACTTGCACCCTCTAGGGTAATCCCACATGTTGCCTTCCAAAATGGGCCATGCTTGCACGTCGAGTTTCTTTGGCAAAACAAATTCAAATGATCATAAGTCCCTCAAAATGTTGCCTAAACAGAATGATCAAGTCCCACAAAGCAAATTGCCAAAGACACTTGGCACCATTGCATTCATGGTCCATACGACGACCCGCGCCCGTCCCGAATAAACTTCCTAAACGCAAGATTGTCCACCAATTTCAATGGTGGAACAAAATTGTTAAAAGGGGTTAAAACATAACAAAAACCTTTGAGTACAATAGGGTAGACAAAACTCTTAGTTACTTGAGATCAACTTGCAAAAACACTTGCCTTCTTTTCAAAAACCACAATCCACAACACTTTCAAACAAACTCTCAAAAACATTTGAAACGTCTTTTCGAAAAGATCCACACTTTTGTAAAACACTCAATCACGAGTCAAATACATTAGTTGCCTAAGACAAGGCATCTCTTCAAAAACATTTTAAAAAAAAAACACACACACACACACACACCATTTTCAAGCAATCAAAAATCAAGGCAAGTGATCTAAAAAACCAAGTAACTAAGAGCCCATGGATAACCATGGATGAAAAGGGTGCTAATACCTTCCCTTTTCATAATCTACCCCCCGAACCCACGAAATATCTCAAAAGGTTTTTGCTGTGCTTTTTTAAACCTTTCCTTTAGGATAAAATAAAAAGTCGGTGGCGACTCTTGCTCAACCGCACAAGTGCGAATACGAACGCAAAACACTAGTCAGTTCTCCCACCGTATCACAGAACTGGCGACTCTGCTGGGGATTGATAAGGATACTTAAAAGTGGGGTTACCTTAGGGTTTAGATCACCTTTACTTTCATGCTTTGATTGACTTGATTGATTTATCTTTTGGGTTCTTGTTTGGGTTTATTGTAAATCCTACACCCGGATTTGGGGCACCTTTTTAGGTAAATAGCAAAAAAACTGCGAGGGAACTGTGCGGGGTATACCGATATGGTTGAAGCAGTAAGCTAATGTTAGTGTGACATATTTGTGAGTACCGGTAACCCTTGAGTAGTCAAGGAGAGTACGGGGCCGCTGTGTGATGTCGTGAAGCACTAACGAACTCTTAGAACCTTAATTGACCATCTTAGCCTTTTTAGGGGTAGTGAGATGACCGACTTTGGTGCAGTCCGAAGTTGGTAGATACTCGATACTACACTCTTTTGAGGATTGTTTTCTTGGAATATTTTGGTCGCCAGTAAGTGGCTAAACCGAAACAATGAACACAGAAAACAATCCAATGATATTGAGCTCCTTAGAACCCGATTACTTTTGATAGGACAGGTTTTAGCCAACTAACTTCAAGAGGGTAGTACCTGAACCTCATGCAAGCCTAAACCTAAGGACTTGTTTGCTTTGTGTGAATATGTTTGTATATACACTCACTTGTTTGTGCATACATGTACATAACATCATGACATCATACCATAGCATTTTCAATAACCATTTCAAGGATCTCGAGGGTTCTTTCGATGCAGGGTTACGTTGAACCAGACATCTACCAAGGGGCAAGGGATTTCTCCTCTAAACAAATGCCATCAAAGATCAAGTACAACAACTTGAATCAGTGGCTATGACCCACTCGACATGGTGAGCTTGATTCTCGTGGAAAGCCATCCACCGATATAAAGCTCTCCAATCAAAGATCAAGTACAACAACTTGAATCAGTGGCTATGACCCACTCGACATGGTGAGCTTGATTCTCGTGGAAAGAAGTCCACCGGTGCGGAGATCTCCAATCCAAGAGCAAAGTTCAACCTCTAACATTTTCTTGTGTTTACCCCAAGAGATCCTTGAAAGCATTGCATCCACACATCATGCATTGCATTTTGACAGTCTTTCCTTTTTCAGGTTTCCTTACTCTCCTGCTGTTTATTTCAGCAAGAGATGGATCTAGAAAGGTCTGTCAAAGACATCCAAGACCAGACTGCTCAGCTGCAGGAGATGTTCCTGAACTTGTCTCTAGGGCAAGAAGAGATGAAAGCTCTCCTCACCAAGGGCTTGGGGAATTCCAACAATGCCAGGAGTGATTAGCTTGCGGAGCTGCAGTTTGATCTGACAACACTGAGGACCCAAATGATGGGACAGTTGGTGGGCCAGATGGCTCTCATCCAAGATCTATCCCAAAGACAAGAGGAACTCAGAGTTCTTGTCCGCCAACTACTTCCAAACAATCAACTGGGGCAAACATCTGAGGTTGAAGAGTGTTGTACCCCAAAATTTTCCCTCCCATTTCTCATTGATTTCTCACCACAAAGCCTTTGAAGCTCAGGACCCAGTTAGGGTTTCATCTGCTCAAGACCTCTCCTTGCACTGTGGACTCAAAATTAGGGTTTATGTTTGCACAAAGATGTTTTGACCTAAAGTGCCCAAGATGACTTTCTTGCTTCATATTGGCCTCCCAAGTTTATCCATACCAAGTTTCAAGTCTTGATTCCAAGTTTTGCCCAGTCAATTGGACAGTTGACCTAGAAATCAACTGTATTGGGGAAAAAGTCAACTGTGGCCAATTGACAGTCAAACTTCATGAAATTTGACCCACATCAACATTATGAACTCATATGAATCATTTGGTCAAGTTTGGATCACAATTCCCCAAGAAATTTGATCAGATCACCAAAAGGGCAAAATGGTCATTTTTAGGGTTTTGACTGTACAAAGGCAATTTTTGACTGTTTGACCTAGCCAATGGCAAACCAAGCTCACATATGGACTCAGGGACCCTATGGAATTATCTTGACATGATCAACAAACTCAAAAGATCCCAAGTACACAAGATTGACAGTTGAATTTCCCAGTCAATTGATCAGTTTTGACTGTATACTGAAAAGTCAAACTTTGACTTTTTGGTCAAAATCAAGAGTCAAGATTCATTTTTCATCAAAACATGCCAAATCATGAAGCTTGTTCACTAAGAAATCACAAATTGAAAATTAGGGTTAGAAAATGGAATTTTTCATAACTTAGAATTTTTCTAAGTTATGAAAAACCCTAATTTTTTCCCAACTTTGCCCCATCTTTTCACCAAGATCCATTTGGATTCAAACAAAAGTCAAAACATGAAAGTTGTAGCTTGTTGCATAATCTACAACTTTGATTCACAAAGTTTTCTCATTTGAAGCTTGTATCTCAAGTTACAATTTTTTGAATAAGGGCACTAAACCATTTTTAACTTAGTGAAATTTTAACCTATTTTGACAAGGTTTTCTACCCCACTTCAAGGCCATTTTTCATACCCTTCCACTTGGAATTTCAATTTGCATTTCAAAGATGGATTGTAGTACACATTCCAAGCTTTCCAAAATGTCCAAGAACTTCTCAAACAACCTCATGGTTAGAGAGAATCGAATTTCACAATATAGCAAAAAAACACTTTGTTCATGACCAAGTTCCATGTCCATAACTTTGCAAATTTGAACTCAGCATGCTTTAGGCTAAATTACAGGTCCTTAAACCAAGTTACACTCCATAATTTAATGCTTGTTTATTGTGCCAAAGTGTTGTTCCATGAGTTCAAGCATTGTACACAAGATTGATCCATTTTTAGATAAAGTGAACTTTCCATTTTTGCAAAAGCTTGCTTTATGTCAATTGGTAAATCAAAGAAGTACATTGCAAATCTGAATGGCACAAGTTTATGAACATAACACTCTGATCAATGAGGGATTATGCAGCACATTAGGAGGCCCCCTACATGCCTAGAAAGCCAAGTTGCATTTTGTTGCTTAAGAAAGAAGAAAGTCCCATAACTTGTAACAACTTTCATCTCAGCATTAGCACACAAGAACAAACTGATCAAACACCTTCCAAAGAACATAACCAAGCTGAGACACGACCCTTGCACCCTCAAAAACACCCTCCATCTCAGAATCATCCTCAAACTGCAAAAACAGAGTTGCCTCTGCAGTTTGAGTGCCAACTCCCATTTCCCTCGAGCATTCTTACCAAAATCAATTCATACACATTCCCTAGCACGTATGCAAGCTAACCATGACCTAAAACCTGACCTGTAATCCCTCTAACAGCTTCCACCATTTTTATTTTTTCCTTTTGCAGTTGAAGTTCCACAGCTCGATACAAGAAGTTTCAAGACAAAGTAAACATTGGAATAGCATCCCTGGACCTCAAGGAAGCTTTTCCAATCATCACCTTGCACTGAAAGTTCCTCATTCTCCAGATAGAAGTTCAACTGAATAGGTAAAATTTTGAACTCGTATCTCGCTTATTATGCATCTTTAGTCTTAAGTTTGTGAAGAAGCAAGGTTCTACTCATAGCCCTGAACATGTACATATCTTTACTTTTCATTTCTTTTGCCTGAGTAGAGAGAATTTGGAGTTTGAAAATGGCAGAAAAAACTAGGTCAGAAATTGGGGGAGGAGAAATTCTCCCTCATCTTAGAGAGTTAGGTCAAGTTCTATACATGGTTGGAACCGTCTCTTCATGCTGAGCATTTTTTATGTTATGAGTTTTTGTTAAAAAGCCAGGAATCAGGAGTTAGCAGCTGGAGTACAGGGCGCGCGTTTTTGAATGTTGTTGAACGAAGGTTGAAGATGAAGCCACATGGGCTGGGGCCTGTGTGGTTTCTTCTTTTTGCACCCTATTTCCATTTTCTCATCCCCTAAGCCCATTTGCCTTATTTTTAATTCTTTTTGACTTTTTCTTTTTTGTTTGACTTGTTTATTTTTTCTCAGCATATTAAAATTTTGAAAATATTTTTCTCACCATTTTTTGATTTTATTTGATTTTCCTTTATTTTATACATAAATACATATATATATTATTATTTAGGATAAATAAAAAAATATGTAAAAACACTTCTATTTTTATTTTCTATTTTATATTATCCTCTGAAAATATTTTATATAAAAAATACTATTTTCTAAAAAAATTTAATATTATTATTATTTGTATATAATACATATTTAAAATAATATACATATATATATATATATATATATATATATATATATATATATATATATATATATATATATATATATATATATATATATATATATATATATATATATATATATATATATATATATATATATATATATATATATATATACATATATATATATATATATATATATATATATATACATATATATATATGTATATATATATACATATATATATATATATATATATATATATATATATACATATATATATATGTATATATATATATATATATACATATATATATATGTATATATATATATATATATATATCTATATATATATATATATATATATATATATATATATATATATATATATATATATATATATATATATATATATCTATATATATATATATATATATATATATATATATATATATATATATATATATATATATATATATATATATATATATATATATATATATATATATATATATATATATATATATATATATATATATATATATATATATATATATATATATATATATATATATATATATATATATATATATATATATATATATATAATATATATATTATATATATATATATATATATATATATATATATATATATATATATATATATATATATATATATATATATATATATATATATATATATATATATATATATATATATATATATATATATATATATATATATATATATATATATATATATACTTAGGGTAAAAATACAAAAAAATGTACATATTTTATTTTTTAACATTTAATACTAAAAAATGCCCTTTTTTACAAATATACCATATTTTATTTATTTTTGTATGTAAATAATAAATATCATGTGAATTAATTAATTAATATACATTTTGATTAAAATTAGGGTTTTTTGCCCTAAAAGTTGAAAACACTAAAAAATAATGCCTTTTTATTTTTCTTATTTTATTTTACATAAACCATACTTTTTTTCATACATATATAAAACTTTCTTTTGCATTTTGCATATTTATGTAATTTCTATTTAATTATGCAATTTATTTACCTTGCAAATATTCAAAAATGATGTAATAATTTAGATTTAAATTCTTGTCTAAATATCCCCCATTTGTAAATTTGTACCCCCCTCCCTATATTATTGTGATGTAATAGCCTAGGAATTTAAATTTCGCACTTTATACGCTTTCTAATTATGCCATGTTAGAATTAGGGTTTGCATGCGAAAAACGACAAAAAATAGTTGGACCTAATACAAGATAAATGAGCATGGAAATAAACAACACATCTCACACTTGCACCCCCTAGGGTATTCCACTTTGTTGCCTTGAAATGATTGGGCCATATTGCATGTTGAACTTCTTTGGGTAAAACAAACAACCAAATGATCATAGTCCCTCAAAATGCTGCCTAAATAAAATGATCAAGTCCCTTTTAAAGAAAATTGCCCAAAGACATTTAACACTATTGCAACTATGGTCTAAGCGATGACCCGCGCCCGTCCCTTTCATCTCCTAAGACAAGATTGTCCACCAAATGCAATGGTGGAACAAATTTGTCAAAAGGGTTTAAAACATGACAAAATCTTTGAGAAAACTTTAGGGTAGATAAACTCCTAAGTACTTGCCAATTTACCAAGAAAACACTTGCCTAATTTCAAAACTCACTTCACAAACACTTTCAAAATCAACTTTTCAAAAAAAAAACCTTGAAACATCTTTTCAAAAAGATAAACACCTTTTGTAAAACATTCGAGTAAAGAATTGTTACAAGGGTAGCCTATGCGAGGCATCTTTTTCAAAACCTTTTCAAAACCACACACAAAGCACCATTTCAAATAATTGAAAAATAAGGCAAGTTGATCTAAGCGAGTACCTAAGAGCCCATGGATAACCATGGATAGAAGGGGTGCTAATACCTTCCCCTTCTATAATCTACTCCCCGAACCCAAGAAAAATCTCAAAGGTTTTTGCTGTGCTTTTTAAACCTTTCCTTAGGATAAAATAAAAAGTCGGTGGCGACTCTTGCTCAACCGAAACATTTGCGAAAACAAACGCAAAACCCTAGTCAGTTCTCCCACCGTATCACAAAACTGGCGACTCTGCTGGGGAGATTTTAAAGTGGAGTAACCTTAGGGCTTAGATCACCCTCTTGCATGACTAATTGTTTGATTTGCTTGCTTTATACTTTGGCTCTATTTGTTTGGGTTTACAATCCTCCACCCGGATTTTGGGAAACATTCATAGATAGCAATACGTTGTGGAAACTGTGCAGGGTATACCGACACGGTCTAAGCAATAGCTATATTAGTGCGACATATTTGTGAGTACCGGTAACCCTTGAGTTCAATCAAGGAGAGTACGGGGCCGCTGAGTGATGTCACTAAGCACTAATGACCTAGAACCTTACTTGACCATCTTGGCCTTTTATTAGGGGTAGTGAGATGACCGGCTTTGGTGCAGTCCGAAGTTGGTAGATACTCGATACTACACTCATTGAGGGTTGTTTTCTTGGAATATTTTGGTCGCTAGTTAAGTGGCTAAACCAAAACAATGAACATTGAAAACAATCCAGTGATATTGAGCTCCTTAGAACCCGGTTACTATTTATAGGACAGGTTTTTAAGCCAACTACACTCAAGAGGGTAATTACCCATGAAACCCCATGCAAGCCTGAAATTAGGGTTTGGTTTGATTTGCTTGTACATATGTTTTGTGCATACATCATAAACATCATAAAACATCATATGCATTCACTAACCATTTCAAGGGTTTTGGATCTTCAGCTTTGTTCTTGTTTTGTAGGACATGGAAATTCCTCGCAGAAATACCATTCAAGTCAACCTTGTGAGAATCTCTCCTCAACTCAAGGAGATCACTTCAAGAATTCCGGAAAATTCATCCTTCAGTGAAAGACATGGTAGACTGCTCAGCCTAGTCAACACCAACATTGAAAAAGACATGATGAAAGTGCTATTCCAGTTCTTTGACCCTCTTCACCACTGCTTCACTTTCCCTGATTATCAGTTGGTTCCCACTTTGGAGGAGTTTTCTCAACTCCTAAGAATCCCTATCCTTAATCAACTACCCTTCAACGGTACGGAGAAGGAACCAAAGCCTGAAGATGTTGCTCGAGCACTACATCTACAACCATCTGAAATCAAGGGGCATTGGGAAACCAGAAGCGGCGTCAAAGGATTCTTAGCAAAATTCTTGTTTGAGAAGGCACAAGAATGTTGGAACTCATTGGACCTACAAGCTTTGAAGAGATTGTGGCACTCCTTATCTATGGGTTGGTCTTGTTCCCAAATCCTGACCAATTGGTAGAGGTCAACGCCGTCAAAATCTTCTTGTCCAGAAATCCAATACCAACATTGCTTGGGGACAATCCTTCACTCATTTTTACACACGAACAATGAGAAAGAGGGGTGTTCTCATGTGCTGTACTCCTATCCTCGCAAGGTGGTTTATTTAGCACCTTCCACAATCTGTCTTGAAGAATGACCAAGGTACAAGGTGGTCCCAACGATTGATGACTCTTACTCATTCTGATGTGCATTGGTGTTCTCGGTCCAGACAAAATGTCATCATCGTCAATCGTTGCGGAGAATTTCCTAATGTTCCTTTACTTGGAATTAGAGGAGGTATCACCTACAACCCTTGCCTAGCTTTGAGGCAATTTGGATATGCACGGAGGGATGGCCCTCATGACATGTTGATTCCTAGCCTAGTTTTCGACTTCGACAACGATGCGCAAGGACTTCGCCAAAGATTCATCAGAGCTTGGGGAAGACTCAACAAGGTTGATAGCAAGACTCTGGGACACAAGAACTCCATCCCTCTTGAGCCCTATCTCAAGTGGGTACGAGGCCGAGCCCCAAAGTCTAATGATGCCTTATCCTCACGTACTCCCCAGTGATTAAAGAGCCCGTCAATGAAGGAGAGGTTCCCTACACCATCCTGCATCCAGACATGCCTACATCGTGGGAGGAGATGCAGAAAAGTTGGATTCAGCTCAAGGAGGAACAGAACACTTTTGAAGCTAGCTACTACGCCAGTGAGAAGAAGGTTCTAGAGCTTACCCGCCGACTCCACGAGCAAGAGGCCCTCAACACCTACATCGCACCAAAGAGGATGCGCAATGTCTTTCTGCCTTAAGAAGTTTATTTTGTAACATTTGGCCCATGGGGCATTTATGTACTAACAAATTTCTTCTTATTAATATGACGTGCGTTCTTCTTTGTCTGAAACAACTTTGAATGTCCTAAATCCTTGAATGCATTGCATACATCAGCATACCATTCATCATGTGCATAAGCAGGTCTCACTCCAGGTTTCCTTATCTATCTGCTGTTTATTTCAATAGGATGGATCTCGAGCAAACAGTCAAAGATCTACAAGCCCAGAATGCACAGTTCCAGCAACTCTTGATGACCTTGGTCAAGAGTCAAGAGGATATCAAGGCTCATCTGGAGAATAAGGACCCAGTGAAGAAGAAAAAGAGGGTCGGAGTGGCTACTTTGGGAGAAGATTTGACAGAGAAGCTCGGAGGGTGCTTGAATTTCCTCCTACTTCTGATGAAGGGACTAGTAAAAGAGATCGAGTTGCGGTGCCTTCCGAGTCTGATGCAGAGGAGGAAGAGGTTGAAGAGGATGAAGATTATTCTGACCAGCAGTATCCTCCAGCTGATGACAAATATAAGGGTTTAGAAGACAGATTGGCTGCCATGGAATTGCAAAGGGTACCGGGTTTGGATTTTGAAGACATGGGCTTGGTCGCCGGAATTGTGATTCCCCCAAAGTTTAAGGTGCCAGTGTTTGTGAGGTATGATGGGCTGTCTTGTCCCAAAATGCATCTCAGGTCCCACGTGAGAAAAATTCAACCCTATACGGCAGATAAAAATCTCTGGATTCATTTCTTTCAAGACAGCCTGTCGGGAGCCCAGTTGGAATGGTTTTATCAATTAGAAGGAACCAGTGTCAGAAATTGGGAAGATTTGGCCACCGCTTTCTATAAACAATACCAGTATAATTCTGATCTTGCTCCTACCCGTACCCAACTTCAGGGTATGTCACTAGGAACAAGTGAGGGATTCAAGGAATATGCACAAAAATGGAGGGATTTGGCTGGCAGGGTGCAGCCTCCTTTAACCGATCGTGAGCTCGTTGATATGTTTCTTGGGACCCTATCTGGGCCATTTTTCAATCATCTAATTGGTAACTCTTCTGCGGGGTTTACCGATTTGATCTTAACAGGCGAAAGAATAGAAGTTGGCATCAAGTCAGGAAAGATTCAGAAGGGTGTTGCTGCAAGTGTTGAGAAGAAGCCGTTTAAGAAGGAGACAACTATGGTATATTCTCAGAGAAGAGCAGGGAAGATGGAGCGTCGGCCAACTGTGGGGGCCGTAATGATTCAAAACACTCCAAGTGAGCAGCCTCGCTACAACCAATCCAGACCAAATCAGCAACGGGTGGAAAGGCCACAACGGCAGTTCACCCGTATTAATATGACTCCAGCGCAGGTGCTTTCCCATCTGTTGAAATTGAATCTTGCCACTATCAAGGAGGCGCCAAAGAATGTAAATACATCCTCTCCGCATTATCATGCCAATGCTAAGTGCGCCTATCATTCAGACAGTGTTGGACACGACACCAATGATTGTTGGGCACTCAAGCATAAGATCCAGGACCTGATAGAGGCTAAGGAGGTAGAGTTTGACGCTCCAGAAAAACCCAATGTGATATCTGCACCTATGCCGAAGCACGGTCGGAATGTCAATGCCATTGAAGAGGATCTGTATGTTGCTGACGTTAGTGATCTGACTACTCCGCTGCTAACCATTAAGTTGAATTTGTTAAGGGCCGGGATCTTCCCGGGATGTAAAGAAGACTGCTACTGTTGCCACTCTCTGCCGTTTGATTGTCCGCTGTTAAAGAAAGGCATCCAAGGCCTCATGGATAGCCGACAAATTTTGTTCGAAAAGGTTCCCGCTGTTCCAGTTCATGTTGAAAATGTCTCAATCATAACCATTCACGCCAATCTTTCCAAGGCCGTCAAAAAGCCAGTTAAGATTACACCAGCTGCAAAATATGTTCCTTTAAAGATAACAATGCCAGGGCCTGTTCCCTATGTTTCTGAGAAGTCGATACCTTGGAACTATGGCGGTGACATCTACTACCATGGTATCAAGCAAGTCGAAGTAACTGAAGAAAGTTCGGATGACGAGGAAGCCAACATTAGTAACATTGCGGGCACCAGCAAAATCACCAGGAGCGGGAGAATATTTTCTCCAGAGATTGCCCCTCCAAGAGCAGTCTTTGGACCCTCATCAGCTAAAGAAGTCCTCCCTGCACCAGTAAAACTCTCCGCTAGAACTCCTTTGATTGAAGAAATTTTCGTTCCTAGTGCTGTCTCTCCTACCATTGCCGATAAAGGAAAAGGAATACAAGATGAGCCCGTCAGGACGAGGGCTCAACCTTTGGTGATTCCGGAAGCCTCCAAGAAAGAAATGGACGAGATTTTGAGGATAATCAAGAGAAGTGATTATGATGTGGTGGAACAGTTGGGGCAAACCCCCTCCAAGATCTCCATGCTGGCAC
Organism: Vicia faba; assembly: GCA_948472305.1. NCBI lineage: Eukaryota > Viridiplantae > Streptophyta > Magnoliopsida > Fabales > Fabaceae > Vicia > Vicia faba. The sequence continues at coordinate 514,140,611 of OX451736.1, read as the reverse complement.
TGTTGCTTTGCTCAGAAGCGCACGCTCAAGCTTTGATTAAGTTTCTGAAGGCAGCTCATGTGCCCCAAGAAACCTCTGCAGATCAATTTCAACATTGCGTGGCTAGCCTGACTGCAGACAATGGATTAGGCTTTTCTGATGCCGACCTAACCCCTAAAGGCCGAAACCACAATGATGCTTTGCATATTTCAATCGAATGCCGCGGAACCACCCTTGCACATGTTTTGGTTGATACCGGTTCATCGCTGAATGTTTTGCCTAAAAAGGCCTTGGACCAGCTAGATTGCGAAGGGTTGGAATTGAAGCCGAGTGACATTGTCGTCAGAGCCTTCGATGGATCGAAAAGAATGGTCCATGGAGAAGTTGAAATTCCTGTCAAGATAGGTACTGAGGTGTTTAAATCCACTTTCTATGTAATGGACATCCGTCCATCATACTCCTGCCTGCTGGGTAGACCTTGGATACACCATGCTGGGGCAGTCACCTCCTCCTTGCATCAGATGCTGAAGTATCCTGTAAAGGGAAAGATCATTACTGTCCACAACGAAGAAGAGTACATGATTAGCCATTTAAATTCTTTTCGGTATGTGGAGGTTGAAGGAGAGTTCATCGAGACACCGTTTCAACATTTCGAAGAAGTGCTTCCTGAGATAGCAGTGGCGAAGTTGGCAACTGAGACACCAAGGCAGATGGCCAGGATGGCATCTCTGGAGGATGCAAGGGCTGCAGTTGAAGAAGGGAAGAATTCAGCGTGGGGGAAGTTACCCGATTTTCCGCATAAAACTGATAAGTTTGGATTAGGTTTCACAGCCGCTGGCCAGAAAGCTATGCGCCAGTCAAAGATTGAAAGAGCGCCGGTCAAAATTTCTCCTTACGGAATCAACGCCCTGGAAGATGAGGACAAGGAAAGCAACATTGAAGAGTGGATTTATCCAACTGTCAGAGGAGGGTTGAGCAATTGGGAGGCTAAAGACTTTGTCCCCATCACTTTTATTCATCAGTAATTTATCTATTAAACATTTCCTATTTGGTCTGTAATATTTTACTTTCAAACAATCCGTACACTATCTTTTCACCTCCTGCCTTGCCCGGGGCATGTAGGTCCACTTGTAAGGGTTTTGACTATTTTTCATATTCATATGCCATGTTTAATGATTCATTGGACGTTTTGCATTTGATAAACTGCTTATGTTTATTTTCTTTCCTTTTGCATTTTTTGTTTGAGGATGGCTATCCCTTACACACACCCACACTCACCAATGCAGGTACCCATCCACTCCGGATTCCATGGGTGACTATTCTGCTGTATCTTTCAATAACTCTGAAGATCTGGTCAATCTAGCCGAGTATGAAGATGACGAAGGTTGTGAAGTACCCGGGGAACTAGCCAGACTTCTGCAACAAGAGGAAAGGGCCATCTTACCGCATGAAGAGCCATTGGAAACCGTTAACTTGGGAACCGAAGAGGATCGGAAGGAGGTACAAGTGGGTGCCAACCTGGAACCACAAGTCAAGGAACGCTTGGTACAGTTACTGAACGAGTATGTTGAAATCTTCGCTTGGTCCTATGAAGACATGCCGGGTCTAGACACCGACATCGTGGTTCACCGTCTCCCCACAAGAGAAGACTGTCCACCAATCAAGCAAAAAGTTCACCGAATGAGGCCTGACATGTCCGAAAAAATCAAAGCAGAAGTAATGAAGCAATTCAATGCTGGCTTTCTGGCTGTTACGTCCTATCCTCAATGGGTTGCTAACATTGTGCCAGTGCCTAAGAAAGATGGCAAAGTCAGAATGTGTGTGGACTACCGGGATTTGAATAGGGCCAGCCCTAAGGATGATTTCCCGCTACCTCATATTGACATCTTAATCGATAATACAGCCCATCATAAGGTGTTTTCCTTCATGGATGGATTTTCGGGCTACAACCAAATCAAAATGGCTCCCGAAGATATGGAGAAAACAACTTTTGTCACACAATGGGGCACTTTCTGTTACAAAGTGATGCCGTTCGGGCTGAAGAACGCAGGGGTAACTTATCAACGCGCCATGGTAGCTTTATTTCATGACATGATACATCATGAGATTGAAGTTTACGTAGACGATATGATAGCTCGGTCACAAACAGAGGAAGAGCACCTTGAACATATGGAAAAGCTGTTCGCCAGGTTAAAAGAGTACAAGTTAAGGCTGAATCCAAGCAAATGCACTTTTGGAGTTAGGTCTGGTAAACTTCTGGGATTCATTGTAAGCAACAAAGGCATTGAAGTCGATCCGGCAAAAGTAAAAGCAATACAAGAGATGCCTGCTCCCCGTACTGAGAAGGAAGTTAGAGGATTCTTGGGGCGCTTAAACTATATTTCCAGATTCATCTCACATTTGACTTCTACCTGTGAGCCAATTTTCAAACTCTTGAAAAAAGATCAGGTAGTCGAATGGAACGATGATTGTCAAGCTGCTTTTGATAGAATCAAGGAGTATTTGTTAGAACCTCCTATTCTGATGCCACCTGTCAAAGGAAGGCCATTGATCATGTACCTAACTGTCTTGGATAACTCAATGGGGTGTGTTTTGGGCCAGCATGACGAGTCTGGTCGAAAAGAGCACGCTATTTATTACCTTAGCAAAAAGTTTACCGACTGTGAGACTCGCTACTCACTGCTCGAGAAAACTTGCTGCGCTTTGGTATGGGCTGCTCGCCGACTAAGACAGTATATGTTGACCCATACTACCTTGTTAATTTCCAAGATGGACCCTATCAAGTATATCTTCGAGAAGCCCGCTTTATCTGGAAGGATAGCTAGATGGCAAATGATCTTGACCGAGTATGACATCCAGTACACCACCCAAAAAGCTATAAAAGGGAGTGTACTAGCTGACCATCTGGCTCATCAGGCTATCGAAGACTATCAACCCATGAGATTTGACTTCCCAGACGAGGACATCATGAACTTGGACAACATTGAAAGTGACGGACCGTATGACGGACCCGAGAAGGGATCCCGATGGACCCTGTACTTTGATGGTGCTTCAAATGCATTTGGAAATGGTATTGGTGCGGTACTCATTTCTCCGGAAGGTTGTCACACTCCTTTCACGGCCCGACTTTGTTTCAGCTGCACGAACAACATGGCTGAGTATGAAGCTTGCATCTTTGGTCTCAAGGCTGCTATAGACTTGGGGATCAAATCTTTGATCGTATTCGGGGACTCGGCTTTGGTCATCAGCGAAATCAAAGGAGACTGGGATACCAAGCATCCTAATCTTATCCCATACAAAGAACATGTCCTGACATTGTTGCCTCATTTCGAGAAAATTACCTTCGAGCATTTCCCGCGAGAAGAGAATCAACTAGCGGATGCTCTAGCCACAATGTCCTCCATGTTTAAACTCAACTGGGATAACGAGGCTCCCCAAATCACCATCGAGCGAATGGATGAACCTGCGCATTGCCACGAGATTAATACTGAAGAAGTAGTGGAACAACCTTGGTTCCATGAAATCAAAAGGTATCTCGAGACTAGGGATTACCCTGAAGGAGCTTCCATGGATGACAAGAAGTTCTTAAGGAAATTCGCTGCTAAGTTCTTTCTGAGCAACGACATCCTTTACAAACGAAGCCATGATTGTGTATTACTCCGATGTGTGGATAAAGTTGAAGCAGAGTTGATCATGACTGATATACACAGCGGCACATTTGGCACTCACTTGAGCGGGCATACAATGGCTAAGAAGATCCTAAGAGCAGGCTATTATTGGTCTACCATGGAGGCTGACTGCCATCAACATTCTCGTACTTGTCACAAGTGTCAAGTCTATGTTGACAAAGTTCATATCCCTCCGGTTCCCCTCAATGTCCTGACTGCTCCATGGCCCTTTGCAATGTGGGGCATTGATATGATTGGAGAGATCAAGCCCACGGCTTCCAACGGACATCGCTTCATCCTGGTTGCCATTGACTACTTCACTAAATGGGTCGAAGCAGCTTCCTTCGCCTCTGTCACCAAAAATGTGGTTGCCCGCTTTATCAAGCAAAATCTCATATGTCAGTATGGCGTTCCAGACAGAATCATCACAGACAACGGTACAAATCTGAATAATACAATGATCACTGCATTATGCGAACAGTTCAAGATTTATCATCACAATTCATCTCCCTATCGGCCGAAGATGAACGGTGCTGTTGAAGGTGCGAACAAAAATATTAAAAAGATTATTCAGAAAATGACAGTCACTTACAAAGACTGGCATGAGATGTTACCGTTTGCTCTGCATGGATACCGTACGACGACGCGTACTTCAACTGGGGCAACCCCGTTTTCTTTGGTTTATGGCATGGAAGCTGTTTTGCCTATGGAAGTCCAGATCCCTTCTCTGAGGATTATGAAGGATGCAGGTTTGAATGAAGATGATTGGATGCAGACCCGACTTGATCAACTCAATCTGATCGATGAAAAACGACTTGCTGCTATATGCCATGGTCAGACGTATCAAAAACGGATGATCAAGGCCTTCAATAAGAGAGTCAGACGTCAAGTATATCAAGTCGGGGATCTCGTAATCAAGCGGATTATCTTGCCGCAAAGTGATCCCAGGGGCAAATGGACTCCTACATATGAAGGACCATTTGTAATCAAGAGCATATTTTCTGGTGGTGCAATGATTCTGACCACCATGGACGGCGACGATTTGCCGCACCCTGCGAACGCAGACATAGTCAAAAGATACTACGCATAAAATAACCCGACAAGTCGAAAACCCGAAAGGGCGGCTTGGGCAAAAATGGGTATCCCGGTGAACCGAAAACCCGAAAGGGCGGTTCAGGCAAAAATTAGGGATAAAAACAAAAAAATCTGTACACCCGGCAAGTCGAAAACCCGAAAGGGCGGCTTGGGCAAAAAGGGGTTTCCCGGTGGATCGAAAACCCGAAAGGGCGATTCAGGCAAAAGTTAGGGAATTAAAGCGTATGACTATGTCTCGTCGGATCACTTCAAAGACAATCTCTTCATCAACCAGTTCCAGGTTTCTGATCAATCCAGCCATCGTCAAATGAAGCATCGAATGGACAGATATTCAGAGTTGTGAAAGTTATAGCAGAATGGAATCCCATGGAATTATTTCACATAGCCATCCTTTATTTTGTATAAAATCTTTCAATATTTACGGCAAAATCCTCTTACTAGGATGATTGTCTCCTTTGTACAAATATACTCAAAGAAAATCAATACAAATACTCTTCCCAAAATTCGTGTCATTTCCCTTTTTCTTTTTCTCTTGCACTATTTGTTTTATTTTGAGAAACGTCCAATGTTTTGTTAAATAGGCATATGCATTTGAAACATAATCACTTCCTAATTGAACCTAAGAAAAGGATTACTGATAGGATGAAGGTACAAATGGATATTTTGACACCCTTTCAAAGGAAATCCCCCAAGAGATTTGAAATCCACATCCCTAGCAAACCCCGAGACATACCTCCAGCAGACCCTCGAAGCTTATCCCCAGTAAGATTCTGGAAGGTACTCCCCCGCAGAGCACGAACGTCTCCCCCGTTTTTATTCAAAGTTATTCCTCACAAAGGCTTATAACTGGGTTATCCTCAGCTAACAACCACGGAAGATCGTGCTCGCCGAAATTCTTCCTATCCCCAGCGGAGTTCATCAAGTTCCCCAACCATAACTTATCAATGTAATCCCCAGAGGAGTTTACCTTTGCAAATCCCCAGCCAGAGAATCTTCCAGGGCTCATTTCCACTCAGAGTTTGAGTTTCAGTATCCCCAGCAGATCTAAAACCTCAAACCTATCCTCAGCGGAGTCAGACTTTTAAACCTTCTCCCCACAGAGTTTTAGGAAGAAAAATCTTGAGTTCCCCAGTGAAATCTCCAGAGATCCTTCTCTCCAGGCTGAAGACTCTCAATCTTACCTCCCCAGCATTAAGTCTACTAGTTTGGTACTCCCCAGTAGAAGACTTCAGGAATTCCCCAGAAGATTGGTATACAACCCAAGCTCCATGTTCCCCAGCAACGACCAAGAATTTATTTTCCCCGGCAGCAGTCAGGATGCTTCTATCTTCCGCTATCCCGGATTCATCTATCCTGTGCAGGACAGCTCTCCAGCTTACATGCACATCCATTTACATTCATAACACATAATATACATTGTATCATGCATCATAGCATTGCACACAACTAACTCTTTGCCTTTTCAGGTAAGATCAGTCGACAGACTAAAATCATTCAACTTCAAGATTTCTGAAAACAGTTCGCGGGTCCTCCCAGTAAATGGATGTTAACCTGTCACTTGTTCAGATTCTTCTTCAAGATTTCTGAAAACAGTTCATGGATTCATCCCAACAACGGATGTTAATCTATCGACTTGTTCAGATGCAACTTTTGAAAACAGTTTACGGACGCTTCCCAACAACGGATGCTGCTCTATTGCTTATTCAACTTCAAGATTTCTGAAAACAGTTCGCGGGTCCTCCCAGTAAACGGATGTTAACCTGTCACTTGTTCAGATTCTTCTTCAAGATTTCTGAAAACAGTTCATGGATTCATCCCAACAACGGATGTTAATCTATCGACTTGTTCAGATGCAACTTTTGAAAATAGTTTACGGACGCTTCCCAACAACGGATGCTGCTCTATTGCTTATTCAACTTCAAGATTTCTGAAAACAGTTCGCGGGTCCTCCCAGTAAACGGATGTTAACCTGTCACTTGTTCAGATTCTTCTTCAAGATTTCTGAAAACAGTTCATGGATTCATCCCAACAATGGATGTTAATCTATCGACTTGTTCAGATGCAACTTCTGAAAACAGTTCACGGGTTCTCCAAGTAAACGGATGTTAACCTATCGCTTGTTCAGTTTCTTCTCCAAACCACTGAAAACAGTTTACAGATTCCTCCCAACAACGGATGTCAATCTATTGCTTGTCCAGACCCCCAGTTCAGAAATGGTCCAAAGCTTGGACACTTTCCCGATATTCCCTTCCAGATGGCATCTCTAAGCCCATCCCCGACAAGATTTCTGTCACTCTCCCAGATGGCATCGTTAAGCCCATCTCCAAATGGCATCTCTAAGCCCATTCCCGTATCCATTGCTTCGACAAGTGCAAATTTCCGGGCACTCTAGTGTCCAATCTCCTTTTACCCTCGAGTCACGAAAGGCAAGCTTGCCCATCTAACTCTTCGGACTCAAGAAGATTGAACAGGGGCAACTGTTGTACCCCAAAATTTGCCCTCCCATTTCTCATTGATTTCTCACCACAAAGCCTTTGAAGCTCAGGACCCAGTTAGGGTTTCATCTGCTCAAGACCTCTCCTTGCACTGTGGACTCAAAATTAGGGTTTATGTTTGCACAAAGATGTTTTGACCTAAAGTGCCCAAGATGACTTTCTTGCTTCATATTGGCCTCCCAAGTTTATCCATACCAAGTTTCAAGTCTTGATTCCAAGTTTTGCCCAGTCAATTGGACAGTTGACCTAGAAATCAACTGTATTGGGGAAAAAGTCAACTGTGGCCAATTGACAGTAAAACTTCATGAAATTTGACCCACATCAACATTATGAACTCATATGAATCATTTGGTCAAGTTTGGATCACAATTCCCCAAGAAATTTGATCAGATCACCAAAAGGGCAAAATGGTCATTTTTAGGGTTTTGACTGTACAAAGGCAATTTTTGACTGTTTGACCTAGCCAATGGCAAACCAAGCTCACATATGGACTCAGGGACCCTATGGAATTATCTTGACATGATCAACAAACTCAAAAGATCCCAAGTACACAAGATTGACAGTTGAATTTCCCAGTCAATTGATCAGTTTTGACTGTATACTGAAAAGTCAAACTTTGACTTTTTGGTCAAAATCAAGAGTCAAGATTCATTTTTCATCAAAACATGCCAAATCATGAAGCTTGTTCACTAAGAAATCACAAATTGAAAATTAGGGTTAGAAAATGGAATTTTTCATAACTTAGAATTTTTCTAAGTTATGAAAAACCCTAATTTTTTCCCAACTTTGCCCCATCTTTTCACCAAGATCCATTTGGATTCAAACAAAAGTCAAAACATGAAAGTTGTAGCTTGTTGCATAATCTACAACTTTGATTCACAAAGTTTTCTCATTTGAAGCTTGTATCTCAAGTTACAATTTTTTGAATAAGGGCACTAAACCATTTTTAACTTAGTGAAATTTTAACCTATTTTGACAAGGTTTTCTACCCCACTTCAAGGCCATTTTTAATACCCTTCCACTTGGAATTTCAATTTTCATTTCAAAGATGGATTGTAGTACACATTCCAAGCTTTCCAAAATGTCCAAGAACTTCTCAAACAACCTCATGGTTAGAGAGAATCGAATTTCACAATATAGCAAAAAAACACTTTGTTCATGACCAAGTTCCATGTCCATAACTTTGCAAATTTGAACTCAGCATGCTTTAGGCTAAATTACAGGTCCTTAAACCAAGTTACACTCCATAATTTAATGCTTGTTCATTGTGCCAAAGTGTTGTTCCATGAGTTCAAGCATTGTACACAAGATTGATCCATTTTTAGATAAAGTGAACTTTCCATTTTTGCAAAAGCTTGCTTTATGTCAATTGGTAAATCAAAGAAGTACATTGCAAATCTGAATGGCACAAGTTTATGAACATAACACTCTGATCAATGAGGGATTATGCAGCACATTAGGAGGCCCCCTACATGCCTAGAAAGCCAAGTTGCATTTTGTTGCTTAAGAAAGAAGAAAGTCCCATAACTTGTAACAACTTTCATCTCAGCATTAGCACACAAGAACAAACTGATCAAACACCTTCCAAAGAACATAACCAAGCTGAGACACGACCCTTGAACCTCAAAAACACCCTCCATCTCAGAATCATCCTCAAACTGCAAAAACAGAGTTGCCTCTGCAGTTTGAGTGCCAACTCCCATTTCCCTCGAGCATTCTTACCAAAATCAATTCATACACATTCCCTAGCACGTATGCAAGCTAACCATGACCTAAAACCTGACCTGTAATCCCTCTAACAGCTTCCACCATTTTTATTTTTTACTTTTGCAGTTGAAGTTCCACAGCTCGATACAAGAAGTTTCAAGACAAAGTAAACACTGGAATAGCATCCCTGGACCTCAAGGAAGCTTTTCCAATCATCACCTTGCACTGAAAGTTCCTCATTCTCCAGATAGAAGTTCAACTGAATAGGTAAAATTTTGAACTCGTATCTCTCTTATTATGCATCTTTAGTCTTAAGTTTGTGAAGAAGCAAGGTTCTACTCATAGCCCTGAACATGTACATATCTTTACTTTTCATTTCTTTTGCCTGAGTAGAGAGAATTTGGAGTTTGAAAATGGCAGAAAAACTAGGTCAGAAATTGGGGGAGGAGAAATTCTCCCTCATCTTAGAGAGTTAGGTCAAGTTCTATACATGGTTGGAACCGTCTCTTCATGCTGAGCATTTTTTATGTTATGAGTTTTTGTTAAAAAGCCAGGAATCAGGAGTTAGCAGCTGGAGTACAGGGCGCGCGTTTTTGAATGTTGTTGAACGAAGGTTGAAGATGAAGCCACATGGGCTGGGCCTGTGTGGTTTCTTCTTTTTACACCCTATTTCCATTTTCTCACCCCCTAAGCCCATTTGCCTTATTTTTAATTCTTTTTTACTTTTTCTTTTTTTGTTTGACTTGTTTATTTTTTCTCAACATATTAAAAATTTGAAAATATTTTTCTCACCATTTTTTGATTTTTATTTGATTTTATTTGATTTTCCTTTATTTTATACATAAATACATATATATATATTATTATTTAGGATAAATAGAAAAATATGTAAAAACACTTCTATTTTTATTTTCTATTTTATATTATCCTCTGAAAATATTTTATATAAAAAATACTATTTTCTAAAAAAATTGAATATTATTATTATTTGTATATAATACATATTTAAAATAATATAAGTATACATATATATATATATATATATATATATATAATATATATATATACACATATATATATATATATATATATATATATATATATATATATATATATATATATATATATATATATATATATATATATATATATATATATATATATATATATATATATATATATATATATATATATATATATATATATATATATATATATATATATATATATATATATATATATATATATATATATATTAATATACTTAGGGTAAAAATACAAAAAAATGTACATATTTTATTTTTTAACATTTAATACTAAAAAATGCCCTTTTTTACAAATATACCATATTTTATTTATTTTTGTATGTAAATAATAAATATCATGTGAATTAATTAATTGATATACATTTTGATTAAAATTAGGGTTTTTGCCCTAAAAGTTGAAAACACTCAAAAATAATGCCTTTTTATTTTTCTTATTTTATTTTACATAAACCATACTTTTTTTCATACATATATAAAACTTTCTTTTGCATTTTGCATATTTATGTAATTTCTATTTAATTATGCAATTTATTTACCTTGCAAATATTCAAAAATGATGTAATAATTTAGATTTAAATTCTTGTCTAAATATCCCCCATTTGTAAATTTGTACCCCCCTCCCTATATTATTGTGATGTAATAGCCTAGGAATTTAAATTTCGCACTTTATACGCTTTCTAATTATGCCATGTTAGAATTAGGGTTTGCATGCGAAAAACGACAAAAAATAGTTGGACCTAATACAAGATAAATGAGCATGGAAATAAACAACACATCTCACACTTGCACCCCCTAGGGTATTCCACTTTGTTGCCTTCAAATGATTGGGCCATATTGCATGTTGAACTTCTTTGGGTAAAACAAACAACCAAATGATCATAGTCCCTCAAAATGCTGCCTAAATAAAATGATCAAGTCCCTTTTAAAGAAAATTGCCCAAAGACATTTAACACTATTGCAACTATGGTCTAAGCGATGACCCGCGCCCGTCCCTTTCATCTCCTAAGACAAGATTGTCCACCAAATGCAATGGTGGAACAAATTTGTCAAAAGGGTTTAAAACATGACAAAATCTTTGAGAAAACTTTAGGGTAGATAAACTCCTAAGTACTTGCCAATTTACCAAGAAAACACTTGCCTAATTTTAAAACTCACTTCACAAACACTTTCAAAATCAACTTTTCAAAAAAAAACCTTGAAACATCTTTTCAAAAAGATAAACACCTTTTGTAAAACATTCGAGTAAAGAATTGTTACAAGGGTAGCCTATGCGAGGCATCTTTTTCAAAACCTTTTCAAAACCACACACAAAGCACCATTTCAAACAATTGAAAAATAAGGCAAGTTGATCTAAGCGAGTACCTAAGAGCCCATGGATAACCATGGATAGAAGGGGTGCTAATACCTTCCCCTTCTATAATTTACTCCCCGAACCCAAGAAAAATCTCAAAGGTTTTTGCTGTGCTTTTTAAACCTTTCCTTAGGATAAAATAAAAAGTCGGTGGCGACTCTTGCTCAACCGAAACATTTGCGAAAACAAACGCAAAACCCTAGTCAGTTCTCCCACCGTATCACAAAGAGCAAGTCACCGCTCAGCCTCCATCCACTCAAGAAGACAAGGGGAAAGCTCCTTTGCTTGCTTCGGGGGCACAAGCCCATCAACAACCTCGCCAGCGTCAACAGGGCAATCGGTGTAAGCAAGAAAAGTCGGGAAGACAGTTCACGGAGACTGAAATACCATCATTCTTTATACTGAAGCGTCTGTTGGAGGTCAACTTGCTTACCGTAAAGGACCCTCCTCAGAAGCTCAATACCTCCTCTCCTCACTATAATCCCGACGCATTCTGTGTTTACCACTCCTACAGCCCGGGACACGACACCAACGACTGTTGGGCCTTGAAGAATAAGATTCAAGATCTAATCGACATTGGGGTGCTGGAATTCATGCCAGACGGCGAGATGAAGATCTTCCGTTAAAGGGTTCTCCACTTGAAGTGACGAAGATCGAGCTGAAAGACTTTTGCTTCTTTTTGAATTTTCAAAGTTGTAATTTCTTTTGCTGTCAAACAATTATTTGTTGATGTTAAACTCTGTTTTCATTAATGCATTGCATATGTTTGTCTTGAATTCATCCATTCGTTTCACTACTCTTATGCTTTTCTTTATGATATTTGACTCTTGATAAAAAGCTGTAAGCCTTTAGAGGGAGGATGACGAAACAATACCATGATCTTATACAGTATGCTTCTGAACGAACCTTGCTGATGATGTACAGGCATTTCTTTCAAATTCCCAAACACTGGAGTTATAAGGAAGTTAATCCCTAGTCAACCCCTTCGAGCCAAAGAAGTAGGAGTTTTTCTGTTTTAAAACGATCAAAACCCTTGATATAAACCTGGGGCAGGGTAGTATCTCAGTTAATCCAAGAGAAAATGCGCATTAAAGTCGCAAACTCTCAGTTCGTAATACAAAGAACGACGTCAAAAAAGAAAGCATTCCTTTGGAATCAAAAGACAAGGGTGGTTCCCTATCACATAGACAGTCAGTCTCTCAAAAGAGAAAAGCCCGCCGAGCCAAAACCTATAAAGGAGGCTTAAGAAAGCTGGGGCATCCCGCTGACAGTAATCCCAAAAAACGGTAACAGTCAGGCAAAAGTTAGGGATAACAAATCAAAATCAAAATAGTGAGGTCATTACAAAATCCTCAACAACATGAAAAATGTTGAAAAAGAAAAAAGGAGATGATGACTGTCTCCCCAAATTCAACTGGTGAACCATCGCCAGAAAGTCGTTCAAAACTCAAAACAGAGTACGACGCAATTAACTGAGCTTAGGTTGAAGGACATCACGAAGAGCGGGTGGGTACAAATATACTTTGAGCCTATATCCTTTGTTTCTTAAACCGTGAACCAGACCACGTTACAACCTTTCAAAAGTCCTAATTGAAGCATGGGTTAGTTCGAAAGCATACTGTTACAAAAGGTATCCTGACTCCTGTAAGGCTTTACTCTAAATCTTGTGTTGATTTGTCTTATAAAAAGTTTTCTGCAAAAAACGCATTTTTCAAAACTTCGAGACAAACATAAACTTTGCATTATACGAATACCACTGTCTGCATTTGACCCTTCTTGCTTGACAGCGAAGGATTTATACAGCGAATGTTCGGAGGAACGAAAACTCTCTCAGTAAGTCAAAATCACTTCAAGAGGATAACACTCCCATCAAATCTCCTATCAACAAGGGGCATGGCATGTCACAATTCAATTAACCTGGGGCAGTCCAGTCAAGGTCCAACAGATCTTTCAAAGTTCAGTTAACCTGGGGAAGTCCAGTCAAGATTTCAAGAAATCTCTCAGTATGCAGAGTAATCTGATTCAAGACTCCTTCTTCACCACTTGAGGCATTCGAATGTCAAAAGTGTTCAACAAATCAACTACAACATTTCCAGATTCGATTCCTGTATCTAGCCAGGGCATATCTGTTGATCATATTTCCAGACTCGATTCCTGTATCTAGCCAGGGCACGTCTGAAGAGTTTGAAGATTCGATTCCTGTATCTAGCCAGGGCATATCTATCAACTATCACATTTCCAGATTCGACTCCTGTATCCAGCCAGGGCATATCTGTTGATCACATTTCCAGATTCGACTCCTGTATCCAGCCAGGGCATATCTGTTGACCATATTTCCAGACTCGATTCCTGTATCTAGCCAGGGCACGTCTGAAGAGTTTGAAGATTCGATTCCTGTATCCAGCCAGGGCGTATCTATCAACCATCACAATTCCAGATTCGACTCCTGTATCCAGCCAGGGCATATCTGTTGACCACATTTCCAGACTCGATTCCTGTATCTAGCCAGGGCACGTCTGAAGAGTTTGAAGACTCGATTCCTGTATCCAGCCAGGGCATATCTATCAACTATCACCTTTCCAGATTCGATTCCTGTATCCAGCCAGGGCATGTCTGAAGAATTCCAGATCAACACCTGTAACAACCCAGGAAACATCTATGAACGACCGATTGTAGACCAACACCTGTAATAAGCCAGGAATTTATCTACATCACCACTTGGGGCATTCGAATGCCAAAAGTGTTCAAAAACCGATGCAGTTTTACACAAGCTCATCATCAGGAAGCCCTACACCGGTTCCTCTTCAAGACTTCTGAAACAAATTTACGGATTCTTCCCAACAACGGATGTTAATCTACCAACTTGTTCAGACTCTTCTCAACCGTTGAAAACAGTTTACGGACGCTTCCCAACAACGGATGCTGCTCTATTGCTTATTCAACTTCAAGATTTCTGAAAACGGTTCACGGGTTCTCCAAGTAACGGATGTTAACCTATCACTTGTTCAGATTCTTCTTCAAGACTTCTGAAAACAGTTTATGGATTCTTCCCAACAACGGATGTTAATCTATCAACTTATTCAGATGCAACCATTGAAAACAGTTTACGGACGCTTCCCAACAACGGATGCTGCTCTATTGCTGATTCCTCTTCAAGATTTCTGAAAATAGTTCACGGGTTCTCCAAGTAAACGGATGTTAACCTATCGCTTGTTCAGATTCTTCCAGAAGCTAGCTCCACTCAGGGTCAAGCTTCATTATCCCCAGCGGAGCCAGACCATTGAACCTTCTCCCCACAGGGTTTCGGAGAGGGCAAATCTTGAGTTCCCCAGTGAAGTCGCCAGAGTTACTTCCCATTAAGCTGAAGATTCTCAATCTGACCTCCCCAGCATGAGTCTACTAGATTGGAACTCCCCAGTAGAGGTCATCAGGAATTCTCTTCCCGAGCTGCAGCCAAGGATTTATTCTCCCCGGCAGCAGTCAAGATTCTTTTATCTTCAGCCACCCAGGATTCATTTATCTTCAGCAGAATAGCTCTCCAGCTTACATGCGCATTCATCACATTCATATTATAAACATTGATGTCACATACATTGCATCATGCATCATGACATTGCATACAACTAACCCTTTACTTTTTCAGGTAAGATCAGTCGACAGACAAAGATCACCTCCCGAGATTCATCCAGAAATAGTTCAGATGTGACCCGGACACGGCGACATTCTGATACTTATTCCAGATCCATTCAGACGCATCATCAGGAAACCCTACACCGGTTCCTCTTCAACTTCAAGACTTCTGAAAACAGTTCACGGGTTCTCCAAGTAACGGATGTTAACCTATCACTTGTTCAGATTCTTCTCAAGACTTCTGAAAAAACAGTTTACAGATTCTTCCCAACAACGGATGTCAATCTACCAACTTGTTCAGATCTCAACTTTGGAAAATAGTTTACGGACGCTTCCCAACAACGGATGTGGCTCTATTGCTTATTCAATCTCAACTTCAAAATAGTTTACAGGTGTCAATCTATTGCTTGCTCGGACCCCCGATTCAGAAATGTTCCAAAACATGGGTGGCTTTCTGATACTTGTCCACTCACCATTGACATACAGTGCAACATGTCCAGATGGCATCTATAAGCCCATCCTCCTACCAGCAGTCACCAAATGGCATCTTTAAGCCCATTCTCAGATGGCATCTCTAAGCCCATCCCCCGACAAGACTCTATCGCACCAGGTGGCATCTTTAAGCCCATCACCAAATGGCATCTGTAAGCCCATTCACTTCTACCATCATATCGCCGAGTGCAAATTTTCTGGGCACTTTAGTGTCCAATCTTCTTTTACCTTCAAGTCACGAAAGGCAAACTTGCCAATCTAACTCTTCAGGTCCAAGAAGATTGAACAGGGGCAACTGTTGTACCCCAAAATTTGCCCTCGCATTTTTCCACAAAAGATAACAACTTCAAGCATTTCTTGATTTTTTTAAACTAGCTCAAGAATCGGACAAACAGACTTTTCTTGTCAGTCAAGCGAAATTAGGGTTTTTACTGATTTTCAGAACTCTGGATTGTTTCACAGTTGGCTTAGGGTTTTGGATGATTTTTGGTTCAATTTTGATCAGGCGAGCGTTATTTGGCATTTAATCAAGAATTAAGGTTTTATGGGCATATTCTCAGCAAAATTAAAATTCCACAGCACTTTGCAAGATTTTCCAAGATTCGGGTTGGATTCGCATTGTTTTGACTTAATCAGTAAAAGAGGCAGTTGGTTTGAATTCACGTTGGTTTGTTTGAGTCAGTCAAAAGAAACATGCAGTTTGGAATTACAGTGCTTGGCAAAAGAATCAGTGAAAAGGGAATGCGCTTGATCAGTTTATTTTGGTTAACTGCTGCTTTGCTTTGGATATTGGAAAAGACAGGTTTAATTGATCAATATTACTAAAGACATTGTTTTATTTAAGTTATTTATTATTCTAAATTGAGTGATTGAAATTTATTTTTCAATTGTTTTAATTCAAAGAGTTTTAAATAAATAAACAATAAAGAGAAATTAGAATTAAATTGGATAATGGAAACTTTTATTTATCTTTAAATTAAATGTACAATTGATGTTTGGAATTTAAATTACAAACATTGGTCTTACATTGATTTAAATTTAAATAAAAAGAAAACTATCCTATTTATTTCTAATTCTTCATTCTTCACTTCGCTCCGGTGCTCCATTTTTCGTCTGCAAAAGAAAAGAGAGAAAAGTCAAAAAGCAGTTAAATTGAAAACGGATAAAATTTGCAATCATCATTAAGGGCCACTGACTAGGATCAGTTAACCCTCTCTGCAAATCACGGGATTTCTCCCGGTTCACAAAGAGGGAAGAATTTTATCATAAATGCAAAATGTCAAAATGCATATTTTTAAAATGTCAAACTGCATAGTTCAGAAGTAAGTTCAAACTAAACTGAAAATCCAAACTCCCACTTTCTATCAAAAGCCAAAGGTACAAACTTACTGTCAAAAAATACAAAATCTACCCAAGCTGTCAAAAAAGATTTGGCAAAGATATGGAAGATATCACAAAGTGTAGCAAGCTGTCAAAGAAAGATAAAGATGCAGAGGAAATCCTATATGCAAGCAAGTTCTTTTTTTTCATCATTTCCCATCAGTGGCCCCTTCAGAAAGTACAGTAAAAAACATTTAAAAATTCTTTTAACTGTACAAAGAGAAAGAAAGAAGAGAGATAGAGGCAGGTTTTTCAGGCTTAGGCAGGATAGGCAGTAGATAGGAAGAAAAAGATATAACACCAAGAACAGAACACAGTTCAGGATGGATAGGAACAAAAATATACAAAACTCAAAAAACCTGATAAGCTAAAGGCCAGAAGAGATACACACAGCATAACTTGCCAAGGCCCCAATACATCAACCATATACTGAAGCTTAACCAGAACCACTACAAACACATAACCTCAAAAGCCTAACACTACAAATACAAACTGGCCTGAACCATACAAAAACCCACCATACTGTCAAACAACCATTAACCTGCTGAAGCCTAAGTTACCAGGCCAAGCCTCATCAAACCAAGCATCCACCTGCTGAAGCCTAAGTTACCAGGCCAAGCCTCATCAAACCAAGCATCCACCTGCTGAAGCCTAAGTTACCAGGCCAAGCCTCATCAAGCCAAGCAAACATACAAACCTACAAACATACAAACATACAGAGCATACAGCAAAACAAAAGAAGCCATAACCTCATAGCCAACACAACCTGTCAATCACCAAATACCGGCCTACTGTCAACACAGAAACACATTTTCAAACAAGTATTTCAGCAAAGCGCTCAAGGCTACACAGGGCAACAATTCAAAGCATCAAAGTCTCAGAAGAAAACAATATATTCAAAGGCAACCTAAAGCCCTCAGTATAACATCATTGGGCAAAAGCTCTAGGCAACAAGTACACAGTGGCGAAAGAGAAGAAGAAAGATACAGATACAGAGTTACCAAGGAGCAAGCATCACGTATCTCTACCTCAACACCCTCTGCTCGTTCTGGCCTCCTGAGCGCCACATCCCCTGTCTCTCCACCTTCTCCAAGGTCAGGTAGTACAATCTGCTCCCTCTCTTTTTCTCCTTCACCTCATAATAATAAAAGACTAAGGTTAAGATTCAAATTGAAATGAAGCACGCGATTCGTAAAAAGAACAAAAAACATTGAAATCAAACCTCGTATCACAAGACCACTGAGCTCAGGCCATAGAGGGAAGAGAGACTTGGGGGAGCGGCGCTGGTGGCTAGACGGAGGAATTATAACCAGAAGATGAAGTTGAACGAAAAGTACGAACGGCGCTGTCCAAACCCTAAACGCGTTATCAAATGAACAACAATTCTCAAACCCTAAAAACGCTGCTCCAGCAATCAATGGGCCTGACCCGTTTCTAATTTCCTCTGAAGCCCAACAAAATCACTAACATTTTTATACAAACAATTTGATTAATTACTAACTTCTCTCTTTTTCATACATAATATCTTAAAACCATATGTTTATCTTCTAACTCAATATATTTTTTTAATAAAAATGCATTCTTGTCAATATACATCATTATTTAAAAATATGTCTTTTTTATTACCCCATATAATTAAGATTGAAAGCATTTTTTTCCTTTTTCTTTATTTAAATATAATTTTGTGCATATCATACAATATGGTTAAAATTAAAAATATCTTTTTTTTCTTTTAAGTGTATATTTATAGATAAATAATAAAATACATTTTTATCACATAATTAAAATTGAAAGTACTCTTTTCTATTCTTTTAATTAAAATATATATTTGTACATAGCAAATGAAATATACTCTTATATACATAATCAAAGCTTAGAAATATTTTCTTTTCTTAAAACATCATTTTTTACATATTTTAATTAGAACTTGAACATACGATTAAAACAATTTTCTTTTTGCACATATTTCGAATATACAAATCAAAGATTCCTTAAAACACATATCTAGGTCAAATACCCTAATACACATTAATTTCACATTCCGCGCCTGTAAATAATTACACACATATACATATACATCTCGCACTTACACGATACAAATACATTCACATTGTCCTATACACATTTGTTTATCTTATATTTGTATATTCGATATTTACATTTTGATCGCAAATTCGATTTGGTTGTAACTTATTGGATACTATAAGTCTCATCCCCTTTTGTACATTTATACCCCCACTCCCGGATACCATTTTGTAATAGCGTAGACTTTACATTTTCGCAATTTACCGCTTTCAATTATACCATGGTTAGACCTAGGGTTTGCATGTATATAAAATCAAACGCTAGATAACCTAATACAAGACAAATACATGTAATCAATACACAATCACACTTGCACCCTCTAGGGTAATCCCACATGTTGCCTTCCAAAATGGGCCATGCTTGCACGTCGAGTTTCTTTGGCAAAACAAATTCAAATGATCATAAGTCCCTCAAAATGTTGCCTAAACAGAATGATCAAGTCCCACAAAGCAAATTGCCAAAGACACTTGGCACCATTGCATTCATGGTCCATACGACGACCCGCGCCCGTCCCGAATAAACTTCCTAAACGCAAGATTGTCCACCAATTTCAATGGTGGAACAAAATTGTTAAAAGGGGTTAAAACATAACAAAAACCTTTGAGTACAATAGGGTAGACAAAACTCTTAGTTACTTGAGATCAACTTGCAAAAACACTTGCCTTCTTTTCAAAAACCACAATCCACAACACTTTCAAACAAACTCTCAAAAACATTTGAAACGTCTTTTCAAAAAGATCCACACTTTTGTAAAACACTCAATCACGAGTCAAATACATTAGTTGCCTAAGACAAGGCATCTCTTCAAAAACATTTTTCAAAAAACACACACACACACACACACCATTTTCAAGCAATCAAAAATCAAGGCAAGTGATCTAAAAAACCAAGTAACTAAGAGCCCATGGATAACCATGGATGAAAAGGGTGCTAATACCTTCCCTTTTCATAATCTACCCCCCGAACCCACGAAATATCTCAAAAGGTTTTTGCTGTGCTTTTTTAAACCTTTCCTTTAGGATAAAATAAAAAGTCGGTGGCGACTCTTGCTCAATCGCACAAGTGCGAATACGAACGCAAAACACTAGTCAGTTCTCCCACCGTATCACAGAGAGGGAGGCCGGATGAATGCTAGCAAGAGGGAACAACAACATAGCAAATGGATGCATGCAAATGGAACCATACAATACAAACTAAGATATAATGGGCTGCCAAACAGCGATGCTTCCACCTATGCAGGGATGCATCGACGCATTCCAGTAAAATAAGCCTAAATACGTTTTTCAATCAGGCGTGTGCCGACCGCTCAGAGTTATAGATCAGCTCATGTATGTAAAATTTTGAAATTTCTTGTATTTCATGACATGTAGGTTTTGTAGAAATTAATTGAACACAATAAACAAGTACGCATGCACAGAAGCAATAACATACAAAGCATCTAATCATTTCATAGCACCAACATTTAAGAAAAATGATCACTGATGAGAAAGAGTAGGAAGGATATTACCGAACGTATTTGAATGACACGATGCCCTCACATGTCTCCAACCCAAGATGATATTCACGAATCATAGAGACACAAAGATAAATAAAGGGAATGCAATTCATTGGAGTTGCGATCTATCTGAAATATCAAGTACACCGAGTTCCCTACAAATATGAAAGAATGGTTCGATCGCAAGTGGTTTTGTAAAAATATCGACAATTTGATTTTTTTCTATCAACGTGCTCAAACACGACTTCACCTTTCTCTACATGATCCCTAAGGAAGTGGTGCCTAATTTCAATATGTTTAGTGCACGAGTGTAGAACTGGATTTTTGGTTAGATTGATGGCACTTGTGTTATCATAAAATACTGGAATATGATTAAGTTTTAAATCATAGTCGAGTAATTGTTGTTTGAGCCACAAAATTTGAGCACAACAATTACCGGCTGCAACATATTCTGCCTCGGCCGTTGACAAAGCAACTGAAACTTGCTTTTTTCTATGCCAACTAACTAAGGAGTTTGAAAAGAAATGACAAGTGCCACTTGTGCTTTTCCTATCCAATTTGCAACCCGCAAAGTCGGAACCGGAATATCCAACCAAAGAACAATCACTACCCTTGGAGAACCAAAGTCCATACTTAGGAGTACCACAAAGATACCTAAGTATACGTTTTACAGCTTTTAGATGACTCTCCTTAGGACAAGATTGATATCTAGCACACATGCAAACACTAAACATAATGTCGGGATGAGAAACGGTAAGATAAGTAAGAGATCCGATCATACCTCTATACCTTTTTACATAAACCGGCTTACCATGTTCATCCCAATCTAGGCTAACCACGATAGGTATTGAAGTGTCAATAACTTTTGAGTTTGCCATATCGAAGTGCTTGAGCAACTCATAGCAATACTTCGTTTGGCTAACAAAAGTTCCTTCCTCGAGTTGTTTGATTTGAAGACCTAGGAAGTAGTTTAACTCCCCCATAATAATCATCTCAAATTCACCCTGCATCACTTTAGAAAATTCCTTGACCAAGGTGATGTTAGTAGACCCAAAAATGATATCATCTACATAAATTTGCACCAAGATGGAGTGACCTCCTTGGCGCTTAATGAAGAGGGTTATATCAACCTTCCCTCTAGAGAATCCCTTTTCTAGTAAGAACTTTCTAAGCCGATCATACCAAGCCCTAAGGGCTTGCTTAAGACCGTATAAAGCACGTTTAAGTTTATAAACATGTTTAGGAAACTCGTGATTTTCAAATCCGGGAGGTTGAGATACATAGACTTCTTCATTAATATAACCATTTAAGAATGCACTCTTAACATCCATTTGAAATATCTTAAAGTTTTGTGAGCATGCATAAGCTAATAACAAGCGTATAGCCTCGAGTCGGGAAACTGGAGCATAAGTTTCCTCATAGTCGATGCCTTCCTCTTGGTTATACCCTTGAGCAACAAGATGCGCCTTGTTGCGAGTTATGATTCTGTTTTCGTTAAGTTTGTTCCTAAATACCCACTTAGTACCAATTATTCGATGGTCTCGTGGAGGAGGGACAAGGTCCCAAACCTCATTTCTCTTGAATTAGTTTAATTCTTCTTGCATTGCCAAAAACCAATGTTCATCGAATAAAGATTCTTTAGGGTTTTTAGGCTCAATTTGAGAGATGAATGCGAAATGATAACAAAAGTTACTTATCTTAGACCGTGTAGTTACTCCCTTTGATATGTCTCCAAAAATGTTGTCAATGGGATGATCCTTGGGTTATTTCCACTCCAATGGAGTATTTATTTCATTTGTTGGTTGAGTGTATTCTTCTTCTTTGCTAGACACATGATCCATCTACCGTTTTTATTTCTCAAGTATGGGCTCATTACTCTTTTCATCTTGACCATTGAGTATCCTTTCTGAAGAAGCACCTGCACCATTAAAAGAAATACCCTTTCCGACCATTTTTGGATAGGATTAATCAAAAGGAAACATGCACGGATTCTTCCACAATTTGTAACCTTTTATTAAATACCCTATATGCTTTGCTAGATTGAGAGTATCCGAGAAAGATACCTTCATCGGCTTTTGAGTCAAATTTTCCAAGATTTTCTTTGCCATTATTTAATACAAAAACATTTACAACCAAAGAAATGGAGATGAGAAATATTTGATTTTCTTCCTTTCAAAAGTTCATACGGTGTTTTGTTGAGCATAGCACGTATCAAGATCCTATTTAGCACATAATAAGCCGTATTAATGGCATCGGCCCAAAAGTATTTTGGAAGACCATGTTCATTGATCATAGTTCTCCCAAGTTCTTCTAGAACACGATTTTTACGCTCAACAACTCCATTTTATTGAGGTGTTCTAGGAGCAGAAAAATCATGATCAATGCCATTTCTTTCACAAAATTCATCAAATAGGTGATTTTCGAATTCACCTCCATGGTCACTTCGGATGGTAACAATTTTTGTATTCAACTTGTTTTGAGATAATTTGGAAAAAATTTCAAAAGCATAGAAAGTCTCACTTTTGTTTGCTAAGAATATCGTCCAACAAAATCTAGAGTAGTCATCAACTATAACGAAGCCATAATAATTTCCACCTAGACTTTTAATTCTAGATGGTCCAAATAAGTCCATATGGAGGAGTTCAAGTGGTTTCGTTGTAGAGATGACATTTTTAGATTTAAAAGAGACTCATGTTTGTTTACCCATTTGCCAAGCATCACATAGATGATCTTTTGAAAATTTGATTTCGGGTAAGCCAATCACAAGGTTTTTAGATATGATTTTATTTAGCAAATCAAAGTTAACGTGTGCTAATCGCCTATTCCAAAGCCATGAGTCTTCACTCATGGAGACTAAGCATTTAGCACCTGTTAGGGACACATAATTCAAGTCAAGCATATACACATTGTTTACCCTCAAGCCCTTAAACACATCCTTTTTCTTATTGTGATACGGTGGGAGAACTGACTTGATTGTTTTGCGTTTTATCACAAATGTTGCGGTTAGCAAGAGTCGCCGCCGACTTTTCTTTTATCCAATAAGGAAAGGTGAAAAAGCACAGGAAAGAACTTTGAGATTGTTTCTTGAGTTCAGGGGGTAGATTATGAAAAGGGAAGGTATTAACACCCTTTTCATCCATGGTTTTCCATGGGCTCTTAGTTACTTTCTAGATCACTTGCTTTTTGTTTGAAAATGTGCTTTGTGTGGTTTTGAAAGTATTTTGTAAAAGAGGCCATTATTTAGGCAATCTTTGTAATGATTCTCGTTCATAAGAATGTATACAAAGATGTTTGTCTTTTTGAAAATGTTTTCAATGTTTGTGAGATGTTTGGGAAATATGTGTGTTTATTTTGAAAATAGAAAGGATATTTGTTTTCAAATGGAGCAAGTAACTATAAATAATCTACCTACTCCCGAAGGGTTTCAAGAATATCCCGAAGGGGCTTCCGTCAATGATAAGAAATTCTTGCGCAAATTTTCAGCCAAATTCTTTCTAAGCAACATAATCCTATACAAGCGCAACCATGATTCTACTCTACTCCTATGTGTGGACAAGAAGGAGGCATATAAAATTATGGAAGATATGCATGATGGCCTCTTTGGGACCCACTATAGTGGACACACTATGGCCAAGAAAATCCTGAGGGATGGTTACTATTGGTCCATAATAGAAACTGATTTTCATCATCACTCAAGGACTTGCCATAAGTGTCATATCTATGCTGAGAAGGTCCATGTACCACATATTCCTCTAAATGTCATGAATGCCCCGTGGCCGTTTGCAATGTGGGGCATTGACATGATTAGAGAGATCAAACCTACTGCCTCAAATGGACATCGTTTCATCCTTGTTGCCATTGATTACTTTACCAAGTGGGTCGAAGCTGCTTTGTATGCCTTAGTCACCAAGAACGTAGTAGCCAAGTTTGTCAAGCATAATCTCATCTACTGTTATGGTATCCCTGAAAGGATTATCACCGATAATGGAACTAACCTCAACAACGCTATGATTACGGAACTATGCACTCAGTTCAGAATCAAGCATCACAATTCTTCTCCGTACAGACCCAAGATGAATGGCATAGTGGAAGCTGCCAATAAAAATATCAAGAAGATTGTGCAAAAGATGGTGGTAACATATAAAGATTGGCATGAGATGTTAGCGTTTGCTCTCCATGGCTATCGTACTTCTGCTTGCACGTCAACTGGGGAAACTCCTTTCTCCTTGGTTTATGGCATGGAAGCCGTCTTGCCTGTAGAAGTTCAAATTCCCTCTCTAAGGATAATGAAAGAAGCAGGTCTAGGCAAAGATGAATGGATTCAAACTAGGTTGGATCAGTTGAACTTGATTAACGAGAAGAGGCTGGCTATTATTTTCCATGGTCAGATGTATCAAAAGCGTATGATCAAGGCGTTCAACAAAAAAATCAAGCCTCAAGTGTATCAAGCTGGCGACCTGGTAATAAAGCGCATCATTCTTCCACAAAGCGACCCCAGGGGAAAATGGACTCCCACTTACGAAGGACCATTTGTGGTAAAGAAAGTTTTCTCTGGTGGTACCATGATGCTGACTACTATGGATGGAGAAGATTTCCCACATCACTTAAACGCGAACATAGTTAAAAAATACTACGCATAAAAATGACCCGCTAGGTTGACACACCTAGGCAAAAATATGGACATCCCGGTGAACCAAAGAGGTTCGGGCAAAAGTTAGGGATATACGTAAAAAAAATTGTACACCTGGCAAGTCGAAAACATGCAAGGGTGATTTAGGAAAAAATGGGTATCCTGGTGGGTTGAAAACCCGAGAGGGCGGTCCAGGAAAAAATTAAGGATTAAAGCGTATGACTATGTCCCGTGGGATCTCTACAACCAACTTTATTACCAAAATTCGAAGTTCAAATGGTCCAAAATAAATCCAATCAACTTCGTTTAATGGAAAGGGTTTGCTCGAAGGCATAAAGGCAGTAGAAGAGTAGGGACAATGAGATCACTTTCACATGGCTATTATTTTTTGTTTTCACTCTGTACACTTTTCATTTCTTTTGGTGATTTTCTCTTACTAGGATCCCTGTCTCTTTGTACAAAATGCCTATTCATGGGCAAAACATCAATACAAATATACTTTGAAGTACAAACTTTTTGTTTTTTCTTCTTCTGTTTTGAGTGTGAAGATGTCCAATGACTAAAATTGAATGAACATATGCATATGAACATGATTAAACCTTTAGCAGATATATGCTTCAAAATAGTGACAAGCATCTCCTTAATTGCATTGAGATATCCCCAGAGTTATTTCATTAACATTATCCTCACAAATTTGGATTCATAAACTCCCCATCCAGAGTTTTAATCTCCCGAAGGTCCTCTCCCCAACTGAGTTGGCCTTAAAAGAGAGCCTTGAGAAATTCTTCTTAAGGAATATCCTCCCCAACAGTTCATCCAATATCCTTTTCAACAGGGTTTATTGCCCCAAAAAGCGACAAAATTCCCCAGCTTGAGTTTGCCTCTCCGACTATTACAAATCAAGGGACCACAACCCCTCTACCCCAGTAGAATTTTCTACAATCCCCAATAAGTTACTGTAAAGCCTGGAACCCGACCAGATAACAGTTAACTTCATTATCCCCAACAATTTGGTGTGAAACTTGGTACTCGACCAGATAACAGCTAACCTTGAATAGATAATTCCCCAACAGAGCAATGGAAGACTAGAAATCCTGAACTCTTTTCCACAAGAAGAGATTAACACTCTCCACAGAGTCGTCTCAAACAAGCCAATATTCCCCAGCGGAGTTTCTCCTCAAACAACATAATAGGAATTCCCAACAGAAGCACTCTAAATAAATTTGAAGATACACATACTCTTCATCTCTAGCAGTAGTCTAGGATTCAGCTCCCCAAAACACCCCATCATTTGTCAAGGATTTATTTTCCCAGACAAAGATACACTTCAATAACATTTCACTTTCATACATCATATAACATACACATATAACATAATCTCATTTATTTTGATAACATCATCACACCATGCATACTTCTGCATGAAACTAACCCTCTTCCTTGCAGGAAAAGTCAATCAAATCAAAGACCTCTTCTTGTTAGATTTAGTTCTTCCAGTTAAAGACAGGCGAATCAAAGACCTCTTCTGGTTAGATTTAGTTCTTCCAGTTAATAATAGGCAATCAATCAAGTCCTGTTCTAGATGGATTCACTTCTTCCATTTAATAATAGGCGATCAATCAAGTCCTCTTCTGGATGGATTCATTTCTTCCAGTTAATAATAGGCGATCAATCAAGTCCTCTTCTGGATGGATTCACCTCTTCTAGTTAATAATAGGCAATCAATCAAAGACCTCTTCTGGTTGGATTTACTTCTCCCATTTAATAATAGGCGATCAAGCAAGACCTCTTTTGGTTAGATTTATTTATTCTAGTTAAAGATAGGCGAATCAAATACCTCTTCTGGTTAGATTTAGTTCTTCCAGTTAAATACAGGCGAACAAAGACCTCTTCTGTTAAAGACATGCGAATCAAAGAACTCTCCTGGTTAGATTTATTTCTTCTAGTTAAAGACAGGCAAATCAAAGACCTCTTATGGTTAGATCTATTTCTTCCAGTTAAAGATAGGCGAGTCAAAGACCTTTTCTGGTTAGATCTATTTCTCCCAGTTAAAGACAGGCGAATCAAATACCTCTTCTGGTGAGATTTGTTTCTTCCAGTTAAAAATAGGTGAAACAAAGACCCTTTTTGTCACCATGGATGGCATCTGTAAGCCCATCTCTGACAACTCCCCGCCATCTCTCCAAATGGCATCTATGATCCCATTCCCAATTCAACACATCATCAAGTGCAAATTTCTGGGCACTTTAGTGTTCAATCATCTTTCACCTTCAAGTCACGAAAGACAGATCTGCAAATCTCACTCTTCAGGTTCAAGAGGATTGAACAGAGGCAGCTGTTGTACCCCAAAATTTGTCCTCTCATTTCTCAAGAATTTTCTTACAAGATTTCTATTGGGTCAAGACTGCACAAGGTTTGATCAACTCAAGATACTTCCTCAACATTGATGAATCAAAACTAAAGTTCAAGATTGCACAAGTATAATTGGATTTAATGCCCACATAGTTGCCATGGATCATATTGGATTTTCAAGCATCAACTCAAAGAGGAAAATGTTGAAAGAGAAAAGCAGATAAATTTGATTTTTTTTGGGACAAAATTGAAGAAAAGAAAGCTTGCTTCGATTCATACTAGCTTCGACTGGGCATTGCTTTGATTCATGCTAGCTTCGACTGAACTCCTTCCTTCATGATAGCTTCGACTGGGCAATGTCTCCCTTTGAAACAGCTTACTTCGATTCAGAAAGCAATGGCCTCCTGCATGCTTGTTTTGATTCAGAAGGCAATGGCCTTCTGCAGACTTGCTTTGATTCAAAAGGAAATGGCCTCCTGCAGGTTTTCTTTGACTCACAAAGCAGTGGCCTCCTGCATGCAAGCTTCATTTGGATAAAGGCTATCTTCATGCAAGCTTTGATTGGACAAATGGTTATCTTCATACAAGTTTCGTTTGGAAAATGGCTATCTTCATGTAAGATTCGATTGGACAAATGGTTATATTCATACAAGTTATGTTTGGACAATGGCCATATTCATGCAAGCTTCGATTGGACAAATGGTTATCTTCATACAAGCTTCGTTTGGACAATGGCTATCTTCATGCAAGCTTCGATTGGAGAAATGGTTATCTTCATACAAGCTTCGTTTGGATAATGGATATCTTCATGCAAGCTTCGATTGAACAAATGACTATCTTCATAGAAGCTCTGGTTGAACAAATAGCTATCTTCATATAAGCTTCGATTAAGCAATGATTTCCTTCATTGCTTGCTTCGATTCACAAGGCAATAGCCTCCTACATGCTTACTTCTATTCACAAAGCAGAGGCTTCCCTCATGCTAGCAGGCACAAGGCAATGACTTCCTTTATGCTTGCACCCACAAAACAATGACTCCTTTCATGCTTGCTATGATTCCACCTTTAAACCCTTCAACACATATAGTTTTTACACTATGACACACAATTTGGTGGATTCGAAGGACACACATTTGGTGTCCCATTCGAAAAGCATGCATTAGTGGGAACAATTAATCTTGTTTGCCTTGGAGTTTGGTCTAAGGTTGGACCTACGTGATCAAAACAAAAGGATTCAAAGTGATATATTCAGCTGAAGATGACCCATTTGAAGGGCACACAATTAGTGGAAACGAATATTACTTTGATAAGTCTGGTCGAAAGTTGTGGAAGGAGGGAGTATTCGATTCAAGGAATCAAGTTGAAGACAAAATCCATAGGCCAGGATACATGATCTTGATTTTCAGGCCTCAAACTTGTGCCTCACTCTATAACTAATTGCTTACACAATTAAATTAAACTCTTATCCAAGTGTTTTCCAAGCCAACTTTCCCTTAATGGCATAAATTTATCATTTCCATTTTTAGAAAAGTTTCTTTAGCCTCACGTTTGTTTCTTCTGCACACATGTCCCCTATAAACTAGAAGCAACAGGTCTAAGGCCTCCAAAAACTTCAGACCATGCTTGTACAACACCTTGAAACTTGTTTTCCACTTTTCTTCAAAAAAAGCAAGTCACCTAGTCAAAACCCTACAACAGAGAGATCCCTTGCGTAAAACACCTTTAACCTTTTCTTTATAAATATAAAGACCATTTTCAAATCAAAGGGTCCAAAGATTCTTGTTGTATTAAAAAAATCCTCAAACACTCTCAAACTCTCAAAAACTCAGAATCTCCATCCAAAGCCACATTGCTTGTCCTTTTTGGTTTTTGAAGAACCAACTCCAGAATCCTTTGAGCATATCCCATTCGAACACCACTCATACACCACACCATTTATCCCATTCTAACACCACATAAAGAGAGAGATTATTAACCTAGAAAACTCTAAAAATCTCAAATACCTCCCTGCGTTCTTTTGGTCTTTCGATTCACTAAGTCCCTATATACCAGTTCTTCGATTTAAGTGATTTTCAAAGAAAAGTAACAACTGGAATAGCTTCAGGGAGGTTGAAGCAGGCTTAGTCCATCATCAAACTGTTCCTGGAGGCTTTGTCGAAGTATCTCAAGTTTCGCTCCAAGTGGTAAGTTTTTTTCTTAAGCTTGGGACTTTTCATTCAAACATCATTTGTATATACATTGAAAATAAAAAAATGTAGATATCATGTCTAGGAAGTTGACCATGCTCTTATTTTTGATTATCACTGCTTATACATTGAGAACTCCAACTCGGACTAGTTAGATTTTGATTTTGGCACCAAACAAATTTGTGCTAACCTCTGATCTGTAGATCTTGAAAGTTACATAGTTAGATATGTATTCAAATTTTAGACAAGGTTGATATTTATACTATTCAATTTGGTTGAGAATCAGAGATTTTAAAAGCTTAACATGGTGATATATATCCCTGCGCTCGAAGGAAGAAGAAACTGGGCATTTCAAACATTCAGAAACGAGTTCATCTTGTACCTAATCGAAGTCATCTTATGAAGGATGAAACAGACCACCCCAGGGGTACAAACAACGTGCACGAAAGGCATTTATGTATAAGGTCATGGGTTCAAACCTTGGCAGGACCAGAACAGTTTTTATCATTTGTTTGTTTCCTTTTTCTTTTTTTTAATAAGCTTTAAACATTTTTCCAACCAATCAAAGCAGCTCCTTTTGAGTTGATTTTTTGCGCACTATTTATTTACAAGGTTTATTTTATGAATATATAAAAATATCACAAAAAATATTTTATTTTCATAATTATTTTAATTAATCAAAACCTTTCTTTAACAAAATTAAAACAAATTCATTTTCTTATTCATTAATGCCTTGTACATTATATTCCTTTTAATTCTTGTATATTATTCAAGTTTCAATATGGTTGTAATAGATAATTAGGATTTGATTTCTTGCAATCCCCATTTTTAAATTTGTATCCCCATCCCCCAAGTGATGTAATAGCATAGTAAATTTACTTTCCACAATTTACCACTTTCATATAAATGCTAGTAACTATGGTGCGTATCGCAAGACTAAAACCAATGCTTAGAAAACCCAAATCTAAGACAAAATCAAGCATGAAAAAATAAACACTTGCACACTTACACCTCTAGGGTTAATGAAGGGTGAGAAAACACTTATAAGGGAGGGTTGAATAAGTTTTTTCTTTTTCTTGCGTATTAATAATGGAAGGACACATGTATTTTTATCCTGGTTCGTTTGAAACTCAAACTACTCCAGTCCACCCACCAAGGTGATTTCGCATCTCTCAACGAGGACTTAATCCACTATAATCAAACTGATTACAAATGCGTAACCAAACTGTTGTGATTAACAATACAATGCACAAGCCAACTGCAAGTGACTAACACCTCTAAGACTCAACTAGTCCTAGCCCTCTTGAGAAATCTGACCCAACTGGTCTCTCAAGGAACACTTACAAAGATTATATCTTAACAGTAGTGAATCAGAATGCTTCTAATAAGCTCTATCACAAATTGTGATTTATCACTAAGGTTTTAGCCCAGTACTTAAGAATTACCCACTATATACTTAAGAATTACCCACTATATACAATGAGTTTACAAGAATGAAAATAATGAGCTTCAGTATGTTTTTCATGGATCAGTAACTTTGCTTTGAAACAAATGGTCTTCTATATATAGCTTCCAGTCTTGACCGTTACTGCCTTGAAGAGAGTGTATGCATTTAATGATGCGTGTTAGCTTGGTCTTTATGTTTCCAATGCTCTCGTGCATAGTACCACTTGAGTGCATTAGCCATCTTAGCATTAAATGATCAACGGTACTGTCAGAGCTTGTCTTTGGAAGTTTAAGAGTTTGCTTGCAGCGTTGCAACTTTAGAGTTTGCTTTAGCTTTCCTTCTATCAGAGTTTTCTTCATTTTATGTTCATCAGAGTTTGCTTTGGCTTGCATTATCAGATGTTGATTTCAGCGTGCTTCTTTCAAATCTTTGCTTCAGCTAGCTTTATCAGAGGTTGCTTAAGATTGCTTTTCATTAGATTTTGCCTGGGAGTGCTTCCTTCAGAGATTGCTTCATACTTGCATAGAATGATGTTTCACTTTTGAGTATGATTGAGTCATAACATCATCTGAATTAGAAAACATGCACATCAGAGTATAAAATATATTATACAAAATTTATTTTATTGTTATCATAAAAACTCTAAGATATGATTAGAACCAAACTTTGTTGTAACAATCTCCCCCTTTATGATGATGACAACACAATTTAGATTTTGATTAAATTTTTTTTTGTACAAGAGTGAGAATCTCCCCCTGAGATAAATATTTCTTCTTCTGAAATAAATAATGAAAGAATTTAAATGGATAAGGGAAACTTCCCGAGATTGTTCTTCAGAGCTTTGAGATATTTTTCTTTCAGAGTTTCTTTAAGAGCTCCTGATCTTTTCTTTAGAGTTTCTTTACCAGATGATGTTTTGAGCTTAGTCTTCCAGAGTCTTGAGGTACTTGCATATCTCTTAAACAGGAAAAATACTTTGTATTTTGTTAGGAATGTTTGAGACTTAGTCCCATAACTGTTATCATGGATCAGATCAAAATCACATTTCTCCCCCTTTTTGTCATAATCAAAAAAGAAAAAAATAAATAATAATAATAAAGAGATTCAAAATATTTTTATATTGAAGATTCAAAAGACAGAAGTACAAAACAAAAACAAAAACAAAATAGAAAATTGGAAAACAAAATTAAAACTAAGATTGACGAGAGACAAGAGAAAGAAGAATATTCTTGATTTCTATTGAGGATTCCTCTTGTTTCATCGTCCAATTTTTGATTTCCTTGTTGGTTTCATCCTGTTTGTCCAGACGTTCATGTATGGCTTCATTTTCCTTCTTCAGCTCATTCAGCGAGTCAATCACCAACGAAAATGGAGCATATGTTGAAGCACTTCAGAAGATACAACCTTGGGAGAAAAACCAGCAGAGTCTGAGCCTACAACATTGGAGAGAAGGGTGCCAAGATCAATCAGAAGAGTTGGCACCTTCTCAGAGGTAGCTTGAGAAGACGGTTGGTGATACAGAGTCATTGCCAAGGTATTTGGATTTGAGTCAGAGCCATCTTAAGATTCATCTTCTGAAATTTCCATGTGGTCAGCAAGTGGTAAAGGAGCATTGGTAATCTGCAGAAGAGACTTCTTATCCAAGATATTTACCACTTCTGTCTTGAAGGCATTCAAATACTGGGTGAAATTCTCAAGAACCTGAGAATAGCACAGATCTTGCATTTTAAAGGATTCATCAATGAATTTCCTTCTGAATGCTTCCCACAGAAAATCATATGCAGTTGGGTTCAGGTTGCTGGCACTGTTTGCCTTCAGCAGGTCTATCCACGTATGCATTTCTGTTGCAAAATTATGGAAACGTATATTAACATCTGACTGAACAGGATTTGGGGCTGGTTTGGAAACTGCCTTCTTGGTGGACTTAATTTGCAAATAACATAGAGATTCAAGATCAACTACAGTCCTAAGAAAGTCAGATGATTCAGATGGTTCAATAGGTTCTGATAAAGATGGACTGAAGGTAGGTTCTGGAGAGTGAGGTGATGAGGGTTCTGGTGAGGTAGGTGAGGGAATTTATGGTGACGTAGGTGGTGTGATGTCAAGAGATATGATGATGGTGGTTTGAGCTGAGGAAGAAGGAAGAGGTGTTGGGGATTCATTTAGAGAGAAAATGTTTCCAGAGGGAATGATGAAAGACGAAGGTTGTGTAGCCAGAGGCACATTGATTCCTGGTAATCTCCAAGAACCATCATACCACTCAAATGATTTTGGGGATAAAGGTTTGATGGGGGATGTTTGAGGAGGGTTTCCAGTAGGAATATTTGGGTTTTATTGGTGGGGAGCAGAAGTAGATATTTCAGGTTGAGAGATATGTGGAGAAAGTGGTGGTTGTGGTTGAGTTTGTGGAGGAACTACAATATCAAAATTGTCTATGTCAGATAATACCTAATCAATTTGAGGGTTATTTTGTAGGGGTTCAGAGGGAATAGTGAGGTCCATGTCAACTTCAATATCTCCTAGAGTTTGGGTTTTAACAAATGTTGTTATATGTATAGAATCACAAACAGAGATGGTTTCAGAGGATATACCTGAAGATTTCTTCTTCTTCTTCTTCTTCTTCTGAGGACGAGCAGAAGGACCTTCTCCTGCTTTCCTTTTCTTCTGCTTCTGGAGAAAAACTTTTGGAGCAGGTACATTCCTTCCTTGAAGCCATGCTGGGTCAATGGGAATGCCACTTTCCTTACAAGCTTCAATAAAATGCAGAATGATCTCAAGATGATCACCAGAGTTGAAGAGAGGAAAATCTGCAAAGGAATTCTCCTTCTGGTGACAGTTGCTGACACATATGGAGTAGGTTCCACCCGAAGTTTATCAATCAGCTTCCTTTTGAGCAGGTTCTTCCCAGTCATAGATTTTCCACAAGTGGGATCCAATTTTCCAAGCAAATATACGTCTACTAGATGAGCTATCAGACCATTGTCTGTCAGAATATCTGAGATTAATCTTCCCAGAGCGATCCAATTTCTTTTTGACTTAGGGTTTTTGACCCTTTCAGCTTCCCTGGTTTCCTTTACATGCGTCCAAAGATGTTTGAACAGAAGATAGGGCAGATCAATCTTTACATTTGTGCCAAGACAGAACATAAGATATTGTTGGTCAGCATTGATGTAGTCATGTGAACTGGTTTCCTTCTTGTGATGAATGCAGCCATGAATTATTCTTACCCAGATTTTATATTTGTTCTTTAAATCTCTGACCTTGTTGGATGCTTGCCCAGTAGTGAAAATCTCAACATAAACTTTAGACATATCCATTATTCCACTTGAGATTCCAATAACACCATTACCTTCAAAACCTAGAAGCCTCCTTATGAGATTCTTAGTGATGGAAATCTCTTTGCCCATTACGAATGATAGAATGACCTTTGGTGAAGCGACGACATGAATCTAGAATTCCTTAACAAGATGAGGGAACACTGGTCCAACTAGACGATCAAAGAAATTTTGCCACCCTTGGAACTCTACAGCCGGAAACAAGTCAAACCCATTCGCTTTCAGATTTTCAAAACCGACCATTAGTTCACTAACCACTTCCAAGCTATCAACAAGAATGAATGCTGTTCTCTCAGGAGTGACATATCTTTCTGCATGTTGAGAGCTGCT
Organism: Vicia faba; assembly: GCA_948472305.1. NCBI lineage: Eukaryota > Viridiplantae > Streptophyta > Magnoliopsida > Fabales > Fabaceae > Vicia > Vicia faba. Next base: position 514,105,909 of record OX451736.1, on the reverse strand, counting down.
TGAAGAAACAGGAAAGCTTTCGGAAGGGGATGAAGATGAAGCCATTTAGAACGCTTAGATTTAGGATTTTGAAAGAAAGAGAGAGTTTGCAAATACGCAGAAGCGATTGAAATTTGAGAGAGAGTAAAAAGTAAAAAAGGAATTTTGCAAAGTATTTATAGCTTATGAAAAAGAATTTTAAAGTAATAAACAGTTAAAGAATTTAGAACGATTGAATTAAAAAAATAATCATTACAAGCAATTAATGAAATTTGACATTGAGGGGAAGCGTGAGATATGATCAAATCTGAACAGTCACCTAGGAACGACGTCTCAATAGCAGTGCACGCATGCGTGACCTTTCAGAGTTGAAACACGCATTCAACTTCTGAGGATATCGTGTGACAACTGTTTTAATGTAATGAACTTCTGAACCATTCTTGTAATGAAACGTTAGACACATTTCAGAACATTATAGATGGTTTCTTATGTAAATCCTCTTCTAACTTCTGAAGAATAGTTAATCATAACATTCATTTCAGAACATTCTGAAAACATATAATTTTTTTTTCCATTCAGGACAAAATTCCACACTGATGTTTTACATAATGAATTTAAATTTATCTTCAGAAAGGGGTTTAGTAAAAATATCAGCCTGTTGTACCCCAAAATTTTCCCTCCCATATTTCTCAAAACATTGCAAGAAAAATCTCCAAGTTGCTCAAAGTAGTCCAAGAGTGGGTCAGACAAGTTCTCTCCTAAGGCAGTCTACCCCAAATTAGGGTTTTGTGTTGCATCAAGATACTTGAGTCCAAATGACATCAAATGCTCACCATTGTCCTAATATGTTCTCAAGGTCATCCATGTCAAGTTTCAAGCCTTGCAGAGGAAGTATGCTCAGTCAATTGCTCAAAGGTCCAAAAATCGACTGTGCTAGGGCAAAAGTCAACTGTGACCCACATACAGTCAAACTTCAAGATTTTTTTTAAACATTCCAATTTTGAAGTATATTTCATCATTTGATCAAGGTTTGATCATGATCCATCAAGGATTGCTCAAGATTCATCAAGATTTAAAAGTTGCTAAATTAGGGTTTTGTAGGAAAAGTCAACCCAACTTTGACCAAGCATAACTTTCTCATACTTTATGAGAAATGACCCATCCAAAGCTCATTTTGAAGAGGATGCAATTATCTACAATCAATATGCATACCCCAAGATCAAATTATTCACTCACAAAAAGTTATGAATTTTGACATTATAGGTCATTTTTGAAAGTCAACAAAAACACCTTTTTTGTCAAAGCTTATAACTTGAGAATGGAATATCAAAATGAGATGAGACCAAAAGCGTTGGTTATAGGACATCTCAATATTTCTAAAAAGTCAAAGAACACCTCCAAAGAGTCAAAATTGAGGAAGTTATGCATTGTTGAAGTTGGACTTTTTTGCAAAATTGCCAAAAGTCAACTATCCCCAAAACTTAAAATTTTGACAAATGGGCCCATTTTTCCCCACTTGTTTTGAGTTTGCATTATTGCCCACGTGCTCTAGCCTTGTCCGTGTGTTCATATTATATTTTTATTATTTAATTTGATTTTTATTTGAATTAATTCATTTTAAATCAAATAAAATCACATAAAATCAAAAATATTGATAACCAAAGATCTTTTGATGATTATAGGTTTCAATGGACAGCTTGCACCATACCAAACTCGTATCAAGGCATTAGAGTACAAAAAGATTCAAATCAAGCCAAAATTGGAAGGTTGTAAAAGAAGATCAAATCAAATATTCAAGCATTGATAGAGGAAGATTTGGACAGTAAAAACAACCCTGATATATTTTAAAATACATAAGGAGGCGAGGCATACAATTTCAAGGGTCGGAGATCAGTTCTAGAGGCAGAACAAAGTTTGCAAAAAACCAGAAAAAGCTTGAGATCGAAATCAATCATAGAGGCATCCTTAGGGCTTGACAAGTATCTCAATCGTTATCTGGCCATCTCCACAAGCGAGACCAATCAAAACCAGGCGTTTTCATACTGTCACACGCATTGTAAGTCCCTCACGAATCCGCCATATTCTTGAATTCGATTTACACGATTCTTGCATTTATAATGAAAAACAATTGCATATTCTGAATCACCATGTCATTTGCTAGCTTTTTGCATTAAGAAATTTCATTCTTATGCTCTGTGTTGTACCCCAAAATTTTCTCTCTCATTTTATCAAGATTTCCCATCATAAGACTCTTTGGACTCAATACCAGATTAGGGTTTGCTCTGCTCAAGACATCTCCTTGCACAGATAACCTAAAATTAGGGTTTGAGTTTGCACAGGGATTTTTGGACTTCCAATGCTCAAAGTTACTTTCATACTTCATGATGGACTTATATGATTGCTCATACCAAGTTTCAAGCCTTGACTCAAATTTTTGCCCAGTCAATTGGACAGTTGACCTAGAAATCAACTATATTGGGGAAAAAGTCAACAGTGGCCAATTTATAGTCAAACCTCATAATTTTGGATCCACATAAATAATATAGACTCATATGAACCATTTGATCAAGTTTGGACCACAACTCCTCAAGAAATTTGATCAGATCATCAAAAGGGCAAAATGGTCATTTTTAGGGTTTTGACTGCAGAAGGGCAATTTCTAATTTTTCACCTAGCCAATGGAAAATTGGGTTCAAGCATGGATTCAAGGACTCAATGGCATCATATTGACCTAATCACAAGGTTCAAAAGATCTCAAAAGCATTGGATTGTCAGATGAATTTTCCAGTAAACTGATCAAAAATCAACTGTACACTGAAAAGTCAAACTTTGACTTTTTGGTCAAAATCAAGTGCCAAGGGTCATTTTTCATCAAGATGTGTCAAAACATGAAACTTGTTCATCAAGAAACTTAATTTTGCAAATTAGGGTTTAAGATTGTAAAATTTCATAACTTGGATTTTTTCTAAGTTATGAAATTTTCTTATTTTTTCCCAACTTTGCCCAACTTTTTCACCATGATGCAATTGGATTCAAACAAAACTTCTAACATGAAAGTTGTAGTCCTACATAAAATCTACAACTTTGATTCACAATGTTTTCCAAAAAGATGCTTGGATCGCAAGTTATGATTTTTGGAATAAGGGTCCAAAAAAACTTTCTAACTTAGTGAAATTTTGCCCTAGTTTAGGCAGGATTTTGACCTATCTTCATGGCAATTTTTCACCTAGTTCCAATTGGAATCTCAAAATGCATTTCAAATATGGATTATAGAGCATGTTACAATCTTTCCAAAATGTCCAAGAACTCTCCAAAATCATTTGTGGTTAGGGAGAATCGAAGGTTTGAATTTGGAAAAATGTCACTTTGATCCATGGCATTTTTCACTATGCTACAAGTTGCAATTTCTATCCAGCCTTGTTTGTACTTGTTTATAGGTATCTAAACCCTTCCAAGCTCAAAAATTGAATGCAAACTCAATGGTTTAAGGCATTATTCTGATCAATGGAAGATTACACATTGAATTAATCTAAAAATGGCAAAAAGCTAACAATGCCATTTTGATAAAGGTGGCTTTATGTCAACTTGTTTCCCTTGAGCCTTGAACCCATATCTTTGCAGAAAACAAACTCCATAAACTTAGGCAAAGGTACAACAACTTTGTGCATGCTTGAAGTTAGCCTGTACAGTCCTGCCCTTGGTCACTTCACACTTTTCTTAAAAAACAAGTCAACTTGCCAAAATCACATAACTTTGGTATCTGTTATAACCAAGCTTGGTAACCTTTTCAAAAAAGTTTTGCATATCACATTGAGCCAGAAACATGAGCTATCCAGCCCTCAAACACCCTTGAACATCAAAACACCAAAAACTTGCAAAATAGGGCAGGTTCTGCAGTTTCACCTCCATCTCACAAACCACTCGTGCGTTTTATCCCAAACCTCTTCCAACACAATCCATACAACCCATCTAAGCTCTCCCAACCATTGGCCAGTGACTGTAACTCCATTTACACACTTCACCATTTCTGAATTCTGCTTGTGCAGGTTGACTTCTACAAGCTAATTCAAGCAAGCTCAAAGCAAACTAAGCATTGGGGAAGGTCAAAGGAAGTTCAAGCAAGCTCACAAGCATCTCAGGCCTCACTGAAAAAACCTACATTGCCATAATCAAGTTCAACTGAAGCAGGTATTTTCCAACTTTCTATCTCTATATTTAGGAATCATTAGGCTTAGGTTTGTGAATAAAAAATGTAATACTCATTGCCCTTAAACTGTACATATGCATAGATTTCATTTAAGTTAACTGTGTTGGGAGAATTTGAATGATGAACTTTCTAAAAAATCTAGGTTAGAAATTAGGGCCATAGAAATTCTCTCTGGTCTTTGAGAGTTAGATTAAGTTTTTTATATGGTTAGAATCGTATGATCATGCTCTATAACTTTCATGTTGCAAGTTTTCGTTTTAAAGCACAAATGTAGGAGATACAAATATTGAACATTGGCGCGCGTTCTTGCTGTCACAAGGTTGAAGACGAAGCTGGACTTCGGCTGGGCCTGGGATTTTTTATTATTTGCACCCCCTGACTTGCTTCTTGCACCCCTCAGCCCATTTGTTTATTTTTTTTCATATTTTTTCATTTTCTTTTTTAGTTTCTGACTTTATTTTATTTTTCTAAATATAAAAAATTAGTAAAAATATTTTCATAAATTTTCACATTTTATTTTGTTATTTTTATTATTTTTTTGAACATACAAATAGTTACTTAAATAATATACATTTATTTTCTTAATAAAAAAGCTTGTAAATACTACAACAAAATATTATATTTTTATTTTTATTATTTATATACTTAAAAAATATTTTTCTAACATATTTTTATTTTTTAACATTTGTATATATTTTTATTTATTTTATTGTACATAAATAAATAATTATTAATATATATATTTTCTTAAAACAAATTAGGGTTTCCACCCTTAATAAAAATAATCTTTTTATTTTCTTATTTTTAATGCATTAAATAGTTTATTTTTACATACATAAAAATAATACAAAAACATTTTTGCATATTTATAATATATTGCATATTTATTTAATTGTCCATTTAAATATTTGCTTATTTGTTATTTGAACAAAGAATTCAATTTGGTTATAATAATCTAAGGATTTTAATTTCTTACAAATAATCTCCTATTCAAATTTGTATCCCCCTCCCCATATCAATGTTGTAATAGCTTAGATTACTTTTACGTATTTATAACTTTCAAATATGCATGATAGAGATTAGGGTTTGTATGCAAAAATCCAAAATCAAACAAATAGCTTGACTAAAACAAGACAAAAATGGATGAAAATGACAACACAATTCACACAAGCACCCCTAGGGTTTCATCCACTTGTTTCCTTTAAAATGACCATGGTATGCATGCTAGGTGTCTTGGCAAAAGAAAATCAAAACAAAAGATCATAGTCCCTCGATGACGCTATCTTGGTTGCCTAAACAAAATGATCTAGTCCCTCAAACAAAAACTTGCTAAGATACTTAGCACAATTGCTATCATGGTTGTTGTACCCCAAAATTTTCCCTCTCATTTTATCAAGATTTCCCCTCACAAGACTCTTTGGACTCCAGACAGAATTAGGGTTTACTCTGCTCAAGATATCTCCTTGCACTGTTGACCTGAAATTAGGATTTGAGTTTGCACAGGGATTTTTGGACTTTCAATGCTCAAAGTGACTTTCATACTTCATGTTAGACTTATAAGATTTCCCCTACCAAGTTTCAAGCCTTGAATCAAATTTTTGCCCAGTCAATTGGACAGTTGACCTATAAATCAGTTGTATTGGGGAAAAGTTAACTGTAACCAATTTACAGTCAAAACTCATAATTTTTTATCCACATCAATACTATAGACTCATATGGACCATTTGATCAAGTTTGGACCACAACACCTCAAGAAATTTGATCAGATCATCAAAAGGGCAAAATGGTCATTTTTAGGGTTTTGACTGCTGAAGGGCAATTTTTGATTTTCATCTAGCCAATGGAAAATTGGGTTCAAGCATGGATTCAAGGACTCAATGTCATCATCTTGACCTAATCACAAGGTTCAAAAGATCTCAAAAGCATTGGATTGACAGATGAATTTTCCAGTCAACTGATCAAAATTCAACTGTACACTGAAAAGTCAAACTTTGACTTTTTGATCAAAATCAAGTGCCAAGGATCATTTTTTATCAAGATGTGTCAAAACATGAAACTTGTTCATCAAGAAACCTAATTTTGCAAATTAGGGTTTAAGATTGAAAAATTTTATAACTTCGAATTTTTTTTAAGTTATGAAATTTTCTTATTTTTTCCCAACTTTGCCCAATATTTTCACCATGATGCAATTGGATTCAAACAAAACTTCCAACATGAAAGTTGTAGTCCTCCACAAAATATACAACGTTTATTCACAAAGTTTTCCCAAAATATGCTTGGATCTCAAGTTATGAGTTTATGAACAAGGGTCCAAAAACTTTCTAACTTAGTGAAATTTTGCCCTAGTTTAGGCAGGATTTTGACCTATCTTCATGGCCATTTTTCACCTAGTTCAAATTGGAATCTCAAAATTCATTTCAAAGATGTATTGTATAGCATTTTACAAGCTTTCCAAAATGTCCAAGAACTCTCCAAAATCATTTATGGTTAGGGAGAATCGAAGGTTTGAATTTGGCAAAAAGTCACTTTGATCCATGGCATTTTTCATGTTGCTACAAATTGCAAATTCTATCCAGGCTTACTTGTACTTGCTCACAAGTCTCTAAACCCTTACACACTCAAAAATTGAATGCAAACTCAATGGATTGAAGCTTTGTTCTGATCAATAGAGGTTTACACAAGGGATTAATCCAAAAATAGCAAAAAGGCAACATTGCCATTTTCATAAAGTTGGCTTTATGTCAAGTTGTTCCTCTTAAGCCTTGAACCCCTTCTTTTGTAGCAAACAAAGTTCACTAATATCAGGCAATTGTTACCAACTCTTGGCATACCCTAAGATAGATGGTACAACCCTTTGCATTGTCATTTCACACTTTTCTTAAAAGCCAAGTCAACTTGCAAAAACAAAGAGAACTCTTGTATCTGTTATAACAAATCTTGGTAACCATTCAAAACAAGTTTTGCATATTGCCTTAAGTTAGAAGCACGAGCTAACCACTTCTCAAGCCATCCAAAACATCAAAACACCTTCTTCTTGCAAAACAGGGCAGTTTCTGCATTTTTGTTTCTAAATCACAAACCACTCGTGCGTTTTGTCCCAAACCTCTTCCAACACACTCCATACAACCCATCTAAGCTCTCCTAACCATTGGACAGTGACTGTAACTCCATTTACAAGCTTCACCATTTTTAAATTCAGCTTGTGCAGGTTGACTTCTACAGGCTTATTCAAGCAAACTCAAAGCAAACTAAGCATTGAGGAAGGTCAAAGGAAGTTCAAGCAAGCTCCTAAGCATCTCAGGTCTCATTGAAAACCTCCACATTGCCATACTCGAGTTCAACTGAAGCAGAGCACGTATGCAGGATTTCCAGAGTTGTACACAGGGCGCGCGTTTTTTTGTTCAAAGGTTGAAGACGAAGCTGGAGCTGGGCTGGGCCTGGCTATTTCATGCTTTTTACACCCCCAGCTTTACTGTTTACACCCCCTTGGCCCATTGTTTTATATTTTTATATATTTTTCATTTCTTTTTAGTTTCTGATTTTATTTCATTTTTCTAAACACTAAAAATTACCAAAAATATTTTATTTAATTTTCACATTTTATTTTATTATTTTTATTATTTTTTAGACATAGAAAGAATTACTTTTATAATATCACTTTTATTTTCTATAATAAAAACTTGTAAATAATACAAAAAATATTATCTTTTTATTTTATTTTTATTATTTAAATAATATTTTCTCACATTATTTTTTATTTCTTATCATTTGTATATATTTTATTTATTTTATTGTACATAGATAAATAATACATAATATATATATATATATATATATATATATATATATATATATATATATATATATATATATATATATATATATATATATATATATATATATATATATATATATATATATATATATATATATATATTTTCTTAAAACAAATTAGGGTTTCCACCCTTAATAAAAATAATATTTTTCTTATTTTTTATGCATTAAATAGTTTATTTTTACATATATAAAAATAATACAAAAACATTTTTTTTTTGCGTGTTTATAATATATTGCATATTTATTTACTTGTCCATTTAAATATTTGCGTATTTATAATTTGAACAAAGAATTCAATTTGGTTGTAATAATTTTAGGGTTTTAATTTCTTGCAAATAATCCCCTATTCAAAATTGTATCCCCCTCCCCATATCAATGTTGTAATAGTGGTACATTTACTTTTACGCATTTATTGCTTTCAAATATGCCATGATAGAGATTAGGGTTTGTATGCAATATCAAAAATCAAAACAAATAGCTAGACCTAATACAAGACATAAAAGCATGTAAATTGACAACACAATGCACACATGCACCCCTAGGGTTTCATCCACTTGTTGCCTTTAAAATGGCCATGGTATGCATGTTGAGTATCTTGGCAAAACAAAAACAAAACAAAAGATCATAGTCCCTCGATGACACTATCTTGGTTGCCTATACAAAATGATCTAGTCCCTCAAACGAAAACTTGCTAAAAATACTTAGCACAATTGCTATCATGGTCAATACGATGACCCGCACCTGTCCCGTTTAACATCCAAATACAAGGTTGTTTACCAAATACAATGGTAAAATAACAAGGTAAAAGGGTTAAAAATGTGTAGGAAAAATCTTTGAGTAGATAGGGTAGATGCTCTTAGTTACTTGATCAAACTTGCAAAACATCCTTGCTATTTTCAAACACACCTCACAACACAATTTCAAACATTTCCCAAAGCAAACTTTCAAATATTGAAACATCTTTTCAAAAGACAAACACCTTTGTATACATTCAAACAAGAATCATTACAAAGGTTGCCTAGACAAGGCCTCTTTTCAAAACATTTTCAAAACCACACACAAAAGCACCATTTCAAACAATTGAAAAGCAAAAGCAAGTGATCTAAACAAGTAACTAAGAGCCCATGGATAACCATGGATGAAAAGGGTGCTTGCACCTTCCCTTTCCATAATCTACCCCCGAACCCAAGAAAACATCTCAAAGGTCTTTCCTGTGCTTTTTGACCTTTCCTTTGGATAAAATAAAAAGTCGGTGGCGACTCTTGCTAAACCGAAACATTTGCGAACACAAACGCAAAACCTCAAGTCAGTTCTCCCACCGTATCACAGAACTGGCGACTCTGCTGGGGATTATAATATAAAAGTGGGGTAACCTTAGGGTTTAGATCACCTTTACATGCTTACCTTGTTTGCTTTACATTTGGTTCTATTGTTTGGGTTTGAAATCCTCTACCCGGATTTGGGAAACATTCATAGGTAAATAGCAATACATTGTGGAAATTGTGCGGGGTATACCGACATGGTTGAAGCAATAACTATATTAGTGCGGCATATTTGTGGGTACCGGTAGCCTTTGAGTCAATCAAAGAGAATACGGGGCCGCTGAGTGATATCATGAAGCACTAATGGACTTTTAGAACCTTTACTTGACCATCTTGACCTTATTAGGGGTAGTGAGATGACCGACTTTGGTGCAGTCCGAAGTTGGTAGATACTCGATACTACACTCATTGAGGGTTGTTTTCTTGGAATATTTCGGTCGCCAGTAAAGTGGCTAAACTGAAACGATGAACACAGAAAATAATCCAGTGATATTGAGCTCCTTAGAACCCGGTTACTATTTATAGGACAGGTTGAGCCAACTAACTTCAAGAGGGTACTTACCTGTGAAACCTCATGCAAGCCTGAAACTAGGGTTTTGTGTGACTTGTTTGTACATGTGCTTGTGCATACATCATGAACATCATGAAGCATCATATGCATCCACTAACCATTTCAAGAGTTTGAATATTCATCTTTATTCTTGTTTTGTAGGTCATGGAATCTCTTCGCAGGAAAACAATTCAAGTCAACCTTGTGAGAATCCCTCCTCATCTCAAAGAGCTTACTTCCAGGATTCCAGAGAATTCTCTCTTCAGTGAAAGACATGGTAGACTTCTCAACTTGGTCAACTCCAACATTGAAGAAGACATGGTGAAAGTTCTCTTCCAGTTCTTTGACCCGCTACACCGTTGTTTCACATTCCCTGATTACCAACTAGTGCCTACTTTGGAGGAATTTTCTCAACTCTTGAGAATTCCTATTCTTCATCAACTACCCTAAAACGGTACGGAAAAGGAACCAAAGCATGAAGATGTTGCTCAAGCATTACACTTGCAACCATCTGACATCAAAGGACATTGGGAAACCAGAAGTCGTGTCAAGGGTTTCTTGGCCAAATTTCTGTTTGAGAAGGCACAAGACTGATGGAACTCTCTAGATCTACAAGCTTTTGAGGAGATTGTAGAACTTCTCATCTATGGGTTGGTCTTGTTCCCAAACCTTGATCAACTTATAGATGTGAATGCTGTCAAGATTTTCATATCTCGGAATCCTGTGCCTACATTGCTTGGGGATATCCTACACTTATTTTACACACGAACAATGAGGAAAAGAGGTGTTCTCATATGTTTTACTCCTCTCCTAGCAAGGTGGTTTATTTCTCACCTTCCACAATCAGTTTTGAAGAATGAGCAGGGTTTAAGGTGGTCACAACGGTTGATGACCCTCACACATTCTGATGTTCATTGGTGTTCTCGGTCCAGAGAAAATGTCATCATCATTGATCGTTGTGGGGAATTCCCTAATGTCCCACTACTTGGCATTAGGGGAGGCATTACCTACAACCCCTGTTTAGCTCTAAGACAGTTTGGATATGCTCGGAGGGTTGGCCCTCATGACATGCTGATTCCTGACTTGGTTTTTAACTTCGACAACGATGCGCAAGGACTTCGACAAAGGTTCACCAGAGCTTGGAGGATGCCCAACAAAGTGGATAGTAAGACACTGGGGCACAAGAATTCCATCCCCCTTGAGCCTTATCTCAAGTGGGTACGAACCCGCGCCCATAATCTTATGATGCCATACCCTCACATTCTCCCCGTGATCAAAGATCCTGTTATGGAAGGAGAGGTTCCATACACCCTCCTACATCCTGACATGCCAACATCATTGGAAGAATTACAAAAGAGTTGGATCCAACTCAAAGAAGAACATAATACTTTTGAAGCCAGCTTCTATGCGAGTGAGAAGAAGGTTTTGGAGCTCACCCACCGACTTCATGAGGAGGAAACTCTCAACACTTACATCGCACCAAAGAGGATGTGCAATGTCTTTTTACATTAAGAATTTTGTAATATTTTTCCCATGGGGAACTTATGTACTAACAAATTTCTTCTTAATATGACGTGTGTTCTTTTTGTTTGCAACAAATTTGAATGTTCTGAATCCTTGAATGCATTACATGAATAACATATCATTCATCATATGCATAAACATGTCTTCACACCAGGTTTCCTTATCTTTCTGCTGTTTATTTCAGCAAGATGGATTTGGAGCAGACGGTTAAGGATCTGCAAGCATAAAACTCTCAATTCCAGTAACTCCTCATGACCTTAGCAAAGGGTCAAGAGGACCTTAAAGCACTGTTGGAGAAAGAGAAAGAGAAAAAGAAGAAAAGACCTGGTGTAGTCATCATGGGAAGAAGGTTTGAAAGCAATGCTAGAAAAGTTCTCGAGTTCCCCTCAACGTCTGATGAAGGGGCTGGTAAAGGAAAAGGAACGATGATGCCTTCTGAATCCAAAGTTGAAGGAGAAGAAGAGGAAGAAGACGAAGATTACTCTGAACAGCAATATCCCCCGGCGGATGTTAAGTTTAAAAATCTTGAGGATAGGTTGGCAGCCATGGAGTTGCAAAGGGTACCTGGTTTAGATTTTGAAGAACTAGGGTTGGTCGCTGGGATCGTTATTCCTCCCAAGTTCAAAGTTCCTACATTTGCCAAGTATGACGGTCTGTCATGTCCAAAGATGCATCTCAGATCCTACGTCCGAAAGATCCAACCCCACTCATCTGATAAGGATCTTTGGGTCCATTTTTTCCAAGACAGTTTGTCAAGCACACAATTGGACTGGTTCTATCAACTCGAGAGATCAGAGGTTCATAACTGGGAAGACTTAGCTGCTGCTTTCTACCGAAAATACCAATACAACACTGATTTAGCACCTACTCGTACTCAACTACAGAGTATGGGTATGGATTCTAATGAAGGATTTAAAGAGTATGCCCAGAAGTGGCGTGATCTGGATGGAAGGGTGCAACCACCATTGTCGGATAGAGAGCTGGTTGACATGTTTCTAGGGACCCTATCTGGCCCTTTCTTCAATCATTTAATCGGGAGTTCCTCCGCGGGATTTATCGAATTAATTCTAACTGGCGAAAGGGTCGAGGTCGACATTAAAAGTGGTAAGATTCAGAAAGATGCCTCCGCGTCCACTTCTATTAAGAAGACCTTCCCAGCTAAGAAGGAAGCCTATGCTGTTTATTCTCAGAAAAGTCAAGGAAGAACCGAGCACCGACCAACAGTAGGGGCAGTGATGATTCAAAACTCTTCAAATGATCAACCTCACAGCACTCAACCAAGATCTAATCAACAACGGGTAGAAAGGCCACAATGGCAGTTCACCTGAATCAACATGATGCCAACTCAAGTACTCCCTCACTTGCTAAAGCTGAATCTTACCAATTTGAAGGAAGCGCCAAAGAACCCTAATACCTCTTCTCCATATTACCACTCCAATGCAAAATGTGCTTACCACTTTGACAGTGTAGGGCATGATACCAACAACTGTTGGGCTCTTAAGAACAAAATCCAAGAACTGATCGACGCCAAGGAGGTAGAATTAGATGCGCCTGAAAAGCCGAATGTGATTTCTGCCCCAATTCCCAAGCACGGTCATAATGTTCATGCCGTTATGGAAGACCTCCATGTTACCAATGTTGCTGACCTTTTGACTCCGTTACCAGTGATTAAAGTGAATTTGATGAGAGTCGGGATATTCCCAGGCTGTGGAAAAGACTGTTATTTTTGTTTAAACATACGAGCTGACTGGCCAATGTTGAAATCAGGTATCCAACGCCTGATGGATACCCAAGAGATACTCTTCCAAAAGACTCCTGTTGATACCTTCACTCCTGTTACTCCTGCTACTTTTGCTACTTCAACTAATGACATTGCAATAATAACCATCTCCGATAATCTTCCCAAGGCTTGCAAAAGGCCTGTCAAGATTACGCCTGATCTTAAATTTGTACCATTGAAAATCACCATGTCGGGGCCTGTCCCGTATCAATCTAACAAAACGATACCATGGAACTACGGAGGATAAATCTTCTATCATGGTATCAAACAGATTGAATCAGTCCAAGAGAATTCTGATGATGAAACCCCTGATATAGGGAACATTGCGGAAACAAGCAAGATAACTCGCAACAGACGGATTTTCTCTCCGGAGATTACTCCCCCCAGAGCAGTCTTCGGACCCTCGAAAGCTTCTGTGCTTGTTAAGCCATCTGTGCAAGGCCCGATAATTGAAGAAATTGATGTACCTGAAGTTATACCCTCTGTTGATACTACTGATAAGGGTAAAGGGATACTAGAAGCGCCTGTCAGGATGAAGGATCAGACTGTGGTAATCCCCGAGACCACCTAGAAAGAAATGGAAGAAATCTTAAAGATAATCAAAAAGAGCGACTACGACGTCATGGAACAGCTTGGGCAGACCCCTTCCAAAATCTCCATGTTGTCTCTTCTACTCTTCACTGAGGCCCATGCTAAGGCCTTAATCAAATTTTTAAAGACGGCACACGTGCCTCAAGAAACTTCGGTTGACCAGTTTCAAGAGTGCGTGGCCAGCCTTACTGTTGATAATGGTCTTGGTTTTTCCGATGCTAATTTGACTCCCAAGGGAAGGAAACACAACGATGCGCTACATGTCTCAGTAGAATGCAGGGGAACCACACTTGCCCATGTCTTGGTGGATACTGGTTCATCTTTGAATGTGCTACCGAAGAAAGCGTTAGACCATTTGGACTGTGAAGGGTTAGTGCTGAAGCCAAGTAATATCATGGTTAGGGCCTTTGATGGGTCCAAAAGAATGGTTCACGGAGAGGTTGACATTCCTATCAAGGTGGGCACAAAATTTTTCAACTCCACCTTTTATGTGATGGACATCCGTCCTTCATATTCGTGTTTGTTGGGAAGGCCGTGGATCCACTATGCTGGGGAAGTTACCTCCTCTTTACACCAAATGCTAAAGTATCCTGTTCAGGGTAAGATTATAACGGTGCACGACGAGGAAGAGTACATGATAAGTCACATCAACTCCTTCCGCTATGTGGAGTTGGATGGAGAGTTTATAGAAACGCCTTTCCAACATTTTGAGGAAGTTTCTCCTGAGGTCGCAGTTGCGAAGACAATGGTTGATGTGCCTATCGTTCCCAAGCATGTATCTAGGATGGCATCTCTCAAGGACGCAAAGGCTGTAATCAAAGAAGGAAAGAGTACAGTGTAGGGGAAACTGCCTGATTTTCCCCATAAGACGGACAAGTTCGGACTAGGTTTTACTGCTGCTGGCCAGAAAGCTATGCGTCGCTCCAAGGCTGGAGGACCACCCGTAAAAATCACTCACCATGGAATTAATGCCTTAGAAGATGATGATGAAGAAGACAACTTTGAAGATCGGATCTTTCCAACCGTCAAAGGGGGATTAAGCAACTGGGAAGCAAAGGATTTTATTCCCATCACCTTCATCAACCTGTAATTTATCTTTGAACAATTTCCTATTTTGGTCTGTAATAACTAAACAATTCGTAAACTATTTTCACCTTATGCCTTGCCTGGGGCATATAGGTCCATTTGTAAGGGCTTGATTTTCTTCATTATCATATGCCATGTTTTAATGAATCATTGGACGTTTTCATCTATAAACTGTTGTGTTCATTTTCTTTCTTTTTTGCATTTTGTTTTGTTTAAGGATGGCTATCCCTTACACACACCCACACTCACAAATGCAGGTACCCATCCACTCCGGATTCCATGGGTGACTATTCTGCTTTAGCATTCGGTGACTCTGAAGATTTGGTCAATCATGCTGAGTACGAAGTTGACGAAGACTGTGAAGTGCCGGGAGATTTAGCCATACTTTTGCAACAAGAAGAGAGGGCTATTCTTCCTCACTAAGAGTTGCTAGAAACCATCAACTTGGGAACAGAGGAAGACAAGAAAGAGGTAAAAGTGGGTGCCAACCTGGAACCAGGCGTCAAAGAGCGCTTAGTGCAGTTATTGAACGAATATGTTGAGATCTTTGCCTGGTCCTATGAAGACATGCCGGGATTAGACACAAATGTTGTACCCTAAAATTTTCCCTCCCATATTTCCCAAGACATTTCAAGAATAATCTCCAAGTGGCTCAAGATTGTTCAAGAGTTGGACAGTCAAATCATCTCTTAAGGCAGTCAATCTCAAATTAGGGTTTTGTGTTGCATCAAGGTCCTTGCATACAAATGACCTCAAGTTCTCCCCAATGTCCTAGTATGTTCTCAAGTTCATCCATGTCAAATTTCAAGCCTTGCAGAGGAAGTTTGGTCAGTCAATTGCTCAAGAAGTCCAAAAATCGACTGTGCTAGGGCAAAAGTCAACTGTGACCCAAATACAGTCAAACCTCAAGATTTTTTGTCAACATTCTCATTTTGAAGGATAATTCATCATTTGATCAAGGGTTGATCATGATTCATCAAGGAGTGCTCAAAATTCATCAAGACTCAAAAGTTGCTAAATTAGGGTTTTGTAGAAAAAGTCAACTCAACTTTGACCAAGCATAACTTTCTCATACTTTATGATAAATGACCCATACAAAGCTAATTCTGAATAGAATGCAATTTCCTACAATCCATCTTCACACCCCAAGATCAAGAAATTCACTCACAAAAAGTTACAAATTTGGACATTATAGGTCATTTTTGAAAGTCAACAAAAACACCTTTTTTGCCAAAGCTTATAACTTGAGAATTGTATATAAAAATGAGATGATACAAAAAGGGTTGGTTAGATGACATCTCAAGGTTTCTAAAAAGTCCAAGAACACCTCCAAAAGTTCAAAATTGAAGAAGCTATGCATTGTTGAAGTTGGGCATTTTTCCAAAATTGCCAAAAGTCAACTATCCCCAAAACTTCAAATTTTGCCAAAAGGGCCCACTTTTTTCCACTTGATTTGGTCTTGTCACACTGCACACGTGCTATATCTTTAGTCTTGGGTCCATTTATTAAATTTTCTATTTTATTTGATTTTTATTGAATTAATTCATTTTAAATCAATTTAAATCCAAATAAAATCTAAACATTGATAACTTGGCATGTTTTTGATTGATACAGGTCTTAAATATCATCATGTACACAATCAAACTCGTATCAAGCTATATCATGCACAAAATATTGGATTTGGAATCAAATTGGAAGCTTTTTAATGGATGATCATATCATATCTCCAAGCATTGATTGGCAAAGATTCAAAGCCCAAAATTTGACCTAATGCAATGCTTGATACATATACAACACAAAGCATACGAGTTCAGGACCTAGAGGCTGCACATTCACAAGAACAAAACTTGAGAAATTTGGAAAAAAGCTTGAAATTGAAATCTATATTAGAGGTCCATTCAAAGCAAAAACTCAACGTAGACCTCTTGCTGGATATCCACTGAATCTAAAGCAATCAAAATCAGGCCATTACACCATCCCAATCGCACTGTAAGTATCTCTGAAACTCACCTTTCAGTTGAAAATGCATCCTCTTATTCTTGCATCTTTTTGCCAAAATCTTTGCATAATCATGCTAATCGGTCCATTTAGAGACTTTCTGCATTAACCAATTGAGTTTTCATGGCCTGTAATGCAATACCCGAATCTAGGGTTTTTGTTTCTTGTTTTTGGGCGTTTGAGTTTCAGGAAAAATTAAGGCCAATACTGGACATGGATGAAATAAGGAGGAAGAGACGATCATGAATATGGTCTTAGTTTGCATTTTTATGGCTTAGGGCTCGTTTTAGGATGAAGCCACAGATTTTGCTACGAATAAATTCCGCAGGTAAATAACCAGGGGGTCAGCGAAGAAGACGAAGACGTGGCTCGTCCTCATTCGTCCATTCATAATTTGCGCGTTTTTTTATTTTAATTCTGGCATTTGTTTCGTTTTCCAATAAATTAATTATCATCTATTCTATTAACAAATACGTGCAGTAGTTGAGTTGGTAAAGGCGCTAGTGGAAAATCCAATGGGACCTGGGT
Source organism: Vicia faba (assembly GCA_948472305.1). NCBI lineage: Eukaryota > Viridiplantae > Streptophyta > Magnoliopsida > Fabales > Fabaceae > Vicia > Vicia faba. The sequence continues at coordinate 514,088,507 of OX451736.1, read as the reverse complement.
TCGAATCCCAGGTCCCCCAATGCATTTGTAATATTTTTCTCCAGGTACTCCAGCGTGCCTCATGAACTGTGGTCCACCATACGCTTTCAGGTCTCAATGTGCCAGATGGCCTCCAGGCCAAATCTGATGGTCTATAGGGGAGATCCATCATACACTCAAGTCAGCGCATGTGTGGAGAATCTGGAAAGTCAACCAGGCTTGAACGTGAATGGGCCTTGAACATGCTATTCTCACTCCCTTTCCAGGACTAACACCCCCCTTGAGTATTTCTTTCTTATTTTTTATTTCATTTTATTTATTTGTTTTATTTAATTACTATCATTATTATTTAATTAACCAATTAATATTTTCTCATAAAATCAAAAACACAAAAATATTTTATTTATTAAAATTGAATTCATCAATTTTATTTTTGTAAATAAATTAATTTAGTTTTAATTAGGTTTAATTTTTAATATCTTTTTGCAATATTTAAAATTAATGTAGAAAATTAGGTTTTTACTAACTTTAATCAATTTTATTTTTATTTCTTTAAATACTCAAAACTCCAAAAATATTTTTATTAATTAATTAATTTAATTGTTAACTTAGATATAATTCCATTTAATTCAAAAAATAAACAAAAAATGCTTTCTTTCAAAAAGAGGGTCAAAACCCTAAAAAACTCGCCCGATTTAATTTTCTCGCACGCGATCCATATTTCCATATTATTGTACTTGCTTCCGGTATGTAATAGCTTTAAATTAGGACTTTATTTTATTGCTTTATTTACTTTTCGCACTTTAATTTCAAGGGTTGTTTTTGGCGATGTAAATACCCGACGCCTTGTAATAGTTTAGATTTAATTTCCACAATTTAAATTCCATAAAATATTAACTATTAGATGTTTGATAATAGGAAATGCATGACAAGATCAAGTGTATGAACTTAAAATCAACATAGCTCACCCATGACATGTACAAAGATAAAATTAACCGAAACAACACACTCACACATGCGCACTCTTAGGGTACACCTCACTTGGTTGCCTTCAAACGTGGTCATTGAGTATAGGAAGTTTTAGAGGTCGCCCTCTTGTCCAAAGATCATAGTTGCCTCGAAACGGTTGCCTCGGAAAAATGATCTAAGACATTAGGGTTATCGCTAAAGCATCCTAACATTGCTTTAGTGACCACACGTCCCTTAATCGAATTGACCCTTAAACTCCAACGACGGTGCTACCTACTCGTTCATAGTGGGATAGCGTTGTCTAAAGGATATTAGCACAAATTGATTTCTTTTTTCGAGTAGGTAGATGGTTCTTAAGTACTTGCTCTTTTTAAAAACAAAACAAAACTTTTCGCACTTACACACCTTTCAAACAAAAAACTCTTTTCAAACCCACAAACGCAAAGAAAAGAAAATTTTGAAAACACTTTGAGCAAGTACCTAAGAGCCCGTGGATAACCACGGATAGAAAGGGTGCTAACACCTTCCCTTTCTATAATCTACCCCCCGGACCCTAGAAACATCTCGAAAAAAGGAATTTTTCTGTGCTTTTTTCCTTTCCTGTTGGATAAAATAAAAGACGGTGGCGACTCTTGCTTACCGCAACATTTTGCGAAAATAAACGCAAAATGTGAACCAGCATTCCAAAAAATAGTCAGTTCTCTATCCCACCGTATCACAACAGATATCGTGGTTCACCGTCTCCCTACAAGAGAAGACTGTCCACCGATCAAGAAAAGGTCCGCCGGATGAGGCCCGACATGTCTGAGAAGATCAAAGATGAGGTAATGAAGCAATTCAATGCTGGCTTTTTGGCTTTTACTTCCTATCCATAATGGGTTGCTAACATTGTGCCCGTACCTAAGAAGGACGACAAAGTCATAATGTGTATGGACTATCAGGATTTAAACAGGGCTAGCCCTAAAGATGATTTTCCACTGCCACACATTGACATCTTGGTTGACAACACAACTCAACACAAGGTATTTTCCTTCATGGATGGATTCTCGGGATACAACCAGATCAAAATGGCCCAGGAGGACATGGAGAAAACTGCTTTTGTCACGCAATGGGGTACCTTATGCTACAAAGTGATGCCATTTGGACTGAAGAATGTCGGGGCAACCTATCAACGCGCCATGGTAGCTTTAATTCATGACATGATACACCATGAGATTGAAGTCTACGTAGACGACATGATAGCCCGATCACAGACAGAGGAAGAACACCTTGATCATCTGCAAAAGCTGTTCATCAGGTTGAAGGAGTTTAAGCTCAGACTGAACCCAAGCAAGTGCACTTTTGGAGTCAGGTCTGGTAAACTTTTGGGATTTATTATCAGCAACAAAGGCATTGAGGTTGATCCAGCTAAATTAAAGGCTATACAAGAAATGCATTCCCCCCGCACTGAAAAGGAGGTTAGAGGTTTCTTGGGACGCTTAAACTATATTGCGAGGTTCATATCTCACTTAACATCTACCTGTGAGCCGATCTTCAAGCTGTTAAAGAAATATCAGGTGGTTGAATAGAACAATGATTGTCAAGTTGCTTTTGATAAAATCAAGGAGTATTTACTGGAACCTCCTATTTTGATGCCACCCGTCGAAGGAAGACCGCTAATCATGTATCTGACTGTTTTGGATAACTCAATGGGGTGCGTACTGGGCCAACATGACGAGTCTGGCCGAAAAGAGAATGCCATTTATTACCTTAGAAATTTTTTTACCGACTGTGAGACTCGCTAGTCATTGCTCGAGAAAACTTGCTGCGCTTTGGTATGGGTTGCTCGCCGGCTAAGGCAGTATATGTTGATTCATACCACTTTGCTGATTTCTAAGATGGATCCGATTAAGTATATCTTCGAGAAGCCTGCTTTATCTGGAAGAATTGCTAGATGTCAAATGATCCCGACTGAATACGATATCCAATATACTACCCAAAAAGCTATAAAAGGGAGTATAATAGCTGACCATCTAGCTCATCAAGCCGTCAAAGATTACCAATCCATGAGATTCGACTTCCCTGACGAGGACATCATGACATTGGACAACATTGAAGGTAACAGACCGTATGACGGACCTGAACAAGGATCCCGATAGACCCTATACTTTGATGGTGCTTCAAATGCACTTGGCAACGATATCGGTGCGGTACTCATTTCTCTAGAAGGTTGCCATACACCCTTCACTGACCGACTTTGCTTTAGTTGTACCAACAACATGGCTAAATATGAAGCTTGCATCTTTGGTCTCAAGGCTGCTATAGACTTGGGAATCAAATCTTTGGTCATATTTGGGAACTCGGCTTTGGTTATCAGTCAAGTCAAAGGAGAGTGGGACACTAAACATCCTAATCTTATCCGATACAAAGAACATGTCCTGACATTGTTACCTCATTTCGAGCAGATTACTTTCGAACACTTCCCGCGAGAAGAAAATCAGCTAGCAGATGCTCTGGCTACAATGTCTTCCATGTTTAAACTCAACTGGAATAACGAGGCTCCCTAAATCACCATCGAGCGAATGGACGAACCTGTGCACTGTCATGAGATTAATACCCAAGAAGTAGTGGAACAACCCTGGTTTCATGAAATCAAAAGGTATCTCCAGACTCGAGAATATCCCGAAGAAGCTTCCGTCAATGACAAAAAGTTCTTAAGGAGATTTGCTGCCAAGTTCTTCCTAAGAAATGGCATCCTTTATAAGCGCAGCCATGATTGTGTTCTACTTCGCTGTGTGGACAAGGTTGAAGCAGAGCTGATCATGACCGAAATACATAGTGGCACCTTTGGCACCCACTTAAGCGGACATACGATGGCTAAGAAGATTCTAAGGGCAGGCTACTACTAGTCTACCATGGAAGCTGATTGTCATCAACATTCCCGTACTTGCCACAAATGCCAAGTCTATGCCGACAAAGTACATATTCCTCCTGTTCCTCTCAACGTTCTAACAGTACCTTGGCCATTCGCAATGTGGGGCATTGACATGATTGGAGAGATCAAGCCTAAGACATCCAACGAACATCGCTTCATCCTGGTGGCTATTGATTATTTCACCAAATGGGTCGAAGCAGCTTCCTACGCCTCTGTTACAAAGAATGTGGTTGCCCGCTTCATCAAGCAGAACCTCATATGCTGGCATGGTATCCCCGACAGGATCATTACAAACAACGATACAAATCTGTATAACACTATGATCACCGCTTTGTGCGAGCAGTTCAAGATTTATCATCACAATTCATCTCCCTATCGACCAAAGATGAACGGTGTTGTTGAAGCTGCGAACAAAAATATTAAGAAGAACATTCAAAAGATGGCAGTCACCTATAAGGACTGGCATGAGATGTTACCGTTTGCTCTGCATGGATATCGTACCACGACAGGTACTTCAACAGGGGCAACCCCCTTTTCTTTGGTATATGGTATGGAAGTTGTTCTACCCATGGAAGTTCATATTCCTTCCTTGAGGATTATGAAGGATGCCGGTTTGAGTAAAGACGATTGGATTCAGACCCAGCTTGATCAACTTAACTTGATCGAAGAAAAGCGACTTACTGCTGTTTGTCATGGTCAGACGTATCAAAAACGGATGATCAAGGCTTTCAACAAGAAAGTCAGGCATCAGGAATATCGAGTTGGAGATCTTGTAATCAAGCGGATCATCTTGCCGCAAAGTGATCCCAGGGGCAAGTGGACTCGTACTTACGGAGGACCATTTATGAGCAAGAGCATCTTTTCTGGTGGGGCAATGATTCTGACCACCATGGACGGCGACGACTTGCCGCACCATGCGAACGCAAACATAGTCAAAAGATACTATGCATAAAACGACTTGACAGGTTGAAAACTCGAAAGGGAGACTTGGGAAAAAATGGGCATCCCGGTGAATCGAAAACCCAAAAGGGCGGTTCAGGCAAAAATTAGGGATAAATAAAAAAAACTGTACACCCGGCAAGTTGAAAACCCGAAAGGGCGACTTGGGCAAAAAAAGGGTTTCCCGGTGGATCGAAAACCCAAAATGGCGGTCCAGGAAAAAGTTAGGGAATTAAAGCGTATGATTATGTCTCGTCGGATCACTTTAAGGACAATCTCTTCACCAATAAGCTCCAAGCTTCTGATCAATCCAATCATCGGCGAACGAAGCAGCGAATGGACAAGATACTCAGAGTTGTGAAGGCTATAGCAGAATGGGAATCCCATGGAGTTGTTACACATGGCCATCTTTCTTTTTGTATAAAATTTTTCAATTTTTACGATAACATTCTCTTACTAGGATGTCTGTCTCCTTTGTACAAAGATACTTACGAAAGTTAATACAAAGATACTTCAAAGTGCAGAAATTTGCTTGCCTTTCTTCCTTTTTACACTTATGTTTTATTTGAAAACGTCCAAAGTTTTGTTAAATAGGCATATGCATTTGAATATAATCACTGCTTACAAATAAAATGAAATCGAGAAAGGATAATTACTGGTAGGTTCAGGGTGTATGAAGATATCTTTATGCTATTCCAGAAGAAATCTCCTACAGTACATCATTCAGATCCTTAACACAGCTAAAACCTTGGAATACATATCCCCAACGGAGCTAGAATGTTCTAAACCTTCTTCCCCATCGAAGTCAAATTTCCAACTATCAACCCCCGGTGGGACCCGTTCACTTCCCCCAATTTCCCCAGCAGGTTATCTTAAAAGTCTGAGGACCAAACATATAACAATTAACTTCTTGTCTTATCATCGACTATGATGATTCCCCAGTAGTTTAGCGTACAACGCAAAGCTCCTGATTTCCTCGACCGAGTAAACATTTTCCCCATAGAGTTATTTCCCAGCAAATCGAGGATTCTCGGTCTCATTTCTCCAGCAGAAGCCTCCCAGGTTTTAACTCCCCAGTAGAGATTTTCAGAATTTTCCTTATTTCCCAGGAAAGTCATGAAGGATTCTTATTCCCCGCAGAAGTTGTCAAAAGCTCTTGTTAATCCCCACCAGTCACCAAGGATTTTCAATCCCCAGCAGTGGTCCCAGGATTTCTCATTCTCAACAATCAAAGATCTTTAATCTCCGACAGCAGTCAAGGATTTCATTATCTCCAGTTATCAAGGATTTATTTTTCTCAGCAAGACAACTACTCAGCTTACATGCACATCCATCACATTCATATATCATAAACATTGATGAAACACATTTTATTGCATCATACATATCATGCAACATAACCTCGTGTTTTAGCTAACATTTTACCCTTTTCAGGATAAGATTAAAAGGCTATCATTAACAATTACTCAGAGATTTCAGATACAATATGGATACACCCTAGACACGGCGGTCATTCTATTACTCATTCAGACTTCAACAATTCGATACAGACTAGATACGCTCCAAATACGACGACCATTCTATCTCTCATTCAGATTCAATTATCAACTTCGAGACCAGATACGCTCCAAACACGGATGCCATTCTGGCCCTTACACCAGAAGTTTGATTCTCCCCAGTGCAGTCGCCACGGAAGTCATTTTGTCACTTATTCAGATCCCCGTTACAGTCTCAGATACACTCCAAACGCGGAAGTCATTCTGCTACTCATACAGATCTCAACTTCAGATATAGTTCAGATACGCTCCAGACACGGTTGCCATTCTGTCACTCATTCAGAACTTATCCCTAGCACACAGTTGCTCCATGTACAGATGTTTCTCTGTTACCCATTCAGAATATAGATACACTCCAGACACAACAGTCATTCTGATATTCATTCAAAGATCAAATGCAGTTACCGCTCGGATACGCTCCAGACACGGACGCTATTCCTCTGCTCATACAGACTCAGTCTCCAGTTCAACATACATTCTTGGATGGCATCTTTAATCCCATCTCCAGCAAGATTCTACCATCTCCAAATGGCATCTTTAAGCCCATTCCCTCAACAATATTTTGACGAGTGCAAATTTACGGGCACTCTAGTGTCCAATCCTCTTTTACCTTTGAGTCACGAAAGGCAAACTTGCCAATCTAACTCTTTAGGTTCAAGAATATTGAACAGGGGAAACTATTGTACCCCGAAATTTTCCCTCTCATTTTATCAACATTTCTCATCACAAGGCTCTTGGAACTCAAGACCAAGCTAGGGTTTGCTCTGCTCAAGACACCTTCTTGCATTGTTGACCTGAAATTAGGGTTTGAGTTTGCACAAGGATTTTTGGACCTTCAATACCCAAATTGACTTTCATACTTCATGTTGGTCTCATAAGTTTGTCCATACCAAGTTTCAAGCCTTGAATCAAATTTTTGCCCAGTTGACCTAGAAATCAGTTCTATTGGGGAAAAAGTCAACTGTGGCCAATTGACAGTCAAACCTCATGAATTTTGACCTACATCAACATTATGAACTCATATGAACCATTTGATCAAGTTTGGACCATAATTCCACAAGAAATTTGATCAGATCACCAAAAGGGCAAAATGGTCATTTTTAGGGTTTTGACTGTATAAAGGCAATTTTTGACTGTTTGACCTAGCCAATGGCAAATCAAGCTCAACCGTGGACTCAAGGACTCAATTAAATTATCTTGACCCATTCAACAAGTTCAAAAGATCTCAAATGCATAGGATTAGCAGATGAATTTTTCAATCAACTGATCAAAATTTGACTGTACACTGAAAAGTCAAACTTTGACTTTTTGGTCAAAATCAAGTGCCAAGGGTCATTTTTCATCAAGATATGTCAAATTATGAAACTTGTTCATCAAGAAACCCAAAATTGCAAATTAGGGTTTGAAATTGAAAATTTTTCATAACTTAGAAATTTTCTAAGTTATGAAATTTTCCTAATTTTTCCTAACTTTGCCCCACATTTTCACCATGATGCAAATGGATTAAAAAAAAACTTACAACATTAAAATTGTAGTCCTCCACAAAGTCTACAACTTTTATTCACAAAGTTTTCTCAAAAGAATCATGGATCTCAAGTTATGATTTTTGGAACAAGGGTCCCTAAAACTTTTAACTTAGAGAAATTTTGCCCTAATTTAGGCAGGATTTTGACCCATCTTCTTGGCAATTTTTCACATAGTTCCACTTGTATTATCAAGTTTCATTTCATAGATGGATTATAGTACATGTTGCAAGCTTTCCAAATTGTCCAAGAACTCCTCAAACACATTTGTGGTTAGGGAGAATCGAATGCTTGAAGTTGGCAAAAACTCACTTTGTAACCATGGCCAATACATGTTCATACAAGTTGCAAATCTGACCAAACTAGCTTTGTACTTAATTACAGGTCTCTAAACCAATTTACACTAAAAAATTGAATGCAAATACATTGGTTAGAGGCGTTGTTATGATCAAGGGAGCATTATACAATGAATAATTCCATTTTGGGCATAAAGATAACACTTCCATTTTCATAAAGCATAACTTTTGCAAAGTTGTTTTTCTTGAGCCTTGGACTTCTTTCTTTGCAGCAAACAAGTTCCACAAACTTAGGAAAAGGTACAAGAAGCCTGTGCATGCTTGGAGATAGCCTGTACAGGCCTATCTCATTTCACTTCACACTTTTCTTTCAAAACAAGTCAACTTGCCAAAAGTCCATAACTCACGTATCTGATATATTCAACTTAAGCCAACATTTGAAACAAGTTTTTCAGATCCTTGTAAGCCAGAAACACGAGCCAATCATCCCTAAAACACCCTTGAATACCAAAACACCAAAAACTTACAAAACAGGGCAGTTGCTGCAACTTGAGTGCCATAGCTCATTTTGCTCGTGCGTTTTGCTCCTTTCCACTTCAAACACCTTCCATTCAACTCACTCAAGCTATCCCAAACCTCCATTGCCAATTGTAACTCCATTTACAGTGTTCACCATTTTCATTTCAAGCTTGTGCAGGTTGACTTCTGTAGAAAGATTCATGCCATTTCAAAACAAACTAAGCATTGGGAAAGGTTCAGGAAACATCAAGCAAGCTCAAAAGAACCTCATGCCTCACT